>OY720240.1:8412500-10912500 GCA_963082625.1 Pasiphila rectangulata
TAAACGTAAAAAAACATACACCAACTTCTAACCACAGGTCTACGGTTAACTACGGAACTCTACATAGCGCGTGGCCCGACACGCACCTGGCCTAATTTATTTAAAAGGTTTTTTTTTTTAATTCTTTTATTTAAAGGGTTTGTTCAACAATGAACATGTCACCCTTGTATTTAAAAGGTTAATAACAGTCTTAACACTTGGTTGATAATAGTAATCATTTTGTTTGCATACCTACCTAATTACTTGAACGACTTAATGACTGAGTGTCGACTATTATTTACCTCAAGTTTTTTTTTCAGCGTCAGGGTATACATTACCAGCTGGTTCGGGGATCGTGGTTTCCATCTGGGGGCTCCACCGTGACCCCAAGTACTGGGGCCCCGAGGCCGAGCATTTCGACCCTGATCGCTTTCTGCCGGAGCGATTCAACGTGCCTACTTGCAGCTACATGCCCTTCAGCAGTGGCCCAAGGAACTGCCTTGGTAAGAACAAGAAACCTTATTGCATGATATCGAGTGTGAGTATCCACACAAACACTTCTGTGGTTTACGGATACAATAATATTAAGAAAACCATGATTTTTTTATAGTAAAGAATAAATAAAAAAAAAAAAATGAAATTCATTTTTTCTTATTGTGCTCATATATGGTTATTAAAATATGGGATTTTCGCGTATTTATCGCGTAATTACCTTTATTTTATTCCCGACGGACGTTTCGACCGGACTGCACCTGGTCGTGGTCGCGGGAAGACAGTCTCCCAGTAATTACGCGTTATATACCCGAAAATCCCATATTTTAATAATGTGTTGTGATCGCGAAAGTTTAAAAAAGGTCATATATGGTATATGAGTAGTAGAACTTTTTGTGAAGACTTCATCCGGGGACGTACTACCATCATACCTATTTTTGCCGCCCAGCAGTACCTAATATCAACATTGCTGTGTTCCGGTTTGAAGGGTAAGGGGGCCGGTGAAATTACGGGCACATGAGACCTTACAATTATTCATGTCTCATTGTGACGGGCGCAATGCAGTCCAGGGTTGGTCACATGTTTAGTGAACGTGATCACCTTGGTTGCAGTTGTAATAGGTAGAGGTTACCGCTTACATCAGGTGGGTTTTAGGCTTGTCTCGTCATTTAGTTGTATAAAAAATACATAATTATGCCAGCCGTCCCAATTGAAGATATCTGAGAAACGTTTTGCAATCACAATACTACACTTTACACTTTATTTACAATAAAACTCTATATGCAAAATTTGCGGAATATTTAGCATGATTTGTTAATGATCAGTTACCCGATATTACGGTGTGGCTTCAAAAGTTACTATACAAAACAAAAAAATAAAGTTTATGGCTAACTATTTTCCGAAAAATAAATAAATAAATAGTGAATACTAGGTTACAAAAAGGTGCAAAGCTTGCTTTCAGACACAGTGAATTCATGGATTAGGTACTGAATTTATTTTAAATGATGGCTTACACTACATATACGCATAGGACTCAAAAAATATGACTACATACACTCATATTATTTAACTCTCTCTAGTGTCGTTACAAGACTTTACGTTGATATCAAAAAAGACCTGAGCGCGCTATTAAAAAAAAGCGCGTTTTGCTCTTACTTTATTTTGCAAACGTCTTACGTGTGTCAAGTTGGGCTCTTGGACATTTTATTTCTATACGAGTACCCATCTAAAAAATCTAGACACTATAATAAAAAAAATATTAAGAAAAAAAAAACTATTCTGACAGAAGATAACAAAATAGTTTTTTTTTATCACAGGGTACCAGTACGCCTTGATGTCAGTGAAAACAGCGCTAGCTGCCACACTCCGCCTGTACAAAGTGGTGGGCGAGAGGGAAGACGGCCCCATCCCCAAGATGCGAGTGAAACTGGACATCATGATGAAAGCATTGGACGGCTACGAAATAACTCTAGAAAGAAGAAATAATTGCGGCTCCAAACATTCAGTTCAAGGTTAAATCAATCCTTTATCAACAGTGTTTAGTCAAAGATTTAATTGATAATCGTTAGATACGCCCTTAATGTCATGAGACCACACCGTTCTGTTTCCACACAAAATGAGTGAGAGCGTGCTCACTCATTTTGTGTGGAAACAGAACGGTTTGGTATCAGTATACCTCTAAGCACAGCATTAGCCGGACGCGGTGTATGTTATTTTTTCCAGGAAATTTCGTGATTGCATAATAAATGGTAAAAATAACAGTTTGGTTTATTGGCACGGTGCATGTATCATCCTTATTGTTAACACACGTATAAAGACAGTGCCAAAGTTTTTTTTTATGTCAGGGCATATCTAACAATTTAGGTCTATGTGTTTTGTATGTACTAAGATCGTATTTAACGGCGTTTTCCTAGAATATCTGTTGTGCGCGATAAGCTTATTAATTACTGTTATTCGCTAAAGGATTAAATTAAATAGTATCCTACTGTAGCTTAGTCCAAACAAAGAAAATAGCTGCGATGCCATACGGCCACGTGAATTCTTCGCACAGAATTGTTCATCATCATCACAGCCGTAAGACGTCCACTACTGGACATAAGCCTCATGTAATTTAAGAAAGCATGGGTATCAGAAATTAATTTCTATGTTACATTCATTTCTGATACCAAACATAGATTATGCTACTTACATACACTAATTGTAGGTGTGGGAAAATGGCAGAGGTCACTTTTATTTTTGGCTTGTCTGATGCTATGACTGATTGAATTTCCTATAGTTGATATTATAAGTAACCCAGGATGATTATATTTATATATACCTTGCGTAAGAATTTTCAAATAAGTACATTATTGTAAATGAAAATGCTACTTTCAATAAATATCACTACTGTTACTTGCGTTCTCGTTATTGGGGTTTTCCCGTTTCCGCCACTGTTCAAGATTATGCGCAAATACCGATTGCTTCTAATGAATCAGCTTTAATTTTACATATAAAATAAACCTATTAGATTATTTATATCGACACGGAAATTTATCGCGTAATATCTTTATTAGGAAAACTATATACCATTTTTAGATTTAATTTTCAAAAGAAGCGTCATCAGGCCGACGGGCACACCTGCGTACACGCGTGTTGGCTACACTATATTGAATACTAATATTTGTTGTTACGGTATACATATTAAATAATAAATAAATAAATAATGCTGGACAAATCACACAGCATCATCTAGCCCTAAGCTAAGCAGAGCTTGTGTTATGGGTACTAGATGATTGATATACTTAATACATTATACTACATAGATAGATATTATGAATATGCATTATAAACTTTCAAATCTGCGTATCCTAATCGCTTTTCGTGCGTCAATAGTAAATAAAAAATTGCTATATAATTAAAAGTTAGTCCACGGCTTTTTTTAATAACCACACCGTGAACCGCGTGAACCCTCGGGTTAATTAGTCTTGAACGTTTAATGACAATTTTATTGGAATCATTTTCTTAGCACGCGACAAGAGGAGCACTCGCGTTGCATTACATGGGACTTAAGTCGCCGCCGTTGACTAGTTTTGACCTATGCGCATCGATCAATAGTGAGGTTTGACAGAGTTCCCGGATCGTTCCTAGTTGTGAAAATGATACTGTGGGCGCTGCTTTTAGTAGTCCTGGCGTGGACTGCATTGTTCCGGTACAGGAGAAGGAATATGTACCGTCTCGCTGCAGCCATTCCGTTACCGGAGAACGTGTTACCTGTGGTAGGGATTGCGCATTCGTTAACAGGGAGTACTGAGGGTAAGTGATTGCCAATGCTAATCAAATCAAATGACACCAAAACATACAAATTAGCACAATTAATATAAAATTACATCAAAAACAAAAATAACCAAGCAGCAATGTAAAAAAAAATCAATAACGACTTCATGATTTAATGTATAAAACACATAAATGTATAAATTTAAACTAAAAATTGTTACCTGTGGTAGAGATTACGCATAGGGAATACTGATGTAAGTGTTCATGTTATTGTTAAGTTGTTTTATTGTAAGAGCCCTTGACGGTTTCAAATTATTTTAGACCATATTTGTCTAAGCAAATTATAAACTCAAACTTCCTAAAGCGGAAGTTAATTTTCCGTTACGTTAAGTTAATTGCAAGTGCAAGACGGAACGGAACGTCAACTGTTTGTTCAACTTGAATAGCCTAGTTTTTGCTATAAAAGTATTGCATTGCCTAAGTGAGACAGACAAGTATTTAAATGTTTATAGCGTATTAGACTTTATAAGAAAAGTACAAAGTAGTGAACTTTGAGTTTAGAGGAACGGTAGAACTTTTTTGGCGAACCTTTATATTATACAGGGTGCCCCAAGAAATAGTGATATACTATAGCTGGGAGGTAGAGGGATTTTTCGTATTTCCGTTGTATTTTTGTATTTAAAAATAAAATATCATAACTCAACAGTTATGATATTTTATTTTTTACCTATTGCCAGTAATATGGGTTTTTTTTATGGTGACATAAATTATTGTGATTGATAAGTACTTGATTTTTTTCTGTTAAGCTAATAGATAGGCCAATCCGGCTTGGTCACATTTACTAGGTATCATTAGATCTTTGAAAAGGGTCGATTTTTTTTATGACAAACTCAATAAAATTACCTACTATTTTTACAACTTTAAGGACCATATTGGAGTTATGTTTTTGTTAAAGTTCGTATTGGAGTTAACATTCTGTTATACGATTTTATAGGACGATGTGGTCGCCCAGCGACAAAGTCAAATAATTAAAACAAAAATAAATAACTTTAAGCACCTTATTAAAATATGGGATTATCGGGTATTTATCGCGTAATTACCTTTATTTTATTCCCGACGTTTCGACCGGATTGCACCTGGTCCTGGTCGCGGGGAGACTCACCTGTTAAAAAAAAAAACATAAAAAATGTACCGTTCGGTTTTAAAAAACTTGCTCTATCTATCAGGTAGCTACCCTGATAATTTCATTAATAAGAACAGATAATTTCATTGCACATAAGGCTTCTTCCTAAAAAAATATTTATATAAGTAATTAATATATTTTAATATGCATAGCTTATTGTAACATAATGTCTTTTCCTTGACTTCTTCATGCCCTTAAAATGTTAATAAAATATATTGAACTACAACTATCCTACAACTACCCTAAAACTACTCTAAAACTACCCTACAACTACCCTACAACTACCTTACAACTACCCTACAAGTACCCTACAACTACCCTTTTTTTTTTTTTTTTTTGTGTCGGGGTTGAAATCTGCTAGGTCAGATTCCATGCTGCGTTAAGGGCGCAGCATGGTTATGTGAGGTTGTCTCCTGACGACTCACTAAAAACACCCCGATGGCCGGCCTCGGTGCACTAGGGGCTCCGGTTCCTCATAAAGAACACTCCGGAGCCCCTATAGCACCTTGCCTGAGCACGTCCCGGGGGCGTCCACAACTAACGCCCCCTACGTCTCGCGGAACTTACGATGGTGCATAGCCATATCATGCACCATCGCCCTCCCTGGGTCCGTCTGGGATAGTCCAAAGCCCTCACTCTGACTACCCTACGGACCCAGATGGTCCCCTATAGGGGATGCCGCAGCCCCATGACGCCGTAGCCTCACGGGGCGGGCGGTGCGGGGCGGCCGTTGCCTGCACCCCGCCGCCGCCTTCTACGAGCGGGATCAGCCCTCTCGCGATTCCGCTCCGCGGCCTCTTTCCGAACCATTACGGTCTCACAGAAAGAGGCCACCGCCTTCCACGCCGTCTCATCTGCCAGCATAGCCGCAACTACGCTGGGCAGAGAGAGATCCTGCCCGATCCTGAGGGCCAGATTCCGCCTTTCCACGCACCACGCCGAGCAATCCTCGAGCGTGTGCTGGGCGGAATCATGGCCCCACCCACAATGGTGGCATTGCGGTGTCGGTTCGCGTCCGATCCTACTCAGGTACTCACCGAAGCAACCATGCCCGGTGAGTACCTGAGTAAGTCGATAGGTGACGTTACCACCCTCCCTCCCTAGCCAGGACCCTACAACTACCCTATAACTACCCTACAACTACCCTACAGCTACTAATTTACGTAACAAAAAGTAGCCTATGTCCGTCTCCATGGTCTAATCTACTCCTATATTAAAATTCATCCAAATCGGTTCAGCGGTTTTGACGTGAAAAAGGATAATACATACATACATACATACATTCTTACTTTCAATTTTAAATATTAGTAATAGGATAGGATGCCGTGGGGTGCCGGCATTAGAATGTTACCCCTCCTCTCTTGCCCGTGGATGCAGTAAGAGCCTGCTAAGGGATACTTCGGGAAGATGGGCAGCAGCGTCTTTTCGTGTAATAACATCCCGTACTGCGCTCGCCAACCCGCCTGCCAAGCGTGGTGAGTATGGCAACTTCCCCTCATGGAGATCTATGAGGGAGGCCTGTGTTCAGTAGTGGATGTTTTACGGCCGAAATGAATAGGATAGGATGTGTTGGGATGTACACATTCCCAAAATAATGTAAGAGATCATACAAGTAGTTAAGGTACAACACAGTCTAAGGCGTAAACATATTTTCAGGTATTATGAAAAGTCTACAAGAATACAGTTATGAGTCTATGAAAAATAATGGTATTGTCACTTGCTGGTTGAGTCATATTTTGTATTTTGGTGAGTGATTTATCCCTATTTTATATTTTCCACTATTTTACTTCACATAAGACTAGTTTACAACAGTTTTGGTAAAACCAATCGAAATAAATAACAAAATAAATAATATTGGACATTTCACACAGCACCATCTAGCACCAATGTTAGCAGAGCTTGTTTTATGGGTACCAGGTGGTTAATAGAATAATAAAAATGAAATTGTATTTTTTTTAAATACATACTTATCATACATTATAAAAATACCAAGACCCAGGCCAAAAAACTAGCAAACTTTTGTCCGGCGGCAAGGATCGAATCTCTAACATCTTGCATCAGTCATCTACTAAGCCAACTGCGTCAAGGTCGTCAAATAACGCAGTATTTTTCACGTTTATTAAACTAGATAAAAAAAAAAATATTGTTTGTCCGTTATGTAGGTAGATTAACAAAATCTATCGGATACTTATTTTTCTTTTTTAGCGTAATACAAAAATAGCTGCGACACATTATATCGAAATGTCGCGTGAAGTTACATGATGGTACGTGCCTCGGTACAATGACGTCACGATATACGATTACTCCTATACTTGAAGTATAGGAGTAATCGTATATCGTCTAGTTTTGTCTTAGTATTGTTTATTTAATTTCAAAATTCAAAAAATATGTGTCTATTATATGTATTATTTTTGTATTATCTAACTGACGGACTAATAGAATTTTGATTTTTATGCCCTGCCATCATGAATATTGATTTTTATTTTAGTGGTGACAAACCCGCATGATTTAGACATGATATTGAAGACTTGTTTGGAGAAAGATGATCTTCACAGATTTATCAAGAAAGTTACGGGAAACGGAGGAATTTTTGCACCAGGTATATCTACTTTGCCTTCTTTTACTTCCTTCTACGTTTATGAATGAATGAATTCTTTAAGTCATATCGTTTACATACCTTTTATATATTCCTATTCATATTTTATCTTACTTACATACTCGTAGTTAATTTTTATATTTTGTATTTGTTAAGATTTTTTCTTTTTGAAATATGTTCATTGAATGTTTGTAGATCATTTTAATTTTAAACATTCTTGTTATTGTAGCGAGATTAATGTACGATTGTCTGTTGTAACATTTTTGCATGCTGTTTTGCCCTTTTATTGCGGGAGTACATGGTTTTGTAACCTTTTGATACTGATCATTTGTGTTATGTGTAACCCTGTGTAGGGTATCAAATTTAAATAAATAAATAAATTCACTAACCTGTGCATTCTACGCCTATTTAGTTTATCGTTGCCAGTTAGCCAGAACCTTAACGGACAATCTACGGATTGTTCCACCTAAATCATCCAGGTAATTTAAGGTAGTAATTTAAAAAGTGAAGACTTAGATCACTTGGCAAAGGTTATTAAGGTCGCCTGTAAATTACCTCACCTACGATAAAAAAATCGTAATAGGTACATGTAGTTGGGAACATTTATTTTCCTTCTTCTATAACCTTGTAAACTATGTGAATCATTTCGCATTATGATCTGCTCAAAAAATTGAGTCAGGTTACACGATACACAAATAATAACGTAACCCCTTAGGCGCGTCGCTCACTGGTAAGTCGAGGCGAGGTCGCGGCGTTTTATTCCGGCGCGCTGCTTGTACGTCGTTTTCTTAAGGAATAAAACGCCGCGACTTCGCCTCGACTTACCAGTGAGCGACGCGCCTTAAAGTCAAAATCGACTGGTAAGTTGAAAATTAACATCGTCATCTTTACTAACTTTTCGTGTTATAGTGCCAATCTGGAGACGGCGCAGAAAAATACTAGTGCCAGCATTTAGTCCAAAGATAATCGAGAATTTCATCGAGGTGTTTTCGGAACAAAGTGAGATACTGGCCAAGTCTCTTGCCGGCTGTACAAATACTGGTAAATTCAGCGTTTGGCCCTATGTTAGCACCTACACGTTGGATTCTGTTTGTGGTGAGTTTAACTTTATGTTAAAGTTAATTACCGTTACTTAAAAAGTACATTTGAAATTCAGAAATTCATTCATTTATTTTCGTAGTTTGCAATTACAAAACATAGGTACGTCAACTTAGATAAATAAAAATAAAATCATATATATGTTAACAGGAAATAAGGCATATGAATGAATCTGTTCGCTTCCCTGTTTTAAGCACTATGATAAGAAGCGATTAGAAAACACAGTTCTTTTGAATAGTTAGTTTTTTTAGTTGTTTCGGAGTTGGAGCAAATTTAATTCTAAGCATTTTTGTCTTCTAGATAATCAGATATTTTATGGTAAGTTTTTTGTAAAGATTAAATGTTATAATTTTTTTGAACTTACTGATTGAAAATTGCTGCATTTCTATACGAATTTTATTGTTAACC
The DNA here is from genome assembly GCA_963082625.1 of Pasiphila rectangulata. Taxonomy (NCBI): domain Eukaryota; kingdom Metazoa; phylum Arthropoda; class Insecta; order Lepidoptera; family Geometridae; genus Pasiphila; species Pasiphila rectangulata. The sequence goes on from OY720240.1 coordinate 8,421,509, forward strand.
TTGGCAAAACTGATATCGGTCTAAAGTTAGTAGGGTCAGTCACAGTACCTGATTTGATTGTTGTTCTATTTTGCTGTGCTTCATTAGATCAGGCAATACACCACAGTCAATAAATTCGTTAAAAATAAAGACTAGATCAGGTGCAACAGTATCTAATAGTGATTTAATCATGACTACGGAAAAACCCCCGAGATCCGTGGTATTTTTTAATTTATCATTTTCAATGCCTTTTTAATAACCTGGTCATTACCATATTCAAATTTAAATTCGATATTACAAGCTGGCACATTATCTATTAATAATGACTCAGCAACTGTTTGAGAAGTATTTAAGGATTTTGTCGTCGAAATAGGGATATCATTTAAAAATGTTTCAAGTATTTGCGCCACGTCGGCATCTTTTTTAATAATATAATTATTAATTTTAAGTTTCAACTTATTACTTTTTTATGTTCTTTCCCTGTTTCGGCATTAATAATTTGCCACGTCGTTTTAATTTTGTTTTTACTATTTCTTATTTTAGAACATAAAAAAATAGATTTGGTTGTCTGGCAGACTTTATTAAAAAAAGTTCAATATTATTCAAGTATTTCTTTAAGCTATGCACTAAAGTTGTGCTGTTTTTAACTGTACAGTTCATAAAGTTTTTGTCTTTACATTGCGAAAATAATGAAACTGTAAATCTAAATTGATTTGAAACAGAGATACCTTTCATATGGAACCGCTCGATTAGAGCTATTCGACAGACCAGTGACCCAGTCGCCCAATTGGTAAGCGTCTAACCAACTGACTGACAACATGACTGGGCATTCGATAACCTGATGAAGTATTGAAAGCACGGAGTAATAGTATCCTTTGGCACTACAGAAACAGCGATGGGTGTAAGGATACATTCCCAGAAGGATCCAGACACAGTGTTTCTCAAATCCATGAACCGTGTTCTGAACTTGGTCTGCGAGAGAATATTCCATCTGTGGCTGCAGCCTGATTGGCTGTTCAAATTGCAGCCAAAATCAAGGGAGCACGATAATTGCATCAAGGAAATGCACGACTTTACTGATGACGTAAGTTAAGGATACGTATTATATCTTGTGACTCTTAGTTATCGACGTGTTCAAGTTTTGACATTAAAAACCAAGTGAATAAAGTTAGGGGTTTTCGTTTTGAGTCATGTTGACGAGCACGTATTCAGAATTGCGTATGGAAATGCCAACAAAAATATGAGCAACTATTTTAAAATTTTGGAACTTGGCACTTGTTCCACTTCACCCAGTCATAGTACGTATTTTAAACCAAACTCCTTGATTTAACAGTCAACAGCACAGTCAATAAAATAAGGCGTTTTCATTAAAAAGTTAAAACTTCAAAAATAGTTCCTTCGAAACTCATAGATGGCGTTAGTTTTCTTTTACTGGTAGGAAACACAATTTGACAATGACGGCAATTGTGATTAACCACAAACTGACTTTCTCCGCTTGCCACCCCATCTGTTAGATTTAGTAGTAAATATTTTTTTCTTTTTTACTGAAAACGTCTCATTAATGAGGCGTTTTCATTAAAAAGTCAAAACTTCAAAAATAGTTACCTCGTACCTTATAGATGGCGTTAATTTTCTTTTACTGGTAGGCACAATTTGACAATGACAGGATTAATCACAAACTTGCTTACTCCGCTTGCCAGCTCCATCTGTTAGGTTTAGTAGAAAACTCTTTTTGTTTTGTTACTGAAAACGGCTCATTGAGAGGTTATTTTAACTTTTATTTATTTTTGACAGATTATAAGAAAGAAACGTGACTCAATCGTCTCAGAACTAGAAAAAAAAAGTAAATCCCGAGTTGAACACGATTTTGGTAAGTACATTACTAAAAGACGCTTTAGTAAAATCGACATAAGTAGGAACAGGAACATTATTTGGCAGAGAATGTCTATCATGTCAACGAGTAACATATGCTTACGTTTGGAATTACCTAATTGATATCTGTTTAAAAGTATAGTAGGTATAGATTTGTAATTTAACTGTTAATTTGAAAAGGCGAACCGCAGTCAACCTCTTGCCTGTTCCGTTTTCAAGCAATTGCTGCAATTCTGCTGCTAACTTTAATGTTCTCTCTATACTTCGCAATCAATGGCTCTCTGAAAAAAAAATAATGTTCTGAAAAAATTCTGCATATAACACAAGCGGCGTATCTAATCTATTATATATACTATTCAGATTTAAGCTCATACCGACGGATGACTTTCCTTGACCTCCTCATCTCACTGTCTGGTGGCGATAAAGGGTACACCAACGAGGAATTGAGGGAAGAGGTTTTGACATTGACCGTAGCGGGTACTGACACGTCCGCGGTCGCTATTGGCAACACCTTGAAACTGCTGGGAAAGTATCCAGCGATTCAAGACAAGGTTTATCAAGAGTAAGTAAATACTATATATATTTATTATTATATATATATATATATTATTACCAAATGATTTTTTTTAATAGTATTAGGCTGACGCAAAACGAGAGTAATTTTTTGAGTTGTAAGTCGCGTAAAATGAGTCGGAATTTTCGCTGCATTAGGTCTCTTACAAACGCTTTGCATACCGGCGCCGGCGACTCAAATTCAGTTACGAAAATTACACAACTCAAAGTATACGAATAAGCAACTCAAAAAAATACGCTCGCTTCGCCTCAGCCTTAAAATGAAATAGATCAAAAGTAATCTTTCATAAGGTGGGTGACGTGATGACTCATCCGATGATGTTTACACCAAATGTACTTACAAGTTTCAAGAAGATACAATTTTTAAAATTACCTATGTGAACTATGAAAAGGAACCTTGTAGGCAGGATATTGACGTTTTTTACCGATTTCAAACTGGAGGTTCTAAAGTCTTCCGGATTTTAATATAGAATATTTTTATTCATTGTTACCTAAGAACTCCGTCGTTTGGAATTTTTACACATCCAGGTTGGTTTCATTTTTTTAACTCAGTCTAATGATGGGATCGATGAGGAGTCGAGGGAACTATATAAATATCATATGCATAGGTATGTTGTTATACCTATCCACTTACTAGTATCGTCACGCCTCCCTGCTCATCATAGTTATCATCAGAATCATTGATCTCTTTTATTTTTGTAGAAAGATAAATTATTAACTTTTTCAATGTCGTTAAATCTATTTATACACTCCTGGGTTTCACTATGTTTTTTTATTCTTCTAAGAACCTACACACCTAACCTACAGTTTTATACAGCTTAGGCTCAACGGTAAAGCAGTTGCCAACTTAAAAAAACCGTAAGGTGCCGGCAGTAGGATTTTGCCTCGGCTCTCTTGCCTGTAGATGCAGTAAGAATTTGCCAAGAAATACCCCCGGAATATGGGCAGCAGCTGTTTCCGTGTATCAAAATCCAGTACCGCGCTCGCCAACCCCTCTGCAAAACGTGGCGAGAATGGCAACAACCCCCCTCATGATCTTGTAGAAATCCATGACGGAAGCCTATGTGCAGCAGTGGACGTGGACAGCTGTCCTGCGGCTGAGAGATGATGATATTTAAATATCACGTTTATTCACAGATTACACGAAGTTTTCGGAGATTCAGACCGATTATTAGAAAAAGAAGATTTGATGAAATTGAAATACATGGAACGAGTTGTCAAGGAATCCCTTAGATTGTTCCCGCCTGTGCCATTTATCATAAGAAAAGTATTAGAGGATACTAAAATACGTAAGTGACAAACATGAAAACATACTCTTGTACTAGATTGGTCAATCAGAGCGGTATTTCCTGTATTGGAGGCATAAAGAAAATTCCTGTTTAAGTGGACTACTACATTTTCTGTATTAGATTGTCCGATTATGGATAACATGATCCATGAGATAGAATTCGTACCTAGTTCAGTCACAGATTTGCTTTGTGTCTATTTAATTAAATTCCTTTCTTGGTTTTTTCGTTTTTGTCGATGCTTGTAACGTTTTTTGATATCGGCTTTGTCTCCGATTTCCTTTCTTATCCGATCGAGCTTATATAAAGAGCGATCCTAATCCTTGGCCGATCAGTAAAATCACTTAAGTTTGAACCCAGGGAAGGTATTTATGAAATAAAAAAACAAATTTTATATACTGTATATCAGTATTAAGTATACTGATAATTCAGAATATTTAAGAACTATGAAAATATAATTTCGGTAGAAAAATTTATAGATAGAGATTTCTTCCCGAGCATTGAAAAAGGCCTTAGGGACAAAGGAGTCAACGAAAGTCTAAGCGAGTGGATAACTCAAATGCTAACAAACCGATCAGCAGAAACAGAGAGTTCTGAAACTAAACGATACCTGGTCACTAAAAGCTGCTCACAAGGCGGTGTGATCTCACCCCACCTGTGGGTGCTAGTAGCCAATGAACTCCTCGACTCCCTAAACAAAGACCGCATCCTCACAATAGGCTACGCCGAAGACCTAGCAATCATGATATCGGGGCTCTTCGAATCGACTCTGTGTGAGAAGATGCAGAAGGCACTCCGAATTGTGAAAGCATGTTGCCAAAAACACAGCTTATCTGTAAACCCCAACAAAACGGAACTAGTACTCTTCACCAGGAAGAAAAAATACCTAAGCTAGAACTCTCATCCCTGTTTGGAACAAAACTGACACTCAGCAAAGAGGTCAAATATTTCGGACTTTGGTAAGACAGCCACGTAACTACAAAAGCCAAAAACGTATTATGGCAGTGTACACGAGCCGTCGGATTGGACTGGGACCTCAAACCAAAGTTCTGCCTATGGATGTACACAGTAATGGTACGGCCAGTGCTCACATATGGAGCCGCAGTGTGGTGGCCAATAACAAACCTAGTCACGGTAATAAACAAGCATAGTACAAGCACGGTAATAAATATGTGGATGTACAAAATCCACACCATCAGCAGCAATAGATATAATTCTTGGTCTGACGCCACTTCATGTGCACATACAGCAGGAAGTAATGTCGGCCGCATTAATAATAAACCGATGGAAAGGAAATGCAAGAGTTACAAGCCACTGCAAAATACTGGAAAAAGCTATAAAAATTATACCGAAAGCCTTAAACGGCACCGAGAGAATAGCCACGCCGTACCTTAATAACAAAGGGTACCATGTGACCAGTAAAGACGACATGGAAGAGACTACCTATCTCTCTACTTGTACCATATATGTATATACAGACGGGGCAAAACAAGTGCAGGCTGTGGCTTCCACCGTCCGGAAATTGGACTGTCTAGAGCGCAGCCCCTAAATGGAACGACTACAGCCTTCCAGGCAGAAACGCTTGGACTTCTGCAAGCAACAAAAGAGATGTTCGCATAGACCTTGCAAGCAAAGACAGTACCAAACAAACGACGCTCATTTTCGTAACAGAGTGCGCATTACTTACGAATGCACTCGGTAGACCAGACACCAGGTCTAAATTCGTTGCAGAATACCACAGTGCTCTTCAAAAATTAGCAGAGAAGCATACATTCAAAGTCAAATGGACAAAAAGCCATGGATCATGCATAGGGCAAAACCAAGGCCGATGCGTTGGCAAAAGAAAGAGCCAGTCTCATTCCAAACTCCGACGATATCGGTCTTTGCAATCCCCCGACCGCAGAGATCAAAACCAGGCTTAAAATAAACTCAGAAAAAGAACATCAAAAAATTTGGGATCGCAGACCAGACTGCAAGCATACAAAACAAATGCTCCCAGAGATAAACAGAAAGATAACCAATACTTTGCTTAAGATGACAAGACAAGACCTACGGATGATGGTGGGCGTCATCTCCGGGACACTGTGATCTCAACTACCATCTTCTCAAGACAGGTGCCACAGAGAGTGGACTATGTCGCGGGTGTCTTGAAGAGGAAGAAACCGTGGAGCACGTGCTACTACTGCACTGTGATGCCACAAGACAGACTAGATTAGAGACAGGACTGCAGGAGCTCATGGAGTCATGCCCTTTTTCATCAACAACATTGGCATACCCTTCGGGGATGCTCATGGAATGCTGCCGGCGACCCTTTTTTTTTTTCGAAATGACAAAAATGTTGTTGACCGCAGATGGCCATGACAACGTTACCTGCCGGCGACCCCGAGTCCTTCTCCGGTATTTAAAGGGTCGGGGCAGAAGCTCGGGAGACAATGCACAATACACCCCAACGCGGGACGTCAGTGCAGATCTGGTAACCCAGGGGGGGTTACCACGTGCAGTGTTGCAGTTGCACGTGCTCACGGTTAGGGTCGGGGCAGAACCTAGGGGAACAATGCACAATACACCCCAATGCGGGGTGTCAGTGCAGGTCTGGTAACCCCCCCTAGAATTAGAATTAGTTCTAATCTTACGCCTACAAAAAAGTTTGCTCATGGATAGGAACATTTTCTTCTAAATCATGTTATTATCAAAAAGTATTATATAATGCATTATTTCCGAGTCGGTTTAACATCTTAAATACAAAGAACATATTTTCCCTTTAAATTATGTAATTTGAATCAATATTACGTTTTGGCCAAATTAAAACTCTCGCGCGACTAAATAATTACGGTTCACACGTACGACAGATTATCACGTGAATAAGCTAACCATTGTCTTATGAAACTCAGTTCTAAGCATTGCATTTAGAGACATTCATCTAAATATTATCATTATATCTATTCTATTCAATGTTGGAAAAGTGTATCATGTCTGGACACTAGAAATCCAAGAGGATGGTTTTGTCCACCAACCTGAACAAGTTCTGTTCTACTTTGGAAAATTATATATTTTATTAACTCTACATACAGCATGACGGATGATTGGTTCATCCGTACACCTGTGCGAAGCAGGGCGGGTCGCTAATTCCTCATATTTTAAGATTAACTTTCAAACTTCATTTTATGCTGACTTAGTAGTAATAAAAATAAGCCTTTCGTAGAGTTTGACGACTTTGGTCTAAAATAAAAAAATACAAGGTATAAATTACTATACCTTCCACCTGTATAAAAATGTCAAAGTGAAAAATGCCAACAATAAATTTTGTCTTGTCTTGTCTTTTTATTTTATGGCTTTTTGTGTTTGGTTTTACAAAATTCCGCCAGTGTCAAGTTAATTTATGTCAATGTTGAAAAGCGCCAAGTATATTTTGGTCTTTGTGTAAAATGTCAAAGTATATTAACATCCACTCGTATGCTAATGTTGAGGCATATTTCCAACTACTTCATGCTATGTCTACATCTAGTTCTATAGATTGTTCATGCTTGTGCCACACATCACAGCGTTCTCACCTGTCTGTTGCCAAACTACAGGTTTAACTTACTTAATTTTGAATAAGTAATAATAATTGAGAACTTTACGTTTTATGATATTTTCAGCGTCAGGGTATACATTACCAGCTGGTTCGGGGATTGTGGTTTCCATCTGGGGGCTCCACCGTGACCCCAAGTACTGGGGCCCCGAGGCCGAGCATTTCGACCCTGATCGCTTTCTGCCGGAGCGATTCAACGTGCCTACTTGCAGTTATATGCCCTTCAGCAGTGGCCCAAGAAACTGTCTTGGTAAGAATCCTAGTCCTTAATTTAATAGAATAAGTTCATCAATTTATCCTCCTGTTAATTTTCACAGTTGTTTCTCTTCTCTTTCGGGGTAGTATGACGGGGGACAATACACAATATATATGCAGATCTGGTATCCCCTACCATAATAAGAATCAAAGCCTAAGTAGCCCAACTCCCTGAAATACCAGGGAAAAACTCGGGGCTGCTGACAGTATTCCATGAGTATTCTCGAAGGATGCACATATTGTAGAAGAATGATTTTATGGGATTCTGTAGTCCCGATTTTTATCTCGCTTCTTCTGTGGCACTGCAGTGCAGTAGTATGTGCTCCACTGTCTCCTCCTCAAGACACCTGCTACATAGTCCACTGTCTGTGGCCCCCTGTCTTAAGAAGATGGTAGTTGATATCACAGTGTCCCGTTATGATACCCACCATTAAGAGGTCTTGTCTTGTCATCTTAAGCAAAGTGTTGGTTGTCTTTTTGTGTTTCTTTGTTTTGTTCGTTTGCAGTCTGGATTGGCAGTTTGGTTGCTAGTCTGTTCTGCGTTCCCATATTTTCTGGTGTCCTTTTTCAGAATTAGGCCCTATTGTTCCCTGTGCATGATCCGTGACTTTTTGTCCATTTGACTTTGAATATGTGCTTTTCTACTAGTTTTTGAAGGGCTCTATAGAATTCTGCAACGGAATTGGACATGGTGTCTGGTCTGCCGAATGCGTTTACAAACACATCTGGTGCTGCGCTCTCTGTTATGAAAATGAGCGTCGTTTGATTAGTTATATCTTTGCTGCTTAGAGTACAAACAGTCCAACGCTGTATATTAAAATTTTCTTCCCATTCTAACAAAATCTCAAATTCTGTAAACCTAAATTTAAACTAAATAATTTTCAGTTGAGTTAATGAAACTAAACTAGATGGCGCTATTAAAACAAAACAACTGATAATAAGTTGCACTGTTTTTGGTATTCTGACCCCTACTTGCGACTCAATTTTTTCACTTGACATTTAAAGCATCCTTCACGGTTGCTTTAAAGATAAAATCATGCTATTGCACACCACCTCGTTCTAAATTAAATTCAATAAGGAAACCAGATGATTGTTACAATAATTACATGCTTTTATTTTTAAATACATAGGAAAAAGCACCTAGATCCTAGACGCATCTGCAGAAAAGCAAACATTATGTCCCTCAGCGTCGATCGAACTCGAAAATTAAGTGTATAAAACCCTTAGTGCGTGAGTTCAACTAAACCTAGTAAGCTTTTTTACTAATCCTGAATTAAATTTAACCTTATTTTGGCTTCTTTGGTTTTAACTTCTAGTGTTTTTAATTTTACTTGGAACATCTTTAAGCATTTTGTCTGCAAACCTGTTTATGTAATACCTACTGTTCTAAAACCCGGCCTGTTTCCCTAACACTCAATAGTGTCGTGCGTTATTTTATGGTAGGATCTGTCTTGCAATATCTAAAAAAAATCCCGTAAACACTTAACAGCAGGTTAAGTAATTACTCGAATCTACGTCAGAAAGGTAGTTATGTTTCCTAGATCGCCCGAGCAGATAATTGACACTAACTACGCACGGAAGTAAAAATACGGTAGAGACTAACTGGACGCTGCATTGGTCAAGTTTTATTCCTTTTAAGATTTAACTTCCTTTTATTCAAGGAAAATGTCGTTAACAATAGAAATCACGAACGCATGTTTTATTATTACGTGCTGACATTTGTGTGAAATGCCTGTATTTTTATTTCGACTCGTCTTTACACAGATGTTGTTGAATTATGAACACGCACTGCATATAAAATAATTCTGTCTATAATTGCTATAAACAAATTTTATTTTAATCTTTTATTTTATTTTTTATTTAGGTACCCAAAACACAAAACAAGCAAAACAACAATAATAATAAAAACACTGAAAATAATCTGGCTTGAATCGCATCTCATGTGTACACGACAAACTTATAATATAATTTATGTTAAGTGAAGCATAATTAAAAACAAGAAGACAAAAATGCAAACAATATTAATTATTATTGGAAGGCCAATAAACCTATATAGCTACCTTATAATTATTTATTCATCCTATTGTCGTTACAACACTACTACTGGAGAATCGTACATATGGAACATATAGAGGTGGATTGAATCTTTTCCGCCTGGAGGGAACGTTTAACTTGATTTTGCTAAGTAGGTCAGGACAGTCGATATGATTGTATGTTAAATTTATTATAAAGATAATATCTTATGGTAAACGTAAAACATACACACACACACACCAACTTATTTTTTCTCAACCGGTCTAGGGTTAACTACGGGACCTTAGATAGCGCGTGGATCGAGAAGCATCTGGCCTAATATTTTTTAATTAACTTCTAATAAAATATTAAATAAATATTTATTTACAAAAGCAAGTAATAATTTTCAATTTTTGGGCAGTAAATAAAGATTATAAGACAACATTGAGTCCTCGCTCTAACTACATAAGTAAGACTTGGTTTTACACGCGAGGGATTCTTGCAACAGCTCTATACAATTGCAAACATTTTTTTTCAATTCCAAATAAAAATAATACGATACAGAATATAAGACATATAATTTAGCAACAGCCTACCAATGTGTGTGTATAGAGTGTATTTTGAAATAGATATGTTGAGTGTTGAGCACAAAACGCAACTACGCGCGTGAGTGCGTGAAAAACCCGCACGATGATTGAGATCTGCACTCCCGCAAGAACGCCGTGCGTACGCGCGTAGGTGTGTTGACACGCAACATGCAGCGTGGTGCGTGGCAGTGTGGTAACCATCTTAATGGTTTTGAATATTGCTATTAATTTTCGTATTCTAGCTGTGAAGGTGGGGTTCGTATGTCATGTGTGAGTCGATGATAACGCCCAAATATTTAACAGTGCTACAAACCTCCAGAGAAACGCAGTCAGAATCAGGTCTAGAGGACTGTAAGCATGGTATGTGTGGGCTTTTACGGGCCCTAGTTTGGTAGGGAGTTTCAGTCCTGTAGGAAGAGAAAATATCAAACATTTTGTTTTCGTGCTAACCGCGCTAAGAGTGAGTGCGCTATTATAGAGCATTTTTGACCACTTGATCAAAACCCGTTTGAGCATGTCGAAGCACCTCTTCCCAAGTCTCTCCCTGGAGTAGCAATGCTGTGTCATCAGCATATGCAAGAAGCATGCAATTTTGCAGGTTTGTGTTACAAATGTCGTTCAAATAAGCCAAAAATAGAGTCGGCCCATCAATGGATCCTTGGGGAACGCCGTATGTAACAGGTAAATCAGGGCTAATATTGTTTCCGACTTTAACTTGTTGAGACTTCATTATCGTGTTGAAAATTATCAAAAATTGTATTATGATCGCTTGTTTATCATATTCGTATAACTTAGTCCAAATTGCCGTGGGGCAGTATGCCGGCAGTAGAATGTTACCCCTCTTCTCTTGCCCGTGCATGCAATACTACTTATATCGATATCATCCACCCATCTAGCAGGTTTGCAGATCCCTGGGATTTCATACGGTTATAAAGGTCTTGCTCCACCTGCCGTCACTTCGTCTCGCCAAACGCTCCGCCCATCTCCACTTCAGTCTCATGATCCGGATACCAATCTAATTATGCCTTTTTCTGCCGCAGGGTACCAATACGCATTGATGTCAGCAAAAACAGCGCTAGCTGCCATTCTCCGCCCGTACAAAGTGGTGGGCGAGAGAGAACACGGCCCCATCCCCAAGATGCGAGTGAAACTGGACATCATGATGAAAGCATTGGATGGCTACGAAATAACTCTAGAAAGAAGAAACTTTTGTGGTTCTAAATATTCTGCCCGGGGATGAATAATATTTTCAATGGGAAATTTTGTGTTGGTGGAAGAAATAAGGAGAGAATATTCATATATTTTACCCCAAAACATTTATAATAATTATAGTTATCTTAACTATAATTATTATAAATGCGAATGTGAGTTTGTTTGTTTGACGCCTAAACAACTATACTGATTTTATAATCTGTAAATTAAATAACCATCACGTACAAAAAATCTGCAGTCTTGAAGTCAGCGGGAAGATCACGCGGTGGTGTTATAACAAGTTTATAATTTTTTTTTAAGTATACCTTGACACTTCTCCTAGTCTCAGAGGATACCTATTTTGTAGGGTTCCGTACCTGAAAAGGAAAAAAACGGAACCGTTATAGGATCACTTTGTTGTTTGTCTGCTTGTCGGTCTGTCAAGACCCTTTTATCTCGCGAACGTGTAAAGGTTGAAATTTAAACCATATTCTCAAATCTACAGTTTCTTTAATCTGTGAAAAAAATAATATTCTAAGTTAACCTGCCAAAAAGATACGACCGTTTATGCCACAAAAAACTTTGTTTTGACATTCTCAAAAGAATCAAAATTCAAATGGCACTTCCCGCAGACTTAGAACTATAAAATTTTGCAAGGTGATATACCTTGCAAAATTGTCTTATACTGTAGATACCGAGAAAAATCAAAAAACTATACATTTGCAATGGAATCATAAAAAAAATCGTCCTTAAAAGTACGAAAACAATCATCGCGCTTTTGAGCAACCCTACGCGCGGTCATAAATTGGATGGGTGAGCGAATCTATTTGTACATTTTTAAAACTTTTACTAAGTCGGATCAGCTAATTTATATTAATTATTGTATTCCTACATACCTACGGAACCCTCGGTGGGTGAGTCCAGCTCGCACTTGTCCGGCGATTTTTTTTTTATGCGTTCCCGATGTTTTGCTATCTACACATGACCTTTCATATGATACCACACTTGGGTATAATTGAAAACATTCGATTGTTCACCCGTATTTTCAACCCCTATATCTAATAAATGTCTCGACCGATTTCTATATAACTTTCAGTTTTGCATTCTACACATCATTTCCTTTCATTTGATACCAAACCAGAGAGTAGTTATATTATTCGGATCCTGATCAGGTAGAAAGTAAGGCTCGCTTGAGACAGCCAGATTGGGACTTGAGTAAGGGTACTTTGAACCTTCTTTGTTTTAGTGTAGTGTGCTTTTCCTATATTTTAACATAGATTTTAAGACTTAAGTACTAACAAAACAATGGACTTATGTTGTCTGATTTAATAAATGAATTTAATTGAATTTTTAATTTAATTTATAACAAAAGTTTCTGTGAGATCTAATTATCGCCAAGGTTGAATTTTCTATCTTTGTGTAAGAGATGCAATGGAAAATCGACCTTGTTGTTTCATGACGTTCAATTGAATCTCAGGCGTAGGGTGGTAGACCACATTCTTGCCGACTGTACACCGCTCCCCGCGCTGTTGCATTCGAGACCAGCTCCCGCGCTGCCCCGCGCCGCCGACTTCGTGACCGCAGCCTTAGTGTGCCTGAAAACGAGCGCTCCCTGGCATGCTTTATGTGGAGCACGATGCTGACTCAGGTGCTATTGGACTCACACAACCTTAAGGACCGGTCACTGGGTTGCTTACTATAGTATTTTATTAGCCCACTGAGTGAGCTGCTTGTCATCTTTTTGTCACATATTTTTGTACTATTTAACTGTGTTCGCTTAGATTGAATTTGGAAATAAATCCTACCTTTTACAATAGTTGTTTTTATGTTTTGAGTAGTGTGATTAGTGCTTTATATTTGTATTTATTATTATTATTCCACATTATTTATTTGTAAACTCATAAAACTATTTTTTTATTTTAAAGAAATATAAAAACAAATACTCTACAGTAAAAAAATATATCAAAACGGTGAATCACCGGCCGCGAAGCAAGGCTCAAGCGGTCGGTGACTAGGGCTGCAGGAAGAGGAATCTCCTTACTATACGTGCCGAGTCTAGGAGTACTGCTTTTTGGATCTGGCTCTTGATCCAACTGCCTAGCGAAAGTCTTTCGAGATGTTGATCGAGACTCTTCGCTATGAGTCCGTTAACAGAAACGACTATCGGAAGAATAGTCGCTGATTCAACATCCCACATGGTGGCAATCTCGTGGGCTAAATCAAGATATTTGCTGAGCTTATCTTTCTCGGCTTTGACGAGATTGGCATCATGTGGAATGGTGACATCAACGAGTATTGCCTTCCGCTCCAACCGATCTATCAGAACGATATTAGGCTTATTCGCAAGAATAGTTCTGTCCGTAATTATAGATCGGTCCGAATAGAGCGTGGCAAGGCCATTTTCTAGAACCGGCTCCGGTGCGTATTTATAATACGGAACTTCAGGGCTCGTAAGGCCATATCGAAGAGCAAGTTGCTGGTGAATGATCTTGGCTACTTGATTATGTCTGTGCAAATACTATTATTATTATGAGTCATTTGGCTCCAACTGCTGGGCAAAGGCCTCCTCCGATTCCCTCCATATATCCCGATTCTGAGCTGCTTCCCTCCAGTCAACGATGTACTGGTCGAGTTCGTCCCGCCATCTACGCTTCGGTCTGCCACGTCGTTTTCTCGCCTTTGCCCACAGCTCACTCGGCATGCGGCAGATGTGGCCAGCCCAGTCCCACATCAGCTTAGCGGCTATCAGAGTTACTTCCGCGATCCCAGTCCTAGAGCGCAGTTCGGTGTTTCGGATCCTGTCCGTGCGCTTGACACCCAGGATGCTGCGCTCCATCGCTAACTGACAAACTTGGAGCTTGGACTTTTTAATGTTGGTCAGAGACCAAGTCTGCGCACCATATGTTAGAACGGGGGCATCCTCCTTAAACTATATTAGTAATAATAATAGTAAATTAAGTATTAAGTATTTATTAAGTATTTGTTTTTATATTTCTTTATAGTAAAAAATGTATTTTTATGAGTTTACAAATAAATGATGTGGAATAATAAATAAAAACTTTATTTTGGAACAGATACACGGAGAGAGAACACATTTTTGTTTAAACAAAAATTATATTGGAAGCGATGGTTCCTGCAATAGTTTAAAATTAAACTTGACGCAGTTACCGACCCACCTCTAGAATAGGCGGTGCGGTTTTGTTCCTTAATTAAATTGAATTATTTACAATTTTAAGCAATCATTGAAAATGAAAAATGAAAAATATTTATTTAGCAAATGAAAAGTTATACCTAAAATTATGTTATATCTAGTGGTTTCCTCACTAGGCAAAGCCTGTATCGAGGAAACCTGTTCATTACCATTTATACAGAACAAAAATGCTACTTGTTTATGTGATATGATATGCTTATAAGAAATAAATTCTTATTATTCTTTCATATATTTGTTGTATATTTAATTAATAGGACAAACTGGATGAATTTCGAAGATTGGTGGACAGAAACCACCAATCTTCGTGACCGTGATATGTAGAAGTGAAAAAGGGAGCTGCAGTGGGAGCTGGGCAGAAGCCTCGCTTTTTTCATATCTTCTCCCGAATCATTGTGCTGACACCGCGAATGCGTCGCACGTCGCCGGACAAACGTGTACTTAGTAGATAAGATATTATTTTTATGTATGTTAGTCTGTAAGGTATATATTATATGGGCCTTAGATTTAGTACTTTACATCTTGTTACTTATCTCATCATCATCATTTCAGCCATAAAACGTCCACTGATGAACACAGGCCTCCCTCATGGATCTCCATGAGGGGTAGTTGCCATTCTCACCACGCTTGGCAGGCGGGTTGGTGAGCGCAGTATGGGATGCCCATCTTCCGGATTTGTCCCTTAGCAGGCTCTTACTGCATCCACGGGTAGAAGAGGAGGGGTAACATTCTACTGCCGGCACCCCACGGCAAATACTTATCTATAGTTGTCTGAAATAAGGTATAAATTATTATTATTTTCCCTGTGGTCCCGTGGTCTGTTTTGATAAAATTAGATTTAATTTATACTCTCTGCTTCAGTTTATATTTCTCAACTATCCCTTACCTGATGTGCCAAACTTTAACCTAAAACGTATGAAATTAAATAGGTAATTATCTACGTTACACGTAACATTATATTTCTCAGCATTGTATCGACTAGTGCAGGAGAAAAATTTGTTCGAATAGAATAAAATAGTATTCTACTTCAACGATCATGAAGGTAATTAACGATCATGAAGATTGTTAATTAATAAAAACTAAACTGAATTAATTACGTAAACAGTGTTTATTAAGGTCGCATGATCATTTGACACATAATAATGCAAAAAGACATCCATAGGAACAATAGCACTATTTTTTTTAATCACTCCTTGAGACATCCTTTATATTTCTTGACAGGTTTTTTTATTCATAAAGGAAGATTTCATGAATATTCAAACACTATTGTACCTATCGTATTTATTTTATCACAGTAGGTTAATTGCATTGGTTTTGCGGTGGATGCAGGCCTCTTCCAGCCGTTATTTTTATTAAAAAAAAAACAGTATTAAATATTTTGAGGTCCCTGTCCTTAGTATTTTAGGCCTATGTCCAGCAGTTAGAAACGGTCGTTTTTTCAATTTTTTTGTGAATAACTCCAAAAAGATACGGCTTATAGAAAAACTTAAAACTGTTACACGGGTTTATCTCTGCAAACTTTGGAGATAAGGGGGGGAGGGGGGGAACGGTCGTTTTTTTCAACATTTTTGTACATAACTCGGACACGATACGAGTTAAAGGAAAAATAAAAACAGTTTATTAATGTGAAATGAATTCCTTTCATATGATACGCCAACACGACCTAGTAACTTCACTTAAAAAAAAATAAAAAAATGAGATCCCCTATCCGCCCCCCTGCAATCATAATAAGAATATTTTTTAACATTTTCATATTTATAATGTTATATTAGTAAACAAGTGTTATCTTTACCCATTTCAAGTCGATAACATCAGCAGTTCTCGAGATACCCATTTGTGTCAGACAGACAGACAAAGTGATACCATAAGGGTTCCTTTTTACCATTTTGGTCCGGAACCCTAAAAATGAGTTAGATAATTTTACAAAAACTACTCACTTAACTTCATACTTTATAAATACCGTATACGTAGCCTATTTGTATTGTGAAAAACCTTATATGTTTCTTAAGACAACAGATGTTTGAATAAAAACTTTTAGTTCGACATGTAGATAGAAAATAAATCTTCAATTAAAAAGAAACCGACTTGTAAAATCCTTGACTTATTGCTAAAACATCCTAACTGCTTTCCTACGTCATGTAGGTGCGTACCTACATATGACTATTTGTTGGCTTAGAATAAAGATATTATTATAATTATTGTTGGTGTCGTTCCTGTTTTACGCCTCCTAAAACTAATTATAATTAGAGACATGACATTTCAAAATCAGCGTTAAATTGGGTATATTTGTTCCGTTTTAGTTTAAGAACGGCACAAACCGAATAGCTATAATATGATAATATGTCATTTTAGTCCGTTTAACGACAAGTTAATTAGCTTTAGCTATTATCAGAACTGGGTGAAAAAACAAGCAAACATCGTATGCTGAAAGAAAAACCTAACCGTAAGGTTAAATGCATGCTTAGTGCATGAAACTATGCATTGAGGGACTCCAGTGTATATTACAATTATTTAATTCCTCATGGATGCCATCATAAGAATACAATTTTGAAATAGGCTACCTCTCAAACATGACCTACTTTATAAAAAAATAATCAACTAAATCCATTCATAATATTGGCGGATAATCGCGTTACAAACATCAGTAGAATGGAGAACCTTCCTTTTGAAATCAGTTAAAAATATTGGAAAAGTTTGGTTTTAATGCAACCTAAAAATTACGACGATACATTATGTCGCGTGACGTCACGTCTAGGTACAGTAATAGCTTGTTCCCTAACCTTGAGTCCTAAACTCGAATGCGCTTTATTTATTAGTTTCAATAATTTGCACAAGAAAACAAATATCTAATTGACGGACAATTTTTTTTATACCCTCTGCATCTGTAAATATTTTTTCAGGGTGTTCTGGATGTTTTTTATGTATAATAAAAATATCTATCTATGTAGTATAATGTATTAAGTATATCAGTCATCTAGTACCCATAACACAAGCTCTGCTTAGCTTGGGGCTAGATGATGCTGTGTGAATCATCCAGCATTATTTATGTCTTTATTTATAAAATAAATAATATAAAATAATAATAATATATTCATCCTGTAGGAAGTTTATTCAAGCGCAGGTTTAAAGTTGTAGTGTCCGATCCAAGCACGATCTTAAAAGTCGTTTAAATGTTTTACCTCGCTTATCTTAAGTGAAAATAGAAGACCCAAAGGTAAGATTATCTTTGCCCCGCACATCGTTTAGTATTCCGAATCTTCCTTTTCGCTAGGAATAAACGTAGCGCCTTTATAGCGTGGCTTAGCTTGTATTGCCTTGTAAGACAATGATATCTTGCATCTATAACCATTCATTTTCATGCAATGTAACTTCTCTAATACCGGTACACAACCTTCATTGAATCACGAACAATTGAAACAACTTTGGCATTCATTGGAATTTGTAGAAAGTCGTTGAAAGTAAGGTGAAAATTAAGCGAAGTGAAATTATGCTGCTATTTAGCCGACTTTGAAATTAATTGTGCTGTGAATTTGCCACGGAAGGTCTGTATTCATGTTGTCTTGTTTACAAAGAATTCAGAGGTCATGGTAATATAAATTGGAAATTAAACAAGGAAAAATAAACGTGGAAGACATACCTTGTATAAGCCAAATGAAACTTATGTTTTATGCGAGTTTATACCCATCGGGTATAACTTTCAATTTAATCTGACACTAACTAATTGGTCTTAAGGTTCAACGAGTTGCCCATCTTTCCATACAAATGTGGAAGGGTAACTACTTATAAACTTTCGTATTTCAACACTGATTTTAGCTCAACTTTGGACGAAACTAAATAATATACGGAGGAAGAAAACTCAAAAATAAACGCCGTTCCGACATAGTTTAATTATTCAAAAGTTGAAATAAATGTTATTTTGAAAAGATTACACTCAAGTTTTTCTATAGTAACCCTTGTGCTAAAAGTCTATTCACATATTTTTGCGCAATCGTTTTAGGAATGAATCATTGTGCATTTCATTCTAGCGCGCGGGTACACACACAATGTCAGGTGAGATAGCATACATTTAGGTCGCGCCCACTGACGACTTTGCCTCCGCGACATGTTGAACCTTAAGACCGAAGATCCGAGTTCACGAACGTTAATCATTGGTTGCTTAATTGTTTGTGAAAAAATTCTCTAACCAATGTTCATATCAATATTTCTGGATCTGACATTATAACATAGTGATTATGTAAGCATCTGAAAAGTAAAAGTTTTGTTAGACAGACCGATTTTTCAATCCCTAGATATCCTTATCCAACGAATAAAGAGTGAGACAACAGTACTGTATTGATGCATGTCAGAGAGGAATAGACAATATCTGACTGTTTATCATGAGGATTGAAAAATCGCCCCTTACTATTTATAACTCAGTAATTACTAAATGCGATTTCATGAGAAGCCATGGAACAAGATGTTTACAAAAAAATAACTACTGTACTTCAAGTCCTTGCTGGATTTATAATGTTGTTGTATTTTATACCATAATGTACCTATCTTATAAATTATAATAATTAAATCTTGGTAACTATCCACTAGTTTGGTTACGCGAAAATAATTTTTCGACCCTCAAGTGGTTTGCGTTTTGGCGGGAAAAACGGCGGGCGCTCCGCGTCGGCGCTAAGTGGATACTGGCTCGGTTTTTACAATGGAGCGTATCGTGGTATTTACGCTCTGTGGAAAGGGATTGAATGAAGCTTGTCAGTACAATCATTCATAATTTAGTCTGTGTTCGGGATATATAGCGTAAAAATTATTTTCTAATAATTATTGATTTAATTTTATATAAAAAATACTTTTGTTTGTAATTCAAAATGTATTATCATATATCTACATGTTTTGCGGTATATACATAGTATGTGGTATAACCTCACTATATATAACATAACATTTAGGTGTCTTAGAACAAAATATTTTTTGATCGTAATTATAAAGTGCATTTTTTATGCATTTTTTTTGCGTAATCTTTTTTTTAATTTTAATTTAATCGAATAAAATTATTTTTTCTTGGGCTACGTAAATTTTATTTGTTATTGTCATTGTCAACTTCATTGAGAAGGCTACAAAACAAAGAAGAAGTTGATAAACACCATAGTTTAAAAATGACAATTGTTTTCGTGGAACGATGACTCACCGATGACTCACTGGTCAGTTTACTTACCAAAACCAAACGACGGCTAAAAAATCTTGGTAAGTAAACTGACCAAAACCAAACGAGCGGCTATTAAACTTTCTTGACCACGACACGTTATTGATGCTTGTGAACGGGTATTTATCGAGTTATTTACCGAGTAACAGTTATAATACGATACAGTAATCATTTCTGCCGTAAAACGTCCACTACTGAACGAAGGCCTTCCACATGGATCTCCATGAGGGGTAGTTGCCAAACTCATCACGCTTGGCAGGCGGGTTGGTGAGCACTGTATGAGATGTTGATACACGGAATGACGCTGCTGCCCATCTTCCGGAGGTATCCTGTAGCATGCTCTTACTGCATCCACGAGCTTGAGAGGAGGGGTAAAATTCTACTGCCGGCACCCCACGGCAACAGTACCTAATAAGTCTACACAAATTGAGTTGTCAGGAGTATTGCAAGTTCAGGCAGGTTTTCGTTAGATAATGATTAGTTTATGAATTTTAATTCTTTCTTGGGTAATTGTTATAATTTGTAATAGGGTAATTTAAGACGGTGCTAACCAAAAAGGTTTCATCCAAATCGGTAAACGCGTTCGGTTGTAATCGTCTCATACACAGACAGACAGACAGACAGACAGCGCTATGAATATTAGTGGACTTCGCCCCCTAAGAAACCTAATATTAAGTATATCCTGCGTTATTTAATCTCTAGGTGGAGTCGGCACATGTTATCCTCGTTCACAATCTTTTGTCAGTCGTCATCCATTGCTTCTTTGGTCTACCTTTTGACTAAGCCGTAGGGCTGCAGGATATACTCGTAGACCTCGATAAATCTCCAAGGTTGCTGCCACGACTTCAACGCTCGCCAATCTGCCCACCACGCTTGGTAGGTTGAAGCGCAGTACGGGATGTTGTTACACGGAAAGGCGCTGCTGCCCATTTTCCGGAGGTATCCCTTGGCAGGTTCTTACTGCATCTACTGGCAAGATCAAAGGGCAACATTCTACTGCCGGCGCCTCACCGCAACTCTCTAGATGAAATCATAAATAGAACTCCAAAGCATTTTTTCTTCGAAATAATCACGCCAACGAAATGCAACCACAAACAAACCCTTACACAGTTGCCAACGTAAATATCCCCACAAAAAATATACTTAGTACTGGGCGGGCGGGCAAAGCGCGCAGTCGGGCCAACCGTTTTGGCTCCATCACGATCGCGATTTGTTATCTACATGCTGTATATTGTTATAGTCATGCAATGTTCACGTGCGCCCGTTACACATTTCATTCAAGCACAGTATATTTATCTATAATATTACCGTGATTCAAGCTGGGAGTAATGTGGAGTTGATATGAAAATCAGGTTCGATTAATAAGCATTTAGTACACTATTTGGTAGCTTTGAGATGAAATGCACGCTCTATTGTATTTAATAGAGGGTGCATGTCTTCTAGTATTCCTCGCGCGTAAATTACCTTTTTTATTCCCTGTGGTGGCCCCGGGGATTCGGAAGACCTCTCGGCAGACCTCCTGACAGATGGACGGACGAAATAGTTGCCGTACAGGGTAAGATCTAGATGCAAATGGTCCAAAGTAGAACTGATTGGCGGTTAGGGAGCCTATTCCCAGCAGTGGTGGTCACTAAAAGCTAATGATGATTTTCCGACATTTCGACTGGATTGCAACAGCCATGGTCTTGGGAATACTCGAGTCTTTGAGATAGCGATGATTTAAGTCCGTTTAAAAAAAAGCGTGTGCGTCCCGGGACGCACGACAGAAGTGATAACTTAATATAAAAAGTCCCGCTACGGCATTCGTTCGGGCAGGTCGCGTTCGCTTCTCATAGCGATGGCGGACGAGTCTATGGATTTGGAACATGATGGAGCCCAGAGGGAAGAGATAATTGAAGAAAATGAATATTCACCATTACCAAATACTCGTGAAGGAAGAAAAAGAACCTCGGAAATACAGGAAGAAGAAGAATTTAACAATGATAATGATGAATGGAAGACAGTTCGTGGAAAGTTGACGGCAAGAAGTAGAAAACAACGACACCAGGAGATTAGCCCGGCTGACGAAACACCCAAACGAGAAGTCCTCATTTCATGCGAACAACCACTACCAAAACAATTCGCTTTAGCACGCACTCTCAAAGAGCACTGCATAACTGGAATATTATCAATAAAATATGTGAACCCTTACAAAATCAAAATTCAAGTTGGAAACGAATCTGACACCCTGAAGCTGATCTCAAATAAAAACCTTTTGGAAAAAGGCTGGCGAATGCACAAAAAATCGGAAGTAGGGTTTTCTTACGGAGTGATAAAGGACGTAGACCTAGAACTGTCAGAAGAAGACATAAAAAATAATATTATATGTACAGAGGCTGAATTGATCGCAGTAAGACGTCTTAACCGCCGAGCACGAGATAAGGATGAATAGGTTCCCTGTGAATCCGTTCGTCTCTGCTTTAGAGGTAATATCATGCCCTATTCCATCCGAGTACACGATGTTAATGTACTTGTTGAGCCTTACGTATTCCCAGTTTCGCAGTGCACCCTGTGCTGGCGTTTGGGTCACTCTGTCAAAACTTGCGTAACCAGAAAAGTGAAATGCCCTAAATGCGCCGGGGACCATAACAATTGTGATACAGAAATATTTAAGTGTATCAATTGCTCAGGAAGACATATGGCTTTAGCAAAAACATGCCCTGCCTTTATCAAGGAGAAACGGATACGACATATTATGGCGGAACACAATATCACATATGACAAAGCCCTGTCCATGGACATCGAAGTTATTCCCAGCGTACCACATCAAACCTCACCTGAACCCGCACCACGCTTCGTTGTTCCATCAACTTCACATCAAACCAATGTTTCGTCAGTCCACGGAATTCCAGGAACTAGCTACTGCGATGTTACGAAAAACTCGACGACTGTTACACAACTTGACAAAAGTCCAATCTTACAAACACAGCCTACTAAAAAATCTAAAAAAAAAGACTTATTCTGAACGCGTACTACAATGAGACTTCTCATCTATGGACGAAGAACACTTCCCGGACCAAACTCCGGATCCACTGCACACCGAAAAGGACACCATAACATTTAGCGAGCTTTTCACCAGGATAAAAGAAGTTGTGTTTATAAAAAAAATGAATCTACAATCGAAAATGAGTAAAATCTTTGAACTTTGCGCGGAGTGGATAATGGTAGTGGCGGAGGGCCTTCTTACTGAATGGCCAATCTTGAAATTTATTTTTGGTTCTTTTGTCAATAACGACTCTCAGCCGTAAACAGTCCTTTTTAGACGTAAGTAGGCTATTTATTGTCAATGGATATCAAAAGTAAATTTACAGGATTTAATATACTACAGTGGAATGCACGAAGTATTATTCCCAAGTTGATATCTTTTGAACAATTTCTTCTTCAAGAAAAAACCCATATTGCAGTCGTAAGCGAAACCTGGTTGATAAGTGACACCGCGCTAAAAGTAAGTAATTATAATGTTTACCGAAAGGACCGCAGCGATAACTATGGAGGCTTAGCTATATTTATTCATAAATCTATAAAATCCCAAAGCGATGCCTTATCAGTAGGTAACTCAGACATTGAACTACTGTGCGTAAAGGTGTATAACTGCCATCGTATAGAACACATCGTCGCTGTTTATTGTCCGCCGCTGCCGACCCGAACTAGTCAGGGAGATTGGGATATTTTGCTTACATCATTTAATAGTAAAACAATAATATTGGGAGACTTTAACGCACATCACACCGATTGGTCCAACAAAACGGACTCGAGAGGCACTTACCTTTTCAATGCAATATTGGACAGTAATTTTGTTTGCCTCAATGACGGAAGCGAAACACGAATTAGTCTAGTTAACGGCCAACTAAGGAAATCATCTCCTGATCTATCCTTAATAACATCAGACGTAGCAGTACATTTTAATTGGAGCGTACTGAACGAAAATTTAGGAAGTGATCACTTGATTATTAAATTAAAATCACAGAACTTATTACCTACAAAATTTAATACTAAAAGAAATTATAAAAAAGCTAATTGGGATGGTTATACGACTTGTTTAGACGATATTTATAAAAATACTATTTTATCTAGTGATATTCAAAAATCTTACGACTGTTTTATTGATAATATAAACCTAGCAGCGGACCTTCATATTCCTTTTATAAAATATAGTCATAATCCAGTTTCTACTTTTAAACCAAAGTCTTATTGGACTCCTGAACTTTCTAAGTGTGTAGCATTACGTAGGCTGGCCTTATCTAATTTTAGACGTAACCCTACCCCAACAAATTTCGAACTTCTCAAATCTAAAATAAGCGAAGCTCAAAAATTGATCCGTAGGGCTAAATGCGACGATTGGCAAAACTTTTGTTCCTCCGTCAACGAAAAAACAACATGTTCTCAGATGTGGCGGCGAATGAGGTGGATGAAAGGGTATCAATCACAAAGACCACACATTGATAAAGAACAATCATATAAGTTACTATGTTCTCTCACCCCGGATTATGTAACCCCTAATCAACCTATTTTTGCTGACATATCCTCAAACATAGATATGGAAATCTCCATGCAGGAGCTAGAGGTATGTATTAAAATTAAGGATACATCTCCTGGATGTGATGGTATTTCATATTCCATGATCAAACGCCTACCAAGTAACGCTAAGACCGAACTGCTTAGATTGTTTAATCTTTGTTTTAAATATAACTTCGTCCCGTTTCAATGGAGAGATATTGGCATTATTGCGATACCCAAACCCGGACGCGATGTAAATCTAACTTCCTCGCTAAGACCTATATCTCTTCTCTCTTGTATTTGTAAAATTTTTCACAGTATTATTAACAAACGTTTAGAATGGTTCTTGGAAAAACACAACATTCTCTCAGTTCATACGACGGGCTTTAGGAAAAGTAAATCGTGTTTGGATAATATAAGTAATTTAGTTTCAAGAATACAGATAGGACTATCTAACGGACTCCAAACTGCAGGATGTTTTATAGATATTGAAAGTGCCTATAATAACGTAGATATTCCCACACTTATAGGTAAATTAAATGAAATTCATGTTGGTAAAAAAATATGTGCATACTTGTGGAATTTCCTGAAAGAAAGACACCTAAAAATAAGCATCGATGGCATTTATATATCTAGAATAACAGGACTTGGATTAGCTCAAGGTTGCCCGCTTTCTCCCTTGCTTTTTAACGTCATCACTAAAGACATATGTAACCATATAGGAAGGAAAATTTTTATTTCACAATATGCTGACGACTTCGTTATATTCAACCAATTTAACAATATGTTTATAGGAGAGTTACAACTTCAGGAATCAATAAATGAACTTTATTTGTTACTTTTTAACTTGGGTCTTACTGTTTCACCAAACAAAAGCAAGGTTTGTATTTTCAGAAGAGGTTATTCTATGAGAACCATCGACATACGTATAAATAATACTAAATTGGAAGTAGCTGATTCGGTAAGATATCTAGGACTTTGGTTGGATCGTAATTTAAAATGGAAAAAACACACAAATGAAATAAAAGAAAAATGTCAAAAATTTTTGAAAATTTTTAAAATGTTAGCAGGTTCTAATTGGGGCATTCACCCCTGCCATCTCAGACGATTGTATATTGCCACCGCCCGAAGCCGTCTTGATTATGGTAGCTATCTTTATGACAACTGCTGTCGTACACAAGTATCTAAACTGGATAAGTTGCAAAATCAATTTTTAAGGATTATTGGAAGTTTTATAAAAAGCACTCCCATACATGCGATGGAATCTGAACTATATATCCCACCACTTACATTTCGTAGATACTACTTGGGAGGGAAGTACTGGTTAAAAAATAAATCGGGTAAAAACGCCATAATTCAAACACTGGACAATTTATGTGAACTTATTACCAAACCTTACTGGCGACAAAAGAAAAAACCCTTGCTCAGTATTATACATAAAGATTTAAAAGAAAAATATTTTTATTCTAGCAATAAATTAGAAATGTTTAGTTAAGATACTTGGGTAAGTAGTATAGACCTTCGAGACGTTCTTGAACCTAACATAGAAACTATAAATAAACCGAAACGCCATTACAACCCCTTAAATTTAAATATTCAGTGTACTAATTACCTTGTTAAGTATCACAATTTTTATAAATTATTTACTGACGCGTCAAAATCTAATAATGGAATAGGAGCGGCATTTTTAGATGCAGAGACTGACGAGTTTATAAAACTATGCATACCTACGAACGATATATCTATTATGCACGCTGAGCTGATTGCAATATCGGAGGCCTTATCTTATGTTGAATCAATTCGAACGGTAACAGGACAATATGTTATTTACACAGACTCGAAAAGCGCTATTCAACACTTGTCTCGGTGCACAACCGGTTCTTGTTTTCGGGGCATTCCATTGTCTTATAGTATTTTAGATAGTATACTTAAAATAAAGTCACAACACAAATGTATAAAAATCCAATGGATTCCATCCCACATTGGTTTGTCGGGAAACGTGGAAGTAGATCGTCTCGCACAAGAAGCTGCCCAGGAAGGACAGCTATACGATTGTTTACCCCTCTGGTCTGATTTTATTTCCTCCTTGAAACATCACTGTCATAAGTTGTGGTCGGAGCATTTTGATGAGAGGTCTCTTATAAAAGGAATCTGGTACAAGACGGTTCAACCAGCACTCCTACGTTTCCCTTGGTTTGACCAGTGTGGGATGAACAGAAAGGATATCATAAACTTGCTTAGACTTCGTTCTGGACACGTTCCGTTAAATAATTTTGCTTACCTTATGAAAAAATCGACTTCACCTAATTGTGAACTGTGTAATAAAATTGAAGATGTTTATCACATTCTCATGGAATGTGACCGGAACAAAGGTCTACGTAAAGACTTATTTGACAAAGACCCTGGTTTTTGGCAGATTGGAGGGTGTAACAGCTTCCTAGCTAACCCTCTTTCAGAGGAGGCTGGAAAGCTGGTTAAACTTTTTAACCAAGGCGTGCAGGAACGCAGTTAATGAGATTTATGTTATTGTTTTTTTTCTTGTTTTTCTTACTTATTTTGATTTGTTTTCAGCTTAATTTTATTACTATTTCTATATTGTATTCTGTGTACCTACAAGGGTGACATGTTCATTGTTGAACAAACCCTTTAAATAAAAGAATAAAAAAAAAAAAAAAAAAACTTAATATAATCTAAGTTGAACTATTTAATATTGAAAGAAAGCGTCTGTCCGAAATACGGCTAGCGCTGCGGGTTAGAGTGAGAGAGAGGAGCCTGCCAACCGCTGCCGTATGCGTGAGAGGAAGGAAAGCCAGACAGACTGGCGCCGCCGCGCCGTAACGCGTTACGTAACGAAGCGGTTTACCCTCCCATAAGAAGTTATCACTTCAAAATTTAGAAGCTCACTGATAAGACAGTGATGTTTTAAAATAATGTTGCGGCTACCTACTGCTGTAAAATGTTGAGTTTTGTTTTTTACCTAAATGTTTTGTGTATCATAAGGTTATTTTGTTTTGTAAATTGATTATCTAAGTAGAATTAGTTAGAAACTGTATGTATGTATTTATTAGTCTTTAGGTTCTGCTTGTTTCTACCCTAGCCTAAATAATACTAAGTTATGTTGTTCTCATAAGTGAACTGTATTTTTTGTTCTTGAGAATAAAGATTCTTTAAACCGAAACCGAAAATTCTTTAGTCTCTTGTACATACGGGAAATTTAATTCCTTTGGATTGTAGTTCTTCTTAATCCTATGTGGCTGAAACTAAACGAGAAAGCAGGTATCAAACAAACAATGCTGTTTGATTCAAAGATTAAAATCGTTAGATACGTCCTTACCGTAATGAGTCCGCGCCGTTTTGTTTCCACACGATTTGAATGAATGAGTGAGCTCACTCATTTGGAATCAGTGTACTTAAACACAGTATTGGTCGGACGTGGTGTGTGTTATTTTTTACACGAAAGTTCGTCCAATATGATTGCACAATAAATGGTATTCTTTGGTGAGCGTGCGTCGGCATTATTGTTAAAACACGTTTAAAGACAATGCCACAGTTGTTGGTGTCAGGGCACATCTAGCGATTTAAATCTTTGGTTTGATTTGAGATTTGGTTGACGCTACGATGAAAATAATTTTCTCAAACAGATTATTCAGTAAGTCCCTCCACTTTAGAAAAACTTGCAAGAAAATAAATTTACTTTTTGAGTTTAATTAAAAACCATATTATTAATACATAGGTATTAATCAGATACCTGGTGTTGAAATATAATCAAAAAAAAAATAAGGCTATACTTTTGCTAATTTATTGGTTCTTCATAGAACCTATAGTAACAATTTACTAAAGGTATGAAAAACCATTAGATTTGATCTCATATACAAGTTACCTAGTTAGCCTCATAAAAGATAATTAATCTACATCAAATACGTCTAGCCCGAGGCTAGATGTTAACTTTAATACCCGTAATATAATTGATTGCTTTTTCATTAATAATATATAAAAAGCTAGACTACCACTGACTGACTCACTGACTGACTGACATCATTGTTCTCCCACTTCCAGTTGGAATATTATATTGAAAATCTGTAAACGGGGTTGTGTAGAGGTTTGGGGGGCGAGTACGAGAAACGCGCACAACCTACCCTCGACTCTTTTAAAAATCAACCGTGTGCTGCGAAGCAGCTCGCGCACAACCTACCCTCTAGTTACATTATATATAATTGATTTAAGGTCAGCTGTGTGGAGAGTCATGGAAGGGCTGGATGGTGATGAGCCGTTTATATACAGACTAAATGACAACGGCACAGGGCCGAGTTTGCTGGTCAAGGTATGCCTTACTTCTTAAGGTATGTTAACCCTATCCTTTCCTCTTCCTACTCTTCTCTTCCAGCTGTAGAAAGTCCACGGCTGGACAAAGACCTTCCTCATCGACAAGCACTGATCAGGAAGGGTTGTTGCCATACTCACCACGCTTGGCAGGCGGGTTGGCGAGCGCTGTACAGGATATTGATACACGGAAAGACGCTGCTGCCTAACTCCCGGAGATTCTTACTGCATCGACGGGAAAGAGAGGAGGGGCAACATTTTACTGCCTCCAAGGGCTTCCTACTCTACTCTCCCACAATCTATTGAAGATGATTTATGTATATAGCGTTAGTTGGTATTCTCGAATATCTCGAATGGAGGCCACGGATAGGCAAGCGCAGCGTAGGACGTCCACCTACAAGATGGGCAGACGACATGGTGAGAACTGCTGGTCGGCGGTGGATGCAGACGGCTTCCAACCGCAGTACTTTGAGATCAATGAGGGAGGCCTTTGTCCAGCAGTGGACGTCCTACGGCTGATATGATGATGATGAGCTGGTATTTATGCTGATGGGACGTTGGTAGATGAATGAGGCTTGCCCAGTACTTTTCCTTCCAGCTTAGTCGGCTACTAGTCAGAGAAAAGATCATATAAATACGTCTAATATTGACTTAGCCGCGGGTGTGTCCGCGCTATGCTTTCCTTTACCGTTAAGAGCCGTGATGCAAATGTGTACTTATATTTCAAGAAAGAAAAATCCATTGGCTCACGGCCGGTATCGAAAACACAACCTTCGTATCGGAATACATATAACCACTTGGCCAACACGCCTTACAATATTATTACATACCTACACATTAAACGACTCCAAGAAGGGAGTAAAGTTCTCAATTCATTTGTTTCTTTCGGGCTTACAACTAAGCTATAAAACTTAAGGTCGATTTAAAAGGAACCAGTTTAAACTCCGTTCTAATGATAGGATACTGGATGTAGCTTTTTGGTATTTTCAGTAAGAAATCAAGAATTTATACATAGAAACTATGAGTTGTGGAACTGATGAAGAAGACCGCAGATGGCCATCGTAACTCTTAAATATACATATTTATATATCGAAAGATAGTAAAGATGCTATACTTTACTACTTATAATACTTATACTAAGTACGCCACCGTCTTCTCATATTCAACGTTTCGTGTCAATCCAAAGGTTGCTTGGCAGATATCGCTTTTAGCGATAAAGCCGCCTATTGTACCACTTTTTGTAAATTGTGTTTATTTCTGTATTTTTTTTTCTGTTTATTATGATGTACAATAAAGTATATTCTATTCTATTCTATTCTAAAGATGCATAGATACCAAGGCATTAATTAACCCGCCTACCAAGTGTGACATGGTAACAACCCTCTGTGAGGGACGCCTATATCCAGCAGTGGACGTCCTACGGCTGAAAAGATTACGTTACTATGGATAGTAACATCAAAATAGTAAAAAAATACTATCTGCTTTGCAGTTGTGGCTCATTTATGGGTTCCAGTAAAACAAGTTCCTTGGTTACTCAAAAACGCCGCAACCAAAGTACGCAAAGTACGTAACCATCAAATACTATAATATAGTATTTTAGGTTAGTTTTAGGGTAGTATTTTAATAAACATTGTAGTTTTGCTTTGTCTTTCTGTCTGTCCGTCGTCTTTACGAGGAGATTATTAGTCGTATAAAGCTGTAACTTTGCAGTGTTATATAAAATAATCACGCCGAGATAACGCTACTACTAATTAAAAAAAATATTAATTTGGGGTACCTCCAATACGTAAATGGGGATGAACTTTTTTTTTTTAATTTTCCTATGGTGCTGGGTATTGTTAAATAGGTATTTTAAAACCAAAATGGTTTTAAAATACCTATTTAACAATAACAACAGTAACAGTACGACAAAATCTAAAAATATCATTTGTGTAGTTCGAAGTCGAGTTAAGAAAATAATTTGATCAGTTCTAAAACACTAGGGTAGGGGGTAGGGGGAACGGGCCGTGGGGTACCGGCAGTAGAATGTTGTACTTCCTATCTTGCCCGTGGATGCAGTAAGAATCTGCTATGGGATACCTCCGGAAGATGGGCAGCAGCGTCTTTGCCTGTATCAACAACGCCTGCCAAGCATGGTGAGTATGGCAACCATCCCTCATGATCAGTATGTAGTTTATCCATGAGGGAAGTCGTTATCCAGCAGGTAGACGTCCTACGGCTGAGATGATGATGATGATGATGATAAGCTCACTAGGGAAATAAATAGCGAGACCGCTTTACTTAATACGACACAGAAAATATTATAATTACCTACAATTAGACCGTACAAGTAAATTGCTATGCACATGAGTTAGGTCGGCTTCCGCGAAACACTGTTGACACAGAATAAGACATAACTATGGGTTGTATCTTTAGACTGCAGGAAAACAGACCTTAAGGTCCAACTAGTCGCGGAGGCAAAGTCGTCAGTGAGCGCGGCCTAAATGTATGCTATCTCACCTGACATAGCGTGTTTATTTATTTATTTATTTATTAAGACACTCCTACGACATCTTCACATGTTTACCCGCGCGCTAGAATGAAATGCACAATGATTTATTCCTAAACAGACCGCGCAAAAATATGTGAATAGACTTTTAGCACAAGGGTTATTATAGAAAAACTTGAGTGTAATCTTTTCAAAATAACATTTATTTTAACTTTTGAAAAATTAAACTATGTCGAAACGGCATTTATTTTTGAGTTTTCTTTCTCCTTATATTACATATTTAGTTTCGTCCAAAGTTGGGCTACAATCAGTGTTGAAATACGAAAGTTTAGAAGCTTGTATTTTTGAAATAAATACTTTTTTCCGGTTTGGGGTGTATACAAACATAGATTATGACGAGATAAATTTATATAATCCTTAGTGTTGGATGGTTAACGTCAAACAGTGGAGTAGTTACCCTTCCACGTTTGTATGGAAAGATGAGCTGTGACATCCTGTAAGTGGAGGAACACATTGTCATAAGTTAAATTAGTTATAAGTTTATATTTTATTGTGATTCTTTTGTTGGGTGTCCATAAATAAATAAATAAATAAATAAATGAGCGACTCGTTCATCCTTAAGTGCTGTTTATAAAAACACTGAAAAAGCAATCGAGCACATCATATAGAATAAGCCCCCGAGTTGAATTACTTAATGCGTGCATATTAATGTAAATTATAAGCTAATACCACAAAACGTGCCATGTTAAGTTATTCAACTGTAATAGATGTAATTACTGTTTTAACTGACAGATAATGTCATTGAAGCCTGTTTGTCGTATGTTTTATGAACTTTAGATGTCTGTTAATAATGAGACTTGTTAATTATAATACCACAAGGGATTAGGAGACGTACGTTCATTTCCTCGTGTAATAAATTTGCATTATCTTGTACTTCGATTGTACGATTCCGTAGAAAATAATTTCGTTAAAGATTTGGCACTAATGTTGAATACAATAGAGCCAAATCAAAGCCAGCAAAGAAGGGGTTCAATTATATTAATCATATTTTTTTTCAGTAACACACATCTTATATGCAAAAATGTGATACTTAATCTTTAATTTCTTCGATTTGTCATATAAGGAATAGTAGAGTATACTACGCTTCAACGCAGACCTCTTCATTAGCTTTACATGTATTTATCGTCGCTGAATAGGCAAAACTACTAAAGCGCCATTTTGGTCAAAATGAGTTATATAATTGGTTCGACTGCATTTTTTTTTCTCTATCTATTAGTCCGGGTCTCGTGGCGATTGGAGCATTTTTTTGGCGCTTTAGCATCAAAAAATAGGTGAAAATCTCGAATAATTCTTACGAATACTTACTAATGTGTCCCTTATTTTGGCACATTTTTAATAATTGTCGGTTTAGTATTTCACTTGCAGCAACTAGCTGTATAAAGCTTTATTAGTAATTTTGGAAAACATACTTTTGATAGCCGATGGCCTTTAAACAACTTTCGCTTAAAGCAGTTTTGTTATCACACATCTTTTAGTCAATTAAGATTAAGGAAAAACCACAAGATGTGGTACTTTAGTAGTTTTTACAAATTGAAATCTTGCATAATCAAGTTTATAGGTAATTTACAAACATATAGATTCCCTATCGGATAATGAAGAATTTTACTGTTGTTTAAGTACTTCTTGGCACGGATCTACCGATTCAATAAGTGCATTATCAGAAAATTCAAAAAATAATTCGGACAATAATAAAAATGGGAAAAAAACTACAAAAAAGGCAAATCTGAAGAATAAGAATAACGCTGAGAAAGACAATTGCCAAAAGAGAAGCTGAATTTATTTTTGCCATAAGCATAAGTCTGTTTGAAATATTTTATCTCTTAGTAAATTTCGCTTACGAATATCTTTTTTTTAATTTGTAAGTATTTTCTTTGTAAGAGGACGTTATGATAGTTAACTCTTTAGTATTTAGTGACTCCTTACCGCGAACTTAATTTGGAGATTAGCAATTTTCCTTTGCTGAGTTTTTTTTGGGACTTAGAATATTTATCCTAAAGCGACAGGTAACTCTAGATATAGGTAAAATAAGAACAATATAATATGTCCATTGAGTAGACAAAATAAAACCATGATATGTTTCCTTTTACAGCATTTCCTTTCACGCAAAAGAAAAAAAGTTGTGACAGGTTAATCACAAAAAAAACTTTAAATTGATTTTTCTCAAAATAGCCCTTAGGCACGTTAGTAGTTTAGCCTATTCAGCGACGTTATGTATCTTCGGGATCTGCGGAAGTTGTCTCTACTTTTAGACATCAGATTTATTAAAACTGGCTCTTTGCATACTTATCAAGGACCGATGACAATACAAATAATTCGATAAAAAATAAGAGCACTCTCTCCATTTTTACGTTTCCGAAGTAGTACAACAAGAAACATTTATGTTTTTGCTTTGTCTGTCTGTGGCTTTACGATTAGTCTTGGAAAGCTGTAATTTTGCATGGAAATATTAAGTAATGTGTATTGCCGTGGGGTGCCGGCAGTAGAATGTTACCCCTCCTCTCATGCCCATGGATGTAGTAAGAGCCTGCTATGGGATACCTCCGGAAGATGGGCAGCAGCGTCTTTCCGTGTATCAACATCCCGTACTGCACTCGCCAACTCGCCTGCCAAGCGTGGTGAGTATGTCAACTACCCTTCATGGGGGAGATCCATGAGGGAGGCCTTTATTCAGTAGTGGACGTTTCACGGCTGAAATGATGATGATGATTAAGTAATGACGCTGAAATAACGGTAAAAATTAAATTTGAAAAAGTGTTTGAGATTTATTTATTTTTTATTTTCCTGTGTTTTCGTTAAATAGGTATTTTAAAACTTTTACTTTTAGCCCAAATAAGTGATACAGTTTACCAAACATAGGTACAGGAATACTTTATACCTTAAACTCAATGCCACAAGAACTTACCTGAACTCACTGTTTTGGTAAACGTAAAAACATACACCAACTTCTAACAATCAGATCTACGGCTAACTACGGCTGATAATGTACCTGTCATCTGACGAGTTAATGGTAAACCTATAAATAAACAAAGCAGTATACATAATTATGGTAGGTATCATAATTTAATAATAAGTATTGGTTAAATAAACTTTGTAGTAATTAAAGTCATTAAAATCATAGCTAGGTAAAAGATGTTAGCATTTTACGATCGCGTAAGATCACTAGGTGTAATAACTAGAACCTAGTTATTATGAGTATTAAGAATAACCAGCTATTTAAACTAATACCTTCCTACACAACTATTAAAATATCTACTTCCGGTACTATGTGTTTCATCATCATCTCTGCCGGAAGACATCTACTGTTAGACAAAGGCATCCCTCATGGCCAAGTATAGATTATGAGGGGTTATTGCCACACTCTGCAGTGGGGTGCCGGCAGTAGAATGTTACCCCTCCTCTCATGCCCGTGGATGCAGTAAGAGCCTGCTAAGAGATACCTCCGGAAGATGGGCAGCAGCGTATTACGTGTATCAACATCCCGTACTGCGCTCGCCAACCCGCCTGCCAAGCGTGGTGAGTATGGCAATCCATGAGGGAGGCCTGTGTTCAGTAGTGGACGTATTACGGCCGAAATGAATGAATTAATTGCCATACTCACTACGCTTGGCAGGCGGGTTGGCGAGCGCAGAACGTGATGTTGATACATTCAGGTATCCCTTGGTCGATTCTTACTGCATTCACGCCACGGGCAGAAGAGGAGGGGCAACATTCTACTGCCGGCACTATCTACCTGTTCACCCATGTATATTTTATCCTGCCTGTGTTATACCGACAGTGTACCAATGGATTTTTTTCTTGAAAAATGCAAGTGCACTTTTAACACATGCTTTAACGGTTAAGGAAAACATAATGATGAAACCCGCGGCTTAGTCAGCTTCAGATGTACCTGCTCTTTCCTCTGACTACTTATAGCAGACTAAGCCGGTAGGATTGTATAGGTGAACCTAATCCATCTAACAATACCCCAGGCACGGTAGCGTTCCGTGCTGTGCGAATACCAGTATCTAACGCTGTATAAATCAACTATAATAAATACTTTTAGGGTTACGGACCAAAAGTAAAACCAAAAGTAGACTTTGTCTGTCTCTCACAGATGGATATCATGAAAACTACTGATGCGATATCGATTTTTGAAATGGTATTAGATAACGCGTAATCACTAATAAAGCATAATAAATGTTGAAAGTTATCATCGTTTCAGCCGTAAAACGTCCACTACTAAAATTACAACGGACTTTCTAATTAGCATAGTGTTTCAGAAATCTATGATGATGAATGATGGTTTCTAAATAACTATGCTAACAATAGATTTTTTTTCATTATATTTGTAAATAAGTCGAAAACTATACGGCTTAGGAAAACTAAAAACTTGTCATTGACGTTTAAAAAATCTACAGCATCAAACGGCACGGTATGATGGCACGGAACCCTTGGTGCAAGAATCCGACTCACCCTGGCTGGTTTTATTTTAAAAGAAGTTACTTAACAAATAAACAGTGCAATTAAATAGTAGACTCGTGATTTATTTCAAGTATTAGTTAAACAAACTTCCTAGTAATTAAAGTGCATCTAATATGGACTGTAGTTTTAAGTATTACATCTTGTAACATGACTAATGTTGCCTGAAATAAATGTTTTTTTAATTTAAATATGTTTGTATTTTACGATCACGTAAAATTACCAGGAGTAATTATTTCAACCTAGAATAACAAATATTTAGAATAACTAGCTAATAACACTAATACCAACCTACGCAATAATTAAAATATCTGCCTCCGGTACTATTAGTGTTTATAACTGTATTTATTTATACGGGATGTATAAATAAATACATAAGTCAAGTGACTAGGTGTTTCTAGTTAGATGACCACCACCATATATATAAAAATATACTGAGAGATTTCTATACAAAGAAAGAACGCCAATTTCTTTCTTAGCCGTCTTTTAGAAAGGGGG
Source organism: Pasiphila rectangulata (assembly GCA_963082625.1). Classification (NCBI taxonomy): domain Eukaryota; kingdom Metazoa; phylum Arthropoda; class Insecta; order Lepidoptera; family Geometridae; genus Pasiphila; species Pasiphila rectangulata. The sequence goes on from OY720240.1 coordinate 8,457,595, forward strand.
AAATCAATTCGTCTGTAGTTTTTAATCTTTGTTAGGTACCTCAGAACTCCGTCGTTCGTGAACCGATTTGGAAAATTCTTTTGCGGTTCGAATAGAGACACTTCCACATTGGTCATCAAAACATCGATTCTGATAATGGGATCCATTAAGTATACAATAATTGTAATATCTGCCGTAGGGGGTCACCAGTAGAATGCTACCCCTCCTCTCATGCCCGTTAGAGCCTGCTAAGGGATACTTCCGGAAGATGGGCAGCAGCGTCTTTCCGTGTAATCCCGTACTGCGTTTGCCAACCCGCCTGCCAAGCGTGGTGAGTATGACAACTACCTCACATGGAGATCCATGAGGGAGGCCTGTGTTCATTAGTGGTGGACACGATTACGGCTGAAAGATAAAGATAAAGATAAAGATATATTTATTGTAAAAATTGTGTGCAAACATGTACAGGTCTTAAAAAATTATAAGTATCAACAATTTGTATCCTTATTAGGACATACAATAATTAAGGTTTTGTATACAACAAACAAAGGTATGACATAATATTTTTTTAGATGTACAATCAATTCTCATAAAATTCTTTTAAATTGTAGTGAACTTTATTAACAAGCCAACTTCTTAACTTTATTTTAAACAAATTGCCATTCAGCTCCTTAATTTCTAGAGGCAAATGGTTAAAGACTTTAATAGCTGTAATATAAGAGCTTTTGTGAAACATAGTATTGTTGACTTGTGGAATACATACATTAAACTTATATTTCTTTCTTTGAATGTCGGCTCTGATTGATTTTGATTCAAAGAAATAGCTACAGTTGTTTTTTACAAATAAGCAAATCTCTAAGATAAAAATGTCTGTTAGGGTTAATATATTATTTTCCTTAAATATATTGCGAAGAGAATGAGTTTTCTTTAAATTATAAATAGCTCTTATACATTTCTTCTGCATGACAAACACAGATTGCACTTCCACTGAGTTTCCCCAAAATATAACCCCGTAACATAATTGAGGAAAAACATGACCATAATATGCGTTCTTTGCTACCACTTTTGATGACACATTGCTAAGCATAGAGAGAACATAACAATATTTAGATATTTTACTATTGACTTTATTAATGTGTGATTTCCAATTCAAGAAGGTATCAATATTTATTCCCAGAAAATTTATTTCTGTGACTTCATCTACGCTAATGCCTCGGTTGCTAATATTTAAGTGAAACTGGGGTGATTTGTAGTTTTTGAATCGAAGGTATTTTGTTTTGTTAATATTAAGATTAAGATTTAATGTTTCCAGAAAAAATGATATATCGTTAAGTGTGTTATTTATTTCATCTTCAAATTCTTGAGTATTATATTTGTTTTGAGGTATAAACACTGTGGCATCGTCCGCAAACATAACACAAAGATGTTTGGTAACATTTGGTAAATTATTAATATATATAAGGAATAAAAGTGGTCCTAGGACGCTGCCTTGAGGCACTCCTAGTGAGATGCTATCAAAACCTGACTCTATATGTTCAATGGTTTTTGTGTGACTGTTATACGTATCTATAACAATAGATTGACTCCTGCCATTCAGATATGATCTAATTAAAGAAAGTGCTGTCCCCCTTATTCCTATTGCCTCTAATTTACAAAGTAATATTCTATGGTCAACACAATCAAAGGCTTTAGATAAGTCTAGAAAAAGGGCAATGCCATGTTGTTTGTTATTAATTTCCTCCCAAGCATGTCGTAGAGTTTTAAAGATGGCTAATGTTGTATTTTTATCTTTTCGAAAACCGTATTGGTATGGATTTAAAATATTATTGGACTCTAAAAATGAAGTTATGCGATTATAAATGGCTTTTTCAAAGATTTTTGATATGCAAGGAAGAATAGCAATTGGTCTATAATTACTCATATTTTATGCAACTTTGATCCTTTTTTATGAAGGGGTTTTATAAGAGCTTTTTTTAAATCATCGGGGAAACAACCGTGTTCGAAAGATAAATTAATAATGTGAACTAGGGGTTTCCCTATAATGTCAATGGTGCTCTTTATAACCTGAATTGGGATATTATCATGTCCCGAGCTTTTTGTATTCTTTATGTTTTTAACTATATTTTTTAATTCAACTTCATCAACTGGCGTGATAAAAATACTTTTATAATTATTTTGGATATTACTTAATGTATTTGGACGATGCATATTTGAATTATTGTTTTTGTCTGAGTTTATGAAATATTTATTAAAAGATTTGGCAATTTCTGTGGGATTTGTAATTTTGTTACCCCCAATTTCAATTTTATCTATAGTAGTTTGTATGGTATTAGTATTACTTGTGTACTGTTTAATTATACCCCATGTTGCTCTGGTTTTATTAGTGCTTTTATTTATATACCTTATGTTAGAAATTCTTTTTGAAATTCTTATCACTTTTTTGAGAGTTTTGTTATAATTTATGTACCTAACACATTTTGTTTTGTCTCTACAGTTTTTATGTTGCAAAAATATTTTGCGCTTACATTGACTTGATACTAAGATTCCTTTAGATTTCCAATTTTGTTTTTTACTATACGTTATTTTGTATCTTTCAATAGGTATACAAAGGTCAAATATCAAACACAATAATTCCTTGAATTTATTGTAGGCTAATACTGGATCCGATTCAGAGAAAATTTCACTGAAGCTGAGTTGGGATATGTATTTAATAAAAATTTCTAGATATTTATCAATATTGCGCCTTTCTTTATACCAAAATTTTTCAGAGAAGCTGATATTGGTTGGTATGCCTATTAATTGCGCAGTATGATCGGAGATACCTAAGTCTTTTATCTCGATCTCATATTTATTTATATTCGTGATAATATTGTCTATACAAGTGTGAGAATGGTTCGTATTCCTGGTAGGTTTGTCAACGGTCAGATGCAAATTGAACATATTAAGAGTGTTTATAAATTGGTCGCTTCTCTTATTCTTTTCGAGGATATTTATGTTAAAATCGCCAGCTATAATTACTTTTTTTTTACTATATTTTAATCTTATTGAAACTTTGTGGCAGATAGATTCAAGTGTATTTGTAAAAAGGTCGATGTTGCTATTTGGTGTTCTGTAGACACAGATAACAATAATATTTAAGTCAGTTAATAATATTCCACAGCATTCAAAATGACGTTCTATAGACATGTCAGATACCCAGTCTAGTTTAGCTATGTTTATAAAGTGTTTAACATATATAGCCACTCCACCACGCGCTTTAGCCTTCCTCGAAAAATGTGCTGCTTTATGGTAACCATCTATTTGTACAGACATTGTTTCGTCATTTTTTACAAATGTTTCGCTCAAGCAGAAAACTTCAATATTCAGATTTTTTGTTATAATTTCTAGTTGATCTATTTTTGACCTTAATCCCTGCACATTTAGGTGCAATATATTCAGCATGCTTTTAATGACGAAAACATTTTGATGCTGACTGTGTTATGTTCAGAGGGTTTTTGTTTTTTTGCGGTGGCTTACCATAGTAAAATGGAACCTTTACTACGGGTATTTCAGCTGAGTTGTTGATTTGATCTGCTGCCACATCAATCCCTTTTGTTATGTGTATTGACCTTCGCATTTTTTTGAAATAGAAAGGTATAGTACCAGGTTTCATATTAATCTTTTCTTTTAATTCTTTGGTTTTCGTTTGCAGCGTTGACTTGTTTTCTTTATTCGTTTTAACAGTTTTAGTAATATTTCTACCAATATAACAATTTATATAGTCTTGTGTGTTGATAAGACTATTTAAGGCTTCGTCTAGATTAAGTTGGTTGTTTTTGGTGTAGGTATTTTTTAGCGTTAGGTAGTGGCACTTGTCGAAGTTGTTAGCAATTATTTTAAGTTTAGAGTTCAGTTTTGCCTCATTTACGTAACGGTTATGTGTTATCTCAGGTACTATAATGTTCGGTTTTGTTAGGTTTTTTAGCTGTGTTGTCATTTCTGCCAAAAAAGTGGTGGGGTTTTTATCGTTGGAACCTGATGATAAGATAACCCAGTCATCTTCAGTAAGATCAGACTTATTTAAATTTGAGCTTGCAAGAATATACTTTGTTTGTGCATCTGGATAACAGTAATTGACAATGTCATATTCTTTGGCATTTTTCCCCTGTGAACGTTGCAGTATAAGTTTCGACGCTAAGTTTTTAGATGTTTGATCACCAACAATTATTATCTTTGGTTTTGGTATATGTGTATGTTTGTCCTTTGTAATTGGGATTTCATGCGTAGTGTGTTCATGATCAAGTTCAGTCAAATAATTTGTGTTGTTTAGCTTATTTTGCATTTTTTCGGTATCCTTTAATCCTTGTTGTTTGGTGTTTTCCTGTTCCATCTTCATTATTGTATTTTTTAGCATTGTATTTTCACAATTTACTCTATTAATTTCTTTCTTAGCCTCAATAAGCTGATTTGTAATTTCAGCTAGCTCGTATTTTAGGTTCGTTACCTCAGTGCTCAATGGTATTTGTGACAGATCAATGGTCGATGGTTCTTCTTCCTGACTGAAATTCATAGACATTGGTGATGTGTTGGATGAGAGGTCGTTCTGAGAGATTTCGAGTGATATTTTTCTCACAGTCTTGCGCCTTACAGTGACATTTGTGTTTTCATCACAAATGTAATGCACTCCAATGGGTGTGTTTGCGTTGTCACTTCTGTACTTATTTTGAAGACATGATGAACACTTCCAGGTCGTTCTACGATCACCTATGAGTGTGCCGAAAAATCTTGTCGTGGATATATTTGCGCATTCCAGGTCATATGTCAGACGACATAGCATGCATGTAAGGTGTTGCCTATTTGGAATTGTTTGTCCACATTTGTCACGGTCTTTGAGCTGCACTGGAGTTCGTGCGAGAGACATCTTTGGCAATTTGTGTATCTCTTAAAGGTAAATCAGCGAAGATTATGGACGGACAGGGTTGATGGTAATGATGTGGTTAGTAAAAGAATTCGCGTACTCCGGAAAGCAGTTAAAACAGATAACATAAACACCAAAATGTCACAATGCTTTGCAAAAAGGACCTATTTTGCAAAGTAGTTAAGTACTTAAGAAAAAGCTTAAAGATCACCAAAAAAGTCCCAAATTAAGTAAAAAGTCATAGAAAAACATGCACCATAAATTTTCATAAAACAAAAAGATGGTTGTTAATAAGATTCGAACACTCCACTCTCGCTCGGCAGGCAGGTTAGTTCCGATATCACTAACGGAGCTTTAAAGTTGCAATCGAAATTCACCAACAGCCTTTCAATAAATGTCAGGATACGAAAAAGCAAGCACGAATTAAATAGGTATGTAAGTTTGATTCTTTCACAGTTCAATAGTTCAAGGTCAATGTCACCTGTGCACTGAGTTAGTGATTTTAAATTTGAAAGTTATAACCTTGAAAACTTTTCACTTAGGTACAGAAATGTTACGGAAGATAATCACTCACATTTACACTGTTGTTAGAGCACTTTTACCTAGTTGTAGTAAACATTGTTTGTAAAAAAGTAGGTACAAGGTAGGTACCTATACATTTTAGTGCTAGAATTGAAATTTTTTCTTATAATAACTGATTGAATTGAAGCACAGAGAGAAAACCAATGTCACTTATAGAAATATACTTGTTTGATAAAATTATGCTGTAATTATGGCTTATTTATTGAATTTACTATTTTTAAGAATATATTTGATACGATAATACGCGCCGCGTGACGCGCGTTCGCGTTCGAGGTTGAAATGATGAATTGTAATACTGGAGTACCTCAAGGCATAGTTACATTAAATTCTATCTTGTGGTTGGGTTTCTAGTTTCACCTTATGATGTTTGCTTATTTTTTTAACCCAGTTCTGGTAATGGGATCCGTAATAAATCGAGGGAAATACTCAGATGCTGCCGTGGGACCGGCAGTAGAATGTTAACCCTCCTCTCATGCCTGTGGATGCAGTAAGAGCCTGCTAAGGGATATCTCTGGAAGATGAACAGCAGCGTCTTTTCGTGTTTTAACATCCCGCACTGCGCTCGCCAACCAACCTGCCAACCATAGGGAGTATGGCAACTATCCCTCATGGAGATACACGAGGGAGGCCGTAGTTCAGTAGTGGACGTTTTATAGCTGAAATGATGACTCGGATGCAATAAGCATACATATAAATTATAAATAATGCTGGACAATTCACACAGCATAATCTAGCCCCAAACTAAGCAGAGCTTGTGTTATGGGTAGTTACTAGATGACTGTTAAAGCGGGGTATTTTCAGCAAGATTTAAAATTTTATTATGAAAGTCGTCATTACGTTGAAAAATAAAGGAAAGAAAAATAATTATACAGGGTGTATTATAACATGTGTACTAAGCCGAAAGGGGTGATTCTGACCATCCCAAGGAACAACTTTTGTTCTACGACTTTTCAGGATTCAGTGATTTTCATTCAAGAAAATACAAAAGCGGTTTTTTTAATTAAAATAAAAAACTATTTTGATCTTAGGATCATTTTCACATAACACACTTGGGTGCAAAAAATTCGCACATGGATGATATTTTCATAAAATCTTCAATAAAAAAAATCGTTATTTATTGCATTTTTTGGAATCTAACAATAACACTTATTTCAAAACCTATCCAACGGTACATTTTTTGCTCTTATACCTCTACAGTGTCTACTTAGTACTTTTGGGCTAAAAGTCTGAAGTAACTGTTTTTTTGTGTAATTATGCGTATGAAAATTGGTGTTAAAATTGAATTAAAACATGAAAATCAGCATAAAACATTTTAATTAAGGTTTGTTCCGTCCCTAGCCCGAATTATTGCTTACATCCGTTTTGTCATTGACTTTACTAAAATTTTGACAAATTCTTGCGGTATGGCCTCCCATTCTTCTACGATCGCCTGATGCAGCTCCTGGAGACTGCTCGGGGCAGTGTCTCGGGCCCGGACTTTTCTTTTTAGCTTGTCCCATAAATGTTCGATCGTATTGAGGTCCGGGCTGCGAGCTGGCCACTCCATAACGGGCATAGCAACCTCTTCGAGGTACTGCGTCACAATGCGAACAGTATGCGGTCTTGTATTATCTTGTATGATGATGAAGTTTTCTCTGATGTATCCCGTAAAAGTTACAACGTAGTCCTCGAGTACCTCTTCGATGTACCTTTAAGATGTGAGTCCTCTTGATAAGCGGCCAGGATTCGTTCCGGTGATGAAGACAAGATCAGTCATTGCCTCCAGTGATATGCCTCCCCAGATCATGCATGATCCACCGCCGTAGGAGACTCGTTCTTCAATGCAACGTTGAAATTGCTCTTCTGGCCTTCGGTAGACTCTTCCTCTTCCATTGTTGCCATGTAGACACATCCTGCACTCGTCAGAGAACAGGACAGCGCTCCATTGATCTTCAGTCCCTTCCAAACGCTCTTGAGCGAACTGAAGACGGACTTGTCGGTGGGCTGGGGTCAGTTTCGGTCCACTTGCTGGTCTGTGCGCAGTCAGATTCCCTTCTCAAAGTCGTCTTCTAACTGTCCACTGGCTCACTTCGACTTTTCGCTCTTCTTGGAGGTGCTGTCTCAATTGAACTGCATTCAAACGACGATTGCGCAATGCAGTCGTCACAATGAGACGGTCGTCACGCCGTGTTGTGGCACGGGGTCGGCCAGATCCTTGGCGCTGTTTGAAGCCACCAGTCTCTTGTTAACTCTGCCATACTCGACGGAGAGAGAACCGGCTTAGGTTCAGTAGTCTTACCACTTAAGTTTAGTTCTTCCCTGCTGCTTCAAGTAGTGCAACCACTTGAGCGGCTACTTCTGGCGTGGTATTCATTTTTTTGAAATGATGAACCATGACGACGTAGACCATGTAGATATTAGGGAACCATGTTTATTACTCTATTATAATGGACCCTGCATAAATAAATACAGTTATAAACACTTAATAGTACCGGAGGTAGATATTTCAATTATTGTGTAGGTAGGTATTAGGCAGGTAGGTGTTAATAGCTAGTTATTCTAAATATTTATAATGCTAGGTTGAAATAATTACTCCTGGTAATTTAACGCGATTGTAAAATACGAACATATTGTTTATATTTGATGCACTTTAATTACTAGGAAGTTTGTTCAACTAATACTTGAAATAAATCATGAGACTATTATTTTATTGCACTGTTTATTTATAAAATAAAACCGGGCAAAAGCGAGTCAGGCTCGCGCTCTAAGTTCCGTGCCATCATACCGTCTGATGCTGGAGACGGCGCCGACAACAGGCCACATGTCCAATTGAACGGCCTCGCCCCACTGCATGCCCAACCCCCAGAGCACAAAGGGAGCACAGAAATAGCGACCTCAACCACGGAACCTACTGGTGCAGGGAGAAGAAGGACAACATCCACAGTGAAACCAGCCAACAACAAAGAAACCAGCCTGAAAGGCACTAATCGAAGGACCCAGGGGTTGAAGCCGGGGTAAGGAGGTATAACCTTGAGGCCCCACCCGGAGACCCTGACGGGGTCCGGAGGACAGGAATGATGATGCTGTAGATTTTTTAAACGTCAATAACCAGTTTTTAGTTTTCCGGCAGAGATGATGATGACTTACTTAGATTTATTATAAATTATAATGACTACCTTATTTATATATACTGCTTTGTTTATTTATAGGTTTACCATTAACTCGTCAGGTGACAGGTACATTATTAGCCGTAGTTAGCCGTAAATCTGATTGTTAGAAGTTGGAGTATGTTTTTGTACGTATACCAAAACATAATACCTGGTGAGTTTTTGTGACTGAGTTTAAGGTATAAAGTATTCCTGTATGTTTGGTAAACTGTATCACTTATTTGGGCTAAAAGTAGAAGTTTTGAAATACCTATTCAACGATACCCCACAGTAAAATCAAGAAAAACAGTAAAAAGATTTTTCTTGATTTTTTAAATCTCAAAATTATTTTTCAAACTTCATTTTTACCGATATTTCAGCGTCATTACTTAATCATCATCATCATTTCAGCCGTGAAACGTAAACTACTGAACAAAGGCCTCCCTCATGGATCTCCATGAGGGGTAGTTGCCATACTCACCACGCTTGGCAGGCGGGTTGGCGAGCGCAGTACGGGATGTTGATACACGGAAATACGCTACTGCCCATCTTCCTGAGGTATCCCATAGCAGGCTCTCACTACATCCATGGGCATGAGAGGAGGGGTAACATTCTACTGCCGGCACCCCACGGCAATACACATTACTTAATATTTCCATGCAAAATTACAGCTTTCCAAGACTAATCATCTCTTCGTAAAGCCACAGACAGACAAAGCGAAAACATAAATGTTTCTTGTACTACTACGGAAACCAAAATTGGAGAGAGTGCCCTTATTTTTTATCAAGTTATTGTATTGTCATCGGTCCTTAATAAGTATGCAAAGAGCCAGTTCTAATAAACCTGATTTCTTAAAGTATGGACAACAACTTTCGCAGATTCCGAAGATATAAATACATGTGAAGCTAATAAAGCGGTCTGCGTTGAAGCATAGTATTCTACTCTGCTTTTCTTTTACTTACCACAATGATTCTACAGGTTTGTGCTGAGCGGGGATGGAGAATATACCAGGGTCTGAATGGAGCTGAAGACAGGTGGAACCTTTGGTGGCGGTCCAGCGCCTTCCCAGCTGGATGTTACAAAACGCTAAACGATACGCAGGTTATAATATTTTTTGTATTAAGAACCTATATACCTAGTGAGATAATATCCCTAAATATTGAATACTAGCTTGCGCCCGCCGCTTCGCATGCGTTGTACCCGGATAAAAAGTAGCCTATGTGTTATTCCTGATCTACATACATACGTGTGCAAAATTTCAGCTCAATTCGTTGGGTAGTTTTTGCGTGAAGAGGTAACAAACCTCCGAACAAACTTTCGGCTTTATAATATTAGTGGGATAGTTGTGAATCAGTCACAAATATTTAGTTTTTTTATTAAACACAGTAAATGTATTTCCCAAATTCTAATTCAACTGATTCCATTTGCTGGGTAGACTGCTAGAAAGTGTCTGCCGCACTATTAATTTTGAATATTGTTCAGTTTACACACGTCCACTTACAATATAAAAAAAATATTCTTTTATTAACAGGAAATATGGCATAATATTAATGAATCTGTTCGCCTTACTGTTTTAAGCACTGTGATAAGAAGCGATTAGTAAACATAGCTCCTATTAATACCATAAAACCTTACTAGTTTTCCAAACTGATCTGAATTTGCGCACTCGGGTATTTTTTATATGCATGTAATTAGCGAAAATGTTGTAGTTAGTTTAGTTGTTTCGGAGTTGGAGCTAATTTTTATTGTAAGCATATTTGTCCAAGATAATCAGATATTTTATGGTAATCTTTATTGTGAATTGTAATCTTCACTAATTACCTAAACTAACTACAACATTTTCGCTAATTACATGCATAAAAAAAATACTTAATAGAGGGGTTTGTTGCCATAGTCGCCACGCTTGGTAGGCGGGTTGGCGAGCGCAGAATAATGATATATTACCCAAATATTAATACAAAATACGCATTTCATCACGACATAAACTAGGTAAACAATAAAAAATGTGACAACCATATCCGATAAGCTAAATTATCCTAAAATTACCCTCACGAAACGTCTAACTGCTTAAATCTAGACATTAAAATAAGACAGATAAATTACTCTACTTATGTTTTATTAATGCTTTTTCAGTTCATGAACCACATACCGAAAGGAGGGTCTATATGTCGGAAGGACAACCTGTCGAGACTGCTGAGATGTATGCGGAGGATATACGGGTCTATTTATGACTTCAGGTAAATCACATCATCATCATTTCAGCAGTAGTCCACTGCTGGACATAGGCTTCCCACATAAATCTCCAAGATCAAGAGGCGGTTGTTGCCATCTCGCCACGCTTGGTAGACGGGTTGGCAAGCGCAGTACGGGATGTTGACACGGAAAGACGCTGCTGGCCATCTTTCGGAGGTAACTCTTGGCCATTTTTTACTTCATCTACGGGCAAGAGAGTAGAGACAACATTCTACTGCCGGCACCCCACGGCAATTTCAATTTAAATATTTTTTTAACAATGCTTTGCCTTAACCCAGTCGTGTGTCCAGCTTGGGCGTACTATGCTTAAAGTGACCAGACGTCCCGTTTTGAACGGGACTGTCCCTTTTTACAATTACGAGTCCCGGTGTCCCCGAAGTGAACTGTGGGACGCAAAATTGTCCCGTTTTCAGAAACCGAAACTTTTCATTCGCCCACTTCAAAAAGTGACGGAATGGAATAATTTAAATTTTTCCACGGAAACCCGTTGGAAGTATTCAAACACTTTCGTGCCAACAATCTTCAGCATGAAAACTGTTCAATTTCAATTTCGATTTTAATTGAATATATTTTATGTTTGCCTGCTACAAATGCTCCAGTAGAAAGAGTATTTTCGATTATGAACAAATTGTGGACATCTGAAAAAACCCAGTTACAAATTTCAGTTCTAAAGGCGATGTTGATAATTAAGGTGAATATAAAAAAAACGTTTCAAGAGTTTCATTCCTACTTGAAATCGTCACCAGCTATTGACATCATTGACAACCAAAAAAAATATATTTTGACCTAAATAAACCGATGTCCCGTTTTGAGTCAAAGAATAAATGGTCACGTTAACTATGCTGTGCTTGCCGGACCGTGGCCTCCACTTTGTACTTTTCGATCCCATCGGCCATTTGCTCTGCGAGCGACATGCCTGCTCGTTGTGACTTCAACGTGCTAATCTGTTATATCGGGGATCCGAGTTCTTCTACGTATCTCCTCATTTCTGATTCGATCCTGTAGGTAGAGAAACCCCGAGCATAGTTATAATAGCTCGTAATAAACGACTTTGAGCTTATTCATATGGGTAGCAGTGAAGAACCAAACCACAGTGCCATTAAGATATACCTGTAGGTCTTTATATTTTTACGAAGCTTCGATCCGTAGGTTGAGGGTTCGATGCCGGCTGTACAATTATCGCTTTAGCATTGTGGTAATAAGTTACCAGATTGCTAAAGCGATTATTTAGTAATTAACTGTTGCGATAACATATCTAGTAATCTCAGTTTAAAGTCTATGTGATCCCAACAGTTTGTGAATGACGGGAATTTTATCCATATAACTTTTATATTTTTTAGTTGTGTTGTCCCCATAAGTTTATTTGTAATAAAGGGCATTTGCCCCGATATAAAAGTAACGTTATGATTAACTGAATTACGATTTTTCATTCTAAATGTAGGATGAGCGAACCATTCATGATTCATGAATGCCGTGATTGAATACATTGTGACGTCACAACATTACCGAAATAGGCTGCTTTGAATTCTATTTAAAGTTCAGTTCAATGTTACCAAATGAAAAGGTTGGCTTTCTTCAATTAAATTGATTAGGAGGGTAAAATAATTGAGTCCTGACACGTATCTAATTTCGTTAGAGAATATTGGAAACTTTGATTTGATAACATTAAACTTATGAACTAAAGAATGTTGCGTGCAAAAATTCGAACTAAAATATAAATAAATAAATATATATTACACACAGGATAACCTAGCCCCAATGAAGCAAAACTTGTGTTATGGGTCCCAGGTGATCAAAAGAATACCTTGATACATTTTCTTTTAAATACATACATAATAAAACACACAACACTTATTCCCGTGACAAAAATCTGAAGAAAAGAAACAAACATCTTAGCTTCCGGCTATTAGCCCAACTGAGCCATGGAGATCGTCTTTACATTTGAAGTAAGAGCTTCTCGTTAAACAATCTGTGGTTATACTGCGTTCAATTAATTTATGAGGAGGTCCCCAGAGGGTTGGACAATTAGAATAAAACCTCGGCCTTTTATATATAATTTAAGGTCTTTGAAGATAAATCAACGGTGTGCCATCTGAATCGAAATTCATTTAACGTGCTTTATTCAATTTAATTGTATTGGTTTCTCTTATAACTCGTCATAGTGGCTTTTAATACACGCTATTGGTTTTAGAATGTTTTTAAATATCTTCCAACATTACGTGTTCGGTAAATGATAACGATTGTTCTTTATTTAGATTAGGCAATAACCTGTTTCATAATGACTTTATACCGGAAGCAATTGGAGAAATTAAATGACAATAAATTAAAATCCTTTCTACCTATTACCTTGGTACTTTAATAGGATATGCGTGGGTGTTTCTTAGTCTATTCCTCTTCCTTAGTTCATCATCTGCATTCAAGTTTGCATAGCGACTGCGTAAATATCGTCAATCCACCGCGCACCACAACCTTTCTGGCTTGATCTTTGCCACCACTCAGTTACCGTCCTTGTCCAGCGGCCATGACAACGTCTGGCTAGGTGTCCTGCAAAATTCAATTTTAAAATGGCTTCATCTCCGACATCGCACACTTTTATACGACATCGAGTCGTTTTGAACTCGATCTAAGAATAGTTTTATTCTGAGCATGGAGCGCTCCATGGCCCTGTTTGCAACTCGTACCCAGTGCAAGTCTCCTTTGTGAGTAGTCCATACTGGTTAAAGAGACGGGTCTTCAGGCATTGTAGGATTTCATTCGACCGTAAGATGCGCTCTAACCTAACTAAACAAAGACCGCCCAGCCTAGCTGTATCCGTTTGAGGATCAGCTTGTCCGAGTGTTTAAAAATGAATAGAAGAATAATTTTAATAGTACATGTCTAAGATAAACGCATTAATTGACTACCAGCTTGTCGTTCCCAATTTTAATACTTGGGCATGACAAATCATTGGCATTCAGCATAACCTTCGTCTTGGACATGTTGATTCTGAGGCCTACGCGCAGGGACAGATCATACATATCTTTTAGCATAACTTGGAGTTCCTCTACATTCTCCGCGAATAGGACCAAGTCATCAGTGAACCAGAGATGCCACAAGTAGGCACAGTCAGTGTTAATACCACTTCTGTCACATGCAAGCATTTTTACCACGTCTTCTAGGACTTGCTTGGGTGATATGGTGTCTCCCTGTCGCAGTTCCCTTTTGATGTAATAGGGTTGGTCAGTTCGTGGAGCTTGACTTCCTTTATCGCATTGTCGCTTCAGTATAACTTGCTTCTGCCCGCCGTTTCACACGCGTTGTACCCTGATAAAAAAGTAATCAATGTGTTAATCCTAATCAACATTTATTAATGTGCAAAATTTCAGCTTCCTCCGTACCCTAGTTTTTGCGTGAAGAGATAACAAACATCCATACATATAAACAAATAAACTATCGACTTTATAATATTAGTGTGATACGGTTTCGGGGTAGTTTCACATAATGAGTGTCTATCTGAATTTGATGGAGAGAGTCAAACACGGCCCAGTGTTCGACGCTGTCAAAAGCTGATTTTGTTCTGTTGTAATTTTGTCTTTACTATGTGGATCAGAGACTAAAAGAATAGGTAATGATAATTACTTTGCTACAACACGAATTCAGTTAAAATACACGCTTGAGAATGATTTGGAAGATGCCTTAATTTTTCAACAAAAAATCTACTTTAATTGACCTTGATGATGAGTTACTACTGATAAAAGGAGAAGGTTCTCGTGTAAATGTATGTCGCTAGGGTATGCTTCCATGTTTTTGAAATCATCAACCTTTTTATCGTTTATACAGTGTTTTAGGTTATCATTACTTTTGAAACCGATACAAAGAAAACAGTATAGCGAGCACGCGAGCCTTATTCAGACTACTGAATTTTAATTTACCTTCGATTTCCTTTCGATTAAAGATGTCATGCTATTTACCAAAATGCAACTTAATATCATCGTAAATAAAGCTTAGTTTCCAAAATTCATTATTCAAGACGTTTTTATGCAGATTGTAAATTAGGTTGCAATAAATTGAAGAATCGCGTTCTTCCCTACTTGCCTTCTTTAAAATGTTTTATGACTTATCATCTTTATACTTTTTGATGTGGTACGTTGTTATTTCCTTTCTTTCTTCGTATTCATCATCATCTGCAATAAATCAGCCGTAGGACGTTCACTGCTGGACATAGAACTCCCTCATGAAGGTAGTTCATTCACCTTCATTACCATCAAAAAAGTAGATCACATGAAGGATTTTTATTTGAGCCCACAACGGAAAGTCTATGACGACTAGTTCCCGAGATATAGCCGTTTGAAGTTTGACAGCTGTCATCAAAAAAGTAGATCTCATGAAGGTTTTTCATTTGAGCCCACAACGGAAAGTTTAGGACGACTAGTTCTCGAGATATGGCCGTTTGAAGTTTGACAGCTGTCATCAAAAAAATAGATCTCATCAAGTTATTTAATTTGAGCCCACAACAGAAAGTCGAGATGTGGTCTTTTGAATTTATTTTATTTTATTTATTAACAAAATCCACAGCTCTTAATTATAACAAATAAACTAATATGCATCACTAACAGCCAATAATGGATTTTAATTATTAATTATTTTTTGACAGCTGTCACCGGAAAAGTAAAAGTCAATGCGTTCGATTAGATCTATGTAATTAACTCTAGAATTTAAAACATTTACTGTCATTTTTGACATATACTGTCATTTTTGACATTTACTGTTATCTTTTTCATTTACTGTAATTTTTTACATTAACAGTAATTTTTGACATTTACTGTCATTTTTGACATATACTGTCATAATTGACAAGTGTCAAAAACATAATGATTGGCCATAGTATGGAAATAGCAATTTTATGGCAGCATCAGGGATTTTTTTCTTGAAAGTATTAACAGCCGCTTGCTCCATATGCATTGTTATTTTTGATAAGATTATCAAAATATTGTAAGTGTTTTAATGTAAATCGATTCATGTGAACATCTTGTGTGATAACACCTTTATACATTTTATGTCAAGGGTATTCTGGTGAACTGATGAGTACACTGGGATCCCCTGGGGGATTGGGTTAGGAGATCCTGGTGGCCTCACCCTATTTTTCAAAATTTCTTGAATAAAACTGTAGTTGTTTCCCCTGAATTCCCATACCTTTTGGCGAAAGATTCAAAACAACTGCCAGTCTCAAAACCATGCGAGATTTTTGAAAATTTGAGAAATTTGCTTAAAACAACAGATTCCTCTGTCGTGACCTGATGCAGTGTCCAATACTCACCTGTGCAGAGCAACTAGAATTTCAGTCAGACCCCACCTTGTGTGTACCACGTGCTGTTGACATCTACTTAGGATATCAAGATTCAGAGGATTGGTTTAGTTGCGTGGATCATATTTACACAAAAACCAACAGTTTTGGTTGAAAAATGTCATCATGGGAATAGTAGAGAATCGGTACTTTCGTTTTGACGACTTCATAAGACTGTGAAGTATATTTGGATGAGCTGAAATTGGGATATCATATGATGTTTGCAGGAAATCTTCAATAACACCGATTGTTACTTTTCTAATATAAAAAAGTTTTGCATCTATCTGTGCATAGTCTTCTGACACTAAGTCATACATTGATATACCTTTTTGAATTTTATTAATTATATGTACCTATAGCAATGTTATTTTATTCGTACCATACAAACCGTTAAGTATATGTATCTTAGTACCTTCTCACTAACTCTAGTTTCTTTTTATTTTATTCAACCTTACGTAGAACGTAGATATTTGTTTTGTTTAAACATTCTTAAATATAATTTAATATAATTGTTACCTATGTTTAAAAATTCTAATTCATAATATACTAACTTTTGCTATGATAACGTAATTTGTAAGATGTAACTGCCTGTAATTGGGAAAACACTAGCTCATGATTTTTATTGCTTTTACTTTTGTAATTTTTTCCTTGTGTATCTTCTGTTGGTGGCTCAAATAAATAAATAAATAAATTTTAAATGAAGCAATTTTCACGTATCCTACAGCTACAGGAAAGTGAGATTAGTGGAAGTGGAAGTGAAATTAGTGCCGTAAACACTCAAAGCATTAGTTTAGGAACTATTTTATTGTCCTTAGTTTTAATCATTTTTGTAATTTGTCTTATCATCATCATTCATCATTTCAGCCATAAAACGTCCACTGATGAACACAGGCCTCCCTCATGGATCTCCATGAGGGGTAGTTGCCATTCTCACCACGCTTGGCAGGCGGGTTGGTGAGCGCAGTATGGGATGTCTTATACTTTATCGTTATGTTGTGAAGCGAAATAATTGGATCGAAGCTTCTCCAAAACCCGATAATTTCGCTCTTGAGGAGGGAGGAGTTATGTATCCAGCTGGTAGAGACATTATAACACTAAATGCCCAAAGTGCAAGCTTGCTCTATTGGGAGGGTTCCACCACGAATGCTTATCGCTTCCTCGCCGCCCACGCGCGTCTGGGACGCGTCGATGGTACTTAGGACCAAAGTTTGTTTAAATTATTTTCTCATTCGTATTGAGATTAAATACGCTCATAGACGTCTCATTGTAAAAGTGATTTTTATTTTGTCAAATTTCCAATAGATTTCCTTTTATGTTAGTTTTTAAAAACATTTAAAACGTTCCCGATACCTTTACTAGGTAGGTACAAGTAGGCCTCAACATACAAATACTGACCAAGGTTGTTGGCATGCTCAACACGCTTGGCAGGCGGGTTGGCGAGCGCAGTAAGGGGTGTTGATACACGGAAAGACGCTACTGCCCGTCTTTCGGAGGTATCCCTTGACAGATCTTACTGCATTCACGGGAGGAGTTTAAGTATTATACTTTTGGCCTAAATGCTGTATGTAAAATGCATTAAAAAGCATTACTGCAATTCCTATATATTGCACGCGTTCGCGATCGCACCATTTGCAGAACATTGCCAACCGAGTTTTGTCCACGAGACATAAAGCTAGTTTGAATATAAATTATACAACTCTATACATCAATCATGAACGTCTATCGCGTGCATAAAATCTAACTTTTCCGAATAAGAAATATCGGATTGCGTACTTGCTGAAATATAAGGAGGCCTAAGAGGTCTATATATAACATAAGCAGATTTTTTTTGAAACTTGTACAATGCCATCGATGCTATAAATAGGTAAATATAATTCTCATCATCATTTTAGCGCGTTTGCACCCACTGTTGTGTATAGGCTTTTTACTGCGCCATTGTTTACGGTAAAAAAAGCCGTGTTGGCCGAGATTTATGTACCCCCGACACTTGATCCGGAGGTCGCGAGTTCGATACCGGCCGTGAACCAATGGGTTTTTCTTTCTTTAAAATTAAATGTTCACATTGAATACGTGCGGTTTTTATTGCATTACGGTGATTATTGTGGTACAAGTGCTGGGTAGGCCTAATCCATCAAACAATATCCCAGGCACACAGCGTCCAGACTAGCACAAATACCAGTTGCTGACGCTGTATAAATCATCTATAATAGATGTAAAGGCCGTACTTTTTTTGTTTACGTCCCTCGTAGGTACGAAGTACCTTGTTATTTATCTATTTCTTGTCACATAATATAATGTTTTTATCAGGGTTCGCCGATATATATCAGCGGTATATGTATGTATATCGTGATGTATATCACGATATTTATCAATTGATTTTTATCTTGATATATACATATATCAATTGATTTTTTTCTTGTCTTCTGAACTAAAAATTTTGGAGATTAATATTTACCCTGGCAACACGTAACGAAAAACTACAATTTAGAGTAATTTAGATTGTTTCCCAAAATGGCAACCTCATTTAAAGTTGGGGAAATCCCCTTTAACTTATCAGTACGGATAGCTTTTTATTGAAATTCAAACCTTAACTTCATATCATAAGGTTTATTTTACGAGGTAATAAAAAATGGGGATTTCCTGGTGATCCTAGCGTTAATAATTTTACTTTCTAGGGAATCCCCGCAAGCGTGACAAACGAACTTACAGAATGAAATTCACTTCTTTTTCTTAGCCTGATATTCGATAAATATATAAAAAAATCGGATATATATAAAAAAATCGGACTTTTTATATTTATTATAAAAATCGGATTTTTTCGAACCCTGCTTTTTATGTAACACTTTGCATTCAATAAATGTTTAATACCAGTTCCATAAATATACCTACCTACACATAATCAGGAATTTATCACATTATCATAACTTATGATAAATAAAAGTTTTAATCGTACAAGTTAATGTAAGATTATTATAAGCATCAATAAGTACCTAGTATAAGGCATGTTAAAATAAGTTTGCTAATCGGTTCATAAACTCATCATCATATCAGGGTGAAGGGTGCAATGCAATGCAGCGTGGGTCACGGGCTTAATGAACGTGATCACCGCCGTATTGCAGTTGATATAGGTAGAGGTTGCCGCTTAAAGGTCGTAGCACACGTATCAACTCGGAAAGGGATCGTAACCGTATCACCTTTCGCGTCACCGTCAGTCAGTCGTTAACCTAACGTAAGCACGAAACCAACGGATCAGAAGCTCCGATACGTCGACTCGGCTACGGTTAGGCGACGCGGCGCTTACGGCTAGCTTACGGCTAGGCGACGCCGCGCTTACGGCTCGCCAACCGCTGGTTGACGGCTAGTTCAATCATTTTGAATCCGAACGCTAAGTGTGGACGAAGAGACGTAAGCTAGGGTACGGAGAGCCGTAAGCTAGGGTACGGCAAGTCGACCACGCACCGCACCGCGTTTCGTGAGCTTGTCCCGAGGCGAGGTGATTACGTTATACGATTCCGATTAGTGTGCGTTGCAGTACGGAGTTTCATATAACTAATACTGAACGGCTCGAGTTGATACGGTGACGATCCCTTTCCGAGTTGATACGTCTGCTACGACCTTAACTATCAGCTAGTCTCGTCATTAAGTGGTATAAAAAAAAATCTATAACCCCGTTAACACCCACCGTTGAGTATAGGCCTCCTCTGAAACACGCAAATGTAAACGGCCCTGTGCTAGCATCATCCACGAGCCTCCAGCAAACTTCTCTAGATCGTTCGCTCATCTGGCAGGTAGTCTGCCTTGGGGCCGTCTCATTTTTAGCAATGTAACAATGATTAAAAAATACTATTTAAGAACGTCCTCCTTTTTTGAAGTCGGTTAAAAACATGTCGGCCATGCACCTTTTATACCGCAATAATGCATCTTGCCGCAATTTACCGTGGGGTGCCGGCAGTAGAATGTTACCCCTCCTCTCATACCCGTGGATGCAGTAAGAGCCTGCTAAGGGATACCTCCGGAAGATGGGCAGCAGCGTCTTTCCGTGTATCAACATCCCGTACTGCGCTCGCCAACCCGCCTGCCAAGCGTGGTGAGTATGGCAACTACCTCTCATGGAGATCCATGAGATAGGCCTGTGTTCAGTAGTGGACGCTTTACGGCTGAAATGATGAATGCATCAGGCATTCAACCGACCCCTAAATCTTTTTCTTTAGCCGTAGACCAATTGTTAAGTAAGTGTATGTTTTGGTATATTAATGAGGCCACTTTTTAATAAAATATGCGCGAAACCTCGGGTGGAAGCTAGTAACCCATAAGTGTTAAACAATGCATTTGCATTCCTACTGTCTGTTACTTTATATACGCACCAAGGCAACATTCGTTGATTGTATTATCATGTACGAACTGCACGACTGAATTGCCCGCGTCACCGGTTATTTGAATGGAGACACGCGGCCGGTGGCGTGTCGCACGACATCTACATCATGTTGTGACAATCTGGCAAGAAACGCTGGTAATGTAAAAAAATGCACACATGAGATAACGACGAACGACTTCATTGGATTAGCGTGTCACGGACAGGAAATGCTAGATTAATAAACCTGAAAGAACATAGAGAGACTAAAGCCCTCCTACGGACAGAATTCAGAACAGAAGACCTCTTCTGAATTCTGTGCTCCTATGTGCTCATACGTAGGTATACAAGTTTAACTCCGCGGGGCAACACTGCCGCACGTGTCGTAAGTTATTTAAAACCAGTTTGGTCAAACGATCCATATAAGGCCTCAACAAAAACAGTCCGTAATAATTGTTTAGGGTCTCCGTCATATAAACTAGTCATCTAGAACAAAAACAAACTATGAAAGCAGTGAGACAAATCTTGAGTCTAAAAATGGCTAATTTAGTAATTAAATAAAGAAAAATAAAACCGGGCAAGAGCAAGTCCGACTCGCGCACCGAGGGTTCCGTGCCATCATACAATATATTATATGATAAAGGCGGTTTATATTTGTTGGAGAACCTTGACAGCGCCATCTCTTGTCTGATAGCGGAACTTATGTAGATTTTTTACACTTTCGATGATTTTAATAAACTATGCAAATTAGAGGGTTTTTTATAATTTTCCTGTAATCTTTACTTACAATCCTATTAGCAATAAAAGGTTCAGGGGTTTATCTCTGCAAACTTCGGAGATAAGGGGGGAACGCTATTATTTTCAACGTTTTTGTAAATAAGTCGAAAACTATACGGCATAAAGGAAAACTAAAAACTGCTTATTAATGTACAAATTAATATTTTTTATGTATCTCACATGACCTAGTAACTTCACAAAAAAAAATTAAACCACCCTTCCACCCCCCCTTGTCTAAATCTCTATGAAAATAAGAGAGTTCGCTATAATTTCTATAAACTTTACATACACTTCTATTAGCTATAAAAGTTTCACGGGTTTATCCCTGTAAACTTCGGATATAAGGGGGGTGAACGGTCATTTTTTCAACATTTTTGTAAATAAATCGGAAAATATACGGCTTAAAGGACTATTTAACTATATATACATATATTTAACTATTTCAAATTTCAAGTCGATAGCATCAGTAGTTCTCGAGATATCTATTTGTGGCAGACATACAAAGTGATACCATAAAGGTCCCTTTTTACCATTTTGGTCCGGAACCCTAAAAATGCACCAAAAGCAAAGAATATTTAAAAAATACGATTCACCTCAATAACTTATTCTTTAACAGGGAATATTCACTTTTAGAGAACGTAACTTTTCTTGAAAAACGTATGCTATCAACAAAAAAGACTAACAACGAAAAGTTGTCGAAACTTGTGATCAAGGTGCATTCGATCAAAATGCACTTTTGAAAAGCGCATAAACTTCGCATTTTATGACCGACAGCTAACAACCCCGAAGTTAATCTGTTTACTAAAGGTTGTGGTTGTGTTTTAAATACTCTGGCTGACTGCAACTAGCATTATATTAGAAGGCGAAAGTTCACGGTAAAACGCTTGTTGCCGGTACTAATAGGCTAATAGTAACTACCAAATTACATAACTATCAGGCAACCGGTTTGGCCATAAGAGATTCCATACCAATAACTCTATTTTAGCAACCGCAGTGACTCATTTGGTCCTAGATATTTTTCAACATTTTTGTATCTCACTAATATTATAAAGCCGAAAGTTTGTTTGTATGGAGGTTTGTTACCTCTTCACGCGAAAACTAGCGTACGTATGCTGAAATTTTGCAAACGTATAGACGTTGACTGGGATTAACACATAGGCTACTTTTTGTCCGGGTACAACGCATGCGAAGCGGCGGGCACAAGCTAGTATACTATACCAGTGATAAAGCGTTATCTAATATCTTTTCAAATTTCAAGTCGAATATCGACAAGACAGTAGTTCTCAAGATACTCACCTGTGACAGACAGGCAAACAGATGATATATTTGGAAATTTCGCTGTTGCTAAGCTGTCATGCACATTATGTACGTTTTGCCAACAAGCCAATTTGTTATTTATTGTGCACACAAAAAAAGCAAAAGTAACACACTCCACGAACGGATAACACTGTGTGTAGAGATTCCAACACACAACACTGATTCCAAATGAGTGAGCTCACTCATTTCGTGTGGAAACAAAACGGTGCGGTGTCATTACGGGGAGGGCGTATCTAACGATTTAAATCTTTGGTGTACATTTAATACGTGCTTTAACGGTAATAAGATGGGAAAATATTGTGTGAAAACAGGTGGCTTGGTCAGCTGCAGACGTATACACCTGTTCTTCATCATCATCATTCCAGCCGTAAAACGTCCACTACTGAACTAAGGCCTCCCTCATGGATCTCCATGAGGGGTAGTTGCCATACTCACCACGCTTGGCAGGCGGGTTGGTGAGCGCAGTACGGGGATGTTGATATACGGAAAGACGCTGCTGCCCATCTTCCGGAGGTGCCCCTTAGCAGGCTCTTACTGCATCCACGGGTAGGAGAGGAGGGGTAACATTATACTGCCGGCACCCCACGGCCTGTTCCTAACTCTCACTAATCTGAGAGGATGGTATAGGTGCTGGGCAAGCCTTATCCATCTAATAATGTCCGAGGCACTGCAGCGACCAATACAGCATGATTACCAGTTGATAAGTCATATACGGATGTAAAAGGCCTTACTTTATTCGAGCTATGAACTCTGGCACCCCACGTACCAGAGTTCATACATTTCCTGGCATGATCATCTGTTGAAAGTTTGTTATTAGCAAATATTCCTTTCAGCATTTGAAGGTGAAAGTTCACGGTGGTTTTGAAATTATTGTTTTGCATGATTAATGTTAACGTTCAGCAATTACCCCGAAGTGGTACGGGGTCTTGGGCCATCGCGTGACAATTGCCAAAGAAAAAGGAATCAATGTTTTGATTTGGGGATATTAGTATTCATCGCTGGAGACAGGTAGGCTCCCCTGCTTCTACACTTTTATGGGGGACTCCGGGAATAAGTTTGGGAGTCCAATTTGTTTTAACATTATATTTGCTGTTTGGCCACTGTTTATCACCGAATTCGATTTCGGAAGATTAACCAGAACGATTTCACGAATATTGTCAGCTTTGTTTATGCCGACAATCTATAAATTATGTTTCAACAGTCATTACCTCTTCATTTTTAAAGTTTTCGTTACTATGAACCAAAGTAAAAATCATCGTCATCGTCTGACCAACTAGCCAAAAACTCAAAATAAAAATATATATTTTTAGTATATAAAATCCATATAATAGAGTATGTTTGGCTCTGACTCCCAAGTAAGACCTGTACGTCAGGAGTCCAACTACTTCCAGTGTTGTATACTGTCTAAATGTGAAACATTTATCTTTAATAAAGCCTACAATATAAGGCATAATTTATAAGTTTCATATAGCCAAGTTATATGAGTACCTTCCCTTGAGAATAATGTTGAATCACTAATGCGGATAATTTACAACCTTCATTTCATAGGCCGTCTGCACCCACTATTGCCGTCTGTGTTCATTAAATTATTTTAAATTGCATAGAGATTATAATCTCGCAAAAATATTTATCGATAAATGCAAAGAAAACTCAAACCATAACAATGCTGATAAACGTTCCTTATTGATGTTATCGGTACCCATTGCTTTAAGAATTTTAGATACGGAACCGGCACATTTAAATATACGCTATTGGTAGAAAATGTATACAAACATTATGAACAGCAAATGTAGTACCTATAGTAACAGCGGGTTAAGGTAAAGTTCGGGTTTTCACATCACATCATCATCATCATCACAGCCGTAAAGGTAGATTTTCACCAGTATGCGGCACTGTGCAGCACAAATGTTTGAATGCTAGAAAAACCAAAACGACATTCAAACATTTGTGTCGCACAGTGCCCCGCACACTGGTCGAATTCGACCTTTAGACATCCACTGCTAGACATCCTCGTGGACCTAAGTCCACGAGGATGTCTTGCAGTGGATGTCTAAAGGGTAATTTACATTTAAAGTTATCAGTACTTGGATCTCTAAAGATCCAAGTACTGATCATGAGGTATTGTTGTCATACTCATCACGCTTGGCAGGCGCGGGTTTGAGAGCGCAGTAAATTTTCACATCTATAATAGATGATACAGCGTCAGCTACTGGTATTCATGCTGTATAGAACGTGCAGTATTTCAGGACGTTGTTGGATGGATTAGGCTTGCCCAGCACTTGTACCATCCTCTCGGCTTAGTCAGTTATAGGAACTGCGGTATAAACTTACTTTGTATACATAAATAGCATTTTTGTCGTTATGATATAACCCGACGAACCCGAAGATTTTAGCATTCAAAGCCCGTTAAAACAACAAGATACTAAATATTTCAAAATACTCTTTCCGTGACTCTTCAATATGCAAAAAAAGCCTAGTACCTTTTTTACGATTCGACCGAGCGAAGCGTTTTACTAAATTCTTATCGCCAATCAAAACTGGCGTAAGTTTATCGTCAAACAATCAGAGTACCCACGAGTGCGCTTACGGCATTTACATAGACTATTATCTGCACGATATCGCTACCTTGGGGTAGAAAGGTCGTAAAAACCAAAACCCTACTTTACAGGACGAGCAAAAAACAAAATTTTAAAAACATTTTGGCTAGTAATTTTTTTGTTCTTATGGGTATATTGACCCTATTTAGTGAGAATTATTAGTTTTTTATGTTCTTTGCAATGGAAAACCTTATTTTATTGTCAGTCTCTTAATTTAGAAGTTAGCGTGGATTTACGACCAACTTTTTTTTTCAAAATGGTTTTTACATCCTGTAATTATTTGAGTTGTTACGTTGTAATGAGTCGTAACTAGATGTAAGTCGTTATAATTGGGCTTAAAAACCACTAACATAAAATAATGAAAGTCGTAAAATCAATACCTTTCAAATGGTGGAAGTCTCAACTATAGTAACTGAAGTAATTTTACATACTTACTATAAACTTGGGTAACAAAAACCATCATACCCACTTTACCTACCAGTGTCTATGTGAGAACTAATAACAAATTATAATCAGATGAAACAAAATTTAGTCAATTTTTAAAATGACACATTTATTCAAAATAATGCACAAAATAAAGCATTTTATTTTGTTCAATTAAATTGTTTTTATCCAAAAAAACGTAAACACAGCGTTAATGACACGATACAATGAACAAAGGTAATTTAATAATAACTTCGAAAATACGTTCGTATTTCACAAATATTTTATTCTATTTGAAGCATATAGCTATAAAAAAAAGTGTAATAACACTATGATTACAACCATCATTGAAATCAAAATAAGGCTATAATTAGTGTCAACTTTACAATTAAGTCCTACAAATGCGAGTCAATATTAAAATCTAGAAAGGTAATTCTCTTGTATTTGAGTTCTTCTTTGACTCATATAAGCAAGGAATAAACCACTGAGTTCTGTATCCGAGTGAATAAGCGGTAGTATTGAATAACTAATCATTACAAAATAATAAATTACAATGCAATTCAAAATAAAAGACCGAAAAAAAAATAGCTAAGCACCTATGCTAGGTAGGTTAATAATATTAATATTCATGTTGATATGGTTTTGTTATGATTCCTTTTTCACATAAACGTTTCAAATCGTTGTATTTTGCAGTTGGAATGGGCAGTCGACAGTCATATAACTTTCGCAATATCAATTCTTCTCCTCCTTGTAAGGAACTTGGTTCGCTATTTGTATCGTCGTCATTATCGCAAATTCTTCATCTACCCTTTCCTTTAAATCTTCCTGTTCATCTCCCTTTCCCCTTTCCCTTTTTCATTTTTGTAGATTCTTCATAATGATTGATTGTTTCTTCGAGTGCGTCTTCACACATTGAGTACTTCATTTCTACTTTATTTTTACTTCTTTTTTTAAGTGTTGCAATCCTGATTTGTTGGAATAAAATTTTTTTAGGGTGTCTTTTGTGAATGTTTTGAACGCAATTTCTTCCTAGTTAATGAATTATTCATGTTCCAAAATATTGACTTGGTATAGTCGAGGACGTTTGCGTGCAGAGGAAATATAAGGTAGCCATTGTGAGGGGCTCCATACTGTGAACTTTTGAACTTCCTTTTCAATTGTTGCATGAATTGGATCTAAGGGCATGTACGTATGTCCGGGTAGAAAAAAAATTATTTGTATAGTCTCTAAGCTTTTGGATTACTTGAGGAACTGATTGATAATAGACATGACTATCTTGTACTTGTTTTGTCATACGCAAGATGATTCTTGTCAAGTCAAGAAATTGCTACTTGCTTATATAAATACTTTGAAGAAGTTGATAAAAGAAAGGTGAAACATTTGATACTCTACTGTGATCAGTAGAGTATCAATTAATGTTTCACCTTTTTTTCACCAATTTCTTGACTGCCTCGTTTTGCATCACACTTATAGCAATATCCATCACCCATACATAGCAATATCCATTTCAAGTCCCACTTTCGTACAAAGTGAAATTGAATACTGCATATTTTCTGGATCCTAGTAGCATGTTTTCTCCATAAGGGTGTGGTTAGCACCTTTTGCAGATCAAAGCTAGTGGTCAGTGTGTCATTGTTGAGGCTTGAATTTTTGGTGAGCTGAAAATCTTTTTTACATAGATTTATTTTCTTTACAATGTATATCTTAGTTCCTTTTTTCTGCTTCATTGATGTTCTCATTGCGCTCTGCTTTTGTACACAAGAGACATTTATCTTCGGAAGCAGCAGGTGAGTAGGTCATCGTCAAGCACGGGGTTTCAGCAGGACGCAGGGAGCACGAAACTAGGGCTGAGGATCTTTGGAAGCAGCAGGTGGGTAGCTCGCCGTCAAGCACGGGGTTTCATCAGGATGCAGGGGGCACAAGCTGAGAGCTGAGCGTCTCTGGAAGTAGCAGGTGAGTAGTTCATCGTCAAGTTCGGGGCTTCATCAGGACGCAGAGAGTACGAAGTTGAGGGCTGAGCGTCGCCGAAAGTAGCAGGTACCCACCAGGTACCCAACAAACTGGCTCCAAACACGTCGTTTCAGTACTGTTCCCGTGTTTTATTACTTCGATAGAAATAATATTAACTTGCTTCTTTGCATCAGTATTTTTTAATGGACTGTTCGGATCACCAACATTGTCTCCAAAGATAGACTTATTAGATCGGGGTACAGATATTGTAGAAGTATTAAAGTCACTTTCGCTGCTGCTTTGTATTATGATATTTTCTTTTCGGTGGGCTTTCTGTATCATTTTCTTCTATGATGTCTGTGCTCTGATTTTCATCATTGCTATTTTCATCAATACTTTTGTATCTGCCTATCTCACCTTGTCATTCGTGGTTCAATCAGTAAGTAAAAAATATACCTAATCTTAATAATTATAATAGAGAGTGCTTTTGTCATTCATGGTATCCACTCTAGGTCCTTCCTCTGACAGGATTGAGAGCAGTAGTCAGTAGGTGCCAACTAAATTATTTCAATTTATTCATCTGAATATTAGAAAATGAGTTATCATTTGAAAACTCTTTTCTTTCGAAGGCAAAAAGAGTAAGAAGTAAAAGCCTTGAAAAATAGTAAACTGCGTCGTATAAGCCACTTATACCGTCAAAACCAAAGAAAATATTGAAAGAAAAATAAGTGTATAAACCATCTATTTCGGCTGATGATCGTTACGACCACGACTATCTGGGTAGGTACCACATTATTTAATAAAATTACCTATTCAAATATTATACTAAATCATATTTTTTATTAAACACATGCTAATATATTGATAACACTATAAGTATTTAAACAAATTATCTGTTGTATATCGCTATATCTTATATATCTGTTGTATTATCTGTTATATGTCACCATTTTTGAAATAACTGTCATTTTATTCTAACACTAAATTCAATAATTTTACCGGCTATATAAGTTAGTGACAATGTATAACACATCGGTACTTAATCATCATTCATCATTTCAGCCATAAAACGTCCACTACTGAACACAGGCCTCCCTCATGGATCTCCATGAGGGGTAGTTGCCATACTCACCACGCCTGGCAGGCGGGTTGGCGAGCGCAGTTCGGGATGTTGATACACGGAAAGAGGCTGCTCCCCATCTTCAGGAGGTATCCCTTAGCAGGCTCTTACTGCATCCACGAACATGAGAGGAGGGGTAACATTCTACTGCCTACATCCCACGGCACGGTACTTATTTACGTTAAGTCCGGTACTTAATAATTAATACTTATTATTAAAAACAGGAAAGCACTAAGGATGCTAAAGTAAGGAAAATATGTAGGTATAACGTAGCTTACCTTTTTGGAGTTCGATTTCATAATTTTAATAGTGATTGAAATACTCTGAGTAATTAATCCAGGTTATTTTCCATCAGGACAATCGATAAGTTAAACTCTCACCTATTTATTACCAAAGAAGTATTACAAACTCATAAAACAGCCGGCCTCACGAGAAAACGATAATTAAAACGTAAGTCTTTGACTTATATCTATCTTACTCTGACCTACGAAGTTCATAAGAACTGGAAAGGGAGACCCGTCGCCGTATTGAAAAATGAACTTTATTTTTATATGATCACAACGCCTAAGATAACTATGACGATTCGCCGTGAGTGTAGGTATTTCTGCTATGATCGGCGATTCTCGGCGTGGCGTTTGGTTTCAAACGTATTTTTTCGAACGGAGTAAGTACTTTCAATAAATTTGTAAAAAAAAATATTATGATGTAAAAGCCAATTCGCCCTTCACGAATGTGTTCTGGATGGGTGTAAATACTTTACCGTCAGTTGCCCTTCTTGAGCTTAGGGTGTAAAAACCAAATTGTAATAAAAGTATGGAGGTAAAAGCCTGTAAAACGAAATCATACTGAACTTTGGTTTTTACAACCAAGCGCAATTTATTATTTTGGAAGTACACCATACTTGACTGAAATCAACTATCTTTTACAACCTAAACTAGTAAAAATTATAGCATTTCTCCAAATGGTCAAAGCAATTATATTTTTTTTGGTTCTTACATCATAAATTCCAACAAAAACTCTGTTTAGACGTTGAAGTCGTCTGGGTTGTAAAAACCATTTTTATGAGAATTTGAATGCGTCACATAGACCAATCAATAGAGCAGAAAAATCTGAATAAGACTGCATTCATAACTCATTTTGAGCAAAATGGTTTATACGACCTTTCTACCCCAAGGTGTCGATATTGTGATAGGAACTTTCTATTCTGTCCATAAAGCATATTTATTGATAAGATTGTACAGCCCGGTATATCGAACAAAACAAGTTTTTTTCCACAATGGCCAAAGTTTTAGAAGTTTTCTCGTGGGGTAGAGTTTTACGGGAATAGGTGAGTCTATTGTCGTGTGTATTTTGACGTCCGTGTAGTTTATGGAGACGGTATTGTGCCATAACTGTCAAAGTTAGGCCTGCCAGGCTAACCGGGTATAGAAAACCGAGTTATTACGATTTGAAATATTTTTACGTTCAGTTACATCTCGCAAGGAACATGTCATGTTTATGTTCCAAGGTGCTTTAATAACTTTAATTTTATGTCTCTCTATACTGCAAAAAGTACTTAAAATTAGGTAAAAACTTGAGGTTACGACTGCATAACAACAAATTTTATTTCGGGTAATAGTCATTGTAGAGTATTGAAAACTAAATACCACACAAAATGCTGGACTTACAATCTAGGTGTTGATCCGACAGAAGACCAAACTCATTAGCAGATAATACGATACACAGGATTAGCAAACTTAAATATGAGTGGACTGTTCATACTATCGGAGATCCGATAACCATCGGGGAAAACGAGTTATTGAGGGGAGACCACAACTCTGCAAGTGTACTAGCGGTAGCTAGTAGGTGGTAGGTGGTAACCTAGATGAAGTTTCAAACGGCTGCTGCCAGATTGATTCATACGGCAAGCCAGGCGAGATACACACATACATATACCCATGCCGTGGGGTGCCGGCAGTAGAATTTTGCCCCTCCTCTCTTGATCGTGGATGCAGTAAGAATCTGCCAAGGGGTACCTCCGGAATGTAGGCAGCACCGTCTTTTCGTGTATCAACAACCTGTACTGCGCTTGCCAACCCGCCTGCCAAGCGTTGTAAGTATGGCAACAAACCCTCATAATCTCTAAATCCATGAGTGAGGCCTTTGTCCAGTAGTGGTCGTGGTACAGCTGACACGTGAGCTGTATTCCCCAAGACCTTTGATGAAAAACGTGGAAAGCCATGGAGATAACGATGAAGGGACATGCTAGAATCCTACAACAAAGATTGGCACCAGAAAGCACACTATAGGTATCGGTGAAGGGAGAGAGGCCTTTGCCCTTCATGCTCTCATAAAAAAGCGTACCCAAGATGAGTACCGATTTTCAGCTCTATGAGTTATTGATAACTCGAAAGTATATTTTGATCTGACTTTAATTATAGTTGACCTCATTATTAGCACATATTTAACCGGGTATTTATCTTGTTATTTACCCTTATTGTTCCGACGTTTCGACAGGATTTCACCAATCGTGGTCCCGGGATGACTCACCACACACAGTCTTGACAGTCTTCCCGGGGGCTCAGTCAAATACACACAAAATGTTCAGTATAAAATTACTTGAACATTTTGTCGTGCTTTCATTGTCCTCCTAGTCTTTGCGCAATAAATAAGGCTTTTGTTATTAAAAAGTGAAAACCTCAAAAGTAGTTCCATCGAACCTTATAGATGGCGTTTGTTTTTTTTAATGGGAACACAATTTGAGAATGACAACAATCACGAACTTGCTTTCTCCGCTTGCCAGCTCCATCTAGGTTTAGAAGATGACGGCTAAATGGTGTATTGTTTCATTTCAGTCCGACTTGTTACCACCTACCTCTAGAATACGCGAAGCTGGTCTCAGAGTGCTCAAGACTGCGCCGCGATGAAGGCACGTCGGAGAACAACGTCGTGTGGATACACAAACCAGTCGCCCAGAGCCAGGGCAGAGGGATTTTCTTATTTCGGGTAAATGCCTATTTCATCATCATATTAGCCGTAAGCTGGAGGCCGTAAGCCGTAGGCCGTAAGTGTCACTTTGTGTTCAGTGTTCCTCTTTTATTATTATATTTTTGAGGTGATGCAATAAGGCAAGTTTCAACTTCAAAAAGGGAGTTCTCAAGTCGTCTGTGTGTTTTATTGTCATACGAGATGAAGACCACATATTATTATAGTTATCGAGACTCTTAAATATTACAAAATTCACGGATGACGAGATAGAACGATGGGTAAGTTATAATTATCCATATCCAGTTACAATTGGCCGTGGGGTCCCGGCAGTAGAATGTTACTCCTTCTCTCATGCCCATGGATGCAGTAAGAGCCTGCTAAGGGATACCTCCTGAAGATGGGCAGCAGCGTCTTTCCGTGTATCAACATCCCGAAATGCGCTCGCCAACCCGTCTGCCAAGAGTGGTGGGTATGGCAACTACCGCTCATGGAGATCCAATGAGAGAGGCCTGCGTTCATCAGGGACGTTTTATGGCTGAAATGATGATCCAATTACCATCATACTTACCTACACATCGTCATCATCATTAAAATTGAATTGCGCTAATTTTAAACCTGTGCGGAGGTTGGGTTTTTTGTTTCACTCAGTAATTTGCTTGCTTTTTAACAGTTCTGATGATCAGATCCATGAGAAATGGGGGGAAATACTCAAATGTAATTAATCATCATCATCATCATTTCAGCCATAAAACGTCCACTGATGAACACAGGCCTCCCTCATGGATTTCCATGAGGGGTAGTTCCATTCTCACCACGCTTGGCAGGCGGGTTGGTGAGCGCAGTATGGGATGTTGACACACGGATAGACGCTGCTGCCCATCTTCCGGAGGTATCCCTTAGCAGGCTCTTACTGCATCCATGGGCATGAGAGGAGGGGTATCATTCTACTGCCGGCACCCCACGGCGGCAAAATGTAATTAATAAGCATATACATATATTATAGCGTTTTTGGTTTTTAGATGTTATCATTGTCATCGAAGTAGGTTTGGTTTGTTGAAAAATTATCTATCCATCTAAATCTCTTTAAAATTTCAGAGTATATGTGAAATGAGTTGCGGCACCGCCGCAGTGGTGCAGCGGTACATAGAGCGACCTCTTCTCATAGCCGGGTACAAGTTCGACCTCCGCCTCTACGTGTGTGTGCCAGGGTACCGGCCGCTGACTGCGTACATGTATGCTGAGGGATTGGCTAGATTCGGTGAGAACTTTTGCCGTTAAATATAACTTTTATAAATGTTTGAATGGTTCGTATGGCATTGTTGATTTTTTTTTACTTTCTACAAATAAATTATCTAATGTTACACTACAAAATGACGGGAATAAATACTTACTCTGTACAATCCCTATGTAATGTTTAAAATATCTCATTAAGTACATTGCAATTCTTTTGAGATAGAACAGTTTTTAATCCGGTATAACAAAAGGTAATTATTAATTGTACAACATAAGAACTTTCTATGTATGCTAAGTATGTAGGTATTTATTTACAAAAAAACATGTATTTAATCAAAAGAACCTATAACACAAGCTCTGCTTACTTTGGGGCCAGATGGTGCTGTGTGAACTGTCCAGCATTACATAGATAAAATATTTTTTTATTCGTTTTAAACATTTCCAAGCCGAGTCGATAAATATAATTGGTAAAAACAACAGACGACAGACCTTTATGTTCTCATGAACGCAATAAAGGTCTTGTATTTATTTGTATTCAGATTAATTAATTTATGACAGAGGCGAATGGCAAAATCAAAGGGAGGCCTATGCCCAGCAGTGGGTCGATAAAGGCTGATGATGATGATGATGAGATTAATTAATTTGGTAAAACGTTTCAGGAACTGACACCTACACGCTGTCAGATATCCACAACCCTTACAGGCATCTGACAAACTCTTCCCTAAACAAAAGTGGTCCTCGCTATGCGGAGTGCAAAGACCGGATTGGCAGTGGTAAGATTTAAAAATTATTTATTTATTGATTAAGGCACATAATATACGATACAAGATTAACAAGACAGAGTGGTCGTGGTTGTCATGTCGGTGTCGTAGCTCGAATAACGATTCTGCGGAACATTAGAAAATGGCCGCCTACATGGCCAGCCAAATGACATTTATAAATTAACTTGACACTGGCGGAATTGTGTTAAACCAAACACAAAATGCCATAAAATAAACAACAGAACAAGAAGACAAGACAACGATTCTGCGCCCGTCATCTCTAATCTCAATCAAGATTAACAATACAAAGTAATAAAAATAATATTCAGACCTATCTTGTGTAACATAACATTTGCGCGCACTGCAAAAACAGGATGGCAGTGTCTAAATAGATGAAATATGCTAAATATTTCAAGAACATATGTGTAAAATAAATAGTTAACAACAAATAAGAGTATACATAAAAGAGAAAAAGATAATACAACTGTGAGAAAAAATAATAAAAGTTAGATATAAAATATACCTACCTAATAATTCAGCACAGAAGCTACCACACTGGCGATAGCATCGCAGCCACCATTTGAGGATGTCTTTCACATTTTCATAAATTTAATTTAATTCCAACAAAAAAGATCCCAATTACTTGGTGTTATGAAAGAGCGCAGCAGACAGACCTTTTTAACCAAAACGTTGCATGCCGATTGACTTCGATGTCAAATCTTCTAAAACTGCATGGACTATGACCATATGACATTGCTTGCTCCATATGTGTATGATAATGTAATTCATGATTTATTTTTCAATTCACTTTTAGCTTACTCATAATTGTCATTAAACCATTCAATTAATTTATTACTTATTATTCGTTTATTAATTTTATTTTATCAATTTATGGTGTTATTTTTTCTTACTATTGTTATTTTAATCCTTCCTATCCTACTAATATATAAAAGTGAAAGCAAGAGTGTATGTATGTATGTTCCCTTTTCAAGTCAAAACCGCTGAACCGATTTAGATGAATTTTAGAATAGGAGTAGATTAGACCATGGAGATGGACATAGGCTACTTTTCGTTGCGTACATTAGTAGTTGTAGGGTAGTTGTAGTAAGTAGTAGCAGTGGTAGGTGCGATAATAAGTTCGCCGGGACAGCTAGTTGTTATTAATTCTTTGAATGTATTTATTTGTTAATATTATCACTTTAGCTCACATTATTATTATTGTAATTTAATTGACTTGTAACCAATAATCATACCAATAATCATATGTTATCAATATATGAAATTGAACTTGAACTTGTCGTGTCATCACGAGACTCATTATATACATACACACACACATACGCTGAAGAGCGGGAAGATTGCATTGATTTTTAACGCCCGAAATAAACCATCGGTATTACTCCTTCCAGGATGCAAATGGACTCTCAAACAGGTTCGCAGAGCATTGATCGGGCGATGGGGCGCGGCGGAGTGGCTGGTCTGGCAACGTATCCGCACGATCGTGACGTTGACTCTGTTCGCGCAGGCGGCCGGCACGCCACCCGCCAGGAACTGCTTCGAGTTCTATGGGTTCGATATACTGCTGGATGACTCATTGAGGCCTTGGCTGATTGAGGTGAGACTGTTCTCTATAACAGGTTCGCAGAGCATTGATCGGGCGATGGGGCGCGGCGGAGTGGCTGGTCTGGCAACGTATCCGCACGATCGTGACGTTGACTCTGTTCGCGCAGGCGGCCGGCACGCCACCCGCCAGGAACTGCTTCGAGTTCTATGGGTTCGATATACTGCTGGATGACTCATTGAGGCCTTGGCTGATTGAGGTGAGACTGTTCTCTATAACAGGTTCGCAGAGCATTGATCGGGCGATGGGGCGCGGCGGAGTGGCTGGTCTGGCAACGTATCCGCACGATCGTGTGGTTGACTCTGTTCGCGCAGGCGGCCGGCACGCCACCCGCCAGGAACTGCTTCGAGTTCTATGGGTTCGATATACTGCTGGATGACTCATTGAGGCCTTGGCTGATTGAGGTGAGACTGTTCTCTATAATTAATAATTTTGCGCCATTTTTCCCTGTCTTTGGCTCGCAGACCAGCAGCCGAACGAAAATCGTCACTTTACGTAACTGGACTATATGGATACACATCTACATGTAGTGCTAGGTCAAAAATGGGGGCTTTAAGAGCTGTTTGAGTTATGCCTTCCAGAAACACATAAATACTCTTCTCGTAATGCTGCAAATAATCCAACCAAGTTCATCATTATTTCAAATATTTGGCTGGCGATCACGTTATTATCAGGAGACAGCGCACAATAGTACACCAAAGTAGAAAGTCGGTATAGATCCCGTCGCCGCCCTTAATATAGAATTAGATAAGACTTGGCCGTAGGGTTCGGGCAGTAGAATTTTACCCCTCCTCTCATGCTCGGGGATGCAGTTAAAACCTGCAGCAGCGTCTTTCCGTGTATCAACATCCCGAACTGCGCTCGCCAGCCCGTCTGCCAAGCGTGGTGAGTATGGCAACTACCCCTCATGGAGATCTATGATGTAGGCCTGTGTTCAGTAGTGGACGTTTTAAGGCTGAAATGATAAATGCTTAGTGAGGTGGCTGATCTGGCAACGTATGATCGTGACGTTAATTCTGGTCGCGCAGGCGGCATTCCTCCCGCCAGGAACTGCTTTGAGTTCCACGGATTCAATATGGCCGTTCGCAAATCGTCACTACTTCTTCGCGTGTTAAGCGGCTGTCTGCAACTGATAACTCATTCACCCCATCGGTTGTCGGTTCTGCGGCAGGTATGACCAACCCAGTGCAAAGTCAGCCGTTCGCAAATTGTCTGAGCACTCTAGCTCAGACAATTTGCTTACTAAAGCATCGTGTCGCGGTCTTCTAGAGAGGTCTAACCCATCGGTTATGTCTCACTGAATATTATCACTTCTTTGAGACTCTTGGTTTTCTGTCAGACAACTTCGTTTCTTATTTCATATTTTAAAGAAACACATAGCATACACGCAAGCTCCAAAGCACGCTGAGATTTAAACTGATTGTGTGTTTGTTCTTGACAATCCTTTAATCATGTATTCTCCCTTTCAGGTGAACTTATCACCAGCATTGGGTGCCAACTGCGAAGCGGACATGTTAGTGAAACAGCCGATGTTGCACGAACTATTCGACCTTCTCGGGCTTCCCATGAAGCACACTGGGCTTGCGTTACTGCAGGGACCAAATTCCACGCCTATCAACAGGTAAACATATCTACTAAACTAGTTGTTCGCCACGAACATAGAACGAGCGAGCGACTTCTTTCAATGAGGTCCCATTGCATATGAACCCTGATTTTACTTAGCGATCTGGATTGTGTGTGATCTACCGCGTAAATCTCATCCAACTAGTAGGACACAAAACAAATTATACTCCAACATTATCTTATAATTGCACAGGACAGGACGGAGTTGGGTAGGGACGTCATTTACAGGTCCGCGTCCTGCAGTGGAAGTGGACAGCAGTCCTACGGCTGAGATGATGATGATGATATTCTAAACTATAAATAATAAGTAGAAATAGTAAAAGAAATTATTTATTTACGACTCGTACGTACATACATAAGTGTATTCTTCTAACGAGAAAATGTGATGACGTTTCACTTTTTTGTAAAGCATTTAAATTAAACTTTGTCGTAATATTAAAAGTGTATGTATCTACCTATTATTTAATATTCTATGAGTTTGTAAAAACATTGTTTCATGTTTTGTAAGTTACTAAATAAAGTTTATTGTTATATTTATTTATTATTATATTATATACATAAGTGTATTCTTCTAACGAGAAAATATGATGTCGTTTCACTTTTTTGTCAAGCATTTAAATTGTTCTGAAGCATTTTGGGTAGTGATCAACTCATTCCTTGTATAATGCGACAATTGATTCGTATTGATGTAATCTCCTCAAGTTTTAAATTTCATCAAAATATGATCATCCGGTCAAGAGTTATCGGACAAATAAAAATTATTAAACCCTTAGGGGTTTAATTTAATTCTTTACTCCGTACAGCATGACATACAAGCTGACGTTGTATTAATCGTCCTGCCTTCTTTTTAACTGACGACAAACGGAGCAGTTTCTCAAGTCCACGCATATATAATTTTTTTGTGTTTAACTTTTTATAGAGTAGTCCCATTTTGATAATTATTCATCATTTCAGCGATAAAACGTCCACTGATGAACACAGGCCTCCCTCATGGTTCTCCATGAGGGGTAGTTGCCATTCTCACCACGCTTGGCAAGCGGGTTGGTGAGCGCAGTATGGGATGTTGATACACGGATAGACGCTGCTGCCCATCTTCCGGAGGTATCCCTTAGCAGGCTCCTACTGCATCCATGGGCATGAGAGGAGGGGTATCATTCTACTGCCGGCACCCCACGGCATATTGATAATTATTCTTTTATTGGAAAGGGTATACACTAAAGTTGTTCCCATATAAATTTAGAACCCTAAGGGAAGGAAAACAGTGGATGATTGATTGTTCACTCACTGATTGTAATGCATATCTTTACAGACTTTTTTTTTATTATTTGAAGTCGGTTTTATTTTTTTGAAAAATAATTATTATTTGTTTAGTTATAGCTCAGAAGACGAAAACGGCACATTGAACGGCGCGCCCCGGTCTGCGGGACAAGTGCGTACGCCCGCGCCCCGCCGCCCGCCCCGAGGCCGCCGGCGGCGCGCGATGCCAATCCACTGCGTCACTTTGAACCCTCCCCTCTCCGATGTTTATGTGGTAAGGGGGCCCATTTCGTCTATTGTCCGAAAATCACCATCAATAACAAGTGTCTCGGAAACATCATTCATTTACAAGCGTATAAGCTATATAAAAAATCATCATCAGCATTCATCATCATTACAGCCGTAAGATATCCACTGCTGGATATATAGGCCTCCCTCATTGACTTAGAGATCCAAGTGCATGAGGGGTTGTTGCCATACTCAC
Organism: Pasiphila rectangulata; assembly: GCA_963082625.1. Classification (NCBI taxonomy): domain Eukaryota; kingdom Metazoa; phylum Arthropoda; class Insecta; order Lepidoptera; family Geometridae; genus Pasiphila; species Pasiphila rectangulata. The sequence goes on from OY720240.1 coordinate 8,496,235, forward strand.
CACGCTTGGCAGGCGGGATGGTGAGCGCAGTTCGAGATGTTCTTACACGGAACGACGCTGCTGCCCATCTTCCGGAGATATCCCTTAGCAGACTCTTACTGCATCCACGGGCAAGAGAGGAGGGGTGACATTTTACTGCCGGCACCCCACGGCAAAAAATATAAGTTAAATAATAAGTTTTGCAATCTGCACATCATGCCCTTTCATTTGATACCACAATTGGGTATGTTTGAAAACATTCGTTCGTTCACCCCTCATATCTCATATGAGTTTTGCATTCTACACATTATTTCCTCTCATTTGATACCAACCTCGTGTATGGAAGCATTAGATTATTCATTCCCTTTTTCACCCCACATATCTTGTAAACTTCTTTACCAATTGATAAAACATGTTTAAAAACTACAGCTAGACTTGCTTTTATATAAAAAGACAGTTAAAAATGCTTTATTGCACACTTAAACAAAACACGTTAAAGAAAAGTGAAACACTAAATATAAAGCGACAATCGTCGGTTTTATCGCTAAAGAACGCTAAATATCTCTTCCAGACAACCTTTCGATGGTTTGTTGGTAATGAGAGGTAAACTGGTGTTAGATTAAAAAAAAGTAAATAAAAGAAAATACTCTACCTACAGACATAATAATATAAAGCATGTTATATATAAATACATAGTAATATATAAATAAATATATATACAAATTATATATTTTGACAATGAAGGACAAATAGTGTTCCTTAACCATAGGTTTGAAAACATGATAGGATGGAACACGCCTGATGGATACAGGCAATGCGTTCCACAGGCTTACAGCCTGGATAGTAAAATATTTGTGGTAGACTTTACATGCAATAATACCCAAATATCTGCAGTAAACCCAAGATTTGTACCCGGCGGGAATCAAACACAATTCTTGCATATCAGCCGGCTATTAGACCAATTGAGCCAGGGGCGTAGTCAAAATACGTAAATAAATAAATATATTATTTATACTCCATCTTTCAGTTCACCTACAATTTTAAAAGCAGAAGAATAATTACAGAAGTATCGTTCATTATTTAATAGTAATTCACTTACTTAGTTTAGCAGCCAAGGTACATTCAAGACCTGAGTAGAGAGTTTTTGTTCGATGACACGAAGTGTATTGTTATTTATGATATTATCGATAACCATTTTCTTCAAATCGTTTCAGGAGCCACCAGAAACGACTAAAGAAGTGTTTAGTGGTCGGCAGAAATCGACGGAGTCTCCTCCAACGGATATTTCAGATGTTCAGGTAAAGAATTCTCCAATCTTACTAAATATACTGAAAATGTTTGATGATAATTCTGAACTCCACTACCTGTATTCGTGCAAATAAACTATTCACTTATTCATAAAAGCTTTGCATAGTTTGAGACTAGATGGCTGATGGCATCATATATTTATAGTGTTGAATTGTTGTTCGCAGTCAACGTCAAGTGTGTCCACGCAAGCAGCGAGCGATCCCTTCCAGCCGACTTCTCAGCCAGCCTCTCAATCAGACGAGACGTGGCGCGGCGGTTACGCGACCGCGGCGTCCCGTCGACGTATGATGAGCGCTTGTTCGTGGGGAAACGGCGTGAAGTGGAACCGGCCCGTGGGGAAAGTGGGGCATTGGACGAGGATCTATCCTCATACGCTGCCTAAAGATGATGAGGTTGGTTTATTTAGTAATCGCTGAGTTACGTTAATCGTAGCCCACCTCTCAGTCAGATAAGACGTGGCGCGGCGGCTACGCGACCGCGGCGTCCCGTCGACGTATGATGAGCGCTTGTTCGTGTAGAAATGGCGTGAAGTGGAACCGACCCGTGGGGACAGTGGGAGGTTGGTTTATTTAGTTACCATTGTGTTCCGTCAAACGTATCCAACCTCTTACGACGAGACGCGGCGCGGCGGCTGCGCGACCGCGGCGTCTCGTCGACGTATGATTAGCGCTTGTTCATGGGGAAACGGCGTGAACTGGAACCGGCCCGTGGGAAAAGTGGGTCATTCTACGAGGATCTTCCCGCATACGCTTCCTTAGGATGATGAGGTTGGTTTATTTAGTTATCGCGTTGTTCTCAGCCGACTTTTCTTGCAGTGGGGAAAGTAGGGCATTACACGAGGTCCGCACACGCTGCCTAAGGATTATGAGGTTGGTTAACTGACTTGCCGAGGTTAGGAAGTGTAATCTACTGGTAGTCAATTGAAGCAGATTTCATCCTCTGACATTGTCTTGATATAAAAGTGGGCGTTGCGTCGACCTATCGAGGGATAAGTTTTTTTGACAAAATAAAACCGAAAAACCACCAGTGCGACACAATATAAATAGGTTAAAGATAACACGGAACGCACATAAACAGCATTGAAAGTTAAATAAATGTGCCGCTTTTCTTTCACCAGATACCTATGGAAGACGTGAGGGAGAGTATAGCTCAGATATCTAAGCTGATCCGCGCAGCAAGGGAAGTCCCACGTCAGTGTGGTAGAGAAGTACACGCGCCGCGCGATTCTGCGCGAGACGCTAGTTTCGAGGCCGCACTGAGGGAGAAACTCAACTGGCCGGACTTCGAGGTGTGGCTGCCCCCCTTTTGAGACAGTCATCTAGCTAATGTGTTCAATTTTATAAGCACCATAGGTTAGGTCTATATAATCTTAGCTCAATAAATGCTTGCTCAGTATTATGTGTATTATTTATTTGGTAAATGGAAGACAATGATTCCTATCTAAAATCGCCGCCTAGTTTTAGGATATACGTGAGATCCGAGGCCGCAGAGAGGCTACCACCGTTCTGAGACAGTGTGTCTCCGATGCGTTCAATTTTATGTGATAGTCAGAATGGCTGGATCAAACAAGATATATACCTACTTGAGACCATGTGAACTTATTACTACATATTTATGTTCATCCTTGCATATATAATATATGTTTTAAATAATTTAAGAAGTTTCTATAAAAAGTTATAGACAAAAATACGAAATCCCACTAATCTACATATACATATATTATAAAGACGAAAGTTTGTAGTATGGAGGTTTGTTACATCTTCACGCAAAAACTACCCCACGGATTGAGCTGAAACTTTGCACACTTATAGATGTAGGTCTGGATTAACACATAGGCTACTTTTAATCGGGGTACAACGCGTGCGTAGCGGCGGGCAGAAGCTAGTATTAAATATAGGTTCGACACAATTTACCTCAGTTAACATACCTACTTAAGACGAAAGTCTATAATCAGTGTGTGTTACCAGTGATGACATATGGAACCGAGACGTGGTCCTTCACTATTGGCCTTATGAATAAGCTCAGAGTCGCTCAACGAGCTATGGAGAGGGCTATGCTCGGGGTTTCTCTACGGGATCGAATCAGAAATGAGGAGATACGTAGAAGAACTCGGGTCAACTCGGGTCACCGACATAGCCAAACGAATCAGCACGTTGAAGTGGCAATAGGCAGGCCATATAGCGCGCAGAACAGATGGCCAAAGTTCTCGAATGGAGGCCACGGATTGGCAAGCGAAGCGTAGGACGTCCACCTACAAAATGGGCAGACGACTTGGTGAGAACTGCTGGTTGGCGGTGGATGCAGACGGCTTCCAACCGCAGTACTTGGAGATTAAGGAGGCATTTGTCCAGCAGTGGACGTCCTACGGCTGATATGATGACGACACAATTTACCTCCTCAGGATACTTGCTGTTAATGTTGTTCAAGGCTGCTTGTGGCTTGTAGCCAACTCGTTTCGAGACAGTCATGATTGCGGCGTAAACGTTCAAGGCGTTTTCATATTTTGTATTTTTGTCTTAAACTTTTTATAATAGTAAACTAGCATTGGTTGGTACGGGGGTACCAGAAAAGGCGGCGAAGGAAGAAAAGTCTTCAAAAAGAAGGCCTTAAAGTTATGTTTCGCTTACCTTATAGATTTCCTACGGTCGATTTGTATAGATTGAGTGGTGTACTGAATGTTCGTCAACTTTTTATATCCAGATTTTTTTTTTGGTAGAAAAAAAAATTTCAATTGCTGTCATCGCTCTATTCTGAGTTCCGTTGATAATGTGCAGCACATTAAAAAAAGCGTTTATAAAATACGAGTCCCTTCCTGTAAAACGCTCTTCGCTCTTCGTTTTGGGAATCCAATAAAATGTTATATTACATAATACCATTACAAAGCACTGCGACATAAGGAACAAATCCACCGCTCAGGCAAAGCGTTTGATTTACGAATGGCTTCTTACCCTTTCCTATGAGTCTACAGAAGACTTATTACGCGTAGTGTCATAATGATGAAAGAATGTTACAGAATGGCAACCGCTGTTTTGTTTAATGCTTAGTACGAATTATTTGTTTGTTAATAGTACATAAAAACGAAGCATAAATTTAAGATTATATAGTTTATATTAGCTTGTAATAGCATGAAATTATGTTATTTTTTATAAAGTTTTATTTTGTGATACCTATGTATTTATTTGGTTAGCTTTATTTTGCAAAATTTGTATTTGAGTAGTCCGAATTTACGAACAATGTTAAATACTTTACTGGACTCCACGATACAGTTTATGCCTAGTGCCTAGTTTTCTTTATAATATTTTTTTTTTATTTTTTTTCAATTTTTCATTTTCATTTTAAGAAGAAAATAACTTTTTCATGCTGACACTACGTACTGACGTACTACGCTGTCGTACGTACTCGTTCAAGTACGTGCTCACAATGCATACTTAATCATGCAGAAGCCCAACATAGAATTACCTATTCACAGGGAGCGTTTATCAACCCTAGGGACGCACAGTTCTTAATTACCACTGATAATCCACTGAACAAATTACCCAGTTCAATCCCCCTAATTACGTGTCCTTTACCATCGAATAAATTCGAAACATTTATAGACGAACATTTAGTTCAGTATATTTATTTATCATTTAGAGCCACTTATATAGTACATTTTTTGTCTACTTGTTCTAACAGCGTCCTCAGATACATGCCGTTGTAGCTTTGACTTAGACACATATAACATTTAAATTATTATCCAAGCAGCGGGCAGACGTTATTATATTATAATCGTTATCAAAATGACTGATGATAACGAAAAGGTGTATCCATTTGATTCATTCACAGTAGTTTTCAAAATGTTGCGCTGGGCCGGCTATTACAGGGCTATGAATAATCCAGCAAGCAGATTGAAACGGATATTGTATCAAATATACAAGGCGCTGGCATTTCTAATGGTGGCCATTTATAATTTACAGCATATTATTTATATTGCGCAGGTAAGAAATTAAGTTTATTCAGGCACTAACTACATAGTTTAAGTATTTAAAAACTGAGTAGGATTTGCGGTTGACAAAACATACAGCAATATTTTCTTTTCTTTCAGAACTGTAAAGATGTAAACAAAATGATTGAAAGCTTGACCATTGAGATACCGCAACTGAATTTGGTAACGAAGATCGCTACAATGTTTTATCAGAAGTCGAGGTTAGATACACTGAACAAATTTTTGAAAGGTAAGAAGGACAATTTCACATTCAAAACCAATCTATCCTATCCTACTTCCTATCCTACTATGTACATATGTATGTTCCCTTTTCACGTGAAAACCGCTGAACCGATTTGGATAAATTATAGTATCACGTAGTAGTGGGCACGTACGGTGCCCAGACTTGGTCACTCATAAATTGACAAAAGTCTCGCCTCGGGGTATGCCAGCGAGCTATGGAGCGCAGTATCCTGGGCGTCAAACTTACGGACCATGTAAGTAATACGTCACTGCGCTCGAAAATACAAATAGCCGACGTGGCTCACAAAGCAGGCCAGCTCAAGTGGGACTGGGCAGGACACGTTAGCCGTATGCCCCAACAACTATGGGGAAAAACTGGTGGTTTTTCCGATTGGGTTCCCCAACAAAGACGACCACGTGGTAGACCCAGGCGACGATGGCGAGATGAGCTTGACTCCTTTAGCATAGACTGGCTTCAACAAGCTCAAGACAGGGATAAGTGGAAGGAAGGAAGGGAGGCTTTTGCCCTGCAGTGGGAAACATCAGGCTTATAAATAATAATAAATAAAAATAAAAAATAGTATAGGAGTAGATTAGACCATGGAGATGGACATAGGCTACTTTTCGTTGCGTAAATTAGTAGTTGTAGGGTAGGTTGTGAGTAGTGGTTGTAGTAGGTGCGATACGAAATTCGCCGGGACAGCTAGTCCAAAATATAAATATAGTATACCAGTGAGTTAATATGAACTTTACATATTTCCTAAAACAACTCATGGGTAGATATGCAATCTATTAAAAATATAAAAGAAAATCACTTGTATAATCTTCTTTTTGACATTACAAATTTAAATTCACCTCCAGTGGTAAAAAAAGAATGACCAGATGGAAGACACAAATCATGATGGTTGACATCAAATCTTCTGTCACATCATTGATATCTTTCAACGCTGTCAGTTCGCTCCGTTCGACTACCATCCGGCGGGCGCGCCGGTAATGGTTGGGTTGGTCCGCCCGTCCAGATTGACTTAGATCAGTATTTATATTTACAATTTAATACAAAATTTACTGTTTTTAAACTCTTTCTTCCTACTTATAATTTTTTTATACGACCAAATGATACAAGCCGAGGGTCCACCTGATGCTCAGCGGTATGCCTATTACAACCTGCAACACCACGGTGATCACGTTTACTAAGCATGTGAGCAAGGCTGCATTGCATTACGCCAATCACCCTGAGATGTAAGGTCACATGAGCCCGTAATTTCCCCTTATCCTTTAACCCGTAAATCTCCTTACGACCTACATATTTATTATTCGACTCCTAAAGGCACACATCTGCATAATTGCTTTTATTTCATCAGAGGACCACACATTTCGTGCTGACGATGAAGAAGGCCAATCGATACTTCGAAAGAACAAATACCAAATGCACCGTCTCTGCAGAGTGCTCTTCATAGGCATCACCATAGCGGGTACCTTCTGGACGTCCTCCTTCTTTATCAGAAGATACAGCGACCCTACGGAGACCGTGCCGTCTTTTACGGCGTTTGCGACAGATACTTGGCCTAAGTATGATACAAGCTTATAATATACTAGCCGCACTCCGCAGTTTTACTCGCCTAGTTCCCGTTCCCGTGGGAATACGGGGATAAAATATACAGAAATCTAGAGCTTATCCATCTCCATAAATATTTAGTAAATATCCCTCATAACTGTATCCTTACCTTTACCAGTCTGTTCGAACTCTCGTCCGCGGGTTTCTCTCTTGCCCGTGGATGCAGTAAGAATCTTCCAAGAGATTCCCCGTACTGCGCTCGCCTACCCACCTGCAAAGCGTGGCGAGTATGGCAACAACCTCCTCATGACTAGTACTCGGAAAATAATGTGGGAGGCCTTTGTCCAGCAGTGGAGTCCTCCAACTTACATGGTGATGATGATGTTTACTCTCGGGGTAATATTATCTTTATGTATCGTTTATGCTCTTGAACGATTACACCGATTTGAATCCGAAATGTAATGAAAGGGCATTATTGAGTAGAAAGCAAAACTGAGGGTACAAATTACAAAACCAAAATTTTAAGTAACCTCGGAGTAAGCTATTTAATTTTTTTTATTTTATAAACATGTCCTGATTTGTAAAACGTTTACTTTTGTTGTGCCGTTTTTAGGGTTAGTCCGTACCCAAAGGGGTACAAAAATAAAACCGGGACCCTATTACTAAGACTCCGCTGTCCGTCTGTCTGTCTGTCAGTCACCAGGCTGTAATCTCAAGAACCGTAATAGCTAGACAGTTTATTACAGATGATGTATTTATGTTGCCGCTATAACAACAAATACCTACTAAAAACAGAATAAAATAAATATTTAAGGGGTCTTCCATACAACCAACGTGATTAATTTTCCGTTTTTTGCTGGATATTAATAAAGGCAACAGGTAGAAGCTTGAATTATTCAGAGAATATTCGATTGTATTATTTGTTTTGCCAAATAATGGTACGGACCTGTGCGCAAATCCAACTCGCACTTAGCCGATTTTTTTTTCAGATTCTCTTTATCAGTCCTAATGGAATGTGGTCCACTACTATGGATAGGATATGGTCATATATCCCTGGATATAGTAGTTGCAACATACTACGCACACGCTCACACGCAACTAAAGTTAATTAAACAAAAATTGGGACACATCTCGGAAGATGAAAGATGTTTCGATAATCACTTTTTTCAATACAAAGATAAGATTGATGAGAATGTTAACAAGCGATTTGTTCGAGTTGTAAAGCATTATGAGAAACTTATATGGTAAGTAGATATCTGTTCTCTTTTCAAATGTATATAAAACTAGCAGTCCCAGCGACCTTCGTACCGCCTCAGAAATGCTCAAAATCAACTACTCCTCTACTACTCTACTACTCCTCTACTTCTACTAACTACCACTACTACCATTTAGGTAGCCAAACATAACAAACAGCTTTACTTTAAGTTTAGTCACAAAATAAACTTTTTGGACGTACTACGTGCGTTAAAAGTTGTAACGCACATGAGGAGTTTACTTCTATTAACTACTAAACTGTTTTAAGCGTTTCCAAGCAGGCAGCGTATCGCAGATTTTGCATGATATTAATTATTTTCCTTATTCTAACTGAAAGAATATGAGTCTTCCCCGATATGAGTCTTATAGTTAAGATGGTCATCAATATTATAATTTTTTTTTTATTATATACTGGTCATTAATAGATATTCATTTTAAAATTACCGTCTGGGGCTGAAGCAGAAGCTTCAGAGATGTAATTTTTATTAAAGCACAAATACATAGTTTTTTTTGTATGTACTTAATGTAAGAAGATTTTTTTGTAACTACTGTGATACAAAACTCATTCCACTTTCAGATGAGCAGCGCATATCTGACCGTGTCTTTCCATGAAAAATAATAGCAGTGTCGTCAGCATAGCCCAGAATATCAGCATTCTTGATGGAGATTTTATGTATATCATTGATGTACAGCAAAAATAATGTGGGTCCGAGTACGCTTCCCTGTAGAACGCTGAAATTATCTAGCTGGATACTACTGATTATTTGGCCAATTTTCACACACTGTCTCCAATCCGACAAATAACTTTTCAAACAGTCTAGAGCAATTCCTCTAATACCTGACACTGCAAGTTTTTTAAGGAGGATAGGAGCGGAGAGATTGTTAAAGGCCTTCGGCAAATCTAAAAAGACTTCAACACAAGTTTTCCCGTCCTCTAGATGCGATGCTACTGTCGTTGTTAGTGGTACATCTTCTGTACTTTTCCCCTTACCAAATAAGTCTAACAGAGAAATAGGCCTGTAATTACCATTGATCCACTCTTGTGAATTAGCGATACTGAAGCGATTTTCCACTCATGCGGAAAAATATCGTTTCAAAGGTTTTAATTCATTATGTGCGTTAGTGGTGATATAACTGTCTTTTATAGATTTAAACAGAAAATTTCCAATGCCGTCAATGCCTGGAGCTTTGTCGTTTTGTCAATTATTTATCATAATATTAAACTTCTCGTAGTCAGTTACACTTAAGAAAATTGAATCGCTTGGACAGTCAGAAATACTAACAATTTTCGACAGGTCTTTTTCGGTCTTATTTAGCTTGATGAGAATTTTATTTGTTAGACGTTGACCCGTTGTAGCAAAATTATTATTAGCCTAATCAATGGATTGTTTTGTATTAAGGCAGCCTTGTAACCTCAATAATTCAGTTGGTTCTTTGCGTTATTTAACATTTGAAGGATTTTGTTGTCTGGGTCAGTTATAGCTCATGGATGTAAGCGATCGCGATTCCTCATACATCTCATAAGGCCTGGTGTTATCCACGGTTTTAAGGCGTATTAAGACTTAGGAACTCTAGACTCTTTCGAATGTTTATTTACTATCTCAGATAAAAGTCTTGTCCCTAGCCATAACTCAACCTACTAGGGATAGCCTAGTAGGTTGAGTTATGGCTGATTTACGGCCATGCCCAGCCATAAAATATTAATATTCCAGACTTTGAGGTTTGCTTTCAAGTATATCGATATTGGTATAATGTGTGTTTTAATTGAAGAAAGAAAATTGTCTATGTTTCTAGTAGACGGTGAATGGTAAATGCCAAGAATATTTAATAATTTTGGAACGTAGATAAATAAACAATCTGCATCGTCAATCTGTGGTTCCATACCGTGGCATTCCAGTTATCTTTTACGTATATGACGACATCGCTATTTTGATTTTAGTGCTTAGTGGTACATTAGGAGTTAAAGCCAGAAGTTTGTGGGATACTTATTCACTCGTTCAGCCAGCATTCAGTCAGAACCAAAATGTGTATCGATATACCAAGGCACTTTAGAGCTACGAGGAGGGTATCATTTTTTTTAATACTTCTTATGTTGAGTGATAGCAATTTTAAATTATGTTTTGGAGTGAAAATTACAGCTATTTGAATCATTTGCCATTTTGCAGTCAACCTTTAACTAGTCTAAATCTGTACATAAGACATCAGGGAACATAATAAGATGTATAATAGATAAAGTAATAGGTGTAGGTATAACTCTAGGCACGAAAATCTGAAGAACACGCCAATAAGACAGATATTTATGAGCTAATAGGAACAGTCGGAGCTAGTGCCAAAGGTGGCATTTGTGCCATGTAAGGTAGCTTTTTTAATTTTGGAGAAATTGTCACTCAAATAAGTGATACGGTTATCCAAACATACCGGAATACTCAAACTAAAAACTCAATGAATACTATTTTCGAATATGTATGATTTGGTAAATGTAAAAAAAAAACATACACTAAGTTACCCTACACAGCGCGTGACCTGACACGCACGTTACCTAATTTATTATAATATTATGTTTCAGGTTCAAGAACGAAATTGACGCTATTTTCAATTTTTCTTTGAGCTTTCAATTTGTCTCGATGGCATTCGGTCAGTGTCTACTGGTGTATCGAATGACTGTAGTAAGTATATTTACAATTTGAGTTAGTAGGTACTTAGATTTTTTTGTTCTTGTCTTTTGTCCAGCTGTGGGATCCAATATGCTGTTCAGATTAAACTAGCCGTTTCGTGCATTTTAATTTGAAAAATCTACAGGCTGCTGGTGTGACGATTTATGACATATTTTAATATGGTATTCTAAAACATATGAGAAAAAACCTAAAAATATATTTTTGAGTAAACTTAGGCAAGAAGGAGTCGGAAAATTTTTGTTTCAGTTCATTTAACACAATATTTTTTTTTTTTCAGTATTTTTTGAACACCATGAAACAGGACCCGTAGCCGCCATGTTATTACGTCATACGACGATGTAAATAAAAAAGTGTCAGTGTTATACCATTAACACTGACACTTTTTTATGATTATATAAAGATGATACCGTACTTTCGTTAGCGCATTTGTTTACTTACTAAGTGACGTTTTGAGTATGAAGAAATATGGCGTCCATTACGTCCAGCGTTTTCGTGCAATTACGCGCGAAATTTTAAAAATATTAAACATAAATACATTTTTGCAGTTCTCGATTGAATAAAAAATTTGTGATTTTTTAGTGGTACAATCTAATTTTAACACTATTAAAAATGTGTGTAATATCCCATTGTGCCTTATTAATGTATTACAAATACAACTTTTATATTTAGAACCCTGAATGTTTTCTATAGAAAGTAGTTTTAATGTTTCACATCTACCAAGAGTACCGCGATGGGTTTTTATATTTATTACCTAACTAGCTTCTCCCCGCAGCTACGCATGCGTGGTAACCGAATAAAAAGTAGCCTGTATTATTCCTGGTGTGACGAAAATATGTACAATATGTACAAAGTTCGAGGTAGTTTCTGCGTGAAGAGGTATCAAACATACACACTCAAACAAACTTTCGGCTTTATAATATTAGTGAAACAGTGAGATACGTAACCTAGCTTTGCCCCTCCTTGATCATCATCAAAATCTGCTAAGGGATACGTCCGGAAGATGAGCAGCAGCGTCTTTCCTTGTATCAACATCCCGTACTGCGCTCACCAACCCGCCTTCCGCATGGTGAGTATAGCAACTACCCCGCATGGAGACCCATCAGGGAGGCCTGTTTTCAGCAGTGGACGCTTTACGGCTGAGATAGGAATGTAATAATGCTTTTTCTTTTTATTTTCAGGTAAGCGTGACATCTATCCCATTCCTGTTTTTAATAGTGCTGTTCTGCTTTCTATTGATCCAGATATTTCTGTGTTGTTTTTTCGGGAGTCTTGTAGAGTTTGAGGTAATTTTTATAACTAAATTCAATGTTACACTAGTTTATCAAATTACAAAATTTAGACGCAACTATGTATTTGTATGTAGTCAATACCTATTAAATATTTTATTCATAGGTACAGTAGAACTCACCGTATTGGCTAAGCCTATCACATTACGTTTATTAAACAATGTTAAGGTAAAGAAAATTAAGACATTGATTGTAATAAAACCGGGCAAGAGCGAGTCGGACTCACGCACCGAGGGTTCCGTGCCATCATACAATATAATATATGACAAAGGCGGTTTTATATTTGTTGGAGAACCTTGACAGTGCCATCTCTTGTCTGATAGCGGAACTTATGTAGATTTTTTACACTTTCGATGATTTCTAAAAAAGTATGCTATGTAGAGAGATTGTTATAAATTTCCTCTAATCTTTACATACACTTCTAATAGCAATAAAAGTTTCAGAGGTTTATCTCCGCAAACTTCGGAGATAAGGGGGGGGAACGCTATTTTTTTCAACATTTTTGTAAATAACTCAAAAACTATACTAAAGGAAAACTAAAAACTGTTTATTAATGTGCAAAAGAATACATTTCATATGATACCCCACATCACCTAGTAACTTTCCAAAAATTTTGAAAACGCCCCTTCCACCCCCATTGTCTAAAAAACTATGCAAATTAGAGAGTTCGCTATAATTTTCCTATTAAGTTTACATATACTTCTATTAGCTATAAAAGTATCACGGGTTTATCTCTGCAAACTTCAGAGATAAGGGGGGGGGGGGGGGGGGGGGAACGGTCGTTTTTCCAACATTTTTGTAAATAACTCAAAAACAATACGGCTTAAAAGTAAACTAAAAACTTTTTATTAATGTGCAAATAAAAACCTTTCATATGATGCCCCACACTACCTATTTACTTTACAAAATTTTTGAAAACCCCCCTTCAACCCCCCTTGTCTAAAAAACTATGTAAATTAGAGAGTCGCTACAATTTTCCTATAAAGTTTACATACACTTCTATTAGCTATAAAAGTATCACGGGTTTATCTCTGCAAACTTCGGAGATAAGGGGGGGGAACGGTCGTTTTTTCGACATTTTTGTAAATAACTAAAAAACAATACGGCTTAAAGGAAAACTAAAAACTGTTTATTATTGGGCAAATGGATACCTTACATATATATGATACCCCACATCACCTATTAACTTCACAAAATTTTTGAAAACCTCCCTTCCACCCCCCTTGTCTAAAAAACTATGCAAATTAGAGAGTTCGCTATAATTTTCCTATAAAGTTTACATACACTTCTATTAGCTATAAAAGTATCACGGGTTTATCGTAAAAGCATCAATAGTTCTCGAGATATCCATTTGTGACAGACAGACAGGCAGAGTGATTCTATAAGGGTTCCTTTTTACCATTTTGGTCCGGAACCCTAAAAATTAATAGAAGTGAGTGACCGTGGTCCCGGACTAGTTCCATTTATTTTTTTTACTTATAATCCAACTCTCCTTTTTATACAATGTCAAACTTCTTCGACCCCTCCCAACCCCTTAACGTGTAATTTATGGATGACCCCTAAACGTGTAACGCAGTGCATTCGAAGCACCATAAATCAAAAATTTGACCACCTTTTTCCCAGAAATATTGTATGGATAAAAAGGTAGTCTGAGTAGTCCGAAAAAAGAGGGGTGTTAAAAGTTTGACCGCTATGTTGTGTGTGTCTGTGTGTCTCAGTGTCTGTCTGTGGCACCGTAGCTCTTAAACGAGTGAACCGATTTGTATGCAGTTTTTTTTACTTAAAAGTAGGTTTTCCGGCGGTATTTCCTAAACATTTTTTTTATCAAAATCGGTTTAGAAGTTTACAAAGACATGGGGGATGAAATAGATGCAAAACCGAAAGTTATATAGAAATCGGTCAAGCCATTAATGAGATATGGATTGAAAGTAGGGTTGGTTGAAAAATAGTTTTTTTTTAAATATACACAAGTGTGGTATCAAATAAAAGGGCACGATGTGTAGTTTGTAAAACTGAGGGAGAAAATATTACAAAAAATAGGTAACCCCAGAAACTAGGCTAAATGTTACTTAAAATTTTTAACTTTATAAACTTGTTATCAAAGAATGAAGGTCAATAAATGTTTTTATAGGGCAAAAACTTACGTTGACTAGTCAATTTACAAAAGAAAAACTGAACACATTTAAACTGAATAAAGAACATAACTGAATTCGTTCGCTTTTCGCTTTGAAAACTTTTTCTTCCTAGTAAGGGAAAGAAGCGAAAGAGAAATCCCACTCCTTAACTATTCATTGTTCTATCCTATCCGAAAACATAATGTTCAGCTGTGTTTCAGAGCCGTTCGGTAAACAACTCTCTTTACAACTGCGACTGGCTAGCCTTGTCTCCATCGTTTCGTCGCAAGATGCTGATCGCCATGACCCGCTGGGGAAGACCCATGCAGCCGCGGATCGGCTTCATCACCCCACTCGCACTCAACACGTTCATATCTGTAAGTAAATAAGCCTTTCACAGTTATAAGATTATTTGTATAGCTATATTTTTATTTGATTTTATTTATTATTATTTTACAACTGGCTGTCCCGGCGCATTTTATCACGTTTCAGAACCACCTAATTAAACAAGACTAAACTAAAAGTAATCTACAGCTACTTACTACAACTAATCTACTACTGTAACTACTATCACTACTTTACTTCTAAAATGTATGTATGAGAAAATGATGAATTAGTTTCTATACACTTTAGATGTTATAATGAGATTTCCATCTAAAGCTGAATAACTTGAAGGTCGATTTTATGAAATAAACACTAAATGTTACTAAAACTAATGCTTGACATTGGTCAGTATATACTATTTAATCCAATAAGTGGTTTTTGCGTGATTAAAAATAGTTTTTTTTAAGTTCTTTTACTATTTTCTCATATATCCCAACTATGTGATTGGAAAATTATTAAATGTACAGACGCGGAAGATTTTCTATTTTATTAAATGTCTAAAGTTTAAAACTCTAAAACCTTAATCATCTATATGATTAAGTTTTTGGAGTTTTAACTAAATAATTACTTAACAAAGTCGGCAGCGCCGTGTTAGCTGGCGGAAATTTGCCCCCGACGAACGTAGCTATTAGCTATAAATAATAACCACATTACAATATGGATGGTGATTTTCGGACAATCGTTTTTCGGAGACGAAATCCGTGCGCATATATTTTTAGGTAGAAAAAACTGACGTCGAAATTCGGGGGTATATATTATACCAATCGGACAACACGGCTTGTATTAGCCAATATGATGACGTGAAATGAAACCGACCGGAGTGCCTCAGGGTAACGTAGCCATGACTGTTCCTGCTAATAAGCCCACGGTTCGGCTTCGAACTAGCATGCTCATGTTTAATAGACTATTATATATCCTTAAGGCTGTGGGGTATAGGTCGCGCAATAGTTAAAGATCGCTCGGCAAAAGTAGAAGGGGTATGTGCAGTATTCAATTCTAAGGTCTATTTGGTGATGTGCGGAGTGAGGAGGGCGGGTGTGCGCTGACGGCGTCACGTCATTGGTAGATCAGTCGCTCTCAAGGTCTAAAGGTCACCTCTCGCGTTGCGTTTACGCGTCTCGATTCGTGCGCGATTTGACACATGTGCCGATTGCCCCCACTAGATTCATCGAGCGATCTTAAACCACTGCGCTACCTATACTAGCAGTAGAACCCCCTTCTCTCTTGCCTGTGGATGCAGTAATAATTTGACAAAGGATACCACCGGTAGATAGCCAGCAGCGTCTTTCTGTGTATCAACAACCTGAGCCAACCCGCCTGCCATGCGTGGTGAATATGGCAACAACTCCTCATGATCAGTGTTTTGAAATCTATGAGGACCTACGGCTGGGATGATGATGCTGCTATATTATTGATGATGATGATGATGTTGAAAGGTAACAGTGCTGCTAACTACGCTGCAGCCGCTATCGCAACTAAGTTTTGTAATCAGCTGCAAAAAAGGAATAAACCATCAAGCAAGGCATGCAGTTACGTGGAAATCTTTTTGTCCTTTTTTTTATTTTTATTTATTTATACTCAAAAACTTAAAATACATGGTTATTAAAATCAGTGCCATAAAAACCGTACGAGGTTTGTCTTGGCACATACATTCGTCTTAATTTAACTTAATTACTATACATAGTAGATAGGCAGTACACAATGTTTAAATAATGGCAAACATTTGGGTAGCACATTAATAATTTCCAAATAAAATTAAGTAATTAATTTTATATATATTTTATAATAATTTTCGCTCATAGTGAACAGAGAGTTCATCAATCAAAAAGGTTTTATGAATTCTTTGTCTTTTGTTTGTTTTGTGTTTGTGTTGAACAAAACAAAACGAAAAAAATTACAACTGAAGTATTTTTTTTTCAGATAGTGAAGTTTTCATACACGCTTTACACGGTGCTAACCACCGCAGTGCACAATCAGCATTAACTGATGAACGATACACACAAAGATATTCATTTATGATAGTACTCTGAAAGCTTCGGCCAAACCCATGCGACCAAAGCAACTGCTAAATAGCCCACGGAAATAGGCGATAAAACATATGGAGATTACGTAAATACAAATTAATTAATTAATTATAAGAAGAAAAAGAAAACCATTAATTTACTACGCGCACAATACAATACGAATACAAAAGTACATGAATAAATAACAAAAAAATATACTATGACTACATGTGTATAAGAGGAGGTGACGCAACAGAGGTGGTGGAGGATATGAAACAAATAATTGACGGAAGGGAACAGAGTGAATAAATAGACAGTGAAAATAAACAAATCAAACAATCAATAAAATATTCTACACAATAAATAACTATTTTTGAACGTTTTTAACTGTATAGTTCAGAAAGTGTTTTTTAAGCAATCTCATCCAAAACCCATCTCAGTCGTTAAACAGTTACCTGTGACAATGAAATCTTTGAATTCGGATATCCGCTTGGTTGGTAGACACGGCCCTAACTCGCTGTACACCTGTTTAGCGACCTTGTGACAGTGTGACAGTGATGATGATGATGAAGCGTTGCCAGGTGCGTGTCGACGCGTACGTATACCTAGGACAAACAGTCCAATTAGGTAGGTCCAACTTCGAGAAAGAGGTCAATCGTCGAATCCAACTCGGATGGGCAGCGTTTGGGAAACTTCGCAACGTCTTTTCGTCCAACATACCTCAGTGCCTTAAGACGAAAGTCTACAACCAGTGTGTGCTACCAGTGATGACATATGGAACCGAGACGTGGTCCTTCACTATTGGCCTTATGAACAAGCTCAGAGTCGCTCAACGAGCTATGGAGAGGGCTATGCTCGGGGTTTCACTACGGGATCGAATCAGAAATGAGGAGATACGTAGAAGAACTCGGGTCACCGACATAGCCAAACGGATTAGCACGTTGAAGTGGCAATGGGCAGGCCATATAGCGCGCAGAACAGATGGCCGATGGGGCCGCAAAGTTCTCGAATGGAGACCACGGATAGGCAAGCGCAGCGTAGGACGTCCACCTACAAGATGGGCAGACGACTTGGTGAGAACTGCTGGTCGGCGGTGGATGCAGACGGCTCCAACCGCAGTACTTGGAGATCAATGAGGGAGGCCTTTGTCCAGCAGTGGACGTCCTACGGCTGAAATGATGGTGATGAGGTGCGTGTCGGGCTACGCGCTATGTAGTCCGTAGTTAACCGTGTTACGTTTACCAGAACATTATCATTCATCATCATTTCAGCCGTCCACTACTGAACACAGGCCTCCCTCATGAGTGGTAATTACCATATTCACCACGCTTGGCAGGCTGGTTGGCGAGCGCAGTACGGGATGTTCATACACGGAAAGACGCTGCTGCCCATCTTCCGGTGGTATCCCTTAGCAGGCTCTTAATGCATCCACGGGCATGAGAGGAGGGGTAAAAGTCTACTGCCGGCACCCCAATTTATCGGCAACATAATTAACAGGAATTAGTTGAGTTTTCTAGAATAATGTTCTCATTATCTCTTTTATTATCCTCGATACCTTTACCTTCCTCCTTCATTTCTATGCTTTATTTTAATATACTTGGTATGTGTTGTGTGATTTAAAAAAAGAATTATATTAATTCCTTCTTTTCTTTCATTCATGAGACAAAATCCGAAACCGGGAAAACGCAATATGAAGGCTGATACACGCAACTATATTCACAATGCAGCCAAGTCAACCTGTTAGTGAAACAGTCATCGAGTGGAACAACCACATATCACTTGCCTCGTTGTGGGGAACCTGGAAAAGCAGGTTTATTTGCCCGTTAACGTATCTGTATGTTGACTAGCAACATATAGACGGGGAAGGTGTTAAATAAGGGAGCGGATTATAGCAATTGGGGGCGTAAAAATTAAATAAATAATGCTGGAAATTTCACAAAGCATCATCTAGTTACAAACTAAGGAACTTGCACTAAGGAAAACCAATTATTCATACAATATTATTATTTTTTATAAGTACATACATAATCTACATAAGAAAACACCCAGATTAAAGACAAATATCTGCAGGTAAATCAAACGTTTGTCCTCGGCGCGGCGGTCGGGATTAAACCCGCAACCAAATGTGCCACGGCCGTTATAAGGGCGGTTTCAGACTAGCGTTATATAAAGTTTAATTTCAACTTAAAATGTCTTTACACAATACATGTAATAAAAAGGTTGTCGCGAGATTTAAGCAGGTACTCGTATTTACATTGTTTGAAAAAAAAATTTAATCAATTAGATCAAGTTACAGGTACTCAGGTTAATCTCGCGACAAGCTTTTTTATTACATACATATATTGTGTAAAGACGTTTTAAGTTGACATTAAACTTTAATGGAAAATGTTTATTTCATTATTTTTAGTAGGTACATTTAAATAAAAGCTTGTTTGTTAAAAAGTTTTTTTTTACTTTTAATTTATTTCCATAAAAATGTAAATAAGTGTACTAACAATCCTCTGTATAATGTATTTATTGTGTTAGTTCTCAATACATCCATTCGCCATTAATATTTATCTTCACCATGCACCTCGTTTCAGGTAACGTAACGAAGTACGCTTACGATTCGCATGCATTCAGCCAGTTCCAAATCCATTTGGGGTTAGATATTGATTCCATCATACATCTCTGGCTACAGTGAGCACGACCCCACATGGCATTGATATCTTCACTTAATAGGCGAGAGCGAGGCTCAGTTATATTCAAATAGGTACAACTAGAGACTCAGCACGAACACAAAATCGTAAGCTTGCACGACGAGCTCTGTGGCGCAGCGGGCGAAGGTCCGCCTGCGACGCAAGGGGTTGCGGGTTCGATTCCCGCCTCGGGACAAATGTCTGTACGATCTGCAGATATTTGTTCAGGGTGTTCTGGGTGTTTTTCTATATATAATAAAAATATCTATCTATGTAGTATAATGTATTAAGTATATCAGTCATCTAGTACCCATAACACAAGCTCTGCTTTGCTTGGGGCTAGATGATGCTGTGTGATTTGTCCAGCATTATTTATTTATATTTTATTTATTTATTTTATAATAAGGTATAAACGCTGCACTACGTGATCTGGCTCTACACTTACTCGTAGTTCTATAGTTTGTTATTTATATAGTGTTTAACCACAAATATTTTAATTTCTTTAAAAATACTCGTTGTTCATTTTAAAATGTATGTTCTTATTGGTTCATCTTTATTGCATGGTCTAGTCTAGGTTATACATTTCTTAGTTGTACTGATTGTGCATGAGAGGTAAATGAACGAGGTTTTCTTCCTTCTTTCCTTTCTCTTCTTTAAATATAAAATAATTCCTTAAAATCGCCACACAAAGTCTAATGCAGAATTTTAAGGAATTATATTATACTGACATTATGAACTAACCTATTTGTACAAATATTCCAGCAAATAAATAATTTATATTCTGTTCTACACGAATTGACTATTTTAAGAGATGAGCTTCTATGGACGTAATTGATACGACAGAAGAGCTGCAAATAAACAAATATATGATTGCTTTTCTCATTCGAACAAACGTACATTGAACACAAAAACTAAAATTCAGCTAATTCTTAACTCACAAAAGTCACTTAAAGTGGTGTGAAAAGAATTGGTCGCATAAATTACATTTATTGGCATCCACAACCTTCCTTGACTATAGTGAAACAAAATGTAATAAAAAAATCGGCCAAGTGCGAGTAACACTCGCGAACGAAGGGTTCCGTACCATTATTTGGCAAAACAACTTGTTTTTGAGGTAGCACCACCCACGTTCTTTGGGACCCGTTTGTTCTATGGGAGCCCCCCTCAAAAATTTTTTTTATTTTAATTTAATTATTTATTTTTAAAGTGAATATACAACTAAATATTCTGTTAATATTTTAAGCGTCACCTGTTCCCGTTATTAATATCGAGCAAAAACGGCAAAAACATTACGTTTGTTGTATTTATTTTATTCTGTTTTTAGTATTTGTTATTATAGCGGCAACAGAAATACATCATCTGTGAAAACCTGTAAGCTATCACGGTTCATGAGATACAGATTGGTGACAGACGGACAGAACGTCACCAGGTATATACTCACAGGTAATCTTTGGATTTCTGGACACAGTAAAATAAAAAGTATGAAATTAATAATTAATGAATTCTCAAATATATTTAAATTTATATTAGTAAGAATATTGTATTTTATTGAAATTGTAATTGTTATTATCTGATGTTCATATTTATGTTTTACTGTCAAATAAATATTTTTCATTTTAATTTTTTTCATACTTAATTTTATTATTTTTTTTTTTAAATTAGGTAGAGTAGAAAATACATTTCAAATATAACATTTAAACAATCAACATTAAAACAAATTACATAAGTACATAATCAATATTTTAATATAATAATGTTACTTTAATAATCTCGTAACAGTATCGGTACATATTACAGAAACGAATTATCGGTACGACAGCTTATTCCTGATCGGCCCACCTGCGCCTATCATGCCAGTAAGGCAGAAACATGATTTTCCAGTGATATTAATTAACGATGTGTGCGAGTTCCGATATTCGAATGCAGGTCTCTATTTATCGGAAATGTGCATTTCAGTAAAAGCCTGTCTACTGTGTTGAGCAGGTGAAGCATCATCATTTCAGCCGTAAAACGTCCACTACTGAACACAGGCCTCCCACATGGATCTCCATGAAGGGTAGTTGCCATACTCACCACGCTTGGCAGGCGGGTTGGCGAGTGCAGTACGGGATGTTGAGATACACGGATAGACGCTGCTGCCCATCTTTCGGGGAATCCCTTAGCAGGCTCTTACTGCAACCGCGGGCATGGGAGGAGGCAATAGATGGAGAGGAGGGAACAGGGCATTCTACTGCCGGCACCCCACGGCAGGTAAAGAATAATCCGGGGTATTTCTTATTTAAGAAACAAAATTGAAACGCTGGGTTTCGTTTGGAATTAGTTTTTAAAGCTTTTCGGTTTAAGAAATGTATTCTTCATTCATTTCATCTTCAGCCGTAAAACGTCCACTACTGTACCCTCATGGATCTCCATGATGGGGAAGTTGCCATACTCACCACGCTTGGCAGGCGGGTTGGCGAGCGCAGTACGAGATGTTGATACGCGAAAAGACACTGCTGCATGTACATATGTATTCTTATACGAACAAAAATAGCGTGAGTCCGTGAGGTACAGTAGAATGTTGCCTCTCTTCTCTTGCCCGTGGATGCAGTAAGCATCTGCCAACAGAAACGTGCAGAAGATGGCAGCGTTTTTACGTTTACCAACATCTGATACTGCGTATCGCTGATAAGCTGCATATAAGGGCTGCGATGGACATAAATAGGACGGTGGCCGCATAGTCCGGTAACGTTGTCATAGTCCGGTAATGTTGTCATAGTCCGGTAACGTTGTCATAGTCCGGTAACGTTGTCATAGTCCGGTAACGTTGTATAGTCCGGTAACGTTGTCATGGCCATCTGCGGTGAACAACATATATTGTCATTTCGAAAAAAAATAGGTGGCCGCCGAAATACCTAGGAAATTTAGCACTACAACATCATTCCCGGTCGATGGTCAAGGGGTAAACCCAGGAAAATATGGAGAGATGTAGTTTCAAATGATATGAGAGAGTGCCGAGCCACTGAACACGACGACGAGGACAGAGCGAAGTGGAGGCAAAACACATGGAAAGCTGACCCCACTACCATACGGGACGCAGAGCTCGAAAAAGAGAGAGTAGCCCAACATATTTTAAGCCATCACTAAAAGCTAGCTTTTAGTTATAGGCCTTGTAACGAAACCTTACACGTGAAGTCGCGCATTCTTAGTGAACAGTAACAGTACATATTTAGTAAACGATTGATGCATTTTTTTAATTTCAGAGCTAGTAACGGTAAAACCATTCTGTATTTTGTGTCAGTCCCACTTGTTGATATAACTTCTGAATCCCTTTAGGTGGAACCTAAATTATATTTTTAAGGGCATCATCTGCCTAGAAACCTTTTATGAATGTTTGGTATACATTTTAAGTACCTAGATACCTTTTGCCGTAAGAAAAAGTGTATTGACATGCAGACAGAATGATCCTAAGAGGGTTCCAGTTCTTACTCTTGAGGTTCGGATTCCTAAAAACCAATTATTTTTTTTTTGTATCTTACAAATGGCCCCTCTTTGAGTGTCTGTTTCTTTGTCTCTCCGTCAAGACCCTATATCTTGGGAACGCAAGGAGGGATCGAGTTTAAATTATACTCAGGTCTACTGTTGAAGCTGTAAATAATCAAACTTCTAAGTTAACGTGAAAAACGTTTACGCCGCAAAAACGTTTATTTCGACACATTCAAGGGAATCACAATTTATAGAGTACTTTCCGTTGATTTAGAATTATGAAATTGGGCATGTCATATCCTCTTAAACTACAAGTACACAGAAAAATCTGAAACTTATCATCTATTGCCTAGCCTTTGCATCTATTGTAGATGATTTATACAGCGTCGGCAACTGATACTCATACTGTATGGGATGCTGCAGTGCCTGGGACATTGTTAGGTGGGTTAGGTTTGCCCAGCACCTATATCATCCTCTCAGCTAAGTCAGCTATTAGATGAAAGAACAGGTCTATACAAAAACACATTTCTAATTAAATTGAAACTCAGAATTGAAAGTACATACGTAATCAATTATCGAGGTTAAGCAACAGTATACGCAGTTATATATGTATGGGTGGCCAAATATTTTTATAATATGTATCTATAAATTTGTACGGAATCTCGGTGGGCCAGTCCGACTCCCATTTGTCAGGTTTTTTTAATTTAGTTCATCCTTAAATCCTTTTATTATTGAATTAAAAGTGCATAAAACCACGGTAACATCAAAACAAAACCCGACGTATTGGGTCAGGTCGCCACTCAGAGACTACCTTAGCCCACATCTCTCTTTGCATGCGGCGGATGTGGCCAGCCCAGTTCCAATTCAGCTTAGCAGCTATCAGAGCTATTTCCGCGATCCCAGTCCTGGAGCGCAGTTCGGTGTTTTGGATCCTGTCCGAGCGCTTGACACCAAAGATGCTGCGCTCCATCGCTCGCTGACATCAACAAGATTTCATATCTCTAAAAAATTAAAACGTCATATTATGACGTTTCTAAATTGAGAGCTGTCAGCGTAAAAGCGGGGTGGGTGTTTTTGTTCCGTTTTAATTATATAACGTCACTAACCGAATAGCTATATGTTTTTCAGGCCGTGTTACGTCTATTTAATTAGCTTCAACTACACGAAGAATCGTCACAACTAATCTTCTATTTAGATTTGAAAGTCAAGGTATGTAAGGAACAATAATAAATTAATAAGTCTGCGCAAATAAATAACACATACAGCGCATCCTAGTCCTAAACTAAGCAAAGTTATGAAATGGATATGAAATACCTATCAACTATCCCAAAGCAATCCTCGCTATCTAGGACTTAATATAGGATAATCAAATCAAGCTCGGCGATAGTCTGACGAACATCTCCGATATTGGTTCTGTTCTATTTCTATTACGGATTTAATGTGGCCTAGATTGTATAGCCGTTAATACGGAATAGTAATATTTATACCACAGAAAACCGAGATCTGGGATTTATACGGAAAAATTCTGAGTAAAGATTCTTTGCCGACAACTGACACAAATAACCATAATTAGTTGGACACCAATAGGGACTATGCACATGGTTCTAATCTACCTGCAATATTTTTTTCGGAATCTCTATCGTCGTTAAATTATGTAAAAAAGTTAAGTATTCTAACAATCATCTGGTGTCCACAAGCTTTACATATTTCAATAAAATGCAATAAAAATATTTAGTTTTAATTCCGCTTATGCTGAGATGCAGGAGCACCGCCCTCCCGCCCGCTAATTATGCACATGCAGGGAGAACTAGCTTGTCAGTGCAGCATGCATACCCAAACCTATACGACGACACGTGTTTCGCCTCTCCGCGAGGCATCATCAGGTGAACGCTGAGGTGTTGACTGGTCGGCCGCTGGAACGAAACTTTTCGTCATCTCAGCATAAGCGGAATTAAAACTAAATATTTTATTGCATTTTATTGTCATGGATTTCCGCAAAGTAACGCCTGATTCCATTAATTATTTTACATATTTCAGCCAAATTCTATGCTAGTACCTTCTAAAATAATGGGTTTGTTAGGTAAGGACCTAAAAAACCCATTATTTTTGTTGAAGTGGCAATGGGCAGGCCATGTCGAAGAACTGATAGCCGATGGGGCCGAAAAGCTCTCGAATGGAGGCTACCGTCCGGCAAGTGCAGCGTAGGACGTCCACCAACTAGATGCACGGAAGACCTGGTAAGGTCTTCAGGTCGGCGGTGGATGCAGGTCGCTTCCAGTCGCAATACTTGGAGGTCCATGAGGGAGGCCTATATCCAGCTGTGGACAACCTACGGCTAAAATGATGATGAAGCCAATAATTCGTTTACATTTGTATTTTCTTTTTATCCTGCCAAAATGTCTTCTGTTGTGTTTTGTTTCCCTACCACCATATTGTGTCATGATTCGCTTGTGTTTCGCGCACGAACACCTATGTCACCACTGAAAATCAGTGCCTTGCCTAAACCCTGAGTTGGCGACCAATTTATGTTTGCGTTCCTATATTTTCAAACTTTGATAACTTTTACCTGATAAGACACAGATATATGCTGTTTCTTCCTCTCTGTCTGTTACAACCCTTACACTGTTGCCTACATCTTTGTTTGAATACCTGTGACCAGTAATGTACCGCATACACAGAATCACCTGCGGCTACAGGATATTGTTTCTAATATGGCCTAGATTGCAGTCGTACGTTCGCATTACGCTAGCAATGCGGGAATGGCTATTACTGCAGCTTGAATAGCTAATAAGAATATAAACTAGATATTTCCTTTTGTGTTTTGTGAAAACCAGTGAAAACACAAAGAAGTTGTAGTTTTAGCTCATCCCTCTTCTAATAAGAAGTGGGATGAGCTAAAACTACAACTTCTATATAAATAATAATTAGAACTACTGTTCTACTAATAAGAAATGGGATGACTACTACTGTAGGATTACCGCTTTAACGCTTAGAAATCTTCACAGCCTCTTTGTAATATTTGACAAAAACGTAATGGTTGCAACTTTCAATGTTATAATGAGTTATATACCTTAGGTATCTACGTATCAATTAAAAAAATATGTTGACCTAGAATTGACTTTCGAAATTAATACTTATAGGGTAGGGTAACTTTTATCCGGGCACAACCTGTGTTTTCATTTCAAGTTGATGATACGAAGAATGTGTGTGTGGACCAATCAGGGGAGACAACATCGTGACCTATATCGATATCCGTGATATCGATATAGGTCACTATAATTCTACGTCGCTGCAATCCAAAACGCTTCCGATTTTCGACACTCCATTAACTTTTTTGTTAGAGTCAAATAAAAAATGTATCCTCTCGTAAAAGTTATTGCACAAAAGTATTATTGTCTAAAAGTGGCATTAGGTAGGTAGCTTACCAATATCCAACAGTGGAATATTACAGGCCATAGATTACAACAGAGTACAAAAGCTTTGCAATTCCCCATTAAAATCAATCCCAATTTTTTGTAGACGTAGATACCTATCCCCTTTCGAATCTGACCTCTCGAACAATAACCTCAAATATCGGTCGTTCTACAAAAAATCAAGTGAAGCTATAGTTTCGAGAACTCTAAAATTTCCATTTGGCTGGGAACGTTTAAGAGCATTGAATGGGGTCCATTGTGCCGGCCCTATTGTGTTTTTCTATTGAGCTGAGCTGAGCGGCTCATACGAGAAATGGCCAGCGCTCATAGCTTCAATTACTGCACTGACATTGTAAACGTATTGCAAGTCCGGTTTTTGATAGAAAGTTCTAGATAGTTTTTTGTGAAGTCTTAAGTGATGATCAGTCATGAGGAAAGGAAATAATGCTGAATCGAAAAGCCAACCCTTTTTGTAAATGCATAAGATTCAGAAAATGGAATATGATTGGTATTTTATGAAAATGTATTTACTTATGTATTTTTTTTGTGACGCCTTGTTTACTAGTCAGCCCTGGGCTTGGGTTGGTCGATAATACTAATAAATACTAATTATAAACCCTGAGTTTTTTTAGCACGGCATATAAAAAATATTTAGTTCAGAAATGGGATGAATTGGGCTAGTTAACAATTTCTTCCGGTAGCTCTAGCCACAAGACTAACATTTAATTAGGCTCATGGTTAGACACCATGCGACCCCTAATGATCTTATACTATATATTAACAGCTCAAATTAAACACAATTGAAAGCCAATTGGTTATATTCCATTCTGAATAACCTTTTTTCTCATTTCTTCTATACAGGTGATATAATGAGCTTCACATAAATATCACTGCTTGTAATGCCTACGTAAGAAGCAGTATATCACAGGTGTCGCTGGCGCGGCTTTATTGAGCCGTCCGTCTTGCTTCCGAGGCATGCGATGCTCTTATAGATCACTAATGTTATAATCCGAACTTTGCACGTTTTGTGACTCTAAACTTACCAAGTTTAGTTTAAAGTAAAGAGGGTAAGCGCGAGCAAGAATTTTGGAACTCGTAGGGCGAGAGGCCCTACGAGTTCCAAAATTCGAAGATATGGTGTCTGTTAAAATCTCTAGGTACCTAATTTTTAAAAATATTTTTGTTTTACTTAACTTAGCCAGTACTCGTCAAAAAAATACAATATAACTTTTAAATGCCTCCATGACTTTGAAGGGCATCATCTGCCCGCAGACCTTGATGTTTGGTAAACATTTCAGTTTGATACCTTCAGCAGTTTCGAAAGACAGACAAACGAGAGATCAATAAGGGTTTCGGTTTTTCCTCTTGAGGTTCGGAACGGAAACGAAAGATGGGCAGCAGCGTATTTCCGTGTATCAATATCCCGTACTGCGCTCGCCACCAACAACCCACTTGCCAAGCGTGGTGAGTATGGCAACAACCTCCTGATTATCAGTTCTTGAAGATCCACGAAGGGGACCTTTGTATAACAGTGGACTACCTACAGCTGAGATTAATAGTGTTAAACCACACTTAGGTAGAATTAGTCAAAAAGTCTTCTTCTTCTTCTATTTTTCTTTGTTGCTTCTGTGACTAACAGTCACATATCTACCGGTGTATTAAATCACACCGGAAAATCGAATGAGAATATGGCCGGAGTTCTAAGAGAGACAGATAAAAAGTCGGTCAAAAAATTAAACTTCTAAGATCTAAGTCTTTATTTTATTGTTATTATTATACTAAGACGAAAAATATCGGCGTCTTTTATGAACAATAAATATATTTCATAATACGTTTATGATTACAAAAGGTCAACATAGAGTCGCCAGTTAATATTGACATGGTAAAATTATGCATTGAAAGTCCCAATCTAATGAAGAACACTGAAACCAGTTTGACATGTTTATCCTGATGCTCATTGAATAACCGATGAGGATTTGTGACAAACTCAAATGTGCAGTCCCGCGGGTAATGTTTGAATTGTTTACAAACCTACTCTGACGCATTGTTTAGTATTTAAAGTTTCAATATTTAAAACTTTCCCATTTAAAATTCATTGTCTCGCATGACATTTTTTGTTCGACTCATCACTCGCCAACGCTCGCCAATCGATGCAATTGGTTGTGGCCACTCGTTTCGAGTCAAAAAGTCATGCAGGATTACAAAATAGAGCCTCTGGGGTATATGGAAATCAATGCCCAAGCCAAATATGACATGGTAAAACAAAGCCTCCAGACTTGGCGTGCTTAATTGTAAAGGAAAACATCGTAAGGAAACCCGCGGCTTTGACTAAGCCAATACTACTAGGAAATACGTCTGTAGCTGACTGCTTCAGAAGTATTTCCTCTGACTAATAGCCGACTAAGGCTGGGTGGCTTTTATAAATCAAATAAATAGATGTAAAAGGCCTTACGCAACAACCAGACGAATTGGCTCGGGCATGTAGTCCTAATGGGAGAAGATCGAGCAGCCAAGAGTGCTTACGCGGGTCGACCTAGTGGGGAAAAGCCTGTCTGGCGTCCGAGGTACTGTTGGAACGGCGAAATTTATAGAGATCTACAGGACATTGGTGCCATCGACTGGACTGAAACAGGAAATGGGAGAGATAGCTGGCGATATCTGGTGTCGGAGGCCAAGATCTACTTTGTGCCGTTGCGCCAAGCCAGTAACTAAACCATAAAGTATGAAGTAAGGAGGCCTTTGACATCAATGTAGAGAGGAGTTATAATTTTATACGCATCAGTATCTTAACCTATCTAACAATGTCACAGGAACTGCAGCGTCCCGTACTGTAGGAATATTAGTTGAGTTTCTGACGCTGTATAAATGTCCTTTATTATATTATGTGAAAGGCCAATTTACTCATTGTATAAAACTAGGCTTATAGGCATAATAAGCCTAGTTTTATACTTTACACCTAGGCAAAAGAGATATTTAACCGTCTATTAACGTATTCGCTTAATGGAGTCGTGGAAAGTCTTGAAAGGTTTCTTAAGTACAATATTCACATATAGAGCGATGCAGGCAAAGTACATAATGAGTTATTTATTCACTCTAGGCATAATGAGGTAAAACTTTGGAAACTAACCGTAACTTTTGAAACTAAATAAGCCGTGGAACACTTTATGCAATATTTACTACCTACCTACCTACTCGCAAATAAATTCAATTTATGCGTGATCATCCGAAATAAATAAATCTAAAGTGAAAAACTGCGTTGAAATATCGGGAAACAAAAATTAAAATCTTGAAAATATTACATTTAAACATGGTGTATTGTAATATGGGTACTAAGCCTACTACGAAACAACTTTTCAGTATTCATTATCTTTCAATCAAGAAAAGACCACGAAAGTTAAAAGTAAACTTAACGTTAACTTAAAGTTAACTTCAACAGCCGAATATACGATAATTACGATCAAACGTCAGCTGATTCTTCACAGAGTCATGACCACTGCAAATAGTTGACGTACAGGTACAATTAAAAATACCTATAACCCCACCGAATTTTTTTTGGACAAACCAATTAAATATCTATTTATGACCTTAGTTTAATCTCGCATCCTTTATCCTTTATCATTATCCTTCATCTTTCATCCCTTTAGTAAAATTGTATGAAATGATCGATTTTTCCCCCGATCAAAACTATCTTTTATCGTGGGCTGAAACCCCACCTTTTGAGTTACTACACATATTATACACCCTGTATAATTAGGTAATATAAAATATACTTTTTTGTAAATGGAATCAACGTAAAACTGTCAGCAATTTGTTAATTCCCATTATATTTTAATTATAATAACCACCTGTGTGATATCAATGGTTTTTTTTTGACGAAGAAACCACAGATCAGAATCTCAGATTTCGCAAAAAATCTAACCCTCAGCTGGTCCGTGAAATGATTAATTCCGTATTCAGTAACCACGGCCGACACATCCTCGACCGCGACAATTGAATGAGCTGCAAAGTTGCCAGTATGTGCTCTTTGCGCTTGATCTAGCGGATTTGGCTTTGCTAAATCAAAATTACGATAAACTTTTGTATTTGTTCCAAGGAAATAAACAAGGAAAATAAATAACTAGTTGTTGGTGATCATCTATAATAAATGTTAAAGGATAAATTTACTTTACTTACCAGAGTTTTTTTACTTATTTAAAAAACTAGGCTACTGCCCATTTTCTGGAGTAAGAAGATGATATTTTACAGTTTTAAAACCAATATAGGATTTGTAAAAATCTTCCAACGTAGGAAACGTCAACAATGAATTTCATTCAGGACGTAATTAAAATTATATTTTTTCATTTAACAGTACTTTTCACGGGGAAACCACGATCGGATAATCTATGATGAGGACGTGAATTGATTAATTCCGCATTCAGTTATATACGTATAACTTACGAGTACATCGTCGGCTGCTACAAACAATCATATAATATTATAGTGGTATATATGAAACTGTAGTCATTGTTTTTATTGAGCCATACTGACGATGTTTCAGAGTGCAATTTAAATTATCTATTATAAAACAAGTCATATAATCTAATCTAAATAGTCCATCGGATCCACTGCTGGGCAAAGGCCTCTTCCCTTCCTCCAATAAAATAAGTCATATTGAACTTAATATAAAAATTACGATAAACTTTTTTGAGACTGCGAACAGAAGAAAAAATACCTTTAAATTTATTTTCAAATTACCTTTATATGTTTGGATTTTTTTATACATAGAATGGGTAGTTGTTTACACGATGGGTAGTTAGTTTACACAAATAGGTTTATTGTAGCAATAGTACCTATAACAAACATATCATGACCCATTATTTTTTAAATTTAAAACCTGCATCGGCTCCTTCAATGGCTATCAACAATGCTGTTCATTTCATCGTCGGCATTTATTAGTACACTTCTGGACATAGGACCCCAAATCTGCCCCAGATCACCCAGTCTTCAGCTGCTTCTGTATGCCGGCGACCAATCCAAAATTATCACTACACCTAGCTGGTGGACGCCCCAGACCCCGCGCCCCACACTACGCTTGCCGAGTCGCGGTCTACCTTCAAGAACTCAGGTTTTTCGACAGATATAGGCAGCCCACCGCCACTTCAGTTTGCTAATCCCATGTGCTATGTCAAAGACTTCAGTCCTCTGATGGATAACCTCGTTGCGGATTCAGTGTCCAAATTTCGGCACCTTTGGTCATGACATGACAGGACGCACTGATTAAAAACGCTAGGTTTTGAGCATTGTCTAACGAAAAAATTTGTTTCCCAAACGCTGCCCAGCCCGGCTGAATCCTCCGATTGACTTCCTTCTCAAATTTGTTTTTACTAAATTGCAAAACAATTGATTTACTAACTCTTTAGTATTAGTAATAAGCATAGTATTCCGGTAAGGAAAGGAAAAGAAGGAAAGGAAGCAGGCAGTGTTTTTGACATGCACACACAACATTGGTTCAACCGCCACTCCGGATCTCTGGCTCCGTTTGCTCGCACGGTTTTAGTTATTTTGATGTGAAACATGTAATAGGGGTGTAGGTGAGAGAGACCGGCTGCCGGCTCGACAACGCTGACGCCACGAAGCGGGCGCGACGGCGTCGCGTTTGTATGAAGTTTATAGTTTCGATGTTTCATATCTGCCGGGAAGGGTCCCGTAGCGATTCTATTTTTCAAAAACTGCTCTATAAAATCTATGTTTTATAAAACAGTTTTTGAGATTTTTTTTCAGTTGTAATATTTAAGCAATCTCGTAAACCAACTACCCATTTAAGGTATAAAAAATTAAAAACATAAGATTGATTCTGAATGTTGTAACTGCTGAAAAGAGTTGAAATCCCTGACGCCGATATCATCATTGAGTCGTCTTACGCTCTTAACAATGCTAAGGACATTTGAATCGACGAAAACAAAAGAAGGCGGCTTAAGTCGACGCGACGCGTAGTAAGATTTATCTCGTCTAAGGTAGTAAGTGCGTCGATTATGCCGCGTCGCTCACTTCAATGTCATGTAGCGTCAAATCTGGCAACACATTCCCCGACCAGCGCGACCGGACGACGCGTCGGGGTGAGCAATCCATTATGTAGATTGGTGGTCCAATTGCGGCATTGTCGCCAGCTCGCTCCGCCAGAATTACCGAACTGCCTCGCGATTCATTTTATGGATATTGCATCGTTGGATTAACGATTGATTGATGACTTCAAACGCTGATTCAGCCTTGTTTTGCTTTCAATACGGCGATGTCGCTGGGTTAAAAAATTGGTAAAGTAAATTGGCTTCACATCTATTAAAAGATGATTTATACAGCCAGCAACTGGTATACATGCTGTGCTCCTACTCTCAGTTTCTCTCTCTCTTCAATCGGTCCCTCATTGCTGAGGATCGTGACTCCGTTTGATTCCGTCTACTAGCTGTCTCCATCGTTCCCGTTCTGTAGCTTGGTGGAGTGCGTCGCTGACAGGTATTTTTAGTTCCTCCGCTATCTGGTCCGACCATCGTTTGGGACTTCTACCCCTAGGCCTTTTTCCCTCGATTTTACCGGTCACCATAAGGCGTTCCAAATTGCTGGTATCCCTGCGTGCAACATGACCAAAATACCGCAATATTCTTTGTAGGCAGGTTGTGGATAGACGTTGAGTCTTTTCTATTTTTAGTTGCTTGAGAATAGAGATGTTGGTGCGGCGGGCCGTCCATGGTATTCGTAGCATACGTCGCCAGCACCACATCTCAAAAGCGTCGATTCTCTGCCTATCTGCAGCTTTGAATGTCCACGTCTCTGCACTGTATAGAGCAATGGAGAAGACAAGGGTGCGGACCAGATGTATTTTAGTCCGGTGGGTAATATTACGGTCTCTCCAGATTTTGCTCAGTTGGGTCATTGCAGATTTTGCCATGCCAATCCGTCTCCGTATTTCAGGTTCGCTACTTCCTTTGTTGGTAATTAGTGAGCCAAGGTATTGGAACTGGGTTACGGTTTCGTAGTCATGTAAGAGATTGTTGCATTGGATAGCTGTAAATCGGTCAATGATCATGAGCTTGGTCTTGGATTTATTAATAGCAAGCCCCATTTCCATACTGATGGTTTCCAGTTTGTGAAGCAACTCTGCCATTTCATATTCCGATGATGCGAAGAGGGTGGTATCGTCCGCGTACCTGAGATTCGATATCTTTACTCCGCCTATCTTTATGCCACCTTCCCAACCATCTAGAGTTTGTCGCATTATGTGTTCTCCATAGATATT
The DNA here is from genome assembly GCA_963082625.1 of Pasiphila rectangulata. Classification (NCBI taxonomy): domain Eukaryota; kingdom Metazoa; phylum Arthropoda; class Insecta; order Lepidoptera; family Geometridae; genus Pasiphila; species Pasiphila rectangulata. Next base: position 8,529,826 of record OY720240.1, read on the forward strand.
AAAAAGGATGGGAGATATCACGCATCCTTGGCGAACACCTTTATGGAATTTGAAACGGCCTGATGTTAGATCTCCTACAGTCACAGTGCCGTATCCTGACTCATATAACTTGCGAATTAGCATTACGAGGTGGCCTGGTACACCTGTCTCGGAAAGAACTTTCCACAGTCTCTCCCACTTGACGCAGTCGAAGGCCTTATGGTAATCCACAAAACACATGTAAGTTGGGGTGTTATATTCATAGCACTTTTCTATTAAAAGCCGAAGGTTTAGGATTTGCTCTCTGGTGCCCCTCTCTTTCACAAAACCGGCTTGTTCCTGGGGTATTTGCCAGTCCAGGTAAGATCTTAGTCTCGCGTTGATGATGTAAAGCAAAATTTTACTGGCATGGGATATCAGTGCAATGGTTCTGTAGTTATTACAGTTCCGTACCGAGCCTTTTTTGTGAAGAGGAAGAATAGAGGAGTGTACCCAATCAGATGGCCAATCTCCGGTCTGCCATATCTTACTACATACATACTACATACTCTCAGTTTAGTCGGCTATATTTAGAAGAACTAGGTTAGTCTGAAGTTGCGGGTTGCCTCAAGATGTTTTCCACCGAAAGCAAAAGACCCGATGATGTTATGTATGTGGGTCATGCAAGTTCTTTTGTTACGTTTGATTATGTTATAAAATATATGGTATATATAAATACAACTGAATTGAGAAACCTCCTCCGTTTTTTTTTAAATAAAAAACGCTATAATTTTTTTAAATATTGAAGTACCTTATGTTCAATAATTCTTTGATTTTAAAATTCCACCAATTGGCGATTCTCTTGTTGCACTAAACAGCCTAAAACTAATTAAATTGACGTAAAATAGAAAAATGACATAAAGCTATTCGGTTAGTGACGTTCTGAAATTAAAACGGAATAACGGAAATTATACCCTGGCTGTTTAAGCTGACAGCTCTTAATTTTGAAACGTCATATCTCTAATTATAATTAGTTTTAGGAAGTGTAAAACAGAATCGACACCAATGTTTCTATTCGACTACAGAAATAAAGGTAGCAAAAAAATAAACAAACGAGTTGAGAACCTCCTTTTTTTGAAGTCGGCTAGAAAAAAGAAGGTTTTATTTTCAACAACATTAATTTTTGCCGAATTTACACCTATTTGTATTCAGTAATGTTCGATGTCTGTTTTTCTTAATCTCGATAAAATTTATAGTATCGTTACGTTTAAGATTAAAAAATAAAACCAAGGTAAGACTTCTACATTCTTGACTGTATCTAATGTATTTACAACTAACCTATCGTTACTTCAATTACTATATTATGTTTAACAAACTAGATAATAAGCAAAATTGCTTGTGTAACAAAAACTATTATATTTGTCATCGCCTAATTTGCTCTGAAATTACAAGTTTAAACAACAGCAGCTAATGAATAACAGGGTACAATGGAAAAGCAAAGTTTTCCTACACATTATCCAAATACATATTTCAATTAGCAGAGTTTAGTATTGCAGCGCTCAAAGCGTTGTTTGAGGTGTATCGCCGAGGGTTACGCTCGCCAGCTGAACTAAATAGTTAATAGAACATTTCGGGATAAAATAATAATGACCTACATAAATACTGGAAAGGTTTACTTTTACGCTACCTCTGGAAGTGACTCTGGCTATTCTCTCCTTTTCATACTGAGAACAAGAGCAGATATTTTAACTCTAGTCAATTGTTTTAAAACTTTAATGATATCAAACCCAATAACAAAAATTAGACGTCGCGGAACGAGTTTGCATGAGAGTAAAAACTACTAACTGGCACGTCATTTTTTCGCGTTATATCCCGCGTCATATCTCGTGTTATCAGCTTAACCGCCCGCCAAAGGTGCTTCACATCAAAAGTTTTGTTTGCTGAGCTACCTATATATAGGAAGATAAAGATGTATGTACGTAGCTAGGAGTACGTGGGCAGGAGAAATTGTGGGTTGTTAATTTTACTATTGTGGAAGTGACGGTTATAGGAATGGTGTGTGTAAAAATGGTGTTAGATAAAAACCGATAATAGTCTGAAAACGTGTAACAGGTGTGAAGAGTATAAATGACAGAGTGATTGTCACTAAAATTTTGTTCGAAGATTTGCTTTTGAAATCGAATTTAAGAAGAAGAATCGACACGCGCCTGTTGGCCTGCATGTGTTTGTGCCGGCTTGGTAGTTGGCCGGTCTGCCTTACACGAAAAAAAAACAAGTGACGAATTAAACTGCATGCAAATCGGTCCACTTGTTTAAGAGCTACGGTGCCACAGACAGACACACACATAGTAGTCATACTTATAACACACCTCTTTTTTGTCGGGGATTAAAAAAATAACTTACTGTTTATATCATATTAGTTTTTGTCGCCTACGCTGTGCACGGACAGACGAGACGTCACACAGACCTGCCTAAAAATCAGCTTGCTATGTGATTGCGGTAATACTGAGGCAGTATCCATTTTTTGAACCCACGCAACACGCTTAGGTTCCTACGCAACACCAATTTGGTGTCGTCCGTCGTAGAGTGTAGAGTATCAGTCGTAGACTTATAAGTTATAACTTATAAGTCTCAGAAATCACTTCCTCGTTATGTTAGAACTTTTATACTTTTACTGTATTTTTTTCTTTTATATGCGCTTTTATACATTTTGTGTGTGTTGAAAATGTATAGTGTTTATTCATTAGAGTTAAAAAAAAAAACCATTTATTTCAGACCACATAATCCATAGAACAAAAGAAAAAAATTACACAAAAAAAAATAATAATGCAATAACCACAGATAATATAAAAATAAAAAATAAGAAATAGTAAAATAAATAAGAAAAGAAAACAAATCATTGAGACACTAGGCAGGACACTGGTTTCAGCACAGCTACCCAGCAGTTAAGAACTTCTTAGAATAGTAACAAAAGAGAAATAAAAGCATTTAAATTGAACAAAGCACATAATTGAATTAGTTCGAGAAGGTACGAGAAGAAGACCAAAGAAGCGATAGATTGTGTAAAAGAAGATATGCGGAAGGAAGGAGTGACTGATGAGATGGTGACTGAGAGAGGGGAGTAGAAGAGAGAAAATAGGTTGTGCCGACCCCACATAAAGTGGATATGATAATGATGAAGACGTACGTAGCTGAATGGCTGCGCATTTTTGGTATATGTACCGTGGGGTGCCGGCAGTAGAATGTTACCCCTCCTCTAATTCCCGTCGTTACGGTAAGAGCCTGCTAAGGGATACCTCCGGAGGATGGGTAGCAGCGTCTTTCAATGTATTAACAGTCCGTACTGCGCTCGCCAACTCGCCTGCCAAGCGTGGTTAGTATGGCAACTACCTCATGGAGATCCATTAGGGAGGCCTGTGTCAGTTGGTGTATGTATAAAAGACATACGGACTAAGATGTGTGGTTAAAGATGTAGAAAATTAATTACTTTCGATGTCGCTTTCCACAAAGGTACAATTTGCTGAAATTATTCCAACATTCTTCCTCGGTTTAAGTTTTTCGAAAAGCATTGAACGCCAATCAGCGTCCGTCATTAGAACATAGTTGTATCAGTCGTCCCTTTTTAAACCGACTTCAAAAAAACAAGGAGGTTCTTAAGTCGTCTGTACATTTTTAATCTCTGTTACCTCAGAGCTCTTGAACACGTTTAAGAACTGATTTAGAAAAATATTTTTGAAAGAAATGGATAACCTTATCAAAAATGTTACGGTTCCGGTGGGATTCGAACCCACGTCCGTCAAATCGATACTTGACGCTTCCTAAAGCCGGAAGTGCTCTGACCGCTAAGCTACAGAACCCATGTTGGAATTATTTTGGGATTACGGATGGTGCAAAATTAGAGTATTATTTGTCTTTGTCCAGTTCTTGAACAAACATTCATCAAAATCGTGGAAAAGCGCCCTCGATATTCTATTCACGTTTCCCTGGAACCCTCTACAAGTAAAGCGATTCTTTGAGCCACTATAATTATGCTCGCTCCTGTTATTTCTTCACCCTTTAGTGGAATTATTATCCCAAAGTCGTTCCGGGTAAGAAAGTTGTGAAATTCATCAAAAGGACAAAGGAATGTGTCCTCGGGCGATTTGCACAGCGTACGTATTTGTTCGCGCCTAATTAAACATGGAGAGGTGGAGTTATGCTGCTCTATGTGATTTTAATGTGCAAGGGGTAACTTTAATTGCTTAGTTTTAGTTTTCACTTGAGTTATTCATGAGACTGACCCAAGCGCCCCTTTGCTCCCGTTTAAACGTACTACAGGTACGTACATACAAACGGTACAAAAAGACCGAGATGGCAAAATATTCATCATTTGAAATGGGATGGAACTTTCTCGATCATTTTATGAGCTGACACCGACTTATGTAAATTTATAGCCAAACGGATTAGCACGTTGAAGTGGCAATGGGCAGGCCATGTAGCTCGCAGAACAGATGGCCGATGGGGCCGAAAAGTTCTCGAGTGGAGGCCACGGACCGGCAAGCGCAGCGTAGGACGTCCACCAACAAGTTGGGATGATGACCTGGTGAAGACCGCAGGTCGACGGTGGATGCAGATCGCTTCCAATCGCAATAACTGGATATCCATGAGGGAGGCCTATGTCCAGCAGTGGACGTCCTACGGTTGAAATGATGATGATGTAAAATTGCCGTGGGCTGCCGGCAGTAGAATGTTGCCGTAACCATAACCTAATGTAGTCTTAGCCCTCACCACGTATACACAGGGGAAAGGGAGATTAAATAGTTGCTAGAAACATCACGTAATTAATAGACCGCTCCTACGACGGTGTTAAATACTTAATGTTAAGCCCATAGAATAAATAAATAATAAATAAATAATTCTGGACAAATCACACAGCACCTTCTAGCCCCAAGCCAAGCAGAGCTTGTGTTATGGGTACTAGATGACTGATATACTTAATACATTATACTACATAGATAGATATTTTTATTATATATAGAAAAACACCCAGAACACCCTGAACAAATATCTGCAGATCGTACAGCCATTTGTTCCGAGGCGGGAATCGAACCCGCAACCCCTTGCAGCGCAGGCGGACCTTCGCCCGCTGCGCCACAGAGCTCGTCAAAAATTATTATTATTATTATTAAGATCCTGTACTGTCCCACTGCAGGGCAAAGGCCTCCCTTCCTTCCTTCCACCTCGTCAAAAAAAAATAGAATATACCTTTGTCTTTCAGAGCAACATAATATTGATTTAGATTTGTGATTTGGATACAGGTTGTATTAAACATGTGTACTTAGACAAAAGGGGCTGATTCTGACCACCCCAAGATACAACTTTAAATCTTCGTATAATCGGGTATTTATCGGGTAAATTACCTTTAAATTTTAACGGGATGGTCCCGGGAAGACTTCTTCTCGGTACACTTAAAATAAGCGTGCAAGAGAGTCTATTTCCACTCCAATAAGTCTGTACTCGATCTGAGAATACCCCTTCAAGAGACGCATGCTAAGTTTATTTATTTTATTGATCACACAACATAATGTACACCAGATAAGGTAAGTATCATTATAATTATTATGGGTGACGGCTACATGCTATTAAAATTATGTAATTGAGCGAGTAAAATATAATAAATATAAAACCTATTTGAACAAAACATTGATATATTGAACATAATATTGATTCATAAAAAATAATAATCGAATTAATATATAACCCAGAGATACAGTCAGTTTTCAACTTGCGAATAGAGCCCGAGATCGACTTCCGAAAAGTTTCACCCTAATATAGACTTATACATAATAGAATAGGCACATTAAAATAGTGCCGTGGGGTGCCGGCAGTAGAATGTTACCCCTCCTCTCATGTACCGTGGATGCAGTAAGAGCCTGCTAAGGGATACCTCCGGAAAATGGGGAGCAGCGTCTTTCCGTGTATCATTATGAAGATACTGTGCTCGCCAACCCGCCTACCAAGCGTGGCAACTATCTCCTCATGGAGATCCATGAGCGAGGCCGGTGTTCAGTAGTGGACGTTTTACGGCTGAAATGATGATGATGAACTCAGAGATACATTTATTTTTTAACTTACGAATAGAGCCTGAGAAGATATCGACTTCCGGAAAGTTTCACCCAAACAGGTATATAGACAATACATAATATAATAGGCACATTGAAATAATAAAACCATTGATTTTCTGAAACCAACGCATTATGCTGAAGCATAACGCATAACAGAATGCGCCTAAAAGCGACCCATTCCGATAATGAGAGCAATCCGCAAACATTTGCACTCACTGTGTTTATCAGTCAATGTACGTTTTGCAATCCACACGGCCAATACCAGCCCGTAGCCTAGATAATTCGACTGCAAGACTAAACAAACGTTATAGGAGAATTACACCATTATTATTTTGGTAACGTTTTTATTACCGCTCTGTAGGTAACCTGATAAGGTAGCAAAAATAAATAGTTCTGTAGGTCTTTAGTTTTTACAATCCATACACGCTAGCCATTGTAGTTACAAAAAATATGAAAACTTGTAGAGCGCCGCTAGCTGATAGTTTGATACACAGTAAACTATGTAACAGCGACTGTTTCGGCTTCATTTGCTAAGAATTTGGTACCATGAGTTACGAAAATGACAGCAGATGTCAGTGTTGTTCCGTGTTCTAGTGAGAATCTGCAGTAAGATAGTTATTGCTATAATCTGTGATTAAAGTGTTAATTTTGGTTTAATTGGACTACATTATTTAATCCCGAACCCCCAGCACATAACAGTACTATTACTACTGTAGTAACGACAGGCGATCTAACAGTGACAACTTATGGTACACTGTTGTCTAAACGGATAAATTTATAGCTTATCAAGTGTTTATGAAATTCCGATGTTACGGTAATTTTATTTTTTTTTAGTTCGAATTCTTTAAGTGGTTAAAAAGACGCTTAGCGACCCATCGGTACAGAAACAGAGGAAACCCCATTCATGTTAACTTAAATTTGGATACATGACTTTTGATATGAAAATCTTCGTAAAACAGAGCCAACGACTTTTCCACTGTTTATTTAAAAATAAATCAGTTTATTTATTTAATAACGATGTCTCGGAATTGCCAACAGACGAAAGACAGGTAACAAATCTAAATCGAATAAAAACCTCTTGGAAAATCTAAATGACTAAACAAACATTTCCACTTACAAGTAGTTACTAGGTAGGTTTCCATTTATCTCATTACATATTTATATTTTAAAATGCCACAATTCTAGCGTCCCGTACCAAATAAGTCCAGGTAAGCCAATACTGCAAGTATGGTCAGTTATGTTGCTAAAATAGATATTGCGCTCAGACCAACCAAGTTCGCTATATTAATGGCGAACTTCCAGGATGCTTCCTGGAAGTTGTCGGTATGATTCAAATTGTTTATGAGCCATATTTACTAAATAGGGACCCAATTTCCAATTAAAATTAAAATTCAGGATCTGATAAGGATTATCAGGGAAAAGATGTAAGCAGCTTTGAACCGTTTTAATCCCCGATCCATTAACAAAGTTGGTAGGCACACATCTTACGAGCATGAAATTATAATGAGCTCTCCACGTCATCCGAAAACGCAAATACACACGCAAATTTTCCTTTTTTTTCTGAACAAAGCCTTTTAGCCATAGATGAGCGAAATAAAATATTCTATTTACTAAATCCGTTACCTCATAATTCACTCGACTCAGCGCCGCTGGCAGGTGGTCTTAATAAATACGAAAATGGCCAATCTCAGAGTTAGTAATAAATTCAGAAGGCAATCAACGCGCTGTGGCTGGTAAAAATATTAATAGCCGAGAAATAATTATGTATTCATGACTTCCAGTAGGGCTGAAGTGGGAGAGGAGCTATCTTGGACTGGATGTAGATTGAGCACTAATATTTCTATACGGTGCCAACGTCTCCGTCGTGCTGGCCGACTGATCCGAAATCTGAACGTACACGTAATGGAGTTTTCTTTCTTAAAAAATGTATGCGCACATTTAACACGTGATTTAACGGTGAAAGAAGACTTGTAAAACCCGCGGCTTAGTTAGCTTCAGACGTATTGATCTGTTCTTTCCTTTGACTAATTGCTGACTAAGCAGGGAGGATGGTAGAGTTGCTGGACTAATGTTCTTAAACTATTTAAGTTTAGGTACATATATCCGGTTGACAAAAAAGACGCATAATGTGCTGTGTGCGCATAAGAGCAGGTCGCACTAGTGCTGGTCTTCAGTATATATCATTGTTTGCGATTGATGGCAAACATTAACAAGCTTAATATACAAAAGTGTACAAATTTATTCAATGTTAAATCATTAAACAAAAAAACGTTTTCTCTAAATTGTAACAATTAAATAGAGAACGTCCATTGTCACGATGACATCCGTAAGAGCTCGGAGTCACTATGTACATATCTATTACAGAGGGGTTTGACGACTTTGGTCTAAAATGAAAAATTACTAAGTATAATAATGCCAACAATCAGAGCTGTCTACTCTGTTTTCTGTGGTATCTATAGATAAGGTTACCGTGGTGGAGTGCGCGTGGCTGCCTAAGTCCTGCGCTAGCCTTAGCGCAGGACTTAGGCAGACATGACGGTAACCTGCGTGGTTCAGTGGGTCTAACGCCAGCTAAGGCACTGAAGGTTGCGGGTTCAATAATTGCGGCTTAGCTGTAGATATTTGTTTCGGGTCCAGAGTGGCAGCATCTGTAATCCTATGCTGCACGGGATACTGACCTAAGCCCAGCATTCATGGAATGGCATTATCCAGGACGTATAAATTAAACTGGCCTTTCAGGTTTCGGCGACAACGCGGCCGGCGCAGATGGCGGGATGACTTGTACTGTGCTGACTGTTCAACTAACGCCTCAGACTGGAAGGTGTGAATATAGGGAAGGGAGACCTTTGCCCAGCAGTGGCACGTTCACGTTTTTGATTATACTCTTCACAGCGCCAGCAACAGTAAATTCTAGACGCGACGTTGCAGTGCCCGGGACATTGTTAGATGGATTAAGCTTCCCCAACACCTAAACCCTATTTTCACATGAGACCTTACACCTTTACGTCTCAGAGTGTCGGGTGCAATGCAATGCAGCGCTGGTCAGGTGCTTATTGAACGTGATCCGCGGTATTGCAGTTGTTGTAGGAAGAGGTCACCGCTTAACATCAGGGCGGCCTTCGGCTTATACCGTTATTTAGTAGTATAAAAAGCCCTCCTCTCGGCTATATTTAGAGGAAGGAGCAGGTCAATAAAGCGTGGTAAATAAAGGGTATTCCGCGTCTAGTGGTTAACCTGTCAAGGTTAAAATAAATCCCCGGGGATCGAATGCGACCTGGGTCCAGCCAAGCTTCCTCGCCTCCATATTAAGTACTTGGATTATGGGAATTATAGATATTGACTTCTATTCTCATACTAATCATTACTTTCGGCTTAGCGAGGATGGTTCAGGTCGTGGAACCGCGGTGATTTCAACTGATGTTTATTTTTTGAGATTTGCGATTTATTTCGGTTTGTGCTTTTGGGCGCCATGATGTTTTTTATTATGGGTAGAACAGCTCCTGTGTTCTTATGCTTTAACTATGACATATGTTTTCCCAAAGCATGAGCATGTCCTAATCTTACAAATGTCCAAATTAAGTAGTACAAAGCATGCTCTACCTCTATATAATTCAGGTCTGGCGTTCGGGCTAGCCAGTACATTTTGATTTAATTTTATTCATGATTCCTTTACCTCTAGATATTTGTCCACTACAAGCGCACTTTTAGGTTTTAGCAAGAATATAACTCCGACAAAAACTAGCCATATCCCTATTACCTACCAAACAATCGCAATATTTCTAGCACACTGTTTGCGGGTAGTTCGTAAGCAAACCCGCGGTTGCGAGCCTCATCCTGGCGGGGAATAACAACGATTCATTGACACGTATCGTGAGCTAGGTGTTATGCAACATGTTAGTTATTTGCTAGGCTCACTTTGGATAGTGACAGTGATGAGCCTGGATGCGATTTCCAACCTATGGTTATTAATACCCACAAGCCAGCAACAAATTTTCAGGACCAAGTACCTCGCGTACAACTATAACATAATTATAAATTGCTTTAGAGAGTTGTATCATGAAGCCCCGATAAGGTCAGCATGCGTAAGGAATGAAGAAAAAAATATGTTTAGTGGCGGATGATACGCTATTCAGCTAGTGGTCTTCCATGGTCACCTTGTCAATAAAAATAAAAGGAAAATATGAAAAAAACACATATTACAAAAAGTTATACCGGCCATAGAATTAAAATTACACAGCACTAACATTTTTTTTTTAATTTGTCAACAAAAAACCGACTTCAATGAGGAAATCTAAAATGTTTCTGAAAATACACAAACTGCTATTACATATATACATATGTTTATTAAATTTGATTATTTCCCTTGATTTATCATCAGAACTAGGTTTAAAAGCAAGACGAAAATCCCAACCGCAAGTTTAAATTTAGAGCATAATAACAGAACTACCTTGAGGGACTCCAGTACACATATTACATTATTTCATTCCAATAAAATGTATTCCATTGGAATAAATTTTATTTGTCATTACCCTGATGCTGATGATGGTGAAGATGATGACGTATGATGATTGGTGGATATTTATCTTAACTATCTTTTGATGTGTATTTTGTAATATTGAAGAGTTTTGATAAGCATAATGTGGTCTTCTTCATCAGTTCCACTTCACCAAATCATACTTTCTGACCTTGAGCTAAATATGCTGAAATCGTTTTATGTTTACCCACGACATTTGAGGAGTTCCCTCGATTCCTTACAGATCCTATCATAAGATCTGAATTTTGAAAATGGAATCTAATTCAAGGTGTATCTAAATAGATACATGGTTCGTATACGAATCGGTTCATAAACGATGGAGTTCTGAGGTTGATATTTGAAAAAAAAAATACAGACGACTTGAAACCTTCCACTTTTTTTTGAAGTCGTTTAAAAATGGAACTCTGTTTCATTTTAAGTACTATGCCTTTGAGATATCAAATTATTTTTGCTGCACAATAACTCATATAAAACCAGAGCTCAAATGAATAAATAAGTTTAGGTTTTCAGAAACATAATAAGCCGACTCAAACTCACTTAACTATTTAGCTGCAGTTTCGAAAACCTAAATTCAACAGCCTTTCATGATAATTTCGTACCAGAAGGCTTTGTTATAGTTAAAAAACTTTTTTCAACTATGCGCGAGGGTTGGCCCATAAACGATAAGTTACCGACTTCTACGACTTGACTAAAAACAACCCATTTTTAGGTGTGCAATTATAATAATGGTGGTGATTCCGTTGGCGCACTTACCTAACTAAAGCTACGTAACTTTACGTTAATAGCTTTAAATTTGGAAACGTCAGTATTTCTAATTATAATTAGCTTTTTGAAGTACAACATCACAATCGACGCTATTGTAGATAGATAGATAGAAGATAGAAAATGCTTTATTGCACACCTTAAATATAAAAATAACAACATAAAGATAAACACTAAACACAAAGTGACAATTGGCGGTCTTATCGCTAAAGAGCGATCTCTACCAGACAACCTTGGGATGGATTGGATTTGTTGATACAACAAGGGGTTTAAAGGGGTTTATTTTATTGTAGGTATTATTGCAAAATTAAAAATGTATCACATCTACCAGGCGTCCCGCGATGGCTAAAATTTTATCATTTACGGCCACCACCACAACATGGTGGACATTTAATTGTAATGAATATCTTTTTTGTTGTCTGGCAGGGGAACCTCCGGAAGATGGGCAGTAGTGTCTTTAAACATCTACTGTGCTCGCCAACCTGCCACCCAAGCGTGGCGAGTATGGCAACAACCCCATTATGATCTTAGAGATATATGAGGGAGGCCTATGTCCAGCAGTGGACGTGAATAGCAGCCCTGTGGCTGAGATGATGATTGTTATAAGAGAAAAGTACCTATCATTCCACTTTTTTTTAATAAGTTAATGTTAAAATAGGTACCAGTCGTCTTTATGAAATCCCTAGCTATGCCCCTGGCTCCAAGTAATTCACAACACACGTTCGTATGCTTTATGGAATTGGAAACTTTTCAATCTCTCTCATTGTGCCGGGATCGTATGTGGATTTTCTTTTGTTGCTCACTTACTACCTCCACATTGCTATGACGAAATTGTTGGCTTTATTTTTCGCTGGGGAATCAGTTTTTAATTCATTGCGCATGAAATACGATTTTAACTTTGACTCTAATTGAATGGGAAAATATTAGATTTAAAGCGTTGGTACCGTAATGCATCATACCGTATTTTAACTTCAGAATGACTTATAGAATAATTGATTTGGATTGTACTTAAATGTGAGTGAGGGTCTAATTTTATTATTTTACAAATCTTTAAGCTTTGTGCTGAGCCGTATTATTATCCAATTTATCAAATATTCGAACAGTTCCTATAAACTAATAAAGTTCGATTAAAAACTTTTATTAAAACTAAAATTGTTATTGATGGGAACAAAAACAAAGAATAAAAACAGAAAATAGCTTGAGATATGGAAAAAAACTACACTAATAAACAAGGATAGGTTTTTTATTTTCTTTATTATATAATTAAAAACTATGCTGAAAAATAAAAACTAAATAACATTAGAATAGCGCTCATGAAACTTGAACCAGGTACCTTCAGATTGTGAGACGGCTGTGACTTCCGCCAGACCGCCTTGCTTAGTACGTCATCAAACAAAAACTTTAAACAGTTTGAAGTCAATATACTTGTTTTCATTGGCTATGGGCACAGATTACAGAAGGTCCTTCTCTCTGATCGCGACTGTACATACTATTCGGCCAACACCGCTCCCAGTATTATCCTTTCATGTATTGATGATTGAGTAACATTATCTGTATTATATCAATAGGCAACCGAAGTAGGTGAGCCTAAGTAAATACTAGGCTAGTTCAATCAGATAAGATGCGTATACGGGTCGATCGCATCTCCCTAATTAAGGTGAGGTCAACCGTAATTCGATTACCAAGACTATTACTGTAACCAGCGAGTTAATTTCGGTAATTATTCAGGGGCTGAACCATTCGACCATGAGGTTCTGAGGTATCTGCTAATTAATCTGCCCTCCTAACTTAGGTTTCAGCTGAAGACCAGCGTTGAACCAAATCAACGCACTCAACAAAAGCTAAATACAGAGAACACACAGAACACAGACACACTTTCATTGTCATCATCATTTCAGCCGTAAAACGTCAACTACTGAACACATGCCTCCCTCATGGATGGTAGTTGCCATACTCATCACGCTTGGCAGGCGGGTTGGCGAGCGCAGTATGGGATGTTGATACACGGAATGACGCTGCTGCCCATCTTCCGGAAGTAGCTCTTAGCAGGCTCGTACTGCATCCACGGGCATGAGAGGAGGGACAACATTCTACTGCCGGTACCCTCTTTATATATTGGGGAAACATTGTGACACTTTATGAGTAATAAAATAAAAGTAAAAAAACTTTTTAACAAACAAGCTTTTATTTAAAGTTTAAACGTACCTACTAAAAATAATGAAATAAATATTTTCCATTAGAGTTTAATGTTAACTGAAAACCTCTACACAATTGATGTGATAAAAAAGCTTGTCGCGAGATTAACCTGTGTACCTGTAACTTGATCTAATTGATTTTAATTTTTTCAAACAATGTAAATACGAGTACTTACTTAAATCTCGCGACAAGCCTTTTTATTACATAAATTGTATACACGTTTTAAGTTGACATTAAACTTCAATGGAAAATCTTTATTTTATTATTTTTAGTAGGTACGTTTAAACCTTAAATAAAAGCTTGTGATCGCGAAAGTTTAAAAAAGACAAAAGCTTGTGTGTTAAAAAGTTTTTTTAAATTTTTATTTATTTTTTACTTTTAAGTTATCACTGGACAGTTGGTTTCTTGTCTGTTCATCTTATGCCCGCCATGTTGGATTTAGAGTGATGTCATATAACTTTCCGAGTAACTCTCAGCAAGCCCTTTCATTTGATAGTTATATTATTGGAGTACATTAAAAATAAGTACTCCGCCATCTTGGGTGTTACGCCATGTTGGATTCAGAGTGACGTCACATAGCTGACCATGCATAGTAGCATACATGGAATCACAGAAAATATGTATACAAAATTTAATATGGATATCAAATGATATCCATATTGTAAAAGTGAATTAATAAAATAACTAGCCCGCCATCTTGGGTATTCTGCCAGATTAAGAGTGACGTTACTTCATTTTTAGAATTAGTCCGCCATCTTGAGTATACCGCCATGTTGGATTAAGAGTGATGTCATTTAATTTTTCGAGTAACTCTCAGCAAGGCCTTTCATTTGATACCCATATTATAGGAGTGCACTAAGAATAACTAGTCCACCATCTTGGATGTTCCGCCATGTTGGATTTAGAGTGATGTCATTTATTTTTTCTGGTAACTCTCAGCAAGGCCTTTCATTTGATACCCATATTATAGAAGTGCATTAAGAATAACTAGTCCACCATCTTGGATGTTCCGCCATGTTGGATTTAGAGTAACTTCATTTCATTTTCGAATTATTCTCAGCAAGCCCCTTCATTTGATACCCATATTGTAGGATTCCATTAAAAATAACTAGTCCGCCATCTTGGGTGTTCCGCCATGTTGGATTCAGAGTGACGTCATTTCATTTTTTGTGTTATTCTTAGCAAGCCCTTTCATTTCATACCCAATTTATTATAGGAGTACATTAAAAATAAGTAGTCCGCCATCTTGGGTGTTCCGTCATGTTGCATTCAGAGTGACGTCACATACATAGGTGACCATGCATTGTCATCCAAAGAAAACATGTATACAAAATTTAAGCCTAATTGGTTGAAGATATCTGCTTCAAAATTGAGTTGCAAGATTCCGCGAACAAACATAGTTACATACAGGGCAAGCTAAATAAAAGTTTGTAAAAAAGAAAAAGGTACACACTAAAAATAAAACTCTATACGACTTTATTATTAATTATTTCATGGTTAGGTATCTGTACCTTAGTAGATTTTTCACTCTCGCCACGCTTGGCGCCTGCCAAATGCGATCGCATTACGGAATGTTGATACATCGATCCTGTTCATCCAAAGGTTGCCTGGAGTAGATAGCTCTTAGCGATAAGGCCACCCATTGAACGTTAAATTATTTTTATTTCTCCTGTATTTGTGCCATTTTTAAGTTGGTGCGCAATAAAGTTACTCGTATTTTCATCCATTCAAATTATTCAATGAGTGTTTTATACAGCGGATGTACTTGAGACGTGAGAAGTCGCTGTGTTAAATGTTCAGCAATATTATTATTTGTTGCAAATTCCACGGTAAACAGAGTTTTACCACTGGTTAAACTTTGCGATGTGTCAACTCTGTAGAAATTAACACTAAATACTTTAACAAACATCGAAAAGTTTGGTTGCCCTGTTATTATTAACTAGCCGCACTCCGCGGTTTCACCCGCGTAATTCCCGTTCCCGTGGGAATACGGGGACAAAATATAACCTTTGTAACTGAGGGATAATGTTGCATTCTAATGGTGAAAGAATTTTGAAAATCGATCCAGTAGTTTTTGAGTTTATTCGTTACAAACATTCAAAATGCAAATCTTTCCTGTTTATAATATTAAGAGATTTGGTAGTGATTAACACACTAGGTCGGATATACTTAACAAATTCATAACACCTAATGGCAAATCCCCATGAGGATACCTAAATTCGGATTTAGTTCTAGTAATCCATTTATTATTACTGAGTGAGAGTGAGGTTCCAAGTATGTACCTTTGGTTTAGTGGACGAATTGTTTTTCATGGACGTAAATATTTTAATATTGTTGATTCTTTTGACATTTGTTTTTTGTTAGTAATTTATTTGTTTGATATTACTTTTATAGTTTGACCCAAAAGTTTTTCTTTTAATACCTAACTTGACATACTTTTTAGGGTTTCGTAGTAAAACAAGAAACTCAAAAAGTAAACTAATAAACAATATAATTTCGCTTTGTCTGTCTGTTTGACTGTCTGTACGTCCGTCACCGGCTTGCGAAGAGACTATTAGTGCCAGAAAGATGTTATTTTGCATAGATATATAAAATAACAACGCTCAGATAACCCTACAAAAAAATGTTAAAAATAATTAATAATCAGTAATTATTATTTTTTTTATTTATTTTTATTGTATTAATATTTAGTCAGCTTCAGATGTATTTCCTCTGAAGATGCCGACTAAGCTCAGAGGATGAAGGCAAGTCTTATCCATCTAACAATCTACATGTACTGCAACTTCCCGTGCACGGGAAATATGAGAATCAAGAATCAAGAATCAAAAAATACTTTATTCAGTGCGGCCGCATGGACCTTATTGACGCGTCACAAATTACAAAGTAAAACAACACAAATAAATAGAACAAAGCACATAATTGAATCTGTTCACTTCAGATGACACGCGAGTTAGGAAAAGAAGTGAACAGAAGAATATTACTAGTTAGTAGTAGTGCTGCATATTACTAGTTTCTGACGCTATATAAATCATCTATACGTATGTGAAAGACCAATTTAGTAAGTGCCTAGGGTAGGTACACAACTGTAGCTAAATAAGTCTAAATAAAGTCCCTCAACTAAGAAAACTATGCCGATTTTAACAAAAAAATACAGAATCATGTGTCAATCTGTATGATTTTCTTCTCATCAAACAGTATGATTTTCATATCATCATCATCATTTCAGCCGTAAAACGTCCACTACTGAACACAGGCCTCCCTCATGGATCTCCATGAGGGGTATAGTTGCCATACTTACCACGCTTGGCAGGCGGGTTGGCGAGCGCAGTTTGGGATGTTGATACACGGAAAGATGCCCATATTCAGATATCCCTTAGCAGGCTCTTACTGCATCCACGGGCATGAGAGGAGTAGGTAACATTCTACTGCCGGCACCCCACGGCACTCACGGATTTTCATATACTCTTTATAATAACTCGTACCTTGTATGTATGTATATGCGTTGGGGTTCCACAAAATTGTGCCATTTGAATCCCGTCAGTAATAAAAGCTAGGTGGCGACAAGGCCAATAAAATGCAACATAAAGCATTTAGGGTACTATGGCAGCCCCAAAACGTTTTAAATTTCAAGCAAGGCATTAAAACTGTGATAAAAGCGCGATTGGTACGTTTTAATATCATATTTTGGGGCCTTTTGTGACCTGGATTTGATTACACTTTCATTTGACTACGTTTTGATGACTTGTTAACGCTTGTGTTCAGCGAATTACCGGGAGGTTAACTAAGTTTTCATTTAGCCTGGCTGGGAAGTCATTGTAACTTTTTATTCAAATGTAAATTATGTGGACAAGCTCACGGTTCCTACCAACATTATATCACACTTTATAAATGTAATTATATAATTTTTTTATACAATCAATGCATTTCGTACTAATAGTGCATTGGGGTAATTCTGGGGATGGGTGTTATAAACGCAGCGATATTTTTATGTGGGCATCCTTTGTCTAGTGTATATATAGCAAATAATAGATTTTAGCTCACTTTATATTAGTGAATTATCTGTCATTTACGCTAATTGCCTACGTAAAAACATTTAAATTTTAATTATAAGTAGTTGTTTGAAAATATATTTTTTTTATTCCAAATGTGTTCTGGATGAAAGGGATAGGTTTGACTAAAATACTGAAGTTAAATTAATAGTGAGTATCACGTAATCAGTCCTTAAAAAAGATAATCTACCGTTAAAACAATCACTTATTCAATTATCTAACCAGATTTACAAGAAAATTATGATGGGGTTATTCCGGGACCTTTAATAGGGTGAAAATAAAACTAAACAAAAAAAAAAAAACTGTTAGCAACTAGCGTAAGCGTGTAGGCAAAACATAAAAACTTTTTAACAAAAAAGTTAATCCGCCGACAACTGAAAAGCAAAAAATAATAAACCTTTTTATTTAACCTTAATAAATAAGTTCTTTATACTATATAAATTAATGAAAATCATAATATATATCGTAATTTGATTAACTGACCAAAATAGAGTCATCTCGTAATAAATGTATGTCTTAATTACCTCAATAAACCTTGCTGCATAATGATCAACAAAGATCCTTAACAATTTTTAAACGACGGCAAACAAAGGAGTTTCCTTAGGCGACATGTATTTTTTGACAACGGCATATTATATGGTAAATTGTAGTCTCGCCACAGAAACCTAAGTGGTGGTTATATGGCAAAAAGTGGCGGAAAATCGGGAAGTGTGGCATGGGGAGATAGGCAGGATTGCAACTATCGTATAATGTGTAGTGATTTTAAAAGTTTAACAAAATACCTGTAACAGTACCTAATATCTAATACGAAGCTGCAAGACTCAAGTAGATGCTTGTTAAGCGCCTTGCCGCCTCAAAGCTCATTACGTAGCAGCCAACAGACCAATTGAATAATAAACACAGCAATTTATTGTGAACACAGCTGTAAATAAATATCTAGAGTCGTCCGCAAGCCTCTTATCTGACAATGGAAAAGTTGTGAGGAAACTATTGTGGCGTTATCAGTGGACCTCGGTGGAAACTCGAAAGTGTGCAATAATGTTAAATATTTACTTATAGAGCTATTCCAAGCTTGTATAGCTATACAGTACGAGTATCTAAATTTATTGGTATTTGCAACTGGTACGTCGATGCGTTGCGTCCGTACGTTGATGCGCCGTAGAGTATGCTACAAAAGTGCTTTCGTGTTTTCGTAGCGCTCATAAAATTTTGGCACCCTTGAAAATGTTCAATAGATAATTATGAAAAAGGTAATTAAAAATAACTATGCTTTATATAGCCTTTTTATTACCCTTATTTATAAAAAAAAATATGTACTACGGTTTTGTATACAGATATTAACCTTTATTAAATAATGCAATTAATACAACATCAACAATTTAAAGTGAACATTTGTCCTTTAGCTGGTTGTGCAAGCATCCTATTAAATATTTTCTTTCCCATTTCGGACCAATAGTAGGAGTTTAAAACTAAAGCGAGTTGGAACGGAAAGGGGTTGCGTCGAAGCAATCGAGTCAACCGTTTAGCGTGTAACCGCAGAGCCTGTAGCGACACAAAAACGCTATTTGTTAACTCAAGACTGAGACCTTAAGCTTCTGTACAACTGCTGACGTAATACCCTACTAATTGTGAACTACTGAAGCTCAGGATCTACAATTTTAAATCGTGTGTAAACAACTGATAATTCTATAATGTACAGTATGTTTGTATGTATAGTATAATGTTAATAAATATATTCTGCAAGTGCCTAATACTTTTAAAGCCTATTTATATGTAAGTAAGTATAGTTTAATAACAATAATAACATAGTATTGCTATCAGAGAAAAGCTTACAGCTGCAACAAATGACAAAATCCTTACAAGAAGCTAGTACAAATGTAGGATTAGAAATCAATCTCACTAAGACAATGACTATGACGAACAGCTGTGAAACACCAATAATAATTAATGGACACCCTTTGAAATATACAGAAAATTACATATACCTAGGAAAAACAGTCAGTTTCGACAGAAAAAATAATGACAAAGAAATAGAAAGAAGAGTACAGAAAACATGGAATAAATACTGGAGTTTAAAAGAAATTTTTAAAAGTAATTTGCAAATAAGCTTAAAAACAAAAATCATGAACTCTAGTCTTCTGCCGTGTTTGACGTATGGATGTCAGACATGGAAATTTACGGCTAGAGCAAAGCACAAAATCGCCACATGCCAACGAGGACTAGAACGGAGCATGCTCAAGGTAAAGAAACTTGATAAAATAAGACACACAAAAATACGAGCACTGACAAAAGCCACAGATGCCTTGACTTTTGCACAAAAGTTTAAGTGGAAATGGGCAGGGCATATAGCGAGGCTTACAGACCAGAGATGGACCGCAAAAGTGACCTTATGGAGAGGCCCACAAGGAAAAAGAAGTAGAGAAAGACCAACAACACGATGGGAAGACGACATTAATAGAACCGCCGGCCCCAACTGGAGTCTAACAGCACAAGACCGAGACAAATGGCCATGACAAACATCTTTGGAGGAGGCCTTCACCCAACCTGGGGTTCTCGTTGAAGAAACAAGAAATTAGTAAATAGAAATAAGTAAACAATACATAAACACAATTTAAGTAAATGAAGAAAGTGTAAAACTACGGTAAGTTTAAGAAATATTGATAAAGATAGTTTAACAATTAATTTTAAGTAGAGTAAACTAACATAAGTAGTACATAAGAAAATGTTTGTAATTTAAGCAAGAAATAAAAGGCTTTTTTATTTTATTTTTATTTATAAGTATAGTTTATTACGCTCAAAACATTAATTTCTAATCCATACTTATTAATCGCAGAATATAAAAGCAGTGTAAAGCAGCCTCATGGTAAAACAGAACCCATGAAATGGTGATGATGATCTTTTGGAGTTAGAGTGTTTTGTTTTTATCCTTACCAACTTTTGTCTTCATGTGATAACCTTTGGGTGGCATGTCTTATTTGTTATCTGTAAAGGGAGCACGATATTCCCATTCTGGCCATGAATTGTTGATGTGACTCTGATTTCATGACGTACCTATTCTGTGTTGCCAAGCCACTTTTGGGGGCCATTACTGTCACACAGTGTTTTCATAAATCACCCAATATAAAAATATTATGCTACAAATTAATACTCAAGACACTTGAGACTTATTTGAAGAACTAGGTTTAATTGGCATCTTAATAGTTTCTGGGTTTCTGTGTATTATATTTCCCATTTTCGGGTTGGCTGTCCATTTTACCGAAATTTATGAATGCAAGTTGCAAGTGAATATTAAAAAGTTAGTCCGCCGTCCTGTATGCATACTGCCCTACCTATCCATATGCCCTGCCCTAACATTAAATTATGCACCTATTTCTACTGGTTGCTAACATACATACTTTAAATTACAAATATTGCAATCACAATAATTTATAACCTGAATTTTTTTCCTTCTCAAACTATCGAGAAATCCAACAGCTCCCTCCCAATTTCCCCGTCATATTACCTGGATTCTATAAAATCCACTTCAATTTTCCTTTCAACTGCATCCTCAAATACGAACACTTAGGAACAATATACCTCTTTCATCATACTGTCCAGCATTACCCGAGGAGAGGTGGTACCTTCAGCGCGTGTTATCTGTCAATGTCAAGTAGCTCATTGTTATCCCGGGGTAATATAGTGCAGTGTGGTCGGAAACTTTTATAAAATATTAGAACAAGCTGCTAAGTTTGGAGCGATCTGGAGAAATCGGGTGGAATAATGGGCGCGCTTAGTTTATTGATCGAGATATACCGACGAAGCCAAGAAACTTGTAAAGCTTTAGTTTTACTGTTATTGATTATGGGTAATTGATTAGGTCAGGATTTTTGTATGTAATTTACGATAGGTTCACATGTAATCTATGTCACGACAACAAACTCATATGTTTAAGTAGGTAAGTAGATAAAGATGTCTTTTATTGCATTTTTCAAATTAAAAAATATATAATTATGTAGTTTGTAAAAATCTATCTGCTGTGTTGATGTCAAGGTTAACAACCATCTCACCTCAGCAAAGGGCGTCGGTTAAATTATGATTTCAAAATTTTCTATACCTACTAATAATATGACCAGAGGGATATATTATAAGTAGGTATAGAAAATTTTGAAATCATAATTTAACCGACGCCCTTTGCTGGGAAAACGCTTAATCTGTCAGCCTGACCATAGATAACATTATGTTTTATGTACCATGACAGAGACTACGTTCGACCTAGTATTCAGCCCGACCAAAACGGGACCCTATTACTAAGACTCCGCTGTCCGTCTGTCTGTCTGTCTGTCTGTCAGTCTGTCTACCAGGCTGTATCTCATGAACCGTGATAGCTAGACAGTTGAAGATGTATTTCTGTTGCCGCTATAATAACAATTACAGACTTAAAACATAATAAAATAAATATTTTAATAAATATTTTTAATTTTGGCTTTGTACTTAGAAACGCCCGAGACTTTCGCAGTGATGGTGTTGTTCGGCTTTTGTTTGGGGCCCTAGTGAGGACCAAGCTTGAGGCAAGTTGCTGCGTCTGGAACCCCTTCGAAGGTACGTACGCTCTGTTACTGGAGAAGGTTCAAAAGGCGTTTCTTAGGTTTATGTACAAACGAATTTTTGGTTTGTATCCCTATATGTACCCAACCAAGTTTCTGCTAGGCTGTCTTGGCTACAACTCCCTACAAACTAGGAGAGCGTACGACCAGACTGCAACACTGTGCAAAGTGTTACGCGGAAAGATTGATGCCCCTGATCTACATAATATATTATTTCTTCTCCATCTTCCAAATAATTATCTTCGGAGTAGAAGTCATAGACTTTTTTCTGTGCCCTATAGCCGAACCGTAGCCCGCGCCAATTCTCCTCTGCCTCGCACCCTCGCAGCCCTGAACAGACTTCTTGACCAGAACCCTGACTGTGATATTTTTGCTGATGAGTGGAAGAAGATTATGTTGGTATGCATGAGGTTTTGGGAGATTGAGGAATGAATGTGTGATTCAATCTAGAGGTATACTTGTTTTATTATTTCGGAATTTTACTAATTTATTCTATTTTTATTCTATTCTAGTTAATTAGTGTAATTGATTTATATAAGTCGTGCTAATTAATTAATAAAATAAATAAATAAATAAATTGAGAGGGCTCCCATACAACAAACATGATTTTTCGCCGTTTTTTGCTCGATGTCAATAACGGCAACAGGTAGACGCTTGAAATATTTACACACGATGGTACGGAACCCTTCGCGCGCGAGTCAGCCTCGCACTTGGCCGATTTTATTATTATGTTCCATTATCAAATCATGGCAAAATAACGGTAGCAGTTATCCTAGGCGGCGCGCGGCGCCCATCGCCAGTAATAATAATAAATAAATAATGCTGGACAAATCACACAGCATCATCTAGCCCCAAGCTAAGCAGAGCTTGTGTTATGGGTACTAGATGACTGATATACTTAATACATTATACTACACATAGATAGATATTTTTATTATATATAGAAAAACACCCAGAACACCTTGAACAAATATCTGCAGATCGTACAGACATTTGTCTCGAGGTGGGAATCGAACCCGCATCCCCATGCGTCGCAGGCGGACCTACACTAT
Organism: Pasiphila rectangulata; assembly: GCA_963082625.1. Lineage (NCBI taxonomy): Eukaryota > Metazoa > Arthropoda > Insecta > Lepidoptera > Geometridae > Pasiphila > Pasiphila rectangulata. Next base: position 8,553,064 of record OY720240.1, read on the forward strand.
ACATATAATACTCACCACGCTTGGCAGGCGGGTTGGCGATGGCGAGCGCAGTATGGGATGTTGATATATGGAAAGACGCTGCTGCCCATCTTTCTGAGGTATCCCTTAGCAGGCTTTTACTGCATCCACGGGCATAAGAGGAGGAGGCATTCTACTGCCGGCGCCCCACGGTCCAGGTACATAAATATTCCGAAGTTATTATTTATTAACCATGATAGCTTAAAAAGCTTAGTACGTGCATGTCTTGTAAACTCGTCTGTTAACGAATAAGGTAGATGTCGATCATGTGACGTCATAACAACATTGCCGTGTGATGCCGGCAGTAGAGTGGTGCCCTCCTCTCTTGCCCGTGGATACAGTAAGAATCTGCCAAGGGATACCTCCGGAAGATGGGCAGCAGCGTCTCTCCGTGTATCACAATCCAGTATTGGCCTACCCGCCTGCGAAGCATGGTGAGTATGGCAACATTCCCTCATGATCACTACTCCATGAGAGAGGGCTTTGTCCAGCAGTGGACGTGCTACGGCTGATGATGATGATGAGGTAGGTACATTTTAATTTTTTTAAGATATTATTAATATGATTATGTCTACCTTGGTCTAGACAAATCAGTAGTTCGTTGATAACATTAACCGTACCATCTAGCCCAAAAGTAGGTATACTAGTTTTGGGTTAGGTATAGGTATCAACTGGTTCAATATTTTTGTTGGAATACTTTAATACTTTTTAACTACACACATACATTTAAAAATACCGAGACCCGGGACAAATATCTGCAGAAAATTATTTGAAAAAAAAAACGATACCAATTCCTAAAGTAATTAAGTTGCACACACCGCCATCTATGTTTTTACCACAGAACTAATTGACACGACGGCCCTACGAGCGCAAAGCAAACGAGATTCGTCAGGAACTAGATGGCGACGTAGAGCACAAAATACAAACCAGCGAGACCAGAACACTGCATAAAATAATTAAAGCGCGCTTTTCAACGTAATATTGTATTATTCTATTAGTGAACCTAACTAGTTATCACAAATTATATTGTATTTGCCTGGGTATTTTTCTTAGTAAAAAACTGCTTGCTTAATTAACCTGCACTTAGCAAATTTTTGATTATATTTTCCTACAAAATTGTGAAAAAACAACATTTAAGTTTTGCTTAAATTTATTTATTTATTTAATACTTTGTGCACAAAAAACAACGTACAGAGGAAGACATAATGGTAATAGCATTTTCTACCAAACTGTTTCAATTTAATCATCGTTCATAAGAAAGGGGGAATGTGCTCAGCCATGACAAATCCTTCCGTACGGATCTCCAAGTACAGATCATGAGGGGGTTGTTGCCATACTCACCACGCTTAGCAGGCGGGTTGGCGAGCGCAGTACGGGGTGTTGTTATACGAAAAAACGCTGCTGCCCATCTTCCACAGATTCTACTGCATCTGTAGTCAAGAGGAGAGGCATCATTCTACTGCCGGCACCCCACGGCACAGTTTCTAAAGCCATAACCGTACTAAATAAAAGTCTACCATCAGTTACGAGAATGTTAGTATAAGGATGCGTTCCGCGTTCGTCCCGCTGGGAGCTAAAGCAACTTCCCGGGCCGCTCATAAATGCACGCACGGATTACCACAAGCGTCGTATGAGCACAGAAAATTTGTAGAGTCGGCAACATATTTAAAATATAAAAAAAGATAATGAAGCAATTTAATGTTATTCTAGGAATAAGGCTTAAAATCATAAAACCTATCAGAATGCGACAATTGATATTATCACGAAACAACTCTCATCTGCGGTACTCCCTCGGAGCTACGACAGGAGACCTCTAAAGGCGGATAGGTATTCTCCTTCCTCAAAATCCGGCAGCGCGTCAGCTTCTTCTTTGGTGTTGCAGATGTCCATGGGTGACGGTGATCACTTCCTATCATTTCATTATGGAGGTACCATTTGTTTGAAAGCTCATCTGCTATTTTTTCACTCCGCACCATCTAGCCCAAAACTAAACAGAAATTGTGTTATAGGTACCATATTGTTATTATTAGTTTTGTAACTGCATACGTATTATACGTTAAAAATACCGTGACCCGAGACAAATATCTGCAGTAAACTGTTCCCTGGCGAGTATCAAACCTGCACCCTGCTGCGTCTCAGCCGCATATTAAACCAAAAGCGCCACGGATGCTGTTATATATCAAAAAAAAAAAAAAATTTTTTTTGAAAGTTTTTTGCAACTCGACTCTACCGCTGTCCCATCAGCTTATTTACTTCCCGCAACAGTTTTAAGCTCCGGAGTTGCGATATGAGCGCACTCTGTCCCGCTCGGTTCGTCTTTATTCATTGTCACATATCTACTACAGAGTATGTTACGGGAAATTCATATGGGCCTTTCATAAAGTATGTACTTATTTATGTTTGTTTGTAGTATGTATTTATGTTTGTTACCTAGACTTGTTCGGGGAAAGCGTGGAAGACTTTTTAAAAAACGTAATTATAATTAAAGGAGAATTATTTAATTAACGTCTTTACAAGTGGTGGTTACAAGCAAGAATGATCTCAAGTCTTACAATCTAACTTATCCTAAGAGGGCTACATTGCTACATCAGCGGAATGTCACCTACCGCAAGCCGGATGGCTTGTCGACACCGTGGGCGAGTTTCTATGAATTTAGTCTGTGTTTATATAATATAATATCTGTTATTCTGATTACATTGTAATGACTGCTTACTTTGTGGCTATGTGACTGTAGGTAATATAACTCCTCCCTCCGTAAGTTCGAGATTATCTGAGGGATGAGGATTATCTCGAATTTTACCCCTAATACAAAATGTCTTAACCTTATGCTTACATGCTAACAACAAAAGACAGATTAATACAATAATACAAAACATGATGCTTCCTATACTAATACTTCTATTTTCTAGGGCACTGAAGTTATAATTTTTACTAAAAATTTCACTTCCACTTCTCTGCAATAAGTAATTCAGGAACTGGACATTTGTAAGATCAATCTCGTTCAGATTAATAGGTCTCCTTGGTATCTCTGAAGTATTCGTCTGTAATTTGGGTAAGTTGATCACTGGAAACTTCTTGTAAAATACTTCATTTCCTTGATTTTGTCGTTTCTTTAGCTTGAAATCTTTTATCTTAACTTCGCAATCATTGTCTATAGTTAACAGGTATGTTCCATACACAGTTTCTTGTTTTATTTCATCTTCACAATACTTTGTAAGAAGCGTTTCAGTTTCCGCATAAATGATCCAATGGTTAGGCTGTATAGGGTTGACTTTTACTCCATCGATGGTAACAGGTACTGGATGACAACTCGAGATATTTGTGGAAAATTTCATCAAACTGGTGACACAATCGTCTTCGATTAGCAGTGACATCTCGTGCTCGTAGCACAGGTAACGGTTCTCATCAATTTCCCGGCATGACTGGGAGAGCGGCCTAGTTTTCAACCCTTTCACAAGGACATAAGGGTATTTGGGAAGGATGAAAGAGGTAAGACCACTGGATTTTTCAAGGACAGGTAAGGGGATCAATCTATAGTAGTTAAAAACATCTTTCATAATTAAAGGTATGTGTAAAATAAATTTTATCTGATTTTGTTTCATGTACGCTTTTGTCTCTATACATTGCTCTATTTTAACTAAATTTTCGGTATTCACTGGGAAAGGTAATTTTTCTGACATCTCAATTTCCTTTAACAATACTAATAATTCTTCTGTATCCACTATTGAATGATGTAACAATTGAACTCTAGCAAGAGCTACGGCCGTTTCAATTTCATTTAATCTAACATAGAGCATTTGAAAGTTCTGTGAAAATATATTATAGAAATGAATTATTTTATTACTTACATGAAATAATTTAGATTCATTTAGAGTTCGGTGGATATCTTGCATATTTGCTTCAATTTGAGCGAAAGTACTCTTAGTTGAATTAGCTATTTGCGTAAATGCACCCACCATTTCGGCAACAATCGTTAGTTTATGTGAAAGCGCATTTTGCTTAGTTTTTACTTGTTGAATTATTTTTTCATACATAACAGCATCGTCGTTATCGAGATTACCGGTAATAGTCTTAATCAATGTACCAAGGGGGTTCAGTAAACCGCGTTTCACTCTTACTGATGGGATCAACTGTCGGTATTTTTCTATAGTTATGTTCATGACATAATCTGCCTGTTTACCTACTTCAATAAAATCTGAATCAGAACCTTTAGCATCATAACAACCTGCTATTTGCCTTTTTAACCTTAAATAGCTATCTATATTTAATTCCAATTCATCCTGGAGTAAACCTAAATCTAAGATCTTGATGATAGTCCACACGTCATGACTAATGACAGCTTGACCTTCCTTTACAGGTAGCAGACCCGGGTTCTTGTCAATCTGCTGCAGATGAAGGGCCTGGCTTCGGATCACTAGGACCGTTAGCAGAATCAACCTGCGGAGGACGTCTGATATCTTTAATGGGAACTTTAGTATTCCGATTGTTAGTAGCAACGGGTACTATGTTTCTCTCTATGGCTCCGATAACTTGAGCTTTTTGATATCGTGGCTTATCCTTACTACGCCTAGTGTTCACGCCTTTAATAAACACTGTATCGCCTACATCTATGTCAAATTCCTTTTCACCGCCGCGTTTCTCGATTAAAGATCTCTTTTTGTCAATAATTTTATCCGTTAAATATTCATACAAAAATTTGGTTCTTCTGACATGTTCCTTGACCAACTGTTGAGTAAACTGTTTGTTAAAATCTACATAGAATGTGCTATTGGATTCAGTATGACCGAAAACTACTTCAAATGGGGTTAATCCTGTGGTAGAATGAATTGAATGATTGTATGACATTATAGCATAACACATGACAGACGCTGCATCCGTTATTTTCTGTTCATATTTAGCAATGCGGTATATTTCAATCAAAGTTGAATGAAATCGTTCAACTATCCCCATAGAGTTGGGATTATGAGGAGTTCCTATATGGAGTTCGATTTTATAAAATGTTAACATTTCTTTCATGAGGGTGTTGTTAAATTCCGTGCCAGGATCAGAGCTGATTCTAGAAGGTGTCCCGTATAAGGAAAAGTATTTAATTAATGCTCTAACTGCTTCTGGAGTGGATTTCGTGGCGATCTCAAATGCTTGTCCTAATTTGCTAAAGGCATCGACTATGGTAAGGTAATATTTTCCATCAATTGAGAATGTATCGATAAATAGTTCTTGAAACGGTCTAATTTGTGTTTGGGATAACTGTAACTCTGGTTTAAATGGTTTTCTGTCGTATTTCATTTTCTTACAGATCTCGCATGAATTAATAATGCTAGCTACTGTTTGATCCATGTTTTTCCAATAAAAATGACGTTTTAGATGTACTAATGTTTCTTTAATTCCTCTATGACTATTTTTTCCTACATGATATTTAAGTACAGTATCTCGCTGTTCCTGTTCGTTGTTTAGATAAACTACTCTCTTTGTGCATTGGTAGAACTTCACAGTTCCCTTTTGAAATAGCAATAAGGAAACTTCTGAAAACTGTTTTCGGTGTAATTCGTTTTCGAAATAAAAGAAATACTTTATTTTAGGCCTAATATACGACTTCAGAAATCTTTTGATTAGTTCCGTGTTATTTAAAGGTAAAAATACCTCCAAAACCTTTTGTTTGTCCCTAGACAGATCTTTAACAGATAGTTCATCCCTGTTCCAGGTAAAAATCAATATTTGATTTGGCTTGGTGTCTATAGCCTCTTGTAATATAGGCATACCGTCGGTATCAAGATCACGGGCAGAATGTACTGTGCCAATACTGTTATTATCGCGTCCCTCCGATGCGGTTGCTGTACTACTACCTAATGATGGATATGAATAGGGTGATCGCGGTCTATCAATGACACCATTCTCCGAGCCAGAAGATATAGTTATTGGAGAAGGTGTTCTCTCTCGTGGTGTTGAGGCGCGGGATGTTTTTCTTTGGGTTTTCCCACCGACATTTACCTCCATTGAGTCATTGTCATTACCGCCTAATGCATTTACCCTAATTCTTGACAAGGCATCTGCGTTTAAATTTTGTTTTCCTTGTTTATGGATTATGTCGTAATCGAATTCGGCTAATCTTAATTTCCAACGCGTTAATTTGCTGTTGGGTTCTGTAATTGATTTGATCCAAGTAAGTGGTCTATGGTCAGTGTAAATAGTGAACTTCCTTCCATACAAATAAGGTCGGAAATGTTTTGTTGCCCAGACTATGGCAAGTAACTCTTTTTCTATTATACTATAGCGGGTTTCGGCGTCATTTAATGTTCGACTGGCGTATGCCACCGGTTTATCACTACCAATAGGTCCCTGTGATAAGACAGCTCCTATAGCGTAGTTGGAAGCATCCGTCGTCAAAACGAATGGTTTGTTATAATCCGGAAATTGTAAAAGCGGTGCATTTGTCAAAAGCTCTTTGCACTTTTCAAACGCATCGATAAACTCTTTCTTTGTTGGATCTATTTTGTTTTTCTTTTTCAAGCTCGATGTTAATGGCTGTGTTAATTTAGCGAAATCTTTAATAAACTTCCTATAATATCCTACCAAACCTAGAAAACTTTTGATTTCGGTGGATGTTCGTGGTAAAGGAAAATCTAAGACTGCCTTTATTTTGTCATTATTAGGCATAAGGCCATTTTTTGAGATTGTGTGTCCAAGATATAGTACTTCCTTACGAAGGAATTCGCACTTATCTAAAGTGACCTTTAAATTCGTTTGCCTGAGTCGCTCGAATATCTTACGCAGTTTCTCTACATGTTCATCCAGACTTGATGAAAACACTATGATGTCATCAAGATAAACCAAGCAATGGATACCTTGAAGACCTCTCAGGATGTTATCCATGGCCCTCTGGAATGTTGCAGGTGCTGTTTTAAGGCCAAAAGGCATTCTTTTGTACTCCCAATGACCTGTCTGCGTTGAAAATCCTGTTTTAGCTCTATCGGCCTCATTTACTTCAATTTGGTGATAGCCGCTAGCCAGGTCTATCGTGCTAAAATATTGGGATTTTCCTATTTTATTAAAGAGATCGGTTATATTCGGCAACGGGTATTTATCGTCAATGGTAATCTCGTTCAGGCGTCGATAGTCGATAACCATTCTATATTTCTTTTCTCCTGATGCATCTGTCTTTTTAGGTACCAGATGGACCGGAGCGCTCCAAGGTGAGTGTGATTCTGTGATAACATTATCCGCTAATAGTTTGTCTACTTGTTTTTCTATTTCTTGGTTAATGATTGGTGGTTGTCTATAAGGTCGGATAAAAATCGGATCTTCGTTTGTGGTTCTAATGCTGTGTTTAACTTGATTTGTGAATGACAAGGGTATTTTATCGCAATAGAATATGTCTCGAAACTCGTGACATAGTTTAAAGATCTTATCATGTTCTTCCTTGTTTGTATGTTCTAACCTTAATTTCTTTAAATTATCTTTTAGCAAATAATCGCTTTTCATAAAATCATCTTTCATACAATTTACGAATGAATGTGAGGTAAATTCCGAGTCGAATTTAGTTACGTCGAATGGTTCCTGAAATGTCGCAATAAAATTTTCATTCGATGTGTTTTGAATGATTGTTTCAGCGAAATAATTTTCACATGAAACAAGGGCGGTAGGCATACGAACGCCATCGCCAAACTCTAAGAATTCTAATATTGCATCACCATGCTGTAAATTGGTTGGAATTTTTACTCTTGTTTCAGATCGTGGTGGTACGTCAATCTCATATGGTGGATTATATAAGATTGGAATCTGCGTGTTCCATGTCAACAACCGTTGGTTTCCCATGTCGATATTAGCTCCTAATTTCGCGAGGAGGTCTGATCCTATAAGACCATCATAACGACCATCTACATCATAAATGTAAAACTTATGAGGTAGTGTGCTTTTAAAGGTTTTGAGTAACGGTATAAATATCACTTCGTTATGAACGCTTTGAGCATGCGTACTCACTACAGTGAAAGGTTCGATGTACTTGAACTCACTGAAAAACTCATTAGCTTTCTCGGGGCTAATAAAAGATCTACTGCTTCCCGTGTCAATGAGGAATTTAGAATTAATTTCGGGAATACATATGTGTGGTAGTTTTAATAGGCTATTGCAGTAATTTAAGTTAATTACCTCGTTGTCATCTTGGAGGCTGTTTCCTGAAAATCCTGCTGATAGGCAGCAGTTTCCTCATCAATGTTTTCAATATTTTGGGGGTATTCTGTAGGGATTTCTGTGAATTGTTCTGACTCTACATCATTGAACATGAATCCTTGATCATAGTCAGTGTAATAATCCTGTTGTGCCTGTTCGTCAGTGTAGTAGAGATCGTTTGTCGTCATATTCTGACGTATAGGGGCTGTTCGCATAGTTACATCCGATTCCTGTAACCTAGGTTCTTGTACTTGTCGTTGATTAAATTTATAATTGTTATTTGCTTGGGGGTGGTTTGGAATACCAAACTTAAAGTTTTGTTGTTGGGAGATGCCAAATTTAAAGTTTTGTTGCTGGGGAATACCATATTTAAAGCCACCGTGTTGGAATGGGGCGCATTGCGCGGGTGCTTGTCCGAAGTTACGATAGGGTACATTTTGGGGTATACCAAAACGATAGCCCTGCGTGGGTGGTGCAAATCTCATTTGTTGCACAAAGTTTGGTCGGAATCCAGTGTTATTTTGTTGTGGAATCCCGAATTTAAAATTATTTTGGGGTCTGAAATTAGTGTTTAAAGAATTAAACATCGGCTTAAAACCTTGTGGTTGTGGCACTGAATTAAGTTTGACTTGATCCTGCGAATAAGGGGGTTGTGCATTTGACGATGTTTGTCTTAAAATTTTGCTTTTCATATCGTATTGGAACTTGAAGTTAACTTCCTCCGTAACAATACTCAAGGCATTTTCTAAAGATGAGCAACCCTTAAGTCGCACTATTCTAATCATGTCTTCAGGTAAGTTATACAAAAACACATTAAGCGCAGTGTTGTTGTACACTATCATTTTTGCTGCTTTTACACCTTCGTCTGTAAGTCTGTTTACCTTAGCGAACAACGAACTTCTTACTCTTTGAACTCGTTGACAAAACTGTATGTATGATTCGTGTGTTTTTAATTTTAAATTCTCCAATTCAATAGCTATGCATTCTTCAGAACGCGGGTCACCGAAATGTTGGGTAAGCAGGTCTTTTAATTCCTCGTATGTGGAAATATTAGGGTGGTCGCTTAGTAGAGCAGCGGCTCTACCTGAGAGTCTACTCGATATGGCATGAAATAGGTAAACATTTTGGTTTACATTTCCTGCGATTTTACTGCCATTGTACACATATTCACATTTATTAATAAATAAATTTAAAAGGTTTTCTTCCCCTTCGTATTTAGGGATTAATGACAAGGTTTCCTTTGGGATACATTTGAATTCCGTCATTTTAATAATCTATCACTTAATTTAATTCTTAACTAATTGAATTACCGATTTTTGTGTAAAACAATACTATTAAATCTAACACTTAATTAATTGAATTACCGATTTATGTGTAAAACAATACCATTAAATCTAACGCTTAATTAATTGAATTACCGATTTATGTGTAAAACAATACTATTATATCTAATACAAATAAATCTACGCTTTAAGAAAATGTAAAAATATGTAGAGGTTGTACACATCAAACAAAATCAGATAAACGCAAATCTATAGGCTCGACGATTTATGTTCGAGGGGGTAGGAAAGACACAGGAATATGAAAGACAGGAAGTGAAAGGTTTACTCACCAGCTGCTCGATCCCATGTCCTCCAGGTGAAACTGCTTGTAATCACTCTGAATTCACGTGCTTTTCCCGGGGGAGTCGAATTTGTTTGGTTCGTATTCTCCGCGATCGCTGATTTTCGAGGAAAACGCGGAAAATATCCGATAGGCTGCGCCAGACTTGTTCGGGGAAAGCGTGGAAGACTTTTTAAAAAACGTAATTATAATTAAAGGAGAATTATTTAATTAACGTCTTTACAAGTGGTGGTTACAAGCAAGAATGATCTCAAGTCTTACAATCTAACTTATCCTAAGAGGGCTACATTGCTACATCAGCGGAATGTCACCTACCGCAAGCCGGATGGCTTGTCGACACCGTGGGCGAGTTTCTATGAATTTAGTCTGTGTTTATATAATATAATATCTGTTATTCTGATTACATTGTAATGACTGCTTACTTTGTGGCTATGTGACTGTAGGTAATATAACTACCTATATCTACGTGTAATATTATGTTTGGTATAACATTTTTAACTACTATTACCGTACCTATGTACATCTTTTATCGATAGAACCCCATGTTGCATAATTATCCAATCCATCCCAAGGTGGAGATCGCTTTTTAGCGATAAGACCGCCAATTGTCACTTTATTTCCAGTGTTTCTTAAGTTGTTATTTTGTTTTTGTATGTTTTAAGGTGTGCAATAAAGCATTTTCTATGTAGCTAATTGTATATTATTATGTGTAAGGTATGTTTGTAAAGAAATGCAGGATTTCTTTATGGTGCTTCTTCAGGCACAAAACTTAGATTATATAAAAATAAAAAAATATAAAAGACTCTAATATACCTTAAATAACATTGTTTTATTTATAAAACAGTAAATAATAATCACATAATTTATTCATAATTATTTTATTATTAAATTATTATCATTGTACCGGCAGTGGAATGTTGGCTCTCTCCATTCCAGCCCATGGATGCAGTAAGAATCTGCCAAGGGATACCTCCGGAAGGGGGGCAGTAGCATCTACGCATCCGTATCTCAACATCCGCTCTCCAACGGAAAGCCAAGCATGGTGAGTATGTAACAAAGTCAAAGACAATAAGTGTTTATTCAATAGAACAAAAAGCTACATAGAATACTTAGTCAATTGACAGAAGAAGAACAAGACACATTTAAATTGAATAAAGCACATAATTGAATTCATTCGTAACAACCCCTTATGTTCAGTATTCGGTGATCCATGACTACTCACTCTTCTCCAGACAGTTACCATCGTCGAGTTCTCGCAGATCCGCGTAGACCAGTCGGCAGACCCCGGTACCGCTGGATTGACGAGGTGGAAACGGATAGTAAATAATGGTGGGAATTTCATGCACATATACCCAGAGCAAGAGAGAGCGCACACTTGTAACTTTTGTTACCGTGATGGTTTTGGCACTCTTACCCATTATCATTATCTTCATCATCATCATCATCTCAGCCGTAAGACGTCCACTGTTGGAAAATGGCCTACCTCATGGATCTCCGTCAAGAAAGTGCACCAGGGTTTTCCCTGGTGATGGGTGGTGATGATGGGTCACGGTAACAAAAGTCACTAGTGTGCGCTCTCTATGTGCATGAAATTACCCCCATTATTTATTACTGTACATGAATACGTCGGATATTTACGATCACGCGACTTGACGACAATAAAAATAGGTAAAATCAGAAGGTGCCAACTCGCGGATTCCAGCGAGTTTCAAATCCGCGAGATGACGAATAAGTCATTAATTTCGCTGTCTGTAGCTATAACTTGTCAATTTCTGGGCAACACAAAACCCTAGACCCGAACACATAATCAGCAGATCATTCAAACTTCGTTGATAGAGCTGTATCAGACATAACTCATACATAAGCCATGAAGGGGATCCCCAGTGATACGAGAGTGTTCAAGCGAGGCCCCTTAAAGCACTGAACCTGTGTACAACTTTTATTGGAGTCCCGAGCCGATTCAAAAGTACTTACAAGTTCGCACTCCAGTAGCGTAATTGTTAAAGTTTCAAGCAAAAATCTTCCCCAAAATAATATTATAAGGATACTTTACGACGCTATTACTTCTGTTAAACAGGGCTGTGACAAGGATTTGTTTGGGGGGAAATATTAAGACGTGGATTTTGGAAATTGGCAAGAGTAAGGTAGTATCAATTTATCCTACATGGCAACGCACTTTTTTAAAGTAAGGAATCGATTTAAATAGAGTTCTTTTTTTGTGGGTGGTATGTGGTCATTTCGCAATCGCCCTCATAGCGTTTCACCAGAACAATTTATGAATTTAAGGTATACTAAGCAGGCTGCCTTCAAACCTCATCAACAAATAAACTTTTAAACTGACTTTAGAAACAGGATCAATTCGACACGTTTGTATGTAATAAATATTATTATACGTCTTATCTGTTGTAGCGTAATATAAGTAGGATTTTTAAACTTTCGATGTTTTTTTTAAATCACTAAGCTAATTAGAATATGGTAATAATTTTCCTGAAACACTATCTTGAGTATAAGAGCAACGCTGCTCTTCTGTTAGAACCTGTTGGATACGTATGAGCAAGGGAAATTCAAATTCTCAACCTTTAAACATATTTTTATTATTATTTTTTTTTAATTTATTTATACTCAAAAACTTAAATACATGGTTATTAAAATCAGTGCCATAAAAACCGTAGGTGCTATAACTGCTAAAAAAAGTAAAATCTAATATCTCTATAAATTTAATAAACGTTACAGCTACTGTTAGCCTGTATCATCCTATTGTTGGGCAAAGACCTCCCTCCATTGCCGCTAATTTTACGATTTTGCGCCACCAACTAACTCAGTAACGCCAGTAACTCTTGGCAGGGTCCGGTTCATTCCGAAAATTTCTGCGTCGCGATCGAAATAAAATTGTACAATCCTCTGTCCTGAGTACATCCCTTGCTCGAAATTATAATAACCAGGTTCTAATCAATCCTCCGTAACTTCAAGCCTATTAAAAGTTTTCTTTAGAGCTTTAACAACATAGCTTTAAACAATGAGGATTGTACGGCTAATGTTAAGGATTATTAAAATTGGCCAAAATTACGATTTTATTTTCGTTTAAGCCCACTTGGTACCTATGAATCATTTCTTTTGTTATTACTGCTTTAAAGTGAAATTAATAACCCCATTCAGATAAAGTTAAAAAATTAACTTTTTGTTGTATTTTTCTGTTGTTATTGTGTATTATTATCCCTTTTACTGATTATCTACGAGTATTACACTCGTTTTAAATCTCTTTTACCAGGATCAGATCATCGTCATCATCATCATCATCATCCCTACCGTAGGACGTCCACTGCTGGACTTAGGCCTCCCTCATTGGTCTCCAAATACTGATCAAGAAGGGGTTTTTGCCGTACTCACCACGCTTGGCACGTTCTACGCTATGTGCGTGATGTTGGTACACGGAAATTCGTTGCTGCCTTTCTTCCAGAGGTATCCCTCAGCAGATTCTTACTGCATCCATTGGCACAAGAAGGGGTGCAAGCTTACACTGCCGCCGGCACCCTACAGTATTACCGTTTCATCATCATCATCATTATTTCAGCCGAAAAAGTCCACTTTTGAACACAGGCCTCCCTCAAGGATCTCCATGAGGTGAATACTCACCACGCTTGGCAGGCGAGTTGGCAAGCGCAGTACGGGATGTTGATACACGGAAAGCTGCTGCCCATCTTCCGGAGTATCCCTGAGCAGGCTCTTACTGATTCGACAGGCAGGAGAGGATGGGTAACATTCTACTGCCGGCACCCCACGGCAACCGTTTATTACCGTTTATATTGCAAGTATTGTTGACAACCGATCATCGATTAAATCAAGAACATATATTATTATAGAAAGTTAAGGTTAAAATAATGACTTAAACGTATTTCAGTTAAATTAGGGACGCTAAATTGCTACACATTTTCGTAATAAAACTTATTTTTTTTATTTTATGACCGAGTTTATTGATTTTTGAATAAGCTTTTAATAGTAAAAGATGAAAGCATTCTTGATTTCAGTTATACTGTTGGATGACGAAATATCTGCGTGTTTGATGTTTGATCTATTTTGAAGAACATTGTTTCTTTAACAACTGAATTTTAGGCGGTTATCACACTGCCAAGCACCACGCTGCATGTTGCGTGTCGACGCACCTACGCGCGTACTTGCGGGAGTGCAGATCTGCATCATCGTGCGGGTTTTTCACGCACTCACGCGCGTAGTTGCGTTTTGTGGATTCACGGCGGCTCTGACTCATTTAATTCAAAGCTGTTCGCTAGACTGCGGGACTCGTCGTGCCATACCTTGCGTCTCGTCCCGCACCTACGCGCAGGGATGCATGTTTCTCCGCGCTTGAGCCTGAACGCGCGTAGATGCATTTTCTGTGTGTTGGACTGTGCGTGTTTTCTATACAAACGGAGATACTTTCAAGTAACGTTAGGAGACGCATTCACGCAACATGCAGCGTGATGCGTGGCAGTGTGTGAACCGCCTAAGTCGACTCCAGTTAGAAGTCTTGTTGCGTTTGTTTAATCTCCTACACGACTTTTGTTTTTTGGCACCCAACAGTCGAAATAAAGAAGGTCGTCTTTAACTAGATGAGATGGATCATTAATAACTCGCCTTATTTATTCCTGGCGTAGGTTGTAATTTTTAGAACTCGAAAAAGTTTTGACTAGTAAAGTACTGACACTATCTTGCCACAATAAAAAAATATAGAATTTGTATAGGCCGCGCCCGCGCACACACCTTCAGAAACCGCCGCTAGAATAACCTGTTTTTTCTAACCTATATTCATCCCACTGCTGGGCAAAGGTCTCCCCCATCTCCTTCCTATATCCTCCTTCAGAATAACCTTAAACTGAAAAGTCAATTTATACATGATAATAGAGGTATGTTTTGGTAAACGTAACAAATGTATACCAACTTTTAACAACAGGTCTACGGCGAACTATGGAACCCTTCCTAGCGCGTGGCCCGACACTAACATTGTCTAATTTATTTTTTACTGATAACGCCTCATTGACAATGACAGTTCATTGTTACTTCGGACTGCTCGCTAGCTTCACCTATTAGTTATGTACATCTTTATGAAGTACTAGCTGTCCCGGCGAACTTTGTATCGCCCAGAATCAACTACATACTACCACATTTTCTAACTACCCTTTTACTACTACTACTCTTCCATTACTACTACTCCACCACTACTCTACTACTACTCTACTTCTACCCTACTTCTACTCTAGTACTACTCTACTTCTACCCTACTACTACTCTACTATTACTCTACTTCTACCCTACTAATACTCTACTACTACTCTACTTCTACCCTACTTCTACTCTATTACTACTTCTACCCTACTACTACTCTACTACTACCCTACTACTACTCTACGCTACAACTACTCAACTACTACCGTACAGCTACTTAAAATTTTCCGCGCATTTTTTTAATTTTTTTCTTTCATAAAAACCTTCTGACAATGACAAACACAATAAAAAAAAATAAGCGAAATCTGTCCAGCCGTTCACGCGTGATGCCGTGACCAAGGGAAATAGGGATTCATTTTCAAGATAGATTAGACCAAAACTTTTTTCTCTTTTCCTACAAACAATTCATAAATAGCTCTAAGCGTAAAAATCACAACTTGACCCAAAATGTCACAATCATTTGTCAAGAGGAAGTGAAACAGATTTCAATTACGCCGCCCTAAGTGGACGGATTCCGATAGAACGCGGATGAACTCGAGATGATCTTAGATATCGCTTGTAATTTGTGGTTGTGACATATCGCTCCGTGGTTTTTTTATTGAACCGGTGATGGTCCATCAGGGGCAGACTAATTGACGTCATGAAGTTTTTACTGGTACAGGATAGGAACCCTTCTGAAGTGGCAGTTGATGGGATTGAATTCGATTAGAAAACTCTTCAAGTCTTTTAAGTCCTATTCTCGTTTTTACGTGGTGTGCAATACACCACGTAAAAACGAGAATAGGACTTAATATGAAATTTTAGTTATTTTATTAAGAAATAATAATATGCCGTGGGGTGCCGACAGTAGAACGTCGCCCCTCCTCTCTTGCCCGTGGATGCAGTAAGAGCCTGCTAAGAGCTACCTCCGGAAGATGGGCAGCAGCGTCATTCCGTGTATCAACCTCCCATACTACGCTCGCCAACCCGTGTTGGCCTGTTGAATGATTACTGATTGATTTACAATGAGTTTGGCCTGTGTTCAGCAGTGAACGTTTTACGGCTGAAATGATGATGTTGATAAAGAAATTATATAGAACATTTCATTATCATCATCTCAGCTTTCGTCGACTGCTGGACATTGCACTTGTATCAACATCCGGTACTGGGCTTGGCAACCCGCCTGCCAAGCGTATGACATCAACCACCTCATGATCAGTTCTTGGAATTTCAGGCTTTTGTTCAGCAGTGGACGTTCTACGGCTGGATTTTCTAATCACTCATGAGGTTGTTGCCATACTGACTACGCTTAGCAGGCGGGTTGGCGAGCAGTACGGGATGGTGATACACGGAAAGATGCTGCTGCCCATTTTCCGGAGGCATCCTTGGCAGACTCTAACTGCGTCAACGGGAATGAGAGGAGGGGCAAAAATCTACTGCCGGTACCTCACGGCAAAGGCATTTACTCATCTAAATTTAGAAAATACGTGTGCAAATATTTGAAGATTGAATACCAGTAATGTTCCGCATAAACTAAGTGCAGAGTTCAATAACACCAAGGCAAAAGCAGTTTTTAGGGTTTCGAATGAAAAAAGTATAGAGGAACCCGTATTTATGGTGTGATTTCTTCAATCTGTCTATCACAGCTGGATATCTCAGGAACTAATGCTATCGGGTTCTCCGACGATATCGTAAATTTTCATTTTAGACCAAAGTCGTCAATCTCCTGCTGTCCACGTCCACTGCTGAACAGAGGCCTTCCTCATTGTCAGATGGATAGGCTTGCCCAGCACCTATACCATCCTCCTGGCCTAGACGGCTATTAATCAGAGGAAATAACAGGTCAATACGTCCGAAGCTGACTAAACCGCGGGTTTCCTCACGATGTTATCTGTCACCGTTAAAGTATGTGTTAAGTTAGCGTAGTCCATTGGTGCATGGGATAGGGAATCCTCGACCTCCAGATTGAAATTTGGGGTACATACCACTCGGTTAAATTGCGTAAAATGTACTAAAGACACTTATTGCTATTGGTTTGGTACCGTTCTAAAATTAAATAACATTTGTACAAAGGTTGTATCATAAAATTACTAAGCCGCAAGGAGGTGGTTCTGACCATCCCAAGGAACAACTTTTGCTCCACGACTTTTCAGGATTCAGTGATTTTCATTCAAGAAAACACCACGAAAGTTTTAACTTTAACAGCTGATTATACGATAGTGACAACTCAAAAGCCAGCTGATTCTTGACAGGGTCATTGGCCTCCGCAAAGAGTTGCCGTACTGGTGAAAATAAAAATACCTTAAACCACAAAAAGGTTTTTTATAAATAAAAATTAAGTCATTTTTGTAATGTTTAGTAAATAAATACACAATAAAATAAAAAAGAGAGGACAGGCAAGATTCCTATGCTGGCACCACATTGTTTACTTATTTACAGTGAATCAGATTCGCTCTTAACCAGTTTTATTTAAGTATGAACACGCAAACCGTGCCATTAAAAAGCCAAAACCAATATTTGTATAAATGTTTGTTAGTATGCATAACAACTGGCTTCTTGGCTCAGCATCAAAAGTGTTTGCTTTTACACATCTCGTAAAAAGAACATTAGCCTGTCCCAAATTACCGGAATACCCATCACAGGGAGATTCTGGGAAAATATATCAACATCATCCTCATTATCATAGCCGTAAGACGTCCACTGCTGGGCATGGGCCTCCTTCATGAGGGGGTTGTTGCCACAGGTTGACACAATAGAACGGATACCTCCAGAAGATGGGTAGCAGCGTCGTTCCATGTTTTAACATTCCATATTGCGCTCGAAATTCCGCCTGCCAAAGGTGGCGAGTATGGCAACAACCCCTCATGATCTTGGAGTTCCATGAGGGAGGCCTATGTCATGCCGTGGACAGCAGTGTGAGTCTACAGCCCGTAAATCATATCAACTTAAGACGACGAATTCACGTTATTGACAATTTTTCATGTTGTCTTCTTCTACTTCGAATTGATTACCTAGGTGGTTAACACGATTGATTAACTGTTACGACAGAAAAAAACCCAAAATCTGCTCTAAAAAACATAGAATATCACTTTACAGGTGCAAAACCGAGTTATGCCTCTAAATTTTCTGTACCTATAAGACTATATATTTTTAAAATTAAAATTGGTTTTACATAGTTACTAATAGTTTTCATTTCAAACGAGAATTACCTTTTTGGCGCTTATGACTTTTCAAGCTAGCTTTTTGCGTCAGTTTTTATGCAGGCGGGGGACCGCTCAGTCCGCACTTTACCACTGTAATCATCTTCATCATCATATCAGCCCGTTGACACCCACTGCAGGGTATAAGTCTCCTCTTCAGCACGCCTCAGTAAACGGTCCTGTGGAAGTCTCATCCACTGTCGTCCGGCTACCCTGGCTAGATCGTCCGCCCATCTGGCCGGTGGTCTGCCTCGAGGCCATGTCATTGTAATATGAACAAATAAATCAAATAATTGTCTTCACTTAATTTTTTAAGCACATGAAGGGGACTGTTTCAAATTACATCAGTCTTCTATTCCTTTAAGACACATATTTTTGACGTGACTGGCTGTCAGGAACAAAGGAATGAATAAAAGCATTTCAGATTACATGTACGCAAATTCACAACTCGTAAGATTTCGATCCATTGAAAGGAAAGATCAAGATAATCCGATTTACAAGCGAGAACGTTCACACGGCACAAACAAACGTACAGCTTAGTGTAATCTCAATGTATGTATGTATGTATAAATGTATTTTACTAGGGGTCGATGGAAACGATCAACTATTGCTGCTACCTGTTACGTTATGTCGGCCGAAAGTCGCCACTACATAGGGAGCCTGCTAAGGGATACCTCCAGAAAAATTAAATGATAATGAATGTGTACTAAGCCGAAAGGGGATAACTCTTACCACGGAACCACCCAAGGAACAACTTTAGTTCTACGACTTTTGAGGATTCGGTGATTTTTATTGAAGACAAGACCACGAAAGTTTAACCTTAACTGATTAACCGATAATGATAACCTAAACGTCAGCTGATTCTTGACAGGGTCGTTGACCTCTGCGAAGATTCGCTGTAGAAGTTAAAATAAAAATACCTACAACTAGAGAGAGGTATTTTATTAGATAACGTCGTTACCTAATAGTTAGTAATTTTCAAAATACACTCAGCTCCTGAGTAGGCTACTTGACTAAATTTTAATTTATAGTCCGCTATGAAGACGCGTATTTTTCCTTTTTTTAACGTAATCCAAAAATAACGGCGATACGCTGTATCGAAATATAGCGTGACGTCACGCGCCGACTTGTTTCGGTACAGTCTAAGACAATACTCTGTCGTCACGAGCCCAATCCTAAACTTCAATGCACTTTAGCTAAGTATGGTTTTATTCATTTTAAAAAACAAAAAATACATGTCTCTTTTTTGTATAATCTAACGGACGTACTTTGATTTTCGTACACTGACAAGTAGCCTATCACCGCAATGCACTTTAAGCGATCGTCATAAAAGTTGCTCGTTCACACCGAGCCCTAACGATCTGGCGAAGGTATGGATTAACTAGTAATTAAACAACTCAGTTTCAACGTGTGTTGACTTGTGTGCTTAGAATGTGTCGTGAACATAGATGGGTCTTTGCAGATTTGATGTTTCAAGCTAAAAACAGTTAGTCAGACATTATATGCATTTGCAGTGTTGGCCGAATGGTATGTACCTACCACCGACTTTCGATTCAAAGATCGGGGCTTGAAAAACATATGTTCATATTTTTAATACCTACGTCCTTTGACGTCGATTTAAAACATCTTGAGGAAAACTGCGGCTTAGTCAGCTTCAGACGTATTGACCTGATCTTTCTTCTGACTTACAGCTGACTAAGCTGGGAGGATGTCTGGGCAAGCCTAATCCAACTAAAAATGACCCAGGCACTGCAGCGTCCTGTACAGCATGAATACCAAGCTGCCAATGCTGACGCTGTATACATTATCTATAATAGAAGGTCTTACCTAAATTATTAAACAATACTATCTACCATCTGATTTCCATAGTACAAGCTTTGCTTCTTGCTTGCTTATGATGCTTATGATAGATATGTTTATTAGTATTTATCACTACACAATTTCACCTTAATTGTCTTTTTTAAACTTTCGCGATCACAACACATTATTAACATACATATAACCGGGTATTTATCGCGTAAATTACCTTTATTATTACCCGACGTTTCGCTTGGATTGCACCAAGCATGGTCCCGGGAAGACTGGTTCACCTTAATTGTTCTACAAACCTAAGATCTCATTAAAATTAAAGCGTACAAGTGCGAGCGAGGCTCGCGCCCTAAGGGATTAAAATTTTCTGAAATTAGAAGATTATAATATTTGATGAAATACAAGTCTATATGCTAGGCATATATATTATATGTATGTATGCTAGCGCTATATATGCTAGTGCTAGAGAACGTTTTCCGAAACCTAGACTGGAACAAGAAAGGAATAAAGCTTGACGGAAAAAATCTCTCGCATCTAAGGTTCGCAGACGATATAGTTTTACTTTCAGAAAACCCAACAGACCTGCAAGAAATGGTAGAGGAGCTCAACATCCAAAGTAAAACAGTTGGTCTAGAAATGAATAAGGAAAAAACTAAAGTTATGACAAATAATAGCAGAATACCAATTGAGTTAAACTCGACATTTCTAGAGTATGTAGAAGACTACATTTACCTAGGTCAGACAATATCATTTAAACGGAGTACAGAAAAAGAAATAAGCCGCAGAATAAAAAGCACGTGGAACAAATATTGGGCAATGAAAGAAATATTTAAGAGTGCTCTACCGATCTCCCTAAAAACAAAGGCGATGAATATATGCCTAACACCTTGCCTTATACATATATGCCTGTCAGACCTGGCCATTAACAAAAACGCAACAGAAACGGTTAAGAGTCTGCCAAAGAGGAATGGAGAGAAGCCTTATGGGAGTAAAACTAAGAGATCGCATTAAAAATGTAACTATAAGAAAGAAGACCAAAGCAAAAGATGTTTGTCTTAAAATTATAGAGCTGAAATGGCAATGGGCGGGCCATTTACAGAGACAAGACCCTTGTAGATGGTCGCAAATTGCCACTAACTGGATACCGCGAGATGCAAAAAGAAGACGAGGACGACCAATAAAGAGATGGTGTGATGATATCACAGATATTGCTGGAAATACGTGGTCTCGAACAGCCAAGGATAGAAGCCAATGGAAAAACTTGGAGGAGGCTTTTACCGCCAAAGGCGGTCCTTACCAGATAGATTAGATAATAAGTAGTGTAAGCGAGTATTTCATTAGATGAAAACCTAGATTTAGTAAACTTTTATATTATTTAGTTGGTAAGGAAATAAAGCTCTTTTTATTTTATTTTATTTATGCTAGCGAGTGACGTTTTGCCGTCATACGCCATTTGCTGCTATATTTAAATTGTGTGTTCAGCAATACCTAAAACTAACCATTCAACTACTTCGTATTGGATTTACGCTAGATATCATAATCATAAAGGTTTATTCGTTGAAATAATAACTTAATGTAACAGGAATTACAGTTAAAGTTTATAAGTAGGTACCATAAATATGAAACTATAATGTACGCTTAACCTAAGAAATTATAAGTAACTTATGTAGTAACTTAAAACATAACATAAATGAATGAAAAACGTACATACATATTTTCTGTATATATTAACTATTGCTAAGATGACGCTACCAAACATTTTTGAAAAGACGCGTAACCTTAATTTTAGAATAGACTTGGATATATTCTTGTTCCAAAATACAAGTGCCTCTGAGTGCCTACAATGTTTAAATAGTTATTTTTTCGAATTAAATTATTTTTTTAAACTTCATATGGGGTTCATTTCAGCCGTAACACTTCCACTACTGAACATTATGGGGTTAAAAAAATGTAATTCCTATATTTCAGAATTTTCTCTTTACTTGTGACACATAAGCTGGAAGCTGGAAGTGCCCTAGAGGATTTCTAGAGGATTTTTACTATTTCAGCCAACTTACATCAATTATTAAAACCTCCTTATAAAACACTGCATCCACTGGTAAAAACTGCATCCGTTGTGTGGCTTAGGAGTTAGAGGCCAAAAAGACAGACGCGAAAGCGACATTGTTATAAATTATTGTAAGATGCCTTCTTTTAAAATTCTAGAATCAAATGAGTGGAAAGATAGAATATTAATATTCTATCTTTCCACTCATTTGGTGGAGTTTAGGCCAAATTATTGAAAAGGCCATTCTATCGGAAGTACAGACACCAAACGCGGCAATCTAATAATATGGCAGCCGCTAAGTTGTCAATGTCATTCTTATGTCAATGCCGCCATATTTCAGGTTATTTTTCCAAACCTAACTAGGTATCTCATACAGTGAACCAACAGTTGGTGGCGGTTCTGTAGTTGCACTAACTAGCTAGAGCAGTGTATTATATTATCTGTGCTAGAGCTAATTTAATTGACGTAAAAGAACTGTAATGATAAACATAGGTATAGTAAGTCGGTTAGTGCCGTTCTAAAATTAAAAAAGGACCCCGATTTTACGCTGACAGTTATTAATTAGGAAACTCTCTGATCAGAAAAATCTCTAATTATAATTAGTTTTAGGATGTGTAAAACAGAATCCACACCAATGTTCCTATGTTTGTGACTTTAGGTACCTAACCTTACACTATAGAGATTGAGTAGAGATTTTATAATCTATCTGTTGGTACTGATCCGATCGTATGTCCAATCATGTTCTTTTCTTGCCATTACTAATCGGAAAATAATGTTTCTAACACACTTTCAGAAAACCGTAAATACGTGCATTATGACACGCCGTACGAGTGGAGGATTTTTAGACTCGGAGTCAGCCCACTCCGTCGGTGAAGGGGTATGTGTATATTATATTCGTAATCTGTACATAGATTACAACGAAACAAGATTTGTTGCCATTTATCATCACAGCCGTAGGACTGCTGTCCACGTCCACTGCTGGGCATAGGCCTCCCACATAATATCTCCAAGATTATGAACCTTGGCCTAATACTAAAAATACTCCTTTGTTAGTGAATCGATTTGCAAAATCGTTTTTGGATTCGGCGCGATACACTTTCTGATTGGTCCCATTTTTTAAACGACTTCAAAGGAGGTTCTAAAGTCTGTCAAGAACTGATTTGGGTTTTTGTTTGCTTGCTTTTAAAGCTAGCTCTGATGATGGGATCCATGATAAATTAAGTAATAAGCATACCTACGTTATAGCGGTTTGAGTATTCTCAGCAACATTTTAAATTTTATAATTGAAATCGGTTTTTATGTTGGCATAATTTTTGTTAAACATTAAATAATTATACCTATTGCTGCCCATCGGAGTGTCACAAGCACATAATAAATGAACTTCTTAATTTTTCTGTGGTCACAAGGCTGTATGTCGGACCCTATGTGATACCAGCAGGCTGATTACGTAACTCGCGACAGGCTTGCAACAGGCGTAAATCTCGCGACAGGCTTGCAACCGTCAATTTTGTATTAGCTGACAGCAAGGAATTGACGTTTGACAGCGATGAGCGAGATTTACGCCAGTTGCAAACCTGTCGCGAGATACGCAATCAGCCTGCCACAGTTGGCTTACTTGTTTCAATATTTGCTTTGCCTTATTGATGGAAATTCATATTTTTCAGGTTACGTCTGCGAGCTGTCAAGTCTGTCAACCATTATCTCGTTGATCCTTTATCATCATCATAATAAAAGCAATAATCTCAAAGATGTGAGAAACTTTATCATGAAGAACTTTATCATACTTTCTGTACTTTAACACTTTACATTTAAACTTGCTCTTTGTCTTAATTCTTATGCTTCAACTTTGGCACCTTACTGCTCACTACTTGTCCTGCCGATATAATGGCTTCTTCCCAAAAACGTTGGGTCACCACGCCGCCTTATAATACCAGCGTCTTATTGGCGGAGAATGCGAGCCTCTCATTGGTCGGATATCTCTGGATTGGTATCTACCAATCCAGTGACATCGGAAGTAATATTTTGTTTATTAGAACTTATTATACAGCGTGTAACAGAAAGGGTGGATCATCGGTGGTAGGGCGATGGGTGACCTCAATGCCTATCGATTTAACCCCCCTGTATGTTCCGCTATTTTCAGCCGTTCAAAAGTTATTCAGATTTTTATGAAATTTTGGTCAAAATCCGATTTTGGGCTTCATGTCCCATGCGTAGCCAAAATGTTAGGTCTACGACGGTAATTTTTGTTTTAGCTTGTAGCTCAATAGTAGATCTTTCGTCTTACAATATCGTTTTGAGTCGTTTCTTTATTTAATTCCAAATAAAAAATAATCTTTACAAAAATAAACGGCAAACTTAATTTTTCAACAAACTTTGAAGGCTCCCAGATAAAAAAAATACAAGACTTTTTTTCTACAACCTACCTTAAAAACTACTACTATTCATGGAAAAGTAATCCTGAAATTTTCATTTGGCTAGTATCATGGAATCATGTTAAAAAGTGGACTTGAAAATTGTACAAGTGCTAAAATCGATATTTTTCTGTCCATCAAAGGTAGGGATTGTGTCTATTAAAAAAATACATGTAAGTAATTTATTTATTTTTCATAGTAAATGCTCAAATTGGGCTCCATTATTGGCTATGCATAGCCTACACCTTTTAATAAAATTTCTTTTGAGTCTGCGGAACGAATCTTCCTTTTCCCTGATCTTCATTTGGGCCTGGTTTACTTTTTGCCTCAATTGTTCTATGGAGGAATATTCGGATTTGTACACCAACTCTTTGTAATTGCCCCAGATAAAAAAATCTACGGGATTTAGATCTGGGGACCTTGGAGGCCAGGCTATGGGCCCCCCACGGCCAATCCATCGGCGTGGGAAAACTTCATTCAAATACTCCTTTACATTTCTCGCGAAGTGGCATGGCGCTCCATCACACTGAAAATACATTTGTCTGCGTACTGCAAAGTTGACGTCCTCCAACATTTCATGCAAGTTATTTTGCAGAAAACTCAAATAAGCCTCTCCGTTTACTCTAGTTGGCAACTCGAATGGTCCGATCAGCTGTCTATCGAAAACTCCTGTCCACAAATTGACGCTAAACTGATGTTGAAAGCTGTGCCGGCGAACAGCATGTGGGTTTTCAAAACTCCACGAGTGGTAATTATGCATGTTGAAAATTCCGTTCCGGCTGAAAGTTGACTCATCAGTCCACATTATGTTGTCAAAAAAATCTTCATCTGCTTGGCACCTATTTATCATATCTTGACAAAAGGCGACTCGTCGGGGATAATCCATAGGTAATAATTCTTGGACTTTTTTCACATGGTACGGGTGCATGCCTTCCGCTCGCAAAATTCTGTGCACAGACATATGAGATAGGCCCGTGCGACGGCTAATGGTTCTCGTACTTGTCGATGAATCTCTTTGTGCTTCTTCCAAGACTTCTTCTATTTGATCTGGGTCGATTCTCGGCACTCCCTCAGGTCGAGAAGTACCGGGTATGCGACCTTCCATGTATGCATTACGAACACGTAAGAAAACACGATAGTCAGGGTAGGTCTCAGGTTGTACACCACCTCTTCTAATCAATTGCTCTTGGTACATTCTAGCAGCCTCTCGAGCGTTTCCTTGAGCTGCACCGTAACAATAATACATTTCTGCATATTCACGTGGAGAATATGGCATGATGCACCAATCGCACAGTTCGTACAGTCCAGTAAACGCGCACAGTCTTCGTTCCGAGGTAAAAGCAGTCCAAATCAATCTACTCGTAGTATCAAAGTCCAATAAACAAGCCAAATTCAGAGGGTTAAGTAAAAAGACTGGTAAAAAAACGTAACACGGGTAAGGGCAGACGATAAACGACTAAGGAACGTTAACCGAAACAACAAGTCCTTCAAAAAATACAATGTAATAATACCATAAACATCCCACCTAATCAACCAACCACAAGAGTGCATGAGCGAGACAAAAAATAATTTAGCTATTCATTTCTAATGTAAGCCGGTTGCTGCTACCTGATAACAATAAGTAGGTACCTACTTACATTACAATGACCTTAGAGGAGTTAGTTATTGGCTTTAGGTAATTAGTAAATTAGGGATTATGTATTGCCACTTTCATTGTTTAAAAAAATATTTGAACATGATGTCTTGCTACTAGCCAAATTAAATTTTTAGGATTACTTCTCCATGAATGGAAGTAGTTTTTAAGGTAGGTTGTAGAAAAAAAATCTAGTATTTTTTTTTATCTGGGAGCCTTCAAAGTTTGTTGAAAAATTAAGTTTGCCGTTCATTTTTGTAAAGATTATTTTTTATTTGGAATTAGTTAAAGAAACGACTCAAAATGATATTGTAGGACGAAAGATCTACTATTGAGCTACACGCTAAAACAAAAATTACCGTCGTAGACCTAACATTTTGGCTACGCATGGGACATGAAGCCCAAAATCGGATTTTGACCAAAATTTCATAAAAATCTGAATAACTTTTGAACGGCTGAAAATCGCGGAACATACAGGGGAGTTAAATCGATAGGCATTGAGGTCACCCATCGCCCTGTCACCGATGATCCACCCTTCCAGTTACACCCTGTATACGAAGGTGGATTTTAATCATTGTACCGTTATTAATAGTAATAATTCTATACTCGATTATTACAACAGTTATACACATTGTTTGGCAATTCCTTGTCAATTCATGGCAAACGGAAATACAATGTATTCACCTAAAACTTGTCTTTTATGTAAGTTGCCAAACAGCATACCTTTAACTTTACCTAATAACTTTAATATTCAATTAGTGATTATACAAATGGTTATATAAACTGTAACAATCATCGGAAAATGGCCGCCTACATGGCTAGCCAAATAACTTACGAATTTTTATATTAACTTGACACTGGCGGAATTGTGCTAAACCAAACACAAAAAAACCATAAAATAAAAAGACAAAACAACATCATCATCATCACCATCGTCAACTGCCCGGTCTCACCCACTCAAGAATCAAGAATCAAGAATCAAAAAATACTTTATTCAGTGCGGCCGCATGGACCTTATTGACGCGTCACAAATTACAAAATAAAACAACACAAATAAATAGAATAAAGCACATAATTGAATCTGTTCACTTCAGATGACACGCGAGTTAGGAAAAGAAGTGAACAGAAGAACTTAACTCGGTCGTTATAGTCATCATTTAACAATTTTATTTTGTCTTATGTTACGTTTGACGGAGTTGGAGCAGATTCCGTCCCAAGTCCCAAGTCCCACTGCTGGCTATAGACCTACTTAAGTTTCGATATAGTTTAACCATCATGTAATAGAATTGAAAAAGTGAGGTTTCTTTTTCGCGTGACTTTTTCAATTATATTAAGAAATTTTCTAAAATATGGTATAACATAATTAGTGATCGGCATAGGTAGTGCTATTCACGACCGCTAACTTAACATGGATATGCCTTCCAAATCCCGGGAAATATATTTTTATTTTATTAAACGGGTTTTTTAGGAATTCGTATTTGACATAGTAACTATTGGGTTTTATGCAAATACTTATTGTATTGGTCACTTAATTCCGAGCATTGCCATGCCGATATAATGGAATATTCCCAAAAACGTTGGTTCACCACGCCGCCTTATCATACCAGCGTCTTATTGGCGGAAAATGCGAGCCTCTCATTGGTCGGATATTCCTAGGCCAATCAAGTGACATCGGAAGTAACATTTTGTTTATTATAACTTATTATATACGAAGGTACTATTGTATCATTGTACTGTTATTAATAGTAATAATTCAATACTCGATTATTACAACAGTTATACACATTGTTTGGCAATTCCTTGTCAATTCGTGGCAAACGGAAATACAATGTATTTATCTAAAACTTGTCTTTAACATAAGTTGCCAAACAGCATACCTTTAATATTACCTAATTACTTTAATATTCAATTAGTGATTATACAAATGGTTATATAAACTGTAACAATTATTATCCTGAACAGATATGTTTTACCAGAGATTTAAATCGTTAGATGTGTCCAGACACCAAAAACTGTTGCATTGTCTCTATTATGTCTGTCAACATAATGGCGACGCACGCACACGTTTTGCCGTTAAACGAAAGTGTTATTTATTGTTAACATTTGTTCTGCAATCACGCACACGAACTTTGGTGAATATATGTAGATACATATATCGTTCGAAAATAACACACCACATCCGGATAATGCTGTGTTTAGATGTACCTACGCTGATTCCAAATAATTGAGCTCACTCATTTCGTGTGGAAAGGTAAGAAAAAGCTATTTTATATTACAGTATGACTACCAGCCCATGTTTGTCCTGGTAGGTAGTCATATTGATAGGACAAAATGGTATGACAACTCGGAAGTAGCGGACAAAACGGTGAGGTCTCATTACGGTGAGGGCGTATCTAACGATTTTAATCCTTGGTTTTTACTTGGTTTTCCTTGTGCTATGTTGTTATTAGGTGTCATGTACAAGGAAAAATTAAACCAGCTTTCCGTGATCCTTCAACCATCATCTATGTCAGTAAAAATGTTTAGATTGGCTGTTATAATATTAACTTGCATCAAACCTTCTTCAAGTGAGTACTATTATCTAATATTATCAGAATCAGGTACAAATATTATATATATATAGTCATCCTTCGATGACGGCGCCCTATATCACTCTCTGATAGGAGCTCTTATATAGCTCGCTAGTCTGTGGCGTTAATTTTTTTGAAGGTAAAGAAATTGAAACAGAAACGTTATCAAAATATAAAAGTGTATTAAATTTAAAAAAATGGAGAAGCTAAGGTTGGGGCAGTTATGCTGGTCTGGTTTCACTTCGTGGTCCGGCACTGTCCTGGCTAAGTGGTGCGACGACTGCTCGCTCAGGCGGGTTCGGTGCTCGACGACGGAAGGAAAAGGGCCGGTGAAGTCTGCCGTGTGAAAAAATGTTCACATCATAGTATTCGCTCTTTTCACCTTCCGCGGATAGTGAACCGCCTGTGTTGGCGAGCCTAAGAAGAGAGCCGAATAAGCAGTCAAGGAAATAGCATATTTTTATGGCAGCATCAGGGATTTTTTTCTTGAAAGCATTAAATGCCGCTTGTTCCATTTATGCACTGTTATTTTTTATATTTGATAAGAATATCAAAATATTGTAACTATGTACGTGTTTAAATGTAAATCGATTCAGTGTGAACTTCTTGTGTGATAAGATAACATCTTTATAAATTTTATTTCAAGGGGATTCTGATGAACTGATGAGTTCACAAGGATCCCCTGGGGGATCAGGTTAGGGGATCCTGGTGGTCGAACCCCAACTCCACGAGTGCGCTGCTCGAGACGACAGATATACTATTTAAGTTTAGTTTTGTTTAAGTACATGTTTTATTATAATAATTTATACATATCAATATTGTAGCTCTATACACTACAGATACTAATAATAAAATTACTTTTCAGGTGAGCTGATGTTGTGCTTCAATGATAGGATTTTTCAGGACATAACAGTAAATCACACTTACATGTTTTTTAACAACCAAACAATTTATGCGACCTGTTATGGGCCCATTAATGAGAGAAATGGATTGCGTTTTAAAAAAAAAGGTAACCACCGCAGACTAATTCCGAATCTCGCGACTCGTTTCTTCTTTCTCTTACTTTTTGGTTTCTGTCACTAGGGGTCACAATTTCTGCAATAAATCGCGCTAGAGAATTAAATAAGTATATAGAAAGAAAGAAAGAAAACACATTTATTGGCACACAAGACATACAGGTAAACAACAGAATCAAAAAAATATTTAACAAATAACATAAAACATCAAAATAGAAAAAACAAACCAGTATTACAAACTATGTGGGTAAGGCCCTATATGACGATGTGAGCCAAAAGGTGACGTCTCAGCATAATGCTGCGTACCACTTAATAAAAGAAGAAGAAGAATATGGCCAGTGTTCTTAATACACCCGAAAGTTTGACAAAATTATTAATTTACAACCAAAAACAAAGTATCCTATATTTATATTTTGTTTAATTGGTAATTCTATACATTCTGGAATGGAAGAGCTCATTTCCAATTGATTTTGTTGTGGGTATAATGTAGGGTGGCGGGTTTATTCCACATATAATTAGTTTTTTATGGAAATCTCCGGATTTTGAGCTTAAAATTGAGATATTTTTCACCAAAAGCACAATTACAGTAAACTTTTGATGTTTTCTGGATAGTTAAAGGATTAAGAATTTATTTAAGACAGACATTTAATTCCGAGTCCCAGAAAAGATATGTTATGGTGCAAAAACTACTATCATTATTCGAGGAATATCTTTTTTCCTTACAAATGCGGTCACTAAGTGTAAAAAAAATGTATAGCGTTATGTATATTGTTTTACTTATTTATTTCACTAGCCATCCAAAAAGCTATTGTTGTAAAAAAAACAATTTGTAAAAGCATATCTGTCGTTTCTAAGAAATGTTCAGCCTCAAAGTACACAGTTTTGCAATGATTTTTTGTGTACCTACTTTATCAAAAACAAACCAAAGCATGTTGAGCAGTTTCTTGTGCAATGGATGTGCTGACCAAAAACAAAAATATAAAATTCCGACACCCTAAGTATGCAACAAAATCAAACGGAAATGAGCTCTTCCATAACCCCCTTTAAGGAGTGTATCCAATTACCAATCATTTTGTATAAAGACAGCACAATATTAGTTCGCAATATATTTTATTTTATTTTTACAAGCTTTTTTTTAGCTTGCCCTGTATGTATATAATGTATGTATGTATGTATGTTGAAGCAGATATCTTCAACCAATTGAGCTGAAATTTTGTATACCTCTACATGTTTACTTTGGATGTTTTCATTTGGATGTTTACAATGCATGGTCAGCTATGTGACGTCACTCTGAATCCAACATGGCGGAACACCTAAGATGGCGGACTACATAATTTTAATGGACCCCTATAATATGGGTATCAAATGAAAGGGCTTGCTGAGAAAGACTCAAAAAATGAAATGACGTCACTCTGAATCCAATATGGCGGAACACCCAGGACTGGACTGGACTGGACTGGACTGGACTGGCCTGGCCTGGCCTGGCCTGGACTGGACTGGACTGGACTGTACTGTACTGTCATGTACTGTCCTGTACTGTCATGGCGAACTGCTTATTCCTATAATATGGGTATCAAATGAAAGGGCTTGCTGAGAATAACTCAAAAAATTAAATGGCTTCACTCTGAATCCAACATGGCGGAACACCCAAGATGGCGGACAAGTTATTTTTAATGGACTCCTACAAAATGGGTATCAAATGAATGGGCTTGCTGAGAATAATATTCGAAAATGAAATGACGATACTCTGAATCAAACATGGCAGAACATCCAAGATGGCGGACTAGTTATTCTTAATGCACTCTTATAATATAGGTATCAAATAAAAGGCCTTGCTGAGAGTTACTCGAAAAATTAAATGACATCACTCTAAATCCAACCTGGTGGTATACTCAAGATGGCGGACTAGTTATTCTAAATGCACTTTTACAATATGGGTATCAAATGAAAGGCCTTGCTGAGAGGTACCTACTTGAAAAATTATATGACATCACTCTAATTCCAACATGGTGGTCATGAGATGAACAGACAAGAAACCAACTGTCCAGTGATAACTAAAAAGTAAAAAATAAATTAAAAGTAAAAAACTTTTTAACAAACAAGCTTTTATTAAAACGTACCCACTAAAAAATATAAAATATTTTTTTTCCATTAAAGTTTAATGTCAACTTAAAACGTCTTTACACAAATGTAATAAAAAAAGCTTGTCGCAAGATTTAAGCAGGTACTCGTATTTACATTGTTTGAAAACAAATTAAATCAAGTTACATGTACACAGTAACCGGCCAGTGCCGTGGGGTAATGGCCAGTGCCGTGGGGTGCCGGTAGTAGAATGTTACCCCTCCTCTCATGCCCGTGGATGCAGTAAGAGCCTACTAAGGGATACCTCCAGAAGATGGGCAGCAGCGTCTTTCCGTGTATCAACATCCCGTACTGCGCTCGCCAACCCGCCTGCCAAGCGTGGTGAGTACGGCAACTACCCCTCATGGAGATCCATGAGGGAGGCCTGTTTAGTAGTGGACATTTTACGGCTGAAATAATGATGATGACATGTACACAGGTTAATCTCGCGACAAGCTTTTTTATTACATACATATATTGTGTAAAGACGTTTTAAGTTGACATTAAACTTTAATGGAAAATGTTTATATTATTATTTTTAGTGGGTATGTTTTAATAAAAGCTTGTTTGTTAAAAAGTTTTTTACTTTTAATTTATATTTTATTATAACAGATTGATTACAATTTAATACTATGCATATCTACAAATTTCATCATCATCATCATCCGCAGCCCGATTTCACCCACTGCTGGGCATAGGCCGAGCAAATATGAGTCATAGCAAATTGAACAGGTGCGAATGAGATAGGCACGCATTTGCAAGCGCAGTGTGAGCGCTCACACGAACAATACCATTGAAACAATAGAAACTGGTCAGCGGGCGGCGGCATCTTAGAGGTTACAAACATTTTATAAAGTGAGGCAAATTTAGCTTGTGTATAATTGGTAATAACAGAACCAAAAGCAAGTTACTTAAATAATAGCAATATATTGATGTAATTTGTTTAAATCCGATTCTTTGTTAATAACGATTACGGGGGATGTGTCATCATCATCCTCTTCTTCCGGACCCCCTTTGGGGTCACCGGGTGAGGCCTCGAGACTTAGTCTCTTTACCCCGGCTTCATCTCTGGGGGCTGCAACCTCCAGGTCACTCTTCTTGTAGCCCTTTGAGTGGGCGGGTGTCTATGATTCTCCCGGGCGGAGGTGCGGTGCGGGGGGGCCTATGCATATAAATTTCTACGCATGGCCTCCAGTCCCCGGACCGCCACCTCATTCGGCGTGTCTTCGCCCGCGGCGAGGGCCATCAGGATCTCGGTGAGGATCCCCATGAGTATCACGGGGGCCTCAACCGGTCCGACGGGCCGTGGCTCAGCCGCGGGTTCGGTGGGTGTGCCTTCTGGGCGGGGGTTGCTTGTGTTGAAGCCAGGGTTGGCCTCAGTAGTGGTCGGCGCTGACGCGCCGAGGGGTGCCTGCATCCGTGGACGTGGCAGAGGGGGTCCCGCCTGGCGGGCTGGGATCGGTGCTGGGCGTTCTTGGTTGGCGCCTTGAGCGGCGCTTGCGGGCATCTGTGGCGTGGAGAAGGTGAGCGGCTGCCGCCTCCTCCTACCTCCACGGCTTCGTCTGCTTGGCGGAGGGCGTACTTCCCCGGCGGTCGGCCCACTGTGTGGTAGCCGACTGGCCTGGGGAGGGGCAGCACTTTGGCGGCGGGCCGGGATGGCGGCCGCCGTGGTGCCGGCAGGAGGGAGGTCGGGTGACCCCTCCCTTCCCGCGGCTGGAGCGATGCGAGGTGGCGGGATGGTTACCCCGCGCTTCCTCGCCTCCTTCCTCAGGACGGGACACTGGCGGTTGTTAGCCGTGTGTTCCCGTCCACAGTTGGCACAGGTGGGCTTTTCTTTTAGGGGACGTGGGCAATCGGCAGCTGCGTGTTGCCCGCCGCACCGCACACAGCGCGGCGGACGGTGGCAGTGCGCCGAGGCATGCCCAAACGCCTGGCAGCGGTGGCATTGCGGCACTCGGTTTGCCGCGCCGCGCCAGTGTTCCACGCACACGCCCGGCATGTTGAATAGCTCTGTGATGCTATACAGCCTTACAAGCTCCTCCAAGGACATGCGGTCCAGCTGTGCGTGGTAAAGGCAGCCAGCGCGGCCTTGTTTGGGGCGGATGGCTTTTATGAATCTGACCGGGAACCCCCGGTCAGACAGGGCGGCGGCAATGTCGTCCGTGGGTGTATCCCACGGGAGTCCTCTGATTGCCACCTTTGTTGGGAGCTCAGCAGAGACCGAGTAGCTGTACCAGCTAATGGCAGGGTCCTCCGCTGAAGCTTCGACCAGAGGGCGCTGTATCTTCCGGTATTCCTCTGGGGAGCGTGGGGTGAACCGGACCCCCTTGCCAAAGGGTCGGGCGTTGGGCGCGTGCCCCAGCTCCTCCCGGAGGGTGGCGAAGTGGCGTGCCCAGTTGGGCATGCACTCCACCACGATGGGTGGATAGCTCTTGAGAGTTGAGCGGGCGGCGGCTAGATCCTCTTCTGGAGAAGTTGTGGGGTCGGCGGAGGCCGCGGGGTCGAGGCCCGCGTTGGACTCGCGGGCCGAGGGGCCAGCGATTTGCTGGCTAGCGGCGGTAGCTGTGTTGGGCAGGCGGGCAATGGGGCCTGCAGCCGCCGGGTAGGTCGGCAGTGGCAGTCGAGTGGCGGGGGTTGCGTTGGGCAGGCGCGCTGCTGAGACGGCGGTGTGTGCGCTAGTGCTGATGAGGCGGCCTGCGGGTACCGCTAGGCGCACTGTCAGCAAGATGCGTCAGCGAGACTTGCGTAGGAGGGCTGCGGTGGAAGGGCGGCGTATGATGAGGATTCATTCTCACACAGGACTTCCTCCACGGCGGCGGCTGGGGATGAGGCAGCGCTCGACGACTGCAAGTCCAACGCTCCATCTCGCGGCGGTGGTGGGGATGGCAAGAGACGCTGCAGTCTGCCAGTGAACGGCGAGTCTTGAGGTGGCGGTGAGGATGGTGACGGCGGGGCAGAGGGGGTCCGTAGACGCTGCCTCTTGTCTTCCTGCGCATCCTCATCCTGTGAGACGTCGACTTCCCGACGTCTGGGTTGGGCCCTTGTTCCCGATGCTCCGGTGGAGGAGCGGGGCGGAAGCTCAGTTCCGCTAGCGCTCGTCACGGCCGAGTTTTCAGGGGGCAGGGGGGCGTTTTCCGACGCTGGTATGCGGATAGGGCGAAACCGCGGCGCAACCATAGGTGGCGCGGTGGTCGCCCTGTGACTTTCGCACGGGAGGCTTTTTCCCCTCGGACATAGTGTCTCGGGGAAGGAAGAAGGGAAAAGAGTGAAAAGGGAATGCACCCCAAAAGGTAGGGCAAAAGGTTAGTAGGGCGAAAGGCCAAGCCGGGTGAGATCCCTAAGGAAGGCCCAGCTTAAGCAATTCAGCGACGCTTACTAACCTAACTCGTCAACCGGAAGCAAGAGTAAAAATAAAAGGGAGACACTGCACTGGAAGTTTTATAATAAAACCTCAGACAGTGACCGCAACCCAATGTAGGGACGAGGGTACAAGAAGAAAAGTCCCACAATGTACACTCGCCGTAGAACGGTCCGAGCGGCCAAGTGCGATTGGTGGGGTTTCACGGCACAACACAGACACTGGAGTCACTATCTCAACACAACACAATAACACAACGCGAACGACACTACAAATCCAACGCGAGCAGATCCTGCGGTCTAAACGACGAGTTGGACTCAAGTCGGAGACGGCAAGGAGCTCAAGCGCGGTTGAGCGGGGGGGGGGGACGCGAGAGGTATCGCGACGCGGAGCCGGGCTCACGAGCGCTCGCTGCGGCGCGAGGACGGCGACTGGGGGGGATGTGTCGTTCTTGCGCGTATGGAATTTTCCAAATTTGACCCATACATTTACATGACCTTTCTTCTGCACCAAGGCTTTCATTTTGTTGAGAAAATCTTGGAATCTGGGCTCAAATGATCATTTATAAGGTGCGAATCAGATAGGCACGCATTTGCAAGCGCAGTGTGAGCGCTCACACGAACAATACCATTGAAACAATAGAAACTGGTCAGCGGGCGGCGGCATCTTAGAGGTTACAAACATTTTATAAAGTGAGGCAAATTTAGCTTGTGTATAATTGGTAATAACAGAACCAAAAGCAAGTTACTTAAATAATAGCAATATATTAATGTAATTTGTTTAAATCCGATTCTTTGTTAATGGATGTGTCGTTCTTGCGCGTATGGAATTTTCCAAATTTGACACATACATTTACATGACCTTTCTTCTGCACCAAGGCTTTCATTTTGTTGAGAAAATCTTGGAATCCGGGCTCAAATGATCATTTATAAAAATACGACGGACTGAGTCTCGGAAACGTATATCAGGGGCCGACATAGACTTACGAGCCCTAGCCGCCGCTATAAAGTCCTCTTTCAAATAGCGGCTTGTAAAACTAACGAGTATAGCCTTTTCTTTGGAGCTATGAAGTGGAACTCGATACAGGTAGTCAATGTTGCTTCTTGACGAGTCAAAACGCAGCACCTTGCTGATATTCTCGACGACGGAGAAGAGATTTTCGTCTTTCTTTATTGGAACTCCTTTAATCTCCACGTTGTTTAGACGTGACCTCTGATCAGCCATCGAAAGTTGGTGCTTCAGTTCAGCTACCTACATTGCTCTCCAGGCAATTGATGGCAACCTGCATTTCATCAGTTACTCGAGACTCCACTTTCGTTATTCTTACAGAGAAATCCTCTAAGCGTGACCCCATAAAATCACAACTGGTTTAAATTTATATCTTTTTAATTTTTTCAATTTATATCTTTAACTGGTTTTAATTATATTCTTCAGTTCCCCCTTTGGGCTTAGTATACATGTTTTAATACATCCTGTATCATAACCAAGAAGAATTAGACACCCTGTATAGTGAGCATATGCCAGATTGGCACATTATTAAACCATTTTTAGTTTTTCTTTGACCCGTATATTTGTTGACTTCCTGATCTCCGAAGTGAACGATATCACTCGTTCAAGTGAACGATATCTATTAAAATATATTATTAAGTAATAAATGTTATATATACCGTTTAAAAAAAAAACTAAAAACAGTATGGGTTTCTTTCGGTTTTTCCCCTTGAGGATCGGAACCCTGAAAAACATCCAGACACGGACAATTATCTGCAGAATACTAATAAGCATTTTTCCTGCGGCGAGAATCGAACCCGCAACCACCACGGCCATCAAGCCACCTGCGTTATGCAGGTCGTCAATAAAAAAAGTATTTTGCCCTTTTCAGAAAAACTCATCTACGAAACTAAAATGAATTCTCTATACCTGCAAAACCCTGATTACGTGTTGCAAGTGCTGATGACTGCTGCCGACAACGATACTGTCTTCGAGTGCTACGATGACATATCAGCAGATAGGATATCAGTCTCATTATTTTTGGATAAGTCAGTTATAAATTCGGGTAAGTTTTTTTTTCTTACTTTGATGTTTGGGCATTTTAAAGTAAAAGTATAAAGTATATTTTTATGGAACAAAAACACATTGGTACAGATAATGATGAACGTTGGCACTGCAAACAATGCCAGCGCCCGGCTCCTAAACCTATCACTATTTTGGGTTCATTGGTACAAATAAAAGCAAATAAAATAAAAGAGTCGTAAATAATAAAATAAAATTAAAATTGTTAACTAGAGAGTTTATAAAAGCGGTCTAAGAAGTGACTTTTGAAGGTTGTATGGTGTGGTTTAACACTTTTCCAAGAAAGGATAATATGGATATTGGCCTGTAATTGGTTACATTATTTTTATCACCTGATTTTAAAATTGGGACTATTTAGCATCTTTATGTAAAGGCAAAAATAAACCAGTAATAATTTGAATTATTAAACGTTATGCTATATATATATATAAAATAATATATCTTATACATATATATATAAAAAGCTGAAGATGGCGTTACTTTTTCAGAAAGGAGACACAATTTGACGATAACAGCATATTTTTTGATAAATCACAAACTTGCTTTCTCCGCTTGCCAGCTCCATCTGATAAGTTTAGTAGAATTCACTTCTATATTTTTTACTGAAAACGGCTCATTGAAATTGTATGATGGCCCTCGGTGTGTGAAGGACTCACACACACACTTGCACTTGACCAGTTCTATTTTATTTCAGATGTATATATCAATGTTAATGGATTATGGCTGGGAAGGACCGCAAGTACAACCAGTTCCTTTTTTTACAAAAATTATGAAGATGAAGAACGCATGAATGTAACTATTCTTGCAAAAGAGAGTATCGAAGGTAAAGTTAACCGAGAACTCACCGATCTTATCACATAGTTACTAGATATAAGTGACATTTTGGACGTGTCAACTGACTGCTTGCAGTGTTATTAAATATTTCCGATTTATTAAGTTTCTTTATCGGTTCTTCTAGTTTGTTCTTGTGGCTTGTGCCCTAAGGAGTAGCGGCCATTTTGAAAATTGTCGTTGCTCGCTCGTCGGATCGATCTGGTCTTCGTGGTGCATCGATAACTACCAAGGCGGGTATTCTCCCTCCTCAAAAGCCGGCAGCGCAGCAGCCTCTGGTGTTGCAGATGTGCTTGGGCGACGGTGACTACTTCCCATCGGGCGGCCCGTCCGCTCGTCTTTCTGCTTATAATAAAAAAAGAACGTCTGTGACTCCATCAAATCCTGCGCATCGCCGGGTTCCCACAAGTATCGGTGAGTGTAGCGCGGCCGGATTGGAACGCAAGCGGCGCGGCGCGTGCCCCGCAACAACCAACTGAGCTCTGCACAGGTCTGCATGAGCGCAGTATAGTTTTATGCTTTGGAATACTTAAAAGTAAAAGCATAGGAACATTATAGCGGTTTGCGTATTTTCAGCAATATTTTAGATTTTATCATTGAAATAGTTTTTTTGTTAAAAACATTAATCATCATCATTTCAGCCGTATAACGTCCACTACTAAACACAGGCCTCCCTCATGAATCTCCATGAGGGGTAGTTGCCATACTCACCATGCTTGGCAGGCGGGTTAGTGAGCGCAGTACGGGATGTTGATACACCGAAAGACGCTGCTGCCCATCTTCCGGGGTTATCCCTTAGCAGGGTCAAACTCAAACTCAATAAGTGTTTATTCAATAGAGCAAAACGCTACTTAGAATAGTCAGTTTTCATAATAACTCTTACTGCATCCACGGGCATGAGAGGAGGGTTAACATTATACTGCCGGCACCCCACGGCAATGTTAAAAACATTAAATAATGATTTTTAAATAGTTATTTTTTCACTGGAAATTTAAGGAAATTTTGTCTGTTTGTAGTTCTTCATTTACCGCCTGATCTGATCAAGAACCAGTTAAGTAAGTACTTCTCGTAGGTACAAAGTGGCTACTGGTACTCCGGTACAGCTACTGGTATTCATGCTGTACGGGACGTTTCAGTGCCTGGGACATTGTTAGATGGATTAAGCTTGCCCAGCACCATACCATCTTCCCAGCTTAGTCGGTTATTAGTCAGAGGAAAGAACAGGTCCGTACGTTGTAACAAACAATTGAATAAAAGAAAATATTTTAAAGTTATGGAATTGAATAATGTGTCTGGTACACTTTCATAATAAATAATCTGGGGTACCGTATAAATCAGAGTCTTTAGGTTGAACTGGCACTACAGATGTTGATGGCGGGATACCCGGACTCGGAACCTCGCGGATTCTTCATGATGGTAGGTTAAAGTAACCACCATACATTGTTTGTATAATGTATTGTTAAGTGTGATTCAAAATAATAACCTGAAACATTCTCCATGTTTCAGGTTATTCTTATCATTGAGAGTGACATTGAGAAATTAGCGGCTGTCATTTATTTGATTGACGCGTTTGATGGCTGTGATTCCGGTGTAATTCTGTCATAGAATAATTTAGTGTAGGTCTATTGTCTCCCCTGATGGATCCTATCTCCCTAGGGATCCATCAGGGGAGATCAATGATAAGAATAACCTGAAAATGAATTACCTACATATATTTTCATAAAATAAAAATCAGGCAAATGCCAGTTGGTATCGCGCACGAAGTCTGGTTTTCCTGTTTTTGTTATTGGTGACGGAGTAAACATATCTTTATTTTAATGATTTTTTAATAATATGAAAAATAACCAAGTGGAATTGAAAATTTCAGTTACACCATACAGTGTGGGCATTGCCGCTAATTATACCAATCTCCAAGTTGTAGAACTAAGGATGCAAAATGAATACTTGAAATTCAAGAGTGGCCAACGATTATACGAATTTGGATTATTTGTACTATGCGAAAAATTTTGTTTTGGTAAGCCTTCCTCCCAGAATAATTTTACAAGTTTATATAGTTAAAGGCCGCGGGGTGCCGGCAGTAGAATGTTACCCCTCCCCTCATGCCCGCGGATGCAGTAAGAGCCTGCTATGGGATACCTCCGGAAAATGGGCAGCAGAGTCTTTCCGTGTATCAATATCCCGAACTGCGCTCGCCAACCCGCCTGCCAACGGTGGTGAACCAACCGTCTACTGCCGGCAACTCACGTCAACTAGAAAACCTGCTTTTCTATAAACAAAAAACTGCACTCAAATCGGTCCACTCGTGAAAGAGCTACAGACTGACACACAAACACACACACAGCGGTCAAACTTATAACTAGATTCTTGATGCATTCTGAACAACCAGACTTTAACTTTTATGTCAGCAATAAATAAACCATCGTAAATATCGCGATCATCGCTGTCAATGGTAAATTTTTAGGGTTTCGGACCAACATCGTAAAAAGGAACCCTTAAGGTATGACTTTATCTGTCTGTCTGTCACAAATGGGTATCTTGAGAACTACTAATTCTGTACTAATTCTGTGTCGTTACTTGTTTTTTTTTGTTATTCACCTGTACTGTGGCGATCGTGCTGGGGAGTGGCCTGGTGACTTGTAATACAGGTTCAAAAGAACCTACATCAGGCACCAGTCTCTCACTAAGCAAGTACGCATACCTTTGTTACTATATTAGACCATAAGTTTATTGACTAAGTACTTTTGCGAGAGAAATACAAATAAACGTTTATTATTCATTTATTATTATAAGTTTGTATGAAAAAAAAATATTTTAGCATTCAATCAATCGCACCAGAC
This sequence comes from Pasiphila rectangulata, assembly GCA_963082625.1. Lineage (NCBI taxonomy): Eukaryota > Metazoa > Arthropoda > Insecta > Lepidoptera > Geometridae > Pasiphila > Pasiphila rectangulata. The sequence goes on from OY720240.1 coordinate 8,593,970, forward strand.
CACAAGCTTTGCTTACTTTAGGCTAGATGGTGCTGTGTGAAATCTCCAGCATTATTTACAAGATGCCTGACAAAGAATAGGACTGTTTTATGTTTGACCGCTGTGTGTAGGTGTCTGTCTGTGGCAGCGCAGCTCTTAAACGAGTGGACCGATTTGAATGCAGTTTCTAGCGGTGATTCTTAAATATATTTTATCAACATCGAAGTGTACAAGATATAAATATAAAATATTTTAATGTTTCTTGCTCACACAACCCAACAATATGTTGTGATCGGTAACCACCCATTTTACGCTTGTTTACAATAGTGCTAATGAAGGGTTACTAACCCATTTATAAGGTTATCTACCTGACACACCCTTATCAGTTAGCCGTCAAACGTCAACCGATACACATCTCCGTTATCAAAAAACAAGATTTCTACATGAAAATGAACACAACAAGTGATGAAGCTGCTCAAGCGGTCACCCTATTGCGACAAGACTCAGCGTGAAGTGGCGCATGCGCTAAACGTGAGCCAGTCTGCTGTTTCCAGAGTTTACCGTCGTTACCAAGAGATTGGTCACTTTAATCGAATACGCGGTTCCGGAAGAAAGAGGTGCACATCGGGGTGAAAAAGAGGATAATTAATCAAATGTCTCCGAATAAACCCGCGTTTGTTATCAAATGAAAGAAATGAATGCAAAACTAAAAGTTATATAAAAATCGGTCGAGCCATTAAGGAGATATGGGTATTAAAAATAGGGGTGAACAATCGAATGTTTTCAATTATAGGTACCTACCTCCAACTTACACAAATATTCAAATATTTCAAAGTTTTCAAATCTATCAAGCGTGGTCTGCAATGAAAGGGCATGATGTGTGGAATACAAAACTACATTACAATAATAAATTAGGTAGTCTTCAAGACTAGGTAAAGTGGTTAAGGGCTACTTAAAAATTTTAATTTTATAAACTTGTTGTTTATTATTTAACCCCCTGTGTCTCCGCCGATGATAATGATTGTTCCGTTTTCAGACCCTTACTTTGAACTGGATAATTCTAAGATATTAGCCAAGTACGTCGCAAACACAGCCAAAAGGACAAATATAATCATATATCGGATGGATAAACAGGATAAATGGGAATGCCCTGCTGTTGTAAGAATTGGTAAAAATGCGAATAACGGAAATCGAACCTACGGTAAGCATGACATTCCCAAAGATATTAATTTCTAGTCTAGAATCAGAGGCCATGGGGTGCAGCCAGTAGAATGTTCCCCTCCTCTATTCCCAAAGATGCAGTAAAAATCTTCAAAGGGATACCTCTGGGAGATGGGCAGTAGCATCTAACTGTGTATCTAACATCCCGTACTGCGCTCACCAACTTGCCTACAAGCGTGGCGAGTAAGGCAACAGACCCCTCATGATCTTGGAGATCCATGAGAGAGAACTATGTCCAGTAGTGGACGTGGACACAGTCCTAAGGTTAATGATGAGAAACATCTGCCCGCACTCCCGATATCCGAGGGGGTAACAGCACAACGCCTAGAAACCCTCAAACATCCGAGGTCACTCCGTGAAGCCTGCGAAGGTCCCAGGTACATTCTGCGCTACTTGTCGGAGTTGGGCTGGCTATGCTAGCCAGGCACCTCACGAATAATGGACCACGTTGGAGTACAAATGCGGAAAACGGCGTCACACTCACACATACTCGTACACAAGGCTTTTATGCTGCAACATGTATGCTGGACGAAACGCTGCAGTGCCAGGGACATTGATAGATGGATAAGTTTGCCAGGTTTGGCATGGCAACATGTTGGCAACATTCTACTGCCAGCACCCCACGGCCTTATGGTCTACAGTACTATCCTGCATTTTGTGTACTGTACAAACCCAACATAATATAAATGGTAGCATACTTCGCAACTAGTTCATAGTTCATAGTTCTTTATTAATAACTTATACACGTTACAGGTCACTTAATCATAAATATGTTAACAAAACATTAATAATTATTACATTCAAATTTAACAAAAAAACATAAATTATTAACTAGTCCGCCATCTTAAGTACACCGCCATGTTGGATTTAGAGTGACGTTATTTCATTTTTCGAATGATTCTCAGCAAGGCCCTTCATTTGATAACCATATTGTAGGAGTGCATTAAAAATAACTAGTCCCCCTATCTTGGGTGTTCCGCCATGTTGGATTCAGAGTGACGTCACATAGACGTCCAAACACATTATTAACATACATATAACCGGGTATTTATCGCGTAAATTACCTTTATTATTTCCCGACGCTTCGCTTGGATTGCACCAAGCATGGTCCCGGGAAGTCTTCCCGTTATATGTATGTTAAAGACGTCCAAACAAAACGTGTATCCAAAATTTCAGCTCAAGTGGTTGAAGATATCTGCTTCAAAATTGAGTTGCAAGATTCCATCCGAACAAACATAGTTACATAAGTACGAGTACATACATGATAAGTGTTTCTTTTTTTTGTGTTATTTTTGGTATTGTCTATGCCTACGCGTGTGTCCCCACACTACGCTAGCTTCCCCGGAAGCAGCCCAACCCTACGCATCAAGCAAGCGCGGACGCACGCGGTTTTCGCGCCCCCTGTTCGTTCCTAATCCGCAGCCTGAGAGGACATACATCTCGGCCCCCATCTTTTTAGGGTTCCGGACCAAAATGGTAAAAAGGAACCCTTATAGAATCACTCTGTCTGTCTGTCTGTCTGTCTGTCACAGATGGATATCTCGAGAACTACTGATGCTATCGACTTGCAATTTGAAATAGTAAAAGACAACAGTTTTTTACTTATATAGCATATATAAAAATTTAAAAAAATATTCTTATTTTGATTGCAGGGGGGCGGATAGGGGATCTCAAAAATTTTAAGTGAAGTTACTAGGCCGTGTGGGGTATCATATGAAAGGTATTAATTTGTACATTAATAAACAGTTTTTAGTTTTCCTTTAAACCGAATCGTTTTTGAGTTATTTACAAAAATGTTGAAAAAACGACCGTTCCCCCCCCCCCCCCTTATCTCCGAAGTTTGCAGAGATAAACCCGTAATACTTTTATAGCTAATAGAAGTGTATGTAAACTTTATAGGAAAATTATAGCGAACTCTCTAATTTGCATAGTTTTTTAGACAAGGGGGGTGGAAGTGGGGTTTTCAAAAATTTTGTGAAGTTAATAGGTGATGTGGGGTATCATATGAAAGGTATTCATTTGCACATTAATAAACAGTTTTTAGTTTTCCTTTAAGCCGTATTGTTTTTGAATTATTTACAATAATGTCGAAAAACCGACCGTTCCCCCCCCCCCCCCTTATCTCCGAAGTTTGCAGAGATAAACCCGTGATACTTTTATAGCTCATAGAAGTGTATGTAAACTTAATAGGAAAATTGTAGCATACTCTCTAATTTGCATAGTTTTTTAGACAAGGGGGGTTGAAGGGGGGTTTTCAAAAATTTTGTAAAGTAAATAGGTTATGTGGGGTATCATATGAAAGGTATTCATTTGCACATTAATAAACCGTTTTTAGTTTTCCTTTAAGTCGTATAGTTTTTGAGTTATTTACAAAAATGTTGAAAAAAATAGCGTTCCCCCCCCTTATCTCTGAAGTTTGCGGAGATAAACCTTTGAAACTTTTATTACTATTAGAAGTGTATGTAAAAATTAGAGGAAATTTATTACAATCTCTCTACATAGCATACTTTTTTAGAAATCATCGAAAGTGTAAAAAATCTACATAAGTTCCGCTATCAGACAAGAGATGGCGCTGTCAAGGTTCTCCAACAAATATAAAACCGCCTTTGTCATAAATTATATTGTATGATGGCACGGAACCCTCGGTGCGAGAGTCCGACTCGCTCTTGCCCGGTTTTATTTACTAATTAATTATCGCGCGCGACCACCAGTGGAAGGAGGCCTCCTACAGACTTATATGTGTGTAAGTGGAAGACATCCACCTGAACACCTGGGAGACTGCGATCAACCAGCTCGAGCTAGCATTGTGGCAGCAGAGGCACATGCGGGGTATGTACAATTCCAAATTTGCACGAAATTGATTTCATTCCCCTAGGCCTCCGATTTGAAACTCCCTTCGTATTTCCGTGAAATCTTTAAAACATTATCAAAGCAAGCCCCCCGCAGGGTGAGAGTACATTTGAAAAGAATTATTCCACCCAATAAGCTAAATAAAAGCTTGTAAAATGGCCGCCGCCACTGGATGGACCATGATGTATTTTTTTGGAAAACCCCCTACTATGGATGTCACCAGAAAGAGCTTGTTACGATTAAGTTATTTATTATTATTCTTATTATCAAATTTAGGACATACCTACATTTTTAGGTACAGCAATACGAGAAGGAAATTCGTGCAAAGCAACAAACGACGAGTTAAACACAATCACTATCGTACAAATGGAAACCCAGGACATACAAGGTATGAAATTAATGAGATATGAAGATTAAATAATATTTGACACACAGAGCACTATCTAGTCCCAAACTAAGCAAAGCTCGTACTAAAGAAACCACATGATTCATAGAATACCTAAGTACTTTTTTAATGTGAAATTTAAACTAATAATACCTAGGTACTTAAAAAACACCCATTAATGTCTGCAGAAAAGCAAACATTTGTTCCGCGGGATTCAAACACTCAAACCCCAAGATTCCCGACATCCGTTTCCATTTGAGCTGTAATTTCACATTGGTACTTAGAGTTTGCGTGACAACTGACAATACAACACGCAATACTTACTCTGACACTTTCAATATAGCCGCCCGCCGCCACAAAATGGCCACGAAAATCAAATCAATGAGCTATAAAAACTTGTTTTAAACAAGTCCAAACTGCAAGGTCCAATACACTTCTTTTAATTATGGTCTAATAATATTGATGGTTCTGTTTTTTTAGAAGTAAACGCATTGTTGGACGGGCGCTTGGAATCAACGAAAAAGGAGAATAAACACGGTGAAGGTTCGACCATTCTCATTAGTATCATCATCGGCCTATCTTTGTCCACTGCTGGACACAGACCCAAATCTGCGCCAATTCACCCAGTCATCAGCTTGTCGCATACAGCATCTGCTAGCGACCGTTCGCAAATCATCACTCCATCTAGCTGGTGGGCGTCCCACACTACGCTTGCCAGGTCGTGGTCTCCACTCAAGAACTCCACCACCTCACCCTCCCTTCCCACCTCAACGGTTATTGATTCTTCGACAGATTTGGCCAGCCCACTGCCACGTTTAGGTTTATGAAAGATTTATTCTCATCTAAAGAATTAACAATTCACCTACAATGTGAACCTATAAACTACTACACACCAATCCAGCCACTTCGATGTAGAATGTTTGTCGACAAACTGTAAATACTTAACCTAAAAATAACTTTCTTTCTGTTGGTTTTTATATATTTCTCAATTATTGAGGATTTGTGACTACTACTGCCTTCAATATAAATTACTATTAACTGGGTCAGAAGACCAACCCTTAGGAAGCAATTTATTTTAAGTCAGACCATTTTATTTAGGTACAAACATTCTAAATCGAAAGTAGCTGGAGTATATAGGTACCCGAGACAAACAATATAGTAAGTTTATAGTCGCCATTTTCATTTGTGATTGCAAGGGGGCGGAAAGGAGGTCTCAAAATATTTTAAGTGAAGTTACTAGGTCATGTGATAAATTTAAAGCTTGCAGATAAAAACTTCTCTAACTTACAAGTCTATTGATAATGATGCCATAATCTTATTTTCCATAGCAAAATCAATCATCTGGTGTCCTCTCTCGTTTCTTTGTCCATATCCCTTTTGTTTAATTATAAGATGTTCATCTTTTTGGGGATTACCAATTTTTGCATTAAACACGCCCATTATAATAATGTGTCCGTATGCTGCGTCCATGGCCTCGTAAATATTTATGTAAAAATTATTATTTGTTTCCATATCTGCTGACTCCGTAGGGGCATCATTATCAATAGACTTGTAAGTTAGAGAAGTTTTTATCTTCTGATTATTAACATACATATAACCGGGTATTTATCGCGTAAATTACCTTTATTATTTCCTGAAGTTTCGCTTGGATTGCACCAAGCATGGTCCCGGGAAGTCTTCCAGTTATATGTATGTTAATGACGTCCAAACAAAAAGGTGTATCCAAAATTTCAGCTCAATTGTTTGAAGATATCTGCTTCAAAATTGAGTTGCAAGATTCCACCCGAACAAACATAGTTACATAAGTACGAGTACATACATGATAAGCTAAATAAAAGCTTGTAAAATGGCCGCCGCCACTGGATGGACTATGATGTATTTTTTGGAAAACTATGGATGTCACCAGAAAGAGCTTGTTACGATTAAGTTATTTATTATTATTATTATTATCAAATTTAGGACATACATTTTTAGGTACAGCAATACGAGAAGGAAATTCGAGCAAAGCAACAAACGACGAGTTAAACAAAACCACTCTCGTAAAAATTGAAACCCAGGACATACAAGGTATGAAATTAATGAGATATGAAGATTAAATAATATTTGACACACAGAGCACTATCTAGTCCCAAACTAAGCAATGCTCGTACTAAAGAAACCACATGATTCATAGAATACCTAAGTACTTTTTTATTGTGAATTTAAACTAATAACACCTACTTAAAAAACACCCATTAATGTCTGCAAACATTTGTTCCGCGGGAACCAAACACTCAAACCCCAAGATTCCCGACATCCGTTTCCATTTGAGCTGTAATTTCACATTGGTACTTAGTTTGCGTGACAATACAACACGCAATACTTACTATGACACTTTTAATATAGCCGCCCGCCGCCACAAAATGGCCACGAATATCAAATCAATGAGCTATACAAACTTGTTTTAAACAAGTCCAAACTGCTAGGTCCAATACACTTCTTTTAATAATAGTCTAATATTGATGGTTTGGTTTTTTTAGAAGTAAACACATTGTTGGACAAGAGCTTGGAATCGACGAAAAAGGAGAATAAACACGGTGAAGGTTCGACCATTCTCATTAGTATCATCATCGGCCTATCTTTGTCCACTGCTGGACACCGACCCAAATCTGCGCCAATTCACCCAGTCATCAGCTTGTCGCATACAGCATCTGCTAGCGACCGTTCGCAAATCATCACTCCATCTAGCTGGTGGGCGTCCCACACTACGCTTGCCAGGTCGTGGTCTCCACTCAAGAATTCCACCACCTCACCCTCACTTCCCACCTCAACGGTTATTGATTGAAAAAGGAGAATAAACACGGTGAAGCTTCAACCATTCTCATTAGTATCATCATCGGCCTATCTTTGTCCACTGCTGGACACAGATCCAAATCTGCGCCAATTCACCCAGTCATCAGCTTGTCGCATACAGCATCTGCTAGCGACCGTTCGCAAATCATCACTCCATCTAGCTAGTGGGCGTCCCACACTACGCTTGCCAGGTCGTGGTCTCCACTCAAGAACTCCACCACCTCACCCTCACTTCCCACCTCAACGGTTATTGATTGAAAAGGAGAATAAACACGGTGAAGGTTCGACCATTCTCATTAGTATCATCATCGGCCTATCTTTGTCCACTGCTGGACACAGACCCAAATCTGCGCCAATTCACCCAGTCATCAGCTTGTCGCATACAGCATCTGCTAGCGACCGTTCGCAAATCATCACTCCATCTAGCTGGTGGGCGTCCCACACTACGCTTGCCAGGTCGTGGTCTCCACTCAAGAACTCCACCACCTCACCCTCCCTTCCCACCTCAACGGTTATTGATTCTTCGACAGATTTGGCCAGCCCACTGCCACGTTTAGGTTTATGAAAGATTTATTCTCATCTAAAGAATTAACAATTCACCTACAATGTGAACCTATAAACTACTACACACCAATCCAGCCACTTCGATGTAGAATGTTTGTCGACAAACTGTAAATACTTAACCTAAAAATAACTTTCTTTCTGTTGGTTTTTATATATTTCTCAATTATTGAGGATTTGTGACTACTACTGCCTTCAATATAAATTACTATTAACTGGGTCAGAAGACCAACCCTTAGGAAGCAATTTATTTTAAGTCAGATCATTTTATTTAGGTACAAACATTCTAAATCGAAAGTAGCTGGAGTATATAATAGGTACCCGAGACAAACAGTATAGTAAGTTTATAGTCGCCATTTTCATTTGTGATTGCAAGGGGGCGGAAAGGAGGTCTCAAAATATTTTAAGTGAAGTTACTAGGTCATGTGATAAATTTAAAGCTTGCAGATAAAAACTTCTCTAACTTACAAGTCTATTGATAATGATGCCATAATCTTATTTTCCATAGCAAAATCAATCATCTGGTGTCCTCTCTCGTTTCTTTGTCCATATCCCTTTTGTTTAATTATAAGATGTTCATCTTTTTGGGGATTACCAATTTTTGCATTAAACACGCCCATTATAATAATGTGTCCGTATGCTGCGTCCATGGCCTCGTAAATATTTATGTAAAAATTATTATTTGTTTCCATATCTGCTGACTCCGTAGGGGCATCATTATCAATAGACTTGTAAGTTAGAGAAGTTTTTATCTTCTGATTATTAACATACATATAACCGGGTATTTATCGCGTAAATTACCTTTATTATTTCCTGAAGTTTCGCTTGGATTGCACCAAGCATGGTCCCGGGAAGTCTTCCAGTTATATGTATGTTAATGACGTCCAAACAAAAAGGTGTATCCAAAATTTCAGCTCAATTGTTTGAAGATATCTGCTTCAAAATTGAGTTGCAAGATTCCACCCGAACAAACATAGTTACATAAGTACGAGTACATACATGATAAGCTAAATAAAAGCTTGTAAAATGGCCGCCGCCACTGGATGAACTATGATGTATTTTTTGGAAAACTATGGATGTCACCAGAAAGAGCTTGTTACGATTAAGTTATTTATTATTATTATCAAATTAAGGACATACATTTTTAGGTACAGCAATACGAGAAGGAAATTCGAGCAAAGCAACAAACGACGAGTTAAACAAAACCACTCTCGTAAAAATTGAAACCCAGGACATACAAGGTATGAAATTAATGAGATATGAAGAATAAATAATATTTGACACACAGAGCACTATCTAGTCCCAAACTAAGCAATGCTCGTACTAAAGAAACCACATGATTCATAGAATACCTAAGTACTTTTTTATTGTGAATTTAAACTAATAACACCTACTTAAAAAACACCCATTAATGTCTGCAAACATTTGTTCCGCGGGAACCAAACACTCAAACCCCAAGATTCCCGACATCCGTTTCCATTTGAGCTGTAATTTCACATTGGTACTTAGTTTGCGTGACAATACAACACGCAATACTTACTATGACACTTTTAATATAGCCGCCCGCCGCCACAAAATGGCCACGAATATCAAATCAATGAGCTATACAAACTTGTTTTAAACAAGTCCAAACTGCAAGGTCCAATACACTTCTTTTAATAATAGTCTAATATTGATGGTTTGGTTTTTTTAGAAGTAAACACATTGTTGGACAAGAGCTTGGAATCGACGAAAAAGGAGAATAAACACGGTGAAGGTTCGACCATTCTCATTAGTATCATCATCGGCCTATCTTTGTCCACTGCTGGACACCGACCCAAATCTGCGCCAATTCACCCAGTCATCAGCTTGTCGCATACATCATCTGCTAGCGACCGTTCGCAAATCATCACTCCATCTAGCTGGTGGGCGTCCCACACTACGCTTGCCAGGTCGTGGTCTCCACTCAAGAATTCCACCACCTCACCCTCACTTCCCACCTCAACGGTTATTGATTGAAAAGGAGAATAAACACGGTGAAGGTTCGACCATTCTCATTAGTATCATCATCGGCCTATCTTTGTCCACTGCTGGACACAGATCCAAATCTGCGCCAATTCACCCAGTCATCAGCTTGTCGCATACAGCATCTGCTAGCCGACCGTTCGCAAATCATCACTCCATCTAGCTAGTGGGCGTCCCACACTACGCTTGCCAGGTCGTGGTCTCCACTCAAGAACTCCACCACCTCACCCTCACTTCCCACCTCAACGGTTATTGATTGAAAAGGAGAATAAACACGGTGAAGGTGCGACCATTCTCATTAGTATCATCATCGGCCTATCTTTGTCCACTGCTGGACACAGACCCAAATCTGCGCCAATTCACCCAGTCATCAGCTTGTCGCATACAGCATCTGCTAGCGACCGTTCGCAAATCATCACTCCATCTAGCTGGTGGGCGTCCCACACTACGCTTGCCAGGTCGTGGTCTCCACTCAAGAACTCCACCACCTCACCCTCCCTTCCCACCTCAACGGTTATTGATTCTTCGACAGATTTGGCCAGCCCACTGCCACGTTTAGGTTTATGAAAGATTTATTCTCATCTAAAGAATTAACAATTCACCTACAATGTGAACCTATAAACTACTACACACCAATCCAGCCACTTCGATGTAGAATGTTTGTCGACAAACTGTAAATACTTAACCTAAAAATAACTTTCTTTCTGTTGGTTTTTATATATTTCTCAATTATTGAGGATTTGTGACTACTACTGCCTTCAATATAAATTACTATTAACTGGGTCAGAAGACCAACCCTTAGGAAGCAATTTATTTTAAGTCAGACCATTTTATTTAGGTACAAACATTCTAAATCGAAAGTAGCTGGAGTATATAGGTACCCGAGACAAACAATATAGTAAGTTTATAGTCGCCGTTTTCATTTGTGATTGCAAGGGGGCGGAAAGGAGGTCTCAAAATATTTTAAGTGAAGTTACTAGGTCATGTGATAAATTTAAAGCTTGCAGATAAAAACTTCTCTAACTTAAATTACTTAGATTGAAATCAGAGCACTATCTCGTCCCAAACTAAGCATAGCTCGTACTAAAGAAACCACATGATTCATAGAATACCCAAGTACTTTTTTATTGTGAATTTAAACTAATAACACCTACCTAAAAAACACCCATTAATGTCTGCAGAAAAGCAAACATTTGTTCCGTGGGAACCAAACACTCAAACCCCAAGATTCCCGACATCCATTTCCATTTGAGCTGTAATTTCACATTGGTACATAGTTTGCGTGACAATACAACACGCAATACTTACTATGACACTTTAAATATGGCCGCCCGCCGCCACAAAATGGCCACAAAAATCAAATCAAAACTTGTTTTAAACAAGTCCAAACTGTAAGGTCCAATACACTTCTTTTAATAATGGTCTAATATTGATGGTTTTGTTATTTTTAGAAGTAAACACATTGTTGGACGAGAGCTTGGAATCAACGAAAAAGGAGAATAAACACGGTGAAGGTTCGACCATTCTCATTAGTATCATCTTCGGCCTATCTTTGTCCACTGCTGGACACAGACACAAATCTGCGCCAATTCACCCAGTCATCAGCTTGTCGCATACAGCATCTGCTTGCGACCGTTCGCAAATCATCACTCCATCTAGCTGGTGGGCGTCCCACACTACGCTTGCCAGGTCGTGGTCTCCACTCAAGAACTCCACCACCTCACCCTCACTTCCCACCTCAACGGTTATTGATTATTCGACAGATTTGGCCAGCCCACTGCCACGTTTAGGTTTATGAAATCTTTATTCTCATCTAAAGAATTAACAATTCACCTACAATGTGAACCTATAAACTACTACACACCACTCCAGCCACTTCGATCTAGAATGTTTGTCGACAAACTGTAAATACTTAACCTAAAAATAATTTTCTTTCTGTTGGTTTTTATATATTTCTCAATTATTGAGGATTTGTGACTACTGCCTTCAATATAAATTACTATTAATTGGGTCAGAAGACCAACCCTTAGGAAGCAATTTATTTTAAGTTAGACTGTTTGTTTACAAACATTCTAAATCGAAAGTGGCTGGAGTATAGAAAGTGGCGGGTACCTACCCGCGACAAAAAATATATTAAGTTTATAGTCGACATTTTCATTTGTGATTGAAAGGGGGGCGGAAAGGAAGTCTCAAAATATTTTAAGTGAAGTTACTAGGTCAGTGATAAATTTAAAGCTTGAAGATAAAAACTTCTCTAACTTACAAGTCTATTGATAATGATGCCATAATCTTATTTTCCATAGCAAAATCAATCATCTGGTGTCCTCTCTCGTTTCTTTGTCCATATCCCTTTTGTTTAATTATAAGATGTTCATCTTTTTGGGGATTACCAATTTTTGCATTAAAATCGCCCATTATAATAATGTGTCCGTATACTGCGTCCATGGCCTCGTAAATATTTATGTAAAAATTATTATTTGTTTCCATATCTGCTGACTCCGTAGGGGCATCATTATCAATAGACTTGTAAGTTAGAGAAGTTTTTATCTTCTGATTATTAACATACATATAACCGGGTATTTATCGCGTAAATTACCTTTATTATTTCCTGAAGTTTCGCTTGGATTGCACCAAGCATGGTCCCGGGAAGTCTTCCAGTTATATGTATGTTAATGACGTCCAAACAAAAAGGTATATCCAAAATTTCAGCTCAATTGGTTGATGATATCTGCTTCAAAATTGAGTTGCAAGATTCCACCCGAACAAACATAGTTACATAAGTACGAGTACATACATGATAAGCTAAATAAAAGCTTGTAAAATGGCCGCCGCCACTGGATGGACTATGATGTATTTTTTGGAAAACTATGGATGTCACCAGAAAGAGCTTGTTACGATTAAGTTATTTATTATTATTATTATTATCAAATTTAGGACATACATTTTTAGGTACAGCAATACGAGAAGGAAATTCGAGCAAAGCAACAAACGACGAGTTAAACAAAACCACTCTCGTAAAAAATGAAACCCAGGACATACAAGGTATGAAATTAATGAGATATGAAGATTAAATAATATTTGACACACAGAGCACTATCTAGTCCCAAACTAAGCAATGCTCGTACTAAAGAAACCACATGATTCATAGAATACCTAAGTACTTTTTTATTGTGAATTTAAACTAATAACACCTACTTAAAAACACCCATTAATGTCTGCAAACATTTGTTCCGCGGGAACCAAACACTCAAACCCAAAGATTCCCGACATCCGTTTCCATTTGAGCTGTAATTTCACATTGGTACATAGTTTGCGTGACAATACAACACGCAATACTTACTATGACTCTTTAAATATGGCCGCGCGCCGCCACAAAATGGCCACAAAAATCAAATCAAAACTTGTTTTAAACAAGTCCAAACTGCAAGGTCCAATACACTTCTTTTAATAATGGTCTAATATTGATGGTTTTGTTTTTTTAGAAGTAAACACATTGTTGGACGAGAGCTTGGAATCAACGAAAAAGGAGAATAAACACGGTGAAGGTTCGACCATTCTCATTAGTATCATCATCGGCCTATCTTTGTCCACTGCTGGACACAGACCCAAATCTGCGCCAATTCACCCAGTCATCAGCTTGTCGCATACAGCATCTGCTAGCGACCGTTCGCAAATCAGCACTCCATCTAGCTGGTGGGCGTCCCACACTACGCTTGCCAGGTCGTGGTCTCCACTCAAGAACTCCACCACCTCACCCTCACTTCCCACCTTAACGGTTATTGATTCTTCGACAGATTTGGCCAGCCCACTGCCACGTTTAGGTTTATGAAATCTTTATTCTCATCTAAAGAATTAACAATTCACCTACAATGTGAACCTATAAACTACTATACACCACTCCAGCCACTTCTATTTAGAATGTTTGTCGACAAACTGTAAATACTTAACCTAAAAATAACTTTCTATCTGTTGGTTTTTATATAATGTATATCTCAATTATTGAGGATTTGTGACTACTGCCTTCAATATAAATTACTATTAACTGGGTCAGAAGACCAACCCTTAGGAAGCAATTTATTTTATGTCGGACTGTTTGTTTACAAACATTCTAAATCGAAAGTGGCTGGAGTATATAGGTACCCGCGACAAAAAATATATTAAGTTTATAGTCGCCATTTTCATTTGTGATTGCAAGGGGGGCGGAAAGGAGGTCTCAAAATATTTTAAGTGAAGTTACTAGGTCAGTGATAAATTTAAAGCTTGAAGATAAAAACTTCTCTAACTTACAAGTCTATTGATAATGATGCCCCTACGGAGTCAGCAGATATGGAAACAAATAATAATTTTTATATAACTATTTACGAGGCCATGGACGCAGCATACGGAGACATTATTATAATGGGCGATTTTAATGCAAAAATTGGTAATCCCCAAAAAGATGAACATCTTATAATTAAACAAAAGAGATATGGACAAAGAAACGAGAGAGGACACCAGTTGATTGATTTTGCTATGGAAAATAAGATAGCCATAATCAACACATCTTTGAAGAAAAACCCAAATAGAATATGGACATGGCGTTCTCCAAGCAACCAATAAAAAAATGAAATTGATTTTATATTTTCTAACCGGCCACAACTAATGGCAAATATAGAGACACTAAATACAGGGTGTTAGTGTGAACACACTTATCACTTAAACCACAAATGTATAACCCTAAAATGAATTGATACAAGTAATAATTAAAATTAATAGTCAATTCGTTTCGCTACATTTTGATAATTCATTTCTCATCTAAGGAACGTGATTTTTTGGACACCCTAATTACCTACTGTCGTACGTCGCCCGCAAATGTCGCTGAGCTCGGGCTGATGTATGTACGTATCAAAACGAATGGATGCTTGCATAGAACTTTCCCTTCATACTTTTCCTGGCTTAGGACAGGCAAAAATAACTACTCTAGCACATTATTAAGTTATTTCAAGACAAGTAAAATAATTAAATTGAATCAAAAAAGCTTTATGGCTAAAGTAGTTATTTTAGGCGTATTTAAAAAGTTCATTAACAAACAAGTCTTATTTACAAATTAATTACAGTTTAAATTTACAGTTTTATGTACACACACCTACATCACACGTAACAAGTTTTCAAAATGGGCTCCATTTACAGCCACACACGCCTCCGCACGTCTTCTTAGGTTATCACGCACTCGGGAAAGCACAAATGGGTTATTTTTCACCTCCCTAAACGCCTTACGAATACGTCTTTTTAATTGTCTTGTATTGTAAAAAAGAGTGGCGTAAACCCTGCGCTTAATGTCTCCCCACAAATAAAAATCCAAAGGCGTGAGGTCAGGTGAACGCGCTGGCCACGCGACTGGCCCTCCGCGACCAATCCATCGCCCAGGTAACTCCGCATCAAGCATAGCCCGAACCTGCAACTGGAAATGTGCAGGAGCCCCGTCATGCTGGTACCACAAGTTCCTTAATGAACGGAGAGGCACATTCTCCAACATATGATGCAAAACTCGACGAAGAATGTTCATGTAGGTATCTCCGTTCAAATTTCCATCTATGAAATGTGGACCGAGGAGAATACCGTCCACGATTTCCGCCCACACGTTCACCGAAAACCTACGCTGGAAATGGTCTTCCCGCACTCTGCGTTCATTGTGCCTATTCCAGTAATGTTCATTATGAACATTGTAAAAGCCCGACCTGGTGAACGTAGCTTCATCCGTGAAGAGAATGGAAGCGTTGTCCAGGTTATCTAAGAGCCATTGAGAGAAAACCACCCGCGGTAGGTGGTCGCGGTCTTCCAGTTCTTGAACCGGCTGGAAATGATAGGGGTGTTGGCCATCGATGTGAAGGATTTTCCAAACCGTCCAGTGCGAAACATGGAAGAGACGAGCTGCCCTTCTGGTACTCTCCTCTGGATTTTCCGCGAAAAAATTCAAGATTTGCTCTTGAAGGTTGACCGCCAACTGTTGGTTGCCACGACCTTGTGCCTTGTGGCTAGGCACGATGAACTGGCTATAGTCACGTAGCCTTTGTGTAGCAGCTAGGATAGTTTCCCGGCTTGGCACACGATGTCCTGGAAACCGCTCTGCGTACAACCTACGTGCCAAGGTTAAGTTGTCACCAGCTATGGCATAAAGCCGTACCATTTCAGTCCACTGTTCGCTTGTGTACGACATTGTCACAGCACAGATAAGTTACACAGTTTACATTTTACCGCGAATCGGCACACATAAGGATCGCGACGCGATGCGTCCAACTCACGCACGAGATTGTACGAGACTGGCGAGTGAGCAGCGGCGCGGGCGCGCGTGCGGGGCTTTTAGGTATTTTCGCGAGGGCAGGTGTTTGTCGGCGCATCAAAGAAACGGCGAGTTGCCGAAAGGCGGCGGGCGGCGCGTTTGACACACAGAGAAGCCGCATTGCACCTACTCTCGTGTATTGTAGCGTGTGTAGGGTGAAACGCATTTATGATCTATGAGGATTTTCTTTGCAGAAATTATGTAAAAATAAATATTTTTTTTTTCATCGATTTTGGGCTCTGTTCCTGATACCTAGCCTGTGGTTTCAAGGATAAGACTGTTTACACTAACACCCGGTATAAATTACTTATTAGACCACAGACCACTCAGAGCAAATATAACAAATAATTACACTGAAAAATTAAACAGAAAGTCCCTTATCTAAATTATCCCAAGTCGATATAAATTCAAATAAGACAGTAAAAGATTATTACAACTCATTAAAAACAGCTATAAAGAAGAGTTTGCAAGCGACACAAGAAACAAAATAACACATTAATAAAAGCTTGTAAAGACCGCAGCATATTAACAGAAGGCACCAAAAAACGTTTAAGTAGTAGGCAAGAACTGCAAAAATCAATGAAAAATTAACTCAAAGATTAAAATGAACCACTCGCAAAACTCTTCAATTTGATATAAGAGACGACTGAAACGCCGTTGGAATGGTTAGAATCCGATATTATTATCTTGCTAAAGTTGGTTTGGAAATTAATATTGCAAAAACAAAAGCCATGACAAATTACTCATAGTAAAAAAAAATCAATTGATAATGATATAGTAGAATACATAGAGCAGTTTACATATACCTGAGTAAATAAAGGTAACAACGAATTTGAATCGTCATGCATTCTTGCCTTACTTCTACCATGCATTTCATACGCATGCCAAACATGGAAGCTAACACACAAAATTAAAAACAAAATCACCACTGTCAGAGAGGCATGGAAAGCAGTATGATGAATATTAAAAATGTGCAAAAAGTAAGACTACTAAAATAAGATCACAAACGAAAGCAATTTATGCCCTATTCCATGCTCAAAAACTCAAATGGAAATAGGCAGGACATGTCATACGTCTCCAAGACCATAGATGGACTAAATCCGTTACCTACCATGTGGAAAGGCCCTTCAGGAAAGCGGCACAAGGAAAGACCTTACACTCGTTGGGAAGACGACATTAGAGATATTGCGGGCCCACAGTGGCAACAAATAGCTAGGGAAAGAGAAAAATGGAAATCTTGGGAGAGGCATTCACCTGAAGAGGATTCCTAAATTAAATTGTCTAATGTACATAGTTCAGTATTTAAAATAAAAGGCTTTTTATTTTATTTTATTTATTTTTCTTTAGCTCATTTATTTTTCGGTCATGTGGGGTATCATATGAAAGGGCTTCATTTGTACATTAATAAACAGTTTTTAGTTTTCTTTTGATCCGTAGGTACTTATAGTTTTCAACTTATTTACAAAAAAATCATGGTAATCATACTGTACGGGATGCTGTAGTGCCTGGGACATTGATAGATAGATTAAGTTTACCCAGCACCTATACCAGCATCCCAGTTTAGTCGGCTATTAGTCAGAGGAAAGAGCAGGTCAATACTACTAGAGCTGACCAAGCCGTGGATACTTTAGGATGTTTTCCTTCACCATTATAGCAGATAATATTATAGTAATAAGCACAGCACATACATTTTTCAACAAGTTAAAAAAGTCGGGGGTAGATACTCGGATAACCCGGCTAGCCAAATAACCATTAAAATAACACTCCTTTTATTTCAGGTTTATCAGAAACTGAGATCTGGATCATCATATTTGTGACTATGGCAATAATGTTTATTGTGGCCATGGTCCTGTTTCGAGGTGAGTTACATCTGTGCAAAATTGAAGGACAATATAAAAAAAATTTGTTTGAGTATTTTTTAGACTTTCATATTATTTGGCCGTGGGGTGCCGACAGTAGAATATTACCCCTACTCTCTAGACCGGGGATGAAGTAAGAATCTGCCAAGTGAAACCTGTGAAAGGTGGGGAACAGCGTCTTTCCGTGTACTCAACGCCCTGTACTACGCTCGCCAACCCGCCTACCAGCGTGGCGAGTATGACAACTACCTACTGATAAAACAAACAGGGGCAAGGCCCTTAGCACCCGGTAGCCGCGCTAGTCCTGGCTACGGTAGCAGCCACGGTAACAGCGGGGCTGGGAGTGCTAAAAGTTCCCGGGAGACGGCCAACTACGTTGGTAGTCGGTCTGTAGGGGCTGTCCTACGACGACAATGGCCGTGGTAACACGCAACATCCACACTTTGAGGACACACAGAAGATTTTTGAGCTGGAAGAAGAAATGAGAAGGTTGCACTTGGACATTTTGGGATTTATAGAGATCCATAGAGGGCGTGAAAACAATATCCCTTAAGTCCACTTACCTGACTAATAAAGTATTTAAACAATTTTAAAAAATATCTTATTATAATGGCAAGGGAAATCAGACACACAAACAAAGTCACACCACAAGAGTTCCTTTTCACCATTTTGGTCCCAAACCGATTACGGTTCGGGACCAAAATGGTAGATAAAATAAGTAGTCCGCCATCTTGGCTTATTATTAAATAAGGGCTATGAAAGAAATTAAGATGTAAGTTTTTGCCGTTGTAATACCATTGTCACCAGTGGTGACGCCGGCATTGGTGACAACTGGGAATGACCTAATACATCAACGATTAATGCGTCTGCGAAACGTTTCCAGTTTGTTCGAGACGGCGCCAGTTGCCCCGAGAAGCGCCTGACGGCGAACGAGCCAGCGAGGCTCAGGGCGAGCCAATATACGAAGAAATCGACGATATCGTACACTATGCATCTGGTGAGTAAGCATGTATCAAATAATCGTGTCCATTGGCGAGCGAGTCGAACGAATACCGTGGCGCGGTTGGTTGTGCCGGCTGTGACGCGGAGGATGCGGGTTCGAACCCCGCCTTAACAAATTTCATTCATCATCATCTCAGCCGTAGGACGTCCACTGCTGGACATAGGCACCCTTCTTGGATCTCCAAGTACTGATCATTAGGGTGTAGTTGGCATACTCGCTACGCTTGACAGGCAGGTTGGCGAGCGCAGCACGGGATGGTGATACATGGAAAGACGCTGCTGCCCATATTCCGAAAGTATCCCACACCTAATCGAAGCAGTAAAAGAGTTTTTCTTCTTCTTCACTTAGGCAAGCAGTAACTTTAAATAAAATAAAAATAAAAAAACTTTTTAATAAACAAGCTTTTACTTACACGTACTAAAAATAAAAAAATAAACATTTTCCACTAAAGTTTAATGTCAACTTATAACGTCTTTACACAATTTATGTGATAAAAAAGCTTATCGCGAGATTAACCTGTGTGCCTGTAACTTGATCTAATCGATATTTTTTTTCAAACAATGTAAATTCGAGTACCTACCTGCTTAAATCTCGCGACAAGCTTTTATAGCATATAAATTGTGTAAAGACTAAGTTGACATTAAACTTTAATGGAAAATGTTTATTTTATTATTTTTAGTACGTGTAAATAAAAGCTTGATAGTTAAAATGTTTTTTACTCTTAATTTGTTTTTTACTTATTACAGTTGGTTTCTTGTCTGTTCATCTCATGCCCGCCATGTTGGATTTAGAGTGATGTCATATTATTTTTCGAGTAACTCTCAGCAAGCCCTTTTATTGATATCCATATTGTAAAAGTGCATTAATAAAATAACTAGTCCGCCATCTTGGGTATTCTGCCATATTGGATTTAGAGTGACGTTATTTCATTTTTCGAATTAGTCCGCCATCTTGAGTGTACCGCTATATTGGATTTAGAGTGATGTCATTTAATTTTTCGATTAACTCTCAGCAAGTCCTTTCATTTGATACCCATATTATAGGAGTGCATTAAGAATAACTAGTCCGCCATCTTGGATGTTGTGCCATGTTGGATTCAGAGTGACGTCGTTTCATTTTTTGAGTTATTCCCAGCAAGCCTTTCATTTGATACCCACATTATAGGAGTACATTAAAAATAAGTAGTCCGCTATCTTGGGTGTTCCGCCATATTGGATTCAGAGTGACGTCATTTAATTTTTGGAGTTATTCTCAGCAAGCCAAGTAAGCAAATACATATTGAGAGGTGAAAAAATATAATTCGCCATTTTGTGGTGCAGGCCATCTTGGTTTTACAATGATACTGAACATCCAACAAGTGTACCAAATTCCAGATCAAACGATGAAATTTAGGCTACCAGTTAGTCTAATGGAGCTTAATAAATGATCCAATTTCACGTGTTTGAGTTATATAGATTTTGAGTTATGAAGGGACCAGAAGTTTAAAAAAAATTGGAGGCGAATGGTTCGGGTACAATACACACTGCTGCGTCATCGCCCGTTCACTCTGCTTGGACGGCTGGACACTTACCCACTTGTCTAGATATTTTCATAAACATTAATATGTTTTGACATTTTAAACTGATAATTTTATATATTTATCGATGATGTATTCATAATAATTTCAATTGCAGGGTGCGATAATGTGGACGTATCTAGCAGGGCACCGATTCCTCAACCGCTGGAAGAAACAGAAGGTACGCTAAAAAGGGGTGATAAAAAAGTACTTTTTTAAACTTTCGTGACCATGGCGTAGATGACATTATTCAAAACTAATTAACACCCCATGTAACCGGTTATTTATCGCGTTATTTCATTTTTGACACTATTTAAAACTTATGGCACCCCATAATAACACATGTTTAACTGGGTATTTATCGTGTTATTTTCTTTATTAAAGGAAATAACACGATAAATACTAAGCTGGATACGGGAACTTATAACACCCCATAAAAAAAAAGCTTTAGGTATTTCCTTATGCCTAACATTATTTAGTTAAAAATTAATCTTATAAAACCTTATCTATCACTTTCACTAATGTTATTTATATTTGTTTAGCCTATTTTTAAACCCAAATTACACAATTTAAATCATGGGAAAGTGATGGTATTGTGGCGGTGAAAGCCTCCTTTAGGTTGCGCCATTCCGTTTTGTCTCTGGCCGTTCTTGGCCAAAATATAGAGTTAATGAATCGATGGAAATAGGGACTTATGGAAATAGCCTAATTAAACCGTGATTTGTCATAACTTTTGTTTTCCCAGAGTTCATTTCTAGACTGATAGCCTTATTGTGTGAATTTAGTGACTATCTTAACTTGTAATTCCACTGGTTCTTCTGCAATCGAAACGAGATCGTCGGCGAAACGAAGATGGCATAGATGTTTTCCGTCGATTCGTATACCCTTGTTATGCCAGTTAAAGCGTAGAAAGATCGTTTCTAGCTCGGCAATAAAGAGAGTCGGGGATATCGGATCTCTCCGTTTCACTCCTCGTTCTATTGAGAATGGTGGGCCTGTTGATACCAGTCTGACGCGCGATGTGCTGTTTACGTAAATGTCTTTGAGAACGTCTATTAAGGAATTGTGCGAAATCGTGTCGAACGCCTTACAGTAACCAATAAAAGCATCATATATAGTGGTTTATCGAATTCTGTGTACCTTTCTATTATTTGGTTCAGCGGATATATAATATGTTCAATAATGGTAGATCAGATGTGTTTTCCGAAAACCAGCTTGTTTTACTGGTTGGTTTATAAATCAAGGTTATTCTTGACCCATCTTTGCGTAGATGTAAATGCTAGATAATAGGCTGATGGGGCGGTAGCTATTTCTGAGTTTCGAATTTCCTTTTTTGTATAATACTTCCGATCCAGCCCACTGTTCAGAGATTGTTTTTTGTTTTAAAATTAAGTTGAATAGTTTAGTAAGTTCTCCAGTCAGTTTAATGTTTCCAGCTGATAACATTTTTGAAAAAATAAGACGTTGGCTGCTAACCCTAGATTACGATGCTACTGAAGACCTCCTTAGTATTCTGCGATGAGTATTCCAAGCTTACTTTCTTACTTATTTATTTATTATATCCTATATATTCCCCCTTCCCCACTCCCACACTCCTAAGAAATCGACCATATTGCTATGCAGAGAGCTCTAATTGCATTTTCGCTTAGTTGGACTGTTATATATTAGTTATTTTTGTTTTCTTTTTCTTTTCGTAAACTTAAATTCATTATTGTATAGCTAAAGTTGTTATTCTGTTCTCTTTTAGTTGTTTGCCTTGTAATTTGAACTCTGTAATGAAAATTGTTCTTTAGTTGTAATGCATGTTTCAAAATAATAATCTAACACGCCATCATTAGGGCTATTTGCACACACGTTTTGACAGCGCTATTATGCCGTGACGAGTTTCGACTAGTATGCCAGTTTAGGTACAACACACACCGAAAATGGTAAATAGGAGCAGACTGAAAACCAGCGTTGCTCCATTCCTATTCCAGGAGCGGAGCAACACAGTCTAAGGCTGCCTCCTTTTTAGTGCACATTATCAGCGCAGACCAGCCAGTAGTACCCTTAGTTAGTGTATAATATAATAGTATTGGTTCAATAATGTGATTAAAAAGTTTTCTATAATCTGTCTTTTTTCATAATTTGTTTCATGTTTTTTGTTTTTATTTTTTTGTTGTTTTTTTTTTTACCTATTCATCATCATCATCATTTCAGCCGTAGGACGTCCACTGCTGGACATAGGCCTCCCTCATGGATTTCCAGTTGTTGCGGTTGGAAGCGATCTGCATCCACCGTCGACCTGCGGTCTTCACCAGGTCATCATCCCATCTTGTTGGTGGACGTCCTACGCTGCGCTTGCCGGTCCGTGGCCTCCACTCGAGAACTTTTCGGCCCCATCGGCCATCTGTTCTGCGAGCTACATGGCCTGCCCATTGCCACTTCAACGTGCTAATCCGTTTGGCTATGTCGGTGACCCGAGTTCTTCTACGTATCTCCTCATTTCTGATTCGATCGCGTAAAGAAACCCCGAGCATAGCCCTCTCCATAGCTCGAGCGACTTTGAGCTTATTCATGAGGCCAATCGTGAGTGACCACGTCTCGGTTCCATATCCGCTCGCTTGCCCGTGTTAACCAGTAGTTAACAAAACGCACAACGCTAAAATGTCCATGTTAACTGGTAGTTAACATCGCGATTCACTCTACTATGCCCCTGTCAACTAGTAGTTGACATGACGCCGCCATGCCAAAATGCCCGTGTCAACCTGTGGTTAACAAGACCTCGCGGTCGAAAAAGTGAACTATACTCGTCCTTGTCGCTCTAGGGCTTAGTTTGTATTATTTATCTCGTTTTTCCGTTAAATTTTCAGTCATAATTATTCCCAGTCGAGTATCCAAGCCATAGACAAAAGAAAAGAAAGTAAGAAAAAAACGTTCCTTGTCAATCTTGTCATTGAGTGTTGATTCAATGCGGGATGTGTTAGGTGTGTGCGATATTTCTGCTGATTTTCTTGTGAAATTTAGTTTTGTTCTTCAAGATTTATTGTGTAAATCAAGGAATGTAAATAACTAATACGTAAATATAAAAATTCCAGCATGAAACATAAGATTTGACTTTTTCGAGTGAAAGTAAAACTAAGTGATTTTACTGAGAGCATGGGAACTGATGCAAAAATGTTCATATTTGTCAGAAGTGGTGAATGCTATCCCTATGGGTTTTGTTTGTTTTAAAAGAATATAAGACTACTTATTTAGTGTTACTTTCACTTTATGCCTAAAAATGATATTTGTGTATGATATGCCTTGTCACGTTTAACATAAATTACGCCGCGCGGCGTCAGATAATGGTGTGGAATCAGAGGCCTGTGAATTAATAAATATGTATGGACAAGTGTACGTTTTAATTTCTTATCCTATTATTTATTTTATAAGTAATGTAATCAAAGATTAAAAACTATATCACCGCTTTAATTATCGAGGTATGAGCTTTTAAATACAAGACGAGCTTTAAAACGCGCTATCTCAAGTTCAGCACAGCATAACTCTGCACCAGAGTCGTAATCTGAGAATCAAAAGATAACATTGTATAGCTAGTTTCAGAATTAACATAAAAAATATAACACTTGATAATCTTTCAAAAAAAATTAAGTCACAAGTAACGATTGCGTGAAAGCCGGCCCGCGCGCCGCAGGCGTAAAAACGGCGGGGCACGGCGACGTGTGCTAAGTATTTGTCGCCGGGCGTTTGGGTTAGCAACGCTACAGGGGGCCGGGCACGGGGTGCCGCGCGGTGTGCCGCGCGGGGCACGCGAGCGGATATGTCATCACTGGTAACACACATTGATCGTAGACTTTCGTCTTAAGGCACTGAGGAATTTTGGACGAAAAAACGTTGCGTAGTTTCCCAAACGCTGCCCATCCGAGTTGGATTCGTCGATTGACCTCTTTCTCAAAGTTGGACCTACCTAACTGGACAGTTTGTCCTAGGTATACATACGCGTCGACAACTTCGAGAGCCGAGTTTTCAACCATAACTGGGGCAGGCACCACATGGACATTCGACATAACCTTCGTCTTGTCCATGTTCATTTTAAGGCCTACCCGTTGAGAGACTCGATTGAGGCCTTCGAGCATCGTGCCGAGTTCCTCCATCGACTTTGCCATGACCACAATATCGTCGGCAAACCGAAGGTGAGTCATGTATTCGCCGTTAATGTTGATGCCTAGTCCTTTCCATTCCAAGAGCTTGAAGGCATCTTCCAAAGCGGTCGTAAACAGTTTCGGAGAAATAACGTCTCCCTGTCTTACGCCTCTTTTTAAGGGAATATCCTTCGAACTCTGTTCCTGTACTCGGACTGACATAGTGGCGTTTCTATACAAAGACTTCAACACTTCGATATACCGATAGTCAATTCGGCATCGTTGGAGAGACTCGAGCACCGCCCATGTTTCGATCGAATCGAAGGCTTTCTCATAGTCCACAAACGCGAGACATAGCGGCAAGTTATACTCTTCGGTCTTCTGTATCACTTGCCGCAGCGTATGAATGTGGTCTATGGTACTGTAGCCTTTTCGAAACCCGGCTTGTTCGGGACGCTGGAAGTCATCAAACCTGCGATCGAGACGATTTGCGATGATCCTTGAGAACAGCTTATAAACATGGCTCAAAAGCGAGATCGGTCTGTAGTTCTTAAGCAAGGTGTTGTCACCTTTCTTAAAGAACAATACCACGACGCTTTTGTTCCATGTTTTTGGCGTAATACCTTCGAGCAAGACGGAGTTGAAGAGCTTCTGAAGGACTTTAAGTATCGGTGATCCACCCGCTTTCAGAATCTCTGACGTGATTCCGTCCTCCCCCGGCGCCTTGTCGTTCTTAAGCTGTTTTAGGGCCATCCTGATCTCGTACAGGCTGATGTCCGGGATATCTTCGGTATAATGTCGGGTCAGCTTGGCTCTAGGGTCTTCTGCCACATTGCAAACAGGTTTAGTGACCGAATCGTAGAGCTGTCCATAGAACCTTTCGACTTCCCTTAACACATCGGCTTTACTTGACGCTATGCTGCCATCTTCCATCTTCAGCTTCGTCATCTGGCTTTGCCCAATAGACATATCTCTCGCGAACACTTTGGAGCCTTTGTTCCGCTCTATCGTATCTTTAATACGAGCTGTATTAAAGGTACGAATATCGTGCCGCAAGGATTTCCAAACTTGTCTATTGAGCTGCCTATGTGACTTAGCATCATCGGGAGACTGCAGTCGTAATGAGCGTCGTTCAGCCATGAGGTTAAGAGTGTCATCAGAGAGTTTCTGAGGTCTATTTGTACGGGGCGTCTTAAAGAACTGAGACCCCACCGTATGGACAGTTTCTACGAACCTGTTATTGATCTCGTCCACTGATGCATGTTCTTCGAGACCCAGACAATCAAAGCGATTTGAAAGTTCGAGTTGAAAGCTGTCGAGGTTTTGGATATGTGCGCGAGTGGGTCGGAGCGTAGATTTCATCAGACGGGACCTTTCAAGTCTAACGTTCATATTCAATGTGCCTCTAACGATTCGGTGATCACTTCCGGTTTTCACCCTGTGAATCACAGTGACATCATTGAATACCCGTTTCTTGTTGGTCAAGATGAAATCAATCTCATTTCTCGTGGAACCATCGGGGCTCATCCAGGTCCATTTTCTGTGAGGCGGCTTCTGGAAGAAAGAATTCATCATAAAGAGTCCTTCTTTCTCCAGAAAATCGGCCAGCCTCTGTCCCCTGGGGTTCCGTTGCCCATACCCAAATTGCCCCACTCTCAACTCATCATCGCTTCTCTTGCCTAACTTTGCATTGAAGTCCCCCATAACAACAGTGAAGTGAGTTTTGTTTGTATGTATGGCCCTACTAATGTCCTCATACATAGACTCTACTTCTTCATCTGGGTGTGACGAGGTCGGCGCATATACCTGAACGACCTTAAGCGAATATCTTTTAGATATTCTGAGTGTTAGGTATGCGACCCTGCTCGACACACTGTCGATGGTGGCAATGTTGCTAACGAGTGACTTGTGAACGAGAAACCCGACACCACCTTGGGACTGTTGGTCGCCCTCCCGGTAGTAGAGTAGATTACCGGACTTAAGGGATATCGTGTCCTCGCCCTCTCTACGGACTTCTGATAATCCTAAAATGTCCCAGTGTAGCCTACTCATTTCTTCTTCCAGCTCAACAATCTTTTCGTCTGTCCTCAAAGTGCGGATGTTGTGTGTTACCAGGGCCAGTGGTCGTCGTTGGGGTTGGTAGCCGTCCGTCTCCCGGGGATTCTTAGCACCCCTAGCCCCGCCGTTACCGTGGCCGCTACCGTAGCCACGACTAGCGGGGCTGCCGGGGACTCGGGGCCTGGTCCTTGTTTTTACAATCATAAGGGGTTGTTGCCATACTCGCCACGCTTGGCAGGCGGGTTGGCGAGCGCAGTAAAGGGTGTTGAAGACGCGGAAGACGCTGCTGCCCGTCTTCCCAAGGCATCCCTTAGCAGATTCTTACTGCATCCACGGGCAAGAGAGGAGGGGCAACATTCTACAGCCGGCACCCCACGGCTTTTTTACCTATTAATACCCTTTTATCTTCCTACCTACTGTTATAAACTACGATAAATGTGTTATGTTATGTATTATGTCTGTGCTGTTTTTGTGAACTGAATAAATGTCTATTCTATTCTATTCTACTGATCCGATCGTATGTCCAATCATATTCTTTTCTTGCCATTACTAATCGGAAAATAATGTTTCTAACACACTTTCAGAAAACCGTAAATACGTGCATTATGACACGCCGTACGAGTGGAGGATTTTTAGACTCGGAGTCAGCCCACTCCGTCGGTGAAGGGGTATGTGTATATTATATTCGTAATCTGTACATAGATTACAACGAAACAAGTTTGTTGCCATTTATCATCCGTATCACAGCCGTAGGACTGCTGTCCACGTCCACTGCTGGGCATAGGCCTCCTACATACAGGGTGAATTTTTGAGACGGGACAGTAAGGGCAGGTACCTTAACCGTAATAGTTACAGGAAAACTTTTTTAGAAGATTATCCATAAATTTTTAAGATATTTTGAACTGCATTTACAGATTTTGGAAAAAAATTACAGTCAGCAAGAAAATGGTCATTTTACACAAAAACTTTTTTTGATGATAATCGATTCTCTTTCTTATTAAGATCAAAAGTCTCTACTAGACCGACTGAGGTTTGAGTACTAGAAATGTCAGAAATTGCGAAAAACTTTTCTAATACTTACATTTGTACGGAAATACAGGGGTTATAAGATAATTGCAGTTTTTGTCAAGCTGGCGTCGTAGCTTACTGTACCTAGAAGCAAAAGCGCCTAACTAAGTAGAAAATCATCATAGGTGCATCGATAATCCTCTGTATTAGAACTAAAAGAAATAATAATAAAATAAATCATTTTAATGTGTATTTTAGACACAGACAAAACTAACTTACTTTAATATGATATACGAAATAAATGGCTCAAAATGACCGCCGTTTTCACGAATACATTAGTTCACTCAAAAGGTTTTAAATTACCTTTCTTGATGGTACTTGTCGCAATGAGTAGGTACTAATTCGTGTACTACACCAATGCAGATTCCGTGTTCCTATTATTTACAAAATACGCTTCAATTAAGTCCAAACGTTTGCAATTTTAAGACATTTTTTAACAAGAAGTCTAATCTAGAATTTTCTCAGCACAAACATAAGAATGATCTGAAATATCCCAAGAATTCGAATCGAATTCGAAGTTTGAAATTTTAAACTTTTTTTTATTTAAGTACCTACTTTCTTCAACCAGGCTTCTTAATAGCGGATTATAGCGGATCTACCCATGACAAAAAGTTTGGCTAATTTAGAAGTTTGACTCTTTTACCGAAATGTATGGAAAAAGTTTTTCGCAATTTCTGACATTTCTAGTACTCAAACCTCAGTCAGTCCAGTAGAGACTTTCGATCCTAATAAGAAAGAGAATCGATTGGCATCAAAAAAAAGTTTTTGTGTAAAATGACCATTTTCTTGCTGACTGTAATTTTTTCCAAAATCTGTAAATGCAGTTCAGAATATCTTAAAAATTTATGGATAGTCTTCAAAAAACGTTTTCCTGTAACTATAACGGTTAAGGTACCTGCCCTTACTGTCCCGTCTCAAAAAATCACCCTGTATATCTCCAAGATCATGAACCTTGGCCTAATACTAAAAGCACTCCTTTGTTAATTAATCGATTTGCAAAATCGTTTTTGGATTCGGCGCGATACACTTTCTGATTGGTCCCATTTTTAACCGAATTCAAAGGAGGTTCTAAAGTCTGTCAAAAACTGATTTGGGTTTTTTGTTCTACTTAATTGTTTGCTTGCTTTTAAAGCTAGCTCTGATGATGGGATCCATGATAAATTAAGTAATAAGCATACCTACGTTATAGCGGTTTGAGTAATTTCAGCAACATTTTAAATTTTATAATTGAAATCGGTTTTTATGTTGGCATAATTTTTGTTAAACATTGAATAATTATACCTATTGCTGCCCATCGGAGTGTCACAAGCACAGAATAAATGAACTTCTTAATTTTTCTGTGGTCACAAGGCTCTATGGCGGAACATGTGATACCAGCAGGCTGATTACGTAACTCGCGACAGGCTTGCAACCGTCAATTTTGTATTAGCTGACAGCCAGGAATTGACGTTTGACAGCG
Source organism: Pasiphila rectangulata (assembly GCA_963082625.1). Taxonomy (NCBI): domain Eukaryota; kingdom Metazoa; phylum Arthropoda; class Insecta; order Lepidoptera; family Geometridae; genus Pasiphila; species Pasiphila rectangulata. Next base: position 8,623,244 of record OY720240.1, read on the forward strand.
ATGATCGCGAGATTTACGCCAGTTGCAAACCTGTCGCGAGATACGCAATCAGCCTGCCACAGTTGGCTTACTTGTTTCAATATTTGCTTTGCCTTATTGATGGAAATTCATATTTTTCAGGTTACGTCTGCGAGCTGTCAAGTCTGTCAACCATTATCTCGTTGATCCTTTATCATCATCATCGGAAAATGGCCGCCTGCATGGCTAGCCAAATAACTTACGAATTTTTATATTAACTTGACACTGGCGGAATTGTGCTAAACCAAACACAAAAAAAACCATAAAATAAAAAGACAAGACAACATCATCATCACCATCGTCAACTGCCCGGTTTCACCCACTGCTGGCTATAGGTAGACCTACTTAAGTTTCGATATACATAGTTTAACCATCATGTAATAGAATTGAAAAAGGGAGGTTTCTTTTTCGCGTGACTTTTTAAATTATATTAAGAAATTACCTAAAATATGGTAGAACATAATTGGTACCTACTACATTAATTTTAAGACCTTCATAATATTGTGTTTAAAGAAATAATTATATCTATATCATATCTTTATCTTTATTCTGCCCGTGACTTGATTGACGTGTAAAGGGCGTACTACCTATAGCAGTTTGGGTATTTCAGCAACAAGTCAAGGATAACATTATTCAAAGATTTTCGTTAAACAAAATACCTACAGACGACAAAAGAATCTCCTACATTAAGTCTGTTAAAATAAGCTAATAACATTAAAGTGGCTGCAAATGTTATAATAATAAAGAATGTTAGCCAATGTTGTCGTGTTGAATAATGTTACTCAATAAAACGTTACTTTGACGTTCCTTAGAATAGTGAGATGTTAGATGGCTTAGTAGGGAATTTTGTTTCATCATTATCATCCACAGTAGGTACCCACTGCTGGGTGTAGGGCTCCCTTTACGTACGCCACATAAGGTCGTTTTGTTCAATGACGTCATGTTCCACACATAGAAGAAATAGGTAAATGCCCAGAACCCAGTCTGGCTCCACCTACCGCCACCCCGTCTAGCCAACAGCGTCTCATCATTCATCATCATTTCAGCCGTAAAACGTACACTACTGAACACAGGCCACCCTTATGGATCTCCATGGGGGGTAGTTGCTATACTCACCACGCTGGGCAGGCGGGTTGGCGAGCGCAGTTGATACAAGAATCGGCTAAGGGATAGCTCCTGAAGATTGGCAGCAGCGACTTTCCGTGTATGAACATCCCATACTGCGCTCGCCAACCCGCCTGCCAAGCGTGGCGAGTATGGCAACCTCATGATCTAGGAGATGCATGAGAGGCCTCTGTCCAGCAGTGGACGTAAATATAATATTTTTATAATCTACATGTTTAGAATTAGAGTAAAAAATATTTAAATGAATATTTTAATATAGATTAATTATATTTTTTTTGTGTACATAATACACCATGCTTAATTTAAAAAAATATTTCTAGTTCACTATAGTATTTATATAGTTGAGGACAAAATATTTAAATGAATATTTTAATATAGATTAATTTGATTTTTTTGTATACTTAATACACCTAGCTTAATTTAAGAAAATTATTTCTGGTTCACTATACAACGTGTATTGTCGAACCTTGATCAAACCAAATAAGCGGATACTGCATTTTCAACCCGGTTTAATATGTGCTAATTAGTAGTAATTATTAGTAATTAGTGTTGTTTTCGCTTAGTTCAAATGAACCTAGTTTTGAAAATCCAATTTAGAAGGTGGTCCATTTGAAACCAAAAATAATTTTTCGACTCGGTTCATACACGACTTGTGAAAACAGTTCAGCATTATGGATGGGATGATCCATGATCAGCACTGTTCCGGTTCACATCACATAGGCCTTTTCATACAAACATTTTACCTTTATTACAATATAATACCTTCTGAGTGCCCTTAGGTAGAACCTTGATTTTCGAAGGGCATCATCTGCCTACAGATCTTGATGTTTGGTATAAACTTCAATTTGATACCTTGAGCCGTTTCGGAGACAAAGTGTCTTGACAGAAAGGCAGACAAACGAGTGCTCCTATAAGGGTTCCTCTTGAAGTTCGGAACCATAAAAACTTCAAAAATATTCCTCTTAACCTAATACGCGCCTGCGTGGAAGTAAACAGAATCGACATTGACATACCTATTGTTATCTCTATTTTTATTGTTAGCTCAGCTCGCTAGCAGTAGCAGCATCTATTAGATTTAATAGTTATCATCTCAACCACAGAAGAAAAAAAAAATAATCCCTTCATTTTTTCTATGATCTCAACCGTCAGACGTTCACAGCTGGATATAGGCCTAGTCGACAGTAGTCTATTAATAGATGGCAGTTGAGGGCAGCAGTTACTGCGCGGAAAATCTAAAAAGTCAAACTTACCTATCAAACCGCCGTAGTACCTACATACATCATTATTTTATCAAAATGCACGGATAGCTTACAAAATGAAACGTAAATCTGAAATTGCAGGAAACCTCAGCTAATCTCTAATTTCCACAAAGGTCTGTGACTGTTTAGAATTCAATGCACGAACTGAAATTTAAGCGTTTGCTTTATTTTGCTTTGGACGTATCCAATCTGATGTTTCGTGGAATTATCTTGGGTTTATGTTGTTGCCACAGCTTGTTACCGTTGAACAAAGAGATTTATTGTATGATGAACAATATCTAAACGAACAACAAATGTATTGTAACAAATCCGCTAACCTATATCTAACGAGCGCTTGTAAAACGCTCAAAGAATTTGACACGTGTTTGGCCTCGGGGGAGCCGACTCTTTTCTAGTAAAGGTACCTTGCAGCACCTTCTGTAGAAATCGGCTCCCCCCAGGCTGATTACGTATCTTGTGGCAAGTTTGCAACAGGCGTACCTAAATCTGGCGATCATCGCTGTCAAAGGTCAATTTTGTATTAGATATTAGCAAAGAATCGGGAATTCATTTTATTTTTACTTGTTGGTGTGATGTGAAGATCTAAGGTCGTAATCGGATCTCTAATATTATTTTTAACATGTTAATGAAAAAATCCTGTTTAGTTTTATATAATTAATTTGTACGTTTACGGCAATTATTTGTGGACAATGACCTTGTCAAGAATCAGTTGGCATTTATGTTGCCATTATCGTATAATCAGCTGTTAAAATTAAAACTTTTCGTGGTGTTTTTTGTTCTGGATATTTTAAGCTTCGTGAATTTGGAAACGAGAACGTAAACGTACATTTGAGTAGTTCCCTTGATTTATCATGGATCCCATCATCAGAACTGGGTTTAAAAACAAGTGAACAATATTACGTGACACCTAAAACCCATCAGCTAGTCAAAACTTAAGGCAATTTATTATGCCATGAGGGACTCCAATAGACGCTATTATAATTATTTAATTATTTCCCATCATTAGAACCAATAATTAACACATATTTAACCAAGTATTTATCGCGTTATTTACCTTTATTATTGCCCGACGTTTCGACAGAATTGCACTCATCGTGGTCCCGGAAAGACTCAAGGGGAAGAATAAAGGTAAATAACGCGATAAATACCCGGTTAAATATGTGCTAATTAGTAGTAATTAGTGTTGTTATCGCTTAGTTCCAATGAACCTAGTTTTGAAAATCTAATTTAGAAGGTAGTCCATTTGAAATCAAAAATATTTTTTCGAATCGGTTCATACACGACTTGTGAATAACAGTTCAGCATTATGAATGGGATGATCTATGATCACCACTGTTCCGGTTCACATCACATGGGCCTTCGGCTTGTCAAGTAACTGAGTTGTGTAAATCAATATTCAATAATTTATTTCCATTTTATCCATCTCGTACTTACTAAAAAACCAACATGCTAACACATTAACCTGAATCAAGCTTATTTAATTTTTCTCCATTCAATCCACCATTTTCCCTATCCGTATTAGCATCCGAAATGTAAGTACATCTAACAAATTAATTGTGAATAAGAACCCTGCAATGTGCCCAGATAACGTGGCTTCATTAATGTAATTTGATAAAATTGCTCTGAAATTAACCGCCTGAAGTTGCCTTAATACCTTCTAGGAGTTTTACAAAGAAATCAGAGACGACGTTTCCTTAGGCTAAGAAGTGTGGAAAAAGACACATTATTCGTCAATACGATCTCAGTGGTTAGGTTGGTCTAATGGACGGCTGAGACGCAGTAGGTCGCAGGTTCGATCCCCGCCGGGAACTATGCTTGCTTTCATCATCATTATCATCTCAGCCGTAGGACGTCTATCTACTTCTGGACAATAGGACTGTCTCATTGATCTCCAATACCGGCCATGAGGGTTAGAGCCCACTGAAAAAAATATCAAAATATTATCAGCGCTTATGAGTAAGAGCTATGAGTAAGCACTAGCTATCTTACTCATAAGATTTCAATCTATACTTCTATACTAATATATAAAGCTGAAGAGTTTGTTTGTTTGCTTGAACGCGCTAATCTCAGGAGCTACTGGTCCGATATGAAAAATTATTTCAGTGGTAGATAGCCCATCTATCGAGGAAGGCTATAGGCTATATAACATCACGCTACGACCTACGGGAGCGGAGCAGTAACCAAAGATGCTAGTGAAACCGCGGGCGACAACAGTTGTATGTATTGTGTATATGTATGTATGTATGACATTTTACAACCCTAGAGATTTACACAGTTAATTTTAAACGCTGAATGTCATACATATACATTTTAAACTTTATAAAATTAAATGTTGTTTGAATTGTATCAGCGTTTGATTTTTAACGATCGATTCTTGTACTTGTATTTATTATAATACGAGTATACATTTCGTGTACCCTGAAAACGCTCTTACAAGTTACATAAAATTGTGTGTTTATTTATCAATCAAGTTTTGCTGTTTATTTATTTCAAAATCATTCACCTTATTTCCATTATCGTAAACAAAAATTGCCGTGGGGTGCCGGCAGTAGAATGTTACCCCTACTCTCATGCCCGTAGATGTAGTAAGAGTCTCCTAAGGAATACTTCCGGCAGATTGGCAGCAACGTCTTTCCGTGTATCAACATCCCGTACAGCGCTCGCCAACCCGCCTGCCTAGCGTGGTGAGTATGGCAACCACCCCTCATGGATCCATGAGGCTTGTGTTCAGTAGTAGACGTTTTACGGCTGAAAGGAGGAAAAAATCGGCCAAGTGCGAGTCGACTCGCACACGCAGCGTTCCGTACATTTTTTGGCAAAATAACTTATTTAAAACAAATATACCTCTACAACCAAATGGTCTGTGATTATTTCAAGCGTCTATCTGTTGTCGTTGCCGTTGCCGTTATTAATATCGAGGTAAAAACGGCAAAAACAACCACATTTGTTGTATGGGAGCCCCACACAAATATTAGTTTTATTTTAATTTAGTTATTTATTTTTTAAGGGAATATACTACTAAATATTCTGTGAATGTTTCAAGCATCTACCTGTTACCGTTATTAAAAACGGCAAAAAATCACGTTTGTTGTATGGGAGATATTAATATAATATAAATAATCATAATATAATTAAACCCTTAAATATTTATTTTATTCTGCTTTTAAGAAAATAAATATAATCTGTGAAACTGCCTGCAGGCAGGCAGGCAGGCAAGCACAGGCAGGCAGGTCCCGTTTTTACCATTTGGGTAAAACCTAAAAAAGCCTTGCCCAAATGGCTAAAAAGGAACCAATAAAAAGTCCTTTGCTAAGTTCTTTCGCCGAAGTGTGCGCAGTGGCCCAAAGACCGCCATTCACAGCATCTCCTGAGAAATCACGAGAGCCCTCGCCTGAACACAGCCATTGTGCACCACATTAGGAAGCACTCTGTAACGTCTCCTATTAGCTATGTATGAGAATTGTATGTTTCCAAAATGGAAATGTAGCAACGTACAGAACAAAAATAATTTATAAGAAGGTATGTGTAAATGTATTAGCAGTTAACATCGGAACTGGTTAAGGAGTTAAATATTCATCATCATCATCATTTCAGCCGTAAAACGTCCACAACTGAACACAGGCTTCCCTCATGGGGACTACCATGAGGGGTATGAGGCCATACTCACCACGCTTGGCAGGCGGGTTGGCGAGCGCAGTACGGGATATTGATACACGCAAAGACGCTGCTGCCCATTTTCCGGAGGGATCCCTTAGCAGGCTCTTACTGCATCCACGGGCATGAGAGGAGGGGTAACATTAACATTAACAGTAACATTCTCACGGCGTGTGCTGAGTTGGCGACTGATTTATGTATGTTAATTTAATTTATTTATGTACTTTACCTGTACTAACTGTACCTTAATGTGTTATTTTTCATGTATGTATCTTTGAGACATAAATAAACATTTTCTATTCTATTCTATTCTAAACACATGATGGTCAGCTGACCAGCCTGATTAACCTGTGTACCTATTACTTGATCTAATTGGTTTACATTTTTTTTTCAAACAATGTAAATACGAGTACCTGCTTAAATCTCGCGACAAGCTTTTTACAAGCTTTTATTTAGCTTGCCCTGTATGTATGTATGTAACTATGTTTGTTCGCGGAATCTTGCAACTCAATTTTGAAGCAGATATCTTCAACCGATTGAGCTGAAATTTTGTATACATGTTTACTTTGGATGACAATGCATGGTCAGCTATGTGACGTCACCATGAATCCAACATGGCGGAACACCCAAGATGGCGGACTACTTATTTTTAATGTACCCCTAGAATATGGGTATCAAATGAAAGGCCTTGGTGAGAGTTACTCGAAAAATTAAATGAAATTACTCGAAATCCAACATGACGGTATGCCTACTCAAGCTGGCGGACTAGTTATTCTTAATGCACTCTTACAATATGGGTATCAAATGAAAGCCTTGCTGAGAGTCACTTGAAAAATTATATGACATGCATCACTCTCAATCCAACATGGCAGTCATGAGATGAACAGACAATAAATCAACTGTCCAGTGATAACTAAAAAGTAAAAAATAAATTTAAAGTAAAGAAAACTTTTTAACAAACAAGCTTTTATTAAAACATACCCACTAAAAATAATAAAATAAACATTTTCCATTAAAGTTTAATGTCAACTTAAAACGTCTTTACACAATATATGTAATAAAAAAGCTTGTCGCGTGACAAGAAGGCCTGTGTTCAGTAGTGGACGTTTTACGGCCGAAATGATGATGATAGGTACATATATGATAGGTGTATGTACCTCTATAGTATAGGTTATACACGACGGAACGAAGAAGGTATAGGTATACTCTATAAGTTAACCAAGGTGCGTGTCAGTCGTAGTTACCCGAAGACCTGGTTGTTAGAAGTTGGTGTATGTTTTTGTACGTTTACATGTTTTGAGTTTTTGGTTTAGACTACTCCGGTATGTTTGGATTACCGTATCTCTGATAGACAGACAGATAAAGCGAAACTATAAAGGTTCCTTGTTGTACTAGAGAAATGAGACAGATTGCTCTAGCCACTCTTGAAGTTATACCAACTTAAGCCATAATGACATCGACTGTTAAATATTCTGAATAGATTTTTTTATAAAGTGAGGACTAAGAACTAATTAAAACTTTTTTAAACAACTTTTTTCATCGTTCCCTTTTTCCGGAAGGGTTGTAATTTCGTTAATAAAATTGAAACGTCAACAGGCGATGGGTTGGTTAAATTTTCAAGTTAATCTTTTATATCGAGTTTTGTCCAAGCAATGCGTTCCCCTATTTCCACGATCTACCGATTCAATTTTTTTTATAATCCCCACTGCAGGGTTAAAAGGCTTCCTCAGCTTGTCATCTTTCACGTTTCTGTGTCTAGTAACCAGTGTCCAATACGAAACCTACTTTCAGGTAATCATCATCATCATCATATTAGCCGGAGTATGTCCACCGCTGGACATAGGCCTTCACATTTCCAGTTATTGCGGTTGGAAGCGACCTGCATCCACCGTCGACCTGCGGTCTTCACCAGGTTGCTATCTTGTTAGTGAACGTGGCCTCTCCTCGAGAACTATTCGGCCCTATCGGCCATCTGTTCTGCGAGCTACATGGCCTGCCTATGGCCAACTCAACGCGCTAATCCGTTTGGCTATGACGGTGCCCTCTCTATAGCTCGTTGAGCGACTCTGAGCTTATTCATGAGACCAATAGTGAATGACAGATTCTTGGTTTTATTGTCATCACTGGTAAATAATAATAAATAATAATAATACACTTCGATTCGATTCTTCGATTATCGAAGCGTTATAGTCTGAAGATCATTCAGGTCTACGCACCGACCTCGGTATATGATGACGAAGTGGAAGATATGTATGAGGACATATCTAAAGCCTTACACAACAGCACCAAGGCTCACTTCAACGTTGTTATGGGGGACTTCAATGCTAAAGTGGAAGTCCAGAATTGCAGCGAGTCTCGTGTTGAACCGCATGGTTATGGATGTCGGAACCACACCGGGATCAAATGCTTGTCAACTTCCTGGAGAAAGAGGGTCTCTTCTTAATGAACTCTTTCTTTAAAAAGAAACCCCAAAGGAAGTGGACGTGGCGAAGCCCCGACAATATGACTAAAAACGAGATCGACTTTATCAAAACGGACAAGAAGCACATATTTAGAGATGTCTCTGTTATCAACAAGTTCAATACCGGATCTGATCACCGACTTCTTCAAGGCTCTCTGAATATCGATCTACAGCTTGAACGAAACCGTTTGATAAAGTCCACGCTCCGAACTTATCCACTCCAAATAATGGCGGGCTCCGAGGATTTCCAGTGGATACTCGGAGAAAGATTTGCTGCATCGGAACCCACCGAAGACGTAAACGAGGCCCTACACAATCTGGTTGAAACACTAAGGGGCGAAGGCATCAAGTTCTGCCAAACGCGACATAGAGGTAAGAAGTCCAAACTCTTGGATGAGACTCTGCGGCTTATGACAATGAGGCGGGAATGCACCTCAGTTACTTCGTCAGATAGGTCAGACCTAAACAAGCGTATTGCGAAGATGCGCACTCACGCTTGCACAGACACACCTCATCCTAGAAGCGATAGAGCGAAACCGTGGGTCCAAAGTGTTCACTCAGCAGCTTGACAGGAGCCACCTGACAAAACTGACGACTCGGGAGGGCAAAACCGTCCTGTCGAGGCCGGAGATTCTCGCTGAGATTGAAGACTTCTAGGGCCGGTTATACGCCGCACATGCTCCTTATCCCCAGCGTGAATACCATGATCCTCGAGTCACCCTGACACGCCACTACACCGACGAACTACCGGATATCGACCGAGACGAGATCGTGCTGGCTCTGAGACAGCTTAAAAATGGAAAAGCCCCAGGTGAAGATGGAATTACTTCAGAACTTCTGAAGGCAAGAGGAGCTCCTATTATTTAAGAGCTACTGCGCCTCTTCAATTCCTTTCTTCACTCTGGGAGAACTCCTTGGGCGTGGAGCAGGAGTTTGGTGGTTTTGTTTTTTTAAGAATGGCGATAAGATTCTTCTTAAAAACTACAGACCCATCTCACTTCTGAGCCATGTCTATAAGCTGTCCTTCAGAGTTATAACGAATCATCTAGCAAGAAGACTCGACGTGTTTTAGCCGCCGGAGCAGGCCGGGTTTCGCGGAGGATATGGCACCATAGACCACATTCACGCAGTGAGGCAGATTATACAGAAGCCCGAAGAGTATAATCAGCCCCTGTCTCTGGCCTTTCTGGACTATAAGAAGGCCTTTGACTCTGTTGAAACGTGGCCTGTCCTGGAATCTATACAGCGATACCAAGTAGACTGTCGCTATATCGAAGTGCTGAGATCTCTTTATGGTTCCGCCACTATGAATGTCCAAGTACAGAACCAGCAGTCTCAGTCCATCCAGCTGCGCCGAGGAGGCACTTACGTTTGCTGACGATATAGTCTTGACGGCAGAAACGCTGGAGGAGCTACAACAGTTGCTGGACAGTCTAGCTTCAGCGTCGCGACGGATAGGTCTCGGCATGAATTTGGATAAAACCAAAATCATGATCAACGAACACGTTGATCCGGGACCTATCTGTGTGAATGGCCACCTACTTGAAGTTGTTTCAGAATCCACCTACCTTGGGCAGATTTTGCAATTAGGTAGGAACAATTTTGAAAAGGAGGCCAAGCGGAGGATTCAGCTAGGCTGGGCGGCATTTGAGAAACTACATACGTAGTGTTTTCTTATCACATATACCACAATGCTTAAAAACTAAAGTTTTTAATCCTATCCGCCATGATCTACGGTGCCGAAACGTGGACACTTACGGTACGGCTGGTCCACCAGTTTAAAGTCGCTCAGCGAGCTATGAAGCGTGCTATGCTCGGAGTCTCTCTGAAGGATAAAATCCGCAACAAGGTTATCCGACATAGAACCAAGATCGTCGACATAGCACATAGGATTAGCAAGCTGATGTGGCAGCGGGCTGGCCATATCTGCCGAAGAACCGATAAACGTTGGGATAAACGAGTTCTTGAGTGGAGACCACGGCTTGGTAAGCGTAGTGTAGGACGACCACTAGCTAGATGGAGTGATGACTTGCGGACGGTCGCTGGTAGACGCAGGATGCGGCATGCTGAAGACAGGGTGAAATGGCGCAGATTTGGGGAGGCCTATGTCCAGCAGTGACAACCGCTATGGACAAGACTAACACAGGACAGGAAGACGTGGAAAGAGCTGGACTCCTCCAGCCTCCCCAGGCCTCCGCCTATGCGTCGCAAGGATGCGCTAATTACTAGAATTAAGGTTAAAAACCGAAGTGCAAAATAGTTATATAATGTTTTATGTAATATTCTTTGTAGTTAGTAAATAAAGGCTTATTATTATTATTATCGGGACATTTTTTTTTCTCAGTCGTCTGACTGGTATAAACTGCATTACGGGTTACAAAAACCAAGTAAATGCAGCCGTATATTTGGGTGTTTCAATTTATTGGTGTGGATGATGGGTCTATCTCCATGAATTTTCTGACTATTCTACACGTATTGAGAATGGCTGCTTTTTGTAGAGTTGTGTATATGAATGCGTTTAATCCTAATATCTCTATGCTGCGATGTAACTGTTTTGGTATCACTCCTGTGGAAGAGAGCACTATAGGTACAATATATACTTTATTTTGTCTCCATATTCTGATTATTTCGTCTTTCAGGTCTACGTATTTTGTAATTTTATCTGTAATTGTTTTCTGTATGTTGTGTGTGTTGGGCACTGCAATGTCAATGAGGAAGGTGATCTTATTTATTTTATCTGTCAAAACTATGTCTGGTCTGTTATAGTGTATGGTGCGGTCTGTGAGTATAGCGCGATCATAGTAGAGTTTGTGTGTTGTATTTTCTAATATGTTATTTGGTATGAATTTGTAATAGGGGGCATGAGTATTTTGAATGAGGTTGTGTTTGTGTGCTAAGCTTTGATGAATTATGTTTGCTATTTGATTGTGTCTGTGTGTGTAATCTGTCTGTGTCAGTGTTACGCATGCTCCTGTTATGTGTTGTATGGTTTCAGGTTGAGCGTGACATCTGCGGCATTTGTCGTCTGAAGCTAAAGGATCTTTAATGATATATTTCCTATAGTTCTTGGTGTTTATTATTTGATCTTGAATAGCTATTATAAATCCTTCTGTCTCTGGGAATAGGCTACCTATTTTTAACCATTTATTTGATGCCTCACTATCAATATGTGTTTGTTATTATTATTATTATTTTTATGGGTTTATTTTTGCTCAAAATATTTGAAAATATTTCGGTATTAAGTGAAACTCACGGGCCTAAGCCAAGTGAGGATCACTGGAGTGTTGTTACAGGGTCGTCCTGTAAAAACTTTCTGACAATTCTGCAGGTGTTGAGAATGGCAGCTTTCTGCATCGTTATATGAAGGCTTTCTTCAAGGCTAATTACTTTAAGATAATGAAAAAGGTTTTTCGGGATGACTCCGGTACTAGAGAGCACCAGCGGTACTATGAACACTTTGCTCATTTTCCACATTCTTATTATTTCTTCCTTTAGCTCTGTATATTTATGTATTTTTTCTGTTATTGTCTTTTGGATATTATGGGTGTTTGGTACGGCAATATCGATTAAGAAGGTAGTTTTGTTCACTTTATCTATTAGTGTTATGTCCGGCCTATTGTTATGTACTGTTTTGTCTGTGAGTATGGCTCTATCAAAGTACATCCTGTACCTGTCACTCTCCAGTACCGCTTTTGGTGTGTATTGGTAATATGGTAATAGTTTGGTACTAATTAGCTGGTGTTTCAGTGCAAGTTTTTGGTGAACTATGTGAGCAACTTGATTATGTCTGTGTGTATAATCTGTTTGGGTGAGACTGGGGCAGGCGCTAGTGATATGTTGGATTGTTTCAGAATGGCGGTGGCATTTTCTACATTTGTCGTTTTGGCTATTAGGGCTTTTCAGAATAAACTTTTTGTAATTTCTAGTTTTTATTACCTGGTCTTGGATTGCTATCATAAAACCCTCTGTTTCCGCGAAAAGAGAACCAAATTTTAGCCAGTTGTTTGAGGCTTGCAAGTCATTGTGTGGTTGCTCCAAATCTTTAATATGCCGGCCGTGTAGTTCTTTGCCGCGCCATCTGTTCATTTGCTGATTTTCGTTGTCTATGGGGCTAACAAATACAAGGTCTGTTTGAGTAAGATTCAGAGGTGTAAAATTGTTGTCAGATGCTACAGTCGCCAAATGCATTTTACTTGTGGTAGATTTTTCATAGAAAAAGTTTCGTAGGATTTGGATTTGACCATTCCAAAGATTTTTAAGATCTATAAGACCCCTACCTCCTCTGGACCTATCTAACGTTATTCTTTCTATTGCTGATTTAGGATGTAAATAGTTATGTCTTGTCAGTGTTGTTCTGGTTTTTACTTCTAGTTTCTTAATATCTGTACGTGACCACTTCACAATTCCAAACGAATATGTTAATACTGGGATGGCGTATGTATTTATAGCTTTAAATAAATTCTTAGAGTTAAGAGGTCTTTTGCAAATTAAATTAATTCTGTTAAAGTATTCCTTTCTTATATCTGTTTTAATTTTTATGTGATCTATAATTCTACCTTGGTGGAGTCCTAAATATTTGTATGTATCTTTTTCATCCATAATGTCGAAAATATAAGGTTCACTATTGATGTTTCCCGTTACTTTGCCCCTATTTAATTTTAGTGTTTTACATTTGTCGAGGCCAAATTTCATATTAATATCATTACTAAATTCAGTTGTAATATTTATTAATTTAAGCATTTCTGTATCATTTTTCGCAAATAATTTTATATCATCCATATACATAAGATGACTGAGAGTAAAATCTGAAGTTAATTTGTAACCAAATTTAGAGCTATTAAGTAAGTTTGAAAGAGGGTTTAGCGCTAGACAAAACCACAAAGGACTCAGGGAATCTCCTTGGAAAATACCATTTTCGATGGGAATTTCATCGGTGGTTAGTGATGAGTTATCCGTCCTCAAAATGAGTGTCGTCCGCCAAGTACTCATGGTATTCTCCAAAAAGGTTATAATATCCGGGTTTATTTTATAAATCTGTAACACGCGAATTAACCACGAATGCGGTACACTATCGAATGCTTTTTGGTAATCGATGTATGATAAATGTAGATTGCGGCTTTTTGATGTGGCATGCTTTAGTACAGTAGAATCGATTATCAATTGCTCTTTACATCCTTTATGATTTTGTCTGCATCCTTTTTGTTCTTCAGAAAGAATGCCATTGCAAGTTAAATGACTGTTAATTTTACGGGTGATGCAAGATGTTATAAGTTTATAGATGGTAGGAAGACAAGTAATAGGACGATACTGTGATGGATTGGCTGATTCATTGCTTTTAGGAAGCATGTATGTAATGCCTTTGGTCGCGAACGCCGGAAGGTTTTCATTTCCCTTTATTAGGTTGTTAATGTTTTTGGCTAGAGACTCATGGAGGACATACAGTTTTTTGTACCAAAAATTATGTACCCAATCTATGCCAGCAGCTTTCCAGTTCTTCATCCTCTTTGTTATTTCTGCTATATCGGTTTTAGACACCTCTGTATACTCCATCTCTTCTATGTTTTCGGCATTTCGTTCCTCAGATTTTATCCAAGCCGCTTGTTCATTGTGGTCTTTTACCCTTTTCCATACACTGCCCCAGTAACTTTTTAGTTCTTGTTCAGAAGGAAGTTCATTAGTTGTATCTTTGTTAGTATCTTTGAGTGATCTGTAAAATAGTTTCTCATTCGTATTAAAACGTTTATTATCAATTTTTCTTTGTAGTGCTTTTTTGTACCTAGCTAATCTTTGAGATTTAAGAGTCAATTTTTGTTTTAATGTATCTAAAAATTCTTCCGGTCTATTGTTATTTTTCTCATGAGTTGAATGGATTTTGTATTTTTCGAATATCTTATGAACTTTTTTAACTAGATTTGCATGTCTATTGTTGTTTATATATTGTGTAAGCCTACCAACATCAGCTCTTAGTATTGTTATGTCGTTTTCTAATCTAATTTGCCTTGCTGGTTTTTTATGTTTTATGTTTTTTGGTTGATCATTTTTTTCATGTGAGATTTTATATCCTAATTGTGTCGATATAACAAAAGCGCTACAGTAGATCAATAGATGTAGTTGGGTTAGATCAGAATCATCACTAAGAAACTTACTAAGCACCTCATGATTGAATGCATGGACAATCTCATAAAGCTTTTTATTTTCTCTGAGGCGAGGTAACCTGGGCCTAGATGTCGGGTCAGTTTCTGAATAAATATCTAAAGTGATTTGAAGTTGATCTATTAATTCGCGAAGAGATTCATTCGTTATTTGAGCAATATTCATTACAGTAGGCGTTAATGTAGTTATCGTCGCTTGAGTGGGCTCTGGTACTGGGTCTAAAGATTCTATTTGTGCTGATGATGTTAGAGAGTTTAAGGATTGGCACAAGTTGGGTTCAATAACATTTAAGTAACTTTCCTCTAATTGACTTGCAGTAGTAGAAGAAGCTGCAGCCTCACTACTATCCTGTTCGCATCTTAGTTGTTTAGAGACTTCTAATTTAAGTTTGTTGATTTGTTCTTCTGACAACAGTCTATTACGAACAATAACTCGTCTTTGGTCCGCAATTCTCTGAGATGATACGTTTAGACTTGGATATGTTAATTTGAACTGGTCAAAAAGTTTTTTACAGTACATGGTCTTATCTGTTTCTAAATTAGTTACATAAAAGTATGTGCGCATGATGAAAGTATTTATGTCATCATCCCACTTCATGCGCACCCTAGGTTTTCCAGCTTTGGTGGTCACAGGATGGACGGCCGAAGCCTCCTGTGAAACATCCTCAACCGGAGTGACTGTTCTATTTCTCAAGTTGTGTATGACTTGTAGTCTTTCATTAGCAGAAATTGAAGATTTCGGTGAAGAAGAAACAGAAGAGGTTTCAGAGTAAGTGTTTAAGTAAGATGGTGGAGAGGAAGGAAGGGAAGGAAAAAGAGAAGAAGGTGAGGACATAGTTGATAGGGCTTCTTGTAACTTTTCAGCCCCACCGTTTTGGCTGCATTGGCTCCTTTCCTCGATAAGAGCAAGCCTTGTAACTCCCGCATCATCATTGTTCCTACCTTGTTGGAGGGGATTGCCGGCTTGAGATCTGCTCCGGCTTCTAGTAAGCGGCCGTAGGTCATACCTTCTGTTGGACTCGCATTGTTCGGGATACCCGGCAGAGGACCGTCCATTATCCTCGCCACCGATGGTTCGTATGCTGTAGCGCTCAGCATCGGCTCCAAGCGCGCCCCGGCGATCGCCCCCAGGAAGCGATCCTATACTTACATCATTATTACGTTTCTCCATATTGATGGGTTTGCCAGTACCCTTTTTAGTCACCTGCTGAGTTATTTCGTTGCAGGTGTCCGCCCCTCACGTGGCATAGGTGGTCAGCACGGACGTGGGGTTGGGCTTTGAGGGGCTTATTATTATTATTATTATGTCCAGCAGTGGCCTAATATAGGCGAATGATGATGACTGGTAACACACACTGATTAAGATTCAGGTAAACTTTCTGGAAAACAAAACAAGGTTCATATTGATAAATTAATACACTTCGCCCGAATGACTTTGAATAAGAGTGATATAACTCCTACAGCCTCAACAATAACTATTTAATGCAAACTTCCAACTTAATGTTCGTACAATGGCTCCGACGCGGATAAAGTGTTATGAATTAATGGAATCTAGTAGTATCTCAATGAACTAAAGAAGGTACCTATCATTTGAAGGATACAACAATCTCCGTCGCTGTTTGTCTGGCTGAGACAAATGTTGGCTTTTTCGCAGAATTTTGTCTCGGATCTGGGTGTTTTCTATGTATGATAAGTATATATTTCTATGTTGTCGAGCTTTGTGGCGCAGCGGGCGAAGGTCCGCCTGTGACGCAAGGAGTTGCGGGTTCGATTCCCGCCTCGGGACAAATGTCTATACGATCTGCAGAGTTCAGGGTGTTCTGGGTGTTTTTCTATATATAATAAAAATATTTATAGCGTTAAATCACGAAGAGTGGAAGAAGGGAAGGGAGGCTTTTGCCCTGCAGTGGGACAGTGGGGGCTAAATAATAATAATAATAAAAATATCTATCTATGTAGTATAATACTATAATTAAGTATATCAGTCATCTAGTACCCATAACACAAGCTCTGCTTAGCTTGGGGTTAGATGATGCTGTGTGATTTTGTCCAGCATTATTCCAGCATTATTTATGTATTTACGATAAAAAGTTTTAAGTAAGTTAATCAATAATCTGTTTTTTTTAATCATAAAGAAGGGCTTTGTCGCTTATGCGATTATGACGCCCTAATCTGGTTTACATAGTACAAAGCTTTGCTTAGTTTGTGATGTGAGATATCACAAACTAATCCTACTAAAGTAATCCCTAAAATAAGCAAAGCTTTTTTGTATTTGTGCCAGATGGTTGATAGACTAATGTTATACCTATTTTTTTAAATAAATACTTATCATATATAGAAAATAAGTAGGTTAAGTCCGGCATTCTTGTTTTATTAAAGATGTACTAGGAACAGTATGCAGAGATTTAACGAGATTCACTTAGAAAACTTTTTGGAACATGTTATATTATACACAAATTAACGGAAGTGAGACAGGTAGAGTCATGCAATCACCTCTGTGGCTAGGTTGGTCCAACAGCCGACTTATAGATATGTACACAGGTGGTAGCGGTTTCGATTCCCGCCACGGAACAAATGTTTGTCATTATTGTGCAGATATTTGTCCCAGATTTGGGTATTTTCTATATGCAACGAAGTTGTGTTGTAGAATATTTAAATAGATTTTATTGTATTGTTATTATTATAATTATTTTACCAACTGTGGACGATTCATTTGATTCGACAGATGTATTAGGTACAATAATTACACAAAGGTATTATGTAAAATGGTAATACAAGTTTTCAATCTTTTTTATACATTGGGACTAAAATTGCGTCATTTAAAAATTTCTAGCATTGTTTCACGAATATTAGAGAAATTCCTTAAAGCAATTTAAAACAAAATGTCGACGTGACACTCGACTCTCCCCAAATATGATAAAATATGATCCCTATTTAATGTAATTTGGGGAGAGCCCTTGAAACGGTAATACAAATGTTGAGGAGTAATAGAATCCGCGGTTTTACCACAAACAGAAGAAAACTGGAAGAAACACATTTCAATTAAAGTTCCGTCTTGGATCCGAACCATAGTACACTATGGTTCGCTCAGTCAGTCAGCACAATCACTTCTTCCATAAAACCATCGGACTTTTGTCTGAAATTATTATCTTTATTACTAAGTTTTTTTACCTTAATTAAAACAGTATAAATATTGCCTTTCACATTTAATACAAAGATTAAGCTTGCCGAATCACCTATAATATCCTCCCAGTTTAGCCGGGTAATAATCAAAAGATAGCAGGTAAATATGTACGTGTGAAGCTGAACTTAGCCGCGGGTTTCCTCACGATTTTTTCTTTCACTTGTGACAAAGATAGTTTTCAACAAAGAAACACATACATTTTTTTAAGAAAAAAAAGATAGTACACATTTTTTTAAAAATAGGTTGACATTTTGGTCTATACTTGACATTTTACCGCCCTTAGTTCTCCGCTCTCGCAGATCCGCTTAAATGACGGCTTTCCCGCGGTTAACTCACTAAAACCATATTTTTTCTTGTTTCCCGTACATCATACGTAACAGTTGCTGGTGCCATATAAATCATCTATAATAGATGTGAAAGACAATAACCTTTCTATGTATCTGAGGCCCAGATACACTTCTTGTCTCTAAGCTATAAAAGTGGATCACTTTCGGTAGATCCAGTTTTTTTAACAGCAATAAATTATGGATCTAGTGAGAGTTTTTACTCTCAGTTGATTCCATTTCGATTATTTATTATTATTATGAGCCTCTTTTATTCCACTGCTGGGCAAAGGCCTCCCCCATTCCCTCCAGACATATCGATCTTGAGCCGCTTTTGACCGGGTACTTGTACAGTTTGTCCCGCCATCTCCGTTTGGGTCTGCCGCGTCGTCGCCTCCTCGCCGGGTCTGGGCGCCACTGGGTGGCTACCTTTGGCCACAGCTCTCCTGGCATGCGGCAGACGTGACCAGCCCAATCCCACTTCAGCTTTGCGGCTTTCCAAGCTACGTCAGTGATTTGCGTTTGAGAGCGCAGTTCAGTGTTGCGGACTCTGTCCGTTAATCCGACATGTCCGACACCCAGGATGCTGCGCTCCATCGCACGCTGACATACCTTGATTTTGGACTTTTGATGTTGCATCAATGACCAAGTCTGCGCACCATACTTTAAGACGGGGAGAATGAATGTGTAAAAAGCTTTCGCTTTAAGGACAGTGGAAGGTCTGGACCTTTCATTAGGTCTCCCTTGGCCCAATAGCTCCTCCAGGAATTTTCGGTTCACCGAGCGATCTCCTTGTCTTGCCTGGAATCGAAGGAGACTATTTGGCCGATGTACATGTAATCTTCCACGTAGAGCAATTATTCCCCGTTTACTCTAACTCTGGTCTTAACGCTATTGGTCATGAGCATGGTCTTTGATCAGTTCATCTTTAGTCCAATCTCAAAGCTAGCCAAGCTAAGTCTTCAAGCATTGACTGTAGCTCGGGAGCTGAGGTAGAAAAAATGACGATGTCATCGGCAAAACGTAAGTTAGTTAACGCCGCCATCTTCGATTCCTTTTTCTTCCCAATCAACCGCTAGCTTCCTAAACACCTCCTCTAGATTACTGGTAAACAGTTTCGGAGACAGCGGGTCTCCTTGCTTGACTCCTCTTGCTTCTTTAAATGGTGGACCTACAGATTCTAAACTTATCGATGCTGTGCTATGTAAGTAAATTTGTTTTAATATACTAATGTAAGTAGGTTCAATATGTTGATTGCTGAGGGCTCTGAATATAAATGTATGTAGAATGCTATCAAATGCCTTCATATAATCTACGAAGGCAAGATATAGTTAAATATTGTTTTCTTGGTGTTTTTAAATTAGAATGTATGTTAATAATGTCAAGGTGGTCTGTTGTACAAAGTCTTCGTCGAAAACCTGCCTGCTCAGGTGGTTGTTCCAGGTCTAGCTGTCCAGAAATTCTTGTTTCGATAATTTTTATGAATACTTTATACATGTGAGATACAAGACTTATCGGCCTGTAGTTATTTATATATGTTGTGTTACCTTTCTTGTGTAGTAAAATAATGTTGGCGTGGCAAAAACGACCTGGAAATTTTCCTATTATCAGTATGAAATTGAACAAACTTGTGATATGGGTTAAGAGTTGAGGTTCACCGATCCTTAAAGCCTCTGATGTTATACAATCATCACCTGGAGATTTATTATATTTCAATTTGCTAAGGACTTTATGTACCATTTCGATATAACGGAAGACCAGCGCTGGCTATTTATGCATAGCCAGTAGTATGCTGAGTTAGGGCCCTTTTGTAACAACATTATCTTACTATCTTACTACCTCTATTATTGTACTCTGTATTGTGTTGTTGCAAATAAATATTTACTTTACTTTATATACCAAAAAAAATTACTGTATCTGTGTAATGCTAGGTATTATAACTTAAATCTTCTCGAATGTTGAATTTATTAGAGTATTGAATTGATTCAGCCGTTGCCTCCATGACCTGTGCCTTAAAGCGGAGGATCTAACAAATGGAATTATAAGCCCGTACACTCGCGGCTACCATATGTAACTCCTGTTGGAACGTAAAGAATGTGGGCACGAGACAGGGAAATGCATAGTGCGTGTGAATATATCTGCGGGATTTGTGGGGGAGTTTGCGGTACTTCGCATATTCCCCCACTAATATGGAAGGTAAATTATGTATGTCTAGCCGCGATTATGGTTAAATCACAGACTTTATGCCGTGGGGTGCCAGCAGTAGAACGTTGACTCTTCTCTCTTGCCCGTGGACGCAGCAAGAATCTGCTAAGGGATAAATCCGGAAGCTGGGCAGCAGCGTCTTTCCGTGTCCTCAACACCCTATACTGCGCTCGCCAACCGGCCTACCGAGCGTGGCGAGTATGGCAGCCATCCCTCACGATCGATCATGATTGGAGATCTATGAGGGAGGCCTGTGTTCAGCAGTGGACGTACTACGTCTGACATGATGATGATAGACTTTATAGATGCTTCTTTCACAATTTCAGCCGTAGGATGTTCACTGCTGGACATAGGCCTCCCACATGAATATCCAAGTATTGCGATTGGAAGCAGCATGCATCCACCGAAGTCAGTTCATAAAGGAAGAAATCCATTGCACGGGCAGTATCGAACTTACGACCTTCGGATTGAAAGTCGGGGTTATATCGGGGACATAACACGCGACCAACACGGTTTTATACATATTGCACCCTATTATTAGTTTTTTTAAATGCAGGATTTTATCGCGTACCTTTTTTAATATTTTCCTGACGTTTCAACCGGATTGCACCTGGTCATGGTCGCGGGAGGACTGAAGTTTCTATAAAATTCTGTATTTTTAAAACTAATAACCTATATGTATAGGGTGGATTATAAGTTTAACAAGTTATGATGCACCCTATACGTATCATCATCATTTCAGCCGTAGGACGTCCACTGCTGGACATAGGCCTCCCTCATGGATATCCAGTTGTTGCGGTTGGAAGCGATCTGCATCCACCGTCGACCTGCGGTCTTCACCAGGTCATCATCCCATCTTGTTGGTGGACGTCCTACGCTGCGCTTGCCGGTCCGTGGCCTCCACTCGAGAACTTTTCGGCCCCATCGGCCATCTGTTCTGCGAGCTACATGGCCTGCCCATTGCCACTTCAACGTGCTAATCCGTTTGGCTATGTCG
Source organism: Pasiphila rectangulata (assembly GCA_963082625.1). Classification (NCBI taxonomy): domain Eukaryota; kingdom Metazoa; phylum Arthropoda; class Insecta; order Lepidoptera; family Geometridae; genus Pasiphila; species Pasiphila rectangulata. The sequence goes on from OY720240.1 coordinate 8,644,622, forward strand.
GTGACCCGAGTTCTTCTACGTATCTCCTCATTTCTGATTCGATCGCGTAAAGAAACCCCGAGCATAGCCCTCTCCATAGCTCGTTGAGCGACTCTGAGCTTATTCATGAGGCCAATCGTGAATGACCACGTCTCGGTTCCATATGTCATCACTGGTAACACACACTGATTGTAGACTTTCGTCTTAAGGCACTGAGGAATTTTGGACGAAAAGACGTTGCGTAGTTTCCCAAACGCTGCCCATCCGAGTTGGATTCGTCGATTTACCTCTTTCTCGAAGTTGGACCTACCTAATTGGACTGTTTGTCCTAGGTATACATACGCGTCGACAACTTCGAGAGCCGAGTTCTCAACCATAACTGGGGAAGGCGCAACATGGACATTCGACATAATCTTCGTCTTGTCCATGTTCATTTTAAGGCCGACCCGTTGGGAGACTCGGTTGAGGCCTTCGAGCATCGTGCCAAGTTCCTCCATCGACTTTGCCATGACCACAATATCGTCAGCAAACCGAAGGTGAGTCATGTATTCGCCGTTAATGTTGATGCCTAGTCCTTTCCATTCCAAGAGCTTGAAGGCATCTTCCAAAGCGGTCGTAAACAGTTTCGGAGAAATAACGTCTCCCTGTCTTACGCCTCTTTTTAAGGGAATATCCTTCGAACTCTGTTCCTGTACTCGGACAGACATAGTGGCGTTTCTATACAAAGACTTCAACACTTCGATATACCGATAGTCAATTCGGCATCGTTGGAGAGACTCGAGCACCGCCCATGTTTCGATCGAATCGAAGGCTTTCTCATAGTCCACAAACGCGAGACATAGCGGCAAGTTATACTCTTCGGTCTTCTGTATCACTTGCCGCAGCGTATGAATGTGGTCTATGGTACTGTAGCCTTTTCGAAACCCGGCTTGTTCGGGACGCTGGAAGTCATCAAACCTGCGATCGAGACGATTTGTAATGACCCTTGAAAACAGCTTATAAACATGGCTCAAAAGCGAGATCGGTCTGTAGTTCTTAAGCAAGGTGTTGTCACCTTTCTTAAAGAACAGTACCACGACGCTTTTGTTCCATGTTTTTGGCGTAATACCTTCGAACAAGACGGAGTTGAAGAGCTTCTGAAGGACTTTAAGTATCGGTGATCCACCCGCTTTCAGAAGCTCTGAAGTGATTCCGTCCTCCCCCGGCGCCTTGTCGTTCTTAAGCTGTTTCAGGGCCATCCTGATCTCGTACAGGCTGATGTCCGGGATATCTTCGGTATAATGTCGGGTCAGCTTGGCTCTAGGGTCTTCTGCCACACTGCAAACAGGTTTAGTGACCGAATCGTAGAGCTGTCCATAGAACCTTTCGACTTCCCTTAACACTTCTGCTTTACTTGACGCTATACTGCCATCTTCCCTCTTCAGCTTCGTCATCTGGCTTTGCCCAATAGACATATCTCTCGCGAACACTTTGGAGCCTTTGTTCCGCTCTATCGTATCTTTAATACGAGCTGTATTAAAGGTACGAATATCGTGCCGCAAGGATTTCCAAACTTGTCTATTGAGCTGCCTATGTGACTTAGCATCATCGGGAGACTGCAGTCGTAATGAGCGTCGTTCAGCCATGAGGTTAAGAGTGTCATCCGAGAGTTTCTGAGGTCTATTTGTACGGGGCGTCTTAAAGAACTGAGACCCCACCGTATGGACAGTTTCTACGAACCTGTTATTGATCTCGTCCACTGATGCATGTTCTTCGAGACCCAGACAATCAAAGCGATTTGAAAGTTCGAGTTGAAAGCTCTCGAGGTTTTGGATATGTGCACGAGTGGGTCGGAGCGTAGATTTCATCAGACGGGACCTTTCAAGTCTAACGTTCATATTCAATGTGCCTCTAACGATTCGGTGATCACTTCCGGTTTTCACCCTGTGAATCACAGTGACATCATTGAATACCCGTTTCTTGTTGGTCAAGATGAAATCAATCTCATTTCTCGTGGAACCATCGGGACTCATCCAGGTCCATTTCCTGTGAGGCGGCTTCTGGAAGAAAGAATTCATCATAAAGAGTCCTTCTTTCTCCAGAAAATCGGCCAGCCTCTGTCCCCTGGGGTTCCGTTGCCCATACCCAAATTGCCCCACTCTCAACTCATCATCGCTTCTCTTGCCTAACTTTGCATTGAAGTCCCCCATAACAACAGTAAAGTGAGTTTTGTTCGTATGTATGGCCCTACTAATGTCCTCATACATAGACTCTACTTCTTCATCTGGGTGTGACGAGGTCGGCGCATATACCTGAACAACCTTCAGCGAATATCTTTTAGATATTCTGAGTGTTAGGTATGCGACCCTGCTCGACACACTGTCGATGGTGACAATGTTGTTAATGAGTGACTTGTGAACGAGAAACCCGACACCACCTTGGGACTGTTGGTCGCCCTCCCGGTAGTAGAGTAGATTACCGGACTTAAGGGATATCGTGTCCTCGCCCTCTCTACGGACTTCTGATAATCCTAAAATGTCCCAGTGTAACCTACTCATTTCTTCTTCCAGCTCAACAATCTTTTCGTCTGTCCTCAAAGTGCGGATGTTGTGTGTTACCAGGGCCAGTGGTCGTCGTTGGGGTTGGTAGCCGTCCGTCTCCCGGGGATTCTTAGCACCCCTAGCCCCGCCGTTACCGTGGCCGCTACCGTAGCCACGACTAGCGGGGCTGCCGGGAACTCGGGGCCTGGTCCTTGGTTTCGCAATCATAAGGGGTTGTTGCCATACTCGCCACGCTTGGCAGGCGGGTTGGCGAGCGCAGTATAGGGTGTTAAAGTCGCGGAAGATGCTGCTGCCCATCTTCCGAAGGCATCCCTTAGCAGATTCTTACTGCATCCACGGGCAAGAAAGGAGGGGCAACATTCTACAGCCGGCACCCCACGGCAAATACGTATACATCCTGTATAACCCTTTACAGTTGGTGGTTTGCATCTACTGTAAAAGTATATTACAGGCATAAAGTCCAGTCGATGGCCACGAGCAATCCGATTCCCATTTGAATATTCTATTACTAAAACACAACAGTGAATCTGATGTAAAAATGTAGATATAGTCAGGGTGCATTGTTTTGTTAACGCAGTTTCGTGAACCAAATGGATAAAAACACAATACGGTAGTTGGTAACAGTTTGTATGTTTTAAATGTGCGAGTTAACTTGAGTATTTTTCTATATTTCTGTCCGTGTTAATTCATGATCAGCATCATTTTAGCCGTAAAACGTCCACTACTGAACAAAGGCCTCCCGCATGGATCTCCACGAGGGGTAGTTGCCATACTCACCACGCTTGGCAGTTACAGGATGTTGATACAAAAAGACACGTCTTCCGTATCCCTTAGCAGGCTCTTACTGCATCCACGGGCATGAGAGGTGGGGTAACATTCTACTGCTGGCACCCCACGACTTTCCATGTTAAGTTTTTAAGATCAAGATTACACCATTGTATTCAAGATAAGTTCTTAATAAAAACTATTTAACGGATACCCAAAGCTCCGTGGCGCAATTGGTTTTATAACCAACTGAGACCCAGAAGGTTGCGGGTTCGATCCCCGTCGGGGGACTAAATGTTATCTATAGATATTTGTCCCGGGTCTGGGTATATTTGGTGTGATGAGTATATTTTTACCAAAAAATAAGTACTTCATAAATCATGTAGTACCCATAACACAACCTTAACTTATTTGGGGCTGGACGGTGCTGTAAGAAATGTCCGGTGCCATGCGTAACTAGAATTATATTCGAAAAGTCAAAGTCAAAGTCCATAAGAGTTTGTTCTTTATATTCTCTATATTTGACGACCTCTGTGGCGCAGCGGGCGAAGGTCCGCCTGCTACGCAAGAGGTTGCGGGTTCGAATCCCGCCTCGGAACAAATGTCTGTATGACCTGCAGATATTTGTTCAGGGTGTTCTGGATGTTTTCTATATATAATAAAAAAAAAAATATCTATCTATGTAGTATATTGTATTAAGTATATCAGTCATCTAGTACCCATATCACAAGCTCTGCTTAGCTTGGGGCTAGGTGATGCTGTGTGAATTGTCCAGCATTATTTATTTTATTTATTTATTTATTCTTTAAAGCAAAAGCTACATAGAATAGTCAGTTTACAAAAACAAAACACATTTAAATCGAATAAAGCATGTTATAATAATTCGCTTCGGTAAACTTTTTTCCAAGTGAGGTAAAGAAGTCAGGGCCCGGGGTGGTGTAGAAAATCCAACTCGTATAAAGTTTATATGAAGCTATGTGAATTTGTAATCAGATTTGTCAATCTGTGAAAATGCTCACCGCTCGATTGGGCTCAGTCAAAGCAAGTTGATTACTGTTTCTCTTTGAAATAGGCTCGTGCATATCGTGCCCAATTGCCATGTAAACTTCTATTTTTTCATGGAAGAAAACCGATCCTGGGTATTTATTTTTGAAAAATCTTGAGTGAACCAATTATAAGACAGTTTAATAAGAGACAGACAGCGAAAATTCGTAGGCTCTCTCTTTTCCGACAAGTTTAGGTAATTTAATCAGTAAACTAATGTTTACTCTACCTAACAGACCAGACCCAAATTCTAAACCTGTTAACTGCGATGATTTCTCTGAATCAATTGATCTACCATAAGTTGTCTTTTTGGGTTTCTCGATATTTCGACAAATACCCTAATAATAAATACAATGACAAATACCCTAATACGCCATGATCACGGATATACAAAAAAACATCAAGTGATTTATGTTACTTAGGTATAATAATTGTTCATAGTATTCACAATCATGATAATTATTAATTCAGCAAAACTTCACATGCATGAGATAGTAACTTGCAAAGGATACAGGAAAGGCTGGTGTGGCTAATGGAAAAATGTTTTCATAATCCAGGATGCCGCAACGGAGGCTGCAAGCCGGAATACTGGGTACCTACCTGTATCCTGTACCTACGTATCCGTTCATTATTGAATGTTCTAGGTTTGTTTATGCAATTCAAAAGCAAATTATTTCTGTCTGCAATAGTTTCAACGAGGTAAAAACAGAACCTATTGAGTCAGCCTTGCGCTCTAGCCGACTAGAAAAACATGATAAAGCCAGTCAAACTAATCTCTCTTTTTAACAGTAATTTAACTCAAACTCTAAGGGCGTCTTACTTACTAAAGGACGGACTTCCTATAATTTTAAAGTTACGCTTAATCTCAACTCGTTGTGAATTAACTGAAACTAAATTATAAGAGAAATTAAGGACAAATAGATAGACCTTATTCCCAGTCAATCGCGACTTGTCATGTTGAGTATCATCAAAGATCAAAAGTCATACACCATTCTTGCATAAATTGATTGATTTATTCATTGCCTTAGCAGTAACAGCTGAGGAATATAGTTCGTTGAATAATAGATACGATCAATTATAAGCAAAGTTGCCAGAATTAAACTGGGACTTGGAAGTTGGGAGCAAGTTTGGTCCGTTTCCAACTTTATATAGGTAATTGCAATACCTTTCTGAGTTGCCATCATCAGTCGTTACGTATTCTAATGCGATTAGGTTTTGTTTTAGGCGGTTTGTTCATTGCACTATAATTTCTCTTCCTCAAAAAATAAAATAAACGTTTGATTAGTAACATTACAGTTTACATTATACAAAATTCAACATAAATGTAAGCCTTAAAAAAAACATAAAATCATTTATTTCAATTAAGTACAAAACATATTTTGTTTTAAGCCCTCCCTACTAAACTAAGAAAACTTCTATATTTATTTATTTATTTATTTCAAGAAAATTACAATAGTTCTTAAACTAAAATACACTTAAAAAGCCCTTTTGGGCTTGTCCTAAGCGTATCGGGCCCTCATAACTTAAATCTATACGTAGGTACGTCTAACACCAAAGACATACAGTAGGTAGATCACTAAAAAATAAATAATATTATAGTGAGTACCTTCCCAAGGGTATCATTGCAGGTATACAGAATATAAATTAACAAGCATTGGTACGGGTGTACCAGAAAAAGGGGCGAAGGTTTCCGAAAAATGCCTGTTTTGACCTTTGGTGACCTTTTGAGGTCGCAATAACTCCAGTCCCTGTGACCCTAGGGTCACCAAAATCAATCAGTACCCTTCTCTAATTAAGAAAGTGCTAACAAAAAAGGTTTCATGTAAATCGGTAAACGCGTTCGGTTGTAATCGTGTCATGCACAGACAGACAGACAGTGGTATGCATAATAGGGGGGCTTCAGCCCCTAATTATATTAGTTAAATACATTTTAGTAGAAAAAAATTAAAGGATACAAAATAATGAAATATGTCTTGCGGCAACAATGTGTATATACATATAATATCATCTATGCTGCAGACCAACTAAAACTTGTGTTGTATATGCCGCTTCCCTTCCATGTGTGTAGCTTTAATGCCTTGCCTAAATAACCTGATAAGTATTAAAATACATTATTTCAATAAAGCACGGCCATTGTTACGGCAAATAAAACTCATTTCCTACGCCTTAAATATTTTTCTTACTCGTGTTTAGTAATTATTTTCATAAGTGTAAGGTATGGGTGCCGGCAGTTGCCGTGGGGCAAAATTCTACTGCCTGCAGTAGAATTTTGCCCTTCCTCTCTTGCCCGTGGATGCAGTAAGAACCTGCTAAGGGATACCTCCGGAAGATAATCAACATCCTGAACTGCGCTCGCCAACCCGCCTGCCAAGCGTGGTTAGTATGGCCACAACCCAAGCGGGAGGCTTTTGTCTAGAAGTGGACGTCCTACGGCTGAAATTATGATGATTTATTTATTTATTTATTTGAGCCACCAACAGAAGATACACAAAGAAAAAAATACAAAAGTAAAAGCAATAAAAATCATGAGCTAGTGTTCTCCCAATTACAGGCAGCTACATCTATGTAGGTAATAATGATGAGAAGGTAAGGTATGATAAGTATTTACAAGAATAGTTAAGTATAGGTATTATCAAACGATCATCTAGTAGGTACCCAGAGCAACAGCTCTGCTTACTTTGGGGCTAGATGTTGAAATTTAAAGCGTTATAATATTTTCTCTGATATTTGCCATTCCTTAAGAGGGACTAAATGGATATGCTAATCAATAAATAGTATAAAACAAAGTCGCTTCCCGCTGTCTGTCTGTCCCTATATTTGCTTAGAACTTTAAAACTACGCAACGGATTTTGATGCGGTTTTTTCAATAGATAGAGTCTTTCAAGAGGGAGGTTTATATTTATAATACATGCATAATATAGTCGAGAAACACTGATCATTTTGGAGGTTTCTAATGTGAGGTCGTAAATAAACACATTTTTTGCGCTTACATTGAAAACGCTGTCTGAATCCTACGAGATAGATTAAAATAGTGTAGTTACAGTATGTACACTTTAGAAAGGTCTACAAGAAAATCCGCGATGGTATATTCTGTAGTATATTTAGTATCAGCATTGCACCCGTGCGAAGCCGGGGCGGGTCGTTAGTGAATAAATATAATAATGCTAGAAATGAATACTGAAAGCATGAATGTTATACTGTACAATGCCTACATGATAGGTACAGTATTTATTTACACTAATGACATGTGGTATTGTTGTATTTGCAAACTTATAACAGCTATGTAATGAATACTTAGTACACAACTCTACAGATTCGTAGGTACTCGCATAAATATATAAATCATTCTGTGCCTAATTCTGTTTAATGTAGTTGTTTGTTATCCCTTAATAAATAAAAAAGTCAAAACAAAATATCCTGTAATATAATATATAATATAATAATATCCCCTATTCTGCCACCTATCTAGAAATGTGTACAAAATATTTTAAAAACTTCCTCCTTCTTTTTTTTCGTTTAACATTCGATTTTTTTAAGTAATATCGAGAACCCTATCTCTAAAAACAACTTTTACCAGACTACTAAGTATGGGTTGTAGTATAAATGAGCATTTGTGATAAACTTAATTTATTTTTTCCCAATGTACAAGACCTTAGCATAAAGTCTAGCTTCAGGAGTTAGTTAAGGAATTAACGAAACTATGTCGAAAGTTATATCGGTGTCGATTAACGTATAAATTATTCATGTTTATAACAGCTCCACCTCAAGTATTTGACTTTGAGAACTGTTAATTACTACGAAACACCTCCCGTGATCACATTACATGTCGCCTGTTTAATTTCTATGAGCAAATACTTAGAAACGGAACTTTGCAGAAGTTTTATCATATGGTAATTATTTCTCACCTAACTTTTGAAATTACGGATTGTTGGGAACATTATTATGTTGTATTTACGGGACATTACCATGATTTGAGACTTTGCGCTTTCTGATATTTCAACGCAGTTGCTCACGCCATGATCACTGCAGTCATTTGGTGGTGGGAAGGCATTGGCAAACGAAACTCGAAAGGACTCAAATCATGTACTATGATTGTTGAATTGAAATTATCGTAGCTTGACATCATTTAATAAATATAATACGGCTTAGGTACACCACGTTCCTAACTTATTATCATCTTACTGACATTTTTTAGACCATTTAGAGGCCCTTCTTCATGAGCACCGTTCGTGGCCGACTCCGAGGGCCGCGAGACGAGAACTCAGCAACTCAAACGTCAGCAAGATGATAAAAAGTTAGGTACGTGGTGTAAGCCGAATTATATTTATTAAATATGATTGTTGGCATTATTATACTTAGTCATTTTTCATTTTGGACCAAAGTCGTCAAACCCAATAATTTGTGTTGTAATGTTGTAATCGCATAAGTTCTAGAAAGACAATTTTAAATTAACGTTTCGTGGTGCGCAGTATATACGTTAGTTTATACAGTAGTGCCGTGGGGTGCCGGCAGTAGAATTTTGCCCTTCCTCTCTTGCCCGTAGATGCAGTGAGAATATACCAAAGGAAACCTCCGGAAGATGGGCAGCAGCGTCTTCCCGTGTATCAACATCCCGCCAACCCGCCGACCAAGCGTGGTGAGTATGGCAACAACCCTTCATGCTGTACTTGAGTGTGTAGTACAGCGAATGGCAAATGCTACACACTCTATAAATATCAGGATCCTGGATTACGATCCAAATATCGCGATACATATCGGGCGTGTAGCATTCGCCATGAGGTATGCTAGGGAGCGCTGGTTTTCAGTCAGACCTTATTTATTAACTATCTCTGTACAATAAATAATCATCATGTACGTTGGCCGTGGGGTGCCGGCAGTAGAATGTTACCCCTCCTCTCTTACCCGTGGATGCAGTATGAGCCTGCTAAGGGACACCTCCGGAAGATGGGCAGCAGCGTCTTTCCGTATATCAACATCCCATACTGCGCTCACCAACCCGCCTGCCAAGCGTGGTGAGTATGGCAACTACCCCTCATGGAGATCCATGAGGGAGGCCTTAGTTCAGTAGTGGACGTTTTACGGCTGAAATGATGATGTACGTTGGTGGTTACCGCAATGCACACGCTAGATTTGATCATGTATGAGAAACTCCGCATTTAAAATACTATGATCGATCATATGGGACGAAGTATTCGGTATTGGTTTATCTGTTAGGTTCACTATGCATTTATCTGTTTTTAGTTTTAAAATTACAGGATTTTATCGCGTACCTTTTTTATTATTTTCCCGACGTTTCGAACACCTTTCAGCGTTCTTGGTCGCGGGAGGACTGATATTATCTGTTTATCGAAACTCTCACTAGATTAAAATATTCGCATGGAATTTACGTCGATATCTTTTTATCTCATGTGATATGGATTATGGACGGCCTAGTCTGGGAAATAGGTACATAAATTGGAGATAAACTAGCCAGCATCTACTTCTCAGTTTAATCCTATACCTCCAGCTGGGCAGCAGCGTCTTTCCGTGTATTATCAATATGTACTGCGCTCGCCAACCCCCTTGCCAAGCGTGGTGAGTATGGCAACAACCTCCTCAAAATCAGTACTGAGGTCCATGAAAGGGGCCTATATCCAGCAGTGGACGAGCTACGGCTGAAAGAAGGAGAGAGATGTATAAATGCAATATATTTACAAAGCGCATTTGATATTCCCAACGTGATTTTTATTACAAGTCACACGAGTTTCGAGTCACACTGTTATGTGACTCGTTGAAAGATTTTTTGTAACTATTTACGAGTTACAGTGTACTTCGTGTTTAGTGATACGCTGGATTTCTTTGTAATGACAAGCGAATCGAAAGATTAATTAAATAATGTGTACTATTATAGAGCAGGCCTAACCCAGCTGTGTATATCAACGAGCTGACATGATAATGATGATGATGTTGAATCAAAAAGCAAACAAACATAAATAAGCCGACAGCGCAAACGTATATTGAAAAATCTAAGCGGCTTTTACGTTGACACCCTATTAAATTTTCTTGAGGTGTAAACCAATTCAACGCCAAGCCAAAGTAAAACACAAAAACCCAAGAAAACGTGCCGTATTTATCAATAATCCAATGATCGTATTTTATTTAATCGTAAATAACGTATTGTCGGCTAGCGGCCGTAAATTACGGAGTCCCATGCGTATTGCGAGCTCCAATAAATATTCATCAATACTTAGAATAAAGTGCTGAGAGATATTTACTGGCTGCTGAATTTTTGATAGCCTAGGTCCTAAGTGAATGAGGAATGTATGAAACACGTAGAGATGAAAGGTGAGGGCGAAATAATGGGGTTATCTATGTATATAAATGTTTAGGTTCAGTAGATAACTAAGATGGGAGGATAGCTAGATAAGCTATGCTTTCCATTCTAGTTTACTAAAATCTTCTCTCATCTTTAGGTCTTTCACATAACAATATATTACAAATGATTTATACAGCGTCAGAAACTGGTATTCGAGCTGTATGGGACGCTGCAGTGCCTGAAACATTGTAAGAAGGATTAGGTTTTCCCAGTTTACTAAAATTTATATCCACGAGTGAAAAAAATGTAATGCCTTTCATATATTTTAGATAGATAAATAGATAAACTCTTTATTGTGTAAATCATATCACCTATACAGAACAATACAAAAATTAATAAAATTAACTTAAACCATAAGAACAAGATTAGAATATCCGATAAGCCGTGGGGCGCCGGCAGTAGAATGTTGCCCCTCCTCTCATGCCCGTGGATGCAGTAAGAGCCTGCTAAGGGATACCTCCAAAAGATGGGCAGCAGCGTCTTTCTATATATCAACATCCTATACTGCGCTCGCCAACCCGCCTGCCAAGCGTGGTGAGTATGGCAACTACCCCTCATGGAGACCCATGAGGCCTTTGTTCATTAGTGGACGTTTTATGGCTGAAATGATGATGATGATAAGAACAACAGAAATACATAATGGGCGGTCTTATCGCTTAAAGCGATTTATTCCAGACAACCTTTTTTTATTTAGATTACTTATACAACGTCAGAAACTGGTATTCAAGCTGTACGGGACGCTGCTGTGCCAGGAACATTGAAAGATGGATTAGGCTTTCCCAGCACCGATATATACCATCCTCCTAGTAAAGTCGGCTATTAAAGCAGGTAAATACGACAAAAACTAACTTGTGAAAGTTCTGTAGCTTTTCTCTCATTCTAGATTCTCTATTTTTGTTTATAGTTTGATAGTTGAAACATAGCGTAGATGTGTGAAATAAGAAATAATAAGATTAAGTTACATCAAAATATTAATGTATTGCCTCCTCCATACCCACAGATGCAGTAAGAGCCTGCTACGGGATACAGTCGGAAGATGGCCAGGAGCGTCTTTCTGTGTATTAACATCCCGTACTGCGCTCGCCAACCCGCCTGCCAAGCGAGGTGAGTATGGCAACTACCCCTCATGGAGAAATGATGAATAAGTATTCTATCATATAATGTATATCTTAAATTGCAAAGTAATTTGCATTCTTATAGGCGCTACGTGAAATTTCCAGATTAATGTAATTGAGGCGACGGACGCATTGATAAACAAATATATTCGCAAAATGTCTCCTAGTCGCATAGTGACTCATTCGCCTAATGCCCTTTTTCCCAAAATGTCGCGACAGTGACTGAGAATAAAATTTCGATATATACAGGAAAATCATTTTATTAAACGTATATTAAATACAAATATTAATAAATCACAAGTCACATTTTGCTGGTAAGTACTTATATTTAACAATAAAAAAAATTAGGAAAATATATTTAGAGGCTCTTCTAGGCGCATAATTATCATGCCTTATCTCTTCTAACTTAAGATATGGGATCTTATTTTGGGGAAACTCTACCAACGTCATTTACATATTCAGATACCAAAAGAAAGAAAAAAAAACGATACTTAAGGACCATGTTTAGCCTGAAGGTAACAGATTCATCCAAACCCTTTTTTAGCAAACATAAAATTCTGACTGTCTCGTCATTGTATATCTACAAAACAGCTAAGGGTAATCCCGATCTGTTTTGCCGGCTCTCAGATGCTGGACAAAGTAGACGAGATAAACATAAAGTCCATACAAAAAAAAATACAAGTATGATGCGGAAAAGCTTTTTAGTAATGCTCCCTTTGTTTACAACAAACTACCTAGACTCTAGAGAAGTGAAATTATCTATGTTCCAGAGTAAACTAAAGATCTTGCTTTCTTTCTCAACTGTCGTAATTGATAAAAATATACAGTGAATCAACATCCCGTACTGCGCTCGCCAACCCGCCTGGCAAGCGTGGTGAGTATGGCAACTACCCCTCATGGAGATCCGTGAGGGAGGCCTGTGATCAGTAGTGGACGTTTTACGGCTAAAAATGAATCCAACTACGAATTGATAATCTAATTAGCTTTAGCTAGTTAGTGTAACAACCGAATCGCCACCAATATCAGATAAAATAAATAAATTGAACTAAGTAGGTAGGTACATTTTATAGAGGTAAGTTCGTTATGTTCACGAGAGCTGCTGCCGACAAACTGTTGCACAGTTTGGCAGACATTATTTTAAGATAAATGTACATTTAATAGATATAAATATATAAATAAAAAAGAAAAAAATTGAAGTAAAAAACATGAAAAAACTCAAGACGTAAAACATTAATTCCAGATGTTTTATAATTACTAAAGGTTTAAATGCCTGACGACAAGAACGCCAATGCGTCGTTATAATCGGGAACGCAGCGTACGAGACGTGGAAAGAAGTTACATAAAATTATAATACGAAAGGTCTACGTAGAAGCTATTATCCTAAGAGGGCGTTTTAAGAAATAAGTCGCAGCAGCGCCACAGGACGGTCGAGTGAAGAGTATGAATAAAACATGGCAGTTGTTGGAAAGATCTATCTATTATGGGTTATTGTGTTGTGGGTCGTGTTAGCCGAGAGGTCCACCTTGAATGGTCATGGGTCCCAGAGCATTTACATCTTCTAGAAAACTAATTTATTTTATAGTCACTGTACATGGAAATGTCAAGTATATTGTAACTTGCCGTGGGGTTCCGGCAGTAGAATGTTGCCTCTCCTCTCTTGCCCATGGATGCAGGATAAGATGCAGAGGATTTTTATCCTCCAACGGATACCTTAAAGATGGGCAGCAGCGTCTTTCCGTGTATCAACATCTCGTACTGCGCTCGCCTACACGCCTGATGAGCTTGGCGAGTTTGGCAACAACCCCCTCACAACACATTATTAACATACATATAACCGGGTATATATCGCGTAAATTACCTTTATTATTCCTTATTATTTATATTATATTATAGGGAAGACTCTTCCCGGGACCATGGTTGGTGCAATCCAAGCGAAACGTCGGGAAATAATAAAGGTAATTTACGCGATAAATACCCGGTTATATGTATGGTAATAACCCCCTCACAATCTTAGAGATCCATAAAGGAGGCCTATGTCCAGAAGTGGATGTGGACTTCTACAGGTGAAATAATGACACTGTACATTTTTTGCCCGCTGAGTGAGCTACTTACCTTCTTTTATTACCAGTACCTACTTATAATGTCAAAGTTAGTCAAAGGCCTTTCAATAGCTGTTATTGTGTGTGTGTGTGTGTGTGTGTATGTGTGTGTGTGTGTGTGAGTGTATGAAATACTTTTTCTCTCATCCGGGTATCCAAATCTGACGGTCGCGCTGCGAATGCGTCGCTGACGTGCGTCCTGCAATGTGCGCGTCACAGGAGTCAATACTGAAGGAACTCCAGATAACTACTAGGCTATCTTCCCTCTGCTTCCAACGAGTCCTTTAGTATATCTGCCACATTGTTAAAAAACGCAGTGACAATTTAGAATAGCTCGCCTTCACTGGACAAGCGACCACGAGGCCGAAGCATGACACGTTGGTCTGACCAGATCCGTACCTACCACTTTCGACTCAAGGCTCCACAAAGCACTAAGAGTCGCCAGCAGCAGATCCCGATGGCGCAACATCGTCCACAAAATGTAATCCAGGGATGGGAATGACCTTAAACATCAAGGAATACGACGCAAGGAGGCGTGTAACAGGTGCCTTCAGGCGGCGAAGAAACAAAATGTGAGGAATGACGTTTAGTCAATCCGTTGCTCAGTCCTCGTTATGGACGTGGACTGAAACTCATTACACTGTCTGGCCATTGAAATAATTAGTTAATAAGTTTTGACTGACAAAACCTTTCTTCTGAATACGACAAAGAGATGATATGGAAAATAGAGGAAGCTTAGTACCAAGTCACTGTTCCAGGGACTGTAAGTTGGCCTTTCACATTTGGCCTTTCACATTTATACTATAGATGATTTATGCAGCGTCGGCAATAGTATTCATACTGTACGGGACATTTATGATTATTTATGATAGAGTGAAGTTCCTTATTAGATATTAATGACCGCAGTCCACTCAAATTGACTCAATAGCCTTTCTGTTACAACCTTATCTTACTATCTCTATTATTATACATATATACATATATATGTATTTCGTTGTTGCAATAAATATATACATTACTTTACAATACTCTCAAAATAAGTCTATAAGAACCTGTGATAAAGTGTCCAACTTTCGGATAACGCTCGCCATAAACTAAAAATACAAAGGAGATCTTTCGGCATTACAAAAGTAACTCTAACCCTTTGCACAACAAAATCTTTAAAATGCATGCAATTTATATTCACTAGAAAATAAAAACGTTAAAACAGGAAATTGCCTTGCTAATGAAACTTAATGAGTAACCTAACACGCTATGTCGTTATTAAAACAGTGTTAGACCTGAGCGCTAACACAGTGCAAAATGTTGAACGTGATTGACGTGGAACGTAACTTCTCTGGCATAGAAACTGTGGAAAGCTAATACCTTTATCTCTGGGTAAGCCGTGTTGGTCGAGTGGTATGTACCCCCGACTTTCAATCCGAAGGTCGTGGGTTCGATACCGGCCGTGCACCAATGGATGTTTCTTTTTTGAAAAATTTATGTGCACACTTAACACGTGCTTTAACGGTGAAGGAAACATCGTGAGGAAACCCGCGGCTTAGTCAGCTTCAGACGTATTGACCTGTTTATTCAGAGGAAAGATCCTCTGAATAATAGCTGACTAAGCTGAGAGGTTGGTATAGGTGCTGGGCAAGCTTAATCCATCTAACAATGTCCCAGGCACTGCAGCGTCCCGTACAGCATGATTACCAGTTGCTGACGCTGTATCAATCATCTATAATAGATGCAAAGGCCTTACTTTTTTTTTTATCTCTGGGGCTGTTCTGAAAGCCGGATTCTTCTTAAGAGTTTCACTTGTCGGTCCAATTGATGCAACCTTTTTCATTTATTTCTCTCTCTGCTTGCTCCTCGATCCTTAACCTACTTTTACGATATGGGGAACAGCAACAATATAGCAAAACAGCTACATTTTCCTTAACCTGGTTCATATTTCTCAAGCACTTTGGGGCTAGATGGTGTTGTGTATGTGCCGGCAGTAAAATGTTGCCTCTTGTAGATTCATGAGGGAAACCTGTCCTGCAGTAGACGTCCTACGGCTGAGATGATGACTTATTTATCAACTCATCACAAACTGGCTGAAATGATGATGACGAAGAGCTGTTCAGGACGCCTACTCTAGAAAACGATAACGGTATTATAGTCAGAATGGCAATCTTTACGTAATAGCCCTATGAGTGAGTGTGTCTTGAATATTATTTCGATTTATCGCGATTTGCATTCAAGACTAAAATCCCCCCAGGTGTCTAAAATATATCAAAATAAACAGAAACAAACCAGTATCTGTAAACCGATCCGTCACCGTGATCAATTCATGACAGCGTATCCGAAATTTCACGTCACATCTTGAAAGCATTGAATAAAACATTGGGCATCATCCTATTCACACATTCAGACCAGACAAAAGAGATTTCCTTTCCCACCAAATGTATCCTCGGAGGGGTCATGTTAAATTGGCACTATGAATGAGGAAGTGTAGTAGCAATCGATAGTAAAATGTTTAGGGCTAATGGATTGTTTTCTCTTTTTTATTTTGGGGAAACAGTCTGGTTACAGATCAGTGTAATGGCACTTTACGGTTGTGCGACTTACGATGACACGATTCTTTTATTGGTATTAAATGAGTAGTAGAATGTTACCCCTCCTCTCATGCCCGTGGATGCAGTAAGAGCCTGCTAAGGGATACCTCCGGAAGATGGGCAGCAGCGTCTTTAACATCCCGTACTGCGCTCGCCAACCCGCCTGCCAAGCGTGGTGAGTATGGCAACTACCCCTCATGGAGATCCATGAGGGAGGCCTGTTCAGTAGTGGACTTTTTACGGCTGGAATGATGAATTGAGTAGCTTCGAGCCGCTTCCTTCGCTTGAATTGAGGATATGTATCCACATAGGGGAACCAATTAAAATATCCGTGTTGTGTAAATACGTAAGAATAAAAATATTCTAATAACAAAAGCAATAAAGTATGAAAAATTAACTAACAATGAATATTCAAAATAATTTTACGTCACAAATTCTTCGAAGCTATAGAAAGTTTGGTCGATCAGCCAGCGTTTTATTCGAGCTTTAAATAGTATGTTGATGGTGGCAGCTTCCGTAATGAGCTTTGGCAATCTGTTGTATACTTGCGGGCCCATAAAATGAGTCACTTTCGACGACTTGGTAAGCGTCCGCGGTAGTGACTAGTTAAGCTGATAAGATAGATAGATAGAAAATACTTTATTGCACACCTTAAACTAAACAAATTAACAAAAAAAAGAGAAACACTAAACATAAAGTGACAATCGGCGGTCTTATCGCTAAAGAGCGATCTCTACCAGACAACCTTTCGATGGATTGGATTGGATTGTGGTAATGAGATGGGGTCAAATGGTGTAAGATTAAAAAGAAAAGTAAATATAAAAAAAAATACCATATAGAATATACATAATATACAGGGTTACTGGTAATTCGACGTATATCCGTCAGGGGCTGATAATTAAAATTATATTTATTATTTACATTATTATAATAATGTATATATAATATATGTATATATAATATATATATATATAAAGCATGTTATAAATAAATACTTACATTCAAATAAATGATTACGCGTACAGTAGCCGAAATCTCAGTGACTCACGTAAAAAAAGTAATAGATAGCGATTTTTTATTGTTCAAAACACTTATGTCGCTAACATTACAAGGCACGCTTGTTTTAAATACAAGGAAACAGAGTGGACGAGTTGACGAACAGAAAAACTATATTTTTTAAAATACGCCATCTAAGCGTCGGACAAGACTGCGTCAGCTGCGGATAAGTTAACGGACGGGTTGGCACATTACTCACATAAACATACTTAATTGGGTGTACTGAACAACAACTCTCCAGTCAACCAAATAATTATTAATTTAAATATTCATTATTTCAACACTTTTTAAAACAATTCAAAAACCATACGGTCTAAAAGAAAACTAAACACTGCTTAGTGCTTTACTTTAAAATTTTGAGACTTCTTTCCCACCTTTTAATTGATATATGAATATATCAATTTATTTTTATATTTGCAATATTAGTAAATAAGCATTAACTAATGATATTTCAAATTGCAAGTCGATAGCATAAGTTGCTCCTGAGATATTTAACTGTGACAGACAGACAGGCAAAGTCACACACCATAATAGGGTTCCTTTTTACCATTTTAGCCCGCAACCCTAGAAATCAACTATTCTATCGATCATATTGCATATTTCATTTATTTTGCTTACATAAACACATTTTTTACAGCTTGGTTTTATAATTATTAGTCTATACATTATATAACCATATATATATATAACTTATAGACTAACATGTCATATTTAATATATGTTAGTTTATAAGGTATATATTACGATCTTTGTAAGGTATTTTTATTGTGAGCGTTATTTGAGAGACTACCTTGCCGTAACACAGTTTTAACTAGAACGGGAGGTAGGGACGTGATAATTGCGTTGGTTACTTAACCAATACTTTGTTAAGATCTTTATAAATAAATGATTGACTGATTGAATCAAGGGCACTGCAATTTTGTGTTTGAGCCTACATTCATATAAAATAAATCGTCAGATTCTAAATAACTATTTCATGCTCATGCTATTTCATGCTAAAATCATCCATATTACATAGCATAAGCTGCGCTGAGTTTGGAACTAGATGTAGCTATGTAAAAATATCTAGCATTATTTATTTATTTGAATGAATAAAACTGTTAGTTGGAAGACTTATAGATCTATTATAGGCGGCGGCGCGGCGTTTGCGCAACAAACGACAAACGCAAAAGGTTACGTCATCGCCGCATCACGGGAGACGATTATACGCGGGATTCTGTGACGTCACTGTATCGCAAAGCTCACAATAAACTTACAGAGGGAGAGAGATTAAAAATCGAGCGAATGCAGACACAATGAAAATGTTTTTCAGAGGCCCCTTTCAGGCGTACGCTTTGTTTGTGAAACGAAGTTCACTTTTCAGTGTTCCGTATGCGTAGGGTGAACGTGGAACTTTATTACGGTTTATGCAACGCGATTCATCGGTTTTATTTGTTATTTTTAGTGACTTTAAAACGATCAATTAGTTCAATCAGTACTATGCATGTGCCATAGGATGCCGGCAGTAGAATGTTGCCCCATCTCTCTTGCCCGTGGATGCAGTAAGAATCTGCTTTGGGATACCCTCGGAAGATGGGCAGCAGTGTCTTTTCGTATATAAACATCAATACTGCGCTCGCCAACCCGCATCCAAGCGTGGTGAGCATGATAATAATCCCCTCATGATCACAACTTAGAGATCCATGGCCTATGTCCAGCAGTGGACGTCCTACTGCTGAGACGTATATACTTGAGATTAAATATATACTTATTTTATTTAAGATTAAAAGATCCAGCCGGTATCTACTCCCTTCCCTTCTGAACCTTCGGACACAGATTACAGAAACTAACTTCGGATCGAAAGTCGATAATGCATCTGCTAACACTTGTACCAACATTATAATAAATCAGATAAGCTGGGGTGAGGTAATGGGTAATTTTCTTTTCTGTTAATTCCGAAAATTCCGTCGTCGAACTCTAAAAAAAAAAGTAAGGCCTTTGCATCTATTATAGATGATTTATACAGCGTCAGCAACTGGTAATCATGCTGTGCGGGACGCTGCAGTACCTGGGAACATAGATGGATTAGGCTTGCCCAGCACCTATACCATCCTCTCAGCTTAGTCAGCTATTATTCAGAGGACAGAACAGGTCAATACGTCTGAAGCTAACTAAGCCGCGGGTATAATCAAACTCTAATTGGTACAATTAAGTAGACGTTCCATATAAACTTTTAAATCATCATCATCATCATCATTTCAGCCAGTTTGCACCCACTGCTGGGTATAGGCCTCCTCTTTAATACGCCATTCTTTCCGGTCCTTTGCGATTTGTGTCCACCGGTTTCCAACGGAACTAACGATGTCATTTGACCATCGGGCAGGTGGTCTGCCTCCTGGGGTCAGCGCAGACAGAACGGAGCGCAACGGAGAGGATTTTATTGACGCACTTGAAAATAAACTTTAAAATTATTAAAACAAAGTGCAAAACGTCGCGCGGGGATTCCCGCGTATCTTCGAAGACGCGCGAGCATTTTTTGTCAGGTTCAAGCATTTATGCACTTTATTTTAATAATTTTAAAGTTTATTTTCAAGTGCGTTAATAAAATCCTCTTCGCTGCGCTCCGTTCTGTCTGCGTTGAGCCTTGGTCGCTCTGAGCCTAGGGAGGCCACCAGATGCCACCATTCAGTAACGGCTTTCGTCCGTCTTCCATCATCCCTTCGAGCCAAGTGCCCCGCCCATCTCCATTTCAACCTGGCTATCTTCGTATGTACCCACGTCCACAACTTTTGTGCGTAAGTTAGTAAAGTTTGTTGTTTTTACTATATTATGTTGATTATTGTGTAGACTTTTCGGGACAATATGGTCGCTGAGCGACAAAGTCCTTTTGTAATTTGAATTAAAAAAAAAAAAAAACTTTTGTGCGACGACGAATTTCGACATTGGGTACGAGGTCTAGCAAAGAAATTCCGTGCATGGCACGCTCCATTTAAATGAAAAGGTTTAAATTTCAATCTACAAGGTGTATTATATAACATGTGTACTATGCCGAAAGGAGGTGATTCTGGCCATCCTAAGAAACATCTTTTAATCTACGTCTTTTCAGGATTCAGTGATTTTCATTCAAGAAATTTTTAACTTCAACAGCTGATAATACTATAATGGCAACCTAAAATCCAGCTGATTCTTGACAGGGTCATTGACCTCCGTTAAGAGTTGCCGCACACGTACAAATAAAATACCTATAACTGTAAATAGGTTTTTTTTATTAAAAAGTAAAAAAAATCGGATTATGATCGTGACGATTCACATCACTTGTAGTATTTATATATTTATGTAGTGATAAGTATGTTTATCATATAAGTATTTAGGTTGTTATGTATGTAGGTATATTTTTATCTATCTATTTTTGCGTATGTATTATTCGTACACCGCCGTTTTTATTATCTTATATCCTGTCCATCCAAAGGTTGTCTGGAAGAAATCGCTTTTAGCCATAAGACCGCCCATTGTATGTTATATTTGTCCGTGTTTCTCTTTGTGCAATTTATTTTATATAGTGAATGTACAATAAAGAGTTTATCTATCTATCTATATATCACACCATCAGACAGAAGAAGCAAATACAAATGGTTACACAGCTGAAGATCATCATCATCATTTTAGCCATAGGACGTCCACAGCTGGACATAGGCCTTCCTCATGGATTGCCAGTTATTTCAAATGGAAATGTCTCCCTGCGGCCTTCAGCTGATTTTACTACTTCTATATATTTATATATTTTTATTATTGTAGGTACAGAAGTATAGTCGAGATGGAGAAAGCTAGACGTCAGGAAATAATAAAGGTAAATTACGATCTCGAAGATAATTTGTCACAGTAAAATAAAAGTTCATTAACCACCAATTATGATCCCTGAAGAACGAGACCCCTAATATCTGAGCTCGACTCACACTTGACCGTATTTTCTCATACCATACGCTTCATCGCGACTCCCCTGGGGGGAAATATAGCGTAATGAATATCCCGCGATTCCTGGTGTACTGCGAGCGGATAATTTGGTCAATATTCTAAGTATACAATGTTAGGTTGGTTAGTTCGTCGGTTCGTTTTGGTTCTTGGTGGCTCTAAAAAAATCAGACAATATACCTGTTTGTTTAAAGATACGTTTATTTTGTCACACAATTTACAATTAATATACAATAATAAGGTTTCAAAAATAAAATAAAAATGTGACAAAAATGGTCATTACTCAGAATATGCTGTGGCAGAACGGGTCCGTACCACAGCGCTGGTCTTCCGTAGTGACCGAAGTGTGCGGATGGTGGCTACCGCGATACAAAAATTAATATTATTAATATTTTTTTTACACGAGCCATGTTGGCCAAGTGGTGCGTACCCCCGACTTTCAATCCGAAGGTCGTGGGTTCGATACCGGCCGTGCACCAATGGATTTTTATTTCTTGAAAAATGTATGTGCACACTTAACACATGCTTTAACAGTGAAGAAAACATCGTGAGGAAACCCGCGGCTTAGTTAGCTTCAGACGTATTGACCTGTTCTTTCCTCTGAATAATAGCTGACTAAGCTGAGAGGATGGTATAGGTGCTGGGCAAGCCTAATCCATCAAACAATGTCCCATCCCAGGCACTGCAGCGTCCCGTACAGCATGACTACCAGTTGCTGAAGCTGTATACATCATCTATAATAGATGCAAAGGCCTTACTTTTTTATTTTACTCGGAATACTCTTCATAGGTAACATTTCATAATTATATGTACATATGTACATACATATATCAAACCAAACCTGGTTATTAAAATAATACAAATCATGGTCTATACTGGAGTACCTCAGGGTATATTTTTATGTCCTAAATTTAAACTTGCGGTTGGATTTTTTTACTTAAAATTGTTTTCTTGCGTTTAATCCCGGTTCTGATGATGTCATCCATGATAAACAGAGGGAAATACTCAAATGTAATAAGTATTACATATTGCCGTGGGGTTCCGGCAGTAAAATGTTACCTCTCCTCTCTCACTTACTCTTGCCCGTGGATGCAGTAAGAATCTGCCAAGAGAAACCTTCGGAAGATGGGCAGCAGCGTCTTTTCGTGTATCAATATCTCGCACTACGATCGCCAGCCCGTCTGCCAAGCGTGGCAACAACCCCCCCATGATAATGGGGGTGGCATATGTCCAGCAGTGGACGTGGAGAGTCGTTCTATATTTTCGAATTAAAGTTGTTTTTTTTCTAACAAGGTTCAAACAAGTGAAGCAGAGAGCGTTCACCATAACAAAGAATACAATTTCACGAATGACGAATCCAGTGATGTGAAGCTCGTTATCCTTAAATTGTAAGTAGGAATAAAATGTCCACAATGGGTTCCTATTGTGCCTCACATTTACATCGATTGATGAGTAAAATGATGATGATACTCGTACTTTTTTACCGAATTCAAAAACCAAAAAATGGGAGGAAGTTCTCAAGTGGTCTATATCTTTGTTATTTCAGAACTCCGTCGTTTATGAACCGATTTGGAAGATTATTTTTGGGTTCGTATAGATATGCTTTGATTATTTCAAAATTCCGTTTGACGATGGGATCCATGAGGAATCGAGAGAACTCCTCAAATGTTGCAGTTAAACATAAACATATTTGGCATATTTAGCTCAAGGTCAAGCATTTGCATTCAGAAAGTATGATTTGGTGAAGTGGAACTGATGAAGAAAACCACAAGTAGTTATCAAAACTCTTCAATTCTAGTCTACGAATAAAGAACGAGCAAGCGACTTTTTTCTTCTTTCTTTCAATGCATTTAAACCTGATTTTACGTCGCGATCTGGAATGTGTTTGATCTACCGCGTAAAATTCATTTAACTAGTAGGACAGAAACAAATTATGTTCCAACCTTATCTTTTAATGACACAGGACAGTACGGAGTTCAGTGTGGACGTCATTTACAGCTCCTCCTATTTGTTAAAATAACAATAGACAGGCTAAAAATAGCCAAAAGCCACATCCTTATTTTGGATCCCCTGCGCACAGATTGCATGGCGGTGTTGCGACCTTTCCTGCCTGCCGTGCTAGAAAGTCAAAATTCTACAATATTTATTTAAGTTTATTTCGGAAAACACACAGTGTAATAATACATCTTAATCTTAAATATAAAGTTTCCACTGATTTAAAGAACTTATAAACGAAGAATTGGTGGGAATTATGTTATACCTATCTGAGCAAAAAATAAATAAAACCGGACAAGTGCGAGCTGGGCTCGCTCACCGAGGGTTCCGTAGAGTAACATAATAAATATTAGTAAAAGTTTGAAAAATGCACGTAAAGATTCGGACACCCATTCAATTTATGACCGCGCGTAGGGTTGCTTAACATTGATGATTGATCGTACTTTTCTAAGGATTTTTTATGATTTCATTCAAATGTATAGTTTTAGATTTTTCCCTGTATCTAAAAGTTTAGGATAATATACCTTGCCAAATTTCATAGTTCTAGGTCTACGGGAAGTACCCAATGAATTTTGATTCCTTTGAGAATGTCGAAACATAATATAGTTTTGCGGCATAACGGTCGTATCTTTTTTTCAAGTTAACTTAGAATATTGTTTTTTTTCACACCTTACAGAAGCTGTACATATGAGTATATGGTTTTAATTTCAACTCGATAACTCTGCACGTTCTCGAGATAAAGGGTCTTGACAGACCGACAGACAGACGGACAAACAAAGTGATCCTGTAAGGGTTCCGTTTTTTTCCGTTTCAGGTACGGAACCCTAAAATTACTAAATGTTAAACAAATGTGTGACTAAAGAAAAAAGATATTACAGTATTTAATAAAAATGAAAACCGGCCAAGATCGAGTCGGACTCGCGCACAGAGTTCCGTGTCATCATACAATATAATATAATATAATATGATAAAGGATGTTTATATTTGTTTGAGAACCTTGACAGCGCCATCTTTTGTCTGATAGCGGAACTTCTGTAGAGATTTTACACTTTCGATGATTTCTAAAAAATTATGCAAATTAGAGTTCGTTATAATTTTCCAGTAATCTTTACAAACACTTCTATTAGCATTATTTTTTTAAATAAAAAAAAATCCGCTTATGACCTCAGGATCATATTCAAATCATACCATCTAGTAAAATTATAAATAAAAATATTAAAAAAAATAAAAAAATACGAATTCTTGAGTTTATTTCCTTCTAAAACTACTGGTTTTCATAGCCTGAAACCTCCCCTTTTTGGATTAGTACACATGTTAGAATACACGTTTTATCATCTATTTCTAAATGTTTGTAAAATTTGTTTTGCATTCTCTCAATTTGCTTCAACTTCTCTATTATATATAATATATTGAGGATTCCAAACAACAGAAGCATATTCAAGAGTCGATCTTACAAAACTATTGTATAAAGGTAATTAAAGTAGCAGTATGTTTGAAATCTTTACTTACTCCAGAGACAAGCTACCTCATAAACTCTGTCAAATGGTTGTTAATTTAAATAATAAGCGTAATCTATAGGCTTCTTCTTAGGAGAAAATGTGATGACTTTACACTTTTATATATCTAGATACATCCTTACAATGGGCGCATTTTGTATAAAACGATAATCGATTTGTATTAATGTAATCTCTTCAAGTGTTTAATTTCATCAAATTCCGATCAGGTCAAAAGTTATCCTCGAACAAAAAAACGATTAAGCCCCGATATCTCAAAAAGTACCTCATAAACCAACATTTTTCAAACCATGGTTATATCCCATAGACCATGCACATGCACATATCCGTCTTGCGTTTTGGGAACTGGCCGTATAAAGTCCTGGTAAATACCCCTACAACACGTGACTTTCTCAAGTCTCGACACATTCTACTATCACGAAATTTAACGCTAATCCTATCAATATTAATTTTGCACCCAGTTTAATCAAATAGTGTCAAGTTCGCATTAATACGCCATAACTCCAGTTAACTTCACGTGAGCCGTCAAACTCTTGAACAATCCGAAGTACGCGCGAGTGGTAGGTACCTATAAATTATGGTGAGGTAGTTTAAGTTTTAGCGGGTATATACATTGATAAATAATTTTGTGTAGCGCCGCGTTCTGGTACGTATAAATTAAGGGCTTAACACACAGCCTTGAGGCACACCAGCGGGCAACAGTAAAATTGTTATATTATTATGCAACATTTTTTATATGCTTATAGTATTTTGAAAGACGTACACTTGTGTAGCTAGATAGATAAACTCTTTATTGTACATTCACCATATAACATAAATTTCACAAAGAGAAACACAGACAAATATAACATACAATGGGCGGTCTTATCGCTAAAAGCGATTTCTTCCAGACAACCTTTGGATGGACAGGATATAAGATAATAAAAACGGCAGTGTACGAATAATACAGACGCAAAAATAGATAGATAGAAATATACCTACATACATAACAACCTAAATACTTAAATGATAAACATACTTATCACCACATAAATATATAAATACTACAATTATAAATAGGTAACGATATAAGTATTACATCCTATTGTGTAGTACATCAATAGGGTGAATCTCTATTGCCAAGCGCAGCGTTTAATATTTTTTTTATTATTTTTGCAGGCGGACCTTCGCCTGCTGCGCCACAGAGGTCGACAAACAAATATTATCCCTAATCGAGCATACCCGAACATACTCACATAATGTTTATTTAGTAGAGAGCACACAATACACTATTTCACTTTCAAATGATTCGTGAGTTACACTACTCATTGTTATGTTAAACGGGTTTTCTACTCACGTTAATCATTTTATTGTTATTTTATTATTAACGTGAGTAGAAAACCCGTTTAACATAACAACACAATACACTATATAATGCCTAGCCGTGGGGTGCCGGCAAAAGAATCTAACCCCTCCTCTTATTCCCGCGGATACAGCAAGAGCCTGCTAAGTGATACCTACCTCCGGAAGATGGGCAGCAGCATCTTTCCGTGTTTATCATCATCATACTCTGGATCATTGAAATTGATTAAAATGGAATTAAATACGTACAATACTATACAATAGTGTGTATTGTAATAGTGTGTTCCCTCAATTTTACTGGGGTCCTTATTATTTATATTTTAAACAGGTGCATACAATTTTATTTCTATTTTTTTTTATTTTGAGTAAATAGTTATGTTTTGCTCTATGCATAGTTCTATGCTATAGGTAGAGTTTATCTTTATCTATCCATCAGGTTCAGAAGAAAATCCAACGTCCATCGGTTTCGGCACCACACTAATATGTAAATCAGTGTTTTATTTATGCAAACATTGGAGATAATGACTTGACTGCCTCCTTGGCTCAGTAAGTCTCATAGCCGATTGATACGCAAGAGGTACGGTACAGATATTTGTAATTGTTCTGCAGATATTTGTCCCGTAGGTATTTTTCGCATAAGAATCAAGAATCAAAAAATACTGTATTCAGTGCGGCCGCATGGACCTTATTGACGCGTCACAAATTACAGAATAATACAACACAAATAAATAGAATAAAGCACATAATTGAATCTGTTCACTTCAGATGACACGCGAGTTAGGAAAAGAAGTGAACAGAAGAACCTAACTCGGTCGTTATAGTCATCATTTAACAATTTTATTTTGTCTTATGTTACATTTGACGGAGTTGGAGCAGATTCCGTCCCAAGTGGTTTTGTCCTCTAGGTAATCTGATATTTTATAATAAGCTTTATTGCACAGATTGCGTTTAATAATGTTTTTGAATTTATTCAATGATAACTTCTGCAACTCACTTGGGAGTTTGTTGTAGAAGCCCTTTAAAAGATATTTTCACCTTATGGAGCCTAGTAGTGGGCACAGCGAGTTTATTCTTATTTCTTGTATTTACATTGTGATTGTCGCTGTTTTTCTTAAACGAAGCAATATTTTTATGGGTGTACAACAGGTTCTCATAAATATATTGACAAGCTACTGTCATTATATTTATTTCTTTAAATTTAGTGCGAAGTGATTCTCTGGGACCCATATTGTAGATAGAACGAATAGCCCTCTTCAGCAGCACAAATACGGTGTCTATATCTGCAGCACATCCCCACAGTAGTAAGCCATAAGACATAATGCTGTGGAAATAGCTGAAGTAAACAAGTCTAGCGGTATCAACGTCTGTAAGAAGGCGGATTTTTTTGACTGCATATGCTGCAGAACTAAGCCTACCCGATAGTTGTTCTATGTGTGGGCCCCATTGAAGCTTATTGTCTAAAGTTATGCCTAAAAATACAGTTTTTTCTACAAGGTTTAAACTTTCACCTTTTAATTTAATCTTGGCATCAGCCTGTTTTACATTAGGGAGAGTAAATCTAATGCATTTTGTTTTATTTTCATTAAGTAATAGGTTATTGACATTAAACCAATTAACAACTTCTGAGATTGCATTATTCACCTCGTCATAATCGGTGGTACGTCGTTTCATTTTGAACAAAAGTGAAGTGTCATCAGCAAACAATAGAAGTACAATCTCATGATTGTTTTTGACAAGATGAGGTAGATCATTAATGTAAATTAAAAATAGAAAAGGGCCAAGAATCGATCCCTGCGGTACACCCATTGTAACTACAGATCCCGAAGAACGTTTTCCATTAACATCAACTCTTTGTATATAGCATAGTTATTATATATTGTATTGCATAGTTCTCAAGATATCCATCTTGCAATCTTCTCAAGATATCGATAGGCAGACTGACAATGACACACCATAAGAGTTCCTTTCTACCATTTTAGACCGGAACCCTAAAAATGAATATAGGTGCTAGGGATCTTGTTCAGTTATCTTCCAATTTTGACTTTTGTGTAGCCAATACCTAATGGTGACGAAGACAAGTTTTCCGTAACTATACACCGAAAGGAGATAAAGTCATCTGCCAAGATCTCACTGAGCGGAAGGGAAGTCGCAAACGTCTCTACATAGCATTTTAATACGATGTCTGGGGACATTCATTGCTGTGAAAAGTGCCAATTTAATGATATCGGATAACGTTAGGAGTCGGATGTCGAATACGAGATCGGGAATTGACTCATGAACGGGGTTGAAGCTCAATTCACTTGACTTTTGCTTAGTAAGTAGGTCCCCGCCTAGTAACTAGGCAGGTAAAGTATCATTTATTGCTTGAATTACATGTAATGTTATTAATTTAAATAAATAATGCTGGACACTACACACTACCTACAATAATACCTAAAATAAGTTATACTCCAACATCAGCCTTTAATGGCACAGGACAGGACGGAGTTGGTTGTGGACGTTAATTACAGCTCCTCCTATTTGTTATAATAACGATAGACAGGCTAAAAATAGCCAAAAACCATATCCTTATTTTGGATTCCCTGCGCACAGATTGCATGGTGGTGTTGTGACTTATCTTTCCTGCCGGGCTAGCATATAGAGTCAAATTTCGGTTTTCTTTTTTGTATTTACATCCTATTAATAGGTGCGCCTAAAGCATTTAAATCGTTTTGAAGTTTTCATATTATGCTTTAAACTTTTTGTTTCTGCTATTAAACATTTTGGGTAGTGATCAACTTATTCCTTTTTTTAGGCATATAGAGGTATACGACAATTGATTTGTGTTGATGAAAATTCGATCATCCGGTCAAGAGTTATCTTTAACGAAGTAATCTTCGATAAAATAAAAATATTAAGCCCCGATATCTCAAAAAGTAACCCATAAATCTCAATTTTCATATAACAATCGATTTGTATTATGGTAATGTCCTTAAATTGTAAATTTCATCAAAATCCGATCATCCATACAAAAGTTATCCTCGGACAGAAAAAAAAACGAATATGCCCCCATTTTTAACTAACCCATATATCAAAATTCCACCGCGACAATCGATTTGTATTAATGTAATCTTCAATGTAAAATTAAAAAGTTCTCCTGGGACAAAAAATCCGGACATACATATAAAAGCGAGGGAAATACTCAAATTCAATATGCGTACAAATAGCGGTAAGGGCGCCGCTTCGCACGCGTAAAAAGCAGTCTGGTCAAAGTCCATAATTATGTTTGAGCTTAATCTGTTTAGTAGTTTTAGATAGATAGATAGAAAATACTTTATTGCACACCTTAAAACTAAACATAATAACAAGAAACACTGAAAAACAAAGTGACAATTGGCGGCCTTATCGCTAAAGAGCGATCTCTACCAGGCAACCTTGGGAAGGATTGGATTGTAATATATGACAAGGGGTTATAATGGTGTACATGTAGGTTAAACTAATTAGGTACATGTACATATATATATATATATTTTTTCTGTAATTTCTTAAGGTGTGCAATAAAGTATTTTGTATTGTATTGTATACCATACATAATATACATTTATAAGTACATAACATATTATACCTCTACATACAAAATATATTACACGAGTATCAAAAATAACGTATAGACATATACATATACTTACATGTTAATAATAAATATACATATAAATAAAGTGTCAATGAATCAAGCAGCTAGTGGCAACAGGACAAATAGTGTTCCTTAACCATAGATTTGATGATTGGAAGGGATGGAGCACGCCTGATAGATACAGGCAATGCGTCTAGCTTGAAGAGGTAACAAACATCCATACAAAACAACTTTTGGCTTTATAATATCCGCTCGATGCACTTTAGGGTTAACCGTCCCGCAGAGGGAAATGCCGTAGATGCACTTTGGGTGCAAATGTCCCCAAGCACGTCACCGTGGTGCGGGGTAGACATATGTAAATCGCATTATTTTTTTTTTCTATAGCAAATACTTAATTTTAGCCATTTTCATCTCTTTCTGGTTGAACTAAGCAACATAGTTTGACACTTGAACTGCAAAAACCAGATATTGACGAGCTCTGTGGCGCAGCGGGCGAAGGTCCGCCTGCGACGCAAGGGGTTGCGGGTTCGATTCCCGCCTCGGGACAAATGTCTGTACGATCTGCAGATTGTTCAGGGTGTTCTGGGTGTTTTTCTATATATAATAAAAATATGTATCTACATATGTATGTAGTATAATGTATTAAGTATATCAGTCATCTAGTACCCATAATACAAGCTCTGCTTAGCTTGGGGCTAGATAATGCTGTGTGATTTGTACAGCATTATTTATTTATTATATGTAGCCATGTATATAAGAAAAATGAAAATTCACTACTTTCATCCGACTGGTAGTGGAATAGTAGGATTCTTTCAATCAAACTTTCTCATTCACCTGGTTCATATTTCTAAATTTAGTCCTTAGTCTTAATCTTCCTCTTCTTCCTTCCACTCTTCCTTCTATTATTTTCTTCATGAAACAATAACATCGTATAACTTTTAATACTAACATGGCTACTATCAACACTATGCAATATTCGCGGGATATTTGCCAATCAATTAGAGGCATTGTTCGGAGTCAGTGACTTAGAAAGAGGGTAGACGGCTTTGTTTGTCAATGACTACCCACCACTCACAAATTACTTCATTTTATCCGTGCTCATAGCGTGAGAAACTGCGCTGAAATATCGGGAAACTCACAAAGACTCAAATCATGGTAAATATCCCGTAAATATTGCATAAAGCCGTGGGGTGCCGGCAGTAGAATGTTACCCCTCCTCTCATGCCCGTGGATGCAGTAAGAGCCTGCTAAGGGATACTTCGGAAGATGGGCAGCAGCGTCTTTCCGTGTACCAATATCCCGTACTGCGCTCGCAAACCCGCTTGCCTGGTGAGTATGGCAACCACCCCCCATGGAGATCCATGAGGGAGGCCGGTGTTCAGTAGTGGACGTTTTACGGCTGAAATGATGATGATGATTGCATAAAGTGATCACGTTGTATAAGATTGCCAATTGTATTCCCACTTCTGTTCTCCACTTATCATTTTCTGAATTTACTGTTATTGAAATTATTATCGGCTCCACAGCGATGAGAATCTCAAGCACTATAAGGCGGTCATACAATCAATACCAAGAACAATACCTAGCTATAACCTGCACCTATCCACGTAGCTCGCATGGCACAGCCTGCGTAATTGCATTGCGTCTCTGCCGTGAGATTGAGAGCTAAGAGCTAAATATGCATAAAATGCGGGCCCTTTATTTGCTTCTAATTGATTGAATTGAGACGACGAACATATTGGCTCCAGCGATTGCAACTTTTTTCAGCAATTACAAAACAGTTGCTATTGATATTTTGGCTCATTCAAGAAATCCCCTGCGAAGGACGAAGGGGACTTTTGGTCCAAAATCTCCTTCCGGTTCTCAAAGGTCGCAAAGCGGATTTCTGTACAAAAGTTCCACAAATGCCCTATTATTACACATTCTTTTGTGTTCTTATATTTTATGTTTAGATTTTTTTATGTTTTTCCTTTGAATTGGTATTTGGTTTACACGATTAACTATTAAACAAGAAAAATTGTCCCAAAACCTGCTCCATTAAATCATAGATTTTCACTTGACAGATGAACGAAACCGATGTATCCCTCTAAATTTTGTGTACATTAAAATTTTTAGGGTTCCGGACCAAAATGGTAAAAAGGAGCCCTTATGGTATCACTTTGTCTGTCTGTCTGTTTGTCACATATGGATATCTTGAGAACTACTGATGTTATCGACTTGAAATTTGAAATGGCATAAGATAACGCTTTTTTACTAATATGGAATAAAAAAAAAGTGAAAATAATTCTTATTATGATTGCAAGGGGGGCTGAAAGGGGGTCTCAAAAATTTTAATTGAAGTTACTAGGTCATGTGGATATGAAAGGTTCATTTGCAAATTAATAAACAGTTTTTAGTTTTCCTTTAAACCATATCGTTTTCGAGTTATTTACAAAAATGTTGAAAAAAATACCGGTCTCCCCCTCTTGTCTCCGAAGTCTGCAAGAGATACATCTCTGAAACTTTTATTTAAAAAAAACATACTAATATTACTAATATAAGTGTATGATAAAGATTACAGGGAAAATATAGCGAACTCTCTAATTAGACCCTTGTCTAAAAGACTCTGCAAATTAGGAAAGGGGGTATAAAAAAATTTGGTGAAGTTACTTGGTCATATGGGGTATCATAAGAAAGGTATTCATTTGCACAATAATAATAAAAAATAGTTTTGCTTTAAACCGTATAGTTTTCGACTTATTTACATAAACGTTAGAAAAAATAGCGTTCCCACCCCCTTATCTCCGAAGTTTGCAGAGTATACATCCCTGAAACTTTTATTGCTAATAGAAGTGTATGTAAAGATGACAGGAAAAATATACTAGCGAACTCTCTACTTTGCATAGATTTTAAGAAATCATCGAAAGTGTAACAAATCTGCATAAGTTCCGCTATCAGATAAGAGATGGCGCTGTCAAGATTCTCCAACAAATATAAACCACCTTTATCATGTATTATATTGTATGATGGCACGGAACTCTCGGTGCGCGAGTCTGACTCGTTCTTGGCCGGTTTTATTCATCATCATTTCAGCCGTAAAAACACTACTGAACACAGGCCTCCCTCATGGACCTCCATACTCACCACGTTTGGCAGGCGGGTTGGCGAGCGCAGTACGGAATGTTGATACGCGGAAGGAAACTTAAAATAAGTAGCTTAATATAACTTAAAGCAGCTAAAAAATAAAATTATAGAGTGAATAAGTTCAATTACTACCTAACAATAAAATTATTTTTTAATAATAATAATAAAAGTTGGTTAAAACAACGTTCGTGGATTCCATTTCAGTTACGAACTTAAACGAGCAACTAAACATTTTGTTAAATCGGACCCGCGTATTTTCATTGCGTATAAGCCGGCTATTAGACCACTGTGCTACTGAGGTCGTCACCGAGCTACGTGGATACGAGCCTATAAAATGCGGCTAAACTTAAGCTGATTATAATTTTTTTGCTCAATTAGGTAGTAGTACCTAGCAGTAGTTGTAGGGTAGTTGTAGGGCGGTAATAGAGTAGTAGTAAAGTAGTAGAGTAGAAGTAGGATAGAAGTAGAGTAGTAGTAGAGTAGTAGTAGAGTAGGACTAAGGTAGAAGTAGGGTAGAAGTAGAGTAGCAGTAGTGTAGTAGTAGTAGTAGAGTAGTAGTAAGAAGATGTGGTAGTAGGTAGTTGTTTCTGGGCGGTACAAAGTTCGCAGCTGGTATTTAAATATAAATGTTTGATTTATTGGCTCAACCAAGAGCATCACCGCTGGTCTGTTTCAATTTCAACTATTTCCAGCCGATATTTTAAGACAGGAAAATCTGTCTAAAAATATTGGCTTCGCGTTCTAGGGATGTAACACAGAAGATAAGAACATAAGTGTTCCCTCGATTCGTCATGAATCCCATCATGAGAACTGAGTCTAAATTGGTTCATAAACGATGGATATCTGAGATAAGAACCATTTTTTGAAGTCGGTTAAATATTGTGTGATGCATGAACAGGTGTGTCGCGTTATATTTAAAATAGCCTTAATAAAATATACATCAATACACGCTAGCCGGTACACGGTGCCGGCAGTAGAATGTTACCCCTCCTGTCCTACACATGGATGCAGTAAGAGCCTGCTAAGGGACACCTCCGGAAGATGGGCAGCAGCGTCTTTCCGTATATCAACATCCCGTACTGCGCTCACCAACCCAGGCGGGTTGCCATACTCACCACGCTTGGCAGGCACCAAGCGTGGTGAGTATGGCAACTGCCCCTCATGAAGATCCATGAAAGATAAACACTAAACACAAAGTGACAATTGGCGGTCTTATCGCTAAAGAGCGATCTCTACCAGACAACCTTGGGATGGATTGGATGATGATGATGATGATGAATACACGCCACTTAAAAATCAGCAAGTTTTTTCATAACTATGATCAATTTAAAGTGTATTTAAAGAAACGTAATGGTCTATCAACATAAAAAATAAAGGCCATTATGGTTGGGTTGCCCAACAGTGGGAGGAAGTGGATAACGCTATGTGAATTTATAAATGTCTTCATTTACTGTAGCTCTACCCAAAACGTTAATTGGATAACCTGGCTAATTAGACTAACCGGTAAAGTGGATAAAATGTTACAGTCAAACACTGAAATTCAATCGGTTATAGAAGTTTATAGAAAATGTTTATAGAAAAAGGTTGCTGCGGTTTACCTTTACAAACTTGTCAACCTTTTAAACAAATTTTGAATTCAGCACGTCAGTTCATGATGCGTAGCGCTGTCTGTCTGTCTGTCTGTTTATGAGACGATTACAACCGAACGCGTTGACCGATTTACATGAAACCTTTTCGTTAGCACCGTCTCAATAGGAGAAGGTGACTCATTGATTTTGGTGAGGTGACTGATTGATTTTGGTGGGTATAGTGACTCAGCGTCTTTCCGTGTATCAACATCCCGAACTGCGCTCGCCAACCCGCCTGCCAAGCGTGGTGAGTATGGCAACTACCCCTCATGGAGATTTATGAGGGAGGCCTGTGTCCAGTAGTGGACGTTTTACGGCCGAAATGATGATGATGATGATGGGACTCAAAAGGTCACCAAAAAAATAAAGTCTTCAAATGGCCGAAAACGTCCAAAAACCCAAAAATACCATTTTTGACCTTTGGTGACCTTTTGAGGCCTTCGACCCTTTTCTGGTACTACCGTACCAATGCTTGTTGGAAAGAACTAGTTCTTTAGCTTTAGCTATAGCTTGGCTAGCTTGGAAAATTAACAAAATATTGAACGAAAAAATATGTTTTAAAAATATACATACGAGTTCTCGATTTTTTTTCCTTACAACACTACTTGTTTTTGTGGTCTCAAACCCCCTCCCTTACGGGTTTATATACATGCACACCATTTATAGCTGAGATAGCAGCTTCTCTAAGCTTATGTTCAAAGATTTAACGTCACTTTAAGAAATATCCATATTAACCTTAAGAGACTCTGGTCCTATCTAAGTACAGAAAACAAAAATCAGTAACAGACATATTTTCTGCCTCTAGCAGAGTTTTAATGTATACTTTTATTATAAAACTCAAAGGTTTGTTTCGCTGAGCGCGCTAACCTCAGGAACCCTAAATCGAATAAAAAAAATAGTTTAGTGTTGGATATCCCATTTATCGGGGAAGGCTAAATTATAAAAATAAAAACGCGGGCAAAGCCGAAGGCAGCAGCTAGTAGTATATAAACCACACTGTACATAAACTTATCATTAAATAATTTATAGGCATTTACAAAATGTATGTATACTTACCTAAACATTTATATCAGTTATCTGGTTCCCATAGTACAAACTTTGTTTGACTAGATAACGCTGTGTGAAATCTTCAGCACTATATAAAAAACTAACAAGAGAAATGACTTACAATTTTATATGACCGTATGTGACTAATTCGTATATTATTCAAAATATTAGTTTGTTTTGTGTGTACACTACCATTTAGGTATAGATAACTTTTCGATAATTTATTTATAAATAGACGAAGAATAATATAAATAATAATAATTTTATTTCACTTAGGTTTACGTGTCCCTTCAGGATACAACATACAGATGTATGGAAGTGTAATTTTAGCAACAATAATACTTATACAAATAATTATATTCAACTCGCTGAAGGAAAACATCTAACATGTTCTTTTAGATAACTATGCTGAGAGGATGGTAAAGTGCTAGGCAAGCCTAATCCATCCAACAATGTCCCAGGTACTGCATTATCCCGGGCAGAATGAGTACCAGTCTAGTTGCTGACGCTGCTGTTTATAAGCCAATTAACTTTATTTTGTACCAGCGGCTTCTCCCGCTGACCGCTGTATATTATAATTACATAAAAAAACAGAATTTCACTGTTACGAGTAAGTACTATTTATTGGTTTTGATGTTTACCGGTTTTTATCATTCATCTCGGAATATCAAACTACTTTTTTTATAAATACTATCAAACAAATTGATGAGACTAGTCAATCTTAAAAGTGTCTAAATTTCACACTTTGACTGTAACCACAGAAATTGTGGGCACGTTTCAGAAAATTGTCAGCACTGGGAATGTTTATACTGCGCGAAATAATCCTCACTTGGTATTCCAGGTGCAAGGCGGGATTCGAACCCCCTACCCCTAGGCTAGATCCTAGGTGTTTTTAACTAAGTGTTTTTGGACCTAGAGGTCCAACCGCTATAAAAACACTTAGTTTTATACTAGGTAGGTTTAAGAGCCTTTATAATAATGATATAAAGTTGCCTTGGGGTGCCGGCAGTAGAATATTACCTCTCCTCCCTTGCCCGTGTATGCAGTAAGAATCTGCCAATGGATACCTCCAGAAACAGTGTCTTTCCATGTATCAACATCCCGTACTGCGCTCGCCAACCCGCCTGCCAAGTGTGGTGAGCATGGCAACAACCCCTCATGATTTTGGCTGATGCATTTAGAGATCCATGAGGTAAGCCTTTGTCCAGCAGTGGACGACTTACGGCTGTGATGATGATGATGTACCTGCTAAAGGAAATCAAACACGTTTCACTTCAGCCGTCAAACGTCCACTACTGAACACAGGCCTCCCTCATGGTTCTCCATGAGGGGTAGTTGCCATACTCACAACGCTCGGCAGGCGGGTTGGCGAGCGCAGTACGGGACGTTGCTGCACGGAAAGACGCTGCTGCCCATCTTCCGGAGGTATCCCTTAGCAGGCTCTTACTGCATCCACGGGCATGAGAGGAGGGGCGACATTCTTCTGCCGGCACCCCACGGCATACCTAAACAGGAGTCAAAAAGTATTGAATCATTTTTTTGTTTGGAACTTGATGGTGATGGTGTTTGTATGAACTGAATATTATATGAACTATAAAAAGTATAAATAAATTTTGGACGGACGCTCGAAAAAGGAATAAATGTTTAGAGCTTTAATATTTCGCAAACGAAACCCTAAATCGACCAATTCTCTTCTCAAACCCCAAACGGTTTTAAAATACCTATTCAGCGAAACCCCGCACGATAGGAAAATCAAGAAAAAAAGGACATCTCCAACTTTCTTGTGTATTCCAAATTAATTAGTTTTTTTTCGTATCGTTATCTCGGCGTTGTCAATATGTCCATGCAAAATTACAGCTTTCTAGGACTTATAGTCTCTTCGCAAAGCCGGTGACGGACGGACAGACAGACAAAACGAAACTATAAGGGTTTCTTTTTTTACTACGAAACCCTAAAAATGGTCAAGTACGAGTGAGACTCGCGAACCGAGGGAAACGATTCATGGTTAAGCTTTTAACCAACAAAATCTCACAAAATAAGGTCATTGCTCTACAGATCTGAATGATATTGACTTATGAACGTCACTCGGTTAATCCGCGATAAGAAATTGTACCTATTATCTTGCAATATCCTAACTCTACAATAACCTACTTTTATGTTGAAAGATTTTTTACGACTAAATGAAGAGACAGGCCGAATGTACATACCCACTAAGACAAACACCCAGACTCAATACTAATCGGAGAATCTAAACAGGGCCATTTCTTGTCAGATTTGTAGTCTTGAATTGAAAAAAAAACAATAAATTCCAAAAAAATTGTATATTTGGAGGTAATCTTTACTTTGATCTCCATCAGCCATGATGATAGTATTTTTTTTATCTATCGGTTTTAAAAAAGTCTGTTTAATAATTTAATGACTAATCGATAGTAACCATTATTTTCCTTCTGTATCTGTTATCAGCAATGAGAGAGCCAAGTGGATAGACACAGCCTTAAGGAACCCCAAAATGGTAAAACTACACAAAATACCCGGGTACCTATATTATATAATAAATATACAATAATCTGATAAGGTTCACGTTCAATTAACGAATATATTTATTTCGTTATAAAATTCCAAAATATAATATAATCAGAATATCTGTACGTACTTACTCCAAATCGGAATACAGGCATCGAACCCGCAACCTCTTGCGTCGCAGGCGGATCTTCGCCTGCTGCGCCACAGAGGTCGTCGAAAATATGTTTGTAGTTATTTGGTCAAATAGTTTTGTAGGTGCAATAGCGGGTCGTGCAAAACAAGCACATTTTAATATGAACTACGCGACTGAACCTAGAAGCGGTGCTTTTATATCAATGGGTTAACCATTAAAAATGTTAAAACCTTAAAATTCTCTCTCTACGTACAGAATCAATTATACCTTAGGTTTATAGGTAACAAATATTTACAAAAATAATAAAAATATGTAGCCTGTAGGTACATCTTGCATGAAACAGGTTAAGAACCATAGGTACATAATAGGCTACCTACCGACCGGCAAGGTTGGTAAACAAAGTCACTCAAACACACCTTGAAGATGTAACTCCAATACGTGTCGCCTTCATGAATGAAAACAAGTAAATCACAGATCACTGAAAGTATGTCGGTTGGTGCTCAATGGATCGCATGATAACCTCAGCTCAGAGCATTACGGAGGGTGCATACGCACGTGTTGTCAGATTAATTGAATGCCTCCCTGCCCCGCCCCCTGCCGGCAGCGAACAACCCAAACAAACTGTGCTAGGTAAGTAACTACTGGCTGAAATGTGGCAGAAACGTTCGCTCAGAGGTTGCTGAGGCCTGCGGCTACAGCGGCGGCGGCGGCGGCCCACACTTTAGTTTGTATTGCAATTGAGATTTTTCCGAGTTTTTGATGCGATGTATGAGGCGGTCGCAGGGCGAGGGGGGGGGGGGGGCGCGGGCGGGCGGGCGACGCGCGGCCTCTCGCCCGCGTTTAGTACACCGCTCAGCAGGAGTGTCGGACGCCCGGCTTCGCAGTCGGCGACTTTCGTATTCTTCGTTTATTTTCTTTTTCTATTCGTTTAATTTGTCACTCGGACCCGTAACAACCTGAAAGTAAAATGTGCAGACGATCCTGATACATTCTGGTGTTGTTTCTGTAAGCCGGTGTTTTGTTTTGACTGTGCTGTTCACGTGCGACATCGAATTGTTGCCGGTTTCGGAGTTTTTAGTGTTTTTAATAGTTCGCGGCCTTCGTTCACGGCAGGTAGAGTCGGTGGATCCGTGCGACAGTGTGAGGTCACAGTGGTAATAATAAGGATTTCTCGTAGGAACAGCGATAGCCGACGCCTTCGCGAACTTTGACAGAGTTCACTCGGATGTTCTAATAGGAGTCTGGTCGGAACCCCGCGTTCCGCCGACGCAGTGGTGTTTTGGAAGTGTATTGAAACTTGCAACCTAACTTTTTGAAAGTCGCGGGTTACCTGCTGACATGCGCAGACCAGGCCAGCTGGAATAATAAAGTGGTTGTTAATTTTGTAAACAAACAGTGACAGTGAAGTAAGTTAGCTCGCTAATAGGGAGCTCACGAGGCAGTGGCCAGTGTTATTGGTGACCGTTGGGGTTTTTGAATTGTGAACAATAAATACACCTGTCGGATTTCGGTGTTTTGGCTGCGCGCGCACTGGATTTCTTTACCCAGGTGAGTGATTAAAACTACAACAATAACAAACATGTTTAGGTACCTAGTCCGTTGATAATGGACTGATGATGAATGATAGGTACCTAACAACAATCTTAAGTTCGACATCTATCTGCTCTACCTGACCTATCATGGGTACCACTACCAGGTAGGTACCTCCCACTTAACTACAGATAGGTATCTACTAGATACCTACTTTGTAACGTAGGTACCTATTAAAAAGTTATAAATAGGCTATTAGGCTACAACGCAAGTCTGCAATGAATTTCCTCGTGTTCGACAACGTAATTAAAAGAGTTTAAACAAAAAGTACTTAGGTAGACCTCAGATAAGGTGATCTTGTACTTGGAAATGGATGGGCCTTACTACCTCTTAGTACATGGGAGTAGATTAGATAGCTATACCTTCCTAGCTACTTATACAAATATAAAAAAAAATCGGCCTACAATTTACGGAGAAATGTACTCGTACACAGAAAAAAGTATACAGTCGAACATGGTAACTCCTTTTTGAAGTTTAAAAATTTCGGTTAAAAAGGTAAGAGGTATTTTAAAAAACGAATATGACTAAATACAAAACCTGATGTCATAAGCAATGTTTTATCAAACTGCGAAGGAAATGCTAAAATAAACTGATGGCAGAAGGTCATAAAAACCTGTAGTAAACCTACCTGTTTTATGCTGCCTAGGTAGGTAAATAGCTTACACAGGGTAACTTCTGTAACCTTATCACCTGATGACATGTCTAAAACAGTTAGTGCCTACTTAAGTTCCTACTCATAAACACAGTTAGATTAATGTATGTAGGTACCTAAGTCCCTATATAATAACCTTCCAGCTATAATCTTAGGGGGCAACTATGGTAGTAAAAGCAGGTGTATTTTGTGCAACTGCACAAAAACTTGTTCAAACTTCGAACGAGGATCATAAAACTGCCCTAACTTTTTTTTACTTTTTTCGAACCTCATTCTTTAGGTCGGTAGGTAACATGACGTCATGCATCTTCTCTCTCGCTCACACTTAGCCTTGAAGTTTTGTCTCTGGTTCTGACTGAATGAAATTTGTATCCTACAAGCTTCTTACCTGAATTTGATTTGGTTTCTCAGTAGTGGGGTTATGGAGAGTTTTTATCAATACCTACTGATGAAATATGCAATGTCCTAGGCATAAAATAACTATAAAATCATCATTGCTTTTTTATACAACTAAATGACGAGACAAGCTAAGGCTCACAATGATGACTCCTACCTATTATTACGACTGCAAGCCGCGGTGATAACTCACTAAGCACGTGACCAACGCTGCATTGGATTGCGCCCGTCACCCTGAGACGCAGGTAAGGTGTCATGTTCTGTAATTTCAAAGTAGGTAATAGCGATTTAAATCTTTGGTAATAGATATATGTATAAAGACAATTCTTTACGAAATAAAATCGATTTTGTCCTCATTCATTGCATCATAAATAAATAAAAGAGGACTCGACAGTTGTAAAAAAACCTGTTGGGTTAAAGGAAGTTACTCCTTTAACGGTTTTTAGGGTATCGTAGTAAAACAAGAAACCCTTATAGTTTCTCTTTGTCTGTCTATACAGACAAGCTGTCTGTCCGTCCGTCCGTTACCGGCTTTGCGAAGATACAATTAGTCCAAGAAAGTTGTTATTTTGCTTGTTTAAATAAAATAACAACGCAGATACAGCTACAAAAAAATGCTGAAAAAAAAATTGATTTTCTTATCATGTGGGGATCGTTGAATGGTAGGTACTTTAAAATCATTTAGGGGTTGCGACGACAACTTTTCTATTTGGGGTACCGCTTGAAAATTATTAAAGTATTAAACTTATTTTCAAGCGTGTGTCCAAATAAAATCTAGCCTTGAAAATCTGAAAAAAATATAAATGTAGTTTTAACCATGAAATTTCTAGGAAAACTATAACTAAGGTTAAGCTAACTTTTTTAATTTCTAAGAAATAGTCGCTCAAATAAGTGAAGCGGTTTCCCAAACATACCGGAATACTTTAAACCATCATCGGCCATATCGTCGCTTACCATCAGGTGAGATTGTGGTCAAACAAAGCTCTATATGCAATAAAGAAAAAAAACGAAAATACAATGAATTCCTGCTAATGTGTTTGGGTAATAAAAAAATACACCAAGTTTTAACAGCAGGTCTACGGTTAACTACGAAACCCTACATAGCGCGTGGTCCGACACGCGCCTGGCCTAATTTATTTTTAAATACAATAAGTGGTTAAAGCAAACGTAAACGATGAAACAAACAAGTAGCTATTTTTACTATATTTTTTATGTGTTGAAAATTAATTGAATAACGTAAAAACTTAATATCGGGGTTCAAACTATTTCAACTCTCTTGGTTGTGTGTTATTAATACTTATTAATCACAGTAAATCATTCTGCAAATTATAATTTTAATTATCGCCATGGCCGGGAAAACGGCACGAAAAACAGGGTCTGACTGGACCACAGACAACAAATGTTTTGATTATCATGTGATTATCATGACAGAGACTACGTTCCACCTAGCATTCTACCAAACCATAAACATCAACCTTTTATTTTTCATTACCAAAATGAAACCTTTTAAATTTCTTTATCGTGAGAGAACCCGCGTCTTAGGAAATTACGAGCACATGAGACCTTACAATTCCATGTCTTAGGGTGACGGGCGCAATGCAATGCAGCGTTGGTCACGTGCTTAGTGAACGTGGTCACAGCGGTAATGCAGTTGTAGTAGAGGTTACCGCCTCACATCAGGTGGGCTTTTCTTTGGCTTGTCTCATCATCATCATTTGAGTAGTCGTATAAAAAAAACTAACCAAAAACTATTGCTAATTATTATGCTAGTACCTACTCCAGTATTTAAAGCAGTATCAGTAGTATTGGGTTCGATACCGGCTGCTTGGGAAAGTCCCAAATTTCTGCTCTTAGATATAATAAATAAATAAAGAATAAATAATGCTGGACAGTTCACACAGCATCATCCAGCCCCAAGCTAAGCAGAGCTTGTATTATTGGTACTAGATGACTGATACTAGATAATTTGATATTTTTATTACTTATGTATAGAAAAACATCCAGAACACCCTGAACAAATATCTGAAGATCAGACAGAGATTGTCCCGAGGCGGGAATCGAACCCGCGACCTCTTGCGTCGCAGGCGGACCTTCGCCCGCTGCGTCGTCAAAAGGTTAAAAGGTATAAATTCTTAATCTAAGCAATAAGGCGTCTACTGCTGGACATAGGCCTGCCTCATGGATGATCAGCAAGTACTGGTCACGAGGGGTTTTTGCTATACTCACCACGCTTGCCAGGCGCGTTGGCGAGCGCAATGTGATATGATACACGTAAAGT
Source organism: Pasiphila rectangulata (assembly GCA_963082625.1). Taxonomy (NCBI): domain Eukaryota; kingdom Metazoa; phylum Arthropoda; class Insecta; order Lepidoptera; family Geometridae; genus Pasiphila; species Pasiphila rectangulata. The sequence continues at coordinate 8,687,935 of OY720240.1, forward strand.
CGCTGCTGCCCATCTTCCGGAGGTATTCTTTAGTAGATTTTACTGCATTCATTAGCAAGGGAGGAGAGGCAACATTATACTGCCGGCACCCCACGGCAAGCGCGACAGCAAGTAACTGAAAATAAATATATATCAAAAAGTTTTTCTCTAGCCTAGCTCTAGTGGTTTAACGTTTACCGCCTGTCCGCGTTTGTTGTCAGGAAATTCTTTTAATTAACGGAGTTTTAATGAAACTGTGCTTACACACCGGACTCCGGCGGACTGAGAGTAGGTACTACGTATGTACTTAGATACCTATTGTAACCAGGCCTATGGTTGCTTTTCTACTAGCGGACCCGCCTCGGAATATTACGGTGGATATTTAATACATCAGATTTACAGATTTTTTTTATTATTTGTATTTAGGTCAGTAATATTTTTCAGCATTAAATATGTTGACACCTTATAAATCATCCTTATTAAATCTATTCCAGATGATTTATATAGTGTCAGCTTTTTTTTACTTCAACTATCTACGATGATTTAGTATTGAGTCAGTGTATTTTTATAATGAACTCACTTATTCCCGCATGTTTTACAGAAGCCCATGCCAAATTTGCCGTGGCCGTGCATTTAACAAAAATGCCGTGGAGCACCGGCAATAGAATGTTGCCCCTCCTCTCTTGCCCGTGGATGCAGTAAGAGCCTGCTTAGGGATACCTCCGGAAGATGGGCAGCAGCGTCTTCCCGTGTATCAACATCCCATACTGCGCTCACCAACCCGCCTGCCAAGCGTGGTGAGTATGGCAACTACCCCTCATGGAGATCCATGAGGGAGGCCTGTGTTCAGTAGTGGACGTTTAACGACTGAAATGATGATGATGATGCCAAATTTTACTTTAATCCTTTCAGTATTAGCTGTAGTAGTTTCACTTTTACCAACTTTTATGTCTTTCTTCCAGCCTAAGTGCTGCTCCTAAGTAAATACAGAAAAAAGTAAGGCCTTTGCATCTATTGTAAATGAGTTATACAGCGTCAGCAACTGGTAATCATGCTGTACGGGACGCTGCAGTGCCTGGGACATTGTTAGATGGATTAGGCTTGCCCAGCACCTATACCATCCTCTCAGCTTAGTCAGCTATTATTCAGAGAAAAGAACAGGTCAATACGTCTGAAGCTAACTAAGCCGCGGGTTGTTGATGTTTCCTTCACCGTTAAAGAAAACGTATACACTAACTTACAGACATTAAAGGATTTGCATTTTATTAAAAAGTCAACTTCATTCACCTGCGCTGGGTGATTTAAGTCTACTCTTCAATGTATTATATTCAACCGGGGATTAGGCTTAGGTGGAAAAATCTTCTGTTCAGGTTGAGTCATACAGCATACATTTAAATGTACTCTACATAATCCCTTGCTAAAGCAATAAAAAAATATGATACAAAATATTATTAGGTAATTTTAAAGCAGTCATATTGTATTTATTATTATTTACTTAAAACTAAATTGACGTGATATTAGAAATCCTCGAAAGGGCTTAGGGTAGACCTCTGCAGTGAGACTGTAGGTAGATTATAATAAAAAAAATGTTTTGGCGTACACTCGCTTTAGCATCAAGGCAACCCCAAGCGGCTTTTTGATGCTTAGAACAAACTTTTTGTCATTTTTTAAACATTAAACAATTATTTATTTATTTGATATATTTATGAGCCTGATTCTTCCCATTGTAGGGCAAAGGCCTCCCTAACCTATCTCGGCTGATGAGAGATAACAATAACAAAAATAATTGCTGACGCAATCATCAACTAAAATCTAAATAGACGCCTTTCCTTCCTTATAAAGTTAAGGCGACTCCCACATGCACAATTTTGATTAAAACAACCAAAAGCTGATCTCAAATTCCTGCCAAAGTGCCTTAAAGAAACTGAAAGTGAACCAGTTTTTTGGCCCGACCTCAACGGAAAACGAAATTGATAACAGATTGCTCTTGTGTTCCTTTCATTCGTTATGCAATTGTGGTGAGATCCTGGGTTTGATGGTCCATAGAATAAATGGGACGCAATAGAAATCAATTATGCTGGTACCACTACTGTCAAACCTTTTTTGGAAAATTAATACTACTTTTTATCACGCTTTTATTTACAAGCCGAAGGTCTGAAGGTTAAGCGGTAACCTCTACCTATTACAACTTCAATAGCGCGGTGATCACGTTCACTAAGCACGTGACCATAGCTGCATTCCATTGCCCCGTCACCCTGAGACAGAGTTGTGAATTACACAACCCAAAAATCCTAGCCAACGAGAGGCACTACTATAAGAGAATGGTTCGGGAAGCGATTGAGATTAAGAAGCATCCTAATTTCAATCGTGAAGACGGTTTCAGACTCTCTGCCTCATGGAATCCAGTGATAGCAAAGTGTACTCGGCGTGAAAAATCAACTCAGTATGTGGATACAGTCAGTGTAGTGTGCTGTCCCAGTGGGAACCGGCCCTAATAATTTTTATGAAGATCAAGTGAGGGTAGTTCAACAAACGCCTTCGCTTTGCTGCGGTACCTCCATCACATCAGTCTTCCCGGGACCATGCTTGGTGCAATCCAAGCGAAACGTCGGGAAATAATAAAGGTAATTTACGCGATAAATACCCGGTTATATGATGTTAATAATGTGTTGTGATCGCGAAAGTTTAAAAAAGACAAGAGTTGTGAGGTCTCATGTGTCCGTATTTCCCGGCTCCCTGACTCTTCAAACCGGAACACAGCAATGCAGACTGCTTGCCAACAAAAATAGGTATGGTGGTAGTACCTACTTCCCCGAGTGAACTCTTCACAAAAAGTTTTACTATGTACCTACTATTAAAATCTTCACTCGTATCTATGTAACTGTAACGGAATCTCCAAACGTTGTTAAACCACTTTAAGATTGAACTAAATCTTTGCATACTATCAGTCATGCCGTGGTGTGTCGGCAGTAGAATTTTTCCCCTCTCATGCCCGTGGATAAACTAAGAGCCTGCTGCAGCAGCGTCTGCGTCAGCGTTCAAGCGTGGCGAGTATGGCAACTACCCCTCATGGAAATCCATGAGGGAGGCCTGTGTTAGTAGTGGACGTTTTACCCATGCGTTTTACGGCTGAAATTGTACTTATCAAGGACCGATGACCATACGAGAAATTGTTTTTTTTAGTTTTTAAACTATTATTATTTATACTATACTAGCCAATGCTGCGGCTTTGCTCCCCGTTTTATCTATTACGATAAAAAGTTGTTAAATATTATATAACCAAATTACCATCTCCGACTTCAAATTTTTACCTTAATATTTTTAATAGATAAATTAGTAATTAGCCTCACCACGCCCGTATGAACGTGCGCCATCACCACGAGGCTACAAGCCACACCCGAAGACCCCTTAGCTAAAGCCAAAAAAATATACCGCAGGCAGAGGCTCACGCCTGGAACAGCTTCTCCACGTTGGCTTTGCCCACGTGAGAAGACAACCAGCCAGAATATTTCACATAGTTTAAAAAAATCAAGAAAGGAGGTAACGAGGGTTTTATATTTATAATGTTATGAGCTTTAAGGGGGCGAAGCCACCTAATACGCATAGCGCTCTCTGTCTGTCTGTGCATGAGACGATTACAACCGAACGCGATGACCGATTTACATAAAACCTTTTTTGTTAGCACCGTCTTAATGAGAGAAGGGTAGTGATTGATTTGACCTGATGATGACCTTGATGATGGTGACCCTAGGGTCACAGGGACTGGAATTATTGTGACCTCAAAAGTTCAATAAAATCGCTCAATAAAATAAAAGGCTTCAAATGGCCGAAAACGTCCAAAATCCCAAAAATGCCATTTTTGACCTTTAGTGACCTTTTGGAGGCCTTCGCCCCCTTTTCTGGTACCCCCGAACCAATGCTTGTTATTCAGAATTGTTTAGAAGAACAGAACACGGATTTAATATACATAAATAGGTACCTATTATAATAAAAATAAAATACCAACTTTTTTAGATGAGACGAGTTTTGAGCTTATGTCGTATAAACATGCTACCTAATTAATTACGACGTATTAATTTGGTTATAAGCTAACTTTATTTTAAAGCTTGCTTTAAAATACGAGTAAGTTAAAGAAATCGTATCTAAGTAAGTAACTTAAATACGATTTGTACTGTACACATTTCTCGGAAGTCTCACTAAGATTCCTTATCATCATCATCATCTCAGCCGCAGGACTGCTGTCCACTTCCACTGCTGCACATAGCCTTCCTTCATGGATCTCCAAGATCATGAGGGGGTGGTTGCCACAGTTGCTGCCATACATGCCACGCTTGGCAGGCGGGTTGACGAGCGCAGTACATGACTATGATTCACGGAAAGACACTGCTGCCCATCTTCCGTATACCTTGGTAGATTATTACTGCATCCACCCACGGGTAACAGAGGAGAGGCAAAATTCTACGGCCGGCACACCCCACTGCAAAGATTGTTTATATAACGACCTAAAATTCTGGGAATGTTATCGGTGTAAAACTTTCTTCAGTGTATTTTTTAGGGAAGGGACACTCCAAAAATACTTGTGTAAAATTAAACGAAATCTCAGATCGGATTCGCGGGGCATTGACCGAGAGAATAAAGGAAACAGTCGACGTCGTCTTTGACACCCAAAGAAATTAAGTAGATTCGTACAGCAATAGGATGAGAGGGTATGCAAAAGTATATTTAACCCGTCAGTTACGAGTATATAATACAAAAATAATAGACGCGTTGTTTTTGGTATTTCAAGTAATGAAACAATTAATCAATCATTTATTTATTAGGGGGCGAAGCCTAATATGCATAGCGCTGTCTGTCTCTGTCTGCGCATGAGACGATTACAACAGAACGCGTTGACCGATTTACATGAAACCTTTTTTGTTAGTACCGTCTTAATGAGAGAAGGGTACTAATTGATTTTGGTGATCCTAGGATCACAGGGACCGGAGTTATTGTGACCTCAAAAGTTCACCAATAAAATAAAAGTCTTTAAATGGCCGAAAACGTCCAAAAACCCAAAAAAATCTTTTTTGACCTTTGGTGACCTTTTGGGGCCTTCGCCCCCTTTTCTGGTACCCCGTACCAATGCTTGTTTACAATCTTTATAAAGTATTACATTATAAGCGCAATTTTCGAGACCCTTACCTCCCGTGCTTGTTATGGTAGTCTCCAATCACGCACACATAGTATATTACAAAGATGTAATACATACCTTATAGACTAAGATATCATCATCATCATTTCAGCCGTAAAACGTCCACTAATGAACTAAGGCCTCCCTCATGGATCTCCATGAGGGGTAGATGCCATACTCACCACGCTTGGCAGGCGGGTTGGTGAGCGCATTACGGGATGTTGATGTACGGAAATACGCTGCTGCCCATCTTCCGGAGGTGTCCCTTAGCAGGCTCTTACTGCATCCACGGGTAGGAGATGAGGGGTAACATTCTACTGCCGGCACCCCACTGCTAAGATAAGACTAAGATATATTATGTAAACAATAAACTAAAACACTGGACAATACTTCGATAAAGCGCATTAAAGTTTAGGAGTGGGGGCTCGTGACGTCGCAACATAAATTGTACCGAGATACAACCGGCTCGTGACGTGACGTCACGCGACATAATGTATCACCGTTATTGTTGGATTAAGAAAAAATACGTGTCCGATAAGTAGAGTTAGACCGAAAAAGAAGTGGACAGACGTGATCTGAAGACCTGGTAGAGGTCAATGTTTCCCAAGAAGACGCGTTAGATAGAGCGAAGGGCAAGGAAAATACCAGAATAGGCAGACCCAACCATCAGATGGGAATAATAAATGCAAAGAAAAGAGAGAATCTAGATAACGGATTGAAAATGAACATTAAGTCTTTTTTAGTATATTCACTAGCCTATTATATTTAAAAAATATAATACGGCTTACACCACGTACCTAACTTATTATCATCTTGCTGACCCAAAATATACTGTTGGCTAAATTGTTGGTTAAATTTATTGTTGGCTCTCTTTCATAGACATTTTTATACTTACAAGTGGACATTATTATACCTTGTCATTTTCATTTCAGACCAAAGTCGTCAAACCCGTTTCGTAGACCATTTAGAGGCCCTTCTTCATGAGCATCGTTCGTGGCCGCCTGGTGATAGTGAATTAATGAATATTTATTTATTTCCTCTCACACAATAGGTTATTTATGCTAGGTACACACTGATGCCGTGGCGTGCCGGCAGTAGAATGTTACCCCTCCTCTCATGCCCGTGGATGCAGTAAGAGCCTGCTAAGGGATACCTCCGGAAGATGGGCAGCAGCGTCTTTCCGTGTATCAACATCGCAAACTGCACTCGCCAACCCGCCTGCCAAGTGTGGTGAGTATGGCAACTACCCCTCATGGAGATCCATGAGGGAGGCCAGTGTTCAGTAGTGGACGTTTCACGGCTGGAATGATGATGATATTAAAATTGATAATAAGTTAGGTGAAAGCCGTATTATATTTATAAAATGATGTCTAGCCTATTCTACCCTCAAATACATCTAAAAATACATAAATCTAAAATTACGCAAACCTTTAAAAGTGGCATAACTATTAGCGCGGGGCAATTGAAAGTTTTCTCAATTTTAATGAACTTAAATAGTTCCTAGTTATTGAAATTAGTAATCTAAATATTATTATCAGTATTTCTCTATGTATGATATCTATGTCTTTACAAAAAAAAAATTAAGTATTCTATCAATATTATCTTGTTTCTATAGTGCAAGCTTTGATTAGTCTGTGACTAGATGGTATTGTGTGTAGTGTGCAGCATTATTTATCTATTTAAATGTCTTATTTATAAATATGTCATTTTGCAAACTGCGTTCCTATGAAAAAATGAAGGTCTTGGCCTCAAATTGTTTACGTAACCAACACCCACTAACCCAATAATAATAATTTCAGTATTTGATTCTCGATACGAAAGGATTTTCTACCTGCACGTGTAGACTTTTTTCATTATTTTTTGGGACAAGTTTTTGTTCCCAAACCAGTTTTTGTTTACGCAATCGATAGTTGAAAAAGAGGCAAAAAGTTCCGTCTTTCGCATGTCTGGTAGAATTTGTTTATTTTGCATTATTGCTTTATTAGTTTACGGATAGGTCCGGCAAGACGCAAAATGAGCGAACTCTGCGGGTGATTTCTATGGAAGTGTTTACTCATAAAACCCACTTATAAAAAAAACCGTGGGGTGCCGGTAGTAGAATGTTACCCCTCCTCTCATGCCCGTTAATGCAGTAAGAGTCTGCTATAGGATACCTCCAGAAGATGAGCAGCAGCGTCGCCAAGCGTGGTGAGTATGGCAACTACCCCTCATGGAGATTCATGAGGGAGGCCTGTTTTCAGTATTGGACGTTTTACGGCTGAAATGAAATGACGATAAAAAAATTTCTTGCAATATGGAAGACATGGGAGATCTTTACCCAGCAGTGGGACACATTTTTTTTACCTGTGTTGTTCCACTGCTGAGCAAAGGTGTCCCCCAATGTCTTCCACCTACCCATGTCTTTAGCCAACTCTACCCAGCATCGTCTTTCAGGTTATTAAAAAAAAGTATTATATCCACCTATCCCTTGGCAAATAAATTCCTAGTGCATCCACGGGCAAGAGAGGAGGAGCGACATTCTGCTGCCGGCACCCCACGACACGACCCGTCAGAACCGGTGCAAAACCTAATATCTGCTGATACAGCAAACATTTGTCTCCCGGTGAGGATCGTACCCGCAACCTCCTGCGTCCCAGCCGGCTATGGGACCTACTGGGCCACTGAGGTCATCAAGTTAATATTCATTTTTGAGCCTGAGCTTTGAACTGATATCATTAATCGATGCGGCATCGGCGTGCCTATTTTGTAATTTAGATGAAGGTGGAATGTTCATTTCCATGGGATCGATGTACACATTGTAGATTGTACTGTATCAGAAAGCCCGCTGAAAAAATTCAATATCAAACTCGTAAAACTCACCGGTAGTTCCCGTTCTATGGAACATGACGTCATTGGACAGAATAAGATATTTTTGTTACTTTTTACTGATGGAACATACAATACTATCTCAAATTGTTCTATAGGACAAGGTAAATAAGGCATCTTTAAGATTGTCAGTGTCATCTAACTTCACATGGAAGAGTTTGGGAACATCTGATTTTCACTTTGTTCTATGGCATGAAACTCGGGTGAGAAGCTAGTACACATAATAGTTCCATGGAAAATATAGGCAAGAAAACGTGTCATTTTGTCCGATCACGTGTTCGATAGAGCGAATGGGAAGAGTTAGGGTAAACTCACACTAAATCTATAATTCATTGCTGTTCTAAGAAGTTTGTAAAATTTTAAAAATTAAGTAACTCCGACACTAAGTAAGAGGTAAATAGCCTGCGCTCTACTCATCATTAATTTCCTTTACCTATTATTATTATTATTATCAGCCATTTGGGTACCACTGCTGGGCAAAGGCCTCCCCCAATTCCCTCCATATATCCCGATCCTGATGCTTCCCTCCAGTCAACGATGTGTCAATGATGTGTGTGTCGAGTTCGTCCCGCCATCTGCGCTTCGGTCCTTTTCGCTATCTTTAATAATTTTATATAAAACTTGGATATATTTGAAAACATTCCATGATTCATCTCCGCTTTCACCCCATTCTGTAAAGACAACCTATTTCGATGAAACTTTCAGTTCTTTGAATCGAACTGTAGACAGGATCAAGAGTGTTCCCCAATAGAGGCCGATGAAAGGCCGTATTGGTCGAGTGGTATGTACCAGACTTTCAATCCGGGTTTGATAACGGCCAAATGATTTTTCTTTCTTGGAAAATTGATGTGCATATACACGTAACACATGCATTAAAAACATCGTGAGGAAACCCGTGGCTTAATTAACTTCAGACGTATATTGACCTGTTCTTTCCTCTGACTAATAGCTGACTAAGCTGGGAGGATTGCATAGGTGCGGGGCAACCCTAATCCATTTAGCAATGTCTCATGCACATGCACTGCAGCATCCCGTACTGTATACCAGTTGCTGACGCAGTATAAATCTTCTATTATAGATGTTAGGGCCTTCTCTAAGTCATCGGTCTCGACCGATGATTGTCATCTAGAAGTTAGACAGTAAACCCTACTGGCCCATTTATATCAATCCTACACTACAAAAAACAAGCATTGGTACGGGGGTACCAGAAAAGGGCGCGAAGGCCTCAAAAGGGCACCAAAGGTCCAATGTCATTTTTGGGTTTTTGGACGTTTTCGGCCATTTGAAGTTTTTCGTTTTTTTGGCGACCTTTCGAGGTCACAATAAATCCGGTCCCTGTGACCCTACGGTCACCAAAATCAATCAGATCCCTCTCTCATTAAGACGGTGCTATTAAAAAAGGTTTCACGTAAATCGGTCACCGCGTTCGGTTGTAATCGTCAAATACACAGACAGACAGCGCTATGCATATTAGGGGGCTTCACCACCTAAAATGCTAGCTTTCAAATAGGTATTTCGAATATAATGTACACTTCTCGTTAGTGTTACGCTAAGCAGACTAGAGAGATGACGTCATGAAATAAATCTTGCGTGATGGAAGGATGGCGCTGCGATTTTATTGATACTATTTTTAACCGTCTGCAAAAAGAGGAGGTTCTCAAGTCGTGTATTTATTTTTTTAAATCTGTGTTACCTCCTTCGTTACCTTCGAATTTCGTTAATTCGAACGGTTATTTCGAATAGATACATTCTGGTAATGGGTTCCACGAGGAATCGAAGGAAGTCCTCATGAAATATTGTAGGTAAACATATAGCGATTTTGGTAACTATGCCACTGTAGTATCCGGTGAAGATCAAGAATTTGCAATCAGAATATGATTCGTTGGAGTGGACCTGATGAAGAAGACCACTGGTTGTCGCAACTCTTCAATATTACGAAGTTAACTGGTGACGACATCGAAAGACGGCTAAGATAGATAGATAAGTAATTCTTGTGAGTTTATTTTTTCTTCTTACCTCACTTGGAAAAAGAAAGTTTTCTGAAGAGTACGAATTCAATTATGTGCTTTCATCATTCCAGCCGTAAAAAGTCCACTAATGAACAGGCCTCCATCATGGATCTCCATGAGGGGTAGTTGCCATACTTATCACGCTTGGCAGGCGGGTTGGCGAGCGCAGTACGGGAAGTTGATACACGGAAAGACGCTGCTGCCCATCTTCCGGAGGTATCCCTTAGCAGGCTCTTACTGCGTCCACGGGCTTGAGAGGAGGGGTAACATTCTACTGCCGGCACCCCCACGGCTAATGTTCTTTATTCAATAAAAATGTGTTTTGTTGTTTTTTTGTAAATTGACTATTCTAAGAAGTTCTTTTGTAGAAACACTTATTGACTTTGATTTTATAATTACCCATGACACAAGCTCAACTTACTTAGGGACTAGGTGGTTCTGTGTGAAATGTTCAGTATTATTTAATCGTCATTTAAGACTGAGAGAATATAGGTTTCCGTGTAGGTAATTTACTATCTCAGGGCTTTAAAACCATTGCCATTCACTTTTGTTGAAAATAGATGAATAGAAATCTCATAATGTCAAAATAAAAAAAAATATGCATCTTCTGTCCAATAGTAACTATGACTGTTACTCTCCTCCAATCATGCGTCTTCACATAATTTCGTATTTATGAGTAAGATATTATTCAACAAATTATTCAGATAGGCCAGTTTTACGAAAAAATATTTCCACAATTTATAGCCGTCCGTCGCGTCGTCCAAAATTATCTTGTCCAAATAAAAATATTACTTCTCACATTCCGAATTCTCTAACTGGCTACAGAGTTTTGAAAACTTTAGGACCCGGCGTGGAAAATTTACATTTTTACCGTTATCGGTTTAGTTCACTTTATGGGGACATTAGGAAGTCATTTTTGTATCTGATTGTACCTCTACCCCACATTTCCTTCACTAATGTGTAAGATAAAATGCATTGATGCAAAATATCGTTTTCTAGGAACACATAGTGATATTACTTATATTTTTATTTACATCTTTATGTCACTATTATAAAGTTTTCACTCATAGATGCAGTGTAGTATATTTTGAGAGATAAATTTACAATAGAAGACTAGTATTCACACGTCTACTCCAATATGTTCAACCATTTGAACATATTGGATACATTTCCTCCAATTTTTTCAACTTGAAAAAGTAGTTGAACTACTCGGACTGAAAATTGCAATATGTCCAATCACCGTATTGTTATTAACTAGCGACCCGCCCCGGCTTCGCACGATGGCAATGTTAATACTAAATATACTACAGAATATACCATCGCGGACTTTTTTGTAGACCTTTTTAAGGTGTAGTAATACTGTAGTACATTATTTTGATCTATCTCGTAGGGTTCAGCCAGCGTTTGCAATGTGAGCGCAAAAAATGTGTTTATTTACGACCTCACATTCTTCACTTTTTCAAACCTCCAAAATTATCAGTATTTCTCTACTATATTATGCATGTATTATACATATAAACTTTCCTCTTGAATCACTCTACCTTTTGAAAAAATCCGTTGCGTAGTTTTAAAGATCTAAGCAAATATAGGGACAGACAGACAGCGGGATGCGACTTTGTTTTATACTATGTATTGATATAACGGGGTAAATAAAAAAATATTCCTACCATAAAATCGATGAGATTCAATAGTTTATTAAGTGTAATTAAAAAAAAATAACTATCCGTACAGATTCTGTCTGATATCCCCGTAAAAATTGTTAAACACATTTTTTTCATTTCATTCAATTATTTATTTAAAATCTTTACAAAGTACATATTACATATTAGGCGCGTTTTTCAAGACCTTACCTCCCGTCGTAATTAAAAACACGTTACAAATGTATTGTTATATTGTTAACAAGGTATTTTTATATGCATTAAACGAGATAAGTTAGCAAACTTAATCCATTTAAGTAACCCCACAGTGTACAATTTGACACACACGCTTTATAAATTACCTAGAAACAATGTCAACTTTAAAACATTCAAGGCCTCTGATCATCTAAGAAATAACCAGTCTTCAATACAAAAAAGGATACTCAAAGAATATACACCGATTATATCGCTATAAATAAAGTCATCATTCAAAGTAAAACGAGAAATATCACAGACACAAATAACTGTAGTACGTCATTTGTATGGTATATAGTCTTCTAGGTGTTCATAAATATTTCCTCAGTAGTTTCTTTGTTTACGACTGAATTAATATTTATTCACAAGAGCCCTGACAGCTAAATGAGCTTCGAAGTGTAATTGACTTCAGTTTATTTTCCATTTAAAGTGATTAGTTCCTTTTCTTGATGGACGATATTTTCTCGTTTCTGTTTAATTTAAGGCTCATCATAGGTATGATGATATACTCTGAGTTGTAATCGTCATTTTAACATTTCAGCCGTAAAACGTCCACTACACAGGCCTCTGTTATGGATCTCCATGAGGGGTAGTTGCCATACTCACCACGCTTGGCAGCCGGTTTGGCAATCGCATTTCTGGATGTTGATACACGGAAAGACGCTACCTATATTCGGAGGTATCCCTTAGCTCTGAATGCATCTATGGGCATGAGAGGAGGGGCAACATTCTACTGCCGGCACCCCAAGGCAAGTTGTAATAAAGGTGGTCAAAGGAGCTAGCTAAATCCCTCAAGCGAAGATTTAGTTCCTGCGGTTGATTTGATTACCGTTAATTCATTTCCACGTATAATTAGAAATTCTAGAAAGTCCGTAACAGCATTTTTTTCATTAGGAAGGATTAACTTCCGCCTGTGGTAACATTCGCGTGGTCTTTGCCACTGTAACCGTATGTCAATCATGGAATCTGTGTGCAATTTAATCAAAATATTTCGCAGTTTTTACGTAAAAGCCAAAATGAAAAGACCACATTTGTCACGTGCTCTAGATATGACTAAGTCAAAATGATTTTATATGCTTAGGTTGGGCAAGCCATTGATCCCATTTTGGACTTAATATGAAAAAGGTATTCGTTATCATGCCGTTTCCAAAACGTATTGTTATTTAAATCAGGTCAAATACCGAGAATGAACCTTAGTGTGCTGATACAATTAGTGTAGTGTGTGATGTCCTAGGTCTTTAAAATTTAAATGAGCACCTTATTTCAATTTTAAAGACCATGTGAGGGTAGTCTAACATAACACCTTCGCTTTGTGCGGTTAACTCGGCAACGCCAGTTTTTCTGCGACCACGATAAGTTAACTCCTGTTGAAACGTATGTTTCCAATAATTACGCGATAAATAATAAACCATTAAAAAAAGGCCGTGGTGTCTTGAAGTTGAATGTTGCCTCTCCTCTCTTGTCCCTGGATGCAGTAATAATCTGCCAGTATCAATATCACGTAGCTTGCCAACCCGCTTGCCAAGCGTGGCGGGTATAGCAACAACCTCCTCATGATCTTTGATTAGGCAGGCCTATGTCCAGCAGTGGATGTAGACATCGGTCCTACGGCTGAGATGATGAAATGGCACAATCAATATACATATAAAACTCTTCCGTTACTGACTGAGTGACTGACAGACAACGCACAGCCTAAACCACTGGACCTAGAGACTTGAAATTTGGCACACATATACCTTGAGTATCCTAGAGGTGCACTAAGGAGAGATTTTTCGAAATTCCCACGGGAACGGGAACTACGCCGGTGAAACTGCGGAGAGCGGCTAGTTAAACTATATTTGTGCTGATTATAAAATAATGTGTAATTTTTAGCACAATTTCAATATTCTACTAAGTAATCGTTTAATGCAATTGAAGTCCAATGGTCTACCGATATATTTATAAAGAATCGAGTACAGTCGTGTTATTAAAGAGACAAAATAACTCATAGAAAGCAACGCCTCATAATGTAACACCCTACATCTGCAGACACAGACAAGAGCCAAGCAGGCATCTGGTTGAATAATAACCTCCCAGATTCACACCGGTTCTGACCGCAATGTGACTATTGGAAAGGCTATTTAATGCCATAATTCAAAGGACATGACAAGGACGTCTTCAACTGGGCTCAAAGTACAAAGACATGTTCTGATCATCACTTCCGATTTCAGGCATGCAGGAGTCGTAGACCTTCGCTTTATGGATGCGATTACAAAAAAACATTTTTCGAGGTATTTTCTTGTACGTACGGTTTAAGATTTACAGCAATTTTGTGGGATACCTAAATGGATAGTACCCTAGAGTTCTCTTGTAAAAAGAAAAGCCTACTAAAACTTCTCCAAGGGGAGAGCATATTTTGCCTCTTGAGGTGAACACAAGAGATGGACTCTAGCTTACTTCGGAACAGAGGATAATGTGTAGAGCTGTGGTGTTTACGTTTATCAAACCACCGAAGACTCGTAGTCACAATGACCAAAGCTGAGCTTTAAAAGCCTATTTTACGTTTAGCGGTGGTAGAATACCGCTCTGTTTTTATCGCTGCGGTTGCGCCCGTCAGCGATGCTAAAGACAACGTATGATCAAAACCACAATCCATTAGCAATTTTAAAGGCCGATGTTATAGGCCATCACAAACCCAGTATGCGGCACTATGATTCGGTGTTCGTTGTGAAATAGACTTTAGTACAATTTAATAAGGTTGATATTTAACTGTCAGTATGTAGCTTACTATATTTCTCGCTATCTGTACATATTCTTAGTAACTTGCAAGCGTTCAATTTGATGTAGTCTATTAGTGAAACACAGATATCATGGCCATAAACGGTTCACGAACGAACATTATCCAATGGTTCATGCCGAAGTAATAGCTGCCATAGAGGTCGAGATATAAAGCACAGAAACCTCCTACTAGAGGGACCATTAAACCGCCTGGCGTTGTACCAATAAAATGGTATTACGTGACGTGACCATGGTAGCTCCCGCGAGTCATGTTCATACGAAACCTGACCAAATATGCAGGTGTCGAAACGGTATGCCATCATTCGTGCGATTAGAGATTTATTGAGTAATTTGTCATACGATAATTCTATCACGACAACGGGTCACGTCAATTATTATTTAAAATCACCACTTCTAAATTTTGTTGATAATGATTAATGAAACTTCAACAAGCTATCGAACCTGTACATAAACAGCTTTATTTATGAAATAGGTATCTGTACTCAGGGGTTGTCAGCGACAGCCGTAATTAATTACCGTTCGGCCTCCCCCGACTGCTACTCGATTGGAGCTAACTAAGCGTAGCTCGATCCTCGTAGTTTCGCTGTTTGGTGAGACTTGAGGTCTCGACCGCACTGGCTCTTTCTTGTCCTGTTTCAATATACCACTGCTTGGTTCAATGCACCCCGGATTCCTGTTATTGTAGAATAACTCAGCTTTTAGTTCTATTACAGTTATCTAGCACTAAGCGCAATTGAATTGTGTGACACAAAACGCTTCTTTCTCTCAATAAAAACAGTTTATAATCTTCATTGCTACTTTCGGTTCTTACATCATGAACGTAAGCTGCCATTACGGTATTATGTGGTATCGTGAGGTATAATGTTAGCTTCGTTGCAATACGTAGACTAATGTAAAATTGAAAGCTTCTCACGAATGTTGGAAGATCAACCGGTTTGTCCACATTTGTATGCTGCATAGTTGTTTTAGAGTTTAGAGGTCATTGGCACACCTCAAAGCAACTTTCTCGTTAACTTTAAAAAGCTTGGTTAGTGTGTTTTACTTATATATAAATGAGTCATTTGTACAAGTACGACTTGTTCATCTAATCTCGCCACATAGATCATAGCACTCTCAATTCAATAGGCACATACAGGTTTAGAATGCTAAACTTATTTTGTTATCTCCACAAATTCGCGAAGCAGACATCTACTTACCAGGAGCGCATAAAGTTATAAGAGTGCATTTGAATTCCGCAGTTCGAAGTAGATACGCGCCTCAAGCGAGTCGTACGTAATGCGCCAGATAATGTATTCAGATCGCATTTATTCGCGAAGCATAGGAACCACTGAAACAAGGTTCTAGTGCGGAGACGATCCCCCTGGGCTAGATTTTCAAAACGCCTTTGTTGTGGATGAAATCTTGAAGGAAATACGAAATAGGGATGTGAGAAAATGTCGCATTTGAATTTAAAAATGCACTATGGTCTTCGTCTATTTGTTTGAAAAATCAATAGGTACATTTTTCTGTATTACTTGCGGAAATCTAATCTTCAATGTTCTTATAAATAAATTTTACTACACGTTTGTTCATGGAAAGCCATCAGCGGCAAAGGCTGGAATCGTAGAGATAGTTTTCCCTGTAATGTGGCCAATATGTCTCAATGAACGCACCAGATGCAACCCAACAGATTAGAATATACAGCGTTAACCTATCGTACGTTATTGCCTCCTGCCGGTAATAGCTTGGGAATCGGGTTGTGGGCTGGATTGGGTGTAATATCACAGGTGTACGTCTTTGCGAGCTCCGCTCTATACCGCGTTAATATTACGATGTGACTTCCATATACCGCATAATAGTTTCTCGCTAAAAAACTTAAAGCAAGTGAGCACTTTGCCTCAAGACCCGAACCTGGCAAAGCTTTTAAAGTTTAGTCATTTTTCTATTGTGGTTGACGTTTCGCGTTAAACATTTTTGATTTTCCAGATTCTAGAATGCGTGAGGTTTTCTGTTTGAGTTTAAGTATGCATTTGGAAAATGTACATTACCTTGCGGGATTTGTTTTTCATTTATTTTTTATGTTTTTACCGTTCGTGTTTTATAGTCGTCTGATCTATATATAGCAAATTTTCATGTAATCTGTCCTACCCTCAAAATTATTAGTTAATAGTGCAGCATTAGTCAGCTTCAGACGTATTAATCTGTTCTTTCCTCTAATAGCCAACTAAGCTGGTAGTAAGTATAGGTGCTGAGCAAGTCCAATCCATCAAACAATCCTCATTGCTGACGCTTTAAAATCCTCTATAATAGATGTAAAAGGCCATAAATAATATTTATTTATTTATTGAAAAGGTACAAAATAAAATTAAACTAAAACTTATGTAACGATAAAGTATTTAACCACATATTACAAATGATTTAACTGTGTCGCGGTGAGTAACGCCTTCCATAAAAAATTACATTTATTATTATGGATTATCTCTGTATAAAATACAATATTAGGAAGGAAATAAAATATTTTATTGTTACATGAACTATTTGTTGGTTAATATTATTCATGAGCTTCGTGCTCTCGTGCCGCGAAAGAAGCCCGTTTCCGTTCTTCGCTAATCTAATGCATCGAATTTAGTCTTGAAGTTCCTTTGAACCGAAGACATATTTCAAATAATCCGTATTAGACGCCACTTGGTTCTGTGCTTTGACTGAAGTAAGTTATCGTCGATCGAATCTGATGCAGAAAAGGGACCAATATAAAAGTCACGCATTGAGTGTCGTGGGTGCCATCAAATTTCCTGATGACGATTATTATGTTCTTTTCCTTTTTAGGGTCCCGTACCCCAAAAGAAAAAACGAAGCCCTTTTAGGATCACTTTGTGTCCGTATGTCTCTAAGTCAAGACCCTTATCAGAACCAAAATCAGAACGCGTGGAGGTATCGAGTAGGAGGTATGGAGGAGAGAATTAAAACTATATTCAGATCTACAGTCCCTTGCAGCTTGAGTTCACAGCTTTAAGGGACTTCTAAGTTTACTTAA
Organism: Pasiphila rectangulata; assembly: GCA_963082625.1. NCBI lineage: Eukaryota > Metazoa > Arthropoda > Insecta > Lepidoptera > Geometridae > Pasiphila > Pasiphila rectangulata. The sequence continues at coordinate 8,705,641 of OY720240.1, forward strand.
TAAACCGGACAAGTGCGAGCTAGACTAGCCCACCGAGGGTTCTGTAGGTATGTAGGAACATATTAAATATAAGTAAAAGTTTAAAAATGCACAAAAAGATGCGGCGATCCATCCAATTTATAACCGCGCATAGGGTTGCTTAACCTCGATGATTGATTTCGTACTTATTTTGAGGACGATTTTTTTATGATTTCATTGCAAATGGTTTTTGGATTTTCTCTGTATCTACAGTATAAGACGATATACCTTGCTAAATTTCATACTTCTAGGTCCACGGGTTAACTTAGAATGTGGATTTTTTCACAGCTTAATCTACACGTTCTCAAGATAAAGGGTCTTGACAGACAGACCGACAGACAGACGGACAACAAAGTGATCCTAAGAGGGTTCCGTTTTTTTTCTTTTGAGGTACGGAACCCTAAAAAAGATGCGGCCTCAAAATTTATATTATTCTGTTGACCTAGAACTATGAAATGTCAAACGTCCATTTTGTATTAAATAACAGCAAGGAATTGACGTTTGACAGCGATTTACGCTTGTTGGAAACCTGTCGCGAGATAATCAGCCTGCGGATTAGATATAAAGTGATCTTAAGCGGATGGGTTGAGTGTGTGAATAGTGTCAGTTGTTTGCGTAGGATCCATAGGCTCTTAAGGTTATCCTTATCTCTAATTAGCAAGCTCTTAACATAATCCCGCCTCTTGTCTTAATATCAATGTTTACACATCATTTCTCCGTGACAGTAGCTCGGGTTTGGTGACACGGCTTCTATATTGAGCTCGTCATCAATATCGCTGTGGGTGGGTACGCAACCCTTTAAATCCAGGGATTTTGTAACCGCACGCACACGTAAAAGTGATTTCGCCAATCTTCCTATTGTGGTTACTTTACCGCGGCGATGTGGTTAGCCGCTATACTACTAATGCGCTTTTGTCTATAGCTGTGCTGCGTTTAGTTACGAGTAGGTACCTCACATCCGCATAACTTAGCTCGCTACCCACTTTTTATGTACTAGGTTTGCCTCGTGTATGCATAAATTTAAAATGGAGTTCCGCAGGCAGTACACTTCGCAAGGTTTGGTGATAACAGGTCGAGTAAGGCCTTAACCAAGTTTTGGCTCATTAGACCTCTCGGCAGACCACCTACCAGACCACCTATCGGAAATGAGGAGATACGTCAAATGACTTGGTAATCGACATAGCTAAGAATTAGCACGTTAAATGGCAATGTAGCTCGAAGAACAAATGGCCGATGGGGCTGAAAGGTTCTTGAATGGAGGCCACAGCCCACAAGCGCAGCGTAGGATATCACCGACTAGATGAGCGGACGAACTGGTGAGGTCTGCAGATCGGCGGTGGATGCTGGCCGCTTCCAGCCGCAATACTTGGAGCTCCATGAGGGACGCCTATATCCAGCAGTAGACGTCCTACGGCTGAAATGATGGTGACATGGTAAAAGCTGGATGCAAAAGGACCTGAGTAGAGATGTTTGGCGGTTAGGAAAAGAGACTATGTTGATAATGCAATGTTGCTATTATTAACCACAACATTTTATCCGAAAAGACAAGAAGATTCGGACTGACGAGTCTCGAAGTCGCACCTTTGTAATTGTATAGCGATTGAATCTCGCGTGACCTGACTCGGAATTTATATTTCAATTTGTTAGCTTATTAAAAAACGTGAGCAAAACCCCTTTCAGTTGAACATGACGTTATCGCAAACCAAATAAAACTATTATGTTAATGGGCTATGGGCGCTTTGCACGGTTTGTTGCAATTATACCAATAATTAGTTTTCCTTTGTTCATGTTTCAGCAAACGTTTTTAGTTATTCTCAAGATAGCGAACTACTTTTCTGTACTACCATGATGAAAACGAAGTCAAATTTCGCTCTTAATATAATAAGAACAAGGAGCGCCCATGGTTCCACCTGCGTAGTTCCCATTCCCTTGGGAATACAGGGATAAAATATAGCCTATGTTACTTGCGGATAAGGCAGCATTCCATTGGTGAAATAATTTTTAAAATCTGTTTAGTGGTTTAGACGTGAAAGCGTAACAAACAAACTCACATTCTAATTTATAATATTAGTTAGATTTATTTAATACCATCTTCATCATCATCTCCTCAGCTGTAGGACTGCTGTTCACATCCACTGCTGGATATAGCCCTTCCTCATGGGTCTCCAAGATCATGAGGCGGGATTGCCATACTCGCTACGCTTGGCAGGCGGGTTGATATACGGAAAGACGATGCTGTCTTTCTTCCGGGGGTTTCCCTTGGCAGATTCTTACTGCATGGACGGGTAAGAGAGGAGAGGCAACATTCTACTGCTGGCACCCCACTGCAAATGCCATGTTGTGTTGGCTAAATAAATGACCTATGATGACCCTATCCATTAACTCTGACGGAATTTCTGCAACCCTTTTTATTGTGGCTTAATATGATTTGAGTCTGTTATTTCGTATGCGTGAGAATGGCCTACCTTGCTGTCATGTCCAGCTGTAGAATAATGTGGCTCTGGCTATTATACTGTCATGTCAACTTTCATAATTCTACCTACTTAAGGCGAGCTTCATGTAAGTGGATAATCTTTAGATAGCTGCTGTTTGTGCCTAGAAAACATTGCCGACTAAGCTGAGAGGGCAGGTAACGTGGTAATCAAGCCTTATCCATCTATCTATTTCCCAGGCTCTGCAGCGTCCCCTATAGCATGAATAAGACAATAAAATTCTTTTTGCAAAAAACATGTAGTACATAGGCGAACTTAACTCTAAATAACGTTTTCATACAGTAATGAATGTTATCTAAAATCAGACGACGACGTAAAACATTTAGAGGCGACGTTTTCAAATTTGAAACTTTAAATGATTCATAATTAACCTACATCAAGGGAGCATCCGATTTTACTTAAAAACAAATCTAATTATGAACAAATATTTAACTACGTCACTTGTGCTTTCTATTATCATTATCGACCAAAGGACTGCTGGGTGTAAGTAGTAGGCCTCCCTTTCTGAACACTACATTTGCCACTCCTGTGCTGTGTCAAGGAATTGCTTTCTTCCTCTAAATAGGTCATCAGGATATGAGATACTCTTTCTAACCAATTAACTTATATAAACTAACTTAACTATCTATTTCCTTATATTTATCTTTCTATTTGAGGGTGTAATAAGCCGTCCAAAGTTATAATTGAGAATAAGCGATCGCGTTCGCGCCTCCGCTTCACACGTAAATTAGTTACCAACTAATAAAGTGATACTTCGGCACACGTCTAGTTAGTTCCGCTTAGCGGTTACGCGTTTTTCGTTATGAATCTTTCATATTACATTCAAGTGGCACAGTTGGTCTAATAGCCGACTGGTATCTTTTCCCGCCAAAGGACAAATCTTTGTCAGAACTGAAACTCGATCAGTAATTTCTAATTGCTTCTTCTTCGGTCTATGCTCAGGCGTTTTCAATGTTGGTACTGCTAACGGTCTTGTGCTTTCCTCATCAAATTCCCTGCCATTTGGTCCATCTCATCCGTTGCCTACCAACGGTCTGCCAGCTAGTTTTGGGTCTGCACTCCAGAATATCTCGAAATTCTCGCTTCATATAGTTAACCAACTAATAAACTGACACTTCGGCACACGTCTGGTTAAATCCACTTAGCGGTAACCAGCTTTTCATTATGAAACTTTCATATGAAAGATAGTCATCATAGTTCGTATTTAGCTAACAGCTAAATGGTTTCTATTCCTCGGTTAAACCAATGATTAACATTCGACTCTTGACGACGAAGTGCCATCTGGAACGTTCCCCGGCGATATGTAGAGCCTCGTATGCCGAGTGTGGAGCGCGGATCTGGTCACTCCAACGCATCGGGCTAGATCTCTTTTACTCCCTTCCTTCAATTTGATCAGTAATCATTATTCTTTCTTAGTTGTCGAATTTCTTTCTTAGTTTATAAACTAAGAAAGAAATTCGACAACACACTAAGTTTGCTCTGCAGTAATATAAATATTACTGCAGAGCAAACTTAGTGTGAACTGGAACTACGAGTAGATCAGTAATTTCTAATTGCATCTTCTCTAGCATATGCTGAGTGAAGACCTTTTCAATGTAGTGCTAACGTTCTTGTGCTTTTCTCATGCAATCTTTCCATGCCATTTAACCAGGTCCATCTTAGCCGTTGCCTACCAACGTGCAACGGGCTGTCAGTCGACCGGTTCTGGGTACTCAAGAATTACACGAGAATTTTCTTTTCCTATGCCCCAAATATTATGTAACATGCCCTAATATATTTTAGCCGGCCTAATTAGCAGGGCTATGTCCCAGTTTAGCCTCCACATTTCTGTATTATTGACTTGGTCCTGGAGAGATATGCCCAACTCCCACTCACTATGAGATATGCCCACTTTGAGAAGTAGAATTAGGTATAGTTGTCTAAATAAATGTATGATATTTAGTATAGGACCTTTCGCTTTAGCTTCCTCGATTCTTTCCTTGAACTAAGATAAAATTCCCTATTATTTTTTAGTAATACGACCGTCCTTAAGTTTGAGCCCAGACAGGTCTGATAAGTCTCACTGTCTTCTATTGTATGCAAAGTTTATCGTTTCTACATCCGTTGATGGGAAGTAAGTCCACGTGCCCACAAGCCGACGAGCAGATGTATTTAAATGGGTGAGGCATATAGTGTGTGTGTGGACCATAGAGCGTATCGGTGAACGTCCTGTTGTTGGTTTCACGTGTTGTAATTACGTGTTTGACCTTCGTTTACCGTCTGCATTTTACCTTCTAAATATAGTAGCGCAAGATCATAATTTTCTCTGAAGTTTTAAAGTCAGTATCGAGTCAGTTTCGTCACAAACTTTTATTATGGATTTCAAGCTGTACTTGGTCTGCTGACAGTGAAAAAAGTATGACATGCTTTTATTTTACTAACTCTAATATCAGAGGATCTTTAAGGTTAGAGAGAGGATATCCTATGCTTTTTCACTCATTCAGTCGACATGGTCGACATAGGCGGTGGCTAAAAAAGCGTTAAGAATACGCCCCTATTCCGGTAAAGATATCGCATTGCTTTCGAAATCGTAATTTGTCCGATGTAGAGAGAAGGGAGTACCCTCGTTTTGAAATGCCAACACAAACACAGCAAGACGAAACAGCGCGATTTTAATCAAACCCTTTGCAACAGAAAAAACAAAAACAGGTCAGTATTTTTTATATCTCCGAGTTTTGTGACATTGTTTGATGTCTATCTAATACAGAAAGGGAGTATGTAACCCCCTAAAATTAGAATAAATTTCGTACGAGGAATCAGATATCACAGATTTCTGTGATAACTAGTGGCAGCCGCAAAAAAAATTGGAAGACATCCAACAATCGATTACATTTACTCCACCGTTAACAGGAAATGATTATATATCTCTGTGTTCGGTTCTGCGGTTTATTTTGGGATCGGAAAAAATATTTCTACAGTTTAATTTTTATTTAATCTTTAGCATCGTTTAAAAGATGAATGTTACTGCCGAGCTGTTCAAATTAATCGCATGTAACGTCCAGATCTCTTATCTCCCTCGAATTTCTCAGGTTATCACCCTTATCATCTGATGTTCTGGATAATAAATTGCTATCGCAGCTGTCAACATGTCAATGATATGTGTCAAACGAATTACATCGCTCTATCAATACACCTCTTGTCGAAAACAAAATTGAAATATTTGTCAGCGAATATTTTAGTAAAATTGCTTATTTTCGAACATTGTTATACCTACAAACGCTAATCTTCTAAAATAGGCACAAACAGCGTCTACTTTTACCTTAGTATAATAACGTAATAGAAACCAGGCTAAAATAGCAAAGAAAATCAATCATTCTGTACTCTTTACTTATGGGATTATAACCGAGTTTAAAAGAAATGCATTACAGTCTCTTTGGAATTTACAAGGATGGCGTAAATGAACAGTCAAATGGTTCTAAATTCGGTTCTACTTACGTATAAAGCTAAATAAAGCAATAATAAACGTGAAGTTAGCTATAAAGCCCTCCTTACACAATTGTTATGTGTTAAAGTGTTAAATAAATAAATAAAGATTACTTCTAACAAACTTGAAGTAAGGCTCAGACAGAATTGTGTTTTAGCCTTACGTCCATTATGTCATTATTCTAAGACATTTACCTACCCTAATTTATTTAATTTGTCACAGTCCCATGTTTGCGTCTGCTTGCCGTGAGGTGCCGGCAGTAGAATGTTGCGTCTCCTCTCTTGCCCGTGGATGCTGTAAGAAACTGTCAAGGGATACCTCCGGAAGATGGGCAGCAGCGTGTTTCCGTGTATCAACATCCCGTACTGCGCTCGCCAACCCGCCTGCCAAGCGTGGTGAGTATGGCAACAAACCCCCTCATGATCTTGGAGATCCATGAGGGAGGCCTGTGTCCAGCAGTAAACGTGGACAGCAGTCCTATGGCTGAAATAATGATGGCAAGTCTGCGTTAAATTTTGTAAATTCTTATTTAAACCTTACAAAAAGGAAATGAAACTTAGGATCGTGAACTTCACATTAAATAAAATTAAAAAAATCTTAACAAGCAAGCTTTTATTTAAACGTACTAAAAAATAATAAAATAAATATTTTCCATGAAAGTTTAAAGTCAACTTAAAACGTCTTTACACAATTTATGTAATTTAATAGCTTGTCGCGAGATTCAAGCACGTTTCCGTAGTTACTTTGTTTGAAAAAAAAAATAGTTATTTAATTTTCTTATTTATGTACACCGGTAAATCTGGCGACAAGCTTTTATATCACAAAAATTGCGTAAAGACGTTTTAAGTTGACATTTAACTTTTATGAAAAAAGTTTATTTTTTAATTTTTAGCAGGTACGTTTAAATAAAAGCTTGTTTGTATTGTTAAAAGTATCCATTAAGCAGACATTAACTTCCACATATGTAAGTAAACATAACATAAATCATAAGCGATTCATCATTTACGGCACGAAATATCCAAGCAAATTTTCTCGTACATTACCTAGAGATTTAAAATAATGGATTGAGCGGCTTCGATTACATTCATCTCCTAAGTGTCTTTTTGCCTTCAGCCATCGGAAAATGAGGAGAACGCCTCAGGGAAAGCAGATATTTTCTTGCCCCGGAACCACAACAAACTCAAACTGGTAGTTAGAGCAATATTTGCTGGAAAAATACGTTAAAGGTTTTGCGGACGTTTTGCTGCCCGATTTTATACCTTTTCGTTCGCAGCGTTCATTGAATTGAAAACGGCTTGTGTTGCAAACAAACAATGGTTAACTGTGGCCTTGTTAATGAATCTGAATGCTCGGCCGTGGGATTGGAATGAGTTGCTTCATGCCGTAAGTATTTCGCACTGTGCACTTTGTTTATTTGTCTCCGTTCCTCTCCTGGTTGTCGATCTTGCCCTCTCCCTCTTTCTACAGGTTATGACCTGTGATCTAAACTGGAATCAATAGCGTATTGAGCGCATCCGTTATCAGAAAGTCACGTTTTGTCGTATATTACACCTGTATTCCCACATTTTGTACTTTTGGTATAAAACCTAAAATACTCGATAATCTGCGTTTCAATATTTGAATTCTAATTGGGCTTTTGCTGCAGTCAATGTCAATATTAGCGCGGCTGGCTAAGCTATCCTAACTTTGATATAATTTAGCAAAGCGTTATATTATAATTGCGACGAGCTGTATAACTCAATGATCTTCATAATTAAAAACATTAAGAATCATTTCAGCCATAAAACGTCCACTACTGAACGCAGGCCTCCCTCATGGATCTCCATAAGGGCCAGTTGCCATACTCACCACGCTTGGAAGGCGGGTTGGCGAGCGCAGTACGGGATGTTGATACACGGAATGACACTGCTGCCCATCTTCCGGAGGTAGCTCTTAGCAGGCTCTTACTGCATCCACGGGCAAGATAGGAGGGGCAACATTCTACTGCCGGCACCCCACGGCATAGTGTATTAAGAATACAGGCACATAATAAAGAAGATCGTGAAGTTCCACTGGTTTGACATTTGACATTGAATATTAATTGCGCAAAGTGGTTTCACTAGTACGAGTAGCATATAAGACGCTTGGTTTGTCCGAAATCTTTTGTCCATTGAACATCACATCGTTGTTACAAGGCCGATTTGTCATCAAACAAGTACACCAGTAAATCGTTTTATGCGTGGAAATGATGTCATACATGAGGCTAGGTTATCGGGTTAAACGGGAATCCGCGAAGGTTAACAGCTTATTTCTTGATAATCAGACGTTTAAATCAGTCTGCGAATGCAAATTACATCATGATTTGTATCCGCCCTTAGCCTTATGTTATTCCATGGAGCTTCTACGGAGTTTTTACCGAATCGCGCAACGCAAAGGTGGGTTGTGTATAAACCTATGTATACATGTATCTTTGTCCCTTTGAGGCGCTCTAGGGACCAAACACGTGAGCCGATTTTAATGATTCTTACGTTAATCGATTCGTCTTAATTCTGCGTGTTCCAAACCAGCCTTAGCCTTATGTACACAGTTTGTACACGCAGTCGGGTTTCTTTGTTTTAAATAGGGTTTGATAGTACATGATAGAAGTTTATTGGTAGTAGAAGTGTTAAAGTCACCGAGTTTACGATTAAAATCATCTTCAATATCGATCGACCTTCACTTGTGAGTCTCAAGACAAGAGATTGCTGTTTGGTGTTGCGATATTCGAATGATCACGATAAGGCTGAGGACACATGACTTCCGATTTTAGTCTATTTTATCTTAATGATACTTTTGCACATCTGGTAGGATAAAAACATCTTCATCTTCGCCCTATGCCATCCACTGCTGCACATAGGTCCCTCATGAACCTCCATGTACATCATGGGGTTGTAACCGTACTCACCACGCTTGGCAGGCGGGTTAGCAAGCGCAGTACGGGGTGTTTGCTACACGGAAAGACGCTGCACCTATCTTACGGAGGTATCCCTTAGCAGATTCTTACTGCATCCACGGGAATGAGAGGAGGCAACATTCTACTGCCGGCACCCCACGGCGAATGTCTTTAGCGATGTCAAAAATGTGTAGGATGTAAATTGTACTTAAAAAACATTCGATTGCGATGTAAAGGAGTTGTAACAAAGCTACCTACCTACTTCATTCTATTGTTTCGTATTAAATGTATTGATTTCAGCTAGTTATATATAGAACAAAGGGGACTGTTAAGGGGGGGAACACTGTTAGTAGGTACAAATTACTGGAAACAGAGTAAAAATATAATGAAATATTTGTAAATTTTCTATCTTAATCGTGGATGTACACTGTAAAAAATATTAAATTTGTAAATTGTTTTAAAATAAATAGGTATAAATAAGGTTTTTATACCTATGTTCAAAAATTACCAAACTATGAAAGGCTTTTTTTTGTTTTATTTTTTAACTAAATACAAATACCTATTCATTTCGGCCGTAATACGTCCACTACTGAACACAGGCCTCACTCATGGATCTCCATGAGGGGTAGTTGCCATACTCACCACGCTTGGCAGGCGGATTGGCGAGCGCAGTACGGGATGCAATTGATACACGTAAAGACGCTGCTGCCCATCTCCTGGAGGTATCCCTTAGCAGGCTCTTACTGCATCCACGGGTATGTAAGGGTTATTTTAACTTAGATTATGATAACATTCTACTGCCGGCACCCCACGGCATAAATATAAATACAAATACCTATAATAAATAAATTTAATTCTTTAACAAATGGTACACATCATACAACTTTCTAAACTTATCTAAGTTGTATGTTTGGTCATCTTGAAAATTGTTTGAAAAAAATGAAGTACAAGTAAGTAATTCTTTGTAAATTCTACAATAGCTCAGAATCGAGAAGTGTGCAAGGAAGAAAACAGTGGGACAGTGGGCTCTTAATTACAATAATCCCCATTTCGAAGACACTTCGACGTCCACTGCTGGACATAGGCCTCCCTCATGGATCTGCAAGTACCGGTCATGACGGGTTTATGCCACTCACTAAGCATACATACTTATGCATACTCACCACGCTTTGCAGAGGGTGGGCGAGCGCAGTGCGTTATGTTGATACACGTAAAAACGCTGTTGCCCATCCTTCGGAGGCAACCCTTGTCAGATTCTTACTGCATCCACGGGTAAGAGAGGAGTGGCAAAATTCTACTAACCCAGAACGGGTGCCCATTTTGTCTCCGAAAAACGATTGTCCGAAAATCACAGTCAATACCAAGCGTCTCCGAAACATCACCATCCTTAATATCATGGTCCCATAATTATCATTTGCAATAAGATATTGTTCATCCTAATGAAATAATTTTCATCGTTATTAACATATTTGTCATAATAAAAACGAATCATAAAACTTATTATCCCGAATATTTTCGAAAGATTATAAAACCTTCCAGTGGCAGAATCGAGACGGAAGGACAGTAGGTTATTAGGTTTTTTTTACAACTATCTGAAAACACTACCTGCGACAGAACCGAGATGGAGAGACAGTAGGTTGTCAGGTTCTTTTTTATAACCATCCAAAAAACCCTGCCTGTGACAGAACCGAGATGGAGAGACAGTAGGTTATTATTAGGTTTTTTTATAACCATCCAAAAATACTTCCTGTGGCAGAACCGCGCTTTGCAGAGGATGCAGAGGAGATGGAGAGACAATAGGATATTAGGTTTTTTTTATAACCATCGGAAAACACTGCCTTTGACAGAACCGAGATGAAAAGACAGTAGGTTAGTTAATAAATAAGGCTAGTAAAAAAAAAACTACGCGACAGCTGCAGCGGCCGCCAACATAATATTATGGAACGTGAAAATTATTCAAATAAATAATTATGAGAATAATGTTTATGAGTTAATAATGTTATGGATTTCTTTACATATTGCGAATCACTATATGGATTGTAATCGATAAGGATACCGATATTAGTGGAAACTATATTAGGGATCCTTATAGGTATTATGATTGTGATTATTCAGGCAATCGATGATTATGAAAATAAATTTAATTAATAATTAAAAAAATATTAGGGAAATAAAATTTCGGAGACAAAATAGAGAATCACCCAGAACACATGCTCATAGTACTTTGGTTTTGTCAATTCGCCGTCAATATTGTACGTTATCCTACACACGGGAAACACTGCCGTCTATTCAGCCCAACTTTTCCCCGGGAATTCGTCCCAGGAATGTTTCGGGGAAATTCCCAATGGTAACGGGATCTGACACCGAACTAAAGACGTTTAACCTCAGAGCCTCTCGCTATCCTCACTAATTGATTGGGAATATTGAGATTGACGGTACTACTTATAGCGGTTAAAATTACCGTGCTGTATAGCTAGTGCGTTTGGGAAACTACGCAACGTTTTTTCGTCCAAAATTCCTCAGTGTCTTAAGACGAAAGTCTACAATCAATGTGTGTTACGAGTGATGACATATGGAATACCGAAACATGGTCATTCACGATTGGCCTCATGATAAGCTCAGAGTCGCTCAACGAGCTATGGAGAGGGCTATGCTCGGGGTTTCTCTACGCGATCGAATCAGAAATGAGGAGATACGTAGAATAACTCGGGTCACCGACATAGCCAAAATGATTAGCACGTTGAAGTGGCAATGGGCAGGCCATGTAGCTCGCAGAACAGATGACCGATGGGGCCGAAAAGTTCTCGAGTGGAGGCCACGGACCGGCAAGCGCAGCATAGGACGTCCACCAACAAGATGGGATGATGACCTGGTGAAGACCGCAGGTCGACGGTGGATGCAGATCGCTTCCAACCGCAATAACTGGAAATCCATGAGGGAGGCCTATGTCCAGCAGTGGACGTCCTTCGGCTGAAATGATGATGATGATAGCTAGTGAGTAAAGCTGTAAGTCATCATCATCATATCAACCGTAAGACTGCTGGAAATAGGCCTTCCTCATGAATCTCCAAGATAAGGTACGCAACAACCCATGGGGTTGTTGCGTAACTCGCGCTTGGCAGGCGGGATGGCGAGCGCCGGAATGTTGGTACACGGAAAAACGCTGCTGTCCATCTTCCGGAGCTATCCCGTGGATGCAATAAGAATCTCAAGGGATACCTACGGAAGACGGGCAGCAGCCTCATTCCGTGTATTAACATCCCGTACTGCGAGGCCTCTGTACAGCTGTGGACATCCTACGTCTATGTACTAAGATGATGATGATGATGATATTATGGGGTTTGATAGATACTTCATGCGCCATCTTGTATCGTCAGCCGTTTTGAAAGTTTGAGTATTGCAAATTGAATCACTTCAGCAAAATATCGCTCAATCAAATGCTAATACAATTTTAAATTAAAATTAAAATTGTAAATAACATCAGTGCTCCCCAAGTAAGCAGCTGAACGTAAGAAAATGATAATTTATAATTTTAAAATTAGGCTAAAAAGGGTAGTTGCGGACGACATTTTGTCCGTAGTTTTCAAATTAAAACTAATTAAAAAAATACCGGTAGTGATGATGTTCGCAAATTAAACGATTATATTCTAATGAGCGTCGATTTAGAAGCTTCTGTTTTGAAACGTCTAATCTAAATCATTTAATTACCGGCCATTCGTATTTGTATTCCTTTATTTCGTTAATTCTCCAGTTCTGTGATTTTGGCGGTACGATTTTATTTACCTTGGCCGTATTCAACTGATGTTATAACGCAATTCAAATGCTACTCCTTTCATTTCATTATCTAGTAGATACTAATATTTCATCTGTGCTTCATCTAAGATTCCTACTAATGGTATCCGTGAAACTGTGACGTCATTAACACGTCATCGGTGTCACAGCTTCTTCTGTCTAATTGGTCTATTAGCAATCCAGGTCAACACCATTATTGCGCTTTGAATACAAAATGTAAAAGTTCAGTTGGTCAAGTTGGATTCGGCCAACGACTTCTTGCAAGATTTGGATCAAATATCAACAAACTAGCAGCTGCGTGCGGCTCTGCCCGAGTTTTTTTTTAAATAACCTACAGGCCTTAAATCATTTTCAATTCAAAACTGGAGAATAGCGCGTTCAACCAAAGAAACTCTTCAGCTTTATAATATTAGTATACTTGGTCTCTTGCATGGCGTGGGGTGCCGGCAGCAGAATGTTGCCTTTTCTCTTGCCCGTGGATGTAGTAAGAACCTGCCAAGGGAAACCTCCGGAAGATGGACAGCAGCGTCTTTTCGTGTATCAACATCCTGTACTCCACCCGCCAGCCAAGCGTGGCGAGTATGGCAACAACCCCTCATGATCACTTACTAGGAGATCCATGAGGCAGGCCTATGTCTAGCAGTAGACATCCTACAGCTGAGGACTCAATCTCTATGACATTTGTATGCAACCTTCCAGAACACTGGAGATTCCTTCAACACACAAAAATGTGATCAAAGAAACGCACAATTTTACAATACATTGTGTGGTGAGTCTAATGGGTTCTCTATGAGTGTGGGGACACGCATAGAGAACCCATTAGATGCTATCCGAGCTAGTTTGATGGAGCGACATTTTAAGCATATGAAATGCAGTCGGCCCGTGCTGTCCTTGTAAAGTAAGTTTATTTTGAATACACAAAACCAGCCAAATAATCCATCATCTACACGTCCACAGAACTCGTACAAGTTCAGATAATTGGCTTTGCTCTCTAATCTTGACACTTGGCTTTATTTATTGACCAAACAAATGCCTGCGCTGACAGAAAACACACGATACTTGAGAAATTTTATCCGACTTCTCGTCGGGACGTGGCGCGACTTTTTTCGAGTATCTAACTGTGGGAACAATGTTCCTAACTCCATTTGCAACTCGAGCTACAAAGCTCAGTTTAAACAGCTGCTGTAGAGTACCAATATGTGCCGGCAGTAGAAACATCATTTCAGCCGTAAAACGTCCACTTCTGAACACAAGCCACCCTTATGGATCTCCGTAAGGAACCGTCTCCACAAGCGAGGGAATCGCGGCGATTCTAATAGCGCGGACTCGTCGCGATTCTCCGCTCGTGGAGACCGTTTACTCCCACCTGTTCTGTTGAGTAGTTCTGTTGACAGACGGCCTGAGAGTGTATAGAAATACGTGGCACGGACAATAACATCGCCGCGATTCCCTCGCTCGTGGAGACGGCCCTTTAGGGGTGGTTGCCATACTCACCACGCTTAGCAGGCGGATTGGCGAGCGCTGTATAGGATGTTGATACACGGAAAGGCGCTGCTGCCCATCTTCCGGAGGTATCCCGTAGCAGGCTCTTACTGCATACACGGGTAAGAGGTTGAGGAGCAACATTCTACTGCTGCCGTAGGGTGCCGGTAGTAGAATGTTACCCCTCGCATGACTGTGGTGCAGTAAGAAACTTCAAATACCTCCGGAAGATGACCAGTCTTTCCGTGTAGTGACATCCAGTATTGCGTTCGCCAACCCGTGGTGAGTATGGCAACTATCCATGATCATACAAAGATCTAGCAGTGGACTTCTTATAGCTAAGATGATGATGATGATGAGTCTTATCTTATTTATATTATTTAAGATTGGGATTGTATACAACGTGCATTTGAAATAATACGCTGTGCAATGAATACCAGTTGCTAACACTGCATAAATCCATCTATATACATAATGTGAAAGGCCAATTTACTTATAAATATGTATAGTACACTAGCTTTTGCCCGCGACTTCGTCCGCGTGGAAGTCATAAAACGTCAAATCCCCTTTTTCACGCAGAGCCACTTTGATTCGAAAATATAAATCCCATTTATTCCCTATCCCGTGGGAATATCGAAAAATCCCTTCTTAGTGCACATCTAGGATACTCAAGGTATATGTGTGCCAAATTTCATGTCTTTAGGTCCAGTGGTTTGGGCTGTGCGTTGATATATCAGTTAGTCAGTCAGTCAGGACTTTGAATTTTATATACATATATAGATTATTTTACTTATAACCATATATTAACTTGTATCTCACATTATTCAACGTTTTTAACGAGTCCAACGATTAATAAGACATACATACCCATCTAAGGTGAATAATAGACAGGAACTGCCAACTATACATCAACCAGCATTCCCATGCCATGGTTCGATGATGTCATTGAATGACACGGACCCTCGTCGGAAATAGAGAATGACGTGTTTTGCTAAGATATGTGATCAGGCCTGCCGTTTGAAATTCATTGAGTGTAATTAATCGGTCCTTGCTGTGGGGTGCCGGCAGTTAGAATGTTGCCCCTCCTCTCTTGATTGGATGCAGTAGGAATCTGCATTAGAATTCTTCGGAAGATGGCAGCGTCGTTCCGTGTATCAATATCGCATACTGCGCTTGTCGACCCGCCTGCCAAGAGTGGTGAGCGTGGTAAAGATCCCTCATGACCAGAATTAATCTTAGGGAGGCCTATGTCCAGCAGTGGAGGATCTACGGGTGAGATGATGAATGGTCCTAGTGGTACTTTTCGCGTAATTACAGTTACTTTACTTTCCATTTTGTAAAAACGGGAATTACTTACGTAGTATTGTAACGTCGAAGATTATTCCGATACGTTTCGATTTTTCAAGAAAATCATCATCATGGGATTGAATGCCCGTCCGCGCGTGGGGCCGACACGACACTGGCGCTGGCAGCGGCGCGTGCCGCGCGAGCTTCGTATCGTTCGGCGCGACTGGAGGGGCGCGGTCGGCGTGGCGCATGATGTGCATTCGCTGTTGCAGGCGTCGTTGTTGGAGTAGTGGCGCTGGCATATGTATGTTACTTTACTTTCTGTTAGGCGGTCAAGAAGGCAACGTCCAGGGAGCGATGGTGTTGTTCGATGTTGGGCAACCACCGTCTTCGTTGTTTCTAGTGTATTCCGTGACGAATGGAGAGCCGATTTTGTTACAGTATGACCAGGAGAAAGTCTTCTGTCTGTGGCACTGTAGTACTTAAACTTTGTAAGTCCATGCAAAATCACAGTTTTCTAGGACTAAAAGTCTTTGTAAAGCGTTTCGCTTCTCTACAAGGTACCGTCAGGAGAAATCCGCCGTTTCCTGGTGGTCATACTAATTTGCCTACTATGACATATACTGATATGATATGACATACTGATATGACCACGAGGATATACAGGTGTATATATCTTCGTGATCATACTGATATGATATGACATACTGATATGACCACGAGGGTATACATGTGTATATCCTCGTGGTCATACTGATATGACAAATTAGTATGACCACCAGGAAACGGCGGATTTCCACGAGGATATCATGTGTATATCCTCGTGGTCATACTGATATGACAAATTAGTATGACCACCAGGAAACGGCGGATTTCTCCTGAAGGTACCTTGTAGAGAAGCGAAACGCTTTACAAAGAGACTTTTAGTCTCAGAAAACTGTGATTTTGCATGGACTTACAAAGTTTAAGTACTACAGTGCCACAGACAGACAAACACACACAGCGGTCAAATTTAAAACATTCCTCTTTTATCAAGGGTCAAAAATCATGAACGAGCTGCCTCATTTTGGACTGGGCTAGCGATATAAGTACATAATAGAATTATTGGTTGTAAATCTGTTTGCGAGGGGCTGTTTTTGTGGTAATTTGTTGGGGACGGGGAGTGGATTTTTTGCGGGGCTCACGTTTTAGCGAACTTTTTCTGCCGTTGACTGTTGAAATGTCTTACACTTTTTAATACTTTTCAATATTAAATGCAAATATTTGGTTGGTTTCTATGTCTATTGGATGATAAGAATGAGGATAAATTCTGATGGTGAAAATTGGGAGAAGTGAGGCTTATATAATAGTGTTTGTCTTAAAAGCTGGAAAACAGTATTTTATAGCTTAGCTAGATAGATGGTAATGCCGTGGGGTGCCGGCTGTAGAATGTTGCCTCTCCTCTCTTGCCCGTGGATGCAGTGAGAATCTGCCAAGGGATACCACCGTAAGATAAGCAGCAGCGTTTTTTTCGCCTGCCAAGCGTGGAGCGTATGGCAATAAGGCTTTCGATTAAATTAAACTTATACATTTTGATTTATTATTTCATAGGAAGCCGTAGGGCGTTAGTATGTTGCATCTCCTTTCTAGCCCGTGGATTCAGTAAGTGGGCAGCAGCGTCTTTTCGTGTATCAGCACCCAGTCCTGCGCTCGCCAAACCGCCAGCCAAGCGTGGTGAGTATGGCAACAATCCCTTATAAACAGTAATTTAACAGTAATTTGCAATTCGTTTGTCTACCAGTGGACGTACTACGTCTGAGATGAGGATTTAAGTATTATGTATTGTTTAAATCATAAATTATTTATATCCTCCTACAATGTAGGTCAGGTATTTAAAAAAAACTGTCGTGCCCTCCCTTAGCTTATTCTTAAATATTCATTTGTAATACCATTGTACTTTTGAACTTGAACTTTTACTATTACTATACTATTTCTCTTCGTCTTCGACGGGACTCGAACCCGCAATGTTCAGACGAACGCCTTAAACGCAGGCTGTCTTAACCATTTCGGCCACGAAGTTGATAGCCGTCGGGTCGAAAATCTTGATTGCCTTTTATCGGTTTTGTAGAATCCATGTTTAAATTTTTTTCCCGCTAAAATCTGTTTACTTCTCTAGATCTCAAATAACTTTCAAGATAGTCGACATTCAAGTATGTGCCTTCAGATGATTTGAAACCTACTCTCGCACTTATTTCGAAATGCCGTAGACCCAGCCAGTAAAATATGCAAAGCAGCTGTAAAAATGTTTCACATACTGCAGCTACACCCATGAAGACACCTCTATTCCGATGTAACCATGCATTCACTACATTCGTATTGTGTCATTGTAAAATGTGCCGGGAAAATACTGTCGCTTGTCACTTTAAGGGTTATTTTACCGTGACGTACTATAATCATTCAAATACGTTTGGCTGTTAGGATTTCCCTACGAATGATTTTAACGGGCTCTTTCATTTGTACAGAGATAAAAAGCACAGGTACCTGTCCTTTGTATTCAACATATTTTCGTCAAGCTAAAAGTCTAAAGTGAAATCCGGATTTCAGGATTTCATTTTTCGAACATTTTAGGGATATGCGGGCCGAGATAGAGAATAAGATCACGATCTTATGAAGAATTTCGACTTTTAATTTAATACGTTAAGAGTTCTAATAGGGTCTTAATAATGTTAGGAAGATAGAAATTCTAATAAAAATATTGAAGTCAGATTAATACTAATGAAACTAAAATATTACTAAAATATTAATCAACTGACTAATGAAACTAAAATATACTTCCTATTTTGGGTAGACCGAATTGTTTGTGGCAAGAAGTAGAAAAACAAAACCTTAAAATTCATTTAGTTTTCCTAAACTTTGAGAATAATGTAGAACGGAAAAGTCTGTAGAGGATTACGCTGGTTCTGTTGTACCTACGCCGTACACAGTAACTTAATCTCCACGGTTAATTATAGCTAATTAGCTGGCTGGGGAAGGCACTGTAACTCATGTATAATGTGGGTAGTTGATTTTAAGGTGCTAACCTATTTTCCGTCCAAATAATCGTCATCTTCGGTCATCAGAAAACCTTTTACTTAAATTTTTTGCTCATAATCATTATTTTTATGGAAACTCTTTCAGTTTTCAAGCTGTACGTCTTTGGAATGCTTTACCTGTAGAGATCAGACTAGCTTCGTCTCTTTACTCTTTTAAACTTAAAGTTTAAAAGAGCAACCTTACCTTTCATCTACTGTCGTTTCTGTTTAGCTATTATAATTATTTTCTGATTATTATATTATATTCGTCTGTTTCTCTTTGTGAAATTTATGTTTTATGGTGAATGTACAATAAAGAGTTTATCTATCCACTTCCACTACCTTACCACTTCGTTTATTATTATTATTTAATTTATACTTGAAATTCCTTTTTATTTCTGTTGGTTATTAGTCTTGTTTTATTTTATTTTTGTATGTATGTACAGTTTATCTATTTTTATAATATATATTAAGTTAATTAATGTTTTGCGTATTTGGGCACTACCGCTTTTGCATTTTTTACTGGCTTTTTACTTTGTAAAAGGTTGCCTGGAAGAAATGGCTTTTAGCGATAAGGCCGCCTATTGTACGTCTTATATTCTATATAATAAAGGTTTAAGGAATTAAGGTTTTACTGTTGTATACAATAAAGTGTTCATTAACTAATTGTCGGCTTGTATCACTATAAGGCGGCAAGGAAAGTGGTTTATGCCCACTGCTGGGCATAAACCTCTTTCTTTAACGCCAGACAGCCCTACTCTGGGCCTTTTAAATCCAGCTCCAACCATGTACGCCAACTATATCGTCCATCCATCTGGGTATCAGTCGAGAAGTAGATAAGATAAGGTAAACTGGCCTTTCACATCTATTTTAGATGTTTTATAAAGGTCAGCATTTGGTATCATCATCATCAGACGCTGCAGTTTCTGGAACAATGCTAGGTGGAACAATGCTGATTACTCGTCTTTGAATGATGACTTACGGAATCGAGACGTGGTCCTTCACTACTGGCCTAATAAATAAGCTCAAGAGTCGCTCAACGAGCTATGGAGAGGGCTATAATCGGGGTTTCACTACGGGATCAAATCAGAAATGAGGAGATACGTAGAAGAATGGTCACCGACATTGCCAAACGGATTAGCACGTTGAAATGGCAATTGGCAGGTTCGAAGAACGATATCTGAAGGAGCCGAAAGGTTCTCGAATGGAGGCCACGGACCGGCAAGCGCTGCGCAGGACGTCCACCAACTAGAGGGGCGACCTGGTAAGGTCTGCAGATCGGTGGATGCAGGCCGCTTCCAGCCGCAATACCTGCAGGTCAGATGTCGGATGAGTCGGCTATATTAAGAGGAGAGAACATGTTAATACGTCCGAAGCTGATTCAACTGCGGGTTTCTTCGCGATATGTCATTCACCGATGAAGCTCGCCATTTGTACAAGTCATATTACGAGTCGTTTCAGCCGTAATCGTCCACTACTGAACACGGGCCTCCCTCATGGATCTCCATGAGGGGTATTTGCCATACTCACCACGCTTGGCAGGCGTGTTGGCGAGCGCAGTACGGGATGTTGATACACGGAAAGACGCTGCTGCCCATCTTCCGGAGGTGTCCCTTAGCAGGCTCTTACTGCATCCACGGGCATGAGAGGAGGGGTAACATTCTACTGCCGGCACACCACGGCATATTACATGAGAGAGCAGAGTACATAATTGTAATTCTACTTTGTAATTTTACTTCGTCTTTTCCGAGTCCGAGCAGTAGTTTCAGTGGAAACAAAGAACTTCACAACTGCTCTGCACACACACATCTTTACAAACTTTTGCCTTTATAATATTAGTAGGATAAGATTGGAACACATTGCTTATTCTCAACTGCTCCACGTCTCCATATCTTCAAAACTACTTACTTATGTGAAATATAACTTTGAAATTCATATAATGGTAAGTTTTACTGACTTACTTTCATCTATTCTTTATCTGTTTCGAAAACATGATTCCATAAAGTTAATAGACATAGAAAAAATCCCAAATTTGCCTCTAAATTTTAACTAAAATCTTCATATCTCAATAAAAATACAGTATCAGTAAAACAGATCAGAATAAGCATGGTAATTGAACTTAGTATCAGGACCAGTTTAATAATGTTAAGGATTTATAAAAAAAAATGATGTGGGGAGGAAATTTCTACAATTCGCGCTTAGTGTACACAAAAGGTCCGCCCTCCCGCCCGACCCCCGGAATTAGGGCCGGTGTGGGGGTAAAATGGTTTTCAAGCTGAGGTAATATACACCCTTAAGATGCTGCTGCTTGCTGCGTAGTTCTACACATTAAAAGCGAAATCTAATAATTTCAGAAACCTGCATCAAATTCATTCTCTTCCACCAGAAATAACAGATCATTTTCTAGTTGCTACTTTCTGTAACCGCACGCAATATCTCGTGTCAGCATGTTCCTACAAGCTGACGCTCTGGCTCGGTCTAGCTTACCCGTGGATTCGTGCCAGTGCCAACACGAAACTGACACGGGGTGTTAATGACGAGCTACAGCTTCTAGAAGTCGGGAAGGTCATTTAACTATAACACATTCTCAGATACAGAATTCATTAAAATATCCCCATTTTAAAATTGAATTTAAAATTGTTTCTTATTTATTTCATAATATCGGTATGTTGACCCTCTACAGTTTACGATATTTGAAACTGGCAGAGTTGTGAGGAACCAAACACACTAAGCCATAAAACAAGGAAGAAGGGGATTACCATTCACGGTTATCCTATACGAAAGTGAATCTTGTATAGCCTGTATTACATTACACGGTATTCAGGGACCCTTACCCTAACTAAGAGTGGTGTAATAAGAGTTAGAGCGTAGGGGACCCTAACTAGGGCGACCGGTCGGACCCGGAAGGCCTTGCTCCCTAATCGCCCTAACTACCGGGCCCTGAATACCGTGAAAAGCTGTATTACACTACACGGTATTCAGGGCCCGGTAGTTAGGGCGATTAGGGAACAAGGCTTGCCGCGGTCGCGCTAGTTAGGGTCCCTTACGCCCTAACTCTTAGTACACCACTCTTAGTTAGGGTAAGGGTCCCTGAATACCGTGTAATGTAATACAGGCTTTTATTGCCTAGTATGTGTCAGTCTATCTGCTGGTCTGTAAAAAGGGCTGTATATTCCACTCTGCGTAGACGTATGTCAAAGATCAATTATAAATGTTAACCGACTGGCACGGGAGTGTACCTACGTACAGTTGGGGTAAATCCTTAACCAAGAAAAAAAAACCTTATTTCTGCATTTATCGTGGGGTGCCGGCAGTAGAATGTTACCCCTCCTCTCATGCCCGTGGGTGCAGTAAGAGCCTGCTAAGGGATACCTTCGGAATATGGGCAGCCCGCCTGCCAAGTGTGGTGAGTATGGCAACTAACCCTCATGGAGATCCATGAGGACAGCCTCTGCTTAGTAGTGAACGTTTTACGGCTGAAATGATGATAATGATGATTGCAGCATTTAAAGATGGCGTAGTACTGACTTCACCTACTGAGTAAACCTTTAAAAATCTAGAAAATCCCTATAGGTACCTCAAAGGCTTTCATTCGAATAATTCGTATGGTAGCTAGATGCCTGATAAACGCGCAAAAGAATTAAGAAAAAAACATTGTCTCATTAAATGTGACAAGATGATACGAGTAGTTCCTCGCTTGTTCCCATGACTCCCTTATGAGCATCAATCACCCCATGTATCTTCGTTCATTATAAGTCACCGCTAATTTAATTATGTTAGGGGTTTATTCTATTAATGGAACTAGAGAGTTTGTGGAATACTAAATAGGAAACAGCCACTGTGGGCGTCGGAATTGGCCTTTATTTTTACTAGATCAAGACCAAAACGAAAATAGCTTTATCGCCCGACTTAATATACAGCTGGTCAGTGTAACTTGTAGCTAAAGTGAACTTTGGTCAGTTTATTTATTTATTTATTTATTAAAAGTACACATACATCAAAAGTATTAAATAGTCATTAATAACACATTTAAAATCAGGGTATTCAGTCTGATACAATTGACAATTGGGGTGTACATAACATGTTCCATTTGTGCGTTAGAAAAAACAAAAATTATACAAGGAAAATTACAAAAACACAAGATAACTTAAAATTAAAATCTAAAGTAAAGTAAAAAAATAATACAAGTATAGGCGGTTAAAACTATGCTAAAAAATATGTAGTTATATCCATCAATTTCTGTTCATAGAGGAGCCAAAATGGCTCTGTAAGAGGTTCTTGTATGAGTGCATTTTACTGTTAAATATATCTAAACCTGGTATTTTCTTGTTAACAGAATTATATTGTGTACAGATTCTCGTAGTTGGTGCCTGTAGACCAATGTCAGTTAGCAAGGTTGTACGTAACTGGCGCAGCTAAATTGGGATAGGGTAATACAAATACCCTATCCAAATTTTTACAAATAGTATATGATATTTATAAAGATATATTATATTATATTTATATTATATAAGACAGAGAAAGGTGGAAGGAAGGAAGGGAGGCCTTTGCCCTGCAGTGGGACAGTACAGGCTCTTAATAATAATAATAATATGATAATTACAACCCCTAGGGTTGATTTACAAAACAATGATCATAAAAACAAGTATTTACTGCATGCAAATGTATTTATATTAATTTATATATTAAAAAGTAAAAATAAAAAAAGTATAATTTAAATTCTTTAAATTAACAAAGCACGACTATTAGTACCTACTTACATATTACTAGCTTCTGACCGCCGCTTCGCACGCGCTGTACCCGTATAAAAAGTAGTATAAAAAGCCTATGTGTTAATCCAGACCTACATCTTACTAAGTGTGCAAAGTTTCAGATCAATCCGTGGGGTAGTTTTTGCGTGAAAAGGTAACAAACCTCCATACATCTATACAACCAAACTTTCGGCTTTATAATATTAGTGGGATTCTATTTTGTATTATTATTTAACCCCTTTCATGCCACTGCTGGACAAAAGCCTCTTGACTCACTTCAGCCTGACATCTCGATCTTAACTCGATTCTGACCTGCCGAATAGGTAATGGCCGGTACCCTAAGTGTTCACAAAATGAATTGGTATTTTGTAACAAACTAATAATCTCACAATCTTACTGTCCATTCCACATAGCACAGATACAAGTGGATAGCAGTCATGTCGTAGGCTTTCAACAACTGTGACGCTATTGATTCGTCATAAGAGCCGCTTCCGACCCACTCCCGCCTGTCTAGAATCAGAGGCACAATGCTGCTTCAGTTCTACGAAGCCACAACTCCTATACCATTATACGTATGATACAATAACGCGTTACTTGATAAGTACGTAATTTAAATTCAGTCAAAGATAATTACTCTTACATTCTGAACGTGTCGTTTACAAACAATAATGATGAAGGACGTACCTACTCGAATGTTGACAAAACATTTATTTACAGCAAACAATTATTTGTAGCAGCTATACAAAACATAGCATAAATTCTCACACTAGAACTAAACTAACTAGATTACGATCATGAGTTATTAGAACTAAACAACACACATTCGACGAAGTTTTAAAAGCATACGCGATAACCGTGATTGGGTTCAGGGAAGCAGAAACCATAAAATTGAAATCAATTTTGCTGTAATGGTTATGGGGTATAAAACGCGCTCGTCACCAAGTTTTTCTTTATCTTTATTACTTTTAGATTTAATTTAAAGGCCTGTAGTAAAATTGCTATACGTCTAACATTACCAACTATTCATATTCAAATTGCAAAAGAATCTCGAGTCATTAACTCGGCGACCTTGAACCGTCTCAGGTAATAATAGGCAAACATTGCTTAGCTCCTTCATTCGCAATCAATTTAGAATTTCTTATGACAGTGTAAGATATCAATACAGCGAATAAACCTATTTATCGCTGCCCCGCCATATGATCCACAATTTAGAATTTGAAAAATAATTCGACCAACATACAAATTGGAACCGTAATATATCCGCTAAGGAGTGAAAATTGAGCGAACCGAAAAAGAAAATTCTGGCGTATTTCTATGACTTCGGATAGATTGAATTTTCGTTCTTATGCGAAGGGCGAAAGGTGCTTTATCTACTATCGCCGGGTAATATATTCAGTTCACAAAATGAATTGCGAGTGTTAGTAACTCCGAGTGAGCCTGCGAACATATTCGTTGGGATCTGTTGCGTCGTTCGCTCCCTTTATTGGTTACACGCTTGAACGACAAAGGATTCTATCCTTAATTGTGTTTAGGTTGTTTTTCATTTGTCAACTGTGGCGGGATTTTCTTAGTGCGTTTTCCGATCGTTTTATATGTAACTTATTTGTTGATGGCAGCGGGCTGCGGGGTTACGGGATATTAACTCACTTTGGTCTTTGTTGAGCACTTTACTAATGACGGTACGTCTTAAGACTTATGTTGCGCTAAGTTCGTGTTAATTTGTTTTGGAGATGGTCAAAGTTATTGTACCTAAATGCTTTACCTTTTTTTCTATATTAAGTCAAGCAAAATCAGACATGAGTTTATAACAACTCAAGTCAAATGTAGTACTTATAAATAGCTGATGTAAATTCCTGTTTCATGTTTGTAAGTAATTTTTTTCATTACCCTTCAGAAACTTGAGAGAGTCGGTTTAGCCGCTGGATTTAGAGTTTAATTTCGTGTGCAAAAGTAGAGAAATGTTGGATGCTATGCAATCCTAGAGACAGGCACGGCGTGTCGGTCGGTGCGCAATTAACGTTTTGCAGGACGAACGCTCGGTGCTATTGTGATGTCACACCGCGAGGATAAGACGACTGAAACCTCACCACTCAAAAGACATTTTCAAGTGTCGGATTTTTCCTCAAGTTGACGAGACGTTTTGTTACATCCTTCACGGAGATCATTTTACGACGTATACTAGGTCGTAGCTATGTTATTCTTCTTTTATTGTCTGACACTGACGCTGTTCTACTGTTTGTTTTTAATAAAGCTAGTAATTTGCATTGCAAATGCGTAGGCTTGTGACATCCAAAATGTACCTAGTCTTAGTAACAGTTTTGCAAGTATCGTAGCAGACAAATGAGCAATTTGCCGTCTCATCACAGGCGTAATGTTGCAAAATGGCGGGGACCGTTGCGAAACGCCTGAGCCTCCAACCGCGCGAAAATTTCTTTAAGAACGTGGATGCTAAAATGTTCTTTTAATGTGTTTTTAAAATTTAAATACAACTATCATTATGTGCTAGTTAAAAACTGTGTTACGGCAAGGTAAAGTCTCACCAATCACGCACACATATAAAAAAATCTTACAAAGATGTGATACTTACATACTTAAATTAAGTAATTATTATAAACTATAAATACTGTTTTGGCTGCTTTTTTCAAGGTCACAAAATAATACTAAGATACGAACATCATTTCACGCTCTAATCATAATAAGTATCATGTTTAAGTAAAAAATATAACAATCTATATACGAGTATATAAAAATACATTTCTGTGCGTTAGTCTCGCTAAACCTCAAAAACGGCAATACCGATTTTCAATTTTGTTTTTGTTTTCGCTATAGTTAAGGGATGGTTTAGAAAAAAAATTAGGAAAACCCGAAAGTTATGCTAAAAAAAAAATTCAAAATTGGTAATTTTGTATCGGAATCGCTATTGTTACGCTTGACAATATATAGCAAGACAGTTGACAGGAAGACTGTTTGTCACATAACCACAAATTTCAAGAAGAAACTCAAGAAGAATGTTTGTGATTACTTTTGTTTTGTGGGAATTTGTTGAGGAATATTTTTTTGCACTTGATTTACGTGAAATTTTACATAAATAGTTAGATAACTACCAACAATATTAAACACATGTTTCAGTGTTAGTTGTAGGGTAGTTGTAGGGAGGAGGTATGGTCGGTGGCACGGTAGGTCAGAAGCGTATTAATTCAGTTAGATCACATTATTTCATGTCATGACTTAGTTCACATAACACTGCGTTTTTAACGCAGGATACAAACAAGTCAATGTTATTGGCAGCCCGATATAATGTAAGTATGCAACGATCGTAAGTAAAGTTCAAAACAGTTTCTAAAGTCATTTGTGAAGAATTCTTCTGCGATCGGGCAATGCTACTTACTTTCTTCCGGTTTTCTCTGGATAGCGGATAAAGGAGTAGCGTAACCTGGAAATTAATCGGCGTCTGGAGAATTGTGGCTAACCTTTTCTGATACGCTGGCTGAAATATTGTTAAGGTGGGATTATTATTCCTTTTTCCGAATATGAATGAAGGCCTTCGGACCCGGGAGCCATTCGAATTCGTGTGAAGCGCATGTGGAAAATTTAATTATCGTTCTGGGCAGTTCGATCATTGTTATTCGAGTGGCGTTTGTCTGGCGACTGGTGACGTAAGGTCCGTACTGGGAAGTCAATGTGAGTATAGACCGATGACCTCCCCACTGATTGACTAGGTGCCATTCAAACCACAGAATGTTTACCTTCAACTCTAATTTGTGGAATTTGCCTCTCTCGTGATTTTAAAGCACCGACCCTTCTTGTTTGTTGTAGAGAATTTAAAGTTAATTCGGTTGCTATGTATTCGTGATATGTCTATAAAGGAACCTTTCATTTGCTGTACAATTACCTACACCAAATACTTGAAATACATAACAACGGGGCACAAGGTCAGAGAGTCGAAATCTACTTACATTTTCGAGAAACCCTCTATAACCGATATGACAAGTGGAAAATAACCTCAATATTGCAAAGAGGCTGCGCCGCCGTCTAGTTCAATATGATTAATAGAGTAAACCAAAGTTATGACCTCTGCCAAGGTTCATGTGGGCCAGTATTGTTTCCTCGTGCTAGGATTCCAAGGGAGCATTACAAATCCCGGGACGATGCAGATGTCAGACATTTGTTATTCAAATGGGAACGGTGTCGCGACAAACGATTCCTGCTGGACATAATGAATGAGTAATGTGGACACGATTATGAGAACTTTGAGTTAGTCAACCTTTGAAGAATAAACTAAAGGTTAACTTAACTAGTACTTATACCTGTTTTATTTGGCTCTTTGTATTTGAAAAGGAATTTAGGCACCCTAAGATTGAGAGAAAGTGAAGAAAGATTTCAGTGGTTGAAATGTGCCGAAAATTCTACTCGTAGGACTATCTGATTACCTGCGGTCGATAACACGGTGGACCACATTTTGAGAAGCCATCCACTAAGACAAAAACCTAATAGCTCTCGTATGAGTTCTTACCAAATGTTCCAAGAGCTTGTAGGTATAGTGTGACATCGTAAAGAATGAGCGTAGCTTGTTGAGCTGAAATAGCAACGTCCTTCCGCCTTTCCTGCTTTGAATGATGGATTGTGTTATGTGCGGCCCCTTGTAAACTACTGAATGTTACAAATGGCATCTTTCTTGTTACATTTCCATCAGTTTCTCAGCGTCTGCTTCTATAATGGAATCTTCAGTCAAGTGTTTTCCATAAGTTAGAAAAGGCCTACCATGTCTCATTGATTATGCCGTTCTTTTGAAGATAATCGTTTTTATTTTTCAAAATCAACAGGCTTATTTTGGACGTTACTCGGAAGAACTAAGGTGTTAAACGGATTGAACTACCTCCTTTCTTTCATTTACACATTAGTCACGAAGCATAGAGTGAGTTCTAACAAGAAAATTGGATATCCATTAACACTTTCCAACATTTGCAGGTAACCCTCTTTAGTCTCAAATGTCAACATGTGAAATCACTTTCAGTGCGATTCGTTCAACACCTTTTGTTACCCAACGATCAAAAGTTAGTCCCTTATAAAAACTTGTACTTATTTTCTTTTAAGTTCGAAGGGTCGGTGGACGTCAATGTTAATGGAAAACAATTGTGTTTTATTGTACGCGTAAGGTTTGATGGGGATATAAAAGTGCTCACCTTACGAAGGGTATATCTACTCCAAGATAATGTTTGTGAGATTCTTGTACTATACTCGTACTTGGATAGTCGAAAGTATATTTATGTTGTGGTTTATGTGCCTGAGAGGTGAAATGTAAGCTGTAAGCATTCTTTATAGGTTTTGATCGGCATTTCTATACCCGTAGAAAGGCATGTATGCGGAAGTTATTTAAAATATTTTCCCTTAAGATTATGACTATTCTAAATCTTGTTAGACCCAACTTATTAAAAACAAAAATGTTATTCCATCTGTCGTGAATTTTTCTTTTTAGCACTAATTTTACATTTTAAATAGATCGCGTTATTCTATTGGATAGTTCGATTAAGCCGTAACTTTCTTACAAAGTCAGCTATACGAAAATCATATTATTATATTTTACGAGACTTACATCCGCTTAGAGACACGACAAAAATTTCGTTGCTCCTTTGAATGCACCGCTGGTTTTAGTATGATGCCCAGCCGAGCGTGATGCG
Organism: Pasiphila rectangulata; assembly: GCA_963082625.1. Lineage (NCBI taxonomy): Eukaryota > Metazoa > Arthropoda > Insecta > Lepidoptera > Geometridae > Pasiphila > Pasiphila rectangulata. The sequence goes on from OY720240.1 coordinate 8,734,565, forward strand.
AGGAGCGGGCAACAGGCCTATAGTATGCAACTCGTGTTTTTAAACTTAGAAACATAGATTATCTCTAGAACTAACGTGACTTAGCTTAAACACATTGGCATGTTCATTACTCTAAATATAGCCGACAAGCTGAGAGAAGTGCTGGGCAAGCCTTACCTATGTAACAATGTCGCAGGCACAGCAGCACTGTGTCCTGGATAGCATGAGTAAACAGTTGCCGTCTTTAAATAAATTTTATAGCTGTTAAAGGCCAATTTACATTATAAATATAATGTAAATTGGCCTTTAACAGCTGCTTAATATTTGTCATCTTCACGATAAATATCACCATTAGCTTCAATCTGTTGAATTTATACAGCGTTAATAACTGGTATTCTTACTGCATAGGCAGCAGTGCCTTAGATATTGTTGGATGTATCCTACTGAATGGTTAGACGAGTCAGACCGCAAAACCATCTTCTCAGCTTAATCTAAAGGTGACTATGCCACGCGCTTTCTTACACATAAGTATTGTCACAATATATAATAATATGTATTAGAATACTTACTAAAATAAGGATTATATTCTATAATAATATGAATTGGTTTTGTTTTCTAATTGTTTGTATATTACTAATCGTTTTCAAATTGTTTTATTCAATTGTAAAAAAATGTGTATCAAAATTTTTGTAAAAATTGTATGTGTGTGCTGAAGTAGCAAAGAAAGAATTTATCTATCTATCTAATTAATTTTAGTTCAGACATAGGTACAGTAAAGACTAGATAATATCTAGCCGAAGCGAAGTTGTTGTATGAAGACTGTTGTTCACACTCGGTTAGGTTAACGAAAACTTTGTTACTTGCGGAAATCATGTTGTTGAACTTCCAAACTGTTAAATTCACCAGTTAAATGTTTTGGAAGTAAGTTAGTTGTAAGTTTATAACCAATTGTTTAAGAGTGGGAAAGTGCTTGTTTTTTGCAATAATAACAAAAGATGCTACAATTGTACGAAATCTGATTATTTATAGACTTTGTTTAGCTTAAGTAATATAAGCATTTAATATGAATAAATAAACTAAACTTAAAATTTTATTCTTAATTTAAACAAAATTTTCAATCACAACTATTAATTGCATATCTCGACAAACGCGAATATACATATCGCGTTACTTTATTCCCGACGTTGAAATAAAACGCCATCATAGGCTCAACGACCAAAATGTTGTACTTAACACCTGTAACATTAATCAAAACACTAAAAAAACACGCTTTAATATCAAATCGAACTAATACTCAGAAAATAACTTGGATTTCGGCAGTCATTTTAAAAGTCCGGGGACACGAAACAACCCACGACCAATGTCCCGGGACATCACAGAACTTCGTAACTTTTCAGAATAAAATTAAAATCGAGCTCGTTATTAGCGAGATTAATTAATATAAAATGTAGATGTATGGTGTGGTTCAAGCATAGCATCTTCTCGCTTGAGATTTCTTACCGAACTTCTTCATTACGTTTGGACCATCGCTGGTCACAATAAGTTGTTTAAGTTTTTTATCATGATATTTTTTTATTATACACAATAGTTTCGTTCTTAGGCATTATACAACCTCGCCGGATCGCTCTCACACGTGAATTTACTCTTTGCGATTGGCCTTATTGTATGTCCATCTACTGCTGCCTAGCGGGAATGTACATGAGGCAAAAAAAAAATTGCAAGATGGAGGCAACATTGCAACAGGCTGTATAACCGATTTTGATTCTTCTGGCTGATTGACAAAAATATAATGGACTCTGTAGGTACTTGTCAAGGCCTGTACAAAGATGTACAATTTAACAAAGAGCGAGAAAGCGCGTGAAGCTGATAATATTGTGTACGTGACCCAAAAGTCTCGGGGACCCGAGACAACAAATCTACAAAAAGTGCCGGGACTCCAAGAAACGAGACGTCTCGGGACCTAAACCCTATTTCATACTAAGTTAGAAACTTGTAGACCAATGCCCTTCAGTAAAGTTTCAGTTTCCATTCCCAACGCGTCTGTCGCCTACCTACTTAAATTTTTATAAGGTCTTTCGACAAACGTCCTGTCTTGTTTGCAGGATAAAGGTATTTTTAAAGGCCTATCGGATCTATTCATATCCGTCATATAGCGTAATGAGCGTCGTTGTTCTGTCTGATGTAAAATGTCATGTGTCATGTTTAAGTATAATAATAATTCCTTTTTCATTTTATTACAGGTAATACAAATTTATGAGCCGATTTCAGTAAAAAATAAAAAGTATTTACTACTGAACCCAAGGATGAAGCTAGCGCGCGGAGTAAGCCAGGTAACAATAGTTCTGACATTATCAATTGTATTTACTAAACTAATAAGAACACTAACACTATTTTTAACGTCTGTTATTTTCAACCGACTTAAAAAATTATGGTTTTTGTCTGTTTTTTTGTTACCTCAGTACTCCGTCGTTTATGAACCGATTTAGAAAATTATTTTTGCGTTCGACTAGATACGTTTCTAAATTGGTCTCATTTTTTTCAAAACTTAGTTTGATGATGGGATCTATGAGGAATCGTGGGAACTTCTCAAATATTGCAGTCATATAAATGGCGATTTTGGTATTTGCAGAAACAAGTCATGCATTCAGAAAGTATGATTTGGTGAACTAATAAAGAAGAAAGAAGGGCGCAATAGATTGCAGCGTTGGTCACGTGCTTCGTGAACGTGATCACCGTGGTATTGCTGTTGTTGCTGGTCATCAAGTCGTATCAAAAAATAAGTAGGGTTCCGTAGCTAACCGTAGACTTTTTATTATGTTTTTTTTACCTTTACCAAATCATATGAACTGCAATTAATTGAGTTTTCGGTTTAAAGTAACCCTAAATCAAAAAATGGTCTTCACGACCCCTGGAATGGTTTTTTAATACCTATTTAACGATAACCCACGAGTGACGATAACGAAAGATGTCTTTGATTATATACCCATACGTTTATGATCGCACCTTTCTTCTCATCATCATCATCACCATCATCAGGATCATTGAAGTTGGTTGATTTGTTGAAAAATTCATACATTATTTATGAAAATGCCCCTGTACGCTCCAAAGAAAACAATAACCTATTGTTTTTTGTATAACTCAAATAATAGAAAAAAAACACTTGTGTTGAAGCCTTGAAATATAATTCAAAGTTTCAGCATAAACCATAGCGAATTACCGATAACGCTAACATCCGTACTAACATTTTATCTGAACAAGGCGTAAAAAGGTTTCTTATATTTTATGGTTATGAATCGTGGAGTCGAGGGCCCACAATGTTTTCATTAGCATGGCACTTCGTAACCCTGTTCATGCTTTCATCCCAGTTTTAATATACCTCTCTTTAATTTACAGCCGCCCATTGTTCTTTTGGCGGAATGTGTTTTTCTTTCCATTTTTATACATTTTTTCGTAGAAATTAGACTTTTTTATTTCAACTTCAAGTTCTTTTGATAAATTGGTAGAATTTCTTTTTGTAAAGAGTTTCCTTGTTTGTCAATTAAATAAACTTTTTAATGATAATGACACCGTGGGCACGTTATCTTCTGCATCAATCATCAACAATTTTCATCTTGAAGGTAAATGATAAGCAAGATAAACTTTCGCCTAACCGAATTTTACGTCTAAGTAATTAACGTAGTTTTAATACCAAAAATCTTATTTATGTTGTAAGAAACCCATATAAAATGGCAGTAAGCTCAGAAAAATACTATTCATAAAGTTACAAGTCTTTGACTACTGAAAAATGCGGATTTAGTCCGCGTCTGTATCCATAAGTTTTGATTAATTTTCTTTTCAAAACTAGTAATATAGCTACAATGTCCAACTTTACGACAGTCATAAAACTATGGAAATACATACTACACACATTACACTACGTAAGCTGCCCCATAATACTCAATAATGTTTATGGTATTCAGACTTTTATGTCTGCATCAATCTGGGCAGTTTTTATAAAATAGAATAAACAAAGTATTACGAGATTAAATCCCGTGGTGTCTTGTAACTAAATATGCAAAGCGTTAAAATTTTGCAGTTACAGCTTAATTCCTATTATTAAGTCTTCCTATAATTAAAAGTACATTTTAGTCACTACAGAAGATCAGCGAGTAGTGACAACTTTTTTCACTTGTTTTTAGATCCTTACTAGCTGCCCCGGCAAACTTCGAACCGCCTCAGAATCAATTGATTCGATTTGAGTAGAGTATTTGTAATTTAGTATTAGTATACAAAATTACAAATACTTTACAACTCCTAACTTAGCCAAAAATATAAACAGCCTGAGTGTAAGTTTCGTCTCAAAAAAACCTTTCTAAACGCACCTATAAAATGTCATCACACCATCCGTTTTAAATCTATGAGTCCCTTTTTCTGACGTTCCTAACGTTTAATGGTTCGCGATCACAGGGCGACTCAAAATCAAAAAATCTAAATTAATAAGTGTTTATTCAATACAGCAAAACACTACTTAGAAGTTACAGTTTCCATGTCTACCCTCGGTTCACTTAATGAAAGCATTCGTTATCAATTCACCACTCCCTAATAGAACTAACTTAGTACCTCAGATTACAATACTTTTGTACTAATTCTTCCGGCAATGCGTTATATATAAGACAATATATTTTAAATGTAGCGCTGCCGTGCTAAGGGGGACAGCCGTAAGTGCATGTCTACTAGTTTCGAGAAAATGGCGCTTAAAGTTTTCAAAATACTTTTGTCGATTACGTCTACAAAATTAACTTTTTTTTAAAACTGAAAAAAATATATTGTAGACAAAATGGTGTAGTATTTATTTGTTAATAAATGAAAATTAGAATACCATAATAAGTACATTAAAACATCAAAAAAGTCGTTATGCTGAGAAAGCCTACTGTATTTTATAGACGAATACTAAAAATGAGCGTCGTAAGCAACACACATACCGCGCTTAAGTTAAGGGGCACTCATTTAAAGCGGTTTCGATAAGGAAACATAATCATTAAAATTTGTTATTATATGATTAACCGCCGTAACTGCACAGCTTACGACTATCATGTTAAGGAATACTTACTTAAAATTCATCTTTACCTCATGATAAAACGATATTTACGGCTCTTATTGCAAGTAAGTGTAGATGTGATTCCAATACCTGTTAAATGTTATGAGTAGCATGAAATACTATTTTTTTTAATAAAATATGATTATATAATAATAATGGTTATCTATCCAGCCAATATTTTAATTTGAACCTTTTTTATTTTAATAAAAACTTAGGAACATAAACCTTATTTATAAAACTAATTATTATTATAAAATTACAGTCAATCAGATTTTTACTTATAGTGGCAATTTTGTGATTACTTATTTCTCAAAACAAGCCTTATTTATTTCTTAATCAGTCGTATAGAATATTAATTAAAATAACTAATTGTAGCACGTTTCATATATGTACATATAAGTAGAGATAAGTTCATACATAATCATACTAATTGAGTAAGTCTCAAAATAATAAAACATAAACCTTCTTTAAAAATCAAACACATTCTCAAAGTTCAATAACAAAAAAAAACATTCTTGAAACACTTTATGGAACTATGTTTTTTTATAATTCAGATTAATTTTCTTCTAACAGATTTATTGCAGGCTCTGTTTCTGTGGTAGACAAATTAAGACAGAAGGTTTTTCGTCCTTGGTGCATCAAAGGAAACAGTTTTTCTATAATGGTTGATTTTATTTGTTGTGTTATGCCTCTAGGAATTGTTTTTTGCTGCATAGCTAGAAATTTTTCAGATTTTGCTATTTTGACCTGCAGAAAATCCAGGGCCTCTGGCTTAAATTCCTCACTGTGAAGAAATTTATATTTAAGTTTGTACAAGCCTCGCTCTACTGATCTCTGAGAGACATAATATTGCTTAAATAAACTCTAGGTTCATTTTTACGAAGCCTGTGTTGCGAAGACAAATCGTCATAAGAAATGAAGTCGGATATGTCCATGATCTTCACTATGTTCTTTTTTCTCTGTCTCTGGACCGAGTCTACAAAATCATTAAAATCCTAGACCTTTTCTTTGCAATGTTAGTTCCACCTGGTGGTGAAAACTATCTGCCGACATGAACGTATTGGTTCGAAAAATTTAAATGGGATCGGGCTCGTCCCCTGCCGGATCGCTAGCAGGACGTCGTGCAGGATCTGCAGTGCTGCGTCCAATAGCTCCAATTACGTGGGCCTGGTTGTGCTGAATGGTAGTCGGTGTGATGGTGGTGGTTGCAGGGTGCGGTAGGTCCGGCGTGGATTGCTGGGTCGTCATGGTGGTTGTCTGTACTGCGGCGGATCACGGCTGGTCCATTGCTGGTGTCGTGGGCCGGTGCGTTCACTTGGGACGGGAGTCCGTTTCAGTGTCGGAAGGTAAGGCCAGACTTACCTTCTTTCTCCTGCTCTTCGGGCAGTCGCATGCCTAGTGCAGTCCTCCCCAATGGACGCCGGCGAGAGGGCGGTGGCAGTGGTGGCTGGAGTGACAAAACCCTCGACAACGGTGGCACTGCGCAGGGCCCCGCTTACCTCTCCAGCTTTCCACTTTTATCCCCGGCATCAGTAGCACCTCCGTGACCGCGTAGATCGCGGGCAGGAGGTTCGGGGTCGGCTTAAAAATGCCGAGGAATATGCAGCCGGGACGTCCCTTGCTCGCTAACGCTTCAAATGGGATTAATGAGCTCGGCCTTGGTCCTTGCCCTTGGTCTAAGCCCTTGATCTGGAGATCTTGCGCTATCTCCGCTGTTGGCGTGTCGACTGGGATAACACGAATGGCAACTTTTACCTGGCGCTCCTCGGGCTGGGCGTAAGAGAACCAGCTAAATGGCTCATCCAACTCCATGAGGTATTTCTGGATGGCGCGGTATTCTTCAGCCGACTCCGGGGTGAAATGAACGCCCTTGCCTGGCGTTGGTGGTGTGGCCTAGTATGCCCTTGATGGTCTTGAAATGCCGTGGCCAGCTCGGCATCTGTTCCACGACAATAGGTAGGAAGCGGGTCTTCTTTGCAGCTTGAGCTGGCTCGTCAGACAAACATACGCGGGATGGTCCTGGGCGCACAGCCTCAGAAGGGCGGTCCGTGGTTCCCTGTTGGGGCGACTGTGGTGGGCGAGCGGGTGGATATAATCATAAACAGTACCGCCGCGTGGCCGCCAGGGTCGTGTACGTCGTCGACCTCGTCGAGGAAGGTGATGGACGAGTCGACGTTGCCTTCTCTTCGGCTCGGTCTTGGTCCTGATCTTGCGGTCGATTGCCCGCTTTTTCCGCTCTTCAGGTGAGGGTTCTTCGCGCTTTCGACGCTGGCCGGGTGTTGAAGGCAGCGGAGCATCCGACGACTCCATGGTCAGAGGCAAGGGCACGGGCGCGGGCACGGGTGTGCCTGCCGCGCAGTAGCCTCACTTGCTCCTGGAGTTATGTCCTCAGCACTTCCGCTATGCTTGGGCTGAGCATCCCCTGTTTCCTAAGCTGCGCATAGACGTTAAGATCAACGTCGTGTGCAGCCTTAGGAGAACTAAGACGTCCTGGGAGTTGGCAGATCTTTCGCTATCTGAGCTCGTGGGGTCGTTACGGGTAGCTCGTCCCTCAGGGTCGAGTAGGCTCGAACGACTGTTGCGGTCCGACAATTTCAGTCGCCGCTGAGTCTTGGGTGGTTCAAGCAAGTAGCCGGAGGTCGTACTCCAACGCGCGAACTTTTGGCAGACGTGCGGGGTTCGGGGGATCCTGTCTTCTGCCAACGTTCTCCTACTCCACAGCACACCACACAACACTCGGTCGCGTTTGGCGAAGGGCTGAACTCGACAGACGTATTCTAAGAATACGCTGCCTAGATCAAAAAAGGTTTTAAAAGTTCCGTGCGCGCGCGTTAGCTAACAGGTAGCGAGGTCAATACGTGCGCTTAGGCCGCTTTGACTCACAAATTCAAAATTCAAAAAATACTTTATTCAGTGCGGCCGCATGGACCTTATTGACTAAATGTATTTCTTTCTCTCTCACCCCCGTACGTAACGGACAGCGTATGAGAACTTTAGTTGCGTGTTGCTTATAATAAGAGCCGTATAGTGACTGATGCGGATTAATATGTAAGCAAACAAAAACTTTTTTTTGTATTACTGCTTAGCTTGAGCGTCGCAATGTATAATTACGGCGCTTATTTTAAGGATAGATCGTGCCGATAGTATTGGTATTACTTATTATTAGCGTGGTATATACACATCCAGCTATTATCATAAGGGTCACAAAATGTAGGCTGTGATTGTTACCTAATTTACCGCCGTAATTGGTAGTTACCACGCTTAATGTAAGGAAAGTACTTGTCAATTAAAATGCGCATCCTTAGTGTAATGCCACTATAAGTCTTTATTGCGATTAATATAAGCACTCCATGAGTTTTTTCTATAGAACTTTAGGACAGGATAGTATATGTTCCTTTACGGCTTTAATTATAAGAAACTCAAAAAATAAATTGTAGTTACGGCGCTTAGCACAACTGAAAAAAGCCTTTACAAGCTTTATTTTGAGAAACTGTCAAAGAGAAAGTTATAGATCTCGACACGACGATTCCGAATATGGCACTAACTCAATTTTGAAAAAAATGTTGCTTACGGCGGACTCCCTTAGCACGGCAGAGCGGTGACCCATTAATTTATATTCCCGCGTAAATATAAAAACGCCAACCTATTTCAGTAGCGCAACTTTTAATCATATATAATGTATGCACGCGTATAAACAAGACGAAAAAGTATTTTAAAAGCTATCAGAGTGCAATAGGATTTCAATCGACCAATTAGACTTCAAATAAAGCGGCATGAACCGTTTCATTTGTATTTCCGCGTAAATATGAAAACGCTAACCATTCAGCAGCGCAACTTTTAATTGTCTATGATGTAAATGCAACTTTTAAATGTCTATGACTTTCAACAAAATAAAAAAAATATTCTAAAAGCTATCAGAGTGCTATAGGATTTGAATCGACCAATTAGACTTCAAATAAAGCGGCATGAACCGTTTCATTTATATTCCCGCGTACATATGAAAACGCTAACCACTCAGCAGCGCAACTTTTAATTGTCTATGATGTAAATGCAACTTTTAATTGTCTATGCGTATAAACAAGTTAAAAAATATTCTAAAAGCTATCAGAGTGCAATAGGATTTAAATCGACCAATTAGACTTCAAATAAAGCGACACGAACCTATTCATTTATATTTCCGCGAACATATGAAATCTAACCTTTTTAAAGCTCAGCTCCTCTTTTGCCCGTGGATGCAGTAAGAATCTGTCAGTGGTTACCTCCAGAAGTTGAGTAGCAGCATCTTTCCGTGTATCAACTTCCCGTACTCCGCTCGCCAATCCACCTGCCAAGCGCGGCTTGTTTGGCAACAAACCCCTCATGAATCATGAGTAGATATGTTTGCTTGGATCTCAAACGTAAGACTCGGATGCATGTATGATCTTGGATCTCGGAGATCCATAAGGGAGGCCTATGACCAGCCAGTCCTACGGCTGAGATACAAGCAAACATATCTACTAAGAGAAGCTATTATAGCTATTAATAAATAATTCAGTACATTTCACACATCTAGATCGACCAGATGGTTTAATAGAATGCGTAAAATTGTATTTTTTTGTAATTACTCATAAAAATAAAAACGCTCAGACCCGAGACTAATACCTGCTGATAAATAAAACACTTTACCGCTCGGCGGGAATCAAACTAGCAATGCATTAAATGAAATAATACTTTGGTCCTAAGTTCTCAGTCTTGTTCGGAAATACACTTTAAAAAGTGTCCGCTTTTGTATCGACGAGTCTGACCTAACTTAGCACAAACGACAAAACGTTTCACCTCCAGACCACAATTTGTCGATATCCGACTCGAAGTGGGAACTCCACGCTTATCAGATTATTTGACATTTCTCCTGGGTTTTCAGGAAATCCTAAACAGCCTGTTACCTAGTCGAGATCTTACTTTTAAGTTCGTTTAGATTGTTGTTAGCTTAATAAGCTTTGTCGTCACACACACACACACACACACACACATACAAACGCATCTTTTCTAGTGACAGATGGCAGAGAAAATATAAAACATGCCGACGATTCCAACCTACCTTTTATTTTTCATGACAGTTTTTTGTCTTGGGATACCGTTATTTTATTATACCGTTTTATTTTTGTGTTGTGGTTTGTAAATATTGGCTTACATAAAGAAAAAATATTTAGGAAGCTAAAACCGTTTACAGAACTTAGATAGGGGGCTAATTGCAAATGTAATGTAGGGCGTTTGAAATTGAAAAGATTTTTGACATCATTCTGACAGCCGGGTGTCTTGTCTTGTCTTTTTATTTTATGGCTTTTTGTGTTTGGTTTTACACCATTCCGCCAGTGTCAAGTTTATAAATTCTTGTTATTTGGCTAAAGGCTAAATTAGTTTACCCATGACAAAGCTTATTGACGATGACATTCTGTCAAATGCGACGACATGCCACGTTTACAGTTACATTATAATCGTCTAAAATTTGTCGACATTTTATAATTGCTTTAGAAAACAAGGCATAGAATCGCAGCTGGCCGGAGACACTAATATCGCTAAAATTGCCAATCATTTCTTATTTAGCGAACGTGGAAACTCACGAAAATAAAAGCGATGGAAACATTCACTCATATGTTTCAAAACTGTACAGCTCAAATGAAAACATAATTCCTGAATAAAATCTCGAAATGCACTCTTAGTTTCCCTGTTATCTATTTACAATCTTTTACAATCATGTCCACACGTTACCATGAACCTTGTAACCAACAAAAGCTGAGCATTACCGTAAAATGTCCAGTGACTAACTCGTCTAAATATTATCTAGTATTCAGCAGCACTGTATGTTTGGTGCGATGGGTGTCGCGACGTCATTACGCTTAGGAAATAGGCACTTTTCCCCTCGTTAGTGAGTCGTCCGCTGCCCTCGACGGTACAAAACTACTTTAACAACGCGAAACGACACATTTTAAACCCTAAAACTAGGAACTATGGTTCAAAATGAGAAGAATAGAATATTGAATGACTGAAAACTATCTCGTGTGTCCCCCCTTCAATTAATGACGACTTTTTATGATAATCGACTACTGAATTTTCTAGTAAATAAAGATTGCCAGTTTATTTTATTGTATCGCTCCTGATTTTGGAGAAAAAAACATTAAGTTTGATAGAACATTAATTAACAAGAAAAGGCTAAAACGACATGGATTCACAATTCTGCGATGCACTGGACCCTAATTTATAAATATGTTAGTAACTTCCGAACGAGTCAAATGTTTCCTTTTTAGGGTTCCGGACCAAAATGGTAAAAAGGAACCATGGTATCACTTTGTCTGTCTATCTGTCACAAATGGATATCTTGAGAACTACTGATGCTATCGACTTGTTATTTAAAAGGGTGCTTAAGATAACGCTTTTTCACTTATGGAATATGTAAAAATGTTAAAAATATTTTTATTATGATTGCAAGTGGGTCGGAAAAGGGGTCTTTATTTTTTTATTAAAGTTATTATATCATGTAAGGTATTATATGAAACGTACATAAGTACATATGATTACATTTACACATTAATAAACAGTTTTTAGTTTTCCTTTTCAAGTTTTATTTTTTTATATACCTATTTTATAGAAAGCTATTCATTTGCACATTGATAAACAGTTTCTAGTTTTGCTTTAAGCTGTATAGTTTTCGACTTATTCACAAAAACGTTGAAAAAATAGAGTCCCTTATCTCCAAAGTTTGCGAAGATAAACCTCTAAAACATTTAGGTATTGCTAATAGAAGTGTATGTAAAGATAACAGGAAAATTATAACGAACCCTCTAATTTGCATCATTATCATCATCATCATTTCAGCCATAAAACGTCCACTGATGAACACAGGCCTCCCTCATGGATCTCCATGAGGGGTAGTTGCCATTCTCACCACGCTTGGCAGGCGGGTTGGTGAGCGCAGTATGGGATGTTGATACACGGATAGACGCTGCTGCCCATCTTCCGGAGGTATCCCTTAGCAGGCTCTTACTGCATCCATGGGCATTAGAGGAGGGGTATCATTCTACTGCCGGCACCCCACGGCGTAATTTGCATAGTGCTTTAGAAATCATCGAAAATGTAAAAAATCTACATAAGGTCCGCTATCAGACAAGAGATGGCGCTATCAAGGTTCTCCAACAAATTTAAACCGCCTTTATCATTATATCATATTGTATGATGGCACGGAACCCTCGGTGCGCGAGTCTGACTCGCTCTTGCCCGGTTTTATTTTCTTAGACTTGGCGCGGCATAAATGACGTTATCATTTAAAAACATGCCTATTGATTATGTCAATTTGTAATTATTGACAGGCAATAACAGAAGTTACAGAAAGTCGTAATAACTTCAGCTTCACTCGATGCCAACACTTCAAAACCACACTGTGCGAAAATATCATAACTTGTTCGATTCTTAACTAACTTTTCAAATTGAATATGAACTCTAATCTGAAGATCTAGGGTTCTTTTTACAGTTTATTTTTACTGCCTTTTAAATCCTTTGTTCTTAATTAATGTTCGGTAGAGCACAAAGCTGCGATTGTATATTTTTTTGTATTATTGTACGTTCATTGCTGGGTTTTAATATCTGTAGTATTAATTATAATGGTGCCGACGATTATGAAGCTTAATTGGTAGCTTTGTTCTGCTCCAGAAGGGTGGAAATGGATTGAAGTTTTAAAAAGCCCTTTCGGACTGGTGTTAACCGGTTTATGGACCGAGAGCGACTTGAGAGTATTTTAAATTTTATGCTCATCGTTTTAGCGATGAAACCTTTGATCCTTCTTAAAAGTTTTAGTGCTGAGGAACTTGATTCTGAAGTGCTTTCTTATTCTAAAGTTTTATTCTCTCCTGCTTCTTACCTAGCACTTGATAAAAGTACCTATTTACCTGGTGCAAAAGACGAAAACCGACGCCTTTGTTACAAAATGTTTTCCTTAAAACACTCTAGGGTTACCTACCTGTTTATCTTGGGTGGCCGCATAAGTAAAATTGAGTAGCTAAACATTACTCACTCTCATGTTGAAACTGCCAAGGATGAATTTATTAGCATAATTTCACAAAAGCTTTTGACTATACAATACATAGATAACGACTGGCCGTGACCATCGCTTAAGTTTCCACATTCTACCGCATTCTGTTTTTAAATAGTTTCGGCCACAGACGTGTGTTTCTCAACTTCACAAACCGGTCAAGCCGAATTTCAAAATGGCCGTCTTGGCGGGAATCCGTAGTTTGACATTTGCGTTCCGGCGCGCTCGTTTTTTTTTTTCAGACGCGTTCGAATCATGTGGCGCTTGACCTTCACCTCCATCGTGCCAGGTGAACGCGCTTCAAACTGCCACAGATTATGTAGCTCGTGTCGGCATTGGACGACATTTCCTTACTTCTGTAATTCATATTTTATTGAGTGGGGGAATATATTTATTTCTAAATAAATCCAGCTAGAATCTGACAGGCTCTATTCATACTATCTAGTGTTTAGTCGTAGTAGTAGAAAGTCCAAACCTTCTTTTATTGTTTTTATTTCCTTTTAGACACGTGACTTATTTTTGTACATAACATTTCGTATTGCGCTTAAGAGCCCAATTTAGCAAACAGTCTTAAAATGTCAACTATTTATTTTATTTATAAAAAATGTCATGTTCATCATCCCTTTCGAATACCATACCAGAATGGTTTTAAAAAAACATCCGGATGCTCACTCATTCTAAGTGCCAGACATTGCATGAAGGGCCGTCCTACTAAGATTCTTTTCACATTTTAGAAGAATTCTTGGCTAAAGCCCTCAGGGAAGACCCCGGGTTGAAAACTCCGTCGTGAATTCAAAACCGCAAGCTGAAAAAGAACCTTAAAAACTTGTTCCTTTTGGATTTTCGTCACACAGTGCAAAGTACTATGTAACATTATGCTGGCTCTGCTTTGCATATACTGCTTTCATTAAAATCTTAGCATGACGTCGAATGCAAACATTTTTAGTCAAATAACCAACAATGTCTGCTACATACAGTGCCATATTATGCGTATAGTAATTTCAAGACATCTGTCGTGAAGTAAAGTGAAAAAACAGGTCACATTATTAATTTTTAGTGGGATAAAAGTAACAATTAGGAACGGAAATATTACCCACGTGAAGCTAGAAAAAAATGTCTGTCGGTCAAAGCGCAGGCTCATAAAACTGAATTAACACATGGTTTACATTTTTAATCATTAACTGAAATATCTTGTTGTTTTAATTCGAAGCGTTTATTACAGTCTTATAACATTAAACAATTTAACCACTGGACTAGATACGCCACAAAGTTTACCACACTATTTACGGGGCTCTACTTGTATTAGAAGAAGCATGAGGTAGTTTCTAGTCCCCAGCTATACTCGACCCGTATAATTACGATTTCACTGTTTTCACTATACGCGTACTGTCACTTTTAATTTAAACCACGTGGTCGGTGAACCAACACTATATGACTTTAGTTATAAAAACGACCTAGAAACTTGCTTCGTTAGCTTGCGATGATTGTATCGTAACAAATCCATAAAATGGACAAGAAACCACGTGGACGATGAAGCTAAGAAGTTGAAGGCTAATTAATTGCTCTTTAATTCCCATCTCACCCGGCATATGTTCACACGTATTGTTTTGGCTCTGAGCGTCTGCGTGTAGCTTAATGCTTCAAGATACACTCAGCTGAGTGGAGATTGGGTGTGAAGCGAGCGATGACAGCCCGCTACTCGTCCGTGAAGATGCGACGACTTCTAAATAGGCTCGCTGAGTGACGCGTGAACTAACCAGTCAAGTGTGTCAGTCGCTCCGATGACCTGTGGCGCTTCCAGTCGTTTCATGTTTCTTTCATTAGTTTTTTGTATGAATGAAGTGTAACTATTTTGAAAGTGAAATTAGGTGTTTGGAATAAGAATGCAAATAAAGATAAGAGCACTTTTGTTTAATTCGCCATTTATTTGAAAAGAAAAGAGTAAGGCTGACTTTCTCAAGGATCCCTACATGCCTTAAGCGGCTAAACACGAAAACAAAGTGTAAAATGTTATGACGATATTATATTTTTTATTTTGTTTAGCTACTCTAATTCTATTTCGAAAATTATAAATTGTCTTCAAGTCTTCAGTCTTCCTCACCCAACAAATGTAAGGAAATCCATGGCTCATTCCTTGCCTAGCCTACAACAAAGATTTAAATCGTCTACAATAGTAATTGTTCTAACTCTACTCCTGAATAAAATTGACCTGAAAATATGGATCTAAGCAAACCTAAACCCATCTTAACATGTTCTGCCTCTACAGGATATGTATTATAATATATTTACTAGGCAGTCGCTACTGCAGTTAAATTTAAAAATACGATTTACCTAAGTGCTTACGTAAAATAGCTGATTGATTTAAAACGATTTCAATTATTCTGAACCAGGTCATTGTTTTCTGAATTACCCATCAAATTCCTTTGACGTAATCAATTCTGGTGAATCAAAGTATATTTAGGTCGGACATTGCGATCCGGAGGAAACGTCGGCGCTCGCGTATTGAATTGTTGCGTTGCGTAATTGATCTTAGCACGTCAGTTTGCCTTATATGCCGTGGGGTGCCGGCAGTAGAATTTTGTCTCTCTTTTCTTGCCCGTGGATGCATGAAGTATCTGCCAAAGGTTACCTACGGCAGATGGAAAGTAGTGTCTTTCCGTGTATCAACGTCAAGTACCCACTGCGCTCGAAGACCCGTCTGCCAAGGGTAGTGAGCATGGCAACACGGCTTTCATGATCAGTACTTCGAGATCCATGGGTGAGGCGTATGTCCAGCTGTGGACATCCTACGGCTTAAATGATGATGAATCAATTCTCGTCAATCAAGGAATCAGAAGAGGGCGCGCGTCGCTCGCCTGCGCGTTTGAAATGTTGCGTTGCGTAAGCGATCTTAGCACGTCAATTTCCTTTATTATCGCAGCTGATTATTGTATTGTGTAAACTAAATTACAGTTACTGGGAATCAAATTAACCTTTACGTACTCGTAGCAGCATTTTATCATGGTTACACAAACGGAGTTGAAAAGGTGACGTTGGTAAATAATGGCAAAAAGAGCAAAGATTTTAGTTTGTTGTTTTTTTGTAAGTTAGGGGATTTGATGGATACTTTTTTAGTTGTCCCTGATGGATACTATTAATTTACAAATAATTATACATATTTAGAAAATACTAAGCACAAAAGAAACAATTATCTTTAGTAAAAACTTAATCCTTAAGATTTTTTAACTGTCATGATTTCAGTTCAATTATCTTTATTTCTACTTTTTGAATAAATAAATAAATTTTTTATATAGGTACAACAATAGTCACTTACACGAGAAAATGAAAAACTAATAAAAATTAAGTAAATACTTACATTTTATTTGTATTGTCTTTCCAGTTACAATTAAGTATATTTTCCCAAAAAGAGTAGTATCCTCGCTAACTTATTGTGAAAAATGTATAAATGAGGCCAAACTAAAACTGCAGCAGCCTTTTTTTAATATGTAGTGTAGTCCTGTAGTCCTTACTGTGAAACAGCATCAACTTCACGTACCTGAAGTTGGCAGTAGTTCCTCCAAAAAGTAATCAGTTGCCATTAAAAAAGCTAGAGTAAAAAAGTGGGAAAAACAATTAGTAAGACATCTGAATGTGATGACATCGTTGTCAGCAGCTGATTTTGAAACGACAGCTTCGTTAATGGTTACAAAATGACTTTACGTTTGTATAGAAGAGGCGTTGATGACAATTTAATTTAATAAAATTAAACGTTTCCGTTAAAATTATTTAATAGGTGTACGTACAATAACAACATTTTATTTACGAGTAGTGGCCATTTATCTATCCACACATTGATTTTCTAGCATTTCATACGTAGCTCAATTTCGTTACCTACCGTAGATTTAATTTTGTTTTAGATTTTTAAAAACTTATATTGTAAAAAGACGCGAATCCAGTCATTTTCATATTTCGCACGCGAGTGACGTACATCCGGCAGTCGCGCGTGATTGGCCGGCTCGTTTTATGACACGCATCCGTAAATTGGCTGGAGTCGTTCCGATTGAGCCGCCATTAATCATAATTTCGCGACGGCCAGCGTGTGGCAATGGCGACGATATGTTTGTACGTCAGTCGCGGTTGGAAAATAGAAAAAGATTGATTGATGAATTTCAATCTAGCTGTAAGCCTTAATTGCTGTAGCTTTAGTGGGCAAGTCTAATCTAACAATGTCCCAAGCACTGTGGCGTCCCTTAAAGCATGAATGAATACTAGTTTCTGACGTTATATAAAACATTATGTCAATTTATTTACTGGTCAACGTTGGTTTAAACTTGATTGATACACTAATAAAACTGCAAATGAACATAGGTATGGGGTATGTGAAGATGGACGTGTTACAAATAAAGGCTAAAACTATTATAATAAGGAGAGAACCGGTATTACATAAAAAAATGTCACGAAAATGACACGTCCGAAGTCGCGGTCGAAACTACATTTCATTATTCACCGGACCGTTTCATAAATTCATAAAATTCATCTACCATATTTAAGCGAAGCACTTCAATACCGCACAGCGATATATTTTACAATTCGACGACCGACGCGACCGTGTCCTCATAAATCTCGTATTTACAGCAACGTAAAGCTCTCATATCAAATACCTGTCTATTAACTACCTGACCGGTAAGCTAGAACCTGCACTATGCATATTTATCTTCCAAATTGGCCTATTCAGGAACTTTAAAGGCTTTGAAAAGTAGTTGAAACATAAGGTAGAATAGGAGATGGGAGCGCTTTGATATCGGCCCTATCGGGTTTCTTTAAACCAATAAACTGCGCTCGAATCGACTTCACTAACATCGAGTATTTGAGTATGGAATAGAATATCTTTTAAAATTCTCCAACGACTCGTATATAACTGCAAGGATTCTTTTCTAACAGGAAAATTTTCAATAAACTTGAAACCAAAGAATAAGTTTCGAACTGCGAAGCACGTACACAAAATATGGGGATATGGGTTAACGTTTTGGTTACTTCGTTTATTGAATTTTATATGCCGGGTCGCGTCTATTTTAACTACCCGATAGGGACGACTAAAATAGTCCCAGTGCGGAGTGTTTCAGTGTTTGAGACCCGTTTTCGTGGACTCGCTAGGGGGTGAATGTAAATACGGTTTGAATTTTATAGTAGGTGTGCATTAAGGCGGGAGACACCGACGACCTCCGACGACGTTACATGCTATGAAAAACGCGACAAAATAATTATATTGCTCATTGCTTGCGACTTTAAGTCGCCAGTGTGAGCCTTCTAGTTTAGGGAGGTAGAATGGTCTTGCGTGTTTATGGTGTAATTTTTAGGGAATGATTAAATGATGGCGTTCATACCGGAATGTGTACATTTGACAGTTGGGGTACGCTAAGCGTTGTAAAATAAGTCATTGTCAACAAAGCTACGCACATTTTGAAACACTAAAATGTTTATGAGGGTGTTTTTACGAAAATGCAGGTACCGGCAAAGATAAAATACCAAGAATATCCATGTATGTCTTCAAGCTCATGACAATAAGGATACATCAGTGAAGAAAATGAAAGAAAATTCCCGATTCCATTTGTAACACCCAATCCGTATCCTATTTATTTCGAATGCACCAGTCCAGTCGTAATTAGCCAGCGAAAGTCCCTAATTAGATAGCTGTCAGATGCGGTTTGCTAGGATTAATGAAACCAATTTCGCACACACAACAGAACTGCATTATTTAGCCGATTGCGAGTTGCGACCGAGCTAGGTCGAATTTGCTCAGCAATTTAGTTTTGTAAGCACATAAGTAAACTAGCAGAGAGTAAGCTCCACTAATACTCAAAAGCTGGGTCGCTCTGTTTAATATTGTAATTCACTTTGGGATTTGCAGGGTCCTGTATTCAGTCACCCGCGTACAAAGTAAGGCCTTTGCATCTATTATAGATGATTTATACAGCGTCAGCAACTGGTAATCATGCTGTACGGGACGCTGCAGTGCCTGGGACATTGTTAGATGGATTAGGCTTGCCCAGCACCTATACCATCCTCTCAGCTTAGTCAGCTATTATTCAGAGGAAAGAACAGGTCAATACGTCTGAAGCTAACTAAGCCGCGGGTTTCCTCACGATGTTTCCTTCACCGTTAAAGCACGTGTTAAGTGTGCACATACATTTTTCAAGAAAGAAAAATCCATTGGTGCACTGCCGGTATCGAACCCACGACCTTCGGATTGAAAGTCGGGGGTACGTACCACTCGGCCAACACGGCTTTTTTACATACATACATATAGAGTACATGTATAGTAGATAATTATACATATTTTAGGGCCAGTAAGTGTTAAAGATAGTGTTGTCCAACATAG
The DNA here is from genome assembly GCA_963082625.1 of Pasiphila rectangulata. Classification (NCBI taxonomy): domain Eukaryota; kingdom Metazoa; phylum Arthropoda; class Insecta; order Lepidoptera; family Geometridae; genus Pasiphila; species Pasiphila rectangulata. The sequence goes on from OY720240.1 coordinate 8,754,041, forward strand.
TAAAATAGGACGACTCTCGCATGGGTGATATAAAAAAAGCGACGAATGTTTTATTTAGTGAAACCCTTCTTTACACTGTCTATGGCTGAGAGATGATGAAAAAGAGGGTTATCCACCTCGGCACTCTGTCGTTAGTTCTTCGGGCTAAGTTTTAAAATGTAAACTTTAATAAAATAGTATCTACTAGCTTATTCTATCTTGGGTCTTTGAAGATGGCCAATCTAATAGTAGACTTGGTAATGATGATGAAGAAGGTATCATTAACTGTGACCTCTTGACGTGTGAAGACGAATTGAGGATAGTCGTGGAACCTACCATCGATTCTTGTCATTGATGCTCACAGAAACTTTTCAGAAACCTTCCGTGACCATGATGAACGCCGTAGTGTGATCGAAACGTCGGGAAAATAAAAAAAAAACAATTTAAAATCATTACTACAAAAATAATTACCATGGTAACCATTCGCGAAATTTTAACAAGTTCTTAACAGCGAGAGTTGATCTTCTGATAAACATCGCCTACTGTGAAATGCAAGCAACACTAGATGTGTTTACATCCACGTTCGATCTTTGCTTGACTGCTGAATGCAGAACCATTTACTGTTTAAAAATAGAATCAGTATGAACTGTGTATTTGCATTACGAATAAGCTAATTTAATTTCTCATCCGATTCCAGTAATGTTGCTCGTTACATCATAGGCATCATCAGCCCCTTTTAAACATTACTGGGCCTAAAGCAATGTCAAGGGCAAAAGTAAAGGCCTCACGTTGCTTTTGCTATTCCCCTCTGTCGTTCGCTATTTTTGCCCCGGTGCAACCTACGGTCTTCTGAAATTTGTTAACTAATTCGTTACAAATTGTTCCACCTCCTTAAAAATCCTACCAAATGCTCACCTTTACAATCAACTTCACAACGAAAATGTCATAATACTCGTACGAGGCGCTTCAAAAACTGGAATCAAGAAGGTTTTGTTATAGTTTCATCATGCATTCTTCAACATTAGCTCAGGTGTTACTGGCGGCGCCGGCGTTGACGCAGATGTAGTGACAACTTTTCTTCCCCGCTAGTCTTGACACCTTTGGTGATTCTCTTGGTAATAAGCAGAAACACCACATTTAAGGCTGATTAGCAACCAAGCTTATTATACAATAGATCGCGCTACAGTCCATTAAGACCTTACAGAGACGTACGGATGGAGTTTCTACACAGTTTTCACCTAAAAACATAAGCTATCTTGTGCGAAACTGGTGAATGGAAGAGCTCGGTTCTATTTTACGTAAGACATAGCACTAATTTTACTATCTCTCAACCTTTGGTGATTCTCTTGGCAATAAGCAGAAACACCACATTTAAGGCTGATTAGCGACCAAGTTTAATATACAATAGATCGCACTACAGTCCATTAAGACCTTACAGAGACGTACGGATGGAGTTTCTACACAGTTTTTACCTAAAAACATAAGCTATTTTGTGCGAAACTGGTGAATGGAAGAGCTCGGTTCTATTTTACGTAAGACAACACGAATTCTACTATCTCTCAACTGAATTCACCTTTGAACTGCAGGAGCACGTGTGCGATTCCCACAAAGAATTTAAACGTGGTTTATTTGCTGCAGTAATCGTCACGTGTTTATGAAAGTTTGTTTAACGGGATAGCTAAAGCTGTCGCCTGCTTCAACAGTCCTACGGGCTACGGGCTACCGATAACACCCGCTTTTCGCTGTTTGAGGGTTCAATTTTCAATGTAAAAACGGAATAACGATGTTTCATCTGTCTTGTGTTTTGCCGCCTGTTTGCCACAGCATATTTAACTGCAGTAATATTTGTTTTTTTTTGCTTTCTCGAACCATCGCATATACCGGGCTATTTAACTTGTCCTCTAAAAAATACATTTTCGGTATGAAACGGAATATAACACAGGGGGCGGGTCATATGACTTTGAAACGAGCATCAGACACCCTCATAACACAGGAATAAAAACTCGGATAAGTCCAAAGTAGAATTGAGCATAGAAACGTTTGCCAAATTGCCCTCCTAACGCCTGTTGACGGCACGTTGGGGTCAGGCCCCACCTGTCAGTGGGAATCAGGGTTTTCCTGTAGTTCCTCTTTCAATTTTGTCGTGCAGAAAATACTACGGTTGAAATTTCCGCTCGTAGCTTCCGAAGTCAGCTAATAATTCGTCAAGAGCTGGAGTAAAATGCTGTCCGGCCGTGTTTTGAAAAGGACAAACTGAAAATTGAAGTCGTGAAAGGTCATATAGGTAGTTACATTAGGAGTAGCTAGGTACTGAATTTTTAAAAGGACCTAGATCCAGAGGCTATGCATAATGAGCTTATTCACCTTAAGCTTTTTACTGAGGCGCCTGAGAAAAACGGAAAACGAAATTACTTATGTACCTATTCACTTTGACATTAACGACAGTACTTTTGACTGTATGGAGATAAAGACACCACTGACAACCACGTCATTCAGTAGGTATATGTATTTCGTTTTTAGGGTTCCGTACCCGAAGGGAAAAAACGGGACTCTACTACTAAGACTCCGCTGTCCGTCTGTCTCTCTTTCTGTCACTAGGCTGTATCACATAAATCGTGATAGCTAGACAGTTGAAATTTTCACAGATGATGTATTTCTGTTGCCGCTATAACCACAAATACTAAAAACAGAATAAAATAAATATTTCACGGGGGCTCCCACACAACAGACGTGATTAATAATAGCAACATTGTGAATATTTAAGTTGTTTTGCCAAATAATGATATGAAACCTTTCGCGCGTGAGTCCGACTCGCATTTTTAACTGATTTTTAAATCCTATCTATCCTAACTAATATTATAAATGCGAATGTGACTTTATTTGTTTGATACGATTTCAAGGTCTTATCCACTATTAAACCGATTTCAAGAATTATTTTGCCAATATATTTTTGGAAAACTACGTAATCCGCCAGTATATATTTTATCCCCGTATTCCCATGGGAACGGAAACAGCGCTCGGCGCTGCTAGTATATTTATGTTTCTTAGTTAACTGATTTTTATATTCCGAAGTCGAATCTCCTCGAATCATTGGTTACACCAAAATACCAGTCAAGGGAAAGATAAAGCTGTGCAAAAATCACTGACGGATGCAGCGAAGGGGTCCAACCCCTCTCGCTTATCTCACCTTGAAGCCTGAAGGCAAAGCAATGAGGTCTACACTTGGCCTTACAAGTATTCTTTTGTGGCGTGATTGTTCTGCATTTTATATACCTGGCCGTAAGTTACTTTTAAATTACATGCTGCGTGGTAAAAAGCTCAGCCTTTTATGTTTCAGCGAAGTGGACATGAAATGTACATATGTTGTGAATAACTTTGAGCTTTTTACGTTGTTTCTAAAGTTACTACACTAATATAAAAGAGAAATAATAATAAAGTTCCCATTCGATTTAAAGAAGAGACGTAAAATATTTTGTTTTATTATTTCGCTTCCGTCAACGGCTTTGCACACAATTTACTCAGATAGATAGCCTGTATTTTTTGTTGGTAAGCAACCTTGGACGGATGGAAACAAGTCGATGGATGTGACTGGCACAGGATCGTGGTTGACGGTAACTTAGGGAGGCTATCGGACTGTGGATGATGATGACGATGAAACCCACGGCCTTCCCAGTTTAATTTCTCTTTACATGAACTTGGCTGTATACGCTGCCGCGTATCTATACTCCAGTCACTTTCGATGTAGAACGTTTGTAAATAAACTGTCAAATTTGGAATGTTATTGCTTCCTAAGGGTTGGTATTTTGACAGAGTTAATTGTAATTTATATTGAAGGGATATGTCACAAATCGCCAATAATTGAGAAATATAGTATATATAAAACCAACAGAAAGAAAGTTATTTTTAGGTTAAGTATTAACAGTTTGTTGACAAACAAAATAACATAATGTACATGACATAGAATTCTAGATCGAAAGGACAACAATCATTATCTCGCCGTAGGACAGCTGTCTACGTCCCCTGCTGAACATAGCCCTTCCTTATGGATCCAAGATCAAGAGATGGTTGTTGCCATACTCGCCCCGCTTGGCGGGCGGGTTGGCGAGGGCAGTGTGGCGCTGCCCATCTTCCGGAGTTAACCCTTAGCCGATTATTACTTCATCCACGGGCAAGATAGGAGGGGCAACATTCAACGGGCTACTTTTGTAATTGTCAACACTTATTGTTGTCAGCGGAACAATATGTGTTGACAATTACAAAAGTAGTAACATCGTCCGTGTATGTGGTTTCATTTGCGAATGACCTATTAACAAGATTTGTGTATCAATGAAACCTTTATCCGGTTAGGAGGGCCGTGGGCTGTGTCATTCATATGAGTTAATAATCTAAAAAGGGCTTTGCCCCGCCGATATTAGACTCAATATAACAACCGGTACTGATCGTCATGTTTTGCCAATGGATTTTGAGATGTCAGTTATTGGTTTTGGGTCCGAAATCGTATGTACCTGTTGTTGAATAGATCAGACCTCGTTTTGACATCGGCATACATCAACATTAGTTTAACAACTACAATACCTATGACCAATATACAGTGTGGCTATCCAGTGTTTATGAGTAAATAAATAATAGCTTACCGCTTAACATCAGATGGCCCTTAGTCTTGTCTCGTCATTTAGTCGTATAAAATAACATAAAATATAATATTATAAAGCTGAAGAGTTTGTTTGCTTGTTTGCTTGAACGCGTTAGTCTCAGGAGGAACTACTGAGATTAGCGCGTTCAAGCCGATTTGAAAAATTATTTCAGTGTTAGATAGCCCATATATCGAGGAAGACTATTATAGGCTATATATCATCACATCACGCTAAGACTAATAGGAGCAGAGTACTAATGAAGAATGTTTCAACATCGGGGTTATTTTTTTCCTTTTGAGAGCTTCCGCTGCGTGCGCTGCGTAAACGGTTAAAGTTTCGCAAAAATCATGTATGACAGTATTGTTCCCCTTTAAAAAATCTAAAAAAAAGTCAGCGACAGCATATATCTAACTCTTAAGGTTGCCTCACTATGACCTTTTTATGCTAACCAAATTTGTTCTAAAATAATGCATTAGGTATTTGCGAAGGTGTTTTTATAAACATGATATTAATCCTTATCTAAATAAATATTATTATCGTTATTCATTACAAGTATTTAATTTAAAACAAAATTGCCATTTACATCATTTGGTTTCAATGAATATCTTAGGAGATATCGCAGTTTGAAAATAACAATGCAGCAAAATAATGATCTCTAAATCTGAGTGGCCTTCATTCCTTATCATGACCACATTCACTCAAATTATTAACTGGCACTCCAATTAATTGTGTTGCTAAACAAGCTTAAACCACCAAATTCATGCAACGGAACCAGACTCCAAGTAAAATTTCTTCGCAATGACGTGATTGGTGCTACAGTTTTGACTGGTCCAGCAGTTGGGCAAACAGCGCTGATACCTCGCATCCCTATGATACCAACGGATTTGCCTTTTAACTTATAAATAATAATTCAATTTCCGGTGAAGGTATCGTTTGCGGTACCAATTAATAAGGCCCAGGGGCAAACATTTAAGCACGTAAGAATAGGTTTACGACAAGACTGTTTTTCGCACGGACATTATATGTTGCCATTGCCATATCGAGATCTGGTTCTGGTGAAAATCAATATCTACTTCTGCCGGAAGAAAACAAAACTAGAAATATAGTGTACGCAGAAGTATTATAAAGTAACATAGTTTTTAGTTTTTATAATAACCTATAATCTACATATGAAGATGATTAAGACCCAGTACTTTTACCTAACGTTTTTAAGTTCCGCTCTTACTTATAAAAGCTTGAAGTAGGTACCTAAAATAACGCTTATCGTAGGTATTATTTTAAAATATTTTTACCTACGTAAACGAAGACGTGGGTTAGAGTTAGCGTTAGCCAAAAGTAACTATTCCACGCGGACGAAGTCGCGGGCAGAAGCTAGTATGAAGATAAAAATAGTTATTGAATATGTCGAACGCTTCAAGCGTTTGACCTTCCGCTCAAAATGCTTGCATCGAAGGACACTCCACTCCACTTTACGTTTAGAGTTCCGTGCGAGCTCAGTGAACCGTCCGAATTGGTATCGGTTGGAATTTCAGGGGCCTTTTGTAAAGGTATGTAGGTCGCGAATTATTAGACATTCGTTCATGCATTTTTGGATGGCAGAGTATATGGATTGCAGTTGTAAGCCGGCTCAGTGGAAAGATTTCAATGATTCACGCAAAAGTATGATATGTGTTTTAGTAAATATAATCATCATCATCATCATCATTTCAGCCGTAGGACGTCCACTGCTGGACAAAGGCCTCCCTCATTGATCTCCAAGTAAATATAATACGGCTTACAAACCTTACCTAACTTATTATCATCTTGCTGACGTTTCGTAGACCATTTAGAGGCCCTTCTTCATGAGCACCGTTCGTGGCCGACTCCGAGGGCCGCGAGACGAGAACTAGCTTGAGCGCGGCGTTCGGCACGGACCGCGCGGCTGAGTTCCAGAATCTAAAACCCGCTGTTCAAGATATGAATTCGGGCGACACAACAAAAATAGGTAGGTATCTTTTGCATCAACATAATAAAATAAGTACTCGTAGTTCAGAAAATGATTTTGATTTCGTTAGTGTTCGGTCAGTCGTTCGAAAGAACCTAACAATTCTTGCCATCGAATTTTGTAAGACTTGTCGCAAGAAACCCCTTCAGCACAGACAGGCTCTCACTTGACCGAAATTTTTATCCCCATTCCTTCTCGTGATGAGCACGGCAACACTAGGCCTCTAGTGTGCCATCAAAGTGGGGTGAATGTAACGATTAAAATTTCAAAGACCGCTTGTATGCCATGCAGACCGAAATAGCGCTCCCTCGGTAGATTGACGCTAAGAACACCCCGATTTTTTATTGCCATTCCTTCTTGCCACGCGAACTTAAACCCTACGCCTGTGGCATAACTAGCCCCATCAACTTTTCATACGCACAGATATTGTTGTGTACTTAGTCAGGACGTGTGTTACTTACGATGCAGGAAATGAGGGGAGATACTACTGTATGTTTTCTGGGCGTCTGTCGCGATTTGTATCGTACATTTTGTTTGAAACACTGAGATGTCACGTTTTATAACGTGTGTGATTGGATGACGCGAGTGATGGGGCCATTTAGCACTGACTTCATTATGCTGCTGATATTCATGCGACGTGATTTGAATATAGAGCTTTTATCATTGAAATTTTAAGCTTCGGGATTTTCTATTGATGGTCTGCGAATGTTTAATATTCTATGTATACGAGTACGTTCCAATTTTAAATAAATCTAGCCAAGAGCGAGTCGGACTCGTAAAGTTTTCAAAATGTCGGTTCAGTCAAGTCGCCTTTTAACCGTAGATATGCAAAATAACTGAATAAGCGTTATCTAATTTGTTTCTGTAATCTGTGCTAATACCATCTCAAATCATCTCTCATCTTTCAAGTCGATAGCATCAGTAGTTTTCAATCTTTGACAGACAGACAGACAAAGTCACGCCAATTTTGTCCGGAACCCTAAAAACAAGACAAGGATTTGCACTGATATAAAGAGTGTCTTGCACATTAATTAATGAATATTAAGTCAACCAAACTCCTTAAAATAATATAAGTACGAATACCTGATGACGATCAAGTCTTTGTATTGAATGTCCCATTCAAATCCCCATGTAAGTTGCAAATAAACGTTTTTTGATATTGGTTTAGCTGTATTCAAGCCCATTTAAATTTATATAGAAATACTAGCTTGTGCCCGCCACTTCGAATGCGTTGTACCCGGATACAAAGTAGCCTATGTGTTATTTCTGGTCCACATCTATACGTGTGCAAAATTTAAGCTCAATCCGTTGAGTAGTTTTTGCGTGAAGAGGTAACAAACCTCTAAACAAACTTTCGGCTTTATAATAAAGGGTGTCCCAAAATTAAGGCAAGTTTTGAATTAAATAGAAAACATAGTTTTTAGTCTTTTGATTGTTATTTTTTTATTGAATCATAAAGTTCATAGGATAGGGTTATTTATGGAATAACACATCGGGCAAATGGCCTCCACGGCTTTGCATGTAAGTGCGTGCACTCGTTTGTCGAAATTTATTGTTTAATAATGAAAAGACGTTGTTCTTTCGTATAACGCTCTATTTTTACTAAACCTAAACTGTCAGCTGTCAAATTGTTTTTTTTAGGATTGCCAACACTTTACTGCACAAATAGCGGCAAATATAAATCTTGCGGTAATTTTGGGACATCCTTTATTAGTGGGATAATAATAGCCAAAAATACTGGTAATTCTATGCATATGAGTTAGCTTGCATTTGTCTAGTTCAAACTAATGTTCTGTGTCAAACACAAGTCAACATTGACTGAACACATTTGTCTCTGCGTAATTGGTGCTCACGCTGACAATTAAGAAAAACAAATTTTACTTTGTTTACTTTCCTAATAACTATAATGGCCATTCAAATACATTAAAGAGATTAAATACTAAAAATCGGCCAAGTGCGAGTCAGACTCGCGCACGAAGGGTACCGTACTATTATTTTAATTAATTTATTTTTAAAATAATATATAGTACAACTACATATTCTGTGAATTAGCTTGCATTTTGCCATTATTAATATCGAGCAAAAACGGCAAAAAAAGTCACGTTTGTTATATCGGTTGTAGCCTGTGAAAATTTCAACTTCCTAGCTATCACAGTTCATGAGATACAACCTGGTGACAGACAGATAGACGGACAGCGGAGTCTTAGTAATAGGGTCCCGTTTTTACTCTTTGGGTACGGAACCCTAATAAAAATGAGGTCTTTAATCCATCCGCATTTACATGGTCTTGGATCATCACTAACTAAGGCAAGCGCTGGATGTGCGCGTACGCTGGGAAGCAACGGACGTAAGCGGCTTACTCCATTGACACAGGAACCCTTAGTGACTCTAATGACGTGAAACGCTAATTGATTTAAGAAATTGCATGACGTTGTTTGTACAAAGACGGCACTGCGTTGCACAGAATACGGAGGCATGCAATTAGTGAGGAGAGTAGTGGTAGCCCAAAGATAACGTCACTGATCATGATTACTCATGGTTCATAGATAAATGCGGAAGGGAGTGTCAGGGGAATGAGAATGAGATATTGTGCTGGCACACATAATAGGAGTTGAAGACAGGGGAATTATGATAAAAGGGTGTTGAGAAGCCGTTTCAAGCATTCTAATACCCCGCCAAGTTCCGTGCGCGTCGTACCTACTCTAGCCACCCCATGCAAGTGCAGTGGAATAATCAAAGATATACCATGGAATGTCATGTCCGGTCTTAGTGAGTGAAAATACTGGACATGAATGAACCAGGCCAGTACGCGAGCGGAAACGAATACAATAAAGCTACACACGCTGGCGGATCCGCATGTGTGATGCATGTCACTCAGAACATTCTTCTTTCCTACTTCAGTCGCATTCCACAGTTACTAATGTGGTAGTCACCAATAATTGAAATTCGGCATTTGAAGATGGTGCACCACCTGGAAAGTTCCTCAGCGATATACAGCCTCGTGTACGGGAGTGTTGAGTGTAGAGGGAGCTGATCTCTCCAACGCGTCGGACTACGGCATCTTGTTCTCCTTCAATTTTGTCAGTAATCGTTCATCATCTCAGCCGTACACATGGATGTTGCTGCTGGACATAGGCCTCCCTTATAGATCTCTAAGATCATAACAGAGTTGTTGACATACTCGCCACGCTTGGCAAGCGCAGTACATGATGTCGATACAAGAAATACAGATACAGGAAAGACGCTGCTACCCATCTTACGTCGGTATCCCTTAGCAGAACGGTAATCGTTAATCGTTCCAAATAAGATCCTAAAACTTGCCATATCTGTCGTGTCCTGTCTACTCTAGACTATTTCACCGCAGTGCAAGCGCACAGAAACAATCCAAGATATCCCGTTGATCCACTGCCAAGATTCGTCTTGAAATGTACTCCATATTGTTAACATCTGGCGGCGGTGGGCGGATCGCACAACAATTATAATCACTAATCCGATGCGCGGTCTTAGGCTGTTTGAGATCAGTGCCAAGTTCTATGGAATAATCCGCGGCAAATGTGAATGAGTCGGAACATCAATCTTAATGACGGTTATGCTGTTCTCAATTCTCGTATTGATAGCACTCTTTCCTAAAACAGCCGGTATTAAAATAATCTAAGAGAGCTTTTCTTATGAATGTAAATTCAACGGACTCAGCGCAGCTAAGAAAAGATAATGGTTTGCCAACCGTTACCTTTTTTTTGGTTTGTCAACCATTCTTAAGGCAAGGTTTACACTATCATATCTATTTTAAATTTTGTAAAGTCAAAATAACATCGCTTTACTAAATGTGTATAAAAGTTTATACGATACCTACGTAAAATTGTTTCTCCCAAACGGCTGTTATAAAAAGTAACTTAGGCTATTACAATTATTTCGGTTACGCGCTTAAAAATAAAAAGGCAAAGCCGCGGGCAGCAGCTTGTTATACTCATCAATAATAATATTATTTATGTAATGTGGAGACTATTTCCCAGCCGTGTAAAGAAATATGTTGAGACAAACAACATCAGCTCAAGGAATGTGGTATTTTTAGCTGATTTTCATGACTGTCCAAGCACTGCAGCATCATGAATGTCATTGCTAATGCTTTATAAAATTACATCATCTATAATATATGGGAATGGCTATTCACTTATTCATAACAGAAAAAATGGTTTGCTCTGTTTGAGTAAGACAGAAAAGTCATCGCTAAAAAAGGTGGTTATCTAAGATTTTTTAGCAGATATGCATGAAATTCATGAAAAAATGGTTTGCTCGCTTTTCCATTACATAGCAGTGACTTCATTGCCGCCAGACGGAAGTCCGTCCTTCCGCCTTCCCTGTCATTGCCAAGCCTATACAATAAGCGAGTCTACACAATGAGGCTTGCTCGTTTTCTTTCATTTCAAAATTTCGTTACATCGCTGTCTTTGAAGTTTTTTCATCGACAAGATTCGAAATACCTATCTGTGCTCAAAAACTGGCATCGCTGACGACAAAGGCTGCCAAACTCAAATGGGACTGGGCGGGTCACGTTACCCGGATGCATCCTCAGCGATGGGCTAATATTGCCACAGATTGGACCCCTGAGAAAGCACGACGGCGAGGCAGGCCAAAAAAGCGCTGGCGCGATGACCTAGATGGGTTCTACGGGAGCTGGCGGGAGATTGCACTGGACAGGAACAAATGTAGGAAAACGGGGGAGGCCTTTGCCGAGCTTATATTAGATAGGAACAAAAGACACATGAGCTAAGCTTGGATTATGGAACACATCGAACTGGTGTTGCTCAGTTTGCCATTACATAGCTGTGACTTCATTGCCGCCAGACGGAAGTTCGTCCTTCCGCATTCCCTGTCATTGCCAAGTCTAAACAATAAGCGAGTTACACAGTAAGGCTTGCTCGTTTTGTTTCATTTCAAAACGTTACATTGCTGTCTTTAAAGATATTAAATAAATGCAATGTAACGTTTTAAAGACAGATCTATTGATGTAAGAGATGTTGCAAATTTAGATTTCAGCCCAGCATTAAAAAAGTTTGAGACCAATTCCCTAAATAATTTACGTCGGTAACGAAAAAATTTAAAAGTGTGTCCAATGTTTTTTTCTAATTTATGAAAAAATTATGATGAATCTTTCGGTTTAATCTGCTTTTGTCTAAGCATAAGTATAAAATGTTTAGACATATCATTCTACTGGATACAGCTGACTTATAAGTTATTAGAAAAAATGGTCACTTGATTTCAAATAAGTTTATAACGGGCACAGTACAACAACAACGTTCCAGTCATCATAAGATATTATAAATCATGTTTTTATTATATATGATATATGAATATATGTTAATATATATGATATATATAATACATTGTATATAATTTATATGTTTTACATACAAGATCTCCTGGTTATCTCTAAAAAACCAGAGCTCTCTAGCATTACACTGTTTTTTTTCAATGGACTTGCTCTACCATATCTTTGTGTCACTGTGTGGGTTGGTTATTTGTGACGATATTTTTTGACCCGCTGAGTGAACTGCTTACCGGCCTTAAATTACCATTGTCTTTTCTCTTTCCACTCCTACTATGTACCTACTATATGGTAAAAATTGTCATAGGTCCAGCCTTTTAATCGCTGTTTTTATATATTGCGTGTGTGTCTAATACATACATAGGTACTTATACTTTTTAAGCTAACTAGAATGTATGTAAGTTTTTTCGTGGTCGTGGTCGTAGGTCAAAGTCATAGCACCTTTTGAACATGAACGATATTGAATCAAATTGACGGATACCCTTAAAAATAATGTCATATTGACTGACAACCACTTTAGCTACTTCAAAGTTAAAAGTTGAAATAAATTCTTTGTGTGGCGTAGACATGGTATAGCACTTAAGACGACTATGGATTTGTATTCACTTCACACCACCCGTTTCAGGGTTTTTGAAACGAAGTTCAATATTGTATTGAAACTACAATACGAAAATCATATCTTTGGAATAATTTCGATGTTTACTTTCAAAAAGCGCTATAAAATCATGGGTATCGAAATATTTTCGGAGTTGTGTAAAATCTCTGTTGATACACGGTTCAAGGCCAAATTAACCTCGATCTGGCACGAGACGTAAGAAACGATAAATATGTATTACCTATTTTAAATAACAGGTCTCTATGATTTGTCACTCACTCGACTTTATTTCAAAGAGATATTTAAAATTTCAACGAAATTCAATAGCCATTCGATTATGCTGGGGTTCGAACTCACGTCGCGTCGGTCAGATCGATTCTCGACCCTTGAGTTATTGAAGAAACAGTGATTGAAAAAATAGATTATGCATAGATTGCAACGAAAATCATTATAAACTTAAAAATTTACTGGAAGTCGCTAGTGAAATGCTAGACGAAGAATTAATACAGTGTTGGCAACTTGTACTCATGCTGTGCCTAGGACATTGTTAGATGGATTAAGCTTGTTCAGCACCTATACCATCCTTCCAGCTTAATTGGCTATTAGTCAGAAAAAATAAAAAAACCAAGACGTCAAAAGCTATCTAAGCCGCGTGTTTTCTCACGATGTTTTCCTTCACTGTTAAAGCACGTGTTAAATGATCACATACATTTTTCAAGAAAGAAAAATCCATTAGTGCACGGCAGGTATCAAACCCTTCGGCATCCGTCATGGGTCTCTGAGTCCTGATCATGACGGGGCTGTTGCCATACTCGCCGCGCTTCACAGGCGGATAGGCGAGCGCAGTACGGGATGTTGATACTCGGAAAGACGCTGTTACCCATCACTCGGTGGTATGCCTGGCAAGTAAAATATGCATACAAAAAATTACTATTCACAAAGTTGTGGTCCTTCGGATTGGGGAGTGCATACCTACCACTCTGCCAACACGGTTTTTTTATAACTAGACTTTTTAACAACTCGTACTAGAGGTAAATACGATATAATTCTTTATTGGTATTGGTGGGAAGCAGGCGTGACTATCGTTCCGTGCTGGTCGGTTTTCCTAAACCTTCACTGTGTTCGTGCACCACTGGTGCAAGGCAGAGCCTTCTCTCTTCGAGCCAACTACACACTAATGCATCATCATCATTCATCCGTAGGACTGCTTTCCACGTCCACCGCTGGTGACAGGCCTCCCTCATGGATATCTAAGATCAAAAAGGGGTGGTTGCCATACTCTAGTCTAGCAGGAATCACTTAGCAGGCTTTTACTGCATCCACGGGAATGAGAGCAGGAGGATTTATAAATAATTTAATTTGCAAATATAATAAAAAAACTTAACACATTTAAATTGTATAAATCACATAATTGAATACGCGAAAGAAAACTTTATTTTTCAAGTTCAAACAAGAGAAAACTTTAAACACGCGTATCTCGTGACTTAGACCACCCCGCCTTGCCCATTGGCCGCTTATCAAACAGCGACACGCGGCCACCAGAGGATTTGACGGAGATGCACTGTCCATAGTACACAGACACACCCTTGAATAAACCCACCAAACAATGCCACTAGATTGGCCACTGTAACCCGGCCTAGACAGGCGATATGCTGATGTGAAAATACCAGGAAATTGCATAACGGTAGTGCTATGGCGCTTTAGCTGTGATTTTGTCTTGTTCAATACATGACTACCACAGTTTGTAATTTTTATAGTGTTTAACCACACTTATGTAGAACTTTTCAAGGAAATGAAAAATCTTATAATTTTTCTTACGACACCTTCCTTCGGGGCGTCAAGGATGGATTTGACGGACGTGGGTTTTATTTTCCACCGGAATCCAAAATTTTTGATAAGGTTTTATTTATCTTTGAAATGACTATCACAGTTGAAAGGAGAATTGTCAGTTGAAAGGTTTTAAGGCCTGAACTCGATATAAAAGTAAAGATAGATAAACAGATTATTTTTAAGTGACCAAAAAAATAATAATTTAAGAACAATACATTAAAATCAGTTGGCAATTGAACAAGCGGCCTTATCGCTGAAAGTTATCTCTTCCAGGCAAGTAGGAAAAGGATCGAATGTTGAAAGTTGGCGACCTTATTTTACCATCTCATTGCCCTATTTTGAGCGTGAATTGCCATCTGAATGAGCAAGACAAATGCACTAAACGCTTTTCCTGAATTTCAGCAATTTACGTACATTTTTCAATTCAACTATGCCACCTCGTTAAAATGCCATTGAGGTGATTTAAAATAATCAAAAGTTTAAACTTTAACCGTGTTGACTGTTTGCAAACTCGCGGCGGAAACGTGCTCTCGTTTGCATTTTACTATTTTAATACTGAGGAAATCGCTGTAGCACTGCACGCTAAAGATATTTGGACTACAATGTACACTAATAGTTGTGGAATTGCAACTGTTTAGCACTATTGTCATAAATATTGCATCATCATGCTTTGCGATATGGCGCTCTCAACAATGATCGTCGATGGTACCCAAAAATCTGCCCCAAAACAAATACCGATCTAAAGAAAAGACATAAAAGTTATAGCTATTGCTACTCTAATGAATTGCGTTGTTGGCGTCCTTAACAAAGATATTTATAGATGTATTTCATTGCCTTTGATTAATATTGTATTAGCACGGATATTGATCTCTAACAACACTGATGAGTGCGCAAGTGAGAAAGCATAAAGAAAGCATAAATTTAACATTGTCGATGATAGCAAAAATTTGGTGTAAGAGAGGTTAATAAAGTGGGATCAGGTTTCACTTGAAATATTATCTACCGTTCACCCTTTAGAGGTTTGCCAATTTACAAAGAACACAAACGTTTACTGACCTGTTTCACAGAAATTTGACTACAGTTCCCACACACCACAACCATGCTGATAATACCTCAAAATCTACAAAGGAGGTTTACATTCTTCCAAGAAATAAAAAGCGACTGGAGAATATTGTAAATTAAAACAATATCACCAAAACGTAAAATAACAAGTAATTAAAACGTCACTCATCCAAATGAAAGGGGAGGCCTATTATAGCGACTGACTTTGATGGAGGATATAAACTAAATTAATTTAATACAGTTGCCTTACCATGAATGTTAGATCACGAATTTTTTCTCGCCCCTTGACGCCGTGAAAGTGAAACGGAGAGGGGATTGCGTGACAAAATGTCGTGTATTGTCTGAATTAGATCATATTTATTAATGTGGGTGGGTGTACACTGGGCAACTCGCTTCTGCTTTCTGTAAGCTTTCGATGCATCCAGTTGATTTCATGGTTTATTGTTTTAATCTCATAATTCATCAACATAATACGATGGCTCTTTTCTATTTCACACCGTTTCGTTACGTTGTTCTTACAGTTAGCATATAATAATAATATAGCTATTCCTTCCTTGTGTACACGTTTTGTTTCAATGTACTGTTATTAAGCTATTTGATTTTATGATTTGTAATGTACTTATTTATTTATATAGTCTATTATGTTATGTACAAATAATAGATAGACCAAATATAGACCCTATCATTACCGTACGCTATAGCGTAAGGTAATAAATAGGGTCTGACTGAAAGCCGGACGTGGCGTGTGTTATTTATTTCGCGAAAGCTCGTGCAATATGATTGCACTAATAATGGTAACAATAATAGTTTGGTTTATTGGCAAAACCAGTGTGTGCGTCGGAATTATTGTTAACATTTGCTTTATAGCAAATGCCACAGTTTTTGGTGTCAGCGATCTAACGATTTAAATCGTTTGGTGGGAGCACAATGCTGAGTCAGGTCCCATTGGACTAACACAACCATATTGTACGTTATATGTACATACGTTATAGGTATACCTGGGTTGGTCACCAGTTTTATTTTTCTTTAGCCCGTTGAGTGAGCTGCTTGCCATCTTCTTGTCACGTATTTAATAGAATGTTAAATTAATTTAATTAAATGTGTAGGCATAAATTAAAATAAGTAATATGTCCAACCTTTTAATAGTTGTTTTTCTGTTTTGTGGGTGCCTAATAAATATTTTTCATCTTCCTCTCTTTAGTTATATTAGTCTACGTCAAGACGGGACACCAAAGCAATGGCATCATTCGAAGTAGATATGCAACTGGTGTTGAGCCTCATGGTTTAAAGAATACGTTATATCCCCAAAGAATGCTTGGCCTAATTTTCTATATGACAACCACAAGTGCGAAAGGCAAGGAAAAGAAGAAAGGAGTGACTCATGAGATGGCGACGGAGAGAGGAGTGTGGAAGAGGAAATGATGTGCAGATCCTGCATAGAGTGGGGTAAGGGCAGAGAGATGACCGACCACAAGTGGGCAAGTTTGTGACTAGCCTTAACCCTTCCGTTCTACTAAACAACCGAATCCCCAGCGGCAAAAGTTAAGGTTCCACTTACGCCCCAGGAGTCTCAATTATGTACTAACTTGTTCAAGATTGAAAACTGTAACAATGGTTAGTTTCGAGTTTCTGGTAGTTAGGTAACAGGCAATAAGCGTATTTTTCTCATTCCTCTGGGAAATTATGCTGTACATTTGGAAGTCTGGGTGATGTGTTGTGCTTTGGATTTCTCGAGAAGTTTCTTAAAAATTATGGTTTTCTTTAGGCAGTTAAAAAATCAACGAATTACTGCATCCGTGGCTCAGTTGGTCTTATAGCCGATTAACTGCAGTATTCGATTCCCGCCACAGGACAAATGTTTGTAATTGTTCTGCAGATATTTGTCCCGGGTTTGGTATTTATCAGACGTGTGGAACAACATCCCACACTGATGTTTATATAATGTTTTCATCTGCCGTAGAGAAGAAGAAGAAAGAAGATAAAGAAGAAAATCATTTATTGATCCACAATAGAGAACATTATTTCCTAACCGTCACACTGTAAATGGCTCTGTACGATAATGTGTAGTTAGTCGAAGAACATTTCCTCTACGTAATAGTAGCCGTGGGGTGCCGGCAGTAGAATGTTATCCCTCCTCTCATACCCATGGATGCAGTAAGAGCCTGCTAAGGGATATCTCCGGAAGATGGGCAGCAGCGTCTACCGTGTACCAACATCTCGCTCTGCGCTCGCCAACCCGCCTGCCAAGCGTGGTGAGTATGGCAACTACCTCTCATGGAGATCCATGAGCGAGGCCTGTGTTCAGTAGTGGACGTTTTACGGCTGAAACGAATAGTAGCCGAACCTTTCTACCGATTAGTGGTGGAAAGGATTTAACACAGACGAACGAAGACAGTCGGAACTGAGGAAACTTGGTTTCTAGACATTTGCATTTAATGTAATTTTAAACTCTTTTACGGAACTTCATCACGTAATTACCTTATGTCATTATTTTCTGACGTTTCGAGTGCCTTGCATATCTCTTGATTATCGATCGTTATAATCTTAAGGATCGTTATAACTCGAAGAAGTCCCCGTTAAACGTTTAAAATTTTTTCTAAAGATTGCGAATTTTACAAAGTACTGTTCCAACGTAGTTTTAACATTTAAAAAGTATACAGCGTCAATTATTACTATACATTTGTTGCACTAACTAGTTAAAGCTAATTAAATTGACGCAAACCTGACTAAACTATTCGGTTAGTGCCGTTCTAACATCTCTAAATTAAGTAACGTCATATCTCTAATTATATTTAGTTTAAGAAAGTTAAAACAGAATCGGCACCAATGCTTGCCCAGCTCTTAATCTTTGCAAGAATAGGTTTAATAATTAAACATAATTGTAAAGTTATTTATGGTATTCAGATATACTTCGTTAGCTCGCTTTGAGCTTTGATGTTTTGTTTATTAAGTCTGCCTTACTCTTAAAATGGGGGTCACTGTTAGAAATAATAAATTATTAATTTAATATATTAAAATAAATAATTGACACAGCATATTTCATCATCATCATTTCAGCCATAAAACGTCCACTAATGAACAAAGGCCTCCCTCATGGGTCTCCATGAGGGGTAGTTGCCATACTCACCACGCTTGGCAGGCGGGTTGGTGAGCGCAGTATGGGATGTTGATATATGGAAAGACGCTGCTGCCCATCTTTCTGAGGTATCCCTTAGCAGGCTTTTACTGCATCCACGGGCATGAGAGGAGGGGCAACATTCTACTGCCGGCGCCCCACGGCTTATTTAATTCCTCAAAATAACTTAATCAAAGATAAAGATAGGTTAAACACAGCGCGTGCATTTTAACTAAATATAAAAGGATTTTTAAATATTTATACTATGCACTAGGCACTCGTAATGTATTTAATTTCTCTTAATGGTGATCTTTTGTTTGCAGGTAAGCTCCAGACAGTTTTAAATTACAAGAAACCAACCATTGTAGTAAGTTTATCTACAAAAATAAGTTTCCTCCGGAAGCCTAAACTTTACGTTTACTTTAAGTTCCTCCTCTTTTGCCCGTGGATGAATCTGCCAAGGGTTACCTCCGGAAGATGGGCAGCAGCGTTTTTCCGTGTATCAACATCCTCTACTGCGCTCGGCAGCCTGCCTGCCAAGCGTGGTAAGCTGTTGCATATAACGTCTATCTTTAAATCCCTCATGATCAGTACTCGGTGATCAATGAGGGAGGCCTTTATCTAGCAGTGGATGTCCTGCGGCTGGAAGAGAATAAAATAAATTCGCCTTGTTACAGACGTAGACACTGCTAGACTTGTTTACTTCAGCTATTTACACAGCATTATGTCTTATGGCTTACTGCTGTGGAGGTGTGTTGCAGATATAGACACTGTATTTATTTTGCGCTGCAGAAGAGGGCTTTTTATTCTATCGACAATCGTAGAGAATCACTTCGCGCTCAAATCAAAGAAATAGATATAATGACAGTAGCTTGTCAATATATTTAGGAGAACCTGTTGGACAATGAACAATATTTTTATTGGTGTACCCATAAAAAATATTGCTTCGTTTAAGAATAACAGCGACAATCACAATGTTGTATTCACATTGTGATTGTCGCTGTTCAAGAATTGTGTCAAGAAATAAAAATTAATTCGCTGTGCTCAGTACTAGGCTCCATAATAAGGCTCAATCTTTTAAACGCTACATTAAATTCCCAAGTGAGTAGCTGAGATTATATTTGACTAAATTAAAAAATGTTATGAAGCGCAATATTGACAGTAAAGCTTATTATAAAATAACAGATTACCTAGATGACAAAACCGGGACGGAATCTGCTCCAACTCCGTCAAACGTAACATAAGACAAAAGAAAATTGTTAAATTACGACTATAACGACCGAGTTAGGTTCTTCTGTTCACTTCTTTACCTAACTCACGCGTCAACTGAAGTGAACATATTCAATTATGAGCTTTTTCTATAAATTTTTGTTGTATTTGACGCATCAAAAAGGTTCATACGGCGCCGGGCTGAACAAAGTGTTTTTTGAGTTTGAATTTCTTATAGCTGACTTCGCCGCGGGTTTCCTCATGATGTTTTCCTTTACCGCTAAGTGTACAAGTGAGCGCAATATAGTGGTAACAGGCTCTTTGCCGCCGTGGGGTGCCGGCAGTAGAATGATACCCCTCCTCTCATGCCCATGGATGCAGTAAGAGCCTGCTAAGGGATACCTCCGGAATATAGGCAGCAGCGTCTATCCGTGTATCAACATTTCATACTGCGCTCACCAACCCGCCTGCCAAGCGTGGTGAGAATGGCAACTACCCCTCATGGAGATCCATGAGGGAGGCCTATGTTCATCAGTGGACGTTTTATGGCTGAAATGATGAGGCTCTTTGAATCGAATAATCGGCATCTATAACAAATGAATGAATTAAGTTCCATCTGCACAGTCCCCCCTGATCAATCCAATCAATTAATCATCTCCGATGCCAGGCGGATTCCCGCATACAAAACTAAGGTCCATAATTCATCCCGAGCTAATATGAACCTCTATCTATTATCTCTTAAACGATTTCGCACCGAATGAATATTCAAGAGTAATAAATACCATCCGAAAATGCGGTAAGAGAAAAATTCTGGCTAGAGTAAGGTGTTCTGGAGGATTTTATTCTATGTATAATAATTTTGTCTTACGGTTTGTTGTGAGAGAAATAAATGTATATTATATATTTGACTAGCTTTTGCCCGCGACTCGTCCGCGTGGAAATCCCCTTTTTCACGCAGAGCCACTTTGATTCGAAAATATTAATCCCATTTATTCCCTATCCCGTGGGAATTTTGAAAAATCCCTTCTTAGTGCACCTCTAGGATACTCAAGGTATATGTGTGCCAAATTTCAAGTCTTTAGGTCCAGTGGTTTAGGCTGTGCGTTGATATATCTGTCAGTCAGTCAGTGAGTCAGTCAGGACTTTGAATTTTATATATATATATTTTCGTTGAAATTGTGTTTATGGGTAAATATTTTTGTATTTCATAGTTCTGTATTGCCATATTTTTCCTTGATAACCCTTCGCTTGTATTGATGGTCACTTTTCACAAAAAAAACCAGATGTCCTTTTGCGTAAGTATAATAATTTGCTCAGAGATGACTCCCAGATAGACTAAAAAATGTTTACTTATTCAAACAATCCTTTTTAAATAAAAAAAAGTTCAGATTTTCCCCTCTGAAGTGCGGGGCCCTAAAAATACGTCGCCATTCTCGATCGTCGCTCGAGGTCGATGGAGGAAACTCATTTAAATTTTTGATTGTGAAGAAAAAAGATCACCGGAAGAGGGTCAAATGCCACTCTAATCGGAAGGGCAACACTGACTCTGTATTGGGCTAATTTTCTCATTACTGGTCGGGATCAGACGTCTTTTGCTCCAAAATACATCCATAGTTTATACCGTTGGCAAACAATTTAATATATAATAATATCCCAAATCAAATTGGACTGCCTACAATAACAACGGAGGGGCAGGTTTTAATACTGATTCTGAATACCGAAGGCCCACCGGTCGGACCTATTGTTAAAACCTTCGCGTCATCGAACAAAAGAAGACCATTCCGCTACGCTCACATTTGCGGTTAAATTCTACGGTAATTCATCTAGTTCCAACCGTGGACAGTAGAAACGTCTGCACACGTCGGAGGTTGGAAGACGAATGACTGAACCTCGCAAAAAGGTCTGAACTCCGTCATTAGTGGAGCATGTTTGTGTTGAACTGTGTACCAAAACATTCTTCATATCGCGGCCCATTGCTCTGTTTAGGGTTCCGCTACCCAACGGCCCAGCCCTTTCATTATCTCTATTTGTGACTCGTTCACAACTAACTATCTTTGATGTTTGAACCGCAATAAGCTTGGCGAATTTCAATTTAATACCCATTTATAAAACTGTACGGTGACGTGTCTTTTCAATTGCAGCAGTGAAAGGGTGGGTTTATCTCTGTATTACGTAACCGGGTATTTTTTTATGCCAGGCCTAAAATTGTGTGACGGCTAGTATTTTAATGAAAAGGATTGACCTCGCCGTAAAAGTTACGCAGTATTTCATGTTTCATGTATAATTTATGCTGTGATATAATTTTCCTGACAGCTGGGTAATAAAGGTCTATTTATATATGAAAGCTATTAAACGGAGCTCATGACTAGAATGTTTTGTGAACTTGAACGTCGCAGATGATTTTGCCTGTTTGTTCTTTGTTTTGTTCAAGAATCTGAAAATAAGAAAAATTTCGAGGTGCAGTTGTAGTTTTGGTGTCCCATTTGTTGTCGCAGCAAATGTGCGAAAGAGAAACTGCACAAAGCAGACAAAGAGATCATTTATGATGCACCTAAACCGATGTCCACCCAAGAATTCAACCGGAATTTTGGTGAGATTCCTAAGCGCCCGTCAGTAACGTGACCAAATAATTGACCATTCAAAAGATTTATTCATCTTTCAGCTCGCCTAAAAACCAGAGAATACGGCATAAAAGGTCTTACCACTTAAGAAAATCACATAATTGAGGAACAGCAAACGGAGCGTAAAGTGGGGGGCCGGGTCGACCCTTGGAATAATTCGCTTGTCGCCAAGACTTGCCTTACCGGATGTCAAAGGGCCGAAAGGACCCGGGGTTATCCGTCATGCGTCGGTACATGGGGCGCGGATGAAAAATTAATCTCGTATGGATGTGGAAATAATTTTACTGTAGGAAATATTTTTTTGTTTTTTTTCTGGGACAACATTTTTGCTCGCATTTGGGATGTTGATGTAGGTTATTTGTAAGACTGGATAGGTGTAGCCCTTATAATTCAAGGTTGTTACCAGTTATTAAACAAACGTTTTTTGAGGATTCTTCCAAGGGTAAATTTTGAATATTTTTTGTACCCAATCAGTCAGTTAACTCTTCGTTTATCATTTTTGTAGTTTGTCATTCGTATATATGCATTTGAAACCCCTTTAAAGCTAAAAATACTTGTACTATGAGATCTCCCTGATAACATATATGTATATACTTCAGCCAAATTCGATGTAGAATGTTTGTAAACAAACTGACTTAAAATTTACTTTATTTCTGTTTGTCCACCACTGACCACTGCCTTCAATATAATTTACTATTAACTCGTTCATAAAACCAACCCTTACGAAGCAATTCAGATTTATGTGTGACAGTTGGTTTACAAACATTCAACATCATTTGGCTCAAGTATAAATAATTAAGAGAAATAAAAGAAAAACAAGAAGAAATATTTTATAAAGATAATTTAAGGAACCACATTATCTTCATAAAATATTTTATTTACCACAAGAAGAATATGTTCTGTTCATCCCATTGGATTATAATCGCAAAGGTAAAAACTTCGTGTTTGAATGAAAGCCCTTTTTTATTCGAAAACAACCAGAAAACGACTGTTTCGTGCGTAATTTGTTGTAAAATTATTAAACTTCCGTTTCCGTTGTTAGGGGTACCCTTTCGTATACCTTAAGCTCCTTCAAAAGTGTTATCGCTTATTAGAAACGATCGTTTATTTTGTAACTATTCAAACAAGATTAACCCTACCCACCCTTTTTTTTAACTTATTAGAAACGATCGTTTATTTTGTAACTATTCAAACAAGTTTAACCCTACCCACCCTAACCTAACCCATAAAAACAATTGAAAAAATAATAATCCTGGACACTACACACATCTAGGTTCAAACTAAGCAAAGCTGTGATATGAAAACCAGAATATGGATAGAATCATAAACATGGGACGTCCACTGCTAGACATATGCTTCCCTCATGGATCAATGGAACATTATATTGATACAACGCGAACAATATGTAAGGCCTTTGTATATGATTTATACGGCGTAACTGGTAATTATGCTGTATTTGACGCTGCAGTGCCTGGGACATTGTTAGATGGATTAGGCTTGCCCAGCATCTATACCATCTTCTCAACTTAGACAACTATTAGCCGGAGGAAAGAACAGGTCAATACGTCTGAAGCTAAGCCGCGGCATTATTGTATGCCCTAATAAAAAACATACACTCTTCTCAACGTCCTAAATCATAAAAAATATATTATAACGTCTATCTTTATGTATATATTTCTTATTATTTATATGTGTAGTTTATATACATTCGATTATTTATTTACTATTATAAAATATGTAATTATACTAGCTAAGTATATCTATTACGTACTCTAGTTTAACTATACTATGACGATACCTTGCTTTTACTTTCTTGTTGTTTTTGTCCATCCAAAGGTTGCCTGTAAGAGATCGCTTATAATGATAAGGCCGCCCATTGTGCTTCTAGTTTATTTAATTATACTGTGTTTCCTTTATTATATTGTTTGTGTTAGAATTAAGCTGGGTAGAATATAGAGTCATTTATCTATCTAAGTATCTAATGACTATCTGTTAAAAAAATGTTTTTACGTGTACTATTAAAGCCATGAAGTGCCGACAGTCAAATGTTGATGATGGGCAGCAGCGTCTTTCCTTGTATAAAAATCTCGTACTGCGGTCGCTTACTAAGCGTGCTGAGTTTGTGTTCCTCATGAAATTATGTAGATCGCTCGATCCTACGGCTAAGATGATGATAATTGACATTTTTATGTGGCCTTGGTGCACGAATGAAAAAACACTTATTGGTCAATATTGGTCAATTTGACTAAGCGATGTGGTAAGTTAACCCCACTTTCAATCCGAGGGTACATGTTCGATTGTGGGCATTATCATCGTCACAACAGCGACCACTGCATCCTTGTCTTTGCCACAACACGTATGGCTTTACTACTACTCATCACCATCATTTCAGCCGTCATCCACTACCAAACACAGGCCCCTAACTACCCCTCATGGAGATCCATGAGGGATCATGGATCTCCATGAGGGGTAGTTACCATACTTACCACGCGTGACAGGCGTGTTGGCGAGCACAGTACGGGGTGTTGATACACGGAAAGACGCTGCTGCCCATCTTCCGGAGGTATCTTTTAGCAGGCTCCTACTGCATCCACGGGTATGAAAGGAAGGGTAACATTCTCCTGCCGGCACCCCACGGCAGGAAGGAAAAATGTTCGTCCGACATAAAAATGTTACAAGGCTGCCTCACGTACATAAAATAGGGTCAAAGCCTTCGCATACCGTAGAATAAAACCATTCCTTATACAGGGTATTTTATTGAGATGGGTCAGTGAAACCCTGCGAAATGTGAATTTCATGTTGTAATCGCCTTATGCTGGAGCAAGGGTTTCGTAGGCTGCACTCTGTCGTAATTCTCTCCGTGTTCTGAAATATTAGCAGTGATTTTGGATGATACCTGTTTTTACGGAAGCCTGTAAAATAACTAGATGTTACCTTTCTTAATTCATTACAGTGACCTTATCAGTAAAGTAATAACTGAAATAACGGATTAAACGATTAATTAAAAAAATATTGAATAACAAAAGATCTTATTAAAATATGGGATTATCGGGTATTTATCGCGTAATTACCATCGCGTAATTCGCGGGGAGACCACGCGACCACGACCAGGTGCAATCCGGTCGAAACGTCGGGAATAAAATAAAGGTAATTACGCGATAAATACCCGATAATCCCATATTTTAATAAGATCTTTACAATACAATACAATACAAAATACTTTATTGCACACCTTAAGAAATTACAGAAATAAAAACTTACATTAAACATTTGGTACAATGGGCGGTCTTATCGCTTAGAAGCGATTTCTTCCAGACAACCTTTGGATGGAGAGAAATATGGAAGCAAGACAGGCAGGGGTGTACTGTACATACAATAAATACATAAACCTACGAAAAAATATAAACCAATAAAATAAATATTTCTATGATATAAATATAATATATATACATATATATACATATACCTATAATAAATTCTCTGAGAAATAGAAATTCTTTACGCGAGTTTTGAATACTGGCAAGGACAATGTTTTCCTTATAGATTCGGGTAGTGCGTTCCACAGTCTTACAGCCTGGACAGAGAAGGACTTGTCGAAGAAAGTGGTGTAGTGTGCAGGAGTTTTTAGCACCAGGTTTTCGGAAGAACGAAGGATGCGGGAAGGATGGGAAGAATGAAGTAACTCAAAACGTTCCTTCAGGTAGGATGGGGTGAAAGGATTGAACAGAATATTATGCAGAAGGGATAGGATGTGAGTATTCCGGCGAAGACGGATAGGAAGCCACTTAAGTTTAGAGCGGAATTCAGAAACATGATCAAACTTTCTAAGACCAAAGATAAATCTGATGCAAACGTTCTGAAGGCGCTCGAGTTTGTTCAGCTGCTCCTCAGTGAGGTCAAGGTAACAGGCGTCAGCGTAATCAAGTAAAGGAAGGAGTAGGGATTGAGAAAGCGTAATTTTGGTAGCTGTTGGCAGAAAGTTACGAAGGCGTCGTAACGACGCGACAGACGCAAATATTTTCCGACTCACCGCATCCAACTGTGGACCCCAGGACAAGTCTTTATCTATAAAAATACCTAAGTTCTTAACACTGCTGCTGAAAGGAATGATTACATTGTTAAATTTAATTTTTGGTAGAGTGCTCCAGTCAATTTTACAAGTGGTACGTGAGCTGCCGACGATTATTACCTGGGTCTTAGCAGGATTTACCTGGAGACCATAGTCCACGCTCCAGCCAAGTACGCATTCCAGGTTGTTATTTGTGCGGTGAATAGCGTTAGCCAAGTCATTTAGGGGAGCTTGAGTATAAATTTGGAGATCGTCTGCATAGAGATGGTAGGAAGAAGTTAATTTGTTGGAAATAGAGTTAATGAATAAAGCAAAAAGAAGGGGAGATAATACGCCGCCTTGGTGGGACTCCGGCAGTTGTGACGCACCAAGAGGAAAAAGAATCGTCAATACGTATCCGTTGCCGGCGCCCCTGCAGATAACTGCGAAACCAGTCAACCACCGATGGAGATATGTTAAGTGAGCTCATTAGTCCAAGGAGAATTTCAAGTTCAACAATGTTAAAAGCATTGCTGAAGTCGAGGAGAGTAAGAATAGTAAGGAGCCCGTTTTCCATACCCAGTCTTATATCATCAGTTATTTGAACAAGGGCAGTAGTTGTACTGTGACCGGGACGGAAACCAGACTGAAGAGGATTAAGAAGGTTGTGATAGGTGAGGAAGGAGCTGAGTTGGCCATGAACTAGCCGTTCTAAGACCTTAGATAGGAAAGGAAGTATAGATATAGGACGGAAATCATTACAGGAAGAGGGTTTGGATTTTTTAGGAAGAGGTATAATGTAGGCTTCTTTCCACACGGTTGGAACGGCACTATTAGTGATGGAAAAATTTAATAAGTGACACAGCATGGGCAACAATTCGTCCAAAATAGGAGTTATCATGTTGCGACCGATGTTGTCACTCCCTAAAGCGTTTGAAGAAATAGACAGAATGCTCTTCTTACCATCACATGCGGTGAATTGATTGAAGATAAAAGGAGGATAGTCAGGAACTGGTAAAGAAGAAAGATGGGCTAAAGTTCTATTTTTGACATCCAAATCCATGTTAGGAGTCGACGAGAAATGAGATATAAGCGAGTCAATGTTAAAATCTTTAGCACACGCATCGTCATGACGCGACTTACCAATTCCTATAGTTCGTAAAAAATTCCAGGCTTTAGCTGGACTGGCATTTGACAGTGAGGAATGAATAAAGCGGCGTTGAGCGTCCCTACACATCCTATTGCAGCGATTCCTAGCAAGGTGATACTTATCTTTATTGACGTCACTAGCACATCGTTTGTATCTCGCTCTGGCAACTGCCTTCTTGTGCATCAACGACTTAATTTCGTCTGTAATCCACGGAGCAGGCAGATGCTTTATTTTGACCAAGCGGATAGGTGCATGGACGTCGTAAAGATTGGTCAAGATTAAATTAAAAGCGGCTAGCTTGTCATCAATATTATCTGCTACGATTACCGGAAACCAGTCTACTTTCGAGGCGTCATGTTTAAGGTTTTCCACATTCATGCCACCAAAATTACGCTGCAGAAGAGTTTTGTGTTTGAATTTAGGAGGTCGAAGTTTATAAGATAAGAATATGAGGTCGTGATAAGAGAAATTGTTAGCAGAACATTGGCCATGCTTAGCAACATTATGCAGGGAGGAAACTAGTATGAGATCGAGAAGAGAAGGAGTGAAGTTAGGAAAATGATGGGTAGGACCAAGAGGAAGTAGATGTAAGTTGCAAGACCTTATAACAGACTCAAGAGCAGCTGAACGGGAGTCTTGTTTAATGATGCATGTGTTAAAATCACCCATGATTATGGTGTGATCAAAAGAAGGGAGAAGGTCCTCCAAGAGACTTTCAAAAGAAGAAAAATAATTGAATCGAAGAGAAGGGCTATAGTAGACTCCGAGAAGAAGTTTAGTGTGAGAGAGCATTATTTTGATAAAAAGGTGTTCGCCAGCATTGGCAGGAGGTGGCTGTGTAGACGTGCTCACTATTGAAAAGGGAATGTCTGAGCGCAGGTAAATCGCTACACCACCACCACCACAACCGGTGCGGTCATTACGAATTAAGGTAAATCCAGGAAGAGAGTAGAGAGTTGAAGAAAGACAGGGTTTGAGCCAAGATTCGGAGACTAATATAGCATGAAGAGATTTGTTGACAAAAGACGTCAACAAATCAGGAAAGTGAGCCGGAATACTTTGGGCATTGATGTGGACGACATTGAAGTTCTTAGCTACGTCAGAAAAGTGGGACGATAGCGTATCAGAGAGAGACGGTAAGCTCATAAAACTGTCAGCACTGTCAACACTCGAATCATGTGATGAAATGGTGCAAAATTCATCTTCGCTATCACTCAGAGAAGTCATATATATATAATAAATATTATCAAAATAAACCACAAACTAAATTACGCAAATAAAAATACTTCTAGTACCTAATAATAATAATAATATGTATATAATAAGCTTCAAAGGCAGTATTACCTGCACTCCATCTGCCAGTTGTCGTTACAATCAAACAAATCCAACACTAAACTTAAAAAAAAAAAAAAACTTAAAAAGAAAAAAAGAGAACAGGGAAATTAATAATCAGATCGCACACAGAACAAAAAAAACAAAATTAACAGCAGATTCTAGCTTTAAACAAAAACAACATAAAGAAACAATAACGTAGGACATTACGGTCGCATGGACACAACACGGATTGGCTTAAAAGACATGGTGCCATAACTCAAGAAAAAAAAAAAAAAAAATTTGACAGTATTATGACAGACCCAATGTCCCGTCAATGTATGTTTGTGTCATGTCAAACGACGCGAAGTAAACAAACTGTGTACAAAAAAAATAGAAAAATAAATGTCGTTTTGTAGGTAAACGCGACGAGTAAAACCCACTTAGCACTCCAGATCACTTGTTTGTACGTCACATCCGCTAAATGGTAGCACGTACGGCTGCCTTACTTCTTCGCTGCGCCGCCGGCAGCGGCCCCGGCCCGTCTTGATGACGGAGCCCTGGCCCTTCTATCTCTTGCCGATAACGATGCAGTTGCTGGGGCCGTAGCCGTAGCCGTCCCGACCAAGTTCGATGACGGCAGCTTGTTTAATTCGGCAAGGCTGGAGATGCGATGCCGCACGCCGTCGGGTGTCACGACGTGAATGTGGCCATCCCTAGTCCAGCAGCTTTTCACCCCAAACCGTTCACGGGCTGCCATGAACGCGAGATGTCTAGGCCGCGTCAGAAACTCAGACAGTGTAAAGTTGCTGCCCTTTAGGTTGGTTTTGGCGAACCAAATTTTGTCTCGCATAGTAATATCACACATCTTGATCAATATTGGACGCGGCCTATCTTCCTTAGTTGCGCGACCCATCCGATGCGACCGACTAATATGGGCTCGCGTGAAATCAGGGACACCAAGTTGCTTACCCAGTGTATCAGCGACAACTCTGGGTGTGTCCTCCTTGGCCCCCTCTGGCACACCATGCAGCAGAATAATCTTGCGCCGGCTCCGCATCTCTCGCTGGTCGGCGTCACGGGCAAGCATCTCAACTTGCTGCTGTAGTGCTTTCAGAACCCCCAGAGTGAATGTTTTGAAAGCTGCATAGTCCGCAGCAAGCGTGTCTAGTGTTGAGGGTGTTGTGGACTTCTGGAGAGCTCCCTCAAACTGTGTCATCCGGTCATAGATGGACTGTATCACTTCAGTTAGATGTTGACTGTCCATTTTTGTGAGATGTAGTGAAGTGGTTGTCAGTGCACGGTGAATGTTTGGATGGAGTGAAAGAAAGGAGATGATGATTGTAGCAGATGAAGCACTCAGGTATTTAAGCAATTTAATACATGAATCACTTAATTATGTTCTCTAAATTATTTTTAAAAATTAAATTTCGTAAGAGCAAGTTCAAAAAACTTTCAGTTACACCTACCCACCAGGTGAAAAAAAGCTTTTGTTATTCAATATTTTTTTAATTAATCGTTTAATCCGTTATTTCAGTTATTAATTTACTGATAAGGTATCTAGGAATCTAGATACAGACCTAATAAATTAAATAATAATATTAAATATTAAATATTTTGTTTCGCTTTTAACATCAAGCAGTCACACTGGGCATAACTTTGAAATTGCGGGCTCACGCGACAGTACACCTCTGTCTCAGGGTGACGGGCGCGATGCAATGCAGCGCTGGTCAAGTGCTTATGCTTAGTGTACGTGATTACTGCGATAATGCAGTTTTAATAGGTATAGGTTACCGCTTATCATCAGGTGGGCGTTCGGATTGTCTCATCGGAGTCGTATAAAAAAAAAACTTGCACAAAACCGGCCAGAACGGAGGAAACGTTTGCATAGCGGTCTGAAACATCTCGCACAAAGCTGGTCTGTCTCATTATCCAAAAAACGGGTGAGACGGCATACAGACGCTCAACCCACCATCTAGGGCAACTAGACTAGACTAACGCCAACGATGATGATTATAATGTTACAAAATCAGAACAGAACACCCGTTTTAGCTCAAAGTTTAAACTGGTGTTAACAATATCAGCCTGTAGACACACCACCAAATAATATTTCATGAATGAATTTCCCGCGTATTATTTCCCCCTCATTGTCAGAACCCCACAATATTTGTCAATTGATTCCATTAAGGGCCCGCACGGAAAGGCGTTGTTAGAATGTTAGAATCGTTGACCGGTTAGTTCGTCACGCCTTTTTATTGTATGACCCAATTTAATTTTGGTAGGACGTTTTTGTTTGATACGCCAAAATGATCACGTTTGTCATTCCGTCTCCGAGTGATATAAAAAACAGCTGTTTCGTTCAGAACGGCAGACGTACCCAAGTCGAACCACGGTGGTTAAGGGGCATAGGCCATCAAAAAGCTGTAAAGGAAATAAATATTTCTAGTTTGGATTAGGATCTTACAAGTTCAGTCCTTATCTTGTACAGAAACCGGAATAAAGTTTTTAGCTATCCTATCCTGTTAAGAATTAATTTAGTAAAATGAGTTCTTAACATATCATGCACTGGTTCGTCAGCTTAAGGCATACTCATCAAAATTACTTTGTTAGTGAGTTCTCCTGTTTCTTCTCTTCTATGTGCCTCTAATTTTAACTGAACCTAACTCTTCAAACTAAAGCAAAACAACACCGGCAGCCAAAAAAGCTCACTGGAATTTAAGTAACCGTTCAAAAAGAGTACTCTAAAAATACAAAAAACACCAATGCTTTGTATTTTTATTTCAATCTCTGTTTCACAAAGCAATCTCTACAATAGAGTCCACTTACATGACAGAGGAGGCAATTGGAACCAATGAATTTGACCTCCGTCCATTGGGAACAAGTATCTACGACGCGACACTTGTTAGACAATGTACCCGCATGCCACTTCTATCTGAATATTATTTTGTTTGCAGGTATACCGGCTTCTGTCAAAAGCTTTGTGTGTTGTTCTGATAAATCTCGTAAGTACCTAGTATTAGTCAATTCCGGGACGGAACGGTACCATTACAAAAATCCAGCCTAATCCGTCCAAAAAACCACTGTTTAATCTCCACTGCGCCATGCATTGTCATGATGTTATTAATTAAAATTCTGGATTTTGTGTCCTAATTCACCATCTTGTCCTTTTGTGCGTTTTAACATTACGGTGTACCCTTACTTCGTTCTACGTTACGTTATCGTACTAGGGCTGGCAGACTAAAGTACATAAGTCAAAATATCATAGTTTTCAGGAACTCAAAAAAACTAAATAAACAAATAACGCTTTATTTTTTTTTATTTTTTATTTATTTACTGGGGTGCACAAAATTATTACTAACATGCATTTACATATCATTTAAGAGCACAATAGCATAAGGCTATTTTTGTGACTTAAGTTATTAAGAACACTTACTTTATCCTTAAATATAAATTTATACTTAAGACTTAGGTTATAAGGTACTAAGAGATATTTTCTTATGCATCTATTTTATTAACCTCTAAATTAAGTATTGTAACATTAATCTAGTTAATCATCATCCTCACTGTCTATAATATCAGGGTCAGTATTCCGTAAATCGTTTGCAGTAGGTAAATCCATATAAAATTTATGAAAAACATCAGGTATTAAGTTTAGTAAAGAGACCAAATCTTCTTTTTTCTCTTTGGATATAGGCAAAGGCTGTAAAGATATAACTGGAATATTGTCAGGTATGGTAGAACCTCTTCTTTTTAAGTTTAATTTGAAAAATTGAGGTTCCTCTTCTAAGGTATCCTTGTAAGAAATGACTCCGAAGTTGGAATCATAGCGCAACCATCTTTTATCGAGCCATTTAAACTGACGTCCATCGCTATCTTTAGTTCTTAAAACTAATGGACCTTTTAGCAGCGAAGAGAAGTCAAAAAAATCTGTATTGCGCATTTCAACCACTTCAAATTTTTTACTGCTTGATCTTATCAGTTGTATCCAATCATGCGGGTGATAGATTTGCAATTCAGTCTTTTTCTTCTTCTTTTCTATAATCCCGTGATCCGTGTCTACTTCCAAATGGCTATGGCCGGGAATCATAAACTTGTGCTCAATTACTTCCAAATCGAGTTTTTGCAAAGCCCAGGTAAACATTGAACTTACATGAGAATTCCTGTTCTGGCCTCCACATGTATCGGAATAAAATATTACATGTTGTGTGTTTTCGGGTAAGTATGTTTGGAGGTGTTTGAAAAGACAAGAGGCTATTTGATTAGCTCCTCTTGCAGCTATTGTTTCGTACCATATGTAGCACACAGCTTTTCCGGTTTTGTTGTCATGAACAGTCAAATTGAATGTCCACAACTGACGTTTGTAAAATGCTACAGAAGAGCTTAGTGCTGGAGTAGGTAAGCATTGCTGTAAATCAAAAGTGTACACTTGCACAGTGTTGTTATTTTTGTATACCTGTGTGTCACTTTTTTTTCTTTCGTACGCTTGATCCGCAGCTGCCTTGTGCTGATCATGCTGAGCGATAATTTCAGTCTTTTGTTGCATTTCCTGACAAAGCTGAATTTGCATTTTGTATTTGTCACATGTATAACAAGTATCAACACGGGGTTTTTTAAATGACAATCCTAATTTATGGAACTCTTGGCTGTAAATTTTTATTGATGGTGGATTGTCTCGGTTTTCACAGAATAATTTGTACATTTTGTTGATGGTTAGGTGAGAAGGCAAATACTTCTTAGATGTAGTTTTTCTCGTGTAATGGCTTTCGTAAGATGGAAATGACAAAATGTGTTTATTTATATCTTGCCTTTTTTCGTCAGAGATTTTGTGCTTGGGGATACTCTTCCCGCGGCTATCGTCTAGTTGAGTACCAGCTACTGATGATCGTTTTTTCAATCCAACGGTTTTTATGAAGTTATCACTTTCGCCTAACGTTTTTAGTAAACACCCTCTACAAATAGGTTCACGCTTTCCGTTAATTAATAAAAAATATTTGTATGTCTTTGTCCTACATTTTTGCCGGTCAGGATCAAGTGTCCGCTGTCTTTGAGTAGCTTTGTCATGGATCTCCATTAATGAAGCTATGTATGTAGATCTTTTGAGGTAGGTCCCCATTCGCCAATATTCTTCAAAAATAGCCTGTCTATCGCTAAATAATATACGCTCCTTGCACTTCGTTCGACATGTTGTAAGTTCTGTCATTTTTCTACTAGCAATTACTTTTCCTTTTAAAGTTTCATAAGTCTTACCTGTGTTGCGTTTCACTTTTTTTTCATGTTTTCTCACGCGAACGCTTTTTTTTTTAAATGCTCTGGAAGACGTTGAACTATGGCTTAAGGTAGTACTTTGATGCGTAGATTCGTTACTTGAACTTGACGAGACTGCTGCGTCTGTTGATAACTCATAATGTGGATCCTGGACTGAGTCATCACTTGAAAATTCAATTTCTTGACTAACAGGCACGTTACCGGTATGCCCTGATGATGTGGAAGGCATGGGCTCCTCTTCCACCGTTACGCTTCTAAGTTGCTGATCATTCCGTTTGCCTAAAAAAAACTTTATTTTAAACAATATACGAAATCACAAAGCTACAACGTACGGCACCAAAAGAGTGCACTGTATTAAAAGTGATTATGAAAGTAGATTATTATTAATTTAAAATTATTAATTCCCTACCAAATTTAACGAAATTTGAAACAATAAAATTATCAACTTACTTGTAGTAGTTACAGATAGTAACGCCAGCTCAACTAATTTCTTTCCACGCTGAGAATCCATAATGAGACAAAGTCAACACAAAACTAAACTAGTGAATGGTTAGAGCATTACTGATTGGCTTGGCGTCTCACGTTTCAAACCACTCGGGCACTTCATAGTTTTTGTTCAATAAATCTCATTTTCAAGTGCCTACCCTCAAGCAAAATAAAGCGATAACGTGACGCATTTAACGACCCTTATGACATATGTCATACTTTCAGTCCGCTAAGTGCAGAACTTTTTGTGTTCCTTTTAACTTAAGTCTAACTTATGTTGTTTATAACGTCACAGGATTTGGAGAAGATCATAAGGTTGAAAAGGTGCACCATTAGAGTTCAAATTGAAATAGGCGACTTTGACTTATGTTCTTTAGTTGGTCGATGTATTAATTTAAAATAATGTTGTTAGTATGTTAAAAAAAAATATCATTTTTTTGACTTAAGTGCTTTAGTCTGCCGACCCTAGGTATGTTATGGTTAACTTTCTGTTTGTTAGTCTGTCTATAAATATAACAATACAACATATGTAGTTGTCTTGCGCGACACCTATTGAAGGGTTCGTATCGTGGCATACCTGCGGTTATAATAAGACTGCGTTTCCCGACCTTGTATGTACTACCAAGCGTGGAGATTATGGCAAAACATTTTAGTGTTGAAAGGGGCTTACGTGTTACAGTTACAAATCAAGATCATGATCATCAACCTGTTACAGTTCACGTTTGCAAGCCCCTCATACGAGAAACAGAATTGTTTAGCCATAATCTCCATGCTCCAAGCATGGCAATATGGGTTGAAAACTGCCCTGTTAACACAGTTACGCAAGTGAAAACTTTGCTGTTAATTTTCTTCACGGTCATTTAGTATACATGAGATAGTCTGTCTCTAAATTAAGCATAGTTACTCGTAATCACACATGGACGTCCGCGGAACGGACTTCTAAATATAACTTTGCACGACTCTCATTGAAGGGTTCGTAACCTGTAATACCTGATTAATATTAAATGCACAGGAAATGAATAGCAGTGTTTGCGGTTTTTACACTAAACTTCGACCCTGTACTTGCCACGCGTGGAGATTATCGCAAAACCTTTCAGTGTTGGAAAGGGCTCATGTCTGTCTGTCGACTCACTGCTTATTGATGTGGTATCACAGGGCATCACTGGTTTGTTTATTCGTTGAGCTTTATGAAGTTTTGTATCTCCTTAGGGAAATAAAAGTTTTTATTGCTTAGTACGAGTACTTGTATCGGTTTTAACGAGATTTTCTTTAATAGAGCGTTATGTTATTGTAAATAATATAAATTAAATTGAATATCGATATACGACGACGGACAAAAGTCCAAGATAACCGGTCGTCGGAACCAGGATAATGGAACTAAAGTGTAGTTGGGCAGGAACATCTTGGCACCTTTTTGGTGATGACCGGTGGAGCAATGTCACAACAGAATGGTGGCCGAGAATGGGTCATAGAAGTGTCGGGCGACCAGTGGCGAGGAGGGGCGACGACCTAGTACACATCGCGGGGCGTCAATGGATGGGACTGATGGCACACACTTAGGGAGGCCTATACCTAGCAGTGGGTAAAATCAGGCGGTGGATGATGATGACATAATTTTGTAAATATTACAGATTTCACCACGTTCCTATATACACGATTTGTCATTCTCCTGCTGACGCTTCGAAGATGACGTCACATTCTGCATGAGCACCGTCAATACATTGTTCAGCTATTATAAATAAATAATTCCGGACATTTCACATAGCATTGGTACCAGATGTTTGGTAGAATATTTGTTTGTAAATACATACTGAAAAATACCCAGACTGTAACAATCTGAAGTCAAACTACAAATATTTGTCCCGAGGCGGGAATCGAACCCGCAACCTCCTGCGTCTCAGACACCCAACAGTGCCATGAAGGTCGTCATTCTGAAGTTTAAGAGCATCTTGCGTCTATTTACAGTAAGTTGGGTAATCATGCGATTTTCTTCAAAGGTCTTTATTTAATAAAATATTCTTGACATGAAGGTCTGCTTATCAGACCAATTTGAACTCCAAAGTCTCCTACGTAAGTGCCGCGAAACATCCCACATAAAGGCTAATAATTATGATGAAGTGCCCTAGTTCGGAAACGTTTCTATACTATTATCGTATTCACAAAACAAAATAGGATTCTCCCGAGAAAATTCTAATCATCATAAAACTGAATTCTCACCAGCTTCATTATACGAAGCTATTGTGTGAAACAAATTCATATCCAATTCCATTGTAGACTGCAAAGTATAGAGGAGTCAATTGAAACATGGACCAATAGTGTAAGGCGTACTCAGATCTTAAACCACTCTGCACGACGGGAGTAGAATCTCAAGCAGGCTTCTAAACGATGAAAAATTCTACAACTCTGCTAGGATATAGTCTAAAGGACTGGGAATCTATACAGCGTGAAAGAAGCAATATGAATATACTCGTAACAATTATTTTTTTAACATAACAAATTCATTCAAATGCTTTTTTAGATATCATCGAAAGTTTTACATAAGTGCCGCTATCAGACAAGAGATGGCGCTGTCAAGGTTCTCCAAGAACTGTAAACCACCTTAAACACAAATTATCTCCTCCATGTTACACATCTTATGGCTATACAACCGTACCTCAGCCAGCAATAGACATCAATAGGCCAGTACCAGTTACAATACAGATCGCTTACTCACAAACCGACACGGGTCCATGTCCCACATCTATGGCTATACAACCGTACCTCAGCCAGCAATAGGCATCAATAGGCCAGTACCAGTTACAATACAGATCGCTTACTCACAAACCGACACGGGTCCATGTCCCACATCTATGGCTATACAACCGTACCTCAGCCAGCAATTAGACATCAATAGGCCAGTACCAGTTACAATACAGATCGCTTACTCACAAACCGACACGGGTCCATATCCCGCATCTAATACGACTACACGACCGACCGTAAATTGGTATATTTGATCCAATATCGGCCCATTTGTTGCAATTGATTAAGCCAAATTGTGCCTACGGGTGATACAATGCACAAGTGGTATCGTGTTGTTTAATGCACGGATGCGAGGTTGTCAGCTCCAATTGGCTTATTGAGGGCCGCTCCCTGCTGGAGTATCATGACTATGTTGTGGTTTTATTGATAGAAGCCATGGCTTTGTTCATTGCATTCATCACTTCAGTTTCACTGTCATATTTAAGCTGGAGTACGCATTTTATCTAACACTGACTTAAAAAATGGAAAAGTGCCAATGTACAGGGTGTATCATAATATGTGTTCTAAGCCGAAAGGGGGTAATTCCGGCCAACTTTTGTTTTACGACTTCCTAGGATTCAGTGATTTTCATTCAAGAAAAGACCACGAAAGTTTTAACTTCAACAGCCGATTATACAATAATGACAACCTAAACGCCAGCTGATTCTTGTCAGGGTCATTGACCTATTATAATACATTCTGTATAATATGTTGATTTTTTTTAAATAATAAATTTGTTTTTAGAATTTTTGTTTAAATATTTGCAAGCTTAATTAAAAGTGGCAAAACATATTGTTCCTTATAAAGAGTTCTTATAAAGAGTTTCACAAAAACTTCTGGTCAAGAAAATCATCATCATTCAAAACGTCCACTACTGAACACAGGCCTCCCTCATGGAACTTCATGAGGGGTAGTTGCCATACTCACCACGCAGTATGGGTTGTTGATGCACGGAAGGACGATTCCCAACTTCCGGAGCAAATTCTTACTGCATCCATGGGCAAGAGAGGAGGGACAACATTCTACTGCCGGCACCTAAGACGTCACGGGTCAAGAAAATGCCAAGTGATTACTTTATCGGTAGCGATTAACAATTCACGCAAACAAGCGCTTACGTTAGCCATTTCCTGAGGGTAGATAAGCATCGCTGTTTTGTGTACCGAGAAATTAAATGTTTCCTAAACCGAACTATCAAAGCTAATGGCGTTTCGATAACATCTACACGATAGAAATTGCTGGACGATGAGTTGATTTACTTAAAAGAAATATATTTCTAAGTGTTTCGGAAGTTTGATACCGGTTGACGATGTTCCGATGTTTATAGATATGCTACCTATCTGGGGAGCACAATGCTGAGTCGGATCCTGTTCTTAGACAAGTCGTCTAAGGTCCTGTTAGACCCACCCTGGTTGGGTGGTTGTTGTCACAGGCTGCTTATCTTACTTTTTTAACTACCATTGAACCTTCTTTTTCTTTCACTGATAATGTGTTAATAATTTTAATGTAATAAGTTATATAGGTGTCTTCAAATAGCGCTTCTTCTTGTATGTACATATGTATCTGAAAATATTTTTCATTTATAGCTCGTGAAACTTAGCTTGATTGCTGTGATAGCTGTCATGGAAATCATGCAATAGCGACGAGTCATCGTAACCAGCAAATACCGTCATATTTTCAAATCGTCCCAGCCCTATTCGTGCCACTTGACAAATGTCGCAGCGATGAAGCTAAGTTTTATGAACTATAATTGTAATAGGTACAGATATATTGACATTGTTCGTGGCTGATTGAGCTTCAGAATTATTGACCAGTTCCTTCCTCTGAATACGACCTCCGTGGTTCAATTGGTCTAATAGCCGACTTGGAAACAGGAGATAGAGACGCGGGTTCGATCTCCGCAGGGACAAATTATCGCTTTTCTGCAGTTACTTGTTTCAGGCTCATTCCAAGAACTGCAGCATCCTGCCTGTAGAGCGTGGGTGAACAGTTGACGTTGACGCTGACGTTCTATAAATCTATACTAATATTATAAAGAGGAGAGATTTGTGATCTGTGTATGTTTGTAACGAATAAACTCAAAAACTACTGGACCGATTGTCAAGTTTTTTTAACCATTAGAATGCTACATTATCCCTGAATAACATAGGCTATATTTTATCCCCGAATTCCCACGGGAACAGGAACTACGCGGGTGAAACCGCGGAGTGCGGCTAGTCGTTAAAATGTGAATAGCCACGTTCCCTAGGTCGCTCCATACTTGTTTCACGAATATTGAGAAGTAAATGAGGTTTATTGCCATACTATTTCATGGAATTACCTTTCTGACAATAAACATAAACTGCATCATGATCTTATTTGAACTGACAAACATTTGGGGGTAACTAATACAATCTCATCAGTAAACTTTGAACCAACATACGCAAGCTTGACTTAATTGAATGTCAGCTCATAATCTACTATAATATGCACAATAAACATAAACAACTATCAACCCATAGTCAATGGGGTAAGGTTGAATCTGCAATGTGCAAAAGGTCTGTGTTTGCAAAGATGAAGAGGTCATGACTGTGGGGCAACCACCAGTCATTGACACCGAAGATTGTTTGATATTTCAACGGGAATTGCGGAGAAATATCTCGGAATGGATTCTATTTGAAGTAAGATTAGAC
Organism: Pasiphila rectangulata; assembly: GCA_963082625.1. Lineage (NCBI taxonomy): Eukaryota > Metazoa > Arthropoda > Insecta > Lepidoptera > Geometridae > Pasiphila > Pasiphila rectangulata. Next base: position 8,794,106 of record OY720240.1, read on the forward strand.
TTTGGCAGGCCTTGGTACTCGTATATCATTTATTATGTATCCTAGAAACGATTTGATCTGTCTTAATCAATTATGTGACCTGTTCTTGCCTCTGACTAATAGCCGACTAAACTGGGAGGATGGTATGGGTGCTGGGTAAGCCCAACACAATTAACAATGTCACAGGCATATCAACGTCCCATACAGCTTAAGTACCAGCATTGATATGGCTGTAAAAACAATCTATAATAGATGTTAAGGCCTCACTTGAGAGTTGATTTGTAAGTAAATCATTTTTAATTCCAACTGGTTTGTCTTACTTTATGCGATCCCCACTTTTACTGCTGCCAAGCAAGTTTATCTGGTTAAAATAGTGCTTTTTATTACATTTAAATGTTTGATCTAAAACAGTGCTGGAAGGAACACCTACTACCATTTTCACTTCTACACAAACTTTTTTGAAACATGCGTTTAAAAAACAACTGTATTATTCTTTATTACTTTCTTTGATATACTTAGTTGTTTATAACGAATTAAATTCTCTAGGCTAAGAAGCGCAACAGTACCAGAAGCTATTTTGCAATATACCACATTTTAAAGGCTCTAAATAAGTGTTTACGCGTTCATAAAGCACAAAATAAACAAGGTTTTTGGGTTAACTAGACTCATAATGTGCTATTTACTGCTATCGACAGCGATTCATGTGTAAATTAACGACATAGAGAGTTTGAGGCGATCATTACACTAGTAAGATTGCACTAAAATGTGTTCTTAGAAGTGATTGTTTGTTGGCTCATTCTCTTGGTTTTGATGAAGCAACTTTTAGATGTTTACGTATCCATCACCAGGTTTATGACACTGAATTGATTTGATTGATTAAGTTACTAGTTGTACGTCATGAACCTAAGTTCATGCTATAAACAACGGAGCGACTTTTCTATCTTATATTATTTTATCTTATCTTCTTTTTTTGCATACCATATTAGCTTGTAAGACATCGCATGGAACCCAAAATTATTTACCAACCTTGTAACCCGTTGTTTGCAAATAAATATTTTGATTTTGATTTAATGTAGTTCCATTGCATTTGAACTTGATTTGTGACGGGTATAGAACTGTTACGGTTAGTAGCCCATTAAACGCTCCTACAAACATCCCTTTGTGTAAATTTCATAAAAATCCGTGCATATGTTGAGTTGTGCTCGGACTAAAAACATCGATTATCAAATCCCCATATCTCACCAACTACGCCACTAATCAAAAATCCCCCACGATAATCGATTCGCATCTCTCTCCTTTCTCTACTTAAGTTTCAAATTTCATCAAAATCCGATCATCCGTTCAAGCCGAAATGCCTAGTTGCCATAAGTATAAGAACTCGTTCGAAAAATTCGCATTTCGTCATAGAATATTCACATCGTTGTTGATTTTTTTAAATCTTGCCTTAACACCCGGGCTGCAAAACTAGGATTGAAATGCACACTAGTTATATTGTCATAGATATAAATATATTGTAGGTTATGTAACTTGTTCAAAATAAAGAATTAAGAAATTGATTTTAAATGAAAATTATATTAAAAACAAAAAACACCTAGTATTATGGCATTTATCGGTCCTTGATAAGCATTCAAAGTTTCAATTCAATCTGATGTCTTAAAGTGTGTTAAAACAACGTTCTAAAATTCTGTTACATAGATAAAGGTGAAGCTAAAAAAAGCGTGTGTAAAACCTTGCCTTAAAAAAATCTATTCATGAAGCTCAAATGGACTAACCCTTCACCTAATGATTATGTGATTTGTGATTTCGATTCAGGGGAACACATGTAGATGTCTATCGTACAGGTCTAGTTAGTTTCAGTCTAGTTTAGACATCTGAGGCCTCAAACAAATTATGCTATTACATATTTATTTATAATTCATGTTTTAACTATAAGCATTGTTATATCCTTTTTGTTGAGCAAATAAATTATTCTTATTCTTAATTATTCTCATCTAATAACGTATTCGTAGAGCGATATAATAGCATTTGACACGATCACACGATAAAAGTGCTCTAGTAATACCGACGACGGCGCAAAAACCGAATCACAACAGTCTCACACGAAAGACGCAACAAGTTGAAAATAAAGTCAGCGCTTCTCTCTCAATAGCGCACAATTAAGATTCTTGCCGACACAAAGTGCCTCCATACATAGAGCCCTGCGAAATGCCACTGTTTTACACCACTATAAATCTCTCTCCACATCTCTATTCAAATGAAAATAAAATATCGAGCGATTCGAAACCCAATCTGAATGGATTACGGGCGGGAATTCAATAACACTGTGGACGTTTAACGCTCGTCACGTCACAAACTTTGGCTTCGCATTTTGTAGAGCGGGGTAAATGATGCTTTAGATCAATGATGGAAAGGGAGTGTACTGAGTATTTTTTAACGATGGCCTACGAGCGCTTCGGCAACCGAAGGCCTTTTCGGATTCTTTAATATAAGCGAAAAAATAATAAAATAAATAGCTTAAAGTGGGACTGGGCAGGCCACAGTCTTTTTTAAACTTTCGCGATCACGACACATTATTAACACATATTAAACCGGGTATTTATCGCGCTATTTACCTTTATTATTGCCCGACGTTTCTACAGGATTGCACCCATCGGATCCCGGGAAGACTGATCGTGCTGCGGTTACCTCTGACATGTCAGTCTTCCCGGGACCACGATGGGTGCAATCCTGTCGAAACGTCGGGCAATAATAAAGGTAAATAGCGCGATAAACACCCGGTTAAATATGGGCAGGCCAGGCCAAAGAAGTGGGTTTTTATTTTCACATAATGACAGCCTGAAGATCGGAGGCGACGTCGGGGTTGGCCTAGGAAGCGTTGGCGTGACGATCTCAACTCTAACGGGTCAGTTCTTGTAGAAACCTCAAACCCTTTAAACATTTTAATCGAATAAAGCACAAAATTGACTTCGTTCGCTTCTTTTATTTTTTTTTTACTAATATAAACATTCTAACAGTTATTTGTTTTAGTTTTGTTTTGTAACTAAAACTAAGCTGACTTACAGAAATCAGATAACTGATGAATAATTACTCAAATATTTTTTGTAATACATTTTTCGCAGACAGTTTTTGACTACTGCATCGTCACAAAAAAAAAACGAGTTTTACTACAAACTACGAGGATGTAGTAAAACGCATTATTATAAACGTTTTATTTATACTGGTTTAAACATTTCAGTGTTCCTAGAGATGTTTTATGATTGGGTGGTTTCCGTTTCGATGTCACGTGTTGTCCCGATCGTCCACAGATGTTTTTTTGTGAGTTTGAATTATGTGGCCAGATACACAAATGTAGTAGTATTTCCAAGTATCTTTGGGAAATATCAGTAGTAAATTATAACTCCACTGATATAAAATATATTTCTAAACTGACAACCCGGGTATACGTTTGAGAATAGAAAGATAACACAAAATGGAACATATATTTCTACTTTCTTTTGGTCATGTTAATGCTTATTCATGTTCTTTTAAAATTAATACTCAATTACACGACAATTCCAATTTGTATTCCAGTAATACTCGCGGTCACTATTTGAAGCCAATATGAAATCTGTACGAATATGCTACAAAGTACGAGCGCTGGCAAAAATATATCCGGGCCGTCTCGAAGTCCCAAGTGGCATGAAAAGTTCCAAGTCTCGCCGCGAACATCGTTGCATCTGACACCAAACTATTTTTTCTTTCCACTCTTCGCGAAGTTTCATTTCGAGCTGAAATCCCCGAGTCGCGATTGTCTGCCGCCGTTTATCCGCTGACATTGATACATTCCTCGCTGCCTGCGGAGTGAAATCCACAATCTGCGAACAATGCGAGCGATGTACTGGCAATTCTTAAGTAAAAGTTGTCGGACGAACAATACTGTATGTAGGTAAGATGCGGAACAATAGCCGATTAAAATTGTTTATAAAATGCAGTCGATAGGTTGGAAGTTATCGCGAGTGTATTGTGCTTGTGAATTGTGATATTGGTTCTTTCCGGTCTTATTGTTTGTAAAACAGTAGCCTTCTGGTTTAAAAAAATGCGGATACGTTTGTGGAAATTGAACGTTGACCTGTCGGTTGCACCTTAAAAACTAAAAAAACACGCCGAATTATTTTATTGGTCCTTGTGTGTCAGTGTGCAAAGTTTCGTTTAAATCTGATGTCCTAAAGTGGGTAAAAATAAAGTTAGAAGATTGCGTTACACAGATACAGGAGAAGCTATAAAAGCGTGTTAAAAAGGTTCATCAAACGACGGCCAACGGTCAGTTAGTTCCCAATAAACAATTTACTACTGTCAATATTACGCATATGCACATTGCACATAATGTTTTACATTACATTAAAGAGATTTTCATATCATTCATTCATGTTTGTAAAAGTATAGTAATTCAGACACACATTTAGATGTGACTCGTTGAGGTCGGAACGTATTTTCTTATCTTCAGTTCAGCTAATTTTGGCTGACTCTGACTGTCGTCTCATACAAATTTACATATAACCTTTTACAGCATAGCATTTCCACGATACTGTGGCCGTCATAACAACGCTTTCTTAGGAAACAATGCTTCAAGGTTCTGATTTTCAATTGCCGAGATTAAGATTTCAAGCCATTGTTACATTGAAAGATAAGTAACATTGTTTTTGGAACTGGAAAAGGAATATCGTTAACTGAAGTACGTTCGTGTTGAACGTACTTCAGTTAACGATATTCTTGAATACGTACATATCCATTCATACAAGCATTGGTACAGGGGTACCAGAAAGCGGGCGAAGGTTTCCGAAAAATGCCATTTTTGACCTTTGGTGACCTTTTGAAGTCACAATAACTCCGGTCCCTGTGACCCTAGAGTCACCAAAATCAATCAGTACCCTTCTCTCATTAAGATAGTGCTAACGAAAAAGGTTTCATGTAAATCGGTCAACGCGTTCGGTTGTAATCGTGTCATGCACAGACAGACAGCGCTATGCATAATAATGGGGCTTCGCCCCCTAATATATCATATAACTCTTGTATAGTGGGACGAACACATAACGTTCGAAGAATGGTGGGATTTAGTGTTATAGAGACGATTGGAAGAATTTCAGCAGTTCGTCTAGCAGTGGGTCGAAACTAGGTTAAACCCTGAGATAGCTATCAGATAAAGTCACGCCTCAAACAAGACAAAATCTTTGATAGCTCACGCTATAGAATTACTTATGATATTGTCTTCCAGGCCGATTTTGGCCAAGGCGAACTTTTGTTTAGAAATTACTAGCTTGTGCCTGCCGCTTCCGGATAAAAAGTAGCCTATGTGTTAATCCTAGTCAACATGTATACGTTTGCAAGATTTCAGCTCGATACGTACGCTAGTTTTTCCGTGAAGAGGTAACAAACCACCATACAAACAAACTTTCGGCTTTATAATATCAATGAGATTACCGCCTTAACGGAATGTTGATACGAAATACGCTGCAGCCCATCTTCCGGGGGTATCCCGTGTCAGATTCTCATTGCATCCACGGGCAAGAGAGGGTGACTTTCTACCGCCGGCACCCCACGTTAAAACGCCTGTCAAATATAATTGTTAAATGTAAACTATTTGACCCTAATTGAGCTTGAAAATCTGGCATAACAGAATGCTATTTGTTTTATTTCAATCCAAGAACATTCCACGTTCATGAGTAAAGTGAACTCTTGGCACAGTATAGAAATGCGTTTTGCGTTTTTATTTAAATGGGAGTAATAACTATAAATTATCGAGAATACGATGTCCCATCCCCTTCGCTATTGGGAACGTGTTGTTTAAGACTTACACATCTGTCGTTTTTATATATTGGATGTCGGAAAAATAGTAATTAAAGGTACTCGTCTGATTGGGATTTGTGTCTCTAGAACTCTAATTGTTGAATGAGTAAGTGTACAACTGAACCGAGTGTAGCAAAAACCTACCTATATGTGTAGAGAACTAAGAAAATAAACAACGGCTTACAGTGAGATAGCTCATATGACTCATTATTAACATACATATAACCGGGTATTTATCGCGTAAATTACCTTTATTATATCCCGACGTTTCGCTTGGATTGCATCATATGACTCGCCTTACGTTGATTGTAATAAAAAAATTACAATAAATTCCAGCAATGTCATTCGAGCAAGTCATCCCATCTCGCGGTAGAGAGCTTTAGAATAACGTGCACTAACCCTACTATATGAGCCGTGGGGTGCCAGCGACACATTCTATTATTCATCCCCTGTTTCACCCCCGTCTTAACCGATTTTGATAAAACATGTTTAAAAACCACCGCTAAAAAGCCTGTTTTAAAATAAAAAAAAAAAACTGCAACCACATCGGTCCACGAGTTGGGAGCTACGGTGCCACAGACACACAAATACACACACACAGCGGTCAAACTTATTATACCCTCTTTCTTGTTGAGGGTAAAAAATAAGGATCGACGCTGGTATGCCGTTTGTCCAAGTTTGTCCTGGTGGTCATACTGATACTGATATACCAAAATAGTATGACCACGCGTACAATGGGGCACCACATCTGTTCCAAAACGAATAAACAGGAACCCGACACAATGTGATTGACTACATTACTTCGACGTTTGCAAATAAAGGGTTCTGCCGTACCGACAAATAATAATTCTGTACTAATATTATAAATACAAGAAAAAGGAATATAGTATAGAACTAGCCAACCACAAATACCTCAATATCCATGGATCGATGACGTTCTTAGCAGAAATGTACTAAAGGTTGCTCTTATACTTCGTTCGGGACACATTCCATCGAGGAAGTTTGCATTTTTAATGAAAAAAGTCCCTTCTCCTAATTGTATGTAAATTGCGGTGTGATTGAAGATGTTACAGCACATTTTGATGGAGTGTGAGGGTTACTAGATCTGCACTGACGTCCCGCATTGGGGTGTGTTGTGCATGCAGGGTGTTTGATGGTGTGTGTTCCGCAGGGTGATTACGTTTCTCGCTACAGGTTTGCAACAGGCATTTGACAGCAACGATTGCTGTCAAATGTCAATTTTGTATTGAACAGCAAGGAATTGACATTTGACAGCAATCGTTGCTGTCAAATGCCTGTTGCAAAACCTGTCGCGAGATACGTAATCAATCACCCTGCGGAACGAGTCGTTCAGAGCAGCGTGTTTTTGTCTTGGAGCTGGCCCATTGTTAAAGGAAGCTGAAATGCTATATAAGTTAGCAGTTTTAGGTTTAAGTTATTAGTTTTTTATGTTATTTTTACATTTTCGTTTATTTGTGTTGTATCATAGTTTATGTTATCTTAGTGTGTATTGAGATTTGTTTGTTTATAGAGGTTTTATGGGGCGGTGTGGTCGCTAAGCGACAAAGAACCTTTTAAAAAAACACAAATATATATGTATATATATGTATACACCTACTATATACCTAAGAGGCAACATTTGTATTTGTATGTTTGTAACGAACAAACATAAGCTACTGGACCGATTTAAAAAGATCTTTTACCGTTAGAAAGATTTTTGAAAGGCTATATTAATGGGTATTACTAGAAAAAAATTAAGATCCCTACTAAAACTTCAATAATGTAATCCAAGGTGTAAAAAAAATACACCTAAACCACTATACCGATTTTAAAAATTCGTTCACCAATTGAAAGATAAATGATCAGCAGGTAAGATAAGCTATATTAGATCCACAGGAACGGGAACTACGGAACCCGGGAAGCTAATATAATGTTCAATCTTTACTTTCAGGGAACAATATATGTAAATGTACAAAGATTTTAAATTCGTTTTTCTACTACATACATTATACCTTAAATCTAACATCTACATATTCTTATATTATAAAAAGATAGATAAGATTTGTATGTTTGGATGTTTGTAATGAATAAACTCAAAAGCCACTGGACCTGTTTTAAAATTTTTTTCACTTATGAAGTGCTACATTATCAGTTTATCAGTTAGTATAAATGAACGCCGTGGGGTGCCGGCAGTAGAATGTTATCCCTCCTCTCATGCCCATGGATGCAGTAAGAGCCTGCTAAGGGATACCTCCGGAAGATGGGCAGCAGCGTCTATCCGTGTATCAACATCCCATACTGCGCTCACCAACCCGCCTGCCAAGCGTGGTGAGTATGGCAACTACCCCTCATGGAGATCCATGAGGGAGGCCTGTGTTCATCAGTGGACGTTTTATGGCTGAAATGATGATGATAAATGAATGCTTTATTGTTGGATCCGGTAGATGGCGCATTAGGGTTGTGGTGGATCACGAAGTTCGCACGAGTCGGCTACTATATTATAAATTTAAATCTAACACACGTTTAGGACGGCGCCGTATGACGCATGCTTGTACACCGTCGATTCACGGTGTCCGCTTACAGGCTTCCGATGAACCGTCAATTTGACTCCTTTTGGCCAAAACTCTTAACTCGTAAAAGCGACACAAAGATTTTCATATCATTCATTCATGTTAGTAAAAGTATTGTAATTATGACACACATTTATAGTATGGTATTTCCACGATACTGTGGCCGATGAACTGTCGATTTGATGCCCTTTGGCCAAAACTCTTCACTTATTGTTGTTGTGGAAGGGTTGCATGTATGTATATACTCAACTTATCGAGTGGGTGATTAGACCGGCTACCTACTTATAAAAGTGACACAATGATTTCGATAGAATCTGCGGTAACATCAAGAAGATGAATCCATCATATGATTGTGGTTGCTTTGTTGCGGTTGTGGTTTTGCTTCCATTCCAGACACCATGATGTAGCGATGCGGACAGCCACCCACGTGTCTCAGTCCGTCTCATAAATAATAATGGAAATAATATTTACACTACACACAGCACTATTTAGTCCCAAATTATGTATATACACTATTAAATTATTATTAAAACTATCTGCGAGGTGAATAGATAACTGAAAATCACAACCAAAAGTGAGTCCTCCTCAAAAACAAGTTGTTTTGCCAAATAATGGTACGAAACCCTTCGTGCGCGTACTTAGCCGATTTTTTTTTTAATTACAAGAAGGGTAACGTAGCTCCGCTCCGGCCGTTTTCGCAACTGGGATTCGTAATCAATAGCGAAAAAGTGTCTTTACAAAAATGAAATCGACTATGGAGAAAGCTTCACTAAAAATTCCTATTAACTCTCTTCTCAAAAGTATTCGGGTCATAAGAGGTCGGGAATACATACGATGGCCGTTTGTTCCAATCGAGAGCAGTGTGCATTATAAAAGACGATTGGAAGCGGTTAGTTCATAACTTTGGGATTCCAACCAAATAAGGATGATAGGGATAGATGATGCCATAGGGTGCTGGCATTAGAATTTTGCCTCCTCTCTCGCCTGTAGATGTAGTAAGAATCTGCCAAGAGCATTGCTGGTAAGGCTTGCGAGTCATTAATGAGCCATGGACAGCGAGATTCGAACCTTCTACGTTAGAATGCGCAAGTAGAGAACAATATGCAAAGGGTTTATTAAGAAAGACAATAATTCACAATTTGCAAAGATTATCGTCCTCGGACGCGTCGACAAGTTAAATTGGCTTGTTAGTTTCCAAGGATTAAACACTTTGCATTTAAGTCCACAATTTGCGGTTCACTCGCCAGGCGCCTATTAGATAAAGAACGGTTTTTAATACTAACCACACTCCGCAGTTTTACCCGCGTGGTTCCCGTTCCCGTGGGAATACGGAGATAAAATAGCCTATCGTACTCAAGGATAATGTAGCTTTCTAATGGTGAATTTTTAAAATCGGTCTAGTTGAGTTTATTCGTTACATAATACAACTTACAAATCTTTCCTCTTCTTTATAATATTGAGAGAAGATTTTTGAAGCGGTTTTACAGTAAGACCTGTTTGGCGCAGTTGGCGGCTGAGACGCAGTACGTTGCGAGCTCGATCCCCGCCGAGGGACAAAGTTTTTGCTCTGTCTGGAGATATTTGTGAAGGTCCCATCCTGTACTACTGAAATCTTGTAACACAATTACAAGATAATGTTTTCTACCTCTATAAGTATTCTATGGAGCAGGCACCAGTGCCTATAACACAAGCTGCTGCTAGTGTGAAAAGTCAAGCATTATTTATTTATTTGAGTACACTACATTTTTAGGCGTACTTACTAAAAACATTTTTATTTTTTATAGTGAATTGGCTACAACTCAATATATTTTTGGGGTAAAGTTCAGAGTCGAAATAAGTGTCATATCTGAAACAAATTGCATTTCAATGGTCTGAAACCACTCTCATTCTCTTGCCACAATAATGTATGAGTAATCTTAAGCTCTGAAGGCTTTAATTGGAAACTAAGCGAACTTACCTGAGGCAAAGTTTTAGTAGTAAGTAGTTTTCGTTCGTCCGAAGAAAAATGCGAATTTACAAAAGACAATTGATAAACAATTAAGGTTATATTTAATTGTTTACGAAGTCATTGTTACAACTGGCCAATTAGCAAAACTAATTAATTCTAAATTTACTTTTACAAATTAGCCTGTCAAGACGAGTAAATTAAACAAGTGTGAGTTGGCACTGTATGCGTTAGTAACAATTGTGTCACATAATGTCCCATTCATAAAGCTTTCTAACCGCCGCATAACTCAGCGGACCAATCCAGTTAATATGTGAATTCCTGCAGTCACTCGACGCATTTCAGAAAATTGCGGCCACAATATCATCCTCATCAACCCACATTCGTGTACGTAGGACATAGGCATCATCAACGCCAGTAATGTAAGGCTTGCTAGTCATAAATGAGCTAATATCATCTTGCCATAGGGTGTCTTCAGTAGAATGTTGCCCAAACTCTCTTGGCCCGGATGCAGTAAGAAACTGCCAAGAGATACCTCCGGAAGATGGGCAGCGGAAAGCGGAGCGGGCATCCAGTTGACTGGTAATTAAACGATGTCATTTGGAACCCACACGCTTGGAAACCACAGCCTAACTTACAGCCCAAAATCAAGAATCAGCCATAGGTTGATAAACGCCACTCTTCCCTCGCAATATCTTTATCGGTTGTTCCGGCGCCGATAACATGGAGCCAACGCCTAAGAAAATAGTATTATCACTTCAAATGCTTTATTTACAAGAGTTCGTGACGTGGCGTAAAATGCGCGGTCCAATAGATTCATATCGAACGATAAGATTTCGAGCGTTGTGATTGGTCAATTCATGCACCGCTAAGCGCTTCGTTCAGCTTAGTGTAAGCGCACCCTAACTTGCAATAGCGAATTACAAGCGCTTCCTCTGAGAAACCAGAGCAGGCAGGTACTGCTGCGAGTTAAACGTTATCATTTTGACCCCGTTCCAATATTTTAAGGATGCGATTCTACTAAGGCAGAGCAGTGTAGAGTTTGGCATAATTGACTAATCACAACCCCTGACGGGCACAGGACTCGAGAAAACGATTTTCGCTCCTATCCGCTGTAGTGGAAACGTTTGAGTAACAACCCTAAGCTGAATGAATTTCTTCGAGTCACAAGAATCAAGAATAGGAAAGTAAACGCCTCGCAATATCTTTATCAATGGTTCCGGCTGCTCCGATAACATCGGAGTTAACGCCTAAGAAAATAGTTTCTTACCACTGCAAATGCTTTATTTACAAGGGTTCGTGACGTGGGGTAAAATGCGCGAATTTCGATAGATTGATAACAATCTATTGATGCAAGCTTCTGTACGCAAGACGTTAATTCTAAGAATCAAGATCACAGTTTAATTGTCTTGGAAAACTTTACGAATTTTTTTCCATCATTATTTTTTTAAATCGTCATTGCCAATCATGCTATTTTCAAGTAATTATTATTTTTTCTTATCCTTGTTAATATTTTAATTATCACTTTGTTCCTAAGTATCTTCAAAGGTTGAATTTTGATCAAATATAGTCTTCATAATGTCTACAGTAACAATAGACCTTCAATTACTGGATTGTTTCCTCTTGTACTATAATTGTTGCTGATTGTTCATTAATTGCAATGAGATAAATCACGCTTTCGCGAGTAACAATAGGTTCTTAACTAGATTAACTGTATGCTTTGGTGATTAGGTTCAAAATTGATAAACACGACGACAGAGTATCTAGTCACTACGTAGTTTTATCCTGAGCTATGTGTCAGTGAACTGCAACTTAACCGAATTATCGGCCAATCTTTTATAAGTCGTCCTCTATCGAAGATTAATAAATAACTAATACTGCTCTACCATATATTCTTTGATAATTTTAAATCATAGAAAAACCCAAAACTTTATGTTGATTCTGCTTTATTTATTTATTATTTATTTATTTATTTATTTGAGCCACCAACAGAATTAATCTTAATTAATCTTCTTTAATCCCCAATACAAATTAAACTATAGTTTTTAAAACTTAGCTTGATCGCTGAGACATATGACATTTGCCAAGTGACACGAACAAGGCTGGGACGATGTTGAAAATATGACGGTAATGTTGGTTACAATGTCTCATCGGCATCGCATATCAATCAAGACAGTCCCAACCATAAAGTACGACGCTGCCACAGGTCATGTATACCATTACAAAATTCAGAACTTGATGGCTTTTGATGACAGCTGTCGCAGCGATCAAGCTAAGTTTTATGGACCATAGCTCATTTAGGTACCACATCAAATCAGTAAATAAACGCGTTATTATGTCCAGCCTGATACCAAAGCTACAATGTGACGTATCCCAGCTGACTTTAGTGACGTTTGACTGACAGCCTAACATGGCAACGTCTGTTCTCCCCGCATTGCGATATGCATAAGAATTATCCTGGATTTTATCTACTACAAGTCAACTTCAAAATATTTCATACATATTTTCAACGATTGTCGCTACCGTATAGTTGATTGAACTCATGGCAAATAAACGTTGTATTTCCTTACACAATTCTAAATCTTAGCAAAGGCACCACCCACTTTGATTTTGAAACTTTAGTTGCGTTATAAAAAATTCTCTCTACATTACCATTCCCCAATGCAAATTTAAACTGACTTATTTAGGAATCACACAGCAAATGAACGCGTAATTATTCCAAGCTTGTAGCCAAAGCTGCAAATGACCCAACCATGTGACGTAGTCCAGCTGACTTCAGTGACGTTTGACTGACAGCCTAATATTGCAACGTCCGTCCTCCCCGCATTGCGATATGCAATCAAAATTATCCTGGATTTTATCTACTACAAGTCAACTTCAAAAGATTGTCGTTACTGTATAGTTAATTTAACTCATAGGTAACAAAGCAATGTCTTCCCTTACACAAGTCTAAACCATACATGAGACACCCACCCACTTTGATTTAGAAACTTCAGTTATACAAAATTATGTTTTCATTCCCAATCCCCAAAGAAAATTTAAACTAGCACATTTGAGAACCACATAGCAAATGAACGCGTATTTATCCCTAGCTTGAACCAAAGCTGCAAATGACCCAACAATGTTACGTAGCCCAGCTGACTTTAGTGACGTTTGACTGACAGCCTAACATGGCAACGTCCGTTCTCCCCGCATTGCGATATGCAATCAGAATTATCCTGGATTTTATCTACTACAAGACAACTCCAAAAGAACGCTACGGCATAGATGATTTCAATCATGAGTAACAAAGCAATGTCTTCCCTTAAACAATTCTAAACCATACATAAGACACCCACCTACTTTGATTAAACTTCAGTTGCTTTATAGAAAATTATGTTATCCCCCATCCCCAATGCAAATTTAAACTAGCTCATTTAGAAATCACATAGCAAATAAACGCGTAATTATCCCCAGCTTCAAAACCAAATCTGTAAATGACATAACAATGTGACGTAGCTGACATTCGTGACGTTTGACTGACAGCCGAACATAGCAATTTTCCATTCTACCCGCATTGCGATGTGTAATCAGTATTATCCCGGATTTAGCGATTCCACAGTCGAGCTAATGCAGTAATTATCGAGCTCCTATTGTGACCGACTGCCCCGTGCTCTCTTTTTTGGGATTTAAGGATTTTTTTTATAGCAGATTCGTTCTGTTTTAACGATTTGCCATGAGCTGGCTGATTTTAATGGAATGATTTCAAAAGTTGAATCTATATTCAAAGAAAAGCTCTTAAATCTATTAACCTTTGAGGAGCATAACCAAAAGGCTTTTTGATTTTGCTTAGCAAGTTATTGGATGATGGTATATGAAATGTCTTGCATCATTTAATACATCATCATCATCATCTCAGCCGTAGGACGTCGACTGCTGGACAAAGACCTCACCACGCTTGGCAAGCGGGTAGGTTATCATTTAATTATTATGTCTGATTATGGTATTTTCTCCCTCCGATAAGTGATTTCAGTCTTTTTGGTATCACCAGAAACAAGTTAATTATGTAACATTTGTTTTTGGTATCACTGATATGGAAAGTTGCGAAATTGAAATTATCGTGGCTAGACATCATTTAATAAATATAATACGGCTTACACCACGTACCTAACTTATTATCATCTTGCTTCGTCTCGCGGCCCTCGGAGTCGGCCACGAACGGTGCTCATGAAGAAGGGCCTCTAAATGGTCTACGAAACGTCAGCAAGATGATAATAAGTTAGGTACGTGGTGTAAGCCGTATTATATTTATTAAAAGTTGCGAAATGTAGAAACAGTTTTTTGTAAACATTGTAGTACTTCCACATTAAATTAACAACATTTTATCGGAGATCTTCTCTATGCTTCGTTAAAACTTTTAATTAATTTTCTTAGCAATGTACTTTTCCGTATTCTGTGATAATCCTGATAAGATTGTAGAGTTTCGCGCGCTAAATAAACTCTGATAACGGAGTTGTATTTTTAATCAATTATAAATGGGTTCTATGTTTCAATTTAGATACGAGTATCATGGGTTTTACATAAAATTATTTATTGTCCACGATTGTTTGCTTTGTAGTTTTAATAAGCATTTACGTCAATCATCGCTGCCTGGAATAGGATCGCTCATAGCGATAAGGCCTCCCATTGTAAATTCATTTGTTTATCTTTGAAATAACACAATTCAGGAGGTTTTTGTGTTATTTTTAAGTTGGTGTGCAATGAAGTTATTGCCGTAGGGTGCCGGCAGTAGAATGTTGCTCCTAATCTCTTTCGCGTGGATGCAGTAAGAACCTACTAAGGGAAGCCTCCGGAAGATGGGCAGCTGCGTCTTACCGTGTATCAAACACCCGTACTGCGCTTGCCAATAGTGGCGAGTATGGCAACAACCCTACATGTTTGGTACGTAGTGGTCCATGAGGGAGGCCTTTGACACGTTACCCAGATCCCAGCGATGGGCTAA
Source organism: Pasiphila rectangulata (assembly GCA_963082625.1). Taxonomy (NCBI): domain Eukaryota; kingdom Metazoa; phylum Arthropoda; class Insecta; order Lepidoptera; family Geometridae; genus Pasiphila; species Pasiphila rectangulata. Next base: position 8,809,404 of record OY720240.1, read on the forward strand.
GATTGCCACAGAGGACACCCGACGACGAGGCAGGTCAGAGAAGTGCTGGCGCGATGACCTAGACGGGTTCCATGGAAAGGAAAAAACGTAGAGAAACGGGGGAGGCCTTTGCCCAGCAGTGGGACAGTACAGGCTAGTGAAAAAAGCTTATCAATCATCGTCATTTCTTGTATCAACATCCCAAACTGCGCTCAATTTACGTAATTTTAAACCGACGAACAAAAACGAAGGAGGTTTCTCAATTCGACCGTATGTACATATATATAATATTTACTTCTAATATTATATAATTGATCTAAAAAACTTTCGCGATCACAACACATTATTAACACATATTTAACCGGGTATTTATCGGAGCTACCCGAGTCAGTAGTCATGAGTCTTCCCGGGACCACGATGGGTGTAATCCTGTCGAAACGTCGGGCAATAATAAAGGTAAATAGCGCGATAAATACCCGGTTAAATACGTGTTAATAATGATCTAAAAAACATGAATAAAAGCCGAGTACAGTAGAATAGAATAGAATACGCTTTATTGGAACAACATACAAACAGTAATTAACTAAAAATAACACATAATGCTGCTCAATGGGCGGCCTTATCACTAAAAGCGATCTCTTCCAGGCAACCTTTGGATGGACATGAATGGGTTGAAAAAAAAAGACGACGGTGGCGTAAATTCTACGTAAAATAATATGAAATATTCATAATTAATATACATAAGCATACTTAGAAATACATATGTACATAAACATAGGTACTACTATAATACATAAAATATTAATGTAATACACATATAATATACATACATATTTATATAACTTTGTTAACAGTATTTCCGTATAATTTTAGGTAAGTAGCTTACGAACTCGTGTGCCTTTATTAATGCAAAAAGATCATTAATTGACTCTCATATGAGACTTGTACGCGTTAAAAATATAGTTATAATATATTTTGCTCCACACATGACATGTTATTTCATAACTAACATTATATTTCTATTTTTACAGGTAAAGGCAAAATGCTGTTCCCCACCTGCGTGAGCTAACCTAATTAAGTTTCATGTCATGCATTAGTTAGACCGACCGAATTTAATTATAAATTTGACCTAGTACTAACCAGAAAGTACCTATCCTTATACCGTATTGCTGATGTCATGGACCGACGGTATGTTATGCCTATTTGTAATTTACGAGCCCAATCACTTGCATTCAGTCAGAACAATTGTCCTTGTGCTGTGCAATAGTGCCGTGGGGTGCCGCCAGTGGAATGTTACCCCTCCTCTCCTACCCGTGGATGCAGTAAGAGCCTGCTGGGACACCTCCGGAAGATGGGCAGCAGCGTCTTTCCGTATATCAACATCCCGTACTGCGCTCACCAACCCGCCTGCCAAGCGTGGTGAGTATGGCAACTGCCCCTCATGGAGATCCATGAGGGAGGCGTTAGTTCAGTAGTGGACGTTTTACGGCTGAAATGATGATGATGATGTCATGGACTTTTAATTTACGAGCCCAATCCTTTGCATTGAGTCAAAACAATTGGCCTTTTGATTGTTTAACTGAATATTACCCCTCCTCTCAAGCCCGTGGTGGATGCAGTAAGAGCCTGCTAAGGAATACTAACGGAAGATGGGCGGCAGCGTCTTTCCGTGTATCGACATCCCGTACTGCGCTCGCCAGCCGCTCGTATCCCTTGGTCTTACTGCAACTATGGGCTAGAGAGAAGGACAACATTCTAATGCCGGCACCCTACGGATAATCGCCGGATCGAAAGTAAATAGACTAAAAACTCCCCCCCGCCCCCTTGAAGGTTGGAGGTTGCTTACTAAGCTCCGCGTTTATTTGTTTTAAATAATTAGAAATGTCGAATAAAGCAATGGAAACTGCTCTCCGAGACCTTACTAAGACTGTGATCTCTATGCAGGATAAAATAACTGCACTGGAAAAGGTCGTATTAGATCAAAATTTGCTAATAAAGAAATTAATCAGTGACGGTGAAAACCAAAGTGCATCATCAAAACCAGTGCCGGTAGATATAGCTGCGGGTAATATCGTCGTTCCGAACAGCTCTCGGCCAATGCGAGAAGCCCGTATTCGGGCTGCATCGGCACTCTCCGTAAATGTTCGAAAGAATAAGAATGCGCGCAATGTATCGCCAGCCCTGTCCGCTGCTCGGGTGGACCCAGCCGATGCGAGCACGATTCCAGCCGATGTGCGCACGATTCCAGCAGATGTGCGCACGATTGCAGCCGAAGCTACCAGTGCGTCGTCGTCGGAGTCAAGCCGAAGCGCCCCGACTAGTCACAAGATTCATGCGAAGCCGAACGCCCAACTGAATGAAGCAAACAGCGATATCAACAATGGCGGAGAATGGACCAATGTCACCCAGCGTCGACCCCGCCGCGCACCTACTAATGTGACCCGTGGCACTGCTGCCCCTGGATCAGGATTATCCGCGTCAGAACGGAAAACTTATCTTCATTTGTACTATCTACAATTAGGATCAACGTCAGAGCAAGTTATTGCCCACCTTCGTAATATTTGCCCTGACGACAACTGCTCGGCTGAGCAGCTGAAGCCGCGAGGCGACTACGCATCGTTCAAGATATCAGTCCCATCCAAAAATATTGATAAATACCTGAAACCCGAACACTGGGCTGAAGATGTGCACATTAAGCCGTGGCGTAGTGGATTTCGCAAGCCACGGCAGCAGACGGACTAATATTCGTAGAAAAGTTCATAACAAACACTATTCGCTTTATTATCAAAACGTTAGAGGCCTTCGCACTAAACTAGACGCCTGTAAAAAGGCTATGTTAGTTGAATCAGCTGATTTCTTTGCTCTTACGGAAACATTCCTAATCAGCAGTTTGTATGACGCCGAAGTGATCCCCCAGGGTTACACGGTGCTGCGCAAGGATCGCGCTGGCGACACCGGCTATGGCGGGGTACTGCTAGCCGTTCGCGACCAGTATAAAATCCAACAGATAAATGTTGACGGTTGTTTGAGCGATAGTGTTGAGATAGTAATGGGTATTGTTTCACTAAAACATAAACGAGTTATAATATGTGTCGTATACATACCTCCTAATTCCAAAGATTCCAATTATATAGATTCATTCTGTGTTATCGAAAATCTCAAAGCCAAGTATAGCAAATTCGATGTAATAATAATAGGCGATTTTAATTTAAATTCTGCAACTCAAAATTCACTCATGCATTACACTTGTTTATTATCTTATTGTGATTTAAAACAGCACTGTTCAATCCTTAACGAACACGGCACTATGTTAGACTTAGTCCTGAGCAATCTGGGTAGTGAGCATATTGAGGTCAAAAGAAACGCAACCCCTTTGGTTCCCATGGATGCATACCATCCGCCGCTCACGGTGAGCATTCTTAGTCCGCGCCCGGCGAGGCTGCGAAGCCGACTGTCTCGCGTGAGTGAGCCGCCGTCGTCGCCTGGCTGTGCTGCTGATACAGCAGACTTGCCTCGGCTACATAATTTCTGGAAGGCTGACTTTCAATCACTATACAGTGAACTATGCACTGTTTCATGGAATGACCTATTTCTTTGTACGGATGTTAATGAGGCAGTTTCTCTTTTTTATAATAAACTAAATATTTGTTTTGACTTACATGTACCAGTTAAACGAGCGAATAAATTCAATAACTCAAAATATGATTACCCAATATGGTTTACACCCGAAATAATAAAAACTTTGAAAAATAAACACTTTCATTTAAAAAAATTTAAACAACTAAACTTAGATTTTAACCACGAAATGTTTAAGTTTTATCGACAGCAGGCTAAGGAACTTATTGACTCATCATATAGCTTTTTTATAAAACGAACCGAGGCAAACATAAAAGCAGATCCTAAAAGTTTTTGGCAATTTGTCAAAGACCAACAGGCTACTAGGACTATGTGTACTGAATTTGAATTTGACGGTAAGACTGTGACGGGTCGGAGCGCTGCAAATGCTTTTGCATCTTATTTCAGCTCAGTGTTTCTACCCCATGACCCTGTTCTATCTGCAGTCGACGCAGAACGCGAAGTATCAGACCCTTTAAGTTCCTCAAGAATTGTGATAGATTTCATCAGTCCTACGGACCTTACTATAGCTATTCGCCGCCTTAAGGCTCATTCTTCCAGCGGACCTGATGGTATTCCACCGTTCATTGTGAAAGATTGTCGAGCTATTCTTGGAAAACCGCTACTTTTTCTTTACAACTTGGCAATATCAACAGCTGTATATCCAGATGATTGGAAAGTCTCTCGTGTTACTCCCATATCTAAAGGTGGACCCAGGTCAAAGGTGGAAAACTATCGGCCAATAGCAGTTCTGTCGGCCTTCGGCAAAGTATTTGAGTCTATATTAAACCATAGTATCACCAGACAAGTAAAAAGCCAGCTATCAGATAGACAACATGGTTTCAGAACAGGAAAGTCCACAACTACTAATCACATAAACTTTGTGGACTTTGCAGTCAAAGAGATGGATAATTTTAGGCAAGTCAATGCTGCCTATTTTGATTTTAAAAAGGCATTCGACCGTGTCCACAACGATGTCCTATTGAAAAAATTTGCAGCCGTCGGCTTCACACCTAAATTACTTCAGTTATTTGCTAGCTACTTCCTGAACCGAGTGCAGTACGTCCAGCTCAACGGGTACCGATCTGAGCAGTATGTGACTTGCTCTGGAGTGAGCCAAGGTAGTACATTAGGACCGACTCAGTTTCTCATTATGATAAATGACCTGCCGCAGGTCATCAGTTCTGCTGAATGCCTCCTATTTGCCGATGACCTGAAGCTTTTTCTAGGGGTAGCTGGCCCTGAAGACTGTGAAGCGCTTCAAAGGGACATAGATAATGTGGTGTGCTGGGGAAATTGCAATTACCTCGAATTTAATAGTTCCAAGTGCAAAACTATCTCCTTTACTAGATCTCGAACGCATCTCCAGTACACTTACAATATATCGGGGGTCCCTCTTGAACGTGTCACAAAAATAAGAGACCTAGGACTAATGTTAGACCAAGAATTAACATTCAACCCACATATCCAAGATATTTGTGCCAAAGCTATGAAGTCGTTGGGGTTTGTCATGAGACAAACATCTCGATTTAATGATAGGAATGCCATCATTTTACTTTATTATGCGTACGTTAGAAGCAAATTAGAATTTAGTTCTCTTGTATGGGACCCGCACGAAGACAAATACAACGTCATGATAGAACGAGTACAAAAAAAATTCTCTCGCTACTTATTTAAGAAAATGCATGGATACTATCCCTACCTGTATCCATCGCTATTTGTTGCTGGAATGGTAGGTATGAACACCTTACAGTTGAGACGCAAATGTGCATTACTCCTACACTACTACATGCTATTCCACAACAAAATAGATAACCCGAGTGCGTTGTCTCGCTGCTCCTTGTTCGTGCCAGACAGGCGGCGACGGCTGCGCTCGCCGCGCCTATTCGCTACCCCGCCGGTGCGCACACAAACCGCGCAGTATGCTCCCACGACTCAGGCCCTCAATTTGCTCAATGCCCTGCTAAATCAGGACCAGGAAATAGATATTTTCAACTGTAAACCTAATATGTTTTTAGATAAGTGTATTCGTTTTTTTAGTTAAGTATTAAGTGTATGTAATGTGTACTTACAATAACCTGCTGCACGCGTTGGCGTCGGCTGTAAGTGCAGCAGGCAACTGATATAAATAAATAAATAAATAAATAAATAAATAAAAGAGGCCAGATGCGTGTCGGGCCACGCACCGTATAGAGTTCCGTAGTTACCCGACCTGTTGTTAGAAGTTGATGTGTATTTTTTACGTTTACCCAAACGTATTAACAGGTATTCATTGAGTTTTGGGTATTAAGTATTCCGGTATGTCTGGTAAACCGTATTACTCATTTGAGCGACATAAGCTTGCCTAACCGTTAAGTTTTCCTGAAAAGTTCTTGGTTAAATCGAAAAACTGGCAACCCCTATATGGCTTTAAAATACCTATTTAACGATACCGTACACGATGGCAATGGAGAAAAAAAAGTTCGTCCGCATCTTACGTATATGGGAGCTACCTCAAATTAATTATTTTTAGTATTTTTACCTATACCTTAGGTGTCATTATATTAACATGTCCATACAAAATTGCAGCTCTCTAGGCCTAATAATCTTTTTGTAAACTCGCAGACAGACACAGACGGACAGAGAGAAAGCGAACTTGTAAAACGGAACCCTAAAAATCGTGGTATGTGCCACCATTTTTCTATTTACTTTATTTTTAGATATAATGGTCTTGAGCCCCTTCATAACTACTCGTGAAATAACTTCGTAGAAGAATTACTACTAAGCCGACTGAAGTTGAAGCTGCTCCAATTTCAAGTATTTGTTTTTAGTATAGAAAACATAAAAGCATTGGTTTTATGTTTTGTTTGCTTTACGTTTGCGGAAACAGTACACTGTAGAACAGTATCAAAATATAATTTTCAGTTGTTTTATTACAATTTACGATATTGTTTGTTTTGAAAACACACAGCGCGTATATTTTTTTCATAAAAAATGTGGGGTTTAAAGTTTATTACAAAATCTTTGATAGAGACGTAAATTATGTTTCAGATGCTTGTTTTGTGTTCTCTAATCTAGTAAGGACTTACATAAAAAAAGGTGATTAATACAGCGTCAAAAACTGGTTTTTATGCTGTACGGGGCACTGCAGTGCATGGGACATTGTTGGATGGATAAGTTCTATATCTAGATAGAAGCCAGAACCTATACTTAGATATTTGTTCCGCGTCTAGGTATTTTTTTATGTAAGTATTTAAAAAAAATGTGTATCAATATTCTATCAAACATCTGCTTGCCATAGTACAAGCTTATAGTTTGGGACTACACGGTGTTGTGTGAAGTGTTCAGCAAAATTAATTCCTTATTTTTTATTTATACCATCATCCCAACCAAGTCGGCTATAGGTTAGAGGAAAGTACGAGTCAGGGTAACATAGTAAGATTAGGGTTGATTAAAAACGGTCGACCTGGCACAAGCTCTAACAAATCCCTGTCATAGTATCAAAGTTACACAAACTTGATAATTACCTGTTTGCTATAGACTTCTTTTAAAAACGTCACCTACAACTTTTGCTAAACAAATTGAGATTCTTTTACAATTTTAGGGGTCCTTAGGAGTAAACTTATTAATGTAATAAGTTTACTCCTAAGGACCCCTAAAATTGTAAAAGAATCTCAATTTGTTGTCAAGGACAAAACTTATTTATGTTTTAAGGCCAGTCTATAGGCTAGCTACTGGCCCATCTATTAAGGTTTGTCCTTGTATTTATAAATAGCTAAGCACTGCACGCACAACCATCAGGATTTCATTTATTCATTTCATTTATTTATTTATTGCATAATGTACAAATTGATTAGCTTAGGTCTTAGGATCCATCAGTCCCAAACTAAGCAAAGCTTAGTTGGTAACCAGATGATTGATTATGTAATACTTACGTATATTTCTTTAAGTAAATATATACTTATACTTTTTTTATTAACCTATTTTGTCCCACTGCTGGGCAAAGGTCTCCCCCAAACTCTTCCAGTCTTCGCTGTCTTATCACATTATTACCACGCTTATCATATTCGATTTTTTTTACTAGAAATATTATTAAATTAAATTATTATTTTTGGTTTGATTTCATTATCATAGAAATCAAACCCGAGATACATATCTGCAGAAAAACAAACATTGGTCCCCCGTCTAAGACTAACTCCCGGCTGAGACGCGGGAGATTGGGTTCGGTCTCCTGCATCTCAGCCGGTTGTTAACCCCGGGAGTTAGCTACCGAGGTCGTTAAAACACACAAAGATTGTTGCTAACTGATGAACGTTTAACGTCCAGTCTATTAGCAGTCTTCACTGAGGCGTAGAAATCGGAAGATTGGATTTGTTTATAGTTATGAACAATCAAAAAGTTACATAAATACATGCCATCTGTGTAACAAACAATTACTAGCAAGTACGGAAGACCAGCGCCGTAGTACGGCCTACTGTGCCACATGTTGACTAGTGACCGTCTTTGTTCCCATAATTATATTTATTAATAAATGTTAGATTTGCCCTTATCTAAAATAATACTAAATGTCTAATATTTCCTTCTATACATACATATAAACTAACTAGTGAGTGGGTGGTGCGCGAGCTGCTTCGCAGCACGCGAGGGTTGTTTAAAAAGAGTCGAGGGTAGGTTGTGCGCGAGCTGCTGCGGAGCTCGCGAAGTTTTACCTGAAAAAAAAAAAAAAAATTAAGAAGGTTGAAAAGGGGTAGTTTTAGATTTTTCTCGTACTCACCCCCCCAACCCTCTACACAACCCCGTTTACAGATTCTCGAAATTCCAACTGGAAGTGGGAGAACAATGATGTCAGTCAGTGAATCAGTCAGTGGTAGTCTAGCTATGTATATATAAAGTAAATAAAAGTAATGAAACGGATATTTAAACCAGTAAGAAGTATATGTAAAACTAGCTTCTGCCCGCCGCTTCGCATGCGTTTTACCCGAATAAAAAGCAGCCTACGTGTGCAAAGTTTCAGCTCAATCCGTAGCCTAGTTTTTGCGTGAAGAGGTAACAAACCTCCATCCAAACAAACTTTCGCCTTTATAATATTAGTGGGATATTAGATAAACAGTTTATATAAACAGTTAATAAATTCGGCCAGGTGCGTGTCGGGCCACCTTGTTTTACTACAGAACCCTAAATAACGATCCCTATGACGCAAGCGAACAAGCAGAAACCTCTAGGGCCCTTGTTGAGAGGTTAAGAAAACGAAATTGAAAATTAGAAGGAACCCTCAAAGCGCGCAGCTACCTCTCACTTACCCTACTGTTTTTTCCTTTCATAATAACGTTCCCGCTTCCTTAACAAACTTCCAAGTGCTTATTGAATTTTCTCAAGTTTTGATAGGTTTTCCGACGATTTCTTTCCGTGTCTCCTTTGGAAACTTGGTGGTCCAGTAATTTAGATAGCAAATATTATAAAAAGTTTGTTTGTGGACGGCATTGATGGTATCTTGTCTTTTTTAACGGATCTGGACGATCCTATAAGCTGCTGTGGAATTTAGGACTTTATCTTGACAGCATAGAGATCCTTTTTTCAACCGTAGGACTGCTGTCACGTCAACTGCTGCATAGGACTCCCTCATTTATCTCCAAGATGATGAGGACACCCTCATGTTGACATACTCGCCACGGTTGGCGAGCGCAGTTCCGGAAGATGGGCAGCAGCGTCTCACCGTGTATCAACATAGGCGAGCGCAGTTCCGGAAGATGGGCAGCAGCGTCTCACCGTGTATCAACATAGGCGAGCGCAGTTCCGGAAGATGGGCAGCAGCGTCTCACCGTGTAGCCACGGTTGGCGAGCGCAGTTCCGGAAGATGGGCAGCAGCGTCTCACCGTGTATCAACATAGGCGAGCGCAGTTCCGGAAGATGGGCAGCAGCGTCTCACCGTGTATCAACATAGGCGAGCGCAGTTCCGGAAGATGGGCAGCAGCGTCTCACCGTGTATCAACATAGGCGAGCGCAGTTCCGGAAGATGGGCAGCAGCGTCTCACCGTGTATCAACATAGGCGAGCGCAGTTCCGGAAGATGGGCAGCAGCGTCTCACCGTGTATCAACATAGGCGAGCGCAGTTCCGGAAGATGGGCAGCAGCGTCTCACCGTGTAGCCACGGTTGGCGAGCGCAGTTCCGGAAGATGGGCAGCAGCGTCTCACCGTGTATCAACATAGGCGAGCGCAGTTCCGGAAGATGGGCAGCAGCGTCTCACCGTGTATCAACATAGGCGAGCGCAGTTCCGGAAGATGGGCAGCAGCGTCTCACCGTGTATCAACATAGGCGAGCGCAGTTCCGGAAGATGGGCAGCAGCGTCTCACCGTGTATCAACATAGGCGAGCGCAGTTCCGGAAGATGGGCAGCAGCGTCTCACCGTGTAGCCACGGTTGGCGAGCGCAGTTCCGGAAGATGGGCAGCAGCGTCTCACCGTGTATCAACATAGGCGAGCGCAGTTCCGGAAGATGGGCAGCAGCGTCTCACCGTGTATCAACATAGGCGAGCGCAGTTCCGGAAGATGGGCAGCAGCGTCTCACCGTGTATCAACATAGGCGAGCGCAGTTCCGGAAGATGGGCAGCAGCGTCTCACCGTGTAGCCACGGTTGGCGAGCGCAGTTCCGGAAGATGGGCAGCAGCGTCTCACCGTGTATCAACATAGGCGAGCGCAGTTCCGGAAGATGGGCAGCAGCGTCTCACCGTGTAGCCACGGTTGGCGAGCGCAGTTCCGGAAGATGGGCAGCAGCGTCTCACCGTGTATCAACATAGGCGAGCGCAGTTCCGGAAGATGGGCAGCAGCGTCTCACCGAAATGTTGATATACGGTGAGACGCTTCTGCCCATCTTCCGGAAGTATCCCTTGGCAGATTCTTTAGCATCCACAGGCAAGAGTAGCAATATGTTACGGCCGGCACCCCACGGCACGGGATTGGGTTGCATTATAAACTTGAAGATTGAGAAGTTGTATGTGGGCAGCCTTTTTAGCCCTCGACGCAAAAAGCGAGGGGTGTTATAACTTTAACTTGTCTGTCTGTGTATCTGTCTGAGTCTGTCGTATCGTAGCTCCAAAACGGATGAACCGATTTTCGTTTAGTTTTTTTTGTGTCATAGATAATTTTATCCAGAGTGTTCTTAGCCGTGTTTCATGTAAATCTGTTCAGCAGTTTGAAGATCTTCAGCTCTCTTTTAAAATATACTAAAGTGTGGTATCAAATGAAAGGGCTTAATGCGTTGATTGCAAAACTGAGGGTAAAAATTAGGTTACCTCAGAGGTTAGTTAAATTTTTCGGGGGTTCATTAAAATTTTTAATTTTATAAACTTGTTTAAAATAAAGCAAACGTTAAAATAGAAAATAGAATCTGCAGAGAAATTACAAACATTTGTCCTGCGACGGGAATCGAAATGACTAAAAACATTCGTTCCGAGTTATTACTTCGTGCAATGATTTACGAATACAGCGGGTACTAACCGACACACGCCATTACCGACGCTTGCGCAAGATCCATGCATCATCCTAACAATGACATGCGTATGCGCAATAATAGAACCGACTTTCCGTGTTTATCCGATCCACTGGCTTTGCATAGTGGGCAATGCAGTTTATTTACCACCAACTAGATGGATTGATGATTTGCCAACGGTCGGTAGACGGTAAGATGGTACAGATTTGGGGAGGTTTTTTTTCACCATCATCATTTCAGCCGTAAAACGTCCACTATTGAACACAGGGGAGGCCTGTGTTCAGTAGTGGACGTTTTACGGCTTGCCCCATGTTTTTTTTCTGGCAATCGAAGGTTTACTGTAATTTTGCGTTTAGTCAAATTTATCTCAATTTTAAGCTTAAAATCGGGGGATTTCCATAAATAAACAAAATTAGGGATGATTAAAAAACACGCCGTGGGATGCCGGCAGTAGAATGCCTACTAGAATGTTACCCCTCCTCTCCTACCAGTGGATGCAGTAAGAGCCTGGTAAGGGACACCTCCGGAAGATGGGCAGCAGCGTCTATCCGTTTATCAACATCCCATACTGCGCGGTGAGCGCCCGCCTGCCAAGCGTGGTGAGAATGGAGGCCTGTGTTCATCAGTGGACGTTTTATGGCTGAAATGATGATGATGATGACTTACTACGCTTGGCAGGCGTCAAGCTTAGTAAGTAAGTATGGCAACATTAATCCCGACATGACCAGGAAGGACTTGGTGATTTATGAGAGAGGTCTACTCTAGCAGTGGACGTCCTACGGCTGAAATGATGATGAAAATTATTGAGAATTTCGAATTCGTTGCTGGCGAGAAGTTACGCCCACTTGTAGCGGGTAGACGCTTGCTTTCATTGCAACTCAGTCGCTTATCGCATGCAAATGTCGAAGGCTGAGTATGAGTGGTATGAGTGTGCAATTCTTGTTACTGATACTGATAATACAAAATGCGTAAATAGCGCGAACACAGATCATCATCATCTCAGCCGTAGGACGTCCACAGCTGGACATAAGTCTCCATCAAGGATCTTTGTACTGGTCATGCGCTTAGCAGGCGGGTTGGCGAGCGCAGTACGGGATGTTGATACACGGAAAGACGCTGCTGCCCATCTTCTGGAGGTATCCCTTAGCAGGCTCTTACTGAGAGGTGAGGTGCACTATGAAGGGATTTTTCGAAATTCCCACGGGAACGGGAACTACGCGGGTGAATCTGCGGGGTGCGGCTAGTACTAGTATATAATTACCATAGCCTATTTTCTTTATTACTGCACCTAGAGCTTTTATTACGACTAATAAATCTCATCAACAAGACACGGCGACTCATTTAGTTAGCAGCGACACGCATAAAACGATACATCATTTGTCGTAAGTAGTAGTTTTGATGCTACACAGGATTTGATGAATATCTCCACTCTAACAGTTCGTGGCTGCAGTAAAGACATTTAAACAAATCGAAAAATGTTCAAAAACCTCCAGCCTGACAGTTCAGGCGCTACAGTGTACGTACATACGGTGAATGACAGTTTAGGCGCTACGGTGTACGTACATACGGTGAATGACAGTTTAGGCGCTACGGTGTACGTACATACGATGAATGACAGTTTAGGCGCTACGGTGTACGTACATACGGTGAATGACAGTTTAGCCGCTACGGTGTACGTACATACGGTGAAACATAAGTAAATACAATCTATCATACTCAAACAAATTCACTTTACTTCCGGCTTTGCCGTAGTGGGATTAATAATAATTATCTATGTGACAAAATATATATATATTAAATCTAAAAAATTACAACAGTTTAGCTATTGTTATTTTTTTAACATTTCTTGAAAACGCAACTTGTTAAGTTTTATGAGTTTTTAATCAGAAGATTAATTTTCTATCCCGATTGTTCGTGCAGTCTCAATTCTTCTTTTAACGGCAGCTTATTGTTTAAGTCTTTATTTACACAGGTATTGTTAAGAAAGAGGGGTTGGACCATAGCTAGCACACACTATAGCCATCTTCGCCGAGTGGTACCACCGACTTATGATCCGAAGGTATAAGATATCGGCCCTGCACCAATGGTATTTCTTTCTCGAAATAAATATGTGCACATCTAACACGTGCTTTGTCGGTGAAGAATTACATCGTGAGGCCAACTTGAGGACGATAATCCTCATCATTTCAGCCGTATGACGTACACTACAGAACACAAGCCTTCCCTCATTCATGGATCTCCGTGAGGGGTAGTTGCCATACTCTCCACGCTTGGCAGGCGGGTTGGCACAGTACCTACGGAATGTTGATACACGGAAAGACACTGTTGCCCATCTTCCGGAGCATCCGCGGGCATGAGAGGAGGGGTAACATTCTACTGCCGGCACCTCACGGCAATATAAATGTTATTTATTTAACTAAATTGATAATAGTATGAATAAAAATAATGAATAACTTAGTTTTGATATAAAAATCAGTAATCATGTCGACGATGCTGATGTTCAACCATGTGGTTCAACCTTTCCTGGAAAGACGCTCGGTAAACAGCACTTTGCTTCGACGAAGATCAAATTATGGAGTATATACAAATTTATGGCAGTTGCAACACAAAAAAAACCTAAAACCTACCCGTACTTGGTATTTTTTTTTTTATTTAAATTACAAAAGGACTTCGTCGCTCAGCGACCATATTGTCCCGAAAAGGCTACACAATAATCAACATAATATAGTAAAAACAACAAACTTAACTTAATTCTTATCTAGACCTAATTCTAGCAACGTGATCAACATTTTTGATTCGTCCGACATCGGACTATTCAAAATGTACTTGGTGTTGTAACGACTATCTATTGAAGTCTTAAATACGAGTAGGTTATATATTCTATAATATATTTAAAATGTGCCTTTATCAGGCACATTTTAAATATGGGTAATACACCCTGTATCATAATATGTGTTTTAATTATTTTACCCGAAATATCGAATCAGTAGTAAATATGTTTAGGATTAAGAATTAATATAGCAATATAGGTTGTTTTATGTGTATTTGGATTCCCTTTGATAACTTTCTCTTATGTATCTTTAGATTATATATCCTTTTGTTATGTTTGTTTCACTTTAATTTTGTTTTATGGTTTGTTTTATGTCGACACTCGCCAAAAGTCCTACCTGAAAACCAGCGTTAATCCTTTATTTTTTAAGGATTAACATTATGCTGAGGTAGGGACCTTTTGGTTCACAAAAAACAATCAGGTACTTTTATTTATAAATTGTATCATGTACTTACTGTCTGTGGACCAGTAAATGTTTTCTTCTTGTTCTTCTCCTTCTTCTTATTGGAGTTTTAATTAACCTTTTTTGTTATGTTGGGCAGAGGTTTGAGGAAGATCAATTATGAAGTATATTTTTATGGCAGTTGCAGTATAAAAATAAGTAAGAAAAACCTACCGTACTTGGTACTGTAATGAATATTTTTTGGAGTCTGAAACACGAGTGGGTTATATTCTTTATTATATTCATCCTGATAAAAGCACGCTCTAAATATTGTCAACATTATGATTGAAATCGGATGAGTAGTTTTGTCACTTGGTTCTTTAACTAACCTTTTTTGTCCCACTGCTGGGCAAAGATCCCCCAAAGTCCTGATCCTTTGCAATCTCTCACCACTATCTGCCCAATGGTTTTGTCGATTTAGATATACAAAAATACCCAATCCCAGACAAATATCTGTAGTCATGCAAACATTCGTCCCCCGGCAGGAGTCGAACTGTATTAGCCAGACGTTGCCTCTTGCGTCTAAGCCAGCTAATATAACAACTATTATACGAAGGGTTTATCTTAGGTACCCTCAGTACTTACCATGTTGTGTAAGCATTTTGTGGCAGCCTATAATTGGGGGATAACTAGCCCTAAATACCTATTGGCATATATTAAGTTGCATTTATGTTTATATCGTGTTGGTGGCCCACAATAAATAAAAGGCTTCTAGTGGGAGTGTGTGAAAGTAAAGATAATAGTCATGTATGTGTTTATGAAGGGGTGTCTTACGTCCCCTTTATCGCAGCGATAATTGATGTAGGAATACTTTATGTTCATGTCGCACAACTCGATTTTATTAACCCTCGCTGGGCGGTTTGTCCCGACTGTCAATTTGGGCGGGAAACTTTTTCATTTAACTTCACGCTCAACTTTTTCGGCATTCTCTTGCAAAGTTTTGTTATTTAATGCCTGTATTTTTAATTGATTTAGGGCGGAATCGGTTTTGTTTTGTTACTCCAGGGTGCTGAAAAATTACTTGGTATTTACATACTTTTGGGCTACTGACCTTCCGTAATTTTTCGTGCATTAGTGTCACTAATATATACACAAAGCAGTGGTGTCTATTTAACTACTCATCTTATATTTTTATTTCACAAACTTTTATAAATATAACAGGCAATTCTTTACTGTTTCTAAATAATTAAACCAAATAACAATAAATTATAACTCTATTTCAGTAAAAAAAAAAAAAAAAAACTTACACAACACATAGCTTATTTGGTAGAGCAGTCATTACAAGAATATTATTTTTTTAAACTATGGTCTTTTTTTTAATTATTTTTGATGTTGAAATTACAAAGTAATGTGTTAACTATAATATGAACAAACAAAAACTATTCTAATCATCATATTTTTTTACTACAGCCTATGTAAATTTAAATCAGGCTATTTATCGGTCACAGTTTGGCGATCTATATGATCCAAACGATATTATATTTATTGTGTGTTTGTAAATGTCCTAACCGAATGACATTAACGCACAGCAATAATATTTAAATCTATCGATGTTAAGCATACATGAATCATCATATTAGCCGTAGAACGTCCGCTGCTGGACATAGGCCTTGCTCTGTGATCTCCAAGTACAGCAGCCTGCACCCACCGTCGATCTGCGGTTCTTACCAAGTCGTCTGCCCGTATGTGAATGATAATACGTAAATAATGCTTGAAATTTGACATTATTGGAATATGTAATATAATTCAAATGATTAGCACTAAGTCTCCGCACAATCTAAATTAATTTACTACTGGCCTCATAGTAAACGTAACATGCAAAATCCGAATCCAAGAATATTTTCGAATTCTTAGTAATTTGAAAACTTCAATTAAATGTAAAGTACATGTGCAGCATCTCGTCCAGATCTCGTAAGTACAGAATTAAATTAAACAGAAGCACTGGGAGCTTCCCGTCCTTGCACTCTTAAAATCCACTAGATTAAACTGGGTTTGTTGGAAGCTAGTGCTTTTAACACAGTCCGGTTGTTATAGCTGGGTATTTGGCACACTGTAAGGCCTTTCCCGTCTATCGAGATGATTTATACAGCGTCACCAATTGGTATTCTTACGAGACGCTGCAGTTCCTGGATCATTGTAAGATAAATGAGGCTTACCTAGCACCTGTAACATCTTTTCAGCTTAGTCGGCTTCATTCAGCTTGAGACGAATAAGAATGATCCGATCGATGATTTTAAGTAATCATAACTTTGTATCTTGAATGTGTGAATATGTTATTTGAGTACGTGAGTTCCCGATTCCTTGTAATTCTGAATTACTAACCGGCTTACTTAAATTAATACAGTTAAGTAAGGGGGTAAGTTAGTTTCCTTAGTCGTTTATAGTTACAAAGTTGTGTACCAGCTATGTTACAATCGCTATAAGTAACTGCTAAACTCGATTTCCAGCGCGTTACTCGGTGATTTGTTTCTAGACGACCTGTCTCGGGCACTCTTCGTTCAAAAACACTTGTAACAACCTCTTCTTCAATACAAAATTACTTGACAACTTGCCTCTAGATAATTTGGTCTATAATTTGTGTTGGCAAAGGTAACTTGTAATAACATAAATAGATTTTATTTTGCCTCCGCAAAAAGTTTCTAATTCTATTCTAAAGAACTAGATGAAGAATGATGCGTGCATTGTCCCCCGTGAAACTTTTTTTTAGCGCTTTATTGGTGTATTCTTACCAATAAATGCTGTAGTTTCCTTAACAGTCAAAGCAAAACAGCAGATTTCCTAAAAAAATATATATACATATAAATCATAGAAAACAATTCGATGAATGTTCAATCATTAGATTTACTAGGTAATCTAGGTTTACTAGTAAATCCTCGCTGACGCGACACCTTCACTCCACCCAATTAAATAAACTACAGCATCTTTAAACCAACACTCCGTGTAACTCATAGTAAACCAAGTTCCTTCTGTTAAGAGGATTACTGTGCCACTGAAAAATGTTGGTAAAAGCAGTAGAGTCACTAGCGGAAATAATTTATAAGTTTAGACAGGATTTTTTTCTAGAGCAGAATATTTGCTAATTGTCGAGGGTCACATCACTCTGTCGTTCGGCTTGTCTCAGGTCAGTTGTGACAGTGAGCTCGGTTAGCGTGTGGTCTCTTTCCCTCAATATTTCCTACTAACCACATAATTTGGTGACACTGGACCAGATAATCCGGTTGTTTCCGGTCAATGTGACCAAAGTACCTTGGCAACCGTTGGTA
Organism: Pasiphila rectangulata; assembly: GCA_963082625.1. Lineage (NCBI taxonomy): Eukaryota > Metazoa > Arthropoda > Insecta > Lepidoptera > Geometridae > Pasiphila > Pasiphila rectangulata. The sequence goes on from OY720240.1 coordinate 8,826,997, forward strand.
GCAGATCGTGGATAGCCTCCTCTTGATTTGGGGTTGGTTGTGAATATAGCTGTTGTTCCGTCTTGCTGTCTGTATGCGCCACAATCTTTTTTCGATCTACTGCACGTATATAATGCTCCATGCATTACTCGGAGTCGTAGAGAAAAATAGACACCGAGTCCGCACAAATCTCTCTGTTATTGAAGACATTTCTATGTTGCCTTCTATTTTAATAGATAAGTGTATAGGATGTAAGGATGCAAGTTCAAGTCAAGTCGGCATCAAACTTTAACTAGCGTCTTTTTAAGGAAACATACTGTGTGTGTTTGCTGTGTACTGTGCTGTAGTCGTGGCAAATGCACAAGCCGTCTTGGAGCTGAACCCGGCTTTTGTTGCTTGCAAGAATTGTAGGGATAAAGGTTTTTTATTCGCTGGCTCCGTATTGGCTGCTCTTACGTCTGGGGAGGCTAATTGGAAAATGCGGTAAGTGGAAACAGATTTTGTATGGGGCCAATTGCTTAGGGTGCGAAAGGGCTATAAAAAATGATTTGGTTAGCTGATTAACTAATTGAATTCTGAGTAGGTGCGCCGTAAAAGTGCCTTATTAGCTCTACTGGTTGCCATGACTTAACATTGGAGAGCCGACTGAGCCGCGTGTTTTCTCATGTTTCCCTTCACCGATAAAGCACGTGTTAAATGTGCGCATAGGTTTTTTCAAGAAAGAAAATCCAGTGATGCTCTGTATCGAGCCCACGACCTTTGGATCGAAAGTCGGGGGTACATACCACTCGGCATATACCACACTTGACTCCTGGCTCTTGACTCCTGGCTCTTGACTAGTGAAGTGAGTCAGATATCGCAAAACCCGGCAACTCCACAAGCTCTGAAAAACACCTAACTCTCGCGAGCAAAAAATATCGGAGCTCAGAACATTTTTCGAAAGCAAGTGATACGTCACTACGCTAGACGTCTGTGAATGTACTCGTAGCTGCATTTGCTTCCGTAAATACCTACATTTCCCACCGAAAATACCTTCTCGTTTTCGTATAGGAAATCCAACAAATGCTTGTCAATACAACATTGTCCGAATTTCTCAATTTTCACTAGGGAATGGCAATAACTTAAAATTTCCTCTCGCCTTTCCTTACAATCGTAGCTTGAACATAAATTGTGCAGGTAAAAGATTTTCGTAGTATTGGATGGATAATGTTAGAGTTTCAGTATTGGCCTGAAAAATCTACAATTTATGATATTCTAGTAACTGTCAATTATGCTGTACGTGACGCTGCAGTGCCTGTCAAACATTGCAATCACTTGCGTAGAGCTTTTGTTAGTTGCTGCCAATCAGTTTCTTAGGATATTTTGCTGTCATCTGTCACTGAATCAATGATACTCGCATCTTATGCCTAAATTCGGAGGTGCAGAATGGCGGACGGCTGAAACCAGTCTATATATGTGGCATAATTAAGCAATACGTTCAGATTACGCCCGCCCTCTACTATATTTCTATTTAAAACTTCAAACGAGTGCTCGCTACACATCAAAAGCTTTTTCCATGCTGTAATTACTATAAGCATACAAATTTCAATCCTTCCAGCGTGGGGTAAATAAAATGTTGCATTGTTGGCTGCAAACAGCCCACTAACCCAATTCTCGGGAGATTACCCGACATTTCTAGAAGCACTTCTGTTATTTGCGTCGGGAATTCATTCACAATTGTCTCATTATCGTTAGTGACAGATAATCCCAGGAACTACTTTTGTAAATGTCTCCGGGTACTAAGGCATCAAGAGAATCCTAAAGGGATTTTACATGTGCTGGCGCAAATATTTTAACTGACGTTATTGCTTTTTACTAAGAAACTCTAAGAGGTGGGTTGAATTCACATATCTGTTAATATAAAATATCTGTTACCAGTTTTTTAAGTGTTTAATGTTATTTATTACAAAGAAATGGCTCTACAACTGATTGGTAAATACACTATAAAACAGCGCTAGTGTGACATATGTGCGGTATATTATTAGGAAGTTTGTAAAATTTATATATAAACAACGCTTTGTATTAATAGAGCTTTTGAACTGGGTTTATCTGTAAACAACAATGATTAAGCTGCCAACAAGTGTGGAAGCTTCTGTATTAATGTTTCAAGATTTTCCTTGCAGAAGTTTGAATTTATTGTCTTCATAGACTAAGAGCTCGATGTGAATCGAATTAACATTTAAATTATTTACTTACTCTAGAAGTCTAGTCAAGTCCATGTATACCATACAAATTAATTAAATTAAAATGGGCGTAATGTCATAGTCTACATCGCAAATATCAGTGCTTAACATTCTTATTAATACATTATGATGACTAATACTTCGTAGTATTTCGCATTGTAATCGAGTTTACTGACAATCTTAGTTTAAACTACAGTGTGTTAGTGTGAACACACTTATCACTTAAACCACGAATGTATAACCCTAAAATGAATTGATACAAGTAATAATTCAAAATAATAGTCAATTAGTTTCGTTACATTTTGATAATTCATTTCTAATCTAAGGAACGTGATTTTTTGGACACCCTAATTACAGTCGTACGTCGCCCGCAAATGTCGCTGGGCTCGGGCTGGTGTAGGTACGTATCAAAACGAATGGTTGCTTGCATAGAACTTTCCCTTCATACTTTTCCTGCCTTAGGACAGGCAAAAATAATTACTCTAGCACGTTACATTATTAAGTTATTTCAAGACAAGTAAAATTATTAAAATGAATCAAAAAAGCTATAAGGCTAAAGTAGGTAGTTATTTTCGGTTATTTAAAAAGTTCAATAACAAACAAGTCTTATTTACATACGTAGCCTTTGTGTAGCCGCTAGGATAGTTTCCCGGCTTGGCACACGATGTCCTGGAAACCGCTCTGTGTACATCCTACGTGCCAAGGTCACCCACCAGCTATGGCATAAAGCCGCACCTTTTCAGTCAACTGTTCGCTCGTGTACGACATTGTCACAGCACAGATAAGTTACACAGTTAGTTTACATTTTACCGCGAATCGGCACACATAAGGGTCGCGCGCGATGTATCGACCTCACGAGATTGCACGCGACTGGCGAAAGAGGCGGCGCGGGCGCTCGCGTGGGTCTGGCCGCGGGACCTTGGCGGGTGTTTTTGTCGGCGCTTCAAAGAAACGGCGAGTTGCCGAAAGGCGGCGGGCGGCTCGTTTGAGAGAAAGAGATGGCGCATTGCACCTACGCACGTGTTTCGTAGCCTCAGAAATCGTAGTGTGTGTAGGGTGAAACGCATTCATGATCTGTGAGGATTTTCTTTGCAAAAATTATGTAAAAATAAATTATTATTTTTTCATCGGTTTTGGACTCTGTTCCTGATACCTAGTCTGTGGTTTCAAGGATAAGACTGTTTACACTAACACCCGGTATATTCAATCACAAAAAAAAAATGTGGTGCAGGCATATTTATCATCATTTCAGCCGTAAAACGTCCACTACTGAACACAGGCCTCCCTCGTGGATATCCATGAGAGGTAGTTGCCATACTCACCACGCTTGGCAGGCGGGTTGGCGAGCGCAGTATGGGATGTTGATACACGGAAAGACGCTGCTGCCCATCTTCCGGAGGTATCCCTTAGCAGGCTCTTACTGCATCCACGGGCATGAGAGGTGAGGTAACATTCTACTGCCGGCACCCCACGGCATATTTATATGCGCGACAAATTGTCTCATAATGAAAGTGTTGTTAGTCGACGTTAGACGAAGTAACGAGGTTGAACTACATGAATAATAAAGTAAACAATTCCTCTTAAAAGGCATACATTTCACTTGTATTTGTTGTATGTTTGTCCGGGTCCATCTTAGAAACTGAATTTGAACCACTTTCTGACATCTGATTGAGCTGAAAATTTCGTATGTAAACGACTTTTAGTTCCTGTGACAATACAAATTGCAAAGAAAATATAAAATTTCAAACTGAGGTTTGACATAAGTTGGCGACTGACGTGTTTTTGTCAAACCCCTTAAGATGAGTATCAAAGAGCTTCTAAGATGAGCTTTCCTTGTACTAGCCTTCCGTACGAATGAAAAGTCGCAAAAAGTTCGTCACATAGCATATGTCCTGACAACAAATGCTGCCAAGAAAAAAATATGATGACGTCATCTTCAACCATGAAATCGCTACTGCTTGACAGGTCATGAAAAACAGAATTATATTCAGTCCGTTAGATAAGACTCGCATACCTATTATTTGGTTTATCAAATTAATGAAACAATACTTACATAATATTGAAGTTTAGGAGTAGGGGCTCGTGACGTCAGAGCATAGTCATAAACTAACGAAACACGTCGGGATTTTGACATAATGTATCGTGGTTATTTTTGGATAATCTTAAAAAAGAAAAAAAAAATACGTGTCCAATAGTCTTTAGAGTTCCGTACCGGACCCTAAGCTAAGGCTCCGCTGTCTATCTGTCCGTCCATCTGTCTGTCACCAGGCTGTATATCATGAACCGTGATAGCTAGACAGTTAAAATTTTCATAGATGATGTATTTCTGTGGCCGCTATTAACAACAAATACTAACAACAGAATAAAATAAATATTTTTAAGAAGGCTCTCATACAACAAACGTGATTTTTTGCAGTTTTTTGCTCGGTATTAATAACGGCAACAGGTATGTAGACGCTTGAAATGTTCACAGAATATTTAGTTATATATTTGTTTTGAACAAGTTGCTTTGCCAGATAATGATACGGAACCCTTCGAGAGCGAGCCTGACTCGCATTTGGCCGAATTTTATTAATCTACATAACAGGCTTATCATTAAATTTTAGCCAATTAGCCTTCGCTAGGCGCTACATTTCGCTGGTTTGAATTTTGACCCAACGCTAGTTCTCACAGACACAGTAGTAGCAGTTGGTATCTGTAAAGTAAGAATGTACCCGGTTGCTTCTAGCCCACACCGCTGCGATGTTTACGAGTTGGCATTGGTTATAGCCTAGAAATTCTGTAACGGCACGATACGCGACCAATAACAGTTAGATATGATGCTATCGAGCTAAATTAACTTTTTATAAGGTTGAGCTCTGTTGTTGGCCAAACCGAACTTGATGGTTGTAAAATAACCATAGATACCCATAGAAAAGTATGTTGCGTATATTATCAAGAAATTTTTGAGTTTTCAATTCTTCGACGCCATTATCATGAAAGAACTAAATAGTTACACTAGTTACCCAACCCGGAGAAAATGTTGTTAATGTTTAAAAAAGTGTGAATCTTATTATGTATGTTTGTAAAGAATAAGTATTGGAGTACTTTCAGACATCTGATTGTTGAAACTGGATCTGAAGGGCGTGGTTTCGTTGCGTTTTTGCTTGTGCCTCGGGTTGCTGCTGGTTCAGGACTCGATCGATATATTGGCCAGCTAATTCATTCATTCAGAAATTTATATATTTTATTTCTATAGTTGGTAATTACATGTAAATGTATCAGATACAGAAATAAATATTTAAAAGTGAATGCAAAGATGAGATAAAAACCAGATAAAATGAGGGACCCGTTTAAATTTGATGACAAGGTTTCTGGTGTGTTATTAATGTAAATAAAAATGTGTGTAAATATGTGTGCATGGGGGTGTGTGTGTGTGAAAGAGTCTGTTGATAAGTTAAAAGGGTTAAGAACAGTCCACACAAAAAGACTTTTCTGACTGTGAAAAGAGAAAGCTGGACTCTTCGAAGTCTCTGATTCACTGTTACTAAGGGTTTTGAGATATTCAACGACAATTGTAATTCTGTAGAGGTGCTTCGCTTTTGTTCATATTTTATTGTTTTCCGATTAGACGATGTGGTACCTGAGCGGCAAAGCCTTGTTTTGTCTTGTGTGTAAATAAAAAAATCTTTGTAGGATAAAAGTTACATAATTTATCAGAGGTACTCCCATGTTCAGCACCAATTCTGAGAGCACCAAATTTTGATAACATTGAAAACCATCGTGTCAAAATGGTAAGAGTCACATTTTTACACATCTCTTCTGCGTTTGTTTTAAACTGTAAAAATATTATTTGTGTCTTTTGAGAGCATAGTGAGCAAAACAATGTTCACACATTATAATATAATAACAAAAACACGGGAATTTATCGCGAAATACCTTGGGGTATTACGCGGGTTGACTCCAATTAACCCGGGACCACGATTGTTGAAACACAGTCGAAACGTCGGGAAGAATCAAAGGTATTACGCGATAAATTCCCGTGTTTATGTTATTATATTAGAATGAATTGTGATCGCGAAAGTTTACGAAAAACAAATGTTCACACATCCCAGTCCTTATACTCGTCCTTATCAACGATAAGGCAAAAGAAGGGGAGGTCTGCGCTAACCGTAAGAATTTCACGCTGCGCTTTCTCAACTTCAATTAAGTGGGTTTTGGCTGCACCTCCCCAAGAGGTGGTGCAATAGTCAATGGTCGATTGGCCTTAGGCAATACATGTGTGTTATTTGTGTTTACCCTCGCTATGGCTTAGTTTGTTGGACGAGTTGACAGTCTGTTGAACAAACCATGGTTGACGGTGTCTAAAATTTATATCATACGTGTGGCTCGCCTTTGCATTCTAAACTGCTTCGACAATGTAATGATCGTAAACTATGAATAATATCGTAAGTACATTTTATAACAAACGTGTCCTATATTTCTCAAGCGTATCGTTCTAATTTAAACCTTATCTCAATGCAACTCGTGTTTTAATTCCTTGATGCATATTCAATCACACTGCATCGAAATTATTAACGCTGGAGAATGTGCATTTTGATTGCATGTGTGTGCTGCTGGCTATGCCACACACATTACCAACAATGTATGTGAACGTAGAATGGCATGGTTATTGAGCCATATACGTATTAAGAATATTTTTTTTACTCATAATCTAACGAGTGAGGGAAGCGAACGAAATTCTTAGTGGCTACTAGGCGTTTTGGCTGAATGTTTGTCATCATCTCTGTCTTCCGGACCCCTTTGGGGGTCTCCGGGTGGGGCCTCGAGGTTAGACCTCCTTACCCCGGCTTCTACTCCAGGGGCTACTACCCCTGGGTCAATCGATAATCGCCTTTCAGGCTGATCGCCATTTTTTTTTAATGTGAATGTTTGTATGTATGTATATATGTCCGCAATTTTTGTCCGAGGATAACTCTTAAACGACTGATCGTATTTTGGTAAAATTTATTACTTAAGGAGATTACATCAATATAAATGGATTGTCGTAGGGGAATTTTGATTCATAGAGTAATTTTTGATATATGCGGGCTTAATCGTATTTTTTTGTCCGAAGACTGTTGAACAGATGGCCCGATTTAAATCAAATTTGAAACAAGAAGATTACATCAATACAAATCCATTGTCGTGGGGGTTTTTGACAAGTTTTGTAGTTGTTGAGAAATGCGGATTTATTAATCAATGTTTTTTTTTTAACTGACGCTGCATACATCATCTATAATAAATGCAAAGGGCCTTGCTTACTACTATTCCAACTCAATTTTTTCAAATCAGTTCATAAACGACAGAGTTCCGCTTGACACTTGATAACCTTCTTTTTTTAAGTCGGTTAGTAGTTAGTAATCAAAATATCCGAGATATGCTCTGTATAATATCCCATTTTCCTTCTACGTGTCTGTTATGTGAATAACTCGCAAAATGCTATCGTTGCGTAAACGCACTTTATGGTGATGAGGTGGTACATACACCCTTGTGCAATCTGTGATCTAATGAAATATTAGTATGCAGGGCCGCGGAAAATATTGAAAAAGTCACATCAGCCGCTGTAACTTCTCTTGCAGCTGGAGTTGGATGAGATGTAGGCAGTTCGGATTACTGAGTTGTGTACTGTTTTTGCCGTCAGGTGCCGGCAGTAGAATGTTGCTGTCTTGCCCGTGGACACAGTAAGAATATGCCATGGGATACATCCGGAAGAAGGGCATCAGCGTTTTTCCGTGTACTAACATACCGCACTGCGCTCGCCAACCCGCCTGCCAACCGTGGTGGTGTGATTTCAAAGTTGTGGAAATTAACCCTCTAACTTATATATTTAACTTTGCTTACTCTTTAAAAGTTACTTATGTTGTGCTTCAACAAAGTCAGTTAGACAGTTTTATAAGTAAATAATACAGGTAGTAGGGTATTGAAATAGCAGTATAACTTGAAAGACAGTACTATTTTCCATCTTTATGTGTTTTTTTATACTACTAAATGATGAGACAAGCCGAAGGCCCACCTGATGTTAAGCGGTAACCTCTACCTATAACAATTGCAATGCCGCGGTGATCACTTTCACTAAGCACGTGACCAACGCTGCATTGCATTACGCCCGTCACCCTGAGACAGAGTTGTAAGGTCTCATGTGCCCCTAATTTCACCGGCCCCCTTGCCCTTCAAACCGGAACACAATTATTTTGATAAGAATTCATAATTGTCGGTAATATGACCTAAAAACATCACCTTACGATTTAAATTATTTATTAAATGTAAAAAACTACTTTTTGTAACTTTAATATCAAAGTTAGACATATGCTGTTGCTGACTTTTTTGTAGGCATTATCAAGCTCTAAAACATTTCTCTAGAACTCAAACATATACCTCTCATCAGTATGAAACGTTTTCGTTCAACCGTTTTTTCTCCGACATACTTTGCAAATCCAACTACCACGAAAAAGTCTTTTAATTTTTCCGGGTTTATTTATAGCCTATGACACTCACAAATACTTAGGCTTTCTATAAGTAGAAGAATTTTCAAAATCGGTTGATTAGGTCCAGAGATTACCCCATACAACCTCACAAACTTTACATCATTATAATATTTACCTCTATAATATTAAGTATAGATTATTAGTAAAGATGACTGAGCGTATCGGAAATAAATATTTTCCTCTGCTTCAACAACCTTTTCAGCGGCATTCCAAAGAACGCCTGCATTTGACAGGCCTTTGTTTCCGTAAACCGATTCTTGTGCAGTCACTCTACCTTACAAGCTGTGCTTAATCTACCGTGCTTATTTCCTAAAATCCAATAAAATTCTTACATTGACCTAAAAAAATTCTTACACTCCCGTGGTGAGCAGTACAATGTTACCCTCTTACCCGTGCTGTAATAATCTACCAAGGGATGCCTATGGAAGTTTTATTGAACTTTATTTTTATGTGTCATGTGATATTTTTCTTCTAGATCTCATTTTTAATTTTATAATTTTTAATTATGTTACAACAATAATTATTAGATGTACCTCTAGCTGCATCTCTTTGCTTTATACTACAAAACTTCAAACTGTGGAAAACGCCGTGGACTATAGTATAACTAAGTGTAACTTCCCTTAGGAACTTTCTATTTTGTTATTTAACATGTATATTATAGTTGTTTGTTTTTCCTAATAAATAAAATAAAATAAAAAAATAAGTTTTTTTTTATATTATCATCCATCGATCTTTTATATTCATCCTTGCCTTGGCAATGATGAAGAGCTAACCTATCTAATGTGAATTGGAATAAAATCGGCGATGGAGCGAGCTCACCAACCCGCCTGACAAGTCTGGTGAGTATGGCCAACCTCATGATCAGTACTTAGTGATCAATGAGCAGTGGACTACGGCTGGCAGAGAAGAGACCTATTAAGCAGGTCGTTCTCTGCTCAATAATGACTCGTGAGCCATACGTTCCGTTGGTTGTCATCTTTTGAATCAACATTAAATTGCCATAGCACCCCACTTCTGGTATATATTACTAATTTATGTTAATTTCTATCTGTTTGTGTTTCCTGATTGTACTGGGTGTATATAATATGTATACAAACCCGAAAGACGGTGACTGACCCCCAAAGAACAACATTAGTTTAGCGAATTTCCAAGCCTCGGCGATTTTCATTAGAGAAAAGACCACAACAGTTTTAACTCCACCGCGCCGACAACGGTCCACACCCCCACCTAAATGGCCTCGCACCCCTCCACGCCCGTCCGCCGGACCACAAAGGTCAGTGGCGCTCACAGCCACGAGACCTTCTACATACCTCATCAAGAGAGGATAACTAACACGCCTAACTGAACGCCAGCCGTAGAAGGCGCCATCGAATGACCCAGGGGTAGTAACCCTTGGAGAAGAAGCCGGGGTAAAGAGGTCCCACCTCGAGGCCCCACCCAGTGACCCCAGGAAGGGGTACTGATGACAGCACGACGAGTTTTAACTTCAACAGCTGATTATACAATACTGACAACCTAAATGCCAGCTGATCCTAAACATTGACCTCCGTGAAATGTTGCCGTAGAGATGCGAATAAAAATACCTAAACATACTGAGATTTCTTTTATTTTTAAATGCATAAAAAACGGTAAATGAACTCTGGTTAATCTTTACACCGCACCAACTAGTTAAATTTAAAATGGATTTTAAAGATAAAAAAAAGTTATCCCGATTTATTCGCTACTCAAACTGCTTGCCTTCATGGGCTGTAACCCGCCCTTTCGGGTTTGTATATAATACACCCAGTATAGGGTACACAGTAAAGCAACCATTCATAATTTATCCATAATTTCCATTCTTCGTAGAACTTAGAAGGATCGTAGGTAAGTTCTAAAAAGAGCTTAGAACTTACCTCCGATGTTGTCAATAGAAAAGCCGCAGGATCAAATAGCTTTGTTTCGTGTACGACGGATTACTGACCCTTTCACCACGGGGTTGATGCGAAAACTAATCCATTCAAACTTTCCTCTCTTTGCACTCCACTGAACCAAACGGATTTCACAGCTGTGCTATGATGAAGCGGCTTTCACACTATTATTTTATAATGTACTACAACTAACTAGGAGTAGTAACTAGGAGTAGGCCTACTCTTGAACGCAAAGTGCGATGAATCGAAATAGTAATCAAGCCAAACTAACTCTTATGGCCATAACGTAAATATTGCTATTTTACCCCATAAGAACGTAATAAATTATTTAGAATAAAGCGTTTGAAATTCTGAGACCTTGATTTTTACAAATTTATTTTATGAAGTACGAGTATGTTAGATCAAAAAATATATAAATCGAAACCTTATCCATTTTTAAATTTAGTTCATGGGTGTTTAAATAAAGTTACTAATGTTAGCGCCATCTAGCGTAAATTCAATAAGAAGTAGCTGAAAGATTGTTTTGTCATCATCATCACTTCAACTGTAAAACGTCCACTACTACTCGTAATGTTACCCCTCCTCATGCCCGTAGATGCAGTAAGATTCTGCTAAGTTACGTCCGGAAGATGTGCTGTGCAGCAGCGTCTTTCCATGTATCAACATCCCGTACTGCGCTCGCCAACCCGCCTGCCAAGCGTGGTGAGTATGGCAACTACCACTCATGGAGATCCATGAAGGAGGCCTGTGTTCACTACTAAACGTTTTTCGGCTGAAATACTGATGATGATCAGAGCCGAGACAAATATCATTCAACTGCGCGGGGGTCGTCACATTATTTATGGGTTCAGATTAATGTCTAGCATAAATCACTTTTCCAAAATAAACTTACAATCATTAAATATGGCTACATTTCATTTTAAAATAGATAAAAGCACGTTTAAGAAGCAGCAGTCACGGAGCTAACGGCAGGCCTTCCTGATTTTAATGAGTTCGCCAATCAGCCCCGGGCTCATCGCACCTTCATTTAACTTTACTTTAACGCTGGGGACTATTTGTTGATATAAATTGTTGCATAAATACGGTATTAATGCATAATAAGTAAGTAAAGTAAAAATACATTTATTTATCACTCACAAAAATAGGTTCTTATTAACTACTAGCCGCACCCCGCAGTTTCACCCGCGTAGTTTCCGTTCCCGTATGAATTTCGAAAAATCCCTTCTTAATGCACCTCTAGGATACTCAAGGTACATATACATATGTATATGTATGTGTGCCAAATTTCAAGTCTCTAGGTCCAGTGGTTTAGGCTGTGCGTTGTCTGTCAGTCACTCAGTCAGTAACGGAAGAGTTTTATTATATATTGATTAAACATGACAAGTCACTTTATTTTAGCCTAGTTTTGTGAGGTGCCTGAAATAGGTTACAAATAAACCTGTAGTACAACTCATAATACATTTATAGTTAAGCTAAACTAAAATAACATATTATAGTTTCGTACATTTTAGGCACAAAGTGGCGAGTTCTCGCAGGTCAAGATGCATGCTGTGGGGCGCCGGAAGTAGAATGTTGCTCCTCCTCTCTTGCTTGTGGATGCAGTAAAAATCTGCCAAGGGATACCTCCGGTTTTTGATAAGAATCTTAATCTCGCACACGGAAAGACGCTCCTGCTCATCTTATGGAGGTCCCTTGGCAAATTCTTACTGCATCCACGTGCAAGAGAGGGTGGGGCAACATTCTACTCCTGGTACCCCACGTCAAGACACAATTTTTACTATTAGGTACCCTCCAACTCCCCTTATGTAGTTGCTTACAAATATAAGTAACTAGGTGTCCCAGCGAACTTCGTATCGCACCTACTGAAACCACTGCTTACACCCTTTACTCACACCCTCGATAAATGGGCTATCTAACACTGAAATAATTTTTCAAATCGGACCTTGATTTGTTCCTGAGATTAGCGCGTTCAAGCAAACAAACAAACAAACTAACAAACAAACTCTTCAGCTTTATAATATTAGTATAGATACCGTTGTACACACCACGACAAAGTGGCAGCATGAGCGCAGGATTAAATTGGCCCAAATTGACTTATATTAAATTAAGGGTTTCGTACGCCCTGTTTCCAGTGTTGTGTAACAAAGGAGGGTTGCCGCGGAGACGAAAATAAAATGTATTTTATAGGGTTCCGTCGTTCAACAAACCCTATCAGTTTCGCTTTGTCTGTCTCTGTCTTTGGCTTTAGTTCTAGAAAGCTGTTATGTTGCATGGACATATAAAATAATAACGCGGAGATAACGATATAAACACAATATATACACCAACTTCTAACAACAGGTCTAATGGTAACTACAAATATCCTGGCTTAATTTATGAAAAAAAAATAGCTTGTTGTTTTGACGCAAATAGCTCGTTTAAATGTGTTATCAGAAAATTTGTGACGACTCGTTGGACCACTTCTTGTAGGTATTTCGATTCGAAAAACTTGCATTCCGCGATAGTGAAAAAAGTAAATAAAAGTAACAAAATATCTTATCCCTATTCGCATTGTGAGGCTTAAGTGTGTATAATGTTCTAATCTTGTTATATACAATAAAGAGTTTATCTATCTATACAAGATTAAAGAATATATATAAAATATAAGAAGAATATTATACACATGCTAATCAAGACTGTTACCGGCTGTTATATTACGCTGATGATAAAATAAGTTATTAAAAAAAATTAAGTACCAACCCTACCTCACTGCCGGATCTGTTATTCACATCGCTTCAGTTGTCAACTCATTAATTGGACACTCAATTTAATGGGTAATTATCTGAAAAAAGCTTTTTACTTACCCCGGGTCTTATATCAACCGCATTGCTTCTTCATTAGGGTCCGTTCATTAATTACTTAACACAGTTTTATCCATTTCTGACCTCCTAGTCGGTTGATGGATTTAGAGGTCTCCCATGTTTATCAAGGCTCGGTTCTGATTATATAAATCGTGAGTAATTGAGGGAACACGAATATTATGATGCGAAAATCGATTTATAGGCATCACCAAAGCAAGTCAAGCGAAGACTTTTTAGTGAGAAAGTATGATTTGATGGAGAAGACCGTAGATGGCCATCAAAATTCATCAATAATATATTTCAATATTTCACGTGTAAATTATAGTAAATGTAATCATATCCTTTAGCCTGAACAGGTTCACCGAAAATGGATAAAAATGACTTAATACTAATTAATTATATAATGATTTAATAATTGATTCTCTAATTTTTAACAACAAAAACGACTTCAATGATGAGCGGACATCATAGAAAAAATATACAGTCAAACATAGGAGCTCCTCCTTTTTGAAATCAATTAATATAAGAAACACCCTATTCCCTTTGGATCAACTAATCAGCTAACAAGTCAAGCTAGTCATATTGCTATTAAAAATTGTAGTTCGAGCAAAACGCGACTTAGTAGGCGTTGTAGGCGAGCGGAGAAAAACGTCTCGAACGCTCTATTAAAGAAAACAGTTCATGGCTAGTTCAGTCTGAAATGATCAGTCCTTCTATCTGTTTATTAAAATGCTCTAACAAAAGAATCTAGAAAATCCTATAACAAAGACGCGATCATATTTGCGATGCGCGACAGGTCCGACACTCCCTAGTGCGAATAAAATGTCCAACTTTTATGCGAACACTTTATCATCATTTTATGAACTTTAGGGCGCAAATTTACTGCCTCCGTGGCTCAACTGGTCGTTGGGTTCGATTCCCGCGGTGGGAGAAATATTTGTAACTAATCAGCAGATATTTCTCCTGGATCTGGTATTCTTTAAAATAAATAAGTATTATGTCAATCATCTGGTACTGGTTACACAATAAAAAATAAAGTAATTTATTGCCAGATGATGTGTGAAATTGCACTAGCACTATATGTATATAGAGGTACAAGCATTGGTACGGGGGGTACCAGAAAAGAGGGCGAAGGTTTCCGAAAAATGCCATTGTTGGTCACCAAAATCAATCAGTTACTCTCTCTCATAAGGACTGTGCTAACAAAAAAGGTTTCCTGTAAATCGGTCAACGCGTTCGGTTGTAATCGTGTCATGCATATACAGACAGACAGACAGCGCTATGCTATTGGCCCCTAATATTTAAAGACGCGATCAAGTTTGCAATACAATACAATACAAGATACTTTATTGCACACGAAAAATTACAGAAAAAATACTTGCATTACTAAAACTGGTACGCAGCCTTATCGCTTAGAGGCGAAATGCGGTTGGAGAGAAATATGGAAATAAGAAAGTTTATACCAACACTTTTTACCATCATTTTATGAACATCAGGGCGCAAATTTCATACGTCGCGTGTAACAAATAGAACGCCAAACAGTTATATTGAGGAAACTATAAAACGTGTTTAATCGTAAAAGCAAAGTTGGGTGCTAGCCAACCACGGCTTCAATGAAAATACTCGTAATTCGACACACAGTGCCGCACATACTTCTGATCCTCTAAATCTGTAATAACTACGTAAGTTAATGCAGTCTTAGCTGTGGGTTGAATGTGCTTGTGGCACTGCGATTGTGATTCTACGTAAGCTGGTTCAATGGAAACTGCTTTAGCCTTTTATTCATTTTTGCATTTTATTTACAGGCGGATTAATATTTAGAGTAACATTTTGCATATACCTAGTATTCCTATTATTGTATGGGTCAGTCGATAAAAGCTTTTTGAATTTGTATACTGTAGTATGGTTTGGTTTATGCGCTGCAACTACACTAATAGTAGTAGTACGTAGTTTTTGCTGAGCATTATGTTTGCACATTGTGTTAACTGCAATTCTGCATGTGAACTAGATGTTTTAACCTGAAAATGCTTTTTGCAAAATTAAATATTTTTAAGGACCTTAAAAATATTTTGTCGTGCAAAAAGCATTTGTGTCCTGACACAAAGTTATTTTTGGTAATAAAATCATAAACTGCCTAGCCGACGACATAACATCACTAAAACACGACTATGTACTTTATACTTTCAAAATAAATCCTTCGACGAAAATTCTAGAAATAAAAACATAATAAAAATATTTTGAAGAAGAGTTACAAAGTATCTTCAATTTATCGCCGCTGAAATAAAAAAAATGTTTTATTCGAAGACAAGCATATTGATTGTTTCAGTATATAAAACTTTTCAATATCAAAATAACTAAACTCGCTTCTAAAATTTCAAGATTTGCTTTAAGTAAAACTCGGTCAGAAAGCCCAGATTTAAAAATAAGATAAAAGAATCGGGTTAATATGAATTTCAGGTCAAGAATGACTTAAATACTTAAAGCTATTTTCACGTAGAGGTACCTAGGTCGAGAGCTTTTCCAGTCTACCCGTATCCTTTCATTTCATCGGAATCTGTGTCGATAATGCTGCGTTGGAACGTTTTAGTCGATTATCTGAAACACACACGCATTCCACCTTTCGTAAAAGTGTTAATTATACTTTTCAATGTACCACTTTCAAAACACCAGTGAGTTACAATATTCATTTTATTGTTATACGGGTTTTCTACTGGCGTTAATTGTACGATGAATGGGATAGGAGAAACTGAACAACCATATAGAAATATACTGAATTTTTGCATACCACACTGTCCATCGAATATTTAAAACCAAAAGTTCTCGTATGCGAAGATAGATCACCACTGAACGCTGAAACTACTCATACTCAACGTAGAACGATGATCAAGTATTGTAGAAAAATTGAGCCTTTGCGGGACGCCAGCAGATCTTTAACATTAATAACTATGCGATAACTCTTAAATATTAATTTAAAATGGGTCAAAGGGTGTGCATTAATTGCTAAGGGTGACTTAAGTTTCTTTATATCGGTAAGGATTAATATCGTATCGCTATGTACGCATAAGATGTTTCACATAAAAAATAACACGTAGGCTATTTATCCAGTTACAGCTATGAAGCCACAAACATAAGCCAGTGATTATTTTTTACAAGAATAACTAAATGTCGTCCAAGAATATGTAAAGAAATATCGGCCGTCCGGTTGTAAAATAGGCAGGCGAATAACCATCGTCGTGGGACGAACTTGCTTATGGCTAACACAGGACCGTGACTGAACTGTAACTGTGAAGTGGTTCAAAAAAATGAAAGCCAAGCACTGGGGGTGGTCAAGTACAGTATGATGATAATAATATTTTTTCTTAACTTCGGACAAAATGCAATTCGAACTCTAGCGATGCTCCGCAAAATACCAAGACGGTGATTGTTCATTCGTTATGAATCGAAACAAAAGAATTGTGAAACATTTGAATGCGGTGTTCGTAATAGTAGTCATCTGCTTTGAATGTACAGTTCTCACGATTCTCGGCAGTCGTAGCTTACGATGTAATAGTTGACACACATTTAAAATGACAATGTCTTTAGTGCCATTATTCATCATTTCAGCCATAAAACGTCCACTGATGACAACAGGCCTCCCTCATGGATCTCCATGAGGGGTAGTTTGCCATACTCACCACGCTTGGCAGGCGGGTTGGTGAGCGCAGTATGGGATGTTGATACACGGATAGACGCTGCTGCCCATCTTCCGGAGGTATCCCTTAGCAGGCTCTTACTGCATCCATGGGCATGAGAGGAGGGGTATCATTCTACTGCCGGCACCCCACGGCGGCCATAGTGCCATTATTGTTTTCTGGTAATTTTCAAGGAAATGTTTCTAGTTATATGCTGAGTCATTATTTTTAATGGCTAAGGATGTCTGTTGCCATAGCATAGCCAGTTGATAATGCCTCATGATTAGTGTACCTAATGTAACGATTGAAAACTTATATATTATATCTGCTTCAACAGTGCACCATAAAGTAAGGTATTATAAGAAATCATGGAAACTAGCACTCCTTTATTAGTTCAGAACTTCAATTAAAAATTCCCCATTCTAACTGTTCTCTATGCAAATTAAAGTACTCGTATCTAAATATATTTGAATTCGTTTATTTTAAAGAAGCCATTAATGACAGGAAATTTATATTATTTTCAGGGTTAGTTATACATATATAAAAACCGACGTGGACAGTTCAAGTGAAGTACAGTGAACGAGGCACGACATTCCAAGGGTTTTCCGTACCGCCACTTCCTAATGGTGTCTCGAAGCCGTCGACATATTGAATCTTCATCTAATACGTCCTTTTGACGTCACGTCGTAAAAAAGTAAATTTACGGAGAGAAAACCTTTGCAGACGTTTATAGTTATTTCTCGAACAAATCGACTTGGAATTCATTGGCGCGGGAGGGTTGGAATCAGAAATGTTTTGGTAGTAGTGTTTTGGAAACTTTTACTTGTGTTATGTGGTTGCGGGATTATTCTTGTAGAATTCTAGATGAAAGCGACCATTCTTTCATTATTATATAATTATTTCATTATCTTCATTATCAATGGGTTGTTGATATACGGCAGGATGCTACGGCTCATCTTGCGGATGTGTCCCTTAGCAGATTGTTACTGCATCCACGGGCAAGAGAGGAGGGGCAACATTCTTATGCCGGCACCCCACGTGACTTAAATATTAAATATATGAAATCCGACAAGAAATAGGCCGAATTTAAGTGTCGAATTAGAGAAAGTAGCGTAAAAGTGATTTAGGGAAAGTGATGACCCATTACTAGACGCGCTGAGGAACGCGGAAGGGCCGGAGGCGTAATTAGTTCTAAAACGGCATAAGTAATTTCAGTCCGTTTTACGTCAATTTACGCGTAATTAGCTATGTTAGTTTTGAAAGAAGCCGTCTTGTCGAGTGGTATGGTACTTTCAATGTGCCTTGGGTTCGATATAGGCCTTGCAACAAGGTATTTTTACAAGCTTTTATTTAGTTTCACCTGTCCCGATGTCTGTCTGTAATCAAATCTTCCAAGTTAAATTTGACTCACTTCCGGTTACCGATTGGCCTGAATTTTTGCATGCATGTGGAAATCGGATGACAATGCAATAGTAGATTGTTAACCGAGGGTCGAAAAAATCAATTTCCGAGGTATTTAGACGGCTATAGTCCGAGTAGGAATTGATTCTTTTACCCGTGTTAAACACTCTACTTTTCATTTCGAATATGAGGAAAATAAAACTAGTTGTTCATCTAAACTATTTATTGATAATATATAATAATATTAGTAGTTCTTACCCATTTAAAATTAATTGTCGAATTAGGACCTATTTTTTTTAATTCCGTCACAGATACATTATTATCCCGCCTATGTATGTCGACTTTTTAAATTTTAAATATGGAACTCACCGCGTATTTGTTGCGGCTTATTCCGCTTAAAGAAGTTTGCGCTATGTTCAGACTGGCTGTTTAGAAAGTCACATGGCTGCAGCGTTTTTTTAATTAGTTTTTTTACATAAAACTCTTCATAGCTGACAGCAGTTCTATTTTTAAAGTTCATTCCGGCCCTTAGATGGGAAGTAATTTGTATGATTTTTTACCTCTCTATGGAGGGAAGCAGCATTTTCCACCCAATAATCAGATCAAAACAACACTACTTTCCGAGTATGAGAAATGAAAAAATATTATGACTTGGAGCTGTTCTGATGATGGAACCGAATTCTGTCTGGACGATTACTTTGGTGCTAGATGGTAACCAGGGTCTGATGATGGAGATTTTTAACTTATTAGTTATTTTTATTAACAAGTAATAAAAGGTTGTTTTTAAAAAGGTTTTTAAGAAGGCCTTAAAAACCGGTTCTAGATAAAAATATGTATAGGTACTTAGAAAACGTGCTTTATCGGTGAGAAGCCAAAGGCTCATCTGATGTTAAACAGTACCCTCTTCCTATAACAACAGTAATACCGCGGTTCACTAAGCACGTTACCAACGCTGCATGGCATTGCGCCCGTCACCCTGAGATAGAGTTGTAAGGTGCCCGTAATTTCACTGGCTCCTTTAGACCAGAACACAGCTATGCAGGCATTACTGCTTGGCGGCAGCAACAGGTCGTAGTACTTCCCCGGATGAAATCTTCACAGTTCTACTACAGTTACCTCAATTAACTATATAGTGCAACGAAGCACTATAGTTCGAGACCTAAAATTTGAAACCCTGGATGCCTTCATTACCCGCCTAGCGGAGAACTTGTTCCGACGAAGCGACGCCTCAGACCACGAACACTTACAGGACCTAGCGCCTAAGTACGATTGACTACCGAACATGAAACCATAATAATATAATAACATAAACACGGGAATTTATCGCGTAATACCTTTGATTATTCCCGACGTTTCGTTCAGTCAACCTGGGAACACGATTGTTGAAACACAGTCGAAACGTCGGTAATAATCAAAGGTTAAATTAAATTAAAATCGCTATAAATTCCCGTGTTTATGTCATTATATTATAATGAATTGTGATCGCGAAAGTGTACGAAAAACTATGAAACCATAAACCATACGCCAGGGAGCTGCTACAGCAACACACCAACTCTGTCAACGACGACCCAAGCGACCACACGGACACCGCACCCGATCCTGACACCACGGGCACAGACACACGGCCCAGATGGGCCACCCTAAGGACCCCATAGTTTTGACTAAGGGCGGAAAATAAATAAATAATAAATAAATAATGCTGGACAAATCACACAGCATAATCTAGCCCCAAGCTAAGCAGACCTTGTGTTATGGGTACTAGATGACTCATATTATACTTAATACATTATACTACATAGATAGATATTTTTATTATATATAGAAAAACTCCCAGAACACCCTGAACAAATATCTGCAGATCGTACAGACATTTGTCCCGAGGCGGGAACCGAACCCGCAACCCCTTGCGTCGCAGGCGGACCTTCGCCCGCTGCGCCACAGAGCTCGTCACAAAGGACACCGCAGTAAGGGACTAACTCCCGAAACTGAAGACAATCCTGAAGCCCCTAAGTACTATAGTCGGGACAACGTGTTAATCCAAAAACACCTGCGTCTACAAAGAACCATAAGTCTATCAAGCATTGGTACGGGGGTACCAGAAAAGGGCGAGAAGGCCTCAAAAGGTCACCGAAGGCCAAAAATGTCATTTTTGGGTTATTGGACGTTTTCGGCCATTTGAAGGCTTTTATTTTTTTGGTAAACTTTTGAGGTCACAATAACTCCGGGCCCTGTGACCATATTAATATTATAAGACGGTGCTAACAAAAAAGGTTTCATGTAAATCGGTCAACGCGTTAGGTTGTAATCGCTAAATACACATACGGACATACAGACAGATAGACAGCGCTATACATATTAGGAGGCTTCGCCCCCTAAATAATATTTATACCAAGAAGTAAGGGTTTACCATAACACTGGAACGAGGCATAAACATGCAATGAAAGTTGCAAAAGCACTTGAACTTACAAAGTCTAGAATTATTACTTCGGCTCCTATTGTTGCGGGTTTCGGGAATCGAGTTGTGTATTATTTACGAAGCGGTAAATATAACTTTGTTGTGTGCCAGAACAGTAAACTGTTAAGGTACTGTTTTACTGACAGTCAGCAAAACTCAAAGTTCATCTATTTAAATATAGTAATAATGCTGGACACAACACCATTTAGCCCCAAAAAGTTTGTACTATGGAAATCAGGCGACAAAAAAAAATGTTTACCTAGACATGACACAGTCTGCAGAAGAGCAAACTTGTACCGGGGCGGGAATCGAACCCGCAACCTCCTGCGTTTCAGCTGGGACCAACTGAGCCACAAAGGACGTCGAATTTTAAAGAGCACTGAAATTAGGTTCCTTTTTAATTATTTATTAAGAAATATGTATTATAAACTGCCGTGGGGTGCCAGTAGCAGAATGTTTCCACCCCTCTCTTGCCTGTGGATGCAAATACCTCCGGAAGATAAGCAGCAGCGTCTTTCTAAATAAATAATGCTGTGTCATCAATAAGTCTTATTATAATGCATGGGTTTTACGAGTACTAGATAACTGTTATACTTTTCCATAAAAACTTTCATTAGGGGAAATAGGGGATTTCAACCCCTTCAAGTTTAATTTTCGACGATAAGTAGCCTATGGCCCTCTCCAAGGTCTAAACTACCATTCTAAAATTCATTAACACGTTTCAGGCGTTAAAGCGGAACATACATACTCGTACATACACACTCTCTTTTATATATTAGTAGGGATGATACTACGAATAATTAATAGAGCCAGTCGTAACCCACACCTCGGCCTTTCATAACGACTCCATTAGGCCAACCCCTTACATGGCTACCTTGTCAGGATTTTCCTATTTTTAATAAAAACAACACATTATCTAGAAGCTCTATTTTTACGTATTGTCTTGTTTAACGCCGTGGGGGCTAGCAGTAGCATGTTGCCTCTCCTATCTTGTCCGTGGATGCAGTAAGAATCTGCCAAGGGATACACTCGGAAGATGTGCAGCAGCGTCTTTCCGCGTATCAACATCCCGTACCGCTCTCGCCAACCCGGCTGGCAAGCGTGGCGAGTATGGCAACAACCCCTGATGATCTTAGAGATCCATGAGGGAGGCCTATTTCCAGCCGTGGACAGCAGTCTCAACGGCTGAAATGATGATCTTCTTATTATTTAGAAAAATAATGATTCACTGGCTTTAACGTTCTAAAGAGACTCAGTCGTAGGACGCCATAGGCCTCTCTCACAGATTCAGACAGACACTCCAAGTACTGATCATGTGGAGGTGGTTGCCATACTCATCACGCTTGGCGGGGAGGCGAGGACACCGAAAGACGTTACTGCCCATCTTCCGGAAGTATCCCTTGGAAGATTCTTACTGCATCATCGGGCAAGAGAGGATAGGCAAAATTCTACTGCCTCCCCACGCCACAGAACTGTAAAAAGAACTAGCATAGTCACGCTAAGTTTATTAGGTTTCTTTGATTAAATTAGATATATGTAAGTAATATGTACTACTTAGCCGTAAGTTATTTGAATAAAATTATTGTATTGTATGTAGAAGCAGTATCAAATAGATCTCACTTTATCGTCGATCATCGCCACAGATTTCGGAAACAGAAGGTCATCGCACTAGTTACCCTTATGAATTTTAGAACCATAAGAATATGCAAGCAACTTTCATTGATGCCTTGACAAATTATCTCTGTGGTCGGCTCTTCATGTCCGAAGATCGTGATCACTGAATGTCTTCGTGAGTCTGGACAGCTTGCCGCCAACGAGTTCTATAAGTGGCCATATGGACCACATCATAGAACCTGACTTTCTGCTCCTGGAGCTCCTGGTCCATTCACCGAGATGGGGATCTCCCACGCGGGAGTTTATTTGCCGAGGGAAGGAGATCGCGTGATCTTCCCTCGACAAATGAACTCTCAGATAGAATCAGAACCTCTCAGAACTTTCAGATGGACCACATCATAGAACTGGCTTTCTTCTCCTGGAGCTGGTCCATCTATCGAGTAGGGGATCTCTCACACGGGAGTTCATTTGTCGAAGGAAGGAGATCACGCGATCTCCTTTCCTCGACAAATGAACTGTTCAAGCCTATTATTGCATTTTTGTTATAAGGCATAACAGCGTCCTGTACAACATAAACCAGAAGAGGCTTACGCGGGCTATGATTTATACAGACAAATCATCAACATAGATGTGAAAAGCCAATTTTTAGTAGCCAGCTAAGCCCCATAAATTTCAGCACGTTTCATTAATTAACAATCGCTTATCACGTCACAGTTAGCACAGAAATTTATCATTTAACCTCTGTAATCTTCAACGCATCAACATTAACACAATCGCAATCAGCGTTGAATACGTCATTATGAGTTTACCGGCTCGCTTCGCTCCGTCCCGCGCAAAACGCTAGTACATAAATAATGCGAAGTGACGTCACAGCCAGATCCCGTTTGTGAATCACATTTGAATAGTTACGGCGGGTTATAGCCTGGAATAAGATAGCTAGTTGTGTAATGTGAAATATAAACTTGTTTCGTCTGCTCAACTTTAAATTCTTTTACCTGTTATCTCTGCAAAACTTACCTCTTTGACATAAGCAAAGGGAATATATATATAAATATATATATTTGATCACATAAGGTTGTCTTCCAGCGACCCTGCTGTTGGAATCCAGTCAAAAGTACGGTACAATAAAGCTAGATTTATCGCAAAAAATACCTAGGTAGTGGGTCTCAGTCCCTCGTATGAGTGCGAGGACACGTTTGCGCTTTTCAAAAAAGGGCCATTTAGTAAATCTATCGGAAACTAGGAGTTCGAGCGATATGACTTGAGTAAAACGCGACTCATTTCATTTTCGCAGATGCTCTATCGAAGAGGCATTTCGATTGGTTAGCGTTTTTGAATTTGCCATTTCATAGGTCTAACGAAAACACTTCAAGCGGTTGAGTCAAAAGAGCCAAAGCATAGGGCCCCAGGTACCTAATAGTAGCCTAAACGGAGCATCACTTTCGTCCCAAAAGAATGTAAAGCAAAGAGGTGTTTAATGTCCTAGCTCCCCTTTAACAACTGTGTCTACACGATGCTCGTTCTGTGCGTCTGACATCCCTATTAGCCTGTATGATGGATTAGAAATAAAACTACTAGATGTAGATTGTAAGTTCCACGACACGGTTTGATGTTGAAATGATTAATCTTCGATGCAGCATTTGGCTCGGACTCCTATGCTAAATACATGTATTTCGCACATGTTTAGTTGTTTTTTTGTACATTTTATAGTTCAGCCAACTGTAGCTAATAAATTAAACACATTGAACTTTTATTGTTCTTGAACCGCTGAACACGAAATAGGCTAGCAATTTGGAACACGCTTACGTTAGGATAATGATTCATTATATTATTATTATTATTTACCCTTTTTTCGTAATTTTGTCTACTGAACATAATATTAATCTATGTATATTAATAATAGTAACCGGCTGGTACGACAATTGTGCAGATTCCACGCTTTACTCCCACTTCCTTATCAAGGCTCGAAGTACCAGGGTAGCATAAATCGCAGGCAGTGTGCATTTGGCGTCAAACAACGGGGCGGTCGCAATTGTTTACAATATGTGCTCGCATGACGCACATACACCGTTATGTTCATATGTTCCTGGTATCTGTTCTATGATTGTTGTATTAACAATTTACACGAGGTACTTGTGTATTGTTTGTAAGTAAAAGGAAATATGTTTTGATATTTCGAATCGGAACTTTTTATGTACTGGCCACAAAAGTTCAAAAGTGCTTTTTCTCGGCATAAACAATAACGTCAAAGGGAAACTGTTGAAAATCAGGATTCGGTTTCAGCATCGTTATAAATTTGTACTTACAAGAAAATATTTTTTTGTTTTATTTCAAAAATGTTAAATGTATTTTATATTGTATGTTTTTATTATATAAAGTACAAAATTGAGCATATCTGGTGCTTTTAGTATTTTAGGAAAAAAAATAAATCACTGACCTCACACAACTAACAAATAAGCGTTTTCCAAACGTTATCAACATTAAATGTTCTTATTCAATTGTTTTCCAATTTCAAACTACAATGTTTCTAAATTGTACAGCGCGTATAAAAACAATCTCGACGATAGCAATCGTAAGGCTTAACGCGCACATTGATAATATCACAATAATAGTTTTTCATTTCATTTTTTTTTGTCGCAGCAATGTATGGTTTATATAAACGTGTATATCGAGAATAACTCACAGTGATTAGGGTTTTTACCGTGCGATATTTTTGTCGAAGATAATAATTTGAGTTTCCTGAAGAAATGGCAGTAGAACGTTGCCCCTCTCTTGCCCGTGTATGCAGTAAGAATCTGCCAAGGGATACCTCCGGAATATGGGTAGCACTTTTTGCGCTCGCTAACCCGCTTGCCAAGCGCGGTGAGTATAGCTGCATTTCCGTCATGATCAGTACTTGTAGATTCATGAGGGAGGCTTATGTCCAGCAGTGGAGATCCTACGGCTGAGATGATGATGAGTTTACACAAAGAAAATCATCCTCACTCTTAATGAACATTTTTTATTATCATGAACGAGACGATACGAGACGTAAACGCATAAAATGAAATCGAAATGATAAACGTTTTTTTCTCGTGCGTTATATTCTCGCAGCTATACAACAGGTTCATAAATCATCAACCTACCAGTAAAATAGCAGCGATTATACAAATCGATTTTCGTTAAATTTTGCCGCGATTTAAAATCGAGTCGCGTAAAATAGAATCTTGCGCGCTGAACTTTATATTGGAAATAAACTGTGTTGCAGTGCAATTGTGTCGCGATAAACTAAACCCGTGACGCAGGTGCTTGGACTTATATAGGTACCTTAGCATTGTAGCTTTGGACCAGTGCAACAACTACTCATAGGAAAAAAATCTTCATTTCATGATGATGATGAGTAAGTAAGGTCTTTTACATCTTTATCAGACTAGTACTTGTATTTACAGCGTCTGTATCTGATGTTCGTGCTTTAAGTTTGGTAATGTTTATTCATAGATCTACTTGAAACGGCTACACCGATTTCGATAAAACGTGCTAATAAAAAATCGCACCCACATCAGTACACCTGTTTGAAAGATATGGCGCCACAGGCAGACACACAAATGGTGGTCAAACATATAACAATAACTACAAATTTTATGTGTATTAAAAGTCATGATCTTCAATCTCAACCTTAAGACGGCTGTCCACGTCCAATGCTGGACATAGCCTCCCTGAATCTTCAAGATCACGAGGGGGTTGATGCCAGAATCGCTGCGCTTGGCAGAACAATAACCTAGTGTAAATACCCGCGAACTGTAAGGCAGCGGACACGAATTCAGCGAGCGGAGAGCGGCGGCGGCGGCGCAAGAGCGGAGCGTTTAAATGCATTAATTTATATGGAAGTGGCTTCAAAGGCGTGGTTCGACGAGCGGTGTAAGGGCAATACGCGGCTGTCAAGCGGTGCATTGACGTAGTCTTGCATTGTTTTATTTTTTTGACAGACGCGCCGACGACACCGCGACTTTTTAACTTACTTCAAATAAGGAGGACGTTCTATGTTCGACTGTGTATTTTTTTGTATGTTCACCGATTTGTCCGTCAATTGTGGACCGATTTTCAAAATGATTATTCGAAAGAGTGGACTTCCGAGGTGGTCCCAATTCAATTTGGTCCAGTTCTGACAACGGGATCCATGAGAAAACCACATAAGTCGTAATCTCATTAAGTATTTTAAAGCAATATAATTTATCTCTTTGAAGTCAGTTTTTTTGTTGACAAATTAAATAATTATTCAAGTTTTTAGGCATTTCGTTCATGAGTTAGGCACGAATTTCTCACAAACAAGCCTTGCGTTGGTAGAGCGGCAACGCCGTGCCGCTCTAACGTCGCGTGATCTGCCCGCCGCGCCGCTGACTTCGTGATCGCAGCCTATGAACCTACATTCCTCACGCAGCCAATAATCAGCTAATACGGTACACCGGATAAACACAATAGTAGCATTTCCCTGCAAGATGTAGGGAATAGCGATACCTACTGGTGATGTACCGAATAGTCACATTTCGAGACATTTGATTGTATTCGCCTTCGTATTTATGCGAATATCCACGTCCGAAAACATAATTTAGGATATAAACCAATAATTTCAATATGGCCACTGCTAGTAGATGTACTTTTGATAAAGAAGGTAAGGAGGACATTTTAGCACAAGAACGTAACAGATTGCATAAACTAAGTTAAACCACATTTAGGCAATATAATGTCGCCTCTCCTCCCGTCGATACAGTAAGAATATGCCCGGAGATATCCCGGAAGATAAGCAGCAGCTTCTTTCCGTGTATCAACATCCCGTACTTCGCTCGCCAACCCGCCTGCCAAGCGTGGCGAGTATGGCAAAAAATCCTTCATGATCTTGGAATTCCATGCGGGAGGCATATCTCCAGCAGTGTATCTCAATAGTCTAATGTGGACAGCAGTCCTACGAGTTGAGATGATGATGATAGGTACCTAGTAAATCTTTGCCTAGCAGCGTGTCCATGATGTTGAAGTTCAGTAAGTACAGTACCAGCGCTGTGGTACGACTCGTTCTGCCACAGCACATGCTGAGTAGTGACCATTTTTGTCACTAGTTTTAAAACCGAATTGATGATTTTTTTTATTTGATTGTAAAAATGTGACAAAATAAACGTTTCTTTATCTTTATCTTTAAAGCAACACCTTAGCCTCAGCCGGCCATTAAACCAACTGCGCCAAATCATCGTCTTAACAAATCTTTTAACTCTACAAATCGCGGAACTTGAAACAATACCATTCTTTTCTTCAATAATAGTTTACCCAGGTTAGGTTACCGTCCGGAAATAGTAGGTACAATGCGCTGTAACAATTAGCTGACGACCGTTGGTAAGCGGTGTCAAGTATCCAACAGTCATTAGCTCTTAGGTATTTACAGACTGGTATCTGCTTACAAGCTCTTGTGTTTTTGCTGATGGTTTGCCGCCGTGGGGTGCCGGCAGTAGAATGATACCCCTCCTCTCATGCCCATGGATGCAGTAAGAGCCTGCTAAGGGATACCTCCGGAAGATGGGCAGCAGCGTCTATCCGTGTATCAACATCCCATACTGCGCTCACCAACCCGCCTGCCAAGCATGGTGAGAATGGCAACTACCTCTCATGGAGGGATCTCCAGAGAGGCCTCCCTCATGGATATGAGGGAGGCCTATGTTCATCAGTGGACGTTTTATGGCTGAAATGATGATGATGATTTGCTTATAAGACTAGTTGCTAAGTATATTTCGCTGAATTCCGGTTCATCATCATCTCAGCCGTATTAGGACGTCCGCTGCTGGAAAGGCCTTTCAAGGATCTCCAAGTACTGATCATGAGAGAGTTTTGCCCATACCCATTGCTCACCAAGTAAGTATAACAATAAATAAATAATGCTGGACAAATCACACAGCATCATCTAGCCCCAAGCTAAGCAGAGCTTGTGTTATGGGTACTAGATGACTGATATACTTAATACAAAGATAGATATTTTTATTATATATAGAAAAACACCCTGAACAAATATCTGCAGATCGTACAGACATTTGTCCCGAGGCGGGAATCGAACCCGCAAACCCTTGCGTCGCAGGCGGACCTTCGCCCGCTGCGCCAGAGAGCTCGTCATGTATGTAGTAACTATGTATGTATGTATTATCCTTTTCTACATTCGTGAAGAAGACTCTTTTGGTTACGTCTGAAAACCAGCGCTGCGTGCCGTTCTGAGCCCGAATGGTTCGCGGTAATATGCTGAGACGGGGCCGATTTAGCTCACACTGCACTACGTGGTCTAGCTCTGCACCTGGTTCATTTTCAATTGTATTTTCTTTTTTGGTTCATGTTTATTGCATGCTCTAAGTTATATTAGTCTAAGTTTTACTAATAAACGCTTTTCCTTTTTTTTTAAAGTTTCCGTGTATCAACATCCCGCACCGCGCTCGCCAACCAAGTTATGATTACTCTCCAAGTAATGAGTATCGGATAACTCAGTAATATCATGCTAGACAGACGGGTTGGCGAGCGTAGTAAGGGATGTTGATAAACGGAAAGACGCTGCTGCCGATCTTCCGGAGGTATCCCTTAGCGGATTCTTGGTCCACCCGCAAGCAAGAGAGGAAGGGCAACATTCTACTGCCGGCGCCCCACGGAATTCATGTTATAAATAAATTGCTACTTAGCTATGTGTTAAATATTTATTCAATTTCTTAACAGTACATTATTAACTGCCTCAATATTTATAAAGTTCTTTTCTTGTTACAGGTAAACACAAAAGCTATCGAAAAACTTTCAACGAAGTAAGTTGCGTAGGTACCCCTACGTCGAAAACTTCTTAACTAACTTTAGTTTTCGAAGTTTACCGTCAATGTCAGAGGCGCTGGTGTCGCTTGAAAGTGGCTGGGTTCACCGTTGCGTTCGGGACACGTCGAGGCTAGCTACCTTCCGCATGTAGTTCATGCGTAAATACACAGATGGCGCTGTTGTTAATTTTTGATATTTCCCTTCCCACCACATTTTTTTGATTTGGTTACACGAAAATTGTAAGTAGATAAATAATAAATAAACACATATTTGTTTCTATAATTTATGTCTTCGTATCCTTAGTACACCAGTGTTTTAGAATGCTTTATCATGTAATGGTTTTATAGGTGATCTTGCTCCTTTCTCT
Source organism: Pasiphila rectangulata (assembly GCA_963082625.1). Lineage (NCBI taxonomy): Eukaryota > Metazoa > Arthropoda > Insecta > Lepidoptera > Geometridae > Pasiphila > Pasiphila rectangulata. The sequence continues at coordinate 8,856,760 of OY720240.1, forward strand.
TGTTTTACATCTCATTAAAAATTAACACATTTTCTTACTTTCTTTGGGGATAAGATAGCTTTTACCTTTCCAGCCATTATAATATTCAAAAACTCATAACAAACTTGAACCGCAAAAGCTACAATTAGGATCATCTTTACGTTTTCTAAAACAAATTCATAACGAGCTACCTCGTAAAATAAAAAAGGTTTTTTAAAGTCAATTTACGATTAAAATAAACAAACAAGCTTTTATTTAAACGTACTAAAAATAATAAAATAAATATTTTCCATTAAAGTTTAATGTCAACTTAAAAGGTCTGTGTAAAGATTTATGTGATAAAAAAGATTGTGGCGAGATTAACCCGTGTACCAGTAACTTGATCTAATTGATTTAATTTTTTTTCAAACAATGCAAATACGAGTACCTGCTTAAATCTCGCGACAAGCTTTTGTTTAGCTTGCCCTGTATGTATGTATGTATGTTTGTAACTATGTTCGCGGAATCTTGCAACTCAATTTAGAAAGAGATATCTTGACAAATTGAGCTGAAATTTTGTATACATGTTTTTTTGGATGACAGCTATTTGACGTCACTCTGAATCCAATATAGCGGAACACCCAAGATGGCGGACTACTTATTTTTAATGTACTCCTTTAATATGGTTATCAAATGAAATGACTTTCAATCCGAAGGTCCTGGGTTCGATACCGGCCGTGAACCAATGGATTTTTCTGTCTTGAAAAGTGTAAGTTCACATTTAACACGTGCTTAACGGTGACGGAAACATCGTGAGGAAACCCGCAGTCAGATTCAGTCGTAGTGATAGTTCTTTCCTCGGACTAACAGCTGACTAAGCTGAGAGGATGGTATAGGTGCTGGGCAAGCCTAATCCATCAAACAATGTCCCAGGCACTGCAGCGTCCCGTACAGCATGATTACCAGTTGCTGACGCAGCATAAATCATCTATAATAGATGCAAAGGCCTTTTTTTTTAAATGAAAGGGCTTGCTGAGAATAACTCAAGAAATTAAAAGACGTCACTCTGAATCAAACATAAACAGAAGCTTAAAATGTTGAGTTGATCAACTAAGTGTGTTACTAATAACTAGCTGCAGCCCGCGATTTTATTTTTCACGGAACCCTAATCTTCATTTCAGCCGTAAAATGTCCACTACTGAACACATGCCTCCCTCATGAGGGGTAGTTGCCATACTCACCACCCTTTTCAGGCGGATTGGCGAGCGCAGTACGGGATGTTGATACACGGATAGACGCTGATGCCTACCTTTCGAAGGTATCCCTTAGCAGACTCTTACTGCATGCGCGGGCATGAGAAGAGGGGTAAAATTCTACTGCCGGCACCATACTAATTTAGTTAATGGAATCAGGTGTTACTTTGCGGAAATCCATGACAATAAAATGCAATGAAAATATCTAGTTTTAATTCCGCTAATGCTGAGATGCATATGCACCACCCTCCCGCCCTGGAACGAAATTTCGTTCCAGCCGCCGACCAGTCAACACCTCGAGGTCTCACCTGAAGATGCCTCGCGGAGAGGCGGAACACGTGTCGTCGTGTGGGTTTGGGTATGCATGTTGCACTTACAACCTAGTTCTCCCTGCATGTGCATAATTAGCGGGTGGAAGGGTGGTGCATATGCATCTCAGCATTAGCGGAATTAAAACTAGATATTTTCATTGCATTTTATTTTTACCCTAATAATTTATCAGAAATATTAGTTGCCTAAGTTTTTTATCAGCTAACTAACTGCCATTGAAGGTCCAGTCTAACTACAGTTGAACCGTTTCGGAGAATAGCCCGAACAAATAAACAAACAGACACAGAGATGGACCGAATGTCATGTAACAAAAATTAAGAGTTCCGATCCTATACCACTAAAATCTTGTATCTTGTTGGTACAGGATGGGAATTTTAAAAAACGTGTGCCACTGGTGCACGATGGGTATACATTATTTTCTAAAATGTGTCCCATCGACCTCATACAATCAAATAATTATTCTTCTTCTTCACTAAGGCCATAATAACTCCAAAAAAAATGACAAAATTGACAGCTTACGTCAAAAATTACAATTAGCTTTGATACATCGAAAAAACATGACTTCTTAGCGCCAATGAGCAACTTGTCAGGGATCAAAAGAGCCATTATGATTCCCTAAATAAACAAAAAATCACGGTATGTAATGTTATTGTTCCCGGTCACCGGCGTCCGGTGTATCCTCACCCAGTCAATAAGATCTATTTTTTCGATGACAGCTGTCAAACTTCAAACGGACATATCTGTCCATCCTAGACTTCTCGTTAATGTTGGGATTGATTGTAGAAGAACGCGCAACCTGAGGGAAACAAAAAAAATAATAGAAGAAAAGACCTTTTATAATAATAATAGTCGTAATCATATAAAATCAACCCCCTTCCTACACACCAACAAGAATAATTCGACGAAGTACATCCCATTTATCTGAATGTCCTACAACCTGTGCTACAACTGTATCGTACCACAGATATATTAATACTATACAGATGCCTCACTCCGTTTGGATTTTAGTCCGTCAGATGATTCAAAGATAATATACACGTATTTTATATATTGAAGTAAAGGAGTGGGGCTCGTGACGTCAGAGCGTAGCCGAAAACTTTACCGAACAATATCGGCGTGTGACGTCACGCTACATCAGGTATCGAACAAAACTGTGAATGGAGGGATGTATTTACATTTATACAGCGTCAGCAACTGGTATTCATGCTGTGCGGGACGCCGCATTGCCTGGGACATTGTTAAGAGGTAAGAAACTTTATTTCCAAAATAAGGTCTTACGTGGAATGAAGGGCCTAGTTTCATAGTTTTAACGTGATCTATCAAGTTCTAGACTTGCCCAGGACTAGGAGTGAGGTCGAAGTCAAAGTATATTTATTGCATAATTACATGTTTAAAAGACGTCACCAATATTTATTCAATGTTATGGGTGTGCAATGTTCTGCCAATTATAAATTTTCGTTCCTAAATTTATAAAATATGCCAAAATAATGGCTCTTTTAAAGATAAAAATAGAGGATAGAGGAATGTTTTACTATGAGTATTATTATATCTGTGACCATAAATGCTTCAGAAAAAGCTTGCCCAGTCGTTTATTATGCATGAGAAGGGACGATTTTTTTACCTCAATTTTCATAATATGTACTCTAGCTACTTTTCCTCATATTTGTCGAACTCTGTGGCTTAGTAGGCGAAGGGCCTATCAGATTCTTGAGTGACCCTGAAGGTTTGATTCCCATCGCCTTAAATTTGATAAACTTCGCTTTGAAGTCAGTTTAAGGATCCAATAATATCTACATACATTAGCCGTGGCAGACAAAATAATATTATTGTCTGGGTGTTTTTTATGTATGATGACAAAAAAATCTATAAATGGATTTTAGGTATTTATCAATCATCTGGTTTCCATAGTATAAACTTTGCTTAATTCAAGACTAGGTGGAGCTGTGTGTAGTGTCCATTATTTATTTGTTATTATTTCTAAAAGTGAATTAAAGTGCACTGGACTCAGTGGGCAGGAAACAGTTAAACGCGATAGAACTCCCAAGGGAGCATTCAAATATGTTACCGAAATAACGGATGGGCTACCTACCTAATGAACTGTCGGACCTTGAAAAGCTCTGGTTAGCCGGCTTTTTGGAAACTTCCGGCTTGTTAAAGGTAAGAGGAACTATTTAATGTAAATGCTACGGTTAGTTTGGCGGTATTTATTTGAGATGCTAGGAGAGTTTGAAATTTCAGATTTTTGCATCTGATTTTCATATTTACGTTGCGGATAAAATTAGAGGTTTAGTGAAATTTCAAATTAAATAATGCTAGAGATGTTCTGTTAAATTTGAAAATAAATTAATAATGCTGGACACATCCCAATCTAGTCCCAAACTAGTCCCAAACTAGTCAAAGGTTGTAATGGAAACCAGATGATTATAGTACATTATGAAACAAGTGTGCAATGTTGGTCATTACAGTCGAGGCGAGATTGCAGCCTGAGCCGTAGGCGAGGGCGTAATGGAGCCGAGAGTGTAATGATCAGTGCTCACGCGTGTCATACGACGTTTTTCAACACACTTGTGAGGAAAAAACAAATTAATTTACCACACAGCCACGAAATACGATAAAACCAAATATGAAAACGAAAGCATCACAGCTTTAGTCTTCATATTTGAATATGGAATATGGGAAATGGCGCGCAATTTTTTTTTAATGCGCCCAGTGCAAGGTGAGTAAACATACAGCCTTCTTGAAAATTATAATTATATGTGATAAAATGCAAATATTTTAATATTTTATTCATAAATGATTGTTATAAAGTGTAAGTGTCGGAATAATCTTCGACGTTACAATACTACGTGAGTAATTCCCGTTTTTACAAAATGAATAGTCTCACGTTAATTTTGAAAGTGCAAAAGTTTTTGTTTGTTTTAGTTAAATCCCACTAATATTATAAAGCCTAAAGTTTGTTTGTATGGAGGTTTGTTACAAACCTCCATATATTCCTCCATATATGTATACACCTCCATATATACAAACAAATACGCAAAAACTACCTCACAGATTGAGCTGAAACTTTGCACAGGTATAGATGTAGGTCTGGATTAACACATAGGTTGCTTTTTACCCGGGCACCATGTGTATCAACATCCCGTACTGCGCTCGCCAACCCGCCTGCCAAGCGTGGTGATTATGGCAACTACCCCTTACGTAGATTCATGAGGGAAGGCCTGTGTTCAGCAGTGGACGTGTTATGTCTGAGATGATAGGAGGAAATAATGGAATTTCGAAGTCCTTTTTCCGACTATCCTAACAGTTATTTACGAGTACCATCACTACTTCGGTTAAAGGGACCCCTGGGGCCCACAGTTAGCATAGGGATGTATAAATTGTTTGCCTGAAATATAGTTATTTGCCTATCATTTTGTAGCAAATCTTCCGATAATCTGAGTTTATGTAAAGCTTATATTTAAGGAAGGTTTGGAGGGAGTTGTTACTTTATTTAATAGTTTTATTTTTATCAACTAAAAGTACCTAGTACGAAAAATTTCTATAAAAGTGAAAAGTGAAATAATTACGCAAATACCTGATAATACAATATAGTAAAAATACTGTTTCGTAACCAATTTCGAAAAAGCAATTTTCACTCCTCTTGTTTCAAAAAGACCGTCATTGTGGCGTACCAGAGCGAAGAAAATATAGCATTTCTTCCTCTAGGGGAAAAGTTTTTTATTTAAAAATTTTGTCTGTCCAACGACAATGAGCCTAAAAACGAAAAAGTCTTTAGTCATAAGTAGAATAATCATGAATAAAGACTCGACTTGTTACTGTTTCTTAAAAAAAATTGTGCAAATTGTACATTTAATTTTTAATAAATAAACTATCTCATATTGTATTGGATTATTTTATTTTCTCGCAATCGTAGTGAAAAGTAGAGTCACTCGGCGCTAAAAACCCATTAAAACTAGGTTTCTATTTTAGCTAAAGCTCGGGAGTATATAATGGGTCATTTTTAGCTCCTTGTATAACAATGTACTATTAATTTCGTTTTTCGCAAACAGTTACGATTCCCAGTAGCATAAGCGGCAGGATCGACGTAAATGATAGGAGTTATTTAATATTTTAAGTGCCATTACATATTGAAGAGAACTATAGAAACAATGTTTTTAGCTATCAAAAATTATGCTTAAGCTTGAAAAAATATTGGATTTTTTTACATAAATTTAATTTTCATTATACATATATACATACATACATAGGATTCGAGTCATACATTATAATTTGTATCACTCGAATATGGACACTCTAACTTATTTTTTCTCTTGTATTATAATATTTATTGATGTCTGAAATAAACGAATTGAATTGAATTGAATTATTAATACCATCTCATTTTTTCTTGCACGTTTAGGATGATTGGAAGAAAGTGCCGTTAGTATTAATTCCTCCTCTGTACAGTGTATTCGTGCATACAATAAACAACAATAAATAAAAAACAATTGAAATGTTATTTGGAATTATATATTTTTATTACATAAATCCTGTATTACACTCTTACCAAACAAACTATCAAAACTGTTCTTAAACCAAAACTGTCCCCGCTCGAAACCTTTTTCCAATAAAAGTCTTCCACACCATAAATAAGAAATTTAGCACCCCTTCAAAAGCTGGTCGAATGAAAACATTAGGGGTTGGTCCCCGCTTGACAAATCGCCGCTCCTTATTGAATGATTGATTTATACGATATCAGTGGACAGCGGAGGCTTAACCAGATTTATCAGAGCTTTTAAGACTCTGCTACACTGAGGATAGGTAAGGAACAGAAAGTTTGTCTGTCTGTTACCTCATCAAGCAAAAAACTTTACAGTACCTTAAGATAAATACAAGAGCAAGGTAAAATAAAATCCCGCAATATAATACGTAAGTTTGTATGGATCTTTGTTACCCTCAAAGCAAAAACTGTTGATCAGAACAAGCAAATATATTAATAAAGACATTTGCAAAGCTCTTCGCTGCTCCCTATTGAATAATTGATTCACTGACTGACTCACTGACTGACTGACTGATATATCAACCCACAGCCTAAACCCTGGACCTAAAGACTTGAAACTTGGCACACATACATATGTATACCTTGAGTATCCTAGAGGTGCACTAAGAAGGGATTTTTCGAAATTCCTACGGGATAGGGAATAAATGGGATTTATATTTTCGAATCAAAGTGACTCTGTGTGAAAAGGGGATTTTACGTTGCATGACTTCCACGCGGACGAAGTCGCGGGATAGATCGCTAGTCTATAATATATATAAAGGCCTTACTTACATCTTCAAGCTAAAACTATCTATCAGAATAACCTGAAACTTTGCAAATATATTGACAAAGGCTTTTGCGAAGCGTTTCGTCGCTTCCTATAAAATAATTGCTAAAACTATCGATCAGAATCTGAAACTTTGCAAACATATTCACAAAGGCTTTTGCGAAGAATTTCGTCGCTTCCTATAAAATAATTGATTTGTAAGGCATCAATGGACAGCCAGATTTATCGGAGCCTTTAAGACTGGGTTAGACTGAGGTTAGGTAAGTTATTTTGGGCAAGAATTTTTGGAACTGAAATTATCTTTACGGTTTTACTGCGATGGCGTTAGTCTAATCTTTTGAAGTGAGAACCTTATTTGAAGGAGAAACAAATGCAAGATGAAATATCATCTTACTAATATTATACAGCCGTAGTGTGCCGGCAGTAGAATGTTGCCACTCCTCTCTTGCCCGTGGATGCTAAGAGGCTGCCAAGGGATACCTCCGGAAGATGGGCAGCAGCGTCTTTCTGTGTAGTAACATCCACTACAGCGCTCACCAACCCGCCTGCCAAGCGTGGTGAGTATGGCAACAACCCCCTCATGATTACTTCTCCAAGATCCATGAGGGAGGGCTTTGTCCGGCTGTGGACGTCTTATGGCTGAGATGATTGATTGAAACTCTTACCCATACCCATAACTCAAGCTTTTCTTACTACGGGGCTAAAGGTGCTGTTTGTTGTAAAAAAGAATTATTGTAGGGCTATTTTAAAATACATTTTCATTGACATCTGGTGGGTGTGCCAGGGGCATTAATGCTTCCCCGATTTCAGAACTTCCCTTTTCAAACTCACGTGACGAGGGGCTACCAGTTTGGTCGAAGCGAGCGTTAAGTCGACAAATAGTGGCCATGATTGATTTTGCACCTTATTTTCCTTGATTTATTGTGGTTAGCGACCGAGTGAATCAATTTTCATAAAATGTTTAAACTCATTTCATTCATTTCAGCCGTAAAACGTCCACTACTGATCACATGCCTCCCTCCCATGAGGGGTAGTTGCCATACTCACCACGCTTGGCAGGCGGGCTGGCGAGCGCAGTACGAGATGTTGGTACACGGAAAGACGCTGCAGCCTATCTTTCGGAGGTATCCCTTAGCAGGATGTTACTGCATCCATGGGAATGTGAGGAGGGGTAACATTCTACTGCCGGCACCCCACGGCTTTTTTACTCGCAACAAGGAAAAACTCATCATCATCGTTTCAGATTGACTTTTTTTCTCGAAGTTGGACCTACCTAATTGGACTGTTCACCCTAGGTATACGAGTACATACACGTCGACAACTCCAAAAACCGAGTTTTCAACCATAATGCAGGCACAACATGAATTGGACATTCGACATAACCTACGGCTTGTCCGTACAACATGAATACCAGTTTCAGACGCTGCATATGCGCCTAAAATATTGAAAACTTGTAAAACGATATTTTTAATTTTAGGGGATTAAGGTTTAGGTGCCGGCAGTAGAATGTTACCCCTACTCTCCTACCCGTGGATGCAGTAAGAGCCTGCTAAGGGACACCTCCGGAAGATGGGCAGCAGCGTCTTTCCGTATATCAACATCCCGTACTGCGCTCACCAACCCGCCTGCCAAGCGTGGTGAGTATGGCAACTACCCATCATGGAGATCTATGAGGGAGGCCTTAGTTCAGTAGTGGACGTTTTACGGCTGAAATGATGAAGGTTTTAATAATAAATAAGAGAATTTGTGGAACTTTTGTCCAAAAATGACTTGTGGCCAAAAAGTTCAAAAATCGCCTTCGCTCGGGTTTATCGCTATCTTAGGGTGGAATTGGAATGAGACCTAATAGATGCTAAAAGCCATACTATTTCGCTTTCAACTGCACAATATACGGTAATTAGAAAATTGCTCTACAACTCACAATAAACCTAAACGCCTCCAATTTCGACTATAAAACTAACGCAAACTTTCCCATTATACTAATCGTCTAAGTTATTCAACATGAAACCTAATTCATTTGTAGTATAAGTAATATTAATGTGAGCTCTTTGCGGTTTCCTCAGTGCCTTCATGGGAAAAATTGTGCGCCATAAACTATGATTCTCTATGCATATTGTAGGGGTGAATATTCTGAAGCGGGCTATCCACTGCCAGAAGTTGATATTATACAACACGTAATATCCAAAAAAAAGTATTAGGTCATTAGTATCCAAAACAATGTTTTCAATTCCAAGGGGACTTCTCTCTAAGATGGACATCTGCATAAACACAGCAGCGGCGGTCACGTATTATTCCAAAGTCCACCACGCTTTAGACCAGGCACGTTGGAACGGGCGAGTCTGCCAGTGGGATAGTTCTGCGTTGTTGCGCTCGACCAGACTTGCCTTCTCGTGGGTAGCTGTAAATTAGGTTAATATATTTACCAAAATATTATTTAAATTATTTAACTTTTGCACTTATTATATAAAAAAATACCCGAGACAAATACTCGTATCTGCTGAAAAGCAGTCACCTTTTTTAGTTAGGTTATTTATACAGAGTAAGCAGCTGTTTTCATGCTGTACAGGACGTAGAGATTCCCTGATTAGACTTGCTCAGCTTTAACATTTAGCTAAAGTACAACATTACTAACAAGTACACATCAGCGATTTGATTGGCTGATTGATTGCTTATGAATCACCTGTTGCCTCTATTATAGAAGGTGCCAACTCGCGGATTCCCGCGAGTTTCAGATCCGCGAGATGACGAATAAGTCATAACTTACTGGCTGACAGTGATTATTAAAGCTCTACATACTTATTGGCATACGATGTGAAGGGAGGTGTCAGTTGCTGCGTTGTATACTAGAAGTACGATCAGCTGAATTAAATAATGGTCACTTACTAGAAGATACCTAGTAACTTTGTCCTTGAAAGTAGTAAAGGCGGCATAGATCGCGTCACGACGCCTTTATTTTCTATTTCCAAGGCGGGCTGCTAGAAGCACCGTGGCTAATCGCCCGCCCGTTACCCACTCCGCCCTACGAGGGCTGAGATACAACTGTTATTTTATCGATATCGATAATTGACCTCACTGACTTAATTTTATCGATATCGATTATTTAACTGTCTGATTTGAAAGTAGTGAAGGCAAGATCGAAAATTGCGTGGTTTTCCGATTTAAAATAGCGGAAATCTTAGGAACTTTGTTAGGGGTATCATCTAATCATCAACGAAAGCGAGTAACAAACCACGTATATTTACTCTTCCAAAGGATTTTTTTTCCTATGTACTGGTAAAATTACGCTATTTACATATAAGAAGTTCTCTTACTGAACATAATATCGTTAGAGAGACAAAGAAAGCTTACCGACTCCGCTGAACTGGCCTCCTGGAAAGAATGGGTGAAGATCGTATGGTGCGGAGTACATATCTCAGTAAATAAATACACCAGTGGAGCGATAAGGTGGAATGAGAGATAACAATAACACTACAAAGGGGGCGGGTGCGTTATAGCTCGAGATAGGCGTCTTCTTCTGTCGGAGGCCAAGACCCACTTCGGGTCACTGATCCATCGGAGTAAGTAACTAGGTTTATAATACAAGCTTTGCTTAGTTTAGAACTAGGTTATGCTGCGCTATGTGTAGTTTCCCGCATACTTATATATTCAATAAAATCATGTAAAAACCTTTAGATCCGAAGTATCGATACGGGTAGTTTCCGAATCGCCCCCTCACTAAAGTTTCCCAGGAAGTAAGTAACGTGTTCTTTTAGTGGTTTGTCTTACGCTTTGCTACCTGCTTCTACCTTCGCTATACATCTTTGTATATGTATATGGTTTCTTTGAGAGTGTGAACCGTCGGGGTTCGCAGGCAAATTGTTATGGGGACTTCGAGGAGTTCACTTATTGATATCACTAGAAGTTTGTTTCACTTTGTTTTTTAGAATGGGGAGTTTTTGAAATACTTATGTAGTTCTTTTATGGTTATTAGTCACCTAAAAGAGCGTAGTAGTGCCTTATAATGAAAAGTTTGTTGTTAAAAATTAATGACATACGAGTATATTGGATTAACTAATTGTGTTTTTAGCATTAGAATATTAGTTTATTTTTATGTTGAGAATTAAAAACGTCTTATCCACGCACTACCTACATTATTCCTATGAATGAATGTATCGATAGTGGATTAAGGAATTTTTGCGAATCTCTTACTTCCTTAGTTAACTAATTGTGTTTTTAGCATTAGAATATTAGTTTATTTTTATGTTGAGAATTAAAAACGTCTTATCCACGCACTACCTACATTATTCCTATGAATGAATGTATCGATAGTGGATTAAGGAATTTTTGCGAATCTCTTACTTCCTTAGTCAAGATAGTAGAAACACAAAAAGGATGACCGTTATCGTAAGTATTCCTTCAATCTCCCTCATAATTGTACGGTACTGGCCCTTCAATTACGAGGGAAAATAATTTTAGATTAAAATATTTATTATTTGCCATTATGAAACCAAGCAAAATATAATCCTCTTTTATACGAGTTAAGGTCCATTTCGCGAGTAAATAATGAAAACAAAGATAATATAAAGTTTAATTAAAACCGGATGGTTAACGCGAAACCGCGTTTACAATAACCATAATTTTAAATTAATTAAAGGATTTACAGGTCGACTTACTGTCACACAAATAAGTTGGTTGAGCTCCAGGTAAATGTTTTAAAGGGGCATTATACGAGTAGGCATGAAGTCCAGTGTATCATATTTACCCGCTCCCACTTTGCTCTATAAATTGTTATTAGGTACTTTTAAAACCCTTTTAGAGCTTTTAGTATTTACTCAACTAGGATTATTTACGAATTGTAAAGTTGATACTGTGAAAAACTTGTAACAGAAAATTTTTCAGTAGTGGGTTCATGCTATACATAATATTTATGAATTAAATATTTTCCCGGTAATATATTAATGCTTTAAGTCCAAGTGTCGTGTCATCATCGTCATCATTTCAGCCGTAAACCGTCCACTGCTGAACTGAGACCTCTCTCATGGACCTCCATGAAGGGTAGTTGCCATACTCACCACGCTTAGCAGGCGGGGTTTTGAGCGCGGTATGGGAAGTTGATACAGGGAAAGACGCTGCTGGCCATCTTCTGGAGGTATCCCTTAGCAGGCTCTTACTGTATCCATGGGCATGAGAGGAGGGTAACATTCTACGGCCGGCACCCCAAGCCATAGTGTCGCGTGCCTCTCACATACCCAACAATGCTGTTGCGGAAATACGATCTCAGGCATAGTGATCTCTCTTTGAATATATTCACAAAGTATCCGATGCACGCACTTATCTTCCCGGAAATAATACAACAATCCTAAAAGACGTCCTAGCTCTCGAAATGTTCTCTTATAAGTTAGAAGATGGGGTAACAAAGATGTCGTACATGGCTGTAAGGACTACAATCAGGTAATTGGATTAGCTTTGACCGTGTGTCCGGCTCTTGTAAGAGCGATCCCGTAGAAGTAAGCTTTCTTATAAATATAGTGTTTGACCGCGATTTAGAGTTTCCATTGGGGTGCCGGCAGTGGAATCTTGCCCCTGTCTTGACCGTGGATGCAGTAAGAATCTGCTAAGGGATACCTTCGGATGATGGGCAGCAGCGTCTTTCCGTGTATCAACATACTGCGCTTGCCAACCCGCTTGCGAGCGTGGTGAGTATGGCAACAACGCCTCATGATCTTAAGATCCATGAGGTAGTTCTATGTCCAGTACTGGACTTACTACGGCTTGGATGATGATGATTGCCATTGCGAATTCAGCAGCGTTATTTTATGTGGAAAACCACACTAAGGTGTAATTTATAGAAATAAAAGATATAATCAAAATTTTCGACTCGTACGGCATTCGAACCCGCATAAGCACCTACCGCATCTGCATTGTGTGGTCGATCGTTATAGGCAAATGAAGTAAGGGAATAACCTGCCGTGGGGTGCCGGCAGTAGCATGATACCCCTCCTCTCATGCCCATGGATGCAGTAAGAGCCTGCTTAGGGATACCTCCGGAAGATGGGCAGCAGCGTCTATCCGTGTATCAACATTCCATACTGCGCTCACCAACCCGCCTGCCAAGCGTGGTGAGAATGGCAACTACCAGTGCCTGCAGGCCTGTGTTCATCAGTGGACGTTTTATGGCTGAAATGATGATGATGACGAATAACCTTAACCCACGTTAAGGGTGTTTGTCTGTCCGTGCGGGGATTGAATCCCGTCAGAATCGAAAGTTTTGATTGCATAGTTTCTTCCATAAATAATACCAGCGTTGATATTTCATGTAAAATAAAAAAAGCTTTATATTTTATTCTTTAAAGTCCTCCTTATCGATTTCGATAAGGGTAACCCATTTTTGAGTTATTTGTATAATGAGCCTTAATGTGGCTTGCCAGACCAAAATTGGTCTTAAATAAAAAGTATTCAGCCCCTAAGTAGTTTTAATAAATAGAAGTACACTCAGCTTTCTCGCTTCTATCTTTCTTTCATGTAAACTCACACGACCAATTTCCCCCAAAAACGCCTCGGGCCCAAGGAAAAGGTAAAAGAGCTTGTTAAAGACTTATTAGTACATGGCGACTATAATAGTCCACTGCTCGAGTGACGATGTGATTTCCGCGTTATTGGGCCGGACCATGTAAGTATTTTGGCTGTGATTACACTGTACTGTAACTTTAGAATAGGCTATACGTTGGTTGTTGTTCACAGTTTACAGAGATAAGGTGATTTCAATCTAATTTGCTGGAGTAGAATGATTTGCCTGTATTTCCACTAAACTATAACATCAGGTTTTTTTATAGTTAAGGTTTAATTTTTTTTTCGAGAGACATACGAGCTTGCAGCTCGATTGAGAGTGATTTTGGCTGGAGGAGAGTAATTTAGCTCGTTTTACACTGTACTGTTTTATTATTTTGGAATACGTTGGAATAATTATTAGCAAGTTGAACCAAGTATTGTTTGAATCTAAGAAGCTGCAGTGTGCAGCTAGAGTGATAAAGTGATTGCCACTTAATCGGCTGGGATAAAGTAATTTGTCTATTTTTAAACTAAAATATAAGTTTAATTATAATAATAAAATAAGGTAATTACACGATAAAGTCCCAATAATCAGTTTAAAATTATGTTTAAACTGTACTGCAAAATCAGTTTTTTTATTATATTTATTTAGGGACTTTGATTGTTGCCAAACTATGTCAGTCCCATAGGGAAAATTCAGGATAACTTTCGAGAGTGATTTCCACCTAATTTACCGGAGGATTTTAACTTTGGTGTGTTAACACTGTACTGTAACTTGGAAAATTTTGCCTCTCTTTAGTGCTTAAAATACTTGAATTGAATCAATCATTATTTTCTTACAAAGAACATTCATACAAGGTCTGAGTATTATTCTATACTAAAAATCTTACATCTAGCTAGTGTATTATTAGTATTATTTATTTGCAAACTTTCCACATATTTTTCAGTTTATGCTAAAGAAGGAGCAAATTATTTAATTCGCATAAAATATTAACAGATGCCCGTTCAAAAACTTTGACGAAAAATTATAAACAATTTTGCTCGAACTTCCGTTCAAGATAGTGTGATCTACCTTTTGTAACTGATACGCCCATTATACGTATTACTCGATGTTCAATGGCTTGACCTTCTAATTTCTCCATTTATGGGTAATATGATACCTTCCCTAACTTGGAAGATAGATGAAAGATGAATGTTTTGAATAAAACATAATTCTTATTGCCTTCAAAAAATAGCAGTACTCTGTCCTACTTCATATTTTTATGGGCATGGAAAATATATGGGAAGACAAAACTTGTGAAAATCCCGAAACAATTGACCAATATCTATAGAGAGTGCTAAAAGTACAATTGATTATATGCAAATTTACTTTACTACAGCTGTGATAGAAGAAAATCCGGCAGCGCATCAGCTTCGACTTTCGTGTCGCAGGTGACCATGGGCAACGGCTACTACTACTTCTCTTCAGGCGGCCTATCTGCTTTTAATTAATAATAATTTCTTAATTAAAAAAAAATGAATTTAGCCATCTTTTGAAATCGTCACCCATGCCCATGGATGCAGTAAGAGCCTGCTAAGGGATACCTCCGGAAGATGGGCAGCAGCGTATATCCGTGTATAAACATCCCATACTGCGCTCACCAACCCGCTTGCCAAGCGTGGTGAGTATGGCAACTACCCCTCATGGAGATCCATGAGGGAGGCCTGTGTTCATCAGTGGACGTTTTATGGCTGAAATGATGATGATGATTAAAGAGTTTTGGTAACCATCTGTGGTCTTCTTTATCAGTTCCACTTCACCAAATGAAATGATTGACTTTGAGCTAGTATGCTGAAATTGCTATAACCTTATAACATTTGAGGAGTTCCCTCGATTCTTCATGAATCACATCAAAAGAACCGAGTTGAACAAAAAGTGGGACCTAATTCAAAGTGTATCTATTCGATCTTTAAAAATAATTTTCCAAATCAGTTCATAAACGACGGAGTTCTGAGCTAGCAAAGAATTTAAAAAAAATACAGACGACTTGAGAACCTCCTGTTTATTGAAGCCGGTTAAAAATGATAGATCTCACGGTTTAGCTTCAAAATTGTATTAAACTTTGAATAACACGCCTTTAGCTTTGACAGCAGTTCCGTAAGTATTATGTGCAAATCGTGCTCCGGGCTCTTTTCCTCTCCAAGCAAACTAAAGAATAATTTCCATAGTACGCTCCACACGTTTGCAACAGGTCGCCGATTTGTCCTCAACTGACTAATGGAAAAATGTGACACTAAGCCGACCTTAGACGTGATTGGGCGGGATGAGCTGTTTGAGGTGGAGTTTAAGTCTCTTCGAGGGAATGCTCTTGATGGATTGTACAATTGGGTAAAGATTAAAGTCTGAGATGGGTTGCTCTGTTTCCCCTTTAGATTGATAAAAAGCTCCACTTTTGAGATGAAGTTTAGTTAACGTCGCACACTAACTGACTAGATAATTAATTTACTAGTCAGTTATAAGAACTAGCTTACACAGACTTCACATGTTGTAGTACCGACTTTAAGTTCTAGCAAAGTAAGTTATAAAGTGTCAGTGTGTGTAAAATTTTGGAATTGGTGGTCGTAAGTTGTAGTCTAAAAGACACCTCAAATGCATGCATTCCTACTACTAGGTGCGTGTCGAGCCATGCGCTTATGGGTTCCGTAGCTACCCATAGACTGTTGTTGGTTTTGGTGTGTAAGTTTTTTACGTTTACCAAAAAATTTTTACAGGTATTAATTGAGTTTTCGGCTTTAAGTATTCCAATATGTATGGTAAACCGAATGGGCGAGTTCGTCGTCAATTTTCCGGAAAATAAAATGAATAGCATAACCGTTATAGTTTTCTTACAAAGTTCATAGTTTAAACTACAATTATTTATTTTTTTATTTCTGAAAAAAAAAATTGCTGGTACGTTTTTTGAGGGCGAAATATAAAGCTTTTTAATTTTTTTTCGAGCAGCCGAAAAAAAATTAAAAAGCTTTATATTTCGCCAACGAAATCCTAAATTAAAAAAATGTCTTCGCAAAGTGCTTTTAAAATGCCTATTCAACAATACCGCACACGATGGGTAAACAAATCTTCATCTTACGTTTATGGAAAGAACCCCTAATTCATATTTTTTTTCCTTCCAAATTTATACTTCAAGACTAGTTTTCTTATCTTAGTTATCTTAGTTTTAAAACGAAGCACCGTGTTGTTTACCGTGTGTTTTACAATCTCGTAATTTCCTGGTTATTGAATAGACCCAAGATGTGGTTGGGCGTCACGCGCCGACATCTTTTGGTACAGTTTGTGACTATGCTATGACGTTACGAGCCTAAACTTTGATGCGCTTTATCTAAGTATTGTTTTATTAATTAGAAAGAGCAAAAAATACGTTCTATAGTTTTGTAATATCTACCTGACGGAGTAAATAGTATTTTAATTTTCATGTGGTGTTCAAGTAGCCTCCATAATTTCGGATTATTAAAATATGGGATTATCGGGTATTTATCGCGTAATTACCTTTATTTTATTCCCGACGTTTCGACCGGATTGCACCTGGTCGTGGTCGCGGGGAGACTGATGCAATCCGGTCGAAACGTCGGGAATAAAGGTAATTACGCGATAAATACCCGATAATCCCATATTTTAATAATGTGTTGTGATCGCGAAAGTTTAAAAAAGACTAATTTCGGATTAATCTTCAATATCGGATGAGTTTGTGAGGTTACTCCCGGATTCACAAAGTTTACTTTATAAAAATTTTAGAAAGCATAAATTATTTACTCTCATACAATTTAACACCATTTAAATAGAAGAACTGAAAGTGACATGGAAGGTGTTCACGCTTTCCTATTCTGTGTCAAGACTCAGGGTACTTTATGAGGTACTTTATTTCCTCACCATCTTTTTATTGTCTTTGGGCGGGACAATATTCTCTCTCCGTTTGATTCATCTGAAAGATATTCATTTGCTTTTGTTTTTGAAGTTGTGTACACTTTTAGGATTCATAGTTACATTCGGTGAGACAACGATTTTGCCACCTACTTTGTTTCACAATACTACGTATTATGTCTAAGTCCTCTGCCGCGTCTGTCTGTCTGTTCGCGACAAACTCAAAAACTACTAAACGGATTTTTATGCGGTTTTCACCAACAGATAGTGTTTTATTGTGTTAAAGGTAGTGGATCTACTGAGAATAAAAAAAATTACCAATAAAGAAGTTGGCCTCTCTTATGGAAATGTATGGAAGTTTTTCGTGATTTCTAGAGTACTCAAACCTCAGTTGGTCCAGTCGAGACTTTTGATTAATACTTATAAAAAAAGGATCAATTGGCATCAAAAAGATTTTGTGTAAAATTACCATTTTCAGACATCTAAATATGTGTAGAATATCTCAAAACATTATGGATTGTCTAAATAGAACCGTTTTCCTGTAACTATAACGGCTAGGATACCTGGTCTCACTCTCCCGTCTCGTCCAGGTATTATAGATATTTATTTGGTTGCTTTAACAAAACCGATTCGCCACTGGTTTTGCATTCAAAAGTTACTAATACATTTAAAGGCTGAATTTAAAATGCGGCAATCTTTACTTATTCTTAACGAGAAAATAATCTATGAAGCCTTTAGCTTTTGCATTTACTCTGCATCACTTCTTATTATCATCCGGTGTACGCCTCCGACAATTCTCTCGATTTATAACAGTATTTTGTTCGTCAATATCTTTCTGTGTGTATTTACTTCCAAACTTTTACAGTTTTCTAACTTTTCATACAAACCTTAATTAGGGACAAAAAAATAAAAATTATCAATAACACGAGAACAATCCAATAACACCAAAAATATGACTAATAATAAGAAAAGTGAGATGAAAGGCTAATGACACAAAATAGGTTCAGGAACGCCGATTTTCTGCTTAACTGTACAATTACTCAAATGCTATACTGTCAATTTACTGACGCACATACACCATTGTAGCGGTCAGTACCAAATTTTTTTGGTGTACCGTCATCAATATAAAAATAAAATTGGGCGCGTTCAAGTTTAATCTGAGGTTTAATTTAAGGTAAGGTGAGCCGTTGTAAAAAAAAACTTTTTACGGTTAACCCAGATGGTCACAGGGAGGTGGACGGTGGGTGAGAACTATCCAAAACATCGATACGTTGACTGGCAGAGATGGCTTTGTAGTGATAATGTCGCCGATTTTGTTTCTCCTTATTTGTTTCTCGCTACCTACTGCGTAACATCTGGCTACTATACCAACTGAGCCACAAACGCACTTTTATGACGACATTGGTTTTCACGTCAGGGATTTCAACTTTTTTCACCCTTTACAAAACATTTAAAATTAGTAATTTATGTTAAGAATCACTCACGTATGTATGTCTTCCTTCAAAATGGTAGTTGGTTTACACGATTGGTCAACGATATCAACAGAAAAATAAAATCCAAAAACTGCTCTATAGAAACATCACTTAACAGGAGAATAAAACCGATGTATATACATACCGCAACGGTATCTATACGTCTATTCAACCCTTTTAAAAATGGTGGTTGGATTTAACATTTTTTTCAGAGAATTACTGTTTTGGTGCTTACGAATTTTTATTTTAAGCTAGCTTTTCGCGTCACTTTGTATGCAGGTGGCCTCCCTCAGTCCGTGCTTAACCAATGTAATTTAAACGATTACATTCAAATAATTGTTTATCAATGCGTTGGCTTAAGCGTTGAGCCATTTTATATGATTTCCCGCGTCTGTAGAGGCAATTCTAGGCATGCGCGATTTTTTTTATTTGCTTTTAATTTAAGAACTATACCTTGACATGACTCAATTTCAATGATTGAACTATCAATGCAAATGGTGTACATCAAGAATCTGCCATAATTAAAAGCAGAACAATACATATTGCATTCGTCACACGTGTAATCACGATCCAGCTGCATGAGCCATTAGCGTTGGACAAGCTGAATGGAAATTGTAATCAATAGCCCGACAATAGGGACTGCATGTTCTATGAAAGCCTACACAATGCCAACTGACAACGTAGCAAGGTAAATGTGACCAGACCCAAAGCTTCGTGGAACTCCTATGGGCCATTCAATAAACTAACTTTTAAGTATGAAGTAAGTACCTGCCGTGGGGTGCCGCCAGTAGAATGTTGCCTAACTACTTTACCTCTCTATCTCGTGGATGCAGTACGAATCTACCTAGGTATACATCCGGAAGATGGGCAACAACGTCTTTTAGGTAAGTCTCTAGAACTCTTGTGTGTAGAAGAGTTGATATTGGCTCCACAAATTTCGAACACATTGATGTGCAATACCTTCAATAAACTACTTTTAGGTAGAAAGTAGATAGTCGCCGTGGGGTGTCGGCAGTCGAAGGTTGCCCCTCCTCTCTTGCTCGTGGATGCAGTAACAATTTGCCTAGGAATATCGAAGATGGGCAGCAGCGTCATTCTGTGTATCAACATCGCGTACTGCGTTCGCCAATCCGCCTGCCAAGCGCGGTGAGTATAACAACAACTCCTCATGATCAGTACTTGGCCTCGAGGGAGGCCCTGTGTCCAGCAGTGGGCGTACTGCGGCTGAGATAATGATGGTGAAGGTAAGAAGTTAGGTCCTGTATTGTGAATCGGTTCGCATAAAATACAACGAGAGTTTACTAATTGCTGATTTTTTTTAACATAGACTAGCGACCCGCCCCCGCTTTGCACGGTTGCAATGCTGATACTATATATACAACAGAATATACCAACGCGGAATTTTTTACAGACCTATTTAAGGTGTACAGATATTCTGACCTATCTCGTAGGGTTCAGCCAGCGTTTGCAATGTAAGCGCAAAAAAATGTATTTATTTACGACATTACATAAGAAACATATAAAATGATCAGCGTATCACTATGTTATGCATTTATTATAAATAAAAACGTTTCTCTTGAATTACTCTATCCATTAAAAAAAACCGCATCAAAATCCGTTGCGTAGTTTTAAAGATTTAAGTAAATATAGGGACCGACAGATAGCGAAAAGCGACTTTGTTTTATACTATGTAGTGATAAGATAAAATTAATAATTTTAAACTCAACTGTAGATTTGAAACTTAATCTTATTTGAAGTCCATATTGAATTTACTATTTTGTAATTAGCATCCAAAATGTTATAACGATGACGATAACGGTATCCCAGAACGATTTTGACCACCTTTTCTTAAAAAAAGAAAGTGCTTCGCTCGTTTTCCATCTATAGATTTAAATTGCAATGATTGGTCTATCAATGCATCCATGCAAACAGGGTACATCAAGAATCTGCCATAATTACAACCAGAACAATACAAGTAGCATCTGTCACACCTGTAATAGCGATCCAGCTGCATGAACCATTAGCGTCGCACAAGTTGAATGGAAACTGGAATCAATAGCCCGACAATATGGACTGTATGTTCCAAGAAAGCCATCAACATCATTTCAGAGTCGATAGAAAGGCGTGAAAAAAGAATCATACGGCAATGACACTTTACTCGAGTCACGGTTACAAAGCCAGAACATAGACGTACGGTGGCCAGCTTATCGGTATTTTATAGGATACATTTTGGAGAATGTGCTTTCGAGTTGCACAATTTAATTCCGCCAGCACCTTTTTTCTACCGTACATCCAGGGAAACCCGGCCAAGGCGCCATAGATACATGGTAGAAATACACGTACGCACGAAACGCTTTGATTCCACATTTTTAATGCGTACTGCGAAGATCTGGAATTCGTTGCCGGAGCCATTATTCCCCGAAAAATACAATTTGGATATCTTCAAATCAATGGTAAACAGGTACCTTCTAGGCAAGCGTGTCCCATCCTAGACCATATCATTGCTTAACATCGCGCAAGGTGTGGTCAAACGCAAGCCTATACGAAATAAAAAAAAAGCCGTGAAACGTCCACTACTGAACTCAGGCCTCATGATCTTCATGAGGGGTAGTTGCCATACTCACCACTCTTGGCAGGCGGGTTGGCGAGCGCACTACAGGTTGTTGATACACGGAAAGACGCTGCTGCCTATCCGGAGGTATCCCTTAGCAGGCTCTTACTGCATCCACGGGCATAAGAGGAGAGGTAACATTTTACTGCCGGCACCGCACGGCACAAGAAAGCTATACCAACTGGCAATGTAGGTAGAAGTAGAACCTTTTTTGAAGAGTTCATCCGGAGAGTACAACCACCATACCTATTTCTGCCGCATTTCATACCTATTGAGGCCTCCCATTTTACATTCATTTGTTTTGGTTTCTCCTGTATTTGTATTATTTTTAAGTATGTGTGCAATAAAGTTACTATCATTCGTTAATTATTTAATACACACTTATCATACACAGAAAAATATCCAGTTCCGAGACAAGCACCGTCCTAAGATAAGATAAATCCTCGTCTAAGGCACCGTCAAATAAAGAAAAAAAATCCGTGGAGTTCTAACCCGCGACCTCCTTCGTCTCAGTCGGCTATTAGGCTACGTAGGTCGTATACCATTCTATTATTATATTTTATTGCCAAGAGGAGAAAGGAGTTTTGTAGGTGAAATAACGTTGACAATTGACATGTGTATGTTAGAAACATTTTGTATGTGGCAATAAGCAGTTTTATGTTTTGTTGAGACTTGTGTCTTTGTTAAGGATTTTATGGTTTAAAGATAACCGCTGCAAATTGTATAGTTACTCTGTTATCACCAATTACTTTACTACGTTTTATGAAGAACCATGCGTCGCAACCAAGCCATTTGCGGTTACTAATCGTTTTAAACGAGCTGCTACACGCATCTTTGTCCGTGTTCATATTTGTTTGTTTTGTCCTAATAACATCAGCCGGTGAAAATCCCGTTGAAATTTAAGTAGATATTTCGGATAAAGGGATCAAATACATAATTATTAATACTTGACATTACAAACTGAAAATTCTATTGATTTGTATACATGTAATAATATGGCTGCGCTAACATATGTAGGTACTCGTGGATTCTATGTGAAAGTATGCTAACAATTGAATTGCGATGGTAACGGCACGGTCGCTCACCATCGCTGTGCCTACGAACTAAACCGCAGTGAAGTTTACCGGCGCCCGGCATACCACAGCACACACCAGATATGAATGAGCTTTGTCGGTGTAAATATACCGCTTGCGCCGAACTGATCTGTTCCGAACCTGATTCTGTCGCATCGGATGATTGCCTCTACTTACGAGTTTGGCCGATTGCGTTCTATACAATATAATCTATAATCATTCTCCTTTGCCCGATATGCACACTAGGATGAAGACGTAGACAATCAGAGACGAGAACAAATGCCAAATCGCTAGGTGTTTACAAAACATGTTGTATTTAGGTACCTAGGTATTGTTGCGAGCTGGGGTTCGGGATTAAATAACGTAGTCCAATCATACCAAAATTAACACCTTAATTAATGGAAATCACACCAATTAATTAAATAAGAATCTAACAGCAGATTCACACTAGAAAACTTTTTTACAAAACACAATCAGTGTTTTGTAAAAAAGTTTTCTAGTGTGACCTACGACTATAACATTTGTTTACAAATCACTGATCAACACTTAAGTACATGTATTCACTTCGAAGTCGCTCGCATATACGGCACAGTTCACTTTCGTAGCCAAATATAGACTGTTCGCTCGGCAAACACGCCCACGTATTTATATCGTACTTATTAGGACATTCGAGAAGCGGAATCATCTAGTTTCACACACAAAGGTTTCGAGAACATTTCTTTTTTAATGCTCTAAGAATAGACCTTTGAACTATATTTCTGTCTCTTCCTCGATCTTTCGCTAATTTACTAGTGGTTTGCATTCGGCGCAGCAGTATTCTTTCACACGGATCTCCAAGATTATTGTTCCCACTATCAGAGATAACCACAAAAAAGCTAGAACTAGATTTACTAGTAAAATATAATACAACTACTTCGCATACTTTTAGCTATTAATTATGACTAGGCTTCAATTTAACTGCCGCTGTAATAGTATCTCGCATGTGCGATCTCACAAAGGGTAATATGCTATTCTGTTACACAGATCTAAAGCCATTACTTAGAATGGAAACGTCACAAAATATGATATATATACAGGCTGTATTATAATATGTGTACGATACCCTGTATACGATATTTAAAATAATAATTACTTAAGACACCTGTTTTGCGTATTCTTATGTAAAAGACATCGTAGAACACCCTAAACATTTATAGAGAATAAAACAATTAATTTGTTTTATTCTCTATAAATGTTTAGGTTCAAAAAAAAAGAGAAACACTAAACATACAGTGACAATCGGCGGTCTTATCGCTAAAGAGCGATCTCTCTACCAGACAACCTTTCGATAGATTGGATTGTGGTAATGGGAAGGAGTAAATGGTGAAGATTAAAAAAACTATATACATACGTCTGTTGTATTAAAATAGTGCTTATTATCATTGCGCTATATTTTTAACACCTAACAGCATTTTGCGACACATACAAACAACACATAAAGTTTCAGGAACTGTCAACCAAAGTGGTTAGCACTGAGCTAAAATGTTTACCACTGAGCTATATTGATACAGGGATATCAATAGCTCTGTGGTAACCATTTTAGGTAGAGTAGGGTAATTATAGTAAACTGGCCTTTCACATCTTATATGATTTGTACAATGTCAGCAACTGTTATTGACGCTGTCTGGGACGCTGCAGTGCCTGGGACATTGTAAGATGGTTTGCCCAGCACCGATACAGTACTCCCAGCTTAGACGGCTATATTCAGAGGAAGGAACAGGTCAATACGTCTGAAGCTGTCTAAGCCGCGGGTTTCCTAATTAAGCTCCTGGCTTGTTATCGAGACGCGAGGGTATGTTGTACATCCTATGCTGATCATACTTTTTGGATGTACAATGTCATCAGAGTCTAAAACGGTCGGTTCTTCTTCTCAGCCGCAGGACTGCTGTCCATGTCCACTGCTAGACATTGGCCTCTCATGGATCTCCAAGATAATGAGCGGGTTGTACTCACCACGGGTTGGCAAGCGAACGTTGAAAGTTGTTGATAATACGGAAGGATGATGATAATGGTCGATTCATCATTTCAGCCGTAAAACGTCCACTACTGAGCACAGGCCTCCTTCATGGATATCCATGATGGGTATCTGTTATACTCACCATGCTTGGCAGGCGGGTTGGCGAGCGCAGTACACGGAAAGATG
The DNA here is from genome assembly GCA_963082625.1 of Pasiphila rectangulata. Taxonomy (NCBI): domain Eukaryota; kingdom Metazoa; phylum Arthropoda; class Insecta; order Lepidoptera; family Geometridae; genus Pasiphila; species Pasiphila rectangulata. Next base: position 8,881,371 of record OY720240.1, read on the forward strand.
CTGCTGCTGAAAGATGGTAAAATTCTGTTGCCGGCACTCCACGGCAACGGTCGATTACTAGAGTTTAATACCTCGTACCTGCCCTTTTCTTTAAAATGCCCTTCTAGTGTTAATTTAGATCCGTGAATCGTTCGATGCGTCTTGAGACTAATATTAGGCTTCACGTGGCACAAAGCGCCGCCGAGCTAATCATCCCCTAATGGCAGCTTCGGCTTGCATTCAGACATTCGTTACTACTACTAAGGCTTCAAGGAAATGGCTGTTAGTTAAGAGATAGCAAGCTATTTTTTTGAGTATGTCGTGTTCCATTACATTTTGCGGGGTATCGCACTGGATAGAGACAAATGGAGACACGGGGTCTTTGTCCAGCAGTGAGACGGTATAGAACTCGCGTGATTATGAGTACAACAGTTGAAAAACCATAGCACAGGGCCGGCTTTTTTCAAGCTTTTATTTAGCATAAAATGTTTATTTATCCGGGTCCTCTATCAATCCAAAATAGCGATTCGCTTGCAAGTTAAAATTTGTCATTTATGTACCTCCTCCACAGTGGACGGTCCACATTTTGCTGGCACATTAACAAAGGTACTATAATGACTCGAAAGTTTGCGACAAAAAAGTCCCAAAAACAAAACACACCACTCGAGTTCCCTCGAGACTTGAGACGCGTTCATGCAAAAATGCGTCACGTCACCTAATGTGCTTTGTCCACTATTGTCTTGCAGTTTTTCTTTTCGTTTGTTTGCCAACGTCTTGTTAGAAGATAAAGCTTTGTCATTGTAGTGCTTTTTTAAAACACCGACGCAAAAATAGGGTTGTTGTAAGTTTGACCACAACATACGTGTCTTTTTGTGGTACCGTACTATCAAAAATTGGGGTGTGGTATGTTTGACCACTTCGTATGTGTGTATGTGTGTCTGTTTGTAGCACCGTATTCCGCTCTGAAACGGGTGAATCGATTTCCGATGCGTTTTTTTCATCTGTGGTTCTTAGACATAGTTCAATTTAGCCGTTTCAAAATAACTGAAGGGTGCCGGGATGATAAAATTGTAAACTTTGTATGTTTTATATTTGTCGTATGGTGCTGGCAGTAGAATATTCCCTCTTCTCTCTTGCTCGTGGACGCAGTAAGTCTGTCAAGGATACCTCCGGAAAATGGGCAGCAGTATGCCAGTATCTCTCCGTTTATTAACATACCGTACTGCGCTCACCAACCCGCCTGCCAAGCGTGCAAACAACCCCCTTATGATCTTCGAGATGAGGAAGGCCTACATCCTGCATCCTACGACTGAAATTATGACTGATGATGATATAAATATGGGTACCAGACCCACAATACAAGCTTGCTAACTTTAGGGCTAGGTGTATCATTTATTTAAATGTCCATTATGCAATTTTCCATAAAAAGCAAAGAATAGATGATCGCCAGCAATTTTATGACAGCAAAGTCATCTACCCTCACAAATCTGAAATCTAATCCCAGTAAGAGGCAGCGCTCGTGCCATGCACCCCATTGTAACCGTCTTATTGTAAGCCGGAATTGGTTCCGTAGAACGAATCGATTTAAAATCCTTACAACGAACAACAATAGATATGATATTCGGATCGTGGGTTCTTAATTATTTATGAACGTGGATTTAAGTAAAACTTTTGAATGGTTTTTAAAATCTTATAAAAATAAAAAGGCGTTCTAGGAAACCTGTCCAGCTCTCGAATTTATAGATAGATGGATAGATAACAATTTATTTTAAGTGGTGGACCACATAACTTGAGGAGGGCTGGACTGATTTCTATGATTTGAGATTTTCGTCTTCGCCCGATATACAGGGTGTCCGCCGGCAGATTTTATACTTCAAAAAATAAAATAAAATATAAATATGAATACAATCAAAGTAATTTATTTATTTTCTTACATAAGAATAATGCGGGTTTTAGTTTTTAAAAATCACTCCACTCAAATGGCGTTCTTCTAGCCGCAAACATTCTTGCAATCTTGCCTTCATGTTGGCGAAAACTCGCTTGCAAAGTTCTGGACTGATAGCGGCAATCTCTCGTCGGATATTTTGTTGTAGGGTCTCTATTGTTGATGGCGAATTGCTGTATACGCGAGATTTGAGATATCCCCATAAAAAAAAGTCACAGGGGGTCAGATCTGGTGATCTGGGGGGCCAGGCTATGTCGCCGAAGCGACTAATTAATTTCCCAGGAAAAAGCTCTCTCACTTTAGTCATTGAGTCCCTAGCGGTGTGTGCCGTGGCCCCATCCTGCTGAAAATGGGTTCTGTTATTGTAACTAACATGTCGATGCAGCTCCGGTATAAAAAAATTGACCAGCATCGCGCGGTACCGTTGTGAGTTAACGGTTTCACCTCTACCGAAAAAATGAGGTCCAATTATGCCTTTTCCAGAAATGGCACACCAAACTGTGGTCTTCGGGCTGTGGAGAGGTTTTTTATGGACTTCTTTTGGATTGCTTGCACTCCAATAACGCATGTTCTGTTTATTTACGTATCCCCCAACGTGAAAATGCGCCTCGTCACTAAAAAATATGTTACATAAACGCGTAGGCGTAGAAAATCGTTCCAGAACGACTCTAGCATAATTCTGCCTTTTTTATGTAGTCATCTTCTTTCAATTGTTGGATGATTTGGAGCTTGTATGGATGGAACTTTAATTGTTTTCGAATAATTTTGTGAACTGAGGTCTTTTTCACACCCGTTGATGCTGCAATCTTTCGGACAGATTTACGCGGATTTCGTAAAATTTCCCTTCTCACAAGTTCTGCGTTTTCCGGAGTAGTTACAGTCGTTGAAGGTCCAGGTCGAGGTTCATTTCCAACTGATCCAGTTTCTCTGAACTTCCGTACCCACGCCCATATCAATTGGTTCGACGGGCCATCCTTCAATCGTCGGATATCAAAGTGAGAACAAAACCTACGCCTTGCCACATTGATCGAATTATTGTTCGCGAAATACGCCTCTACCGCAAAAGAGCGGTGCGCTCCCGTCCACTGACTCATGGCTACTAAATAACCCGCAACACTCTCGCGTCGAGAGATACCCCGCTCCCCCCGCTGCCACCTTCCTACGCGCCATGAGCTCAGTTCAAAGTGTAAAATCTGCCAGCGGACACCCTGTATTATATAACATTAGGCATATTGACGTGACGAGCGGGCGCGATTCCTGGAAGGGCTTGGGGGAGATCTTTGCCCAGCAGTGGGACAACATAGGTTAAAAAAATATATCTAGCTGCTGCCCGCGGCTTGCCTGCGTTTTTATGGTTTGATTTTTTTGAATGAATGAATGAATTAACACTTTATTAATGCACAAAGAAACACACACATATTAGAAAAAAAACAAGAGAAAACATATCTACAAACTGGCGGCCTTATTGCTCAAAGCAATTTCTTCCAGGCAACCCACTAGGAAAAACAAGTTGGTAAATTTAACTCAGGTAGTGCACAAAAGAAATTCGAAACATCTATAATGTACTTAAACCTAGATGTATAAACTGGTAAATAAATAAATAAATATAATGTCAATTTACCATATTAAGTACCTATATACAAATATTAATATATATATATATTATGTAATACATAATATATAAAATTAACGGTTTTTTTTGTGCGGAGTCCCAATTATTATTGTCCTAAAATATGAGTAGACTACGTTACTCCTCACAACTTATACTTTAAATTGAAAATTCCGACAAACAGTACAGCTGTTGTGGAGATTAGCCAGAACAAACAGAATGGCAATATATTGGCTATTTGTTAGGTGTCGTATATTGATTAAAAAAGTTGTTTGATATTTTGACATTACATACATTTTTTTAGTCGATACGTCATCATCATCATTTCAGCCGTAAAACGTCAACTACAGAACACAGGCCTCCCTCCCGAAGCATCAATTTATAATTATTTACTGTGAACATTTACGGTGTAAAAATAGCTATACCACTGGGTCATGTAGATAATACCATCTTTACCTCCCCAATCCGACCAATACACTTAAATTGATTGGGTGAGTTTTCGACACGGATCATTTCAGCCCTTTAACCCTTCTGCGGGCATTGTGCCTAATGACGTCACAAGCACACAGATAGGATAACCTCAATGCTGGTTGTAATTCAAAAATAATTCTCGTTATAAAAGTAGCTTAGTTGGAACTTTTTTCTCGTCACAAATTATACAAGGCTAACTGGCAGGCTAAGGTCGTCTCTAAAGATATAATTTAAAAAGTTAAACGTACATGTCAATTGTTTTTATTACGTCACTGACGATATACAGATATATTCATTTTTTTTTATTCAAGCTCCTGTACTGTCTTCTGCTTTCTTAACTCCTGTCCAATATCTTACATTGTAAAAAGTAAATCCGTTTGATTCTATGTTATGTATAATTAGGTAGTTTTCAAGAGCTGTCTGTTTTTGTTTCATAATAAATAAAACAACTAAGCTATGATGTTCTTCGTCATCCAACCCCTTTTTAATGCAATTAGCGGCCTACATTTGCCAGGTATTTCGCCCATCATGATCAGCTCATACACATAGCATACACTGTATGAGGAGAAAAAGAGAAGACATCAATCTGTTTTAGAAGCATTCCACTAAAAAAAATATATTAAAAAATAAAATAAAAAAAAGCCATCACGAGATGCCTGGCAGATGTAAAACATTTTCACCATAGTCGCCACAGTCGCCTCAGTCGCCACAGTCGCCTCAGTCGCCACAGTCTACACGATGGGTACGATGGACGAAGGGCAGTCGCCATAGTGCTAACTCGCACATCTCCAAGCGTCCGTCACCTCTTGTCCGATCGGTTGAGAAAGATTTTTTCATCAATAAATAGAAATAATGCTGAACATTTCACACAGCACCATTCAGCTCCAAAGTGAGCTTACTTTGGGCACTGATCATTTGCCCCCATAACCCTTCTACGGCCATTGTGCCTAATGACGTCACAACCACAGATCGGATAACCTCAATACTGGCTGTAATTCAAAAAGATTTCTCGTTATAAAAGTTGCATTGTTGGAACCCCTTTTTACTCGTTCCTAGATTCTGAGATAGTATTTTTTTTCATTGTTCACTTAAAACACGAAATGTTTTTTCTGATCCTAACATTGAAAAATTTGGATTTCGAAACTATTTACTATTTCTATAACTAACAGCTTTAGTATTTTAAGCTTTACTATTATGCTGCCCGGATCGGAGGCATCTTTTCGCAGATCTTTGACTCTGCCTCCACGGGTACGAAAAGAGGCAACATTCTACTGCCAGCACCCCACGGCAAAGTTACGTAATAATCGACTAAACCAATGCAAAACATCACATTTTACGCCGCTATCAGTTCGCTGTGAAACAGACATTCCTAGTTCTAATACGCTGATAAAGCAGAAAGTTGAGAGTTGAGACGGTATTTATCTTTTATTACGGCCTCTTTAAATAGGTTTTCCTTATTTCTTTCTTATAAACTCAGCTTTTTTTATATCAGGACCAAAATATACACGTGGTTTTTGTGTAGATAAGTTACACATATCCCTAGTCTGTTACTCTGTCGAAGGTCTCATTCTATGCTCCATGCCAATTTGGATGTTGAATGTTTGTGAACAAACTGTCACACCTAAAATTTAATTGTTTCCTAATGGTTGGTTTTTTGACTGAGTTAATGGTAATTTATATTTGGAGGAGTGGTCACAAATCCCCAATAATTAAGGAATATATATATAAAAACAGAAAGTGAGTTATTTGTAGAAGTAAGTTATTTGTAGGTGATCTAGGATCTAGATCCTAGGTGTCGCAGAAAACCAGCGCACGTAGCGCCATCGCTACTGTGCACATGCTGAGCGATTTCCTTTTTTGTTTCCATGTCTGTATATTTTTAATTTTGTTTTATTATTTGTTATGTGTGAAACAAAATAGACGTTTTTTATCTTTATCTATATTTGTAGTTTGTTATTAAAAGATTGTTAATAAACATTCTACATCGAATTTGGCTGAAGTATGTTTTAAAGTTAACGCTTCATGTACATGGTTAAATTAGAATCATCATCAACATCATTTCAGCCGTAAAACGTTCATTGCTAAACTTAGGCCTCCCTCATGGATCTACGAATGATGAGGGGTAGTTGCCAATCTCTGTATTTACGTGTATCAACATTCTTTACTGCGCTCGCCAACCCGCCTGTCCAGCGTGGCGAGTATCTCTTGGATCTCTTGGAGATCCATGATCCATACTGGATGTAATGCCTCCCGCATTACATCCAGTATTGGACGTGGACAGCAGTCCTACGGCTGAGGTGATGATGATAAGCTTTAGTTCGTGTCGACATATTAAAAATACACAAAATTTACGACTTTAAAAGGAAATATCGAAAATACAAAAATGAACAAATTATTTGACAACCGGTATTTGGTTTGCGGTAATATACAAAAATAGATCCTTATAACAACTTGAAAGCTTTTGAACTGGATGTGTTCTTAGTTTTTGGCAACTGGTTCGGATCGCACGCTCGGTCCATTAAGGTTCATAATTAAAAAAAATAGAGAAGGAGGTGTGCAAAATTGTAAGATCCGAGTAAGTATTAAAGACTTCACGAAGTTTTATTGACTGGGTGTCTTTCGCAATTATGTAAAATCTCATGCTGAATGATGCATTTATTGACAATTAGATATCTATAAGCGCCATAGATAACCTAAGCACCTTGATATGCAATTATTCTGAAGGGTCCCTATTTTGGTCCATGCACTGCTTACTTTTTACCTACTGTACTTGTTCTTTTTGTTTTTCTTATTTTGTCCTGGGTTCCGCACCTCAAAAGGAACAAAAATAACCCTTATAGGATCACTTTGTTGTCCGTCTGCCTGTCTGTCCATCTGTTTGTCAAGACCCTTTATCTCGAGAACGTGTAGAGGTATCGTTAAAATGAAAACCCTATACTCTACAACCCCTAAAATCTGTGAAAAATCAATATTTTAGAATATTTATTAAAACCTAAGTAAACCTAAAAAAGATACGGTTGTTTATGCCGCGAAAAACGCATGTTTTGACATTCTCAAAGGAATCAAAATTCATATGGTAGTAGGCCCGTAGGCCTAGGTAGCTATGAAATTTGGCAAGGTATATCATCTTACCTTACTTGCTTACTTGCCGGCAGTAGAATCCGCCGTGGGGTGCCGGCAGTAGAATGATACCCCTCCTCTCATGCCCATGGATGCAGTAAGAGCCTGCTAAGGGATACCTCCGGAAGATGGGCAGCAGCGTCTATCCGTGTATCGACATCCGATACTGCGCTCACCAACCCGCCTGCCAAGCGTGGTGAGAATGGCAACTACCCCTCATGGAGATCCATGAGGATGTTCATCAGTGGACGTTTTATGGCTGAAATGATGATATCATCTTACACTGTACACAGAGAAACATCCAAAAACTGTACATTTGCAATGAAATCACTAAAAAAAGTACGAAATCAGTCATCGAAGTTAAGCAACCTTACGCGCGGTCATAAATTGGATGGTTGACCGAATATCTTTGTGCGTTTTTAAAACTTTTACTAATTTGTACTGAAGAGAAAATAGAGAGAAATCTAATAGCTATATGTTTAACTGATTACAAAAAACCGGGTTGTATGCAATGAGGGAGGCCTTTGTCCAGCAATGGACTTCCTACGGCTGATATGATGATGATGATTATGCAAAGAATTTATTATACAATAAAAAATATACCTTTTTTCTCTTTTTATAATATGTAAGACACATAGGTCATATTCAGTTCACATAGAAAACACAACATGCGTTTACAGCCTGTATCAGTTTCTTATTATGTTACTACATACCTACGGAACCCTCGCAGGATGAGTCCAACTCGCACTTGTCCGGTTTTTTTTATTGTTTGTATGTATTGTTATCTCCTTACATCTTTGTATTATGTCTTTCTAAATGTTATTAAGGTGAAATAAAACAAAACAGCTTCTAAAAAATCGGGAAACAAATATCCCATTCTACAAATGGGGTACAAATAAGTACATCTTCCAAAGTTAGGCTCCATCGTTTATCAGGAATCTTCGGGAAACTTTTTACGGTTTGATTTGTTACAACCCCCTTGCATATAGTTAACTGGAAACGACTGTGGTCTTTTCAATTTATTTAATGTGTTTTTATTTTTATTTTATTTTTTTAAGGAGTTACGAGTACCTACTCCTCTGTATCAAAAATCCATTACCGTATCGGGGCGTAGTATGAACAGACAGACATAGTCATGTCATATGTATATCGTTTTTGCGTTTTGGTTAGGAACCTTAAAAACGGTTAAAAATAATTGTAATAATTGTTTATTGTGAAAATAAGCATATATAAATAAAGTTAATAAAGAAAAGCTTGCCGTGGGGTGCCGGTATTAGAATGTCGCCCCTCCTCTCATGCCGGTGGATGTAGTAAGAGCCTGCTAAGGGATACCTCCGGAAGATGGGCAGCAGCGTCTTTCCGTGTATCAACATCCCGTACTGCGCTCGCCAACCCGCCTGCCAAGCGTGGTGAGTATGGCAACTACCCCTCCAAGTTATCCATGAGGGACGCCTGTGTTCAGAAGTGGCCGTTTTACGGCTGAAATGATGATGGTGATGATTAAGAAAAGCTTGTTTGCTAATGAACTTGAACATTTTGTGTTTTCGAGTTGAGAGTTTTGTATGAAATTGATATAATTTACCCCTGACACAAAACTATTATAAACGATTATAGACATCTGTCTGTGGCTCCGTAGCTCTTAAACGAGTAGACCGATTTCAATGCAGTTTGTTTTATTTAAAAGCAGGTTTTCTAGCGGTGGGTTTTAAACATGTTTTATTTAAAGCAGTTAAGACATTTACAAGATGGGGGTGAAAATGGGGATGAATATTCGAATGTTTCCAAATAAACAAAGCTGAAAATTTTATGGAAAACGGTTGAGCTATTTAAAACATTATTAGGGGTGAAAATGAGGATGCACAATCGACTGTTATCAAACGTGAAGGGTTCCCATCCTGTACCACTAAAATCTTGTAACACATACCCAAGTTTGATATATCAAATTAAAGGAAATGATTAATGAGTAGAAAGCAGGTTTTCTAGGTCAAAAAATAAGATAAAATAATTTGCGTAATAAAAGATACCCTATAATTACTTTTTTTTTAAACTAATAATATGTTAACAAATCGCGAAAGTTCAACAATTTTCTAGGTCAACGTTTGGAAATTAATTTTAGAATCTAGTTTAATATACTTAATATTATTATACAGCGCCATTCCAGACAGAGAACATTACCTCTGTGTTCCGTCACGGCTTCACGCTTTGCAAGTCTATCGCTTCGCTCCGTTTGAACTTACTTATTTGGGAATGTTTTAAAACTTTAATTCTAAAACGGATTTCATGTTCAAATTTATTTGTTACACTTAAGCAAAGCAGAACTTACTTACTGAAGCACTAAGCTCTTAAGATTGTTATTAGTGTATGTGTTTGACATTCATATTTTACAATGATAATAATAATAATTGTATTAAAGTAATTAGATGCAACGTGGAAGTAGTAAGCAAATAAATTATTTCATCATCATTTCATGAATAATAATATAAAAAGTCCTCCAGCATCTCTTCGCACGCCTTTTACGCGAATAAAAGAAATTATCTTTATAAGTGCAAAGTTTTAACTTGATTCATTCGGTACAAGTTAGAAGTTACAAACATAATTCTGGATGTATGATAAGCGGGATGTCTCAATTTTAGTTTGGGATGTATAAAGTTACCATTTGTAACATGTGTAAACTTGCCATTTTTACATCCAATCCCTCATAACTTATGGTGATCAAACCATTCTTATATCGGCAATATACACTTGTTAATACGTGATGATATAATAAAAGTAACTGTATAAACAAGACAATACTCTTATTATACACGGATAATCCGCTTACCTTGGGAACGGGAAATGTGTTGTATTTATAATTCATTCCACAGACAACTTCGGCACCTACATATCCGCTAACCAAAAGATACATGGTGTTCCATTAAAACAGTACAAAACCGATTAAGTACTTTCAAAACTGACGTGACCTCGTTTTAAGAAGAACAGGGGTATCTACTCGTAAACTAGGCGTTTTCATATCCGACTTAAAATTATTACATTAGTAATCCCCGATTTTTAGTAATTATTAAAACCGATCATAATGAATATAATTTTTGCTTATTAAATAGACGATTATGATTTCTCAAATCGTTATCGAAAGCTTAATTTAAAGATGAACCTTATGAACTACAAGCTGTTGCCTGAGGCTTTGCCCGCATTTTTATTTTATCACTATACGAGTATAGCCTAAAGCTTTCCTCTTTTAATGGGCTATCCAACGCTTAAACAATTTTCCAATTCGAATCTTCAGTCAGATTAGGGCGTTCAACCAAACAAACAGTCTTTAGCTTTACAATAAAAGTAAAGATGATGGTTTTCCATGAAATTTAACTTATAATGTAATTTAACTTGACATCAAAAGAGCAAATCGACAACAACACCCATGTCCAAACCCACGCTCCCCAAATTACCTGCGTAATTTGTTAATTTATACAAACTTTTCATTCAACATTCAAAATGCGAAATTAATTCCAAAACGGTATCACAACACCCCTTAAGAGACAATGCGCCCCCAAACCCTAAAGAACAAAAGGGAGGAATGGCACAGAATGGCTAATAAAATTTGTAAACGCTCGCATGACACGCGCGCTTAACCCCAACTGCCTCTTTGGCCACAGAAATATAATGAGAATGGAGTAATCCGTTTCGCTCAAGCGCTTCAAAAATCGACGCAACCGCTCTAAATTACAAGGGAAATTCGTTGAGAACCGTGAATTTTACTGCGAACTTGACACTGATTCTTGCTGACGGAAGGCGAAACCAGGAGCCTGCTATATCTTTATATAGCAGGCTCTAAAGATCTAGCCGCACTCTGCGACGTTTCACGCGCGTAGTTCCCGTTTCCGTGGGAATACGGGGATAGAATAAAGCCGATGTTACTCAGGGATAATGTAGCATTTTAATGGTGAAAGAATTTTGAAAATCGGTTTATTAGTATTCGAGTTTATTCGTTCCAAACATACAAAATACTTATTCATCATCAGTTCAGCCGTAATACGTCCACTACTGAACACAGGCCTCCCTCATGGATCTCCATGAGGGGTATTTGCCATACTCACCACGCTTGGCAGGCGGGTTGGTGAGCGCAGTATAGGATGTTGATACACGGAATGACGCTGCTGCCCATCTTCCTGAGGTATCCCTTAGCAGGCTCTAACTGCATCCATGGGCATGAGAGGAGGGGTAACATTCTGCTGCCGGCACCCCACAGTACTCTATTATATCTATTTACTCTTTATAATATTAGTATAGACAATCTATTATATTGTACTCAGTTTCTGTCTATGAAAAAAAAAAGTTTGATGAAGCGGACGAATCAAATTATGAGATCACTCACACTAGATCAAGTCAACAGATCCAGTATTTAAAGTTTCTCGAATATTGGATCTAGTGAGAGTTTTTTATTTGTTTGTACTCTCACTAGATCCAGTATTCGAAAAACTTGAAATAATAATCCAGGCTGGATCTGTTGACTTGATCTAGTGAGAGTGATCCAAATTATGTGTCTTATTGAATTTAAATGTGATTTGATCCTCTTTTGTTTATTGACGCTATAAAATAATATGACCTTTGGGTTCGGATTAATAAACTTTTTGACCTTGACTTTAAGCTATGTTACGTAATAGTAAGTAAAGTAAATAACATAATAATGTGAGTGTTTGTACAAAAACCAAACAATGGAATACAGACTTAAGCTGCTAAATCTGCAGTATTTCATCCATTCTCTGAGAAATGTCGGCTACTGTAATATTTCATCAGAACAGGTATTCTCGTTTCGCTCAAATAAGGAAAGAATTCAATTCCTGCAAGAAAATTCCTCATAATTCTTAAAGATGCTACAAGCGTCAGCTGTGTCATGTCGAATGCCTGTACAAACAAAGACTCTTAAACAAGGGCTCAACTTTAAAACTGTCCAAAGTGAAAGTCAATTATGTCGTAGCTCTACGTGCGATCGTAGGCTGCTACGGCGTAGCATAATGCTACGAGGCTTCGTAGCTGGCGGCCCGCCAGGCCTACCTGTTGTTGTCATGTTCTTAAGCTCGCCATAAGCTTGGCACTGTTGCATGCTGCAAAAATACCGGTTTTTTAAATAAGAGATCTCGCTTTTATTTTAGTTTCCATCGAAACATGAAATGAAATGAACCATTATGACGTATGAACCATACGTCATAATTGTTCATTTCATTTAATTGATTTATTTAAGCCACAACAAGATTTGTCAAGTCTTTCTTAAACTAAAGCGATTGCAATTATTTATTTTTACATTGCTTGTTCAAGAAGGCGATTAATTATCGTGTTGAAGTAGAAAATGATCTATGAAGTCACTTGATACGATACGTGTGTCATTAAACTAGCGTTGTAGCTTTAAGCTACTAATTTTAATAAACGCATGATTCAATATATCTTACGGTGGCCCTTAAGTTGAGTCGAGTTCAAGACTCACTGAACAGCAAATAAGTCATAACGGGGACTCTCATTTGCCGCATTTATTATTAAGAAAACACTCTGCGGAGAAAAGGTGAATTATTCAACTTCAGACTGCAGTCACTATCATTTAGTTCGAGTTTCGTATAATTTCCACATTGCAGGTAAATGCGTCCTTCTTTATGATGCCACGGTGCAATAAGGTGACGGAAAAAATGTACTTTAAGACGCTATTTTACGTTGGACTGCGATTTAGCTCGTGGAGCTAAGCGAGCTGTGGCTTTAAACTGACTTATTAGGAACTAGAAAACCCGCCTTAGGAACCATTACTTGATAATAAAAAAGGCCTTTGCATTTATTGTAGATGATTTTATACAGCGTCAGCAACTGGTACTGGGACGCTGCAGTGCCTACAAGTACACTTAGTAATAACATAAATTATAATATTATAATACGTTTTTAAATGCAACGGTTTTGTCTTATGTTATCCATTTATTAGGGGGCGAAGCCCCCTATTATGCATAGCGCTGTTTACAACCGCACGTTGACCTCGAAACGATCGTCGATTTACATGAAACCTTTTTTGTTAGCACTGTTTTAATGAGAGAAGGGCACTGATTGATTTTGGTGACCCTAGGGTCACAGGGACCGGAGTTATTGTGACCTCAAAAAGTAACCAAAGGTCACAAATGACATTTTTCACCTTCGCCCCCTTTTCTGGTACCCCCGTACCAATGCTTGTTCACTACAATCAACATTCAACTTCTAAGACAGAAAACCTTTAGTACTAGTATCTGGGACAAAGTACTGAACAAATTTTGAAATACCAAAATTATTCATAATCTAAATATATTTTCCTCTGGGACGCCCTTATTAGGCCTTAATAAGATAAACAAAGCTTATTTGTAAATCTAAAATGTTTGGTTACCTTCATGTCAGTTAATATTTAAAATATGCCTTCTCTGTATACTCTTATACAGTTACTCCAAACTAAGTTCTTACCTGAAATGATGTCTTTTTTTTTTAAACTATCATGATTGTGGACATAAAATGCAATATTTACGAAATATTTGCCATGTTTTAAGTCATTTTGAGTTTTCCGTAAATATTGCATATGTCTTTTATTGTGCTATATTTATATCAAAATATTTTTATATTGTGGTTTATGTATATCGGAATATTTTTATAACACAGGCGCAAACTTTTTAGTTAATGAGATTCCCCGTCATTTTATAATTGGCCATTCACATTTTTGTAGATGATACAGCGTCAACAACTCAATTATTGATACAATAGATAAACAAACTAACATTAAATAAGTTAGGCCAACTGCGTGTCGGGACTTGCGCTGTGTAGATTTCCGTAGTTCCCGTAGACCTCTTGTTTGAAGTTAGTAATTTTTTTTACGTTTACTAAAACAAACTAAAACATTAGGTAATTATTTTTGGTTAAAAGTATTGCAGTATGTTATTAAAACCGCATCACTTATTTGAGCGATCATTTGTCTAAAACTAAAAAGCTAGCTTGACCGTTATAGTTTTTCTAGAAAGTTTAGTGAGCGAAAACTTAATGCATGCTTTTTTCCAGTTTTGTAAAGCTAAAGTTCAAGGGACGGACGATCGAAAAAAATTTAAACTTTAGTATTTTGCAAACGATAAATCGAAAATGTTTCTTTTTAACCCTTTAATGGTTCAACTGAACTATTCAACAAGACCACACCCGATGGAATATACAAAAAAAATCATCCGATCTGACGTGTATGGGATACTTATTCATATTAGTTTTCAGCATTTTTTTGCCCTTATCTCGCCGTGGTTGCTTTATATGTCCATGCAGAATGACAGCTTTTTATAATATATAATAAAGGTATTTATTTCAGCCTTCAACTAAAATAAGCTACAGATGGTAATTAACTTATTCTACGGCCCATATAAATATACCTTAAAGTCTAACATACATGTAAAACTTATTTACTAGCACACAAGGTCGGAGACGTGACACTCGATCCAACGGTCAGTCGGCCAGTCCAACGAGTTTTAGGGCTAATAGTCTGTTCTTAAAGCCGCAGACAGGCAAACAGGCAGACATAGACAAAGCGAAACTTTGAGGGTTCCTCGTTGTACTACGGAACCCTCAGAAGAATATTGAAAAATCAGCTATTGATTTTACTTTATTTAAACTTACAGAATGACCAAAATTATCTGTACTTTAATAAATAAATGTGAAAGGCCAATTTTGTTTATTTACTTTATATTGACTACTAATACATGTAATATCTCCTAAACCCATGTTTATTGGATCATGTGGTTTCACCAAAAGTCGTCTTTTGGCACGAACTGCAAACTTTCAATAGACACTCATACACGTACGGGGCTCTACTCCGTAAAACTAACCGATATATCGCAAGTTTTGCTACATCGTACGTTTGATGTACGATGTAAATAATAATTAATAACTGCTGGATATTTGCGCGGCAGCATCTAGTCTTAAATTAAGTAGTGCTTGTGTTTAGATAATTAAATATATGTTTAGAATGTAAATAAACAATGGGCAGGCCATGTAGCTCGAAGAACAAATGGCCGATGGGGCCGAAAGGTTCTCGAGTGGAGGCCACGGACCGGTAATCGCAGTGTAGGAAGTCCACCTACAAGATGGGCAGATGACTTGGTGAAGACCGCAGGTCGACGGTGGATGCAGGCCGTTTCTAACCGCAATAACTGGAAATCCATGGTCTATGTCCAGCAGTGGGCGTCCTACGGCTGAAATGATGATGATGATGATGAAATATATGTTTTGTGTAAATAAATACATTTAAAAAATTAATACGCGTTTATATCAATAAAGCACGATTGTGCTTAAAATTTAAGTGTCATAAACAATTCAGATATAGTTTTAATGTATATTAGCAGCGCTCCGCGGTTTCATTCGAGTAGTTCCCGTTCCCTCGGGAATACGGGGACAAAATATAGCCTATGTTACTTACTGATAATGTGGCTTTCCATTTATGATATTTTTAATCGGTTATTTGGTTGAAAGCGTAACCAACAAACTCACTTTCGCATTTATAATCATCATCATCATCATCATTCCAGCTGTGAAACGTCCACTACTGAACACAGGCCTCCCTCATGGATCTCCATGAGTGGTTGTTGCCATACTCACCACGCTTGGCAGGCGGGTTGGCGAGCGCAGTTTTCGTTATCGGGTATGAGAGGAGGCTACGAGCTATGAGCTACTTATAATATTAGCTAGTATTATATTAGTTAGTAATTCATTTCAAAATAATTTATTCTAATTTGATACACGTAAGGAACAGTATACACAGATACAATAAAACAATTGATTAATAATAATAAAAAAAACAGAAAAGCAAGGTTATGTTATGTCTTGGTACTGAGTGGTTATTTGGCATTAATTACATACAATGAACATCTGCCATAGCGTCGCTGATGTCTTAATAAGATTTTAACAAATGCCTACCTTCCTACATATTTCCTGTATAGGTAAATTTCGGACGTCAACACTAACAATATATTTACAAACAAATGTCATAATTCCAGGTTCTCTAAACCTTAATCTACATGATTTAATTTTATCAATTTGCAATATAAACCTTAGCGCTTGCTTCTCTCTATTACAATCAGATGAAGAGATGGCTTGTGGTAACCAAGCCAGTATTCCGTAAGTCATTATGGAGTGAAAATATTCATGGTATACTGCCTTAGCAGATGCTATATCACTCAATTGCCTCATTGTCTTTACGGCATATGACTTAAGTCTATTTACAAAAGAGTCAATATGGGTTTGCCAAGTCAATTTACTGTCAATTTCAATGCCTAATAATTTTACATTATTAATTGTATTATTAACTGAATATATAATTAGATTTTGTATGAAGTCATCAAAGTCCTACCCTAAAAAAAAGTACGATGTTAGTTATATGACATCGTTTCAAATTTGCGCAGTAGACCACACGGTCTGTAATCGAAGATAAGCCAGACCCCTCCCTTGGCTGCCAGCCAGCACCTGTTGATCAGCTTATTCAAATGGCCAATTTTTCCACACGAAATCTAATTGTATGGATTGGCTTGTGGATTCTGCTGGAACATTCTGGAACTTTAGGCTGAGATAGTGAAATTAATTTGCTAATAGTTTTCGAGTGCGGCTTATCGCATTAGCACCAATCTCAGCTTGCTTAGTTCTCATTCATTAAATCTAGGCCAACCATACCTGCCAATGGTGGCAAGTATGGCAACAACCTCATAATCTTGGAGATACATGAGGAAGGCCTATGACCTACGGCTGAGAAGATGATGAAGGAATACCTTAGCTCTATTTAAGTAATTCATGCGAAAACTCGATTAAATACTGATGGCACGCTTATAGTTTCCGAGCATTGTGAGACAAAGATAATCATGATGTTAATTCATATTAAATATCGGGAGGGAGTTCATATAATTGTTAAATCACGTACTTGGTATGATGTTAATTGGTTACAGATATGCTTTGATGAGATTTTTTTTCTAAATATTATTGTATAAATTTATTTATTTATTTAACGTACAAAACATGTCACAACCACTGTAAACAATGAGGTTACATAATGGTAAATTATAACTTGATTGTAACATAAACTTATGTACGTACTGCTATAATATAAATTTATATCGAGTAAATAGAGTTTTTTTTAATAAATGCATCTACGTCACTTTAACATGACATAAAAGAGATCACTCTTAAAAGTCATGTAATAGTGTTATTTAAAAACCAGTGACTCAACTCTAAACACAATTATATCAATATCAAGCTGGTTTCAAGTTGTTTTTTAAGTTGATTTTACTTATTTCCGTTTACTTTTATTTATATTTTTGGAACCGAAATATTTTTTCATTCGCATTCGTAATAACATTTGACGACAGCAATATCACCGCTGAATAAACTGTTCACATTACTACAATGCATATTGAAAGAAAACATGCATGTTATCCAGTACCTACGTGATGGTCAAGTACTACATTTTGCCATAAAAACAGGTAAAAATGACTTAATGGGTAACAAAGTTATTCTGTTTGTGAAACCCTTTAACAAGTTTCTGGTTTTCCGAAGATAAATAAACAGTAGGCCTGTTATACCTAGAGATTATTTATGCAGAATCAGATTTAGCTCTTCCATATGATATTAGACGCTGGGAATAAAGAAATTTACAAACAAATAAACATACAAGATATGCACGAAAAACAATACCCTTCCTTGGCAGTTCATCATCATCAGCCCTTATCAGTCTACTGCTATATGCCTAGGCCTATCCCATGGCACGCCACTGAGCTCGATCTGCAGCTTTCATCCTCAGGGTTGGCGGCCTACCGTAGCCCGGAGATTCTTCGCACCCTCTTGGCAGTTGGGTAAAGAGAATTCAACTACGAGTATCATCGCCATAGTTCAGCCAACTTACACCAAACCTCAATTGATTCTACCTGAAAACCTTCTCCTTGAAACATTCTTTCCATTGGTGGAATTCGCATGAAAGTCACTTTAGTAGTATTTGAATTTATCGCGAAGAGCAAACAGATGCGGCGGCGGACTTTATTTTATAATATGTATGTATAGATATAAATAGCGATAATTCCATATTAGCGATGCGTTCAAAAAGACTCCTAACGAAGGAGCAGTCATGCAATATTTAAGACGAGAGGATTGAATGTTGCATGACTGCACCTCTGACCTTGAATGTATTAAAGATAATTTTCCTTGCCTAGTTTTAGAACTAAACAGCAAAAGTTTTCTCTAGTTATCCTTTCAGGAAATACCGTGAAAATTTGTCGATGCTAATGGAAGTGGCACAGATTATTGTAGAAATAAATATAGTCCGTTAACATTATTCTGTTTATTCAACTAAGTTTCAGCAAAAGTTAAAACTTTTGTTACAAAAAAAAAAACACAAAACCCAAGCGATCCTTTGTTTAGCAAGGCCACACGCAAGGCCTTTTTAAAATATGTATTCCAATTTGGGTAAGGGGGCCTGGGAAATTACGGAAACATGAGACTTTACAACTCCATGTTTCAGGGTGACGAAATCAACGTTAGTCACGTGCTTTGTGTACGTGATTACTGCGGTATTGCAGTTGTAATAGAGGTTACCGCTTAACATTAGATGGGCCTTCGGCTTGTCTCGTCATTTAGTCGTTTAAAAAAAACAAATGATCCAATATCTAACCACGGATAAAAAAGGACGTGACAAAAAACTCACGCTTTCCTAAGAGCCCTGCCTGACGCCATATCGACGTCATGAAATCAGTGTATTGGTTCTTACAGTGTATTTTACTAAAATCGGTTGTCTAATAATAATAAATACTATCTATCATGTGTGTTCATCGATTAATGAATACTCAATCGATGAACACATTATGGTACTTATTATACATAAATATAATGGAATTCGAAATAATGTTTTAATTTGCATTTGTTTCAGGTAATTCTGCGTTTTAATCCGAATCAGTATGCGCTGTCATATCATTATGACAATCGATTATGGCCGTAAGTGACTTTGTTTAGTGAAAACAATGATTTAAAGCCTGTATAGAGGTGGGTTGGCGAGCGCAGTGCGGGATGTTAATACATGGAAAGACGCTGCTGCCCGTCTTGCGGAGGTGTACCTCGGCAGATTCTTACTGCCACCCCGGGCAAGAAAGGATTTGAACTAATAAATATGATTTTAGTTTAAAATAAAACAGTTGACTTGCCATTATAATAATTTTATTTTATTTATTTATGAACAAAATCCACAGCCCTTAAAGATAAAATGATAACACTTATAGTCATAACTTACAGCCAATTATGGATTTACATTTTGTAAAATAAATAATAAAAAGCTTTACTGATATCTAATATGTATTTAAAATACCTAATAATATAATACAAGGGTAGTGTTTATATACATACGTTTATTTCAGTAATCAAACTTTATATTATGTATACTTTTATTATTAAAATATATTAACTAGCTGTTCCGGCGAATTTTCACACTTCTACTAACCACTAACTACTTTACCCAAATTACCCAAAAATATAATCAGCTTGAGTTTTAAGTTTAATTACAATATAAACTCTCTGAACAAACTTTTAAATCAACCAAAAAATGTCATCACATCATCCATATAAAATTTATGAGAAAATGAAAATTTGGACAGCTCTGCTTCTTTTCGATCTTAAGTTTAAGTACCGATTGGTTGGTTCTGTGTGCAGTCCGTGGGATGCGAAGCATTTTCCTCCAGCACCAGATCTCAAATGCGTCTTGTTCAGTGCAAAAAAATCTGTTGGCGTTCTCTGGTCCTCAAAGTTCAAGTCTCAGCCCCGTACAAAAATATCGAGAAGAATAAGGTTTGAGTTTGGTCATGTTGCTAATGTTCCGGTCTCGCCATACTTTGTCGAGCTGAGACATAGCATTCTTTGACATCCAATGCGTCGTCGTACTTCGTCCTCGCAGGATTCATTGTTGCTAATGCTGGAGCCCAGGACATGTGTATTTCGCCAATCCTCACCTATGGCGCACAGACCTGGTCATTGACCGCTTTGCAAAAAAGCAGACTTGGGGCTTGCCAGCGAGCGATGGAGCGCAGTATCCTAGGCGTCAAATTGTCAGACCGGATAAAAAATAGTGAACTGCGCTCCAAAACACAGATTGCACACGTCGCCCAAAAATCGGGCCAATTGAAGTGGGATTGGGCGGGTCACGTCTGCCGCAGGCCGGATAAGTCATGGGCTAAATCCACTACCGAATGGATCCCACAAGACAGGAAACGACCTCGCGGTAGACCGAGACGTCGATGGAGAGACGAGCTCGACGCATTCTTGGAAGACTGGACCACAGTAGCTCAAGACAGAGAAAGGTGGAAGGAAGGAAGGGAGGCCTTTGCCCTGCAGTGGGACAGTACAGGCTCTTAATAATAATTAGCCTTGAAGAAAGCCTTCATATAACGATGCAGAAAGCTGCCACTCTCAACACCTGCAGAATTGTCAGAAAGTTTTTACAGGACGACCCTGTAACAACACTCCAGTGATCCTCACTTGGCTTAGGCCCGTGAGTTTCACTTAATACCGAAATATTTTCAAATATTTTGAGCAAAAATAAACCCATAAAAATAATAATAATGCTGGAGCCCAGGTAAATAAAGTGATCGACGATTTCCAGGTGAAGTGTTCCTCAGAGCTCAAGCTTTGATGCGCGATCCACTATCATTACCCTTTTTTTGGATCGGTTTATGGCTAGCCCAACCTCCGTACTGTATTGCTATAATCTATCCATGAGAGTGCACATTTTGGCTTCATCCGTTGCAAGAAGGATGACGTCGGCATAAGGCAGATTTTGAATTTAAGTGCCATTTATTGTGATTTCACCATTTCAATCTTCGCAGGTCTTCCTTATAATATGCTCTTCGTAGACGTTGGACAGCACAGGGGTTGCATAGTATGTGTGTGAGTATGCATCCTTGGCGGACTCCTTTACTGAACGCGAAGGGGTTAGAGGTCGTCTTTTCGATCTTTACTGCTCCCCGGCTGTTGAAATATAGGCCTTGTAGCAGCTTTACGAGACGTTTCGGGACTCCCATTTACTGTAGAATCTGGCACAGGTGGCTCCAGTCAACAAAGTCAAAAGCATTGCTGTAGTCAACAAAACATATTTCAAAGTAAGCAGAGCTTATGTTATGGGTTGATCGTATACTTATTTTTTTGCAAATACATACTTAACGTACATAGAAAACACCCAGATCTGAGACAAATATCTGCAGATAAAGCAAACATTTTCATCCCACGGCGGGGGTCAAGCCCGAAACCTCCTGCATATCGGCCGAGTAACGAAACAACTAATCCATTGAGGTTGTCGAATGGACGATTTTTAACTAGTTCAGATGTCTCAAAACACGAGTTTAAAGTTATTCTATTAAAAACACTAGAGTCTTGAAGAACAGTGAAATAGCTGTATAAATCCAAATTTAATGAAAGCTCTCCGCTATGCACTTATTAATAATTTCATGAACACGCGCAGGTGGCGAACAATGTTACAAAACATTCAAAAATTCTAATTAAGTTGGCAGGTGTTCTTTTAATTTCGCCGGACCCGTCAGATGACGCGAAAGATGTTTCGCGAAATAAAATAAGTTGAGGACTTTATATCTCACATACTTTTAAAGAGACGGCCATTTTCTGACAGGAAGATACTTGTTTGGTCTCTGTAGTAAGGCATTTAAGGTCTATTATTGATTATTTTTGCAGTGTCAGCTTACTAAGCCACGGGGTTCCTAACCATGTTTTTCGTTTTCGGATTAAAAGCACATAACACTCGGGCAACACGGCTTTTTCGATTTTTGTTTCATACAATTTTAGAAGAGATTAAACGGATTTCATCATTATATTTTAAGAATTTTTAAATGTGTTCATTATAAAATTTCAGAAGTGATTAAATAGATTTTGTTATACAATTTTAGAAGTGATAAAACGGATAATCGTCACATCATTTTTGACATGTTTGTTAATATAAAATCGGGTAATTTTGTTTTATTAACACATATTTAACCGGGTATTTATCGTATGCGTATTTATATATGCATAGCGCTGTCTGTCTGTCTGTGCATGAGACGATTACAATCGAACGCGTTTAGCGATTTACATGAAACCTTTTGTTAGCGTCTTAATGAGAGAAGGGTACTGATTGATTTTGGTGACCCTAGGGTCACAGGGACCGGAGTTATAGTGACCTCAAAAGGTCACAAAAAAATAAAAGTCTTCAAATGGCCGAAAACGTCCAAAAACCCACAAATGCAATTTTTGACCTTTGCTTCCCGAACCATTATCTCGTAATAGTGCCTCACGCTGGCTATAACTTTGGGATTGTGGAGTTCATTCCAGTGATTGGGTCCTGAGTCCACTACATGCTCAGCTATAGCAGACTTGTTCACTTGTCGATTTTTCACCGCTGCCTAACACGTTCAGCGACTGTGCGCTTCGTTTGGCCTACGTAGGAACGTCCACAGCTGCAATCGATCGACGCAATAATCCGACGTCGTGCAATAGTAAAGATAAATAACGCGATAAATACCCGTTTAAATATCTGTTAATAATGTGTCGTGATCGCGAAAGTTTAAGAAAGACAATAATTTTGTTTGACGTTTGTAAATGTGGCTAACATCAAATGTATCGAAAAAGAAATCAGTAACAACAGATCCCTCGTAAACAGACCTATCGAAAGCACATTAAAAACTGTTGTATTTTAAAATGAGCTGTTATTTAAAAACGACAGAACGATGGATGTTCCAGGGGATAAAATAAATATTAAACTGTGTGCCTGCCTCCATTCGATATTTAAATTTAAAATATTGACATAGCTCCCATTGCGCGCTTTCGATTACCGGTTTTCAATTCGTTTTAACACAGCTACAACTCGCCTGAGGGCTTGCACGGAGCATACAGTTCATAAATTACGAGATTCACAGCGGAAACAATGTCCCAAACAAAACGGATAATGAAAATTTTACATCTGAAAATTGTATTACCAATATTAAAAACGCAATTGCCTTTAAACTTTCGTTCGAACCACCGCTGTACCGTCATTCTTTGATCCATACACCTGTGATGTACTTGGTTTATAAGTGATGAAATTGTGTAATATTTATTATTAGGAGATTATTAGGAGATTATTAGGAGATTATTAGGAGCCTGTACTGTTCCACTGCAGGGCAAAGGCCTCCCTTTTCCTTCCACACTTCTCTGTCTTGAGCTACCGTGTGTGTGTCAAGATTGTTCTTCCATCGACGTCGTGGTCTGCCGTGAGGTCGTTTCCTATCATGTGGCATCCATTCGGTGGTGGGTTTAGCCAATGACTCTTCTGGCCTGTGGCAAACGTGACTCGCCTTATCCGACATTTTCAGTTAAGGTTAATAAATAAGGCTTTGTTTCATAATCTATTAAAAAAAATCAAAATCGATACCTAAGTTTTTTATTTAAAAGAGCAAAACGCTACTTAGAATAGTCAGTTTACAAAATAAGAACAAAACACATTTAAATTGAATAAAGCACATAATTGAATTCGATCGCTTCGGAAAACTGTTTTTTTTTCAAGTGAGGGAAAGAAGCGAACAAAAAACCTCACTTATTTCATTCACATATTCATTGTTACAATATTTGTCTTAATATTATGCTTAATTTAATGTCCGCAAGGATATTGGATTTTTTTCAAATACAAGGTTTCATTTCCATCAGCCAAGACAAAGCTTTCAAATATGCAGTCAGCCAGCGACTTTTGCGTACCGCTTGCTTCATATCAAATATTAATTAAGCTTACGCGAGTAAAACTATAGTCTTGGGATATCTTGTCGCCTCATTGAATTTTAATCTCCAATGTTCCAAAAAGTAGGTAGAGTTGGTTTAAAAGAGACCCATATCTTGTTAATTAAATCTGCTCAGTAGGGCGCCTCCACCCCGGCGTTCTCGTCGCCTTTATAAATGCTACCGAATTTTAGACATAAGCAAGCCTTAATTTAAACTTGACTTAAAGGGCGCTTAGAAGTATTCACGTTTATTCAGTACAAGCAATATAATACTATTATTAGCTTTTGTCATTTACTTTGTCATAAAATTACATCTTGGATTTTTTGCGACGATAAAGTCTTTTATACGTCATATTTGATAGTAATGTAAGCTCACACATTTATTCTCTTGTTCAAATAGAAGCCGAGTCAGACGATTTATAAACGTAATTTGATTTTTATGACTTGTTACACTATGGCCCATCAAAGGATAATATTTGTCTGTATGTAACTTAAATAGATTTATTAAATTGTTGTTCTGCAGAAAACAAATTAATTTACAATAGTAATACGAGTACTATACAGCCCAATTTCATTTGCTAAACTTTCTTAGGTCTAATTGTATCAACCATCAAAAATCCTGTCCTTCATCATCATCATCATCATCAGCAGCCCACGTCAGTCCAGTGCTGGGCAAAGGCCTTTCTTAATAAGTGTTATTGAGAACGGTCTTCGGCCACTCTCACCTCTCACACACTCCTAGTCGTGGTCTCCACTCAAGAACCCGTCCAAATCCATTGGTTATCGGTTATTCGGCATATATTCGGCCAGCCATCTTCATCTTGAGAATCTGAGCTATGTGGGTAACTTTGGTTCTGTGTCGAATGTTCTCATTACTGATTTTATCCATCAGAGATTTATTTTTTATTTATTAAGACCACACAGCATTATAAGTACAAACAATGCGCTATGTTAACATAAGAACACACATAAGAACGATCAAATAAAACATAAAAAAAGTTAAAGTTAGATGTGAATAACATACAAACTGTCGTGGGGTGCCGGCAGTAGAATGTTGCCCCTCCTATCTTGCCCGTGGATGCAGTAAGAGCCTGCTAAGAGCTACCTCCGGAAGATGGGCAGCAGCGTCATTCCGTGTATCAACATCCCGTACTGCGCTCGCCAACCCGCCTGCCAAGCGTGGTGAGTATGGCAACTGCCTCTTATGGAGATCCATGAGGGAGGCCTGCGTTCAGTAGTGAACGTTTTATGGCTGAAATGATGAACATACTATAACTCCTAACATTCAGAATATGAAACCTATCCTTAATTAAGAATTAGTTTGAGTATCTCCAAAGACCATACCAATCTCTCCACATTTCTTTCTTCCGTCTTTATTTTAATACTCGTACCCTAATATTTTAATGGCATGCCTACCTACTTATTCACGTGAATGAGGGGTATCTCTTGAGCAAATTAAATTATATGACACTAGCGTTACGCGTGCGACTTGGAACGGTAGGAATTTGTTCATCTCTTATTTATTTATATGTTAGCACTTTAATGAATGAATGGAAGTGATAGTGTGTGTTTTTGTAGCTTCTTTCATCTTTCCTCACTGAAACGATTTTATACTTGTGTTTTGATATTCTTTTATAAATTGAAATTTCTATGTACTCTTTCGGTACAAATCAATAAACGCCGACTGTGGTCTTACTTCGCTTTGTCTGACTGTGCGTCTGTCTTGTGGTCTGTGGCTTTGTGAAGAGACTGATAGTCCTAGGAGGCTGTAATTTTGGATGGACTTGCCAGTTTTTTCCATCGATTGGGTAATTGTTTTTTTAATGTAACTGTGATCCAATAGTTTTGTTCCCTTAACCAAATCAAATGCTAGAAAATAGGCAAGAAATATAACTGTACGTCTGCATAATATTTGGGTATTATTTAAATACATTATTATTAAATATAATTTTAAACAAAAAAAAGTACTATTGTATAAGTTAAATTGATATACAAATTTGTAATATTTCATATTATTCTTAGTATAGTTTGTTACTTAATTATCTATTGTATTTGATTACTATAATACTATTACTATTGTAGCTATATATGTATGTATGTAATTACTATTGCATTATGAATGCGCTTTTCTATGTTTTACTATTAGTTTTTAATCACAACTCTTAAGTTGTCTGTTGCCTTGTTTTCTTGCATGCTGTGGTACCCTTTAAGTACGGGAGCACAATGTTATAAATTGCTTTTGAATGTCTTCTTATTATTTTATGTGTAAACCTGTGTTGGGTATCCTATTATAATAAATATATAAATAAATTGGATCATAGTTTCGAGTCCGATAATATTTCTTGTAGTTGCATGACACGGCATTCGTTTATATCATCATTATCATCATCATCACAGTCTGACTTCACCCATTACTGGGTATGGGCCTCCCATAGTTATATAGATATAAATAAATTACTCATATTATTAGATGGCAATTTAAAGTGCTCATGTACATATATTTTTAATAAATATATTGTATTTTAGGTAGATCAGATTTGGTAGGTAAAATAAGGTCGTACATGGAATGAAAGACTTTGTTAATCATTCTTAGTAACTCTAACTCCTTGCTCTAAATTCTCGACTTATGATTTAAACGCAAATGAGATTACCTCGGTTTAGCAGGTATACATAAATTGATTTGATACCCAACAAGCAAAAAGCAGTCTTATAACTATCCTAGAACCGTACTTGTAACGCTCTTGTAAACCTCTACAAGTCCGCAAAGGGCCCATTTTATAAGTGCGTTTGCACTTGAAACGTGCTTATAGTGCACTGAAAGAGTGCGAATTACGTCTTAAGTCTATTTTTAGAACCAAACAGGGTTGTAAAGCGCTCCTCAATTCTCTTTCAAGTGAGTGCAAGCAATCAGTTCTAAAGTGCAGTGTTAAAAATAACATTTTTTTGTAGCGTTATTTCGACGTCATTGCTTTATATGTCTCTCTATTCACTGTGTCGTCCACATTTTTGTTTTGTTTTTTTTTTGCATTTCTGGTCCCACGTTGCGTGATTATGGACATGTTTTTAAACGTGTTCGCAAAAAATTGCGAACAAAAAAAAAATTTTGTGAACTTAGATGACTTACAAAAAATTAAGAAGCACCTCAATATAGCTTAGTATATCAAGAATCGAACTGTGTAAAATTTTAATTATACTAAGAACTGCAAAGCTTTTAAACTCGTTTACACAGAGAGTGCGCCGGCGCGTATCTTTAAATTCATTAAAATAATTATATCTCGGACATTTGTTTAGGCTTCAGTTGAAATGAAAAAAACAGCAAATAGCATGAGCAATAAACTCACAAAAGCCATTTTGTTTTCAACCCGTGCATACGATACGTATCACTTCCGGCATCAGTGATGACATGGCCCGGATACCAGGGATGCCGATAAACAAAGAATATACTGAAAACACATTCAGAAAAAAGGAAACTGGACCCAGCAAAGTCATAGGTTTTTTAAAGCATTGACTCTGACAAACAATTTCTGTCATTGTTTTACTTTCCGTCACTTGTAAAGTGTCAGTATAGGAAAATCTCTTTGTAAAGTGGCTCCATATATTTTATAAACAGAGAATATACTGATAACATTTTTAGAAAATACTGTCCTGGACACAGCAGGGTCAACAGGTTTTTAAGCGTTAAAATAAACAAACATTTGTGACATTGTTTTACTATCACTCATTTGTAAAGTGTCTCTGACAGAATAATTTGTAAAGTGGCTCCATATAATTTTAACACAGTAATTATGTTGACTTTAACTGATGTTGTTTTAAGACTGATAATATAAATTATAAAGTAGGTTGGCCTTTCTCATGTCAGACATTTTCAGAAATTCATATTTTTTTTACAGTAATAAAAAACATAAAGACACTGATAATCATGCTGTACGAAACGCTAGCGCTGCAGTTCCTGGTACATCGTTTGATGGATTAGGCCTGCCCAGCACTTACAATATTATCCTCTCGGCTTAGTCGGCTTATTCACAGAAAAGATGGTATACACTGACAGATCCGCGGGTTGCGTCACGATGTTTTCCTGCACTTTTCATATAACTCTTCACAATAAAAACTACGGTTAATTACATAAACTTACATCGAGGGTATTGTAAAATCACCAAAAACATATACAAAAAGGTGTACATCTGATACATACGACCATTAAGCTGTACATAACTTCTACCATATGTGCGATAAGATACAAAAAAAAATAGTAAATTGGTAAATTACAATATCATGTGAAATTTAACATGAGCAAAAACAGAAACACAGAAGAAAGAAAATCACAAAAAAAATAAACAATAATATTAAAACGATAGGTTAATTCACTGTTGTTCTTTTTTTATTTTTTTTTGCTTTCCCGCGGACAAGAGTGACACGGTTCTTTACATTCTGATGAAAATTTTCCCAAACAGTAGCAGTCAGTAACTTGGAGAGTTTTATATATAGATATTATCTTTCAAAAGGGAATGCATGAATAAAGAATTACGTTACAAAGCGTAAGGTAGATGTATTAAAACCCTTTGTTAAGTCGGTCAGCTAATGCTAATGTGTTCTGAGATGTAGTCAAGAAGCTGTTGGGATTTTTTCATACATTATATCAGCCGTAAAACGTCCACTACTGAAGACAGGCCTCCTCATGAATCTCCATGAGGGGTAGTTGCCTTAACTTTCCTCGCTTGGCGGGCGGGTAGGCAAACGAAGTACGGGATATTGATACACGGAAAGACGCTGCTACCCATCCGGAGGTATCCCTCAGCAAGCTCTTACTGCATCCATGGATATGGGTTTATAATTTATTATAAGGGAGGATTGCCGTGGGGTACTGGCAGTAGAACGTTGCCCCTCCACTCTTGCCCTTGGATGCAGTAAGAATCTGCCAAAGGATATCTCCGTAAGATGGGCAGCAGCGTCTTTCCGAGTATCATCCCATACTGCGCTCGCCACACCCTCATGATCAGTAGCTTGGTGATTCATGAGAGAGGCTTATGTTTTGGAGGATGATAATCATTGACTCTTTGCCTAACTGTTTGATGGATCGGGAAAGAGATAATAAAGGAAGTAGCTTCATTATCCCCGCGATTTTGAGATCTCTATTGTATCATGTTTCATCTTCTACATTATTCATCCAAAGGGGATGCCGTATTGAAGGAAAACTCAATTTAATTCTGTTAAGGTTCTGATTAAGTGTGGTTTTCTTTAGAATTCCGTACGGTGAAAGTAAATTTAGAAGGCCCTGGTAAACAAAATTGTATGAATGTCAAAATGTATCTCCTCTCTCTAAGCCGTAGGACGTCCACTGGTGGATATAGGTCTTCCTCGTTGTTCATTGAAGTACTAAAGTACATCTAGAAGTACTGATCATAAGGGGGTTGTTGCCATACTCACCACGCTTGGCAGGTGGGTTGGCGAGCGCAGTACGTCCTCATTAAAAATTCTGCTACTTTTGTTGTTTTAAAACTAGTAAGCTACAAGGTACCCAAAAGCTAGATAGCAGATCCGAAATCTGAAATATTCAGTCACTGACGGAAACTTCGCTGTTTTCTAGTGGTCCCAGGATTTTGTCCCATTAATGGGACCACAAGGGAGAACTGTTTCTCGTAGTCCCATTCCTATGCTCAGTAAAGTATTTATCCTCCTGTATATAGGTATTATAATAACAAAATCCTTAGAATAGATAAACTTTTTGGAGTGTGTAGTGAAGTGTTAGATGATGAATAAATGACACTTGACTGACACTAAATACATCAAAATTCTGTTAATACTTAGAATTCTGTTGATAAGTAAACACGAAATAATATACTCATGGAAGAAATTTTGTTTCTTAAAAGAAAGGGCGGGACCGTATTAATATATGATGGGAGACAATATTATAGGCATATGGTTTATAAAAGTGGGAATGTCGTTTGGAAGTGTAGCCAAGCCAAGAAAATAAAATGCCGTGGATCTATAACTCTCAAGGTAAAATTTGGTTTTTTATTTATGACTAGCTTTTACCCGTGAATTCGTCCGCATGGAAATAAATAATTAGAGTCGGGTAGAATGCCTTAGATTGTATCTGATATTTTATTCCTTTTTGCGTTTCAGGGTAAAGAAATAGTTAAAAATAAAACACATTCATGTAAATTGGATTACAGTAAGAATAAAATTGACGATTCAATAGATAAAATGAAAGAACAATCGCGCTTAACAGACACACCAGTGACACAAATTTTTAAAAAAGGTTTGACGGAATTAGAAAATGAGGGTCTTAATTTTGTATCAACTTTACCTTCCTTTAAAAGTGTACAAACATCTTTGTACACTTATCGCAAACGTACTAACTTTAAAAGTATCGAAGAAGTGATTATCCCTCCGAAATTCTCAGAATTTGTACTTGCTGAATACTACGACAAAGATTGTGGTATTATTATTTTTTGTTCAGAAGAAAACAAAAATACTATCAAGAAAGTTGGTGAGTTTTTTATTGACGGGACGTTTCAAAGCTGTCCAGCTCCATTTACTCAACTTTTATCTATTCATGGTGATATATCTGAGTCACCATCAACAACACACGTTATTCCGCTTATTTACGCATTGATGACGCACAAAAATGAAGAATCATACACCGCTTTATTTCTAATTATTAAAGCACAAATAGAGTGGTCGCCAAAAAAACTTCACTTAGATTTTGAAGTAGCTCCTGCAAATGCAATAATGACCATTTTTCCGGGCATTATTTTGAAAAAGTGCTATTATCACTTCACTAAAAGCATCTGGAAGAAGGCCAAAGAAATGAAAATTAAATCAAAACAGGAACGACGCATCGTGGGTCTACACACTGCTTTACCTTTACTACCCTTAGATCAGACATCAGATGGTGTAGAGTATATAAAAAAGGAAAGTCCCGGCACTGCCAAAATTAAAAATTTCACAAAATATATGGAAAGGACTTGGCTTAAAAATGAAGGATTTATTTCACAGTGGAACGTATATGGTGAAAGACACCGCACCAACAACGTAGTGGAATGTTGGCATTCGCTTTTAAATAAAGACATGAAGAAACGCCATCCGAAATCTTTATTAAGACTATTAAACATTCTGGTTGATAGAGAACAAGAATTCTCTAAATCATCAGAAAGGAGACGAGAATTTGTAAGGCGGGATGAGGACGTTATGAATTACCAACTACAGTTGATCCACGGTGATATTTCGGTGGGACATTTTTTAGAAAAATTGAGATAAAATATAATTTCGAGTCCCGTTTATTATTATTGTTTCTTTTGGTAACCACATAGTTTTATATACAGGATGTAATTACACAATAATGGGACTACGAGAAACAGTTCTCCCTTGTGGTCCCATTAATGGGACAAAATCCTGGGACCACTAGAAAACAGCGGGAAACTTGTTGATTATTCCTTTTTATTTCGATATGCAGTCGTTTGAACGTGAAACGGAATTTATTATGCACAGTGTAAATATTAAAAATGACTGAATTGACTGGTAAGTACGGCTCGGCTTTGTTTTAGAGTGGGTTAATGGCAGCCATTTTTGTTACGGATACGATTTCGGATAGATTTCAGCTATGTTTTTACAATATCGGCCTGCAGCTTTGTACTCGGATAGAATGTAACTACATACATATATATATTGAAAATACAAGGATAACTAACGTAGTATTATAACGTCGAAGTTTATTCCGACAAGTTTTGAATTTTAAAGAAAATCATCATCATGGGATTGAGTGCCCGTCTCCGTAATAATCATCATCATTTCAGCCATAAAACGTCCACTTATGAACAAAGGCCTCCCTCATGGATCTCCATGAGGGGTAGTTGCCATACTCACCACGCTTGGCAGGCGGATTGGCGAGCGCAGTACGGGATGCAATTGATACACGTAAAGACGCTGCTGCCCATCTCCTGGAGGTATCCCTTAGCAGGCTCTTACTGCATCCACGGGCATGAGAGGAGGGGCAACATTCTACTGCCGGCACCCCACGGCAATAATAATACTAACTACTACTACTACTACTAATAGCCCGTAATAATACTAGGGGGGTAATCTCCGTATTTACTGTATTACGTAGGTGTTTTTACGTAGACGTTATAAGTTGACATAAAACATTTATGGAAAATGTTTATTATATTTTTTTTAGTACGTTTAAATAAAAGCTTGTTTGTTAAAAAGTTTTTATACCTAGAATTACTTTAGAAAACGGGCGTAAAATATAGCCTATGTTACAAAGGGATAATGAAGCATTCTAACTGTGAAAGAATTTTGAAAATCGGTCCGCTAGGTGCGGAGCCTATTCAATGCATACAAACAAACAAACAATTAAATCTTTCTTATTTAATATTAGTGTAGATTATAATTTGATAGTATAGAAAAACAAAATGGTATTACATATTTAGTTACTTCCCTCTATTTGTATGGTCTGGGTATGTGTAAACCGATTGAAATACCTATACTATTCCTAAGCTTTTCGCAGTTCGAAAATGGTATCTTTTGCGGATGATGGAAAGCTTGTAACTTTTCGCTGGTAATATTGCAGGTGGTTCGCAAAGAAGGCTTTGGCTGACCTGGCTTCGTGACGTCACAAAGGACGGTATTGATGCTGCATTATATCAATATATTTTTGAGGTTGCCCGCGTCTTAAACATTTTCCTTACCTTCTATGGGTTACTTTTATAAAGAAACCTTTTCTATCTCTAAGATGTCTTTTGCGGCACTGAAATATACAATAATGATAATTTAAATAATCAGACGACTTCAGTTAATTGAAGCTTCATAGTGTAAGTACCACCCCAAATTTTTTTGTCACGTATGGGAATTATTTTGGTATTTCTTAATTGTTCTTGATAGAGTATTTCTAGTATTGCTGAAAGAAAATGTTAATACGTCCAAAGTTAAGTAAGCCTCGGGTTTCCTCGTTTTCCTTTATTTATCTTCTGAATGGTCATCCCCACTCCATTCGTTATAGTCAAACTGTAAGCACTTTCAAACTGAAAGTAAAATATCTCTCTCTTCATGATCGATCACTTCTGTTATATTATATTTCATAAACATATATTTATTTTATAGGTATTATGTATTTATTTTAGTTGTTTTTTTCGTAAATAAATTAGTATGTATTTACATTTTATAATAACTAAGTGTATTTGTCGTATGGTATTTACAATGATTTGCATAATTAGCAAAAGATTTAAAACGATGTCAGTTTTTGAGGGCATATCTAAGGATTTAAATCTTTGATAATTTGTTTATTATTTATCTTAATTGTTGCAGCAACATGTTTTTTTTATAATCATTCCTCTTATTTTGTGTACACTTCATAATCAGCTTTTTCAAAGATAATTTATGTTATTCGAAAGATAAACTGTTTTATAAGCTTAACGGTTAACTAATTCAATTATAAACGAACAACTACCTAATTTACGTGTTAAAAGTACAGCTAGATGACACCTAGATGACAGAGTAACTAACTGCCCAAATTACAAATTTTCTTTTCTTTAGTTCATTACCACATGCCATTTCGAAAATAGTGTCAACTTTAAGCTCAAAAATCATCACTTAAAGATACGTACGTTAATCCTTCATCACGGCCCATTGCAGCGCGTTCTTAATAAGTATCTCTATGTCAAATGGACAAAGTCGCTTTTAGCTCGTCTCGTATAATTTAGTATCGCAAATTAAATGGACATATTACGAGTATAGTGGTGGCGCCCCGGGCTAAACCCGGGCAAAGAGGGGTTGACCTCAACTCTATTATTGAAAAAGGGGTGATCAAAGCCAAACGTACGTTTTTAGCGTTCTGCAAGGAAATGGCTGATGCGCTGGATTTTAGGTTGTCTCCTTTTCTATTTGTTCCACTGAACCGATTAGTTAAAAAGTTCATTCATTTTAACAGTTCATATTGATAAGGAATGCCGCTTAAAATATTCGAACTCATGCAAATAATCCTTCGCTATCACTGTTGGATAAAGGACTAGGAGATCCAAGTACTGATCATGAGTGGTTGTTGCCATACTAACTACGCTTGGCAGGCGGGTTGGTGAGCGCAGTATGGGATGTTGATACACGGAAAGTCGCTGATGTTGGTTTGCATTGTCAGGCTATTAACAATCGTGAGTGTGTACTGTGCTTATCCCAGTGCCTCTTATCTAGGTTCTTCAGCCATATTCGATGTATGTAAACATACTATCACACTTCAAATAAATTGCTTAATAAGGGTTGGTTGTTTGACCCAGTTAATAGTTATTTATATTGAAGGGAGTGGTTACAAATCCCCAATAGTTGAGATATGGATATAAAATCCAACATAAAAAAAGTTATATTTAGGTTCTTCTTCTTCTTCTCAGCCCGGAATCACCCACTGCTGGGTATAGGCCTATATATATATATATATTTAGGTACTTAACCTTAATTGACAGTTTGTTTACAAACATTCTACATCGAACATGGCTGAAGTATAGATCCTAAAAAGACTGTAAAGTCATTGCATACGATGTTATATTATACAATTCAATATATATTCCCTTGAACTTTAGACAAATGACCTTAGGAGTTAAAACCAGCTTTGAACTCAAACTTAAAAAAAAACTTTTTATTTTGCCACTTCCTAAAAACAAGTTACTCAATAGAATATGGAAATTTTGCCCTCAATAACCATAAAATTCATCATATTATCAATTAGTTAAAACTTAATTTCCATATTACAAACAATTTTATATTCCCCTCGTAGTAAAGAGGATTAAAATATTAATTTAAATGCAGTTTTGTAAAGCACAGACTGTAGATTGATTAAATTACCTCTATAATGTTTTGTTTTTAAATGAACCGATACCTAAATGTTTAAAAAACTTTCTGTGACTCCTTGTTAGGGTTTCATAGTACATCAGTATAACCAAGTATAACCATTATAGTTTTGCTTTGTCTGTTAGCCTATCAAAGCCTATCAATAATCCTAAGGTCGTGGGTTCGATACTGGCAGTGCACCAATGAATTTTTCTTTCTTGAAAAATGTATGTGCACACTTTACACGTGCTTTAACGGTGAAGGAAACATCGTGAGGAAACCCGCGGCTTAGTTAGCATCAGACGTATTGACCTGTTCTTTTTCTGAATAATAGCTAAATAAGCTGAGAGGATGGTGTAGGTGCTGGGCAAGCATAATCCATCTTACAATGTCCCAGGCACTGCAGCGTCCCGTACAGTATGATTACCAGTTGCTGACGCTGTATTATCATCTATAGTAGATGCAAAGGCCTTAATAGCCTATCCATTCATATCCTATCCTAGTCCATCTGTCTGCGGCTTAACAATCTTCCTGAGGTATTCCTTGGCAGATTCTTACTGCATCCGCGGGCAAGTTAAAATATTTGTATAAAACTAAAAATACTAACAGTCCTCTGGTCATCCTGCAGGCAGCCATGTACGCCCGTAGCCACCTTAGTGAGTACGCTAAGTTTAGTGATGGCTACGCCTACATGACGAGGAACAGGAAGAAACTGAGGGCCGTGCAACGGTGCTTCGAAAATGATCCATGTTGTAGGGCCGGCGGTATACAATCGTCTCACAACCACGATCACGAGTGCTAAGTCAACGCAATCCTTTAAACATGAATTAAAGAACTGGCTGATCGAACAATCCTTCTACAGGATTGACGAATTCCTGACATAATATTGTATTGTTATTCCATACATATACTTTCCTAATGACATAATAATAATTATTAAATTTTATTCATTGTTTTATTATTTAATAAAAATGTATAATTTAATCATTAAATAGCGGAAATGTTCACGTACTTGTTATTGTTGGTGGTGGCAACTGTTTCTACCCTTATCGCCACTTTTGTTAAGAAAGCAAACTTGAATACCTTTTACAATTGTTTATTCACTATGGATACAGTTTTGGTAGGTTCGTTTTAATATAATTTGACGAGCTCTGTGGCGCAGCGAGCGAAGGTCCGCCTGCGACGCAAGGGGTTGCGGGTTCGATTCCCGCCTCGGGACAAATGTCTGTACGCTCTGCAGATATTTGTTCAGGGTGTTCTGGGTGTTTTTCTATATATAATAAAAATATCTATCTATGTAGTACAATGTATTAATTATATCAGTCATCTAGTACCCATAACACAAGCTCTGCTTAGCTTGGGGCTAGATGGTGCTGTGTGATTTGTCAAAAAAAATATTAGGTTGCGCGGTAAACCGAAGGTGCATCTTCGCATAGCGAGCAGTCAGAGGTCTCTGTCGGGCGCGGGCGCAGCGGACTCTCCATTTGACTTATACAACTATACCTTTACCAATAAATGAATCATTGAACCAAGAGATAAAGGGCATCATTCTGCTGCCGGCACCCCACGAAAAATGTTTATGTGCAAAAACAAAGGATAATGTACTGATTCCGAGTGTTTTGTTTTAAACTTAATCCATCAAAGCTAACTTCCACTCATCTCCATAATAACAATATAATCCATCAACAATGAGTTCCCACTCGATAACGTAAAATTGAGTGCTTTCTTAACAAGGAAGTTGCTTATGGGACTTTACCGACTGGAATGAATAAAAAAGGAAATTTCCCTTTGTCAATAACCTGTTAAAGTTACAATAGTAGTAAAAACTAATATTGTATTTTTCGAAACTACCATAAGATTTAACTGTATACATACTTATCAATAAAACATAGGCCCGGTGCGAGTCGACGCGCGCACGAAGGGTTCCGAACAATATTTTGTGAACATTTCGCCGTCTACCTGTTTCCGTTATCAATATCGAGCAAAAAACGGCAAAAATATCAAGTTTATTGTATGAGAATTAAACCCCCTTAAATATATATATTTTATTCTGTTTTTAATAATTATTGTTATAGCGGCTACAAAAATACATCATCTTGAAAATTTAAACTGTCTGGCTACCACGGTTCAGCCTTAGACACTGTATTCATATATCACGTAAATTTTATTGAGAGTGTGTGACATAGGCCTCCCTCATGGACCTCCAAGATCATGATATTGTCTCCATGATCATTATGTTGATATCTATATAGATATCTACCGGAGGTATCCTTTGGTAAACAACAACTGGCAAGACTACTGCTGGCACCCCGCACTTATACATAACCAGGTGTAAAACTCCGTAGGGTGAATGTAGGCAGTAGAATGTTACCCCTCCTCTCATGCCCTGGATGCAGTAAGAGGCTGCCAAGGAAAATGGACAGCAGCGTCTTTCCGTGTATCAACATCCCAACACGCCTACCAAGCGTGGTGAGTATGGCAACTACCGCTCATGGAGATCCATGAGGGAGGCCTCTGTTCAGCAGTGGACGTTTTACGGCTGAAATGATGATGATGAACTGTAAAACGTTTTCTCGTTAGTTAAGCTTTAAACAACTGTAGCTAAGACATCTCAATATTTCAATAAAGCGAACAACAACTAAACACAATATCCAAGTTATATATCCAAGAAATTAGAACACAAACTCCGGAGATGATTTACTCCTACCTTGAAGCCGATGCAGACGTCAGTAACTTCAGTTTGAGCAAACTTAGATAAGTCTAACGTAGAACTAACATTCCTGGCTTATGACGACATCGAGTTTAAACCAACGTTTGCCCTCAGGTTGAGAGCACAAACTAAGCTATTGTGGGGCTGCTTAAGCTGAGACGGGTCGGGGTAGAATGGGACACGTTTAAAGACGCTAGCACGTTTTAATTTCGCTTACAATGTATGCATGTTTGGGAGGTGGACGCAGGCCGCTTCCAACCGCAGTCTCCATGGAAGCGCAGTCTCCATGGAAGCGCAGTCTCCCTCATGGATTCCAAGTACTAATCATGATGGAGTTGTTGCAATACTCACCACGCTTGACAGGCGGGTTGGCGAGCACAGTACGCAATGTTGATACACGGAAATGTGCCGCTGCCCATCTCTGCCTTCCCTTGGCAGATTCTTACTGCATCGACGGGCAAGAGAAGAGAAGCGACCTGCAGCATTTTACTGCCGACCTCACGGCACCGGATGTGTGTATGCCCGGGTCAAATTATGCAAGCTCAATTTTAACCACTTCCTGAGATGCGATTGGGCTGAATCCACTGGTCGTGTGTCTAGACTAAATAGGTAACGTGGATGATATGCGATATATGCCGCATCAAAGTCAATGTATGGAACATTGACTTTGACGTGGTCTATGTGTATTAGGGCACATAATATATTAGTTAGCGGTGCACGAATCGACCAATCACAACGATAGTCTCGTGCCGTTTGAGCGGTGTGGTTGGTCAGTTCGTGGTCAGCTTGGCCTCAGTGTAAACGCTCTTATTCAAGTTAGTAAATGTGTTACTGCAACAAGTTAAAAAATACTGTAATAATACTAAACTTCTTCCATCCTTCTTACCATCCCTATAGTTCAGCACCATTTAAAACCTAATTTCAACAATGTAGACTTACCTTTTAGGGATTCTCATTTCGTTTCCATCTATAATCAAATAGTCATCAAATTTAACTACAGTTCAATGTTATCAGGTATTAGTTTGAAAGTTTCTTACATTGTAGGTACTTTACTATGTTTTTAGTATCAAAATTCAACTTTGAACCTAAACGTTGCCTTCCTCATGTCTTTACACTTACGATGTTATTAGTAAACTTAGACTTCCACTAAGTAATTCTCTCTCGCGTGTCATCTAAAGCAAACACATTCAACTATGTGTATTATTTTATTCATTTGTGTTGTTTTATTTTGTAAGTAGATGCGTCAAAAAGGCGTCTGCGGCTGCACTGAATAAAGTATCTTTTGGGCTTGAATTATTCGTCATTAGTCAAATATTTCGATCATGTTTTCACTCATTTAACCGATACCAAAACTAAACACGGGATTGGCCGATGTGACTAAATT
Source organism: Pasiphila rectangulata (assembly GCA_963082625.1). Lineage (NCBI taxonomy): Eukaryota > Metazoa > Arthropoda > Insecta > Lepidoptera > Geometridae > Pasiphila > Pasiphila rectangulata. Next base: position 8,920,182 of record OY720240.1, read on the forward strand.
ATTGCACAATTTCAATAGTTTTTTAATAGTTTTAAAAACAAAGTTTTATATAAGATTAAGAATATTTATTTCAACATTCTTAAAAAACATTTTTAAGGTACCTAAATAATTTAAACATTATTTCAAAACAAATGATAATTTACTTATCTAATATACTACTAAAATTGATACAAAATTACCTGCTTACCAAAAAATTAAAGTACTATACAGTTTAAATACTTTATTTTCCTTGCTAGTTCATAACTGAGTTACAGCACGATAATGTATCCCTATAGATTAACGGATCATATTAGCATATAATTATATGTATGTATGTATTATGTTTCATGACACCACAATTAATGTCATCTGATGTTTTTTTCAGAACGATTTTCTAAAATTGGTATAATTTATGGATATCATAATGACTCTGACTAACTACTCAGAGACTTAAAAAAAAGGTAGAGCGTTTCGTTTGTCTATGACTACCCACCAACTATCTTTTCTTTAGTTTATTCGTGTTTATGGTGTGTGAAACTGCGCCGAAATGACGGGAAACTCAAAAAGACTGAAATTGTGGTAAAGATTCTGTAAAAATTGCATATATTATTCACAACCATAATAGGTTTTTGAGTTATATTATAGTAGTAAGGCCTTTGCATCTATTATAGTTGATTAATGAGCGTCAGCAACTGGTAATCATGCTGTACGAGACACTGCAGTGCCTGGGACATCATACGATTAATATTAATATGTTTTTTTCATTAAATAGTAGGCACGATCGCTCTTTGTGGTATCGTTTAGTAAGACTGATGCCATCAGCTAAGGTACAGTTCATCAGTTTTGTAGAGGTCCAAACTCACTAGAGCGACGGCGATATTCCAAGTTACTGTCTTTTATAAATAACGTGGCTCCTTCAAACTAGAGATATATCGTAAGAAGCACTGCACTAACTTTATTTGAACACCCCGGTTTTACTGCATTTCTGGTAAACTAGTTAACTTTGATGATGTCTTGCATTTAAGAGAAGGGATGTTATGTTGTGGTTCTTGTTAAACCCTAAAAGGGTTTTTAGAGAGCTGTGATCCAAGAAGTTACTTTTGTGCTCGTATAGTCTGTATTGCTTGTCCGTCTATCCATCTTTCTCTTAACATATATTGTTGTGAAAAATGTACTGCAATAATAGATATAAAAAATACGAGTTTTATTAAAACAAAAAAAATACATAAATAGCGTCGAAAAATGTTAGACGTTTCGCGCATCCTCAGTGTAGGTACCCAGTTGTAGCTTTGCTTAACTCTATACAATCTAGCTGTCTGAATTTTATGGATGGTAGCTTTGCAGAATACTTTTGATTATTTTATAACTTCGTACCGCCCTACTACTACAACAGCTCTACAACTACCCTATAACTACCATCCAATGGTTAAAGATAACACTTTTTACTAATACATCATACATTAAAATGTTAAAAAATATTCTTATTATTTGCAGGGGGGCGGATAGGGGATCTCAAAATTTTTAAGTGAAGTTACTAGGTCCCCACACGACCTTCATACATTCACAACTTCACTTAAAAATCCGCCCCCCCTGCAAATAATAATAATATTTTTTTAACATTTTCATGTATTATCATTATCATATGAAAGGTATTAATTTGCACATTAATAAACAGTTTTTAGTTTTACCTTAAGCCCTATCGTTTTTGAGTTATTTACAAAAATGTTGAAAAAACGACCGCCCTTATCATATATTATTTTTTATGATGCCACGGAACCCTCGGTGCTCGAGACCGACTCGCCCTTGCCTGGTTTTATTTACGTATAGATATAGATAGATTGCCGTGGGGTACCGGCAGTAGAATGTTACCCCTCCTCTCATGCCCATGGATGCAGTAAGAGCCTGCTAAGGGATACCTCTGGAAGATGGGCAGCAGCATCTTTCCGTGTATCAACAACCCGTACTGCGCTCGCCAACCCGCCAGCCAAGCGTGGTGAGTATGGCAACTACCCTTCATGGAATTCCAAGATGGAGGCCTGTGTCTAGTAGTGGACGTTTTGCGGTTGAAGTGATGATATGATGATATAACTAATTGCGGAAATAACTCAGGGAACATAAACAAAGACAATTGCGAATCGCCAATCAAAATACCGCCAAACCGATCATCCGTCGAACTAAATGACAATTTGAGGAGCTCAATAGCACTATCACAATAATCTGGTTCAACCCGTTTGTCGCAAATTAATTGCATAGACATTCCTGTCGTAGCTCCCGGGCTAGGCATGTCAATGAAAGCAATTACTTACGAGCAGTGAACACGGTATATTCAAAGTAATATCATAATCTCTTTGTATCGCTCCTGAGATGCAGGAGTTTAATTCATGCCAAGGGACGCATTTTTGTTTCTACTGCAGATATTTATGCGGCGTATGGGTTTTTCAAAAGTAAATACGAGTATGTCTTGTTCATCACAAGCCGTGTTGGCTGAGTGGTACGTACCCCCGACTTTCAATCGAAGGTCGTAGGTTCGATACCGGCCGTGCATCAATGGATTTTTCTTTCTTGAAAAATGTATGTGCACACTTAACACGTGCTTTAACGGTGAAGGAAATATCGTGAGGAAACGCGCGGCTTAGTTAGCTTCAGACGTATTGGCCTGTTCTTTCCTATGACTAATAATAGTTGACTAAGCTGATAGGATGGTATAGGTGCTGGGCAAGCCTAAGCCATCTAACAATGTCCCAGGCACTGCAGCGTCCCGTACAGCATGGTTACCAGTGGCTGACGCTGTATAAATCATCTATAATAGATGTAAAGGCCTCACTTATGTTCTAATTATTGAAAAATTAGCCGTTACTACAAGTTTATATGTGCGTGCACAAATAAATTTGTCGAGTTTTTAATCGTATTGACTAATTCACTAGTGCGCAAGCTGCTAGCAAGACTCATTCATCATCATCATATCAGCCCGTTGTCACCCACTGCGGGGTCATAGGCCTACTCTTCAACATGCCAACGTATACGGTCTTGGGCAAGTCTCATCCACTGTAGTCCAGCAAGACTCATTCACTGAATCCAGTATACATGCTGCTCTGTGCGGTTCTAAAGGTGCTACTTTTGCACAACAAGATCTAAACTTCCCCTCACAAAAACCGAAGTTTCCACAACAACAACAAAATAAACAAAGAAAGTACGACACACACAGGACAATAAAATTGAAAAGATTATGCTACAGGTTCCAGCCGCAATCTAACTTGGCAAATTAATTTACGACAGCATCGTCGCAGAGAAAATAAGTGGCGTTAATGTAAAAACCGGGTCTTTGTGAGCTTGTCTAAGCCGGCAGGGGTTTTACATTCTTAAGGAGAATTAAAATTTTATATTATGCTTAGAATATGCAATTAAAAGTCCACTTTTGTCTCGGGTTTATGTGCCAAGCAACAATACGTTCACTCATGAGCAAGTATGCTTTTCAAAAAAGTATAAGTTATGGTTATTGTGACGGTGTATTCGCGTAACTCATGATTATTTCTAGATAAATCTTAGTACATTCGCATTGATTAAATCAAATTTATATTCAAATGGATTTGTTTCAATAACCATGACAATATCATATCAAGATCAAACCCTTCTTTTTAGAACATTACTTGTACAAATATGCCGTGGGGTGCCGGCAGTAGAATGTTACCCCTCCTCTCCTACCCGTGGTTGCAGTAAGAGCCTGCTAAGGGACACCTACAGATTTCTACAGATTATACTACGGAGAGTGCTCGCAGGAACTACATGACTTAATTCCACCATCACCCTTTTTCCATAGAAACTACAGACACACTGCACAACATCATCCTCATTTGGTTGAAATCCCAAAGCTGAGAACTAAACGCTTCCAATCGTCTTTTATAATGCGCACTGCTCTCGACTGGAACAAACTACCATCGTCTGTGTTTCCAACCTCTTATGACCCGATTACGTTTAAGAAAAGAGTTAATAGGCATTTTCTAGGGAAGCTCGCTCCATCGTCGATCTCATTCTTGCGATAGCAAAGATGAAATCAAGAGCTAACCTATCTAACATAAAAAAAAAAAAAAAAAAAACCGGAAGATGGGCAGCAGCGTCTATCCGTGTATCAACATCCCATACTGCGCTCACCAACCCGCCTGCCAAGCGTGGTGAGAATGGCAACTACCCCTCATGGAGATTCATGAGGGAGGCCTGTGTTCATCAGTGGACGTTTTATGGCTGAAATGATGATGATGACTTGTACAAAAGGTTCCGCTTTTTAAAAGCCACAATTTTTTTTTTGTTACAATAATACCGTCTGGAAAAAAAATGTCAAACTACATTATATGTAAAAACAAAAAATAACGTATTTTAACTCTACTTAATATAATCCCTTTTTAAGTTGGCGTGCGTTAAGATTTAATAAAATGAAATTGAATTTTTGGCGGTTATAATTTGAGACAGTTTTAAAAACTCGTATTTACCAGTTAATTACACGAAACGGAAACCCAATACATCTGTATTTGACAGCTGCTATTATAATCCAAACTCAACTCATTAAACTTCAACAATTTCTGTTTTTTATAGAGAAATCACCTAAGTGATATATTATGTACTCCAGATAGATGGTATAATCCAGAGGTGTTTTAAAAGCTATGGCCAAAATCCATATAGTCGCAAATAAATAAGTTATTATTATCTTTTATTTTATTTTATTGATCGCACAACATTATGTACATCAGATAAAACTTAAGTACACAAAAATATTTATACGGTAGGTTATGATTATATTAAGGTGACGACTACATGCTATTAAAAAAGTTATAATTGAGCGTGTATAAAAAATAAATAAATATAAAAACCCAACTAAACAAAACATTGGTATATTTAACATTATAAAACACTGATACATGAAAAAAAATATTAATATAACACAGAGGTACAGTTATTTTTAAACTTGCGAATTATTGGAGATAGTATTTAATTCTCGGGCAAGTCTATTTAGAGTAGCATTATGTCCAAGGTTGGACTTTGATGTGGAGACAGTGATTATATTTAATCTAGCTAGATAGTTTTAATGGTGTAGTAAAGTTTAAAATTGATAACAAATCAGGGACATCTAAAATTCCATTCGCAAGCCTGACAAAAACATGACATCTAGAATACGCCTTCGATCCGATAGAGAATCGATCTTAAATTATTTCAATATATCGTTATAATTTGAGATAGTTATTGCTATGTTACACGAAACCGAGAGATGCCACAAAAATCAGTTTTGAACACTATGAATTATTTTACTATATTTACTTCCATGACATTCAAGTTAATTATCGGAAACGTTTACGTACTCTTATGTTATTAAAAGTTGTGAAATTTTTCCTTTTATATAATGAACTCACCCTCTATCCAGTGTTATTTTAAAACGAACATTAATGTGCTCGTAAAACCAACAATTTCTGCATAACACTATTTAATTCCCAAAATGATTGATCTGAACATACAATTATTTCGACGCACTGACCAAGGGCAGTATGATTAAGCAAAGCTCCAACTATCCTGCGCCATTATGACAGTTAACCTAACTTCATTAATAACGTAAATTAATGCATTAAAGTAATTAATTGACTCACTTAACTATGCCGCGGGCGACAGCAAACTGAGGTGAGCTATGTTTGCGGTAAAAATTGCTTCTGGTTTTACTGAGATTTGCGGGTAACCTAACAGAGGCAGGAATTTTCATATTCTTTGTAAAGTGGCTTTGAATTAGGAAAGTAAATTAATTTATGGGACGAGAGAAAGAACATGTCTACTTCTGAAACCAACTTAACAGTTATCCCGGCGATGTTGGCCTTACTTTGCACTTTATTATTAAAATATATTATAATATTAATATATCAATATTAAAACTCTTCCGTTACTGACTGAGTGACTGACACACAACGCACAGCCTAAACCTCCTAGTCCTAGAGACTTGAAATTTGACCTTGAGTATCCTAGAGGTGCACTTAGGGATTTTTTTAAATTCCCACGGGAACGGGAACTACGCGGGTGAAACTGCGGAGTGTGGCTAGTTATTATATATAATTATAGATAGGTAGGTTAGATCCAGGGGAACGCTTATGTCTATCATACAGGCTTTCAGTCTAGTTACCTACTTACATATTTCACCCCTTCATTATTTAAAATGGGACTTTATCGCGTCAAGAATAACCACACAATGCTAATAAACCTCATTCGTTAAAAAATGTCGACATTTTTTTAAATTCTAAATCTGAACATTTTACCAACTACGAACAAAGACAAACTTATTCTACCTTCGACTTCCCTTGCACAATTTAGCTAAGGTCCTTACTCACGTTCAGTAAATACACTTGGGTACAAAAAATTCGCACTTTTGCAACATTTTGACTTTGAGCTCAATTTTTTTAGATTTTATCATTGCTACAAAAATGTTACTACCTCGAAATTAAATGTACACCTAGGCTTTTGAGTGACACTTATGGAGTGGCTTTTACTTATAAAAACAATACAACAGCATACCCCGAAATCGCTCTTTCCAGGTAGACCAATTTGCTGGACTCAGGACCTAATCACTGGATAGAACTACCTACATGACCCAAAAGTTCTGTCCAAGGAATGCCACTATTACAAAAGGATAGTTCGAGCGGCGATTGAGATCAAAAAACACCGAAATTTAAATCGTTAAAATGGTTTTCGTCTGTCATCTGCCTGGAATCCTGTATTATTAACACATATTTAATAGGGTGTTTATCGCGTTATTTACTTTTATTATTGCTCGACGTTTCGACAGGATTACACCCGTCGTGGTCCCGGGAAGACTGACAAGTTGGAGATAACCGCAGCAAAGCGAAGGCGTCTTTTCAGATTACCCTCACTTGGTCTTCATAATTATAGTAACTTGAGATTAAGGCTGTTTCACATTGGGACAGCACACTACACTAACTGTATCAGCACACTTAGGTTGATTCATACGTCGAGTACACTTGGCTATCACTGGATTCCATGAGGCAGAGAGTCTGAAGCCGTCTTCACGATTGAAATTAGGATACTTCTGAATTTCAATTGCTTCCCAAACCATTCTCTTGTAATAGTGCCTCTCGTTGGCTATAACTTTGGGATTGTGGAGTTCAATCAAGTGATTGGGTCGTCACGAGAGAGTCCACTACATGCTCAGCTATAGCAGACCTGGTCACTTGTCGATTTTTCACCGCTGTTATGTGTTCCTTTACACGTTCAACGACTGCGCGCTTCGTTTGGCCTACGTAGGAACGTCCACAGCTGCAATCGATTTTGTAAACTCCAGGAACTTGCAAGGGTACTACATCCTTAGGTGTACGTAGACGCTTAGCCACTTTAGTGTGTGGGGTGTAGATTGACTTTATTGAAAACTTCTTAAGTAAGTTTCCAATTTTGTCCGTTACACCTTTCACGTACGGCAGGAAGGCTGACTGTCTCTCGACTTCAGTTTGCTTATCTTTGCGCCTACGACTAGGATTCCATCTATGAGTCATGTAGCCATTCAGCTTGAGAACTCCCTGAACATGATTCAGCTCTCCGGGTAAATGTTCAGGGTCGCAGAGGTCATAAGCTCTATTCATCAGTGACGAGACTACTGACTGCAGATGTGACGGATGATGGTGAGACGCAGCGTTCAGGTATCTATCAGTGTGTCTCGGCTTCCTGTTCACGGTGTGACCTAAGGACCCATCAGGACTCACCATGACTTTCACATCCAAGAAAGCTAAAGATCTGTTCTCCTCTATTTCAAGCGTAAGCCGAATCTTCGGGTGTAGGGAATTCAGATATTCAGTTAGCTGATTAACTTCCTGGCTATTGTACCCGTTGATCACGCAGAAAATATCGCCGACGTATCTCTTCCAAAGTTTTATACCGCAGGCCGTAAGATCAATCATAGTTTCAAAATGTTACATCCAGATATTGGCTAGTACCGGGGCCACCGGGCTTCCCATAGCTACACCATCAATCTGGAGGTAATATTGCCCTTGGTATAAAAAGAAATTGCCATCAAGACAGTGGAATCCTGTAATTAATAAGTGGTGTACCGACACCGTCAGTGTAGTGTGTCGTAATATGAACCGGGACGTTTCTGATTTGCGGCGGTAGCTCCCAGAAACTTCAGTCCTCCCGCGACCATACCAGGTGCAATCCGGTCGAAACGTCGGGAAAATAATAAAAAAGGTACGCGATAAAATCCTGTATTTTAAAAACTAACAATATATTAACAAATCGCGAAAGTTAACAAGTATTCATCTTCCCGGGACCACGATGGGTGCACGACACATTATTAACACATAATTAACCGGGTATTTATCGCGTTATTTACCTTCATTATTGCCTGACAGTCCGGAAAGACTTCTTCCCGGGACAACGATGGGTGCGATCCTGCCGAATCGTATAACGTTAATAATGTGACCTTTCATGTTTCCCATGATGTTGAAAAACTTATGAAAATCTTGGTTTTACCGTTTAGTTAAAATCATAAAGCTAGTTAGCAGTGAAATATGAACGATTTATTAATCAATAGCGAACTTTCAAATTAACAATTCATCAGGCGCGATTGGCTTTCTATAATTTTGACGGAACCAATTATTTTATCGCTCCTTCCGGAGAGAAGGTGCCCTCAAAATTAATTAATTAACTATTGGGCCAGCGCTGATTTACTAAGCTTGTTCACTCTTTGCCCAAATTCAGTAACATAACTCTCTCAACTGGTATTACAGCCGGTTGTAGTCTGGGTGTTTCTATTTATCATTATCATTTCAACCATAGGAAGTCTACTGTTGGATATAGGCCTCCCTGATGACCTTTTAAGATTTTCGGCTGGAAGCGGCCTACATCCACCCTGCCACCAGGTCGTTCGCTGTGCTGCGCTGCGCTTGCTGGTCCATAACCTCTACTCGAGAACTTTTCGACCTCACAGGCATGCGATGGGTTCACTGCGTTCGCGGGTTACCTGTGTGCAACAGTGTATGCGCCGCCGTACGGCGAATAGTATCTCTTAGCTAACTTCACGGCAATAAGCGAGCCATGACTGTATTGTCTCTTTGTATAACCACAGATTACAGAAACATATAACTGCGAACTATATCAACCTTATTTTAGATTAGCGTAATTATTAGTTGATGTGTTCCTTCCTACTTGAATTGTAATTTATGTGAACCTAGTATTGAGATAAACCTAATATAGGCTTAAGGATACTTACACTCTTTGATAAAGAAATGAAATCTAAATTTAAATCTTCAGCGTGCGTAATCCGTTTGGCTATGTCGGTGACACGAGTTCTTCTACGTACCTCCTCATTTCTGATTCGATCCCGTAGAGAAACCCTCTGGCTCGTCGAGCGACTCAGAACTTATTCATAATAAAGGCAGTAGTGAAGTTTCTCTGTCGTCATTCTATGAAAACAGTATTAATAATCTGGTTTCCATAATACAACTAACTTTGCTTAGATTGGGACTAAATGGTGCTGTGTGTATTGTCCAACCTTATTTATTTATGTTTATTTTCATAACTTTTTACAAAACTTAATTAAAATCCATTCGCCCGTCCAAAAACATATAAGACAGACAGCCAGACAAGATTGTTCGGAATACTGAACCAGCTGTTTAAACGTTATCCGATTGATTAAATAAAATGATCCTAACGTTAAATTATTATTAAAACTTTCTCTTCTAAATTACTATGGAAGCTGGATTATTAGGGATTCGTAACAGGTACTTAATTTTAATAAACATTTTCATAAATAACTAAGTTGGCAAAGGATACTGATGCATTGTTCCTTGGAGAAAAATTAACCGGCCTTGTTTGCGATTTATCATATAGTTAGTACTTTCGGAATATACACTGGACACTCTTCTAGGCGCTTAGCTAATTTGTTTTTAATGGCAAATCCAACACCTGAACGTCTGGGTTCATGAGCAGCAGTACCTTTCCAGTAAATAGTGTAACCACCGTCACGTTCCACAAGTTCTCCTTCATCAGCAAGGTGTGTTTCGCTGATAGCAGCTAAGTCTACATTGTAACGGCGTAGTTCTCTTGCCACTATAGCTGTTTTTCGTTCAGGACAAGAGTTACCAGCTCTGTCAAGTAAGGTGCGTACATTCCATGCACCAAAAATCATATTTGATGTTTTAGGTTTGTTAATAGTTCTAAAGTTTTTCTGTGTATTTCGACCACGCCAAAAGGGTTGCAAAGGCAGCCGTGGCTACTACCTCCCGGTTAAGTTAGAACAAGCAATTTTTGGAGCACCTTTTCTAGCTCCCTCCTCGGCTGAGCGAGGAAAGCAGTGCCTCCCTAAATAGGGCTGCTTTGTTACAAAGGGTGCTGCCCAATTTGCACTGTTGTTCCAGTGCAGTACAAAAACGACCACTCTCCCAATGCCACCTGTGTGCAGACTATCACCGAATTATCACCTTGCGACTTCATCTAAAGCACAACAACTTTTTGAATGTTATCAGTATATATATGCACCTACTCTAGATAAATCCGACGACATCAAGGATAAATTTTATGAGGAACTTAAGCCGGGTCCGCAGCGCCAATTTTCTAACAAAACATGTTAACATAACATGTTAAGCAAAACATGTTTTTAAAACAGCCCGTCTGGTGTGTTCTGTTTTGTTTATCGTTTTTGTTTCATTCCAATTCATTTCAAAAATGAGTTCCGACGAAGAGGACGTAGAAGCTGAAATAGCTATAGTGGATTTAGTTCTACAAAGACGTAACCGAAATAGATTCCGGGTCCGACCCTACCTGCTACCTCGTTCCTTCAATATTTATCAAGAACTGAAAATCGATGATAGATTCGGAATAAAAACATTTTTTTAGATTTTCGGAGAGTGATTTTGAAGAGCTGGTATCATTAATTTCACCAGATATAGAGAATTATTATTAATTATTCAAAACATAACCTCAACGAGTGAACGAACGAATGACGTCTTGCTTCAATGAGCGCGAACATAAAATGCAACGCTTCCCCTCCCCGCAGGCGAACGCGGGTGATGTTATCCATTTGTCTCGGCAAACATGTTTTTGTGTTTTTGCTAACAAAACTGTTAAGCCACGCCCCTATTCTGTTTTGTAAACATGTTATGACGTTAGAAAACACGAAAACACGGCGCTGCGGACCCGGCTTTACACAAACATTGTCAAAAATCCGAACTCGCGAACAAATATTGCTACTGGGCGACTTTAATGCAAGAGTGGGGCGCGACTATGAAGCTTGGCCGAACGTTTTAGGCCGGCATGGAATCGGTGGAATGAATAGCAATGGACAACTATTGCTAACTCTATGTGCACAATTTGAGTTGTCCATTACTAACACCTTTTTCCGACTTCCAATGAAACACAAGGCTACATGGATGCACCCACGATCAAAACATTGGCATCTGATCGATTATGCTATTGTTCGACGTAAGGATATTTCGCAAGTGCATGTTACACGCGTTATGCGGGATGCGAACTGCTGGACAGATCACCGACTTGTACTGACTAAGCTTAAGATATGTCTCCGTCGTCCTCGTAGGAAAAATTTTGAACAACCTGTGCGCACCAATATAAGTGATCTCCAATTCATCCCTAGGAGAGAGGCATATGTTGAGGCTCTGAATAATGCTCTGACCACAGTTGATACTGAAAGTAGCGACCTCGAATCAACTTGGCAATCACTGTCACAACAACTTGTTGATGTAAGTGTTCGTGTTCTGGGCTTAAAACCTCAAACACACGAAGACTGGTTTGATGAGAACAATGAGGTGTTCGCTGATGCTTTCAATAAACATCGAGAACTTCTCAAAAAACAAAGCAATAAACATCGTCAGGATAAAATATCTGAGCGCATTAAGAACAGTACAGCAGATATCAGGAAGCTTACAAGAGCGGCAAAAGATAAGTGGTGGCAAGATAAATCTCGCCATTTACAATGTTTGTCGGATACCAACCAGCTGGGGGCTTTCTACGATGAGGTCCGTAAACTGACAAAGACAGCTCAACACAGTTCTGTACCCCTCAAGTCAATAGATGGCGTTCCATTGACTGCCAAAGATGACGTGATGAATCGTTGGGAACAACATTTCAGTCACCTACTCAACGTTGATCGATTAGCTGATCTAAGCTTCATACACGCTCTTTCAATTTCTCCACCACAGACAGACCTTGCGAAGCCGCTGACATTGGACGAGACAATCATCGCCATCTCACAACAGAAAAACAAAAAAGCAGTAGGTATCGATAACATTTCTGGAGAACTGCTGAAGTACGGGGGAGATTATCTACATAACACCCTGTGGAAACTCTTCGCGCGGATGTGGAATGATGAACAAGTCCCAGAATGTTTTAAGAAATCTAGCATATGCTCGTTATATAAGAATAAGGGGGACCGCTCCGATTGTAATTCTTATCGTGGTATATCCCTGCTATCCACTCCAGGAAAAGTATTTGCTAGGATTCTTTTAAATCGCCTACTGCCTTTATCAGAGTCTATTTTACCAGAAACTCAGCTTGGCTTTCGACCTGATAGAGGGACATGTGAAGCAATCTTCTCTATTCGACAGCTACTTGAAAAGAGCAGAGAACAAGGCCAACCAATGTTTCTTTGCTTTGTTGACCTAGAAAAGGCATTTGACAGTGTCCCTCGTGAAGCGCTCTGGGTTGTTCTGGCTAAACTTGGATGCCCGGACAAATTTATAAGGCTGATTCGACTTCTTCACGACGACATGAAGTGCTGCGTCGCCATCAACGGTGAACGGTCCAAGTTTTTCCCCGTAACCTGTGGAGTAAAGCAAGGCTGCGTTCTTGCACCAACTCTGTTTGCATTATACTTTGCTGTTGTAGTCCGAGAGGCCTTAAAAGATTTGTCCGAGGGTCTTCGCATTCGTTTTCGCATGGATGGAGGCCTATTTAACATCGCTAAATTTAAATCCCGTACAAAGGTTTCCCATGCCACAATGGCCGAAATCATGTACGCAGACGATCTATGCTTCGTTGCGGACTCTGCGGAAGGCTTGCAAAATCTGATAGCGAATCTAGACAAATCTTGCACCAAATTTGGCCTCAAAATCAATGTCAAAAAGACGGAAGTTTTGACTAATATGAATGCCCCAAATATCACGGCTTCTAGTGTAAGAGTAGGTCAGGGTATGTTAAAACAAGTAGATAAGTTTAAATACCTTGGAAGCACAATAACATCTAAGTGTGACCTGGACTCTGAGATAAACAACAGAATAGGTGCAGCAGCTTCGGCATTTGGCAAACTGCGTTCCAAAGTCTTTCGCTCACACGACCTTAAGCTTTCTACAAAAATAAGCGTTTATATGGCTGTTGTCCTGCCAAATCTTTTATATTCTTCTGAGACATGGACTCTGTACCGTAAGCAGATCCGCACACTTGACAGATTTCACCTCAAATGTCTCCGCGACATCATGAACATCCGATGGTCAGACCGCGTCAGGAATACAAACGTCCTAAGGCGAGCAAACATCGGAGGCATTGAGGTGTACCTGATGAGGCGTCATCTTCGGTGGTGTGGACACGTGTCTCGTATGTCGGATAATAGAGTGGCGAAGCGCATCTTCTTTTCCGAACTCCAGAACGGTAAGCGTAAAAGCGGTGGCCAGTATCTGAGGTACAAAGACGTACTGAAAAGACATATGAAGAGATGCAATATAGAGCCCTCTAAATGGGAGGTAAAAGCAGCGCAGCGGCCAGAATGGCGACGTCTCATTCATGAGCAGGTCAACACGTTTGAAATCGAGCGTCGCGAGGAGCTCGATAAAAAGCGTGATGAGCTCAAGGCCCGACCACCAGTGGCCATATCTTATAATTACATCGGCGGGATATTAACATGTACAAAGTGCGCTCGTACCTTCACCAACAAACTTGGGTATGCAAGCCACCAGAGAGCGCACCAAAGGGTGGAACAATTACACCCCCATTCACCCTCATAACCCTCAAATAAGTCCTTATAGTTGAATGGATCCAGAAAAATACAGTCGCTGTGGTCGAAATCGGCCAAGACAGATATTATATTAGTACTTTCCTACTGTTATTAGTGGTATTATTTAAATAAAGTTTATCTTTGTGTATAAATTTAGTAGTAGTAGAATTTTTTGTAAAGAGTTTATCCGAGATGTGAAACCACCATACCTATTTTTGTCGCCAAGCAGTAATTGCATTGCTGTGTTCCAGTTTGAAGGGGACCGGTGAAATTACGGGCACATTAGACCTTACAATTCTATATCTTAGGGTGACGAGCGCAAGGCAATGCAGCGTTGATCACTTGCTTAGTAAACTTGATTGTTATATGTCGTTTTTACCGCTTAACATCAGGTGGGCTTTCGGCTTGTCTCGTCATTTTTAGTCGTATAAAAAATTACTTAATTGTACAATACTTTTTTTAATCATAAAGAAGGGCTTTGTCACATATGCGATTATGAAGTCCTTGTACAATACTTATTTATGTACTTGATTATGCTGATAAACTGTGTTAAAATAAATATTAAATAAATAATGCTGGTCCTTTCACACAGCATCATCTAGTACTAAAGCAAGAAGAGCTTATTTATTTATTTATTTAATACTTTATTGCACAATTACAAAAGGTGGGCTTAATGCTAAAGCATTCTCTACCAGCCAAACCTGTAGTTTGGAGTGTGGTTGGCGTGCTATAATGGTACTTACTTAAAAACTAAACAAACATAAAATTACATTTAATCAAATTACACTTCACAATAGAACAGTCGAGGGTTAAGCAAGGGGAGACGATGATGAACTTAGAGCTTGTGTTATGGTACCAGAACTTTGAATTAATACATCAACATATCAAAAAATACCCAACCCAACGTCTCCCGTATGAAGACAACATACATCGAAAAATACCCAGAGAAGAACTTCTGCAGAAAAGCAAACACAAGTACCCCAGCCGGAATCGAACCGGCAACCTTATTATGATTGTAGTGATGTTCGCGCAACGACTTAACAATACTTACCCCTTTAGTTATAATCGCTGATTAAATTAAGCACGGATTTTTACTTATTTTTATACAAAACTGTCAAAAAAGTGCAGACAAATTTAAACAGAGTTTAATAATAAGGGGGTTTGTGTTTAATTACAAATTTTTCGGTTGTGTTAGCTTTAACAATTAAACATCGATATGCAAACAACGAGTGTAACTAACAAATTATTATCTGCCTGTAATTATTGTACAAACATGTTTAACCTACTATTTAATTAAACATAAACTATGTGCACTATAATTATGCGATCATTCGCAGTTATTCTATTGTTTTACTAACGGAAATGTAAATTATGATTAAAACATGCAATTTATTTATATCTAACACGCAAACTAAACCCCAACTGCAAAGTCCAATCAATACACACTTGGTCGATTTAAAGCTAAAATACGACGAATGTATTGATTTTAAATTTATTCGAATGATTGAATCAAAATGGTTGTTATTATTCCCGATTAAATATGAAATACATGACATTATGTATATTTTTGTAAACTCGTTTTAATTCCCTTTATTTTGATACCCTACTCGATAGATTTGGTTAAAGAAAAATTTGGATTTTGTAGAATTTGGCGTAAAGAACCGCCATAAATAAAGAAAACATTGTTCTAATACCTATTTAAGGACACTTAAGTTTTTGAGACGTATCTAACGATACCTTAGGGGCCGTCTCCACGAGCGAGGGAATCGCGGCGATGTTATCGTCGTGCCATGTACATAATTCTATAGCGCGGACTCGTCGCAATTCTAAGAGAGTGTATATGTCCTATGTCTAGAAATACGTGGCGCGACGATACCGGCAGTAGAATGTTGCCTCTCCTCTTGCCCGTAGATGCAGTAGGCCAAGGGATACCTCTAGAAGATATGCAGAAGCGTCTTTTCGTGTATCAATATCCCGTACTGCGCTCGCCAACCCGCCTGACAAGCGTGACAAGTATGGAAACAACTCATCTTGATCTTGGAGATCTTGGAGGCCTATGTCCAGCAGTGACCGTGAAAGCAGCCCTACAGCTTAGATGCTAGCTTACATCTGGTTGCTGGTGACTACTATTTCACGAAGAAACAATAACAACTCTAGTACTTTGTACCCTTATCGCAAAAGTTTATTTTTTATGATATCTAGCAAGTTACTGTAAATGTTGCTAGTAGTTGCGACTGCTTTCTTGCGTTATCAGTATAATTAATTTACGTAGAAATATTGTAAGTGGTTGTTTTTATTCCCTCATCATCATCATCATCATCTGAACCGTAGGACGTACTTTGGACATAGGCTTCCGTCATGAATC
Source organism: Pasiphila rectangulata (assembly GCA_963082625.1). NCBI lineage: Eukaryota > Metazoa > Arthropoda > Insecta > Lepidoptera > Geometridae > Pasiphila > Pasiphila rectangulata. Next base: position 8,936,501 of record OY720240.1, read on the forward strand.
TTTGTGAGCGTGTACAAAAATTTTAATATCTTGGACAAATAATTACCGACGACCTTAAAGATGATGATGGTATAGAACGGGAGCGTAGGGCGCTAGCGGTGAGGGGCAATATGGTGGCTCGCAGGTTTACCCGATGTACAGAAGAAGTTAAGCTTACGCTCTTTAAAGCTTTTTGCCAAAATTTGTACACGGGAGACCTGTGGGTCAAACATACCAAAAAGTCGCCAGCTACCCTACGAAATCATTATAATAATTTTATTAGGATGATGCTGGGACTGCCTCGTTTCTGCAGTGCTTCAGGGATGTTTGCCGAGTACTAAACTAATGGGTTTGACGCTTTAGTTTGACGCTATCATTCGCCGAAAAACAGCTTCCCTGGTGCGCAGAATACAGGACAGTAGCAACATCATCCTCAAAACACTTTCTGACAGGTACTCATCATTGCTATGGGTAAGACTTGTCAGGAGTGTTATTACATAATGATTTAATGGCACTATGGATGTAATGTATCTGAAATAAACAATTTTTATTTTATTTTATTATTTATTTGTACTCACCACGCTTTGCAGGTGGGTCGGCTAGCGCAGTACGGGATGTTGGTAGACGGAAAGACGCTGCTGCCTATCTTCTGAAGTTATTCCTTCGCAGATTCTTACTAAAACCACGGGTAAAAGAGGAGAGGGCAACATTTTACTGCGGTTACCCCACGAAAATACCCTGAATTTATATTTTATTCCAAATAATAGATGTGTCTGTACTTACTTGTGTGTGTTACTAGAATACTATATATTTGGTTGATGAGCCATTCATGAGATATGGGGGTTGAAAATAGGGGTGAATAATCGAAAGTTTTTAACCAAGTGTGGTATCAAATGAAAGGGAAATATGTAGATTGCAAAACTGGGGGTACAAATTAAAAAAAAAAATGTTGGTAACCTCGGAGACTAGGTAAAATTAAAAAATTTAAGGAACCCGTCGGGATTTACTTGAAATATTTAATTGTATAAACTTCTGATTGTATTGATTACTCCTATTAAAGACTGTTCTGACTGGTCAACCAATACCTTAAACCAGAGATTGTGGAGAAAGAAAACAGAGGTCCTATGTCCAGCAGTGGGATTCAATAGGCTGATTAGATTAGATAAGACTTCTAATAAAAACAATTCGCGCACATCTTTCATTTAAAAACCAAACAATTGAAGCCTATAAACTTCCTAAAGTCGATAATTACTCACTCATTATACCTATCGCAATAATTTGTTTAATCTATGTCGAAAATTATGAAAGAAATAATTTTAAAATAAAAATCTTTTCTAGAAATATAAGGAGTACAACCCTTCATAGCTCTTAACGACGTAAAAACCACCCTATTTTCGGGGTTATTGTATTTCTTGCAATAAAAGTTACGACCTTAAATATTAAGTTTAATTAGTTTAATTAATCTCGTTCATCACAGAAAATGTAAAGATGCCGTGAAAGCGTTGACACAGTATAGAATCAACGAATTCTTTAAACAGTTTTTCACTATGAATAATCATTTCAGCCAAAGGACGTCCAGTGTTAGACATAGGCCTCCCTCACTTCCAAGTATTGCGACTATGAATAATGTCTCAGAGATATTTACCATGATTTAAGTTTCCTAAAAAAATCCGTGTTAGGGGGGTGTGGGACAGACGTGAAAAGTATCCCCCTCACAAGACAACTAGCTTCTTATCCCTTCGTGGAAGGGGTTGAGTTTACTTGATTTCCTCCTACTAAAAGTATAACATTTTATGATTGCGAGAATTTCTATAATACTGTTCGCTTAGGTAAACTTTAGTTATTTGGGGAGGATACTTAATTGAGACCCTCTATACCTCTTTTACTAGATAGTGTAAAGTTAGAATGATGCCGAGGTTATAATCGTTTATTTTTTACTTTTCAATAAAAATAACCTATTTGTGGTTATAGGTATTTTTATTTGTACCTGTACGGCAACTCTTCCCGGAGGTCATTGACCCTGTCAAGAATCAGCTGGCTTTTAGGTAGTCACTATCGTATAATCAGCTGTTGAAGATAAAACTTTCGTGGTCTTCTCTTGAATGAAAATCACTGAATCCTGAAAAGTCGTAAAACGAAAGTTGTTCCTTGGGACGGTCAGAATCATCCCCTTTAGGCTCAGTACACATGTACACTAAACATTCACGCATAATCACGAAATACCGTTACATCCCCGAATGTAACCCTGTACCTAAAAACGTTACCCTACACGGGAATAGCAAAGCACCAGCTAACCCAATGACAGTGAGCCAGTGACGCAAAGCCCGATGGAAAACGTCGAAAACAATTTAGTTATCGATAAATTCGAAAACGCATATACACGGTACATTCGCCTCTAATATTCCGTGTGGGCCGGTTGATCCGCTGAAAACGTTATGAATAATCTACAAGGATGCTGGGGCGATGTGAGAGAACTGCCATACATAAATGGACGAGACTTTGTTTTGCACGAATTTAAATACGCCTTACGTTGTTTTTATAGCGTTTTAGCTTGGAATTTAACACAGAATATTTTTTGGCACGAAGTTAAGCTGTTATGTAACCTCGAGTTAACCTTGATAAGTAGTCGTATCATCATTTCAGCCGCAAAACATCCACTACTGAACACAGACGGAGAGACAGAGGGAGGTCTGTGTTTATAGTTGCCGTACTCACCACGCTTGGCAGGCGGGTTGGCGAGCCCAGTACGGAATGTTGATACACGGAAAGATGCTGCTGCCCATTTTCCGGAGGTATCCCTAAGCAAGCTCTTACTGCATTCACGTGTATTAAAAGAGGGGTAACCTTCTACTGCCGGTACGCCACGGCAATAAGTAGTCGACTTGTAAGAAATTGTGTTCTATTTATAATGTTAATCGTAGATTTCGAACTCGGAACCCCAACTGCGCCTTAAAGTTAGGTTATATCAATATTAATGGGTAGTTTTCAATTAATGTTTTTGAAATATGTCACAGGATATATCGAGACGTTTCTCGTGCATGGAAATCGCGAGATATAAAATTGTGATCGAGTGACTAGTAATGAAGTGCTAACATCAAAACTTTTTTAGTTCCGGGTCATCGCTTAAGTTCGAATATTAGATTGGTTAAAGTTAACATTATTAATAATTACGTCTATACCGTGGACGTAACGAATGTACGACACGTATTATAAGTAACGGTAGGTATCAGTACCATATTTAAAGTAAAAGTAAGGCCTTTGCATCTATTATAGATGATTTATACAGCGTCAGCAACTGGTACATATTTACGTACTTATTATTATACCTAGTGTATATTACACTATAGTAATTAGTAGCGCACACTTTATTATTACCCAGATAAATGGGTAGATTTTTCCTAAATTAGGATGCCTCTCTCCAAATTATCCAAGCAGATGTCGCGTTCTCGTGGCCACCATTAAAAGTGCCATTTATCTGCTTTTTTGTAGCAATATTGCGGAATTAGAGAAATAAAAGTGCTCGCTTCCGTCCGTCATTTTTGTTCTGTAAAATATACTAAAGGCATCGGTGCGCTGGGGTGCCGGCAGTAGAATGTTGCCTCTGCTCTGTTTCCAGTGGATGCAGTTCGTACCGTAGTACAGTTGTGCAGCAGCGTATTTTAAGTGTACCTATATACATTCCGTAGTCAATTAGAATACGTTTTGTTTTTTTACGTTTAATCATTTTGTCTTACGAAGAGAGAGAAATATTTTCTTTTAATTGATTTTATAGAACTTAACAGATCGATTCTAGACTTAAAAACATTATAAGATGCACTTTTTTCGTGCTCGGGATAATTTGTGGAATACAGTAGAATGTGGCCCCTCCTCTCTTGGCCGTGGATGGAGTAAGAATCTGCCAAGGGTTACCTCCGGAATATGGGCAGCAGCGTGTTTCCGTGTATAAACAACCCTTACTGCGCCCTGATCCATGAGGAAGTACTTTGTCCAGCAGTGGAGGTCCTACGGCTGAGGTAATGGTTGCTAAAAGAGGCATTTATATCAAAATCATCTCGCAAATCGCAGTATCCACCCACACAAAGGAAATGACACAAACATAATCGATTGTCAGAAGCAACCCCGAGGGATTCCTACGGTAAATTAATTAAACTATTCGCTAATTGAATGATACACGGATTAATTAACGCGCCCATTAAAATTGTTGTTCGGTAATTGGTTGTTTTGTCAGGATCTTGTTCATCCAAAAAGACATCGACATTTTTACTTTTGCTTAAGGCTATATGAAATGCGGTCAAAGGCTATTTTGGATATAGGTAGTTCATGGATTAATTTTTTTATGCTATTTAATGACGAGACAAGCCGAAGGCCCACATGTAAAGCGGTAACCTCTAGCTATTAAAATTACAATACCGCGGTGATCACAGTCACAAAGCATGTGACTACAGACTACAGAGTTGTAAGGTCTCATGTGCCCGTAATGTCACCGGGCCCCTTATGTAGATCAACTCTTTATTGTACGTACACCATTAACTGAAATAGCACAAGCAGAATTATAAATTAACTACATATAAGTAACTAATTAAATCACTGACAAGAATCAACAGCTAAGAAGATTGTGTTTAATTATCTGGGCCCAAATATCACACAGGTTGACAAAAGAAAATTAACACATTGAAATTGAATATGCGTATTATTAAATTCCTTCTCTTCAGAATTTTTCTTTTTCTGGGGAAAGAAGCAAAATAACAAACTACGTCAGTATCTGTAACTGCTTTTCGTAACAGAAATTTTCGTGAAATTGAATTCCTTCACTTCAGAAAACTTTTTTGAAAAAGAAAGAAGCAGATTAAAAATCTACAGTTTGTTTTTTATGGTGTTAAACTTAGAATATTTCGAGGAAATGTCAAACCTTATCCAACGAAACTGTGTAAGACTAAAGTAAGCGTCAAGGATCGATTTGACGGACCTTGGTTCGAATCCCGCCGGAATCGTACATTTTTGATAAGGTTTCCCATTTCTTTGATAGAAATCAAAGTCGATACAAGTAACTGCTTTAATCACTGACACTCCCGTGTCTTAACAGATATTTTCGTGAATATTTTCATTGGAAACTTTCTTGCTCTCCTATTACTCAGGTACTTTGGGAATATTTATGAATAAATAAAATAAATGTTTATTGTTATTACTTAAAAACTATTTCAACAGGTTCTAGTCACCCTTTAAGCAAAATTTGCTTGTGCTGGGAGACCCCGCTCTTGCTATAAATACAGTAACATCGCCTTACAATGATACTATATTAGTCCTAAATTAAAATAATAAAATTAATAATATTTCTTTATAACCATTTGCTATCTGACCACCAGTTTGGATATACCTTTTATAGATGGTTTATGTATTTATCAAGAATATAGAATCCAGACCCGTTCACATCTATTATAGTTGATTATAACATACATATGTATATAGCGTACATTATTAGTTCATTAAGCGACGGTATATATGCTGAATAGGACGCTGCAGTGCCCGGGATATTGTTAGATGGATTTGCTCGCCCGGCACCTCCACTATAATCCTAGCTCAGTCTTTTAGTCCGTAAATAACAGTATATACGTCAATATTGTGCCAAATGTGCATAATTCATTATACGTTACCGGCACGTACAACTGCTTTCCTGATGTCTTCATAAATGCACGCTTACTGTGTTCTATCATAAGGCACCTGTGTTATCCAACATCCAGTGGTCACAAGATTACAGCTTCAGAAACAGCTAATCACTCGCCGGCTTGCTGAAGGCTGGATTGTCTAGACGTAACAGCTCGAAAGCTCCCCTTGTGCAGCTTGTGTCTCATTTCTTATGCTTTAAGACGTCATTTCTGTTTGTTACGTCACACAGTATGGCCATTTTGAATTTATAAACATGGGTTGTTTGATTGTTCAGAACGGCTCGCTGTTCAGTGTTCACAATAATTTAGTTCCTAAGAATAGCTAAATGCTGCCTTAGCAGTAATTTTCGTAGTATATAGTAATAGTTTTTTTTGTATTTAAAATGGATGTACGAGATTTTAATTATATTATTTACATTATAACTAGCGATTTTACCCGCTTATTTCCCGTTCCTATGGAAATATGGCCACAAAATACATTTTTTTTATCAGGGATTCATTCACTCAGTGATGACATGTCCTAAGTACGCGGTTTCAAGCTTGAGGAACTCAGATTTATCAAATTATTTTTTGAAATTGGACTCGCGTGGCTTTTAAAATACCTTTAGAGGTTGACCATATGTACCTGTTCAGACCTATTGACCTGTTAGATATTGAGTGAGGTAGAGAAAACGATGTCGTCCAGATAAACAAGGCAGATGACATTTTGTAGGCCTCGAAGGACATTGTCCATTATTCTCTAAAATGTAGAAAGACTTCCCTTATGTCTCGCCATTCTTAAACAAAACCGGTCAAGTGGACTCGCCCACCGAGGGTTCCCGCGCGCTTAGTGTACCGACGGGTGTATGTACACCCGTCGGTACACTAAGCGCGCGGGCGTTCAAACCTTATGGAGACCCGTCGCTCCCTAAAGCTCGTCGGGGGTTAAAATGAACATGTCCCATTTAAATTACAATTTGCACCAAACAACTAATTAAGGGCGTAGAAAAAGTCACTAATGTTTTCCTACTTTTTTTCTACAATTTAAGTTAGCTTTTGTTATGATTTCAATAGAATTAAGACACGATAAAGAGACCCATAGAGACTTCACATGTGCCTAAGATTTTTTTGTTTTTTTCAGGTTGGCGCAAATATGATGTCCTGTCCCCTTCCATTGCCGCTGTTGCCGGCGTTGCATCCACAGCCAGCGTTAGCGTCAGACTTCCCTATTCACATTGGAATAAAGGTGAGTTCTCCATATACAACTGGGGACTTGTCAGTCCAATCCGTCGCATCGTTGCTAGTATAACTAGAGTAATCATCATCATCACAGGACATCCACTGCTGGACATGGACTTGAGTATCCTAGTACTGATCATTAGGGGTTGTTACCATACTCATCACGCTTGGCAGGCGTTGTTGATACACAGAAAGGCGCTGCTGCCCACCTTCCCGAGGTAGATAGATAAATAACACTCGACTCGAATATTGATCACCACATGTAACAAAAAAAATATACCGAGGTATAATAACAAACAGAAATATAATTAAACAATTTTGGGCAATTCAACGGGTGGCCTTATCGCTGTAAGCAATCTCTTCCAGGCAACCAATTGATTTTAAAAAAGCATAGGGCGAAGAAGGTATTTCTTGGCATACTTACTGCATCCACAGGCAAAAGAGGAGAGGAAACATTCTACTGCCGGCACCCCACGACACATTTTGTATTTGTATTGATATATAGCATTCTAATTCAATCAAAATCGGGTTTCATTGCGTTTTTTCAAGTACACTTAGCTATGAAGGTATTTGATTTGATACAACATCCACGTGGAATCTCGAACTGGGTTGTTTAGTAGCAAGTCGCTTGTAAATTATGAAAATAAATTTATCCCGTGGCTGGCTTTCTTCAGGGTTCCGTAGAATACCGTTTTTTACCAGACTTCAAAAAAGCTGAAGATGCACAAGTCGTCTGAATTTTTATTATTTTATTTATTTTATTATTTTCTTGTGTGATGATGCATGGAGAGGGAAAGGGGAGATCTTTGCCCATCATTGCGACAATATAGACAATATAGGTTGATAAAATTAAAATCTTTTGTAATATTTGTTACCTCAGAAAATCTGTCATATAAGAATCAAATTGTAAAATTCCTTTTGAGTTTGAATAGATAAGAGTAGTCGAGTAGTAAGTAGGGTAGAGAGTATGAGGATTAGTGGATAGGGATTGGAATATTTTATTATTACTTTGGATGACCCGTGAATCTTGTAATAGTGATGTGTTGATAGCCATCTGTTGTCTTCATTATTAGTTCCACTTCACCAAATCAGACTTTATGAATACCTGTAGTTAATTATGCTGAAATCACTATTTGTTGCTCTAAAATATTCGAGGAGTTACCTTGATTTCTAATCATCGGAAGTTTCCATATCGGTTCATACACGACGGAGTTCCGAGGTAACAAAAATTTAAAAACATACATATATACAGACGACTTTAGAAACTCCTTCTTTTCTATTGAAGGACTACTCCTTAACTTCAATTCTTTATCTAAGTATTGTTTCACCAACACGAAATAGTAAAAAATACGTGTCTATTATTTTTTTACCGACTTCAAAACACGCCCCTACGGGCTCTTGACGTCAGAGCAAAGTTATAAACTGCATCGAAACACGTCGGCGTGATGTCACGCCACATTTCGGCATATGTATCGCCATTTTTTTATTACGTTTGAAAAGAAAAAAATACGTGTCCAATAGTTTTTCTTTATTTACTTGACGCACTAAAATTTATTTTGTAAATATTTTTTAATTGAGTCAAGTAGCATATTGTCTTATCTTAACTAACGACATCGTCCTGTTAACGCTTTCTCAGTTGACAAAATATTACGAGTCATCATTTCAGTCGTAAAACGTCCACTACTGAACAAGGCCTCCCTCGTGGATCTCCATGAGGGGCAGTTGCCATACTAACGCTTGGCAGGCGCTTTGTCGAGCGCAGTACAGGATGTTATTACACGGAAAGACGCTGCTGCCCATCTTCCGAGGTATCCCTTAGCAGGTTCTTACTGCATCCATGGGTATGAGAGGAGAGGTAACATTCTACTGCCGGCACCCCACAGCAATATTACGAGTAAATAGAGTTAACACACGTATATTATAAAATACAAAATAAAAATACTGTATACTACACACAGCACTATCTAGTATCAAACTATCAATAGCTTTTCGAAAATTGGCCCAGCAATACAATATGGCCATTGTTCTATACCTGTAAAAAACTGACAAACATGATACAATAACGGTTCTGTTTCTGTTTACGGAATTCTAAAAATATGTAATTTAATTCGGCTCTCCGTCGAGTTTGGGGCAACTTAAATTGCGAATATATCAAAGCTAAATAATGTTAAGTAAGGGAGGGAATAATAAGGTGACTTTTACGTTGAGCCTTATAATAAATCTGTTTACCTACCGCTCTACCTGTTTACGTCACAAGTTTATGTATTGATTTTAAATTCTTATCCTTAGATTTTTATTACATTAGTATTCCATAAAATGTATTGGCTAAATTAAGTGCCACCTTGTTTCAAATATGCCAAACTATTACTTCACACCGTCCGTTGCAAAATGGTTTTAAAAATTGGTTTCAATATACCTTCGAATGCATTTTATAAAACACAGTTGTATTATAAAAGAAAAGTATGATACTGAAAAAGTTGAGTTGAAAGACCACGTGACCCTGTCACCATCACCTGTCAATTTTCGCGGGGTCTGCGGAACCTTGAATTATGAGGCACTATAAACACCAATTAAGTAATAACTAAAGCACTTAACCTAGTTCTGTACAAAGTATTGGCAAATAGTTTCAAGAAAATGAAATACTCTAATAAAAAAAATACGATTCGTATTTTTTTTGCGGTTTCGAACCCGCCTCGGTCTAATCGATACTTGACTCTTCCCAAAGCACTACTAATTCTTAACTTCCTACTAACTAAACGATAAGTTACGAAGCCCAGTCGATTTCTTCATAAGATCATATTCGGCGATTAGATAAATAAATGTGAAATTTTCGACCTAAGTGTGGTAAAACAATAACAATTACAAATAATTTCTAAATATGTAATACTATATTTGTAATAATCATCATTTCAGCCATGAAATGTCCACTAATCAACAAAGGGGTCATGGGTCCCTCATGGGTCTCCATGAGGGGTAGTTGCCATACTCACCACGCTTGGCAGGCGGGTTGGCGAGCGCAGTATGGGATGTTGATATATGGAAAGACGCTGCTGCCTATCTTTCGGAGGTATCCCTTAGCAAGCTCTTACTGCATCCACGGGCATGAGAGACCGGGCAACATTCTATGTTATAATATCTATTTGCTAGTAGTGTAGAGGTGCTAATTATGCACACTAAATACAGTAACACGTAAAAAAATAACATGAATAAAACTTGCCATATTAAAACCATATTAAAATCAACAAAATTGAACACAAACATTAGTTGAGGTTTAATTTAATGCAGATTAAATACCGCAGGCAAAACAAATTAAGGAGAGTATAGACGGCTGAAGGCTTTAATTTTACAGGCACCTTCCCATCTTCGCATGTTTTAAAAAATAATTACCCTACTCTACGGTAGGCCATCCCATCTGACCTTACAACAGCATAGGCTTTTCATCAGACTGACTATTGAAATGTTCTTACAATAGGTTTCATTATTAGTCTTAGCTTCAGAACCTGAATGCGGGAACTCTATCACTTTCAGCGTTTAGATGTAATACGATTTTTTAGCAAGTGCATGTGCCGTGATTATAGTATATTAAACAATAAAACTCGTAAGGATGAATAACGGATGAGTTGACGAATTATATATTATATTCCTCTTACGAGAGAGCCGGGATAGCAGTAGAATGGTTGGTATTGCTCGACATTTACCATGAACTTTATCATTTGAAACGAACGATTATGCTTTACTTTTATGAATATTCAGGAATAGCCAAAAGCCTAGTGCCGTATAGTTGCTTCTTGTATTATTTCGTAATTAATTTTGTAATCGGCTTACGAACACCTGCATATTCGAACTTAATGTATAATCGAACGATCGATTTAGAATTTTATATGTTAACAATGTAAGCCCATTATCAGAAACTCTCGTGATTTACGTTATATAATTATCACGTATTTTTGTGTTTCATTCTTTTTATTTACAGTTCTATCTACCTGATATGCCCAACGGCTGGTGGACTTAAAGACCTGCTTAAAGTTTGTGAGGTCTATGCAGTTGAACACGGTCTCATTTATAATGTAAAAAAGACGGAGTACATGGTTTTTAAGGTCGCCGGTAAAAGTCCTGATATTACTCATGATGTTACCCTAAATGGCATAAAAATAAACCGTGTCAAAAACTTTAAATATCTAGGATATATATATAGGAAATATTTTAATACCTTGCCGACGACCTTAAAAATGACGCAGATATTGTGAGGGAGCTTAGGGTTCTAGCGTTCAGAGGAAATATGTTGGCTCGCAGATTCACCCATTGCCCGGAACAAGTAAAAGTCACGCTACTTAAAGCTACACAGGGTGTTTGTGGTTTCAACATACCAAAAGGATGTTTTACGAGTCCCTAATCAAAATAATATCTTCAGGAGGTTGAGGCTGCCTCGATTCTGTGGCGTGTCAGGGATGTTTGCTTACTACTGTACCCCTGATGAGCAGAGTTCGGGGCAGCCAAAACAGCATCCTGAAGACAAGCCGAAAATTGGATATCTCCGCTGTGAAAATGTCTTATACGAAGAGTGAATAGTGGGTGAAAGTATTTCCCACAGTAATCATTCTTTACTTATAGATAGAATTAATTTAAGAAATAGATATAATATAAATGAGAATTATTTAAAATATGAACTTGTAGTTGTCTGAAATAAAAAAAAACGCATTTACAAAAGAAATTTGAGATTTTATGAGACATTTAATTCCATAAGTACACGCTTTGGTTAGTTTTGGACTAGAAAGCGCCGAGTCAAAAAAATATATTTTAAGTTACATTTTCCTTTGGCCTGCCATAATAACCCTTATCAGTACCCTTGTCTCAAGAACGCGTTAAAATGTATTGGAATTTGAAAGGTAACTAATGTAACCGATATTACCGTGTCAATACCGGTCCAAACTTCGGGCCAATTGCCTTGGAAAGTTTGAACCATCTTAATTCTTAAGTATTGGTTCTAAGACGCCTTCTTTAATTAGTTTTCAGTTTTGAAATGCGCCCCTCATTTATAATGTGTAGAGTTGTCTTATCAAAATCGGTCGGGGATTGTTAAGAAAATTCATTATTTACCTATGATTGATGAGTAATCTGGCTTTGATTTAATGAATTTTGTATTTGTATTGGTGAATGAAGTATGCGTTCCATTTAAATCGTCAATAATTTGTAGTCGTTGCGAGTTGAATTTAACTTATTTATTCGAAATGAGAAAATTGTTTCGAGAATGTTTTCGCTTCCCAAATTAATATGAATTAATAACTGTATTCTGATATGTTTTATAGGTATAATTCTGAATATTTGTATTTTGTATAATTGACCAGAATTTGAACTGTGGAAATGGAACAAGGTTATAAACGTGTTTTCAGGTTAAAGGTAAACATAGTAAGAAAACCCGCGGCTTGGTCAGTTTTAGACGTATTGACCCGTTCTATCTTCTGACTAATAGACGACTGAAGCGGGACGATGGTATAGATACTGAGCAAGCCTAATCCATCTAACAATGTCCCAGGCACTGCAGTTTTCCTTTACCGTTAAAGCATGTGTTAAATGCACATACATTTACAAAAACCCATTGGTGCACGGCCGGTATCGAACCCACGACCTTCAGATTGAAAGGGTGCATACCACTCGGCTGAAACTTATGAATATTGACTTTTTTTTTCGTAGATAGCGATCAATTTAGTATAATTTCAGATAATATTTTCTTAAACGACAGTCTATCCTCAATAAATTTGTAGGATAACGGCAAGAATAAAAGGGAATCCACGTGAGTAACATGCGGTTGCACTTGTATTTATATTTGCGTGACAGTAAAATGACTCTCTTCTCTTGCCCATGAATTTATTAACAACCTGTCAAGGGTTACATCCGGGATATGGGGAACAGCGTCGTTTCGTGTATCAACATCTCGCGCTCGCCAACCCGCCTGCAACGTGACGAGTATGGTAACAACTTGGTTCTTCATAAGGGAGGACTATGCCCAGTATTGGACGTCCGACGGCTGGCATGAGATACTAATGATGATTTGTCTTTATAATGCACTTTACTTGCGAAAGTAAAATCGTCCAAGTCGTTCCGTCAACAATGCATATATGTTGTAGAATCCTAATATACACATCTCATCCGGTAGCGGAATTGTTTGAAATATGTATGTAGCCCCTCTACAATATTAAGACCACCTTTGCAACCCTTAAAACCCTTAACAGCCAGAATGTAAGGTTAACTTAATCGTAAATGTTAAAAGTGATCACCACCATGATAATTTCGAACGTTATAAAACTCAAACTGATTGACAAAGTAAAAAAAATCTATTTGTTGAGATGGAGTAGTGTATAAACGTCTTACGTAAGTATCTCGCAGCGCTAAGATAGCTCAAGCATCTACTCCATCTCGATTTAAACATGCTCAATTTTGCACGGCGGAGTCATCAAAAACCTATTAGTCTGAAACTTTAAGCACCATGTGCAGTGTTCTGAATGCGTTGCAATGTGGTAAGAACAATTTAAGAAAAGGGATTATATAACTTACTGACCACACTCATAAATAAGATAACGATTATATTATGAGTGAGATCAGTACGTTATAGAAGTATTAAAGCTACTTGCTGCATATGCCTTCTTAAATGCTTTTAGCGGACAAATTCAGTTAAGAAGTGCTAAATGGTATAAAGTTTTATATATGAGAATTTCATTGGGAATGTTGGAAGCCCTTTGCATATCAGTAGGATAAGATTTCTGGCTTTTAATAAATAAATAATTTGTAATGATCAAATTTGTATCGTTGTTTAACGCATTTAGTAGCAGTAGCGTAAGTCAACCTCAATAATTATGACCCCTTAATAGGATTATATTTAAAGAAATACAGAGCAATATGTTAGTGAAACTTAAGAGAAGATGTGTTTTAGTAGGACGATTAATTTACGAGTAAAACAAAATGTAAAGCGTGATATCACATAACATACCGTTGGATGTAACTAATTTTGAATAAAATTCTAGGTACATTCAACATTTACATTAACTTTTACTTCGATATTGCTTTGCTAGTTCGGTAATACTATAACATAATAGTAAGGATTTGATCTTTACTTATATATGTTGATAAATTTTCACTGAAACCTGTGAGGTTTCATAACACCCAATATGCCCATGTCAAAGTTCACCCTGTTGATTCAATTTTCGTAGGGCACCATATTTCAGTGGTCGAGATTTCAATTCATGTATTTGAATAAATAAATATGCATGAAACCAATTTATAGAGGCCGGCCGACGGCGGCACAATATCAGGGCCCTCATTAGGTGCTACGGTGCTACGCTTTGGCGTAGCGAGCTCTACGGAAACCGTAGACCCGCTACGAGATTGTCGTTATTGTTTTGTTAGAGTTTGTTGAAGTTTGCGTATTAAGGTAGAATGACACAGAAATGTAGTTGCTTATTAACTCGATTTACATATTTTAAGCAGTAAACAGCTGTTTACGAAATATTTTGTGGACCAAGTTTTTGGTAAACAGCTGTTAACTGCGTAACTGACTGTCAAAATGTTAATCATCTGTGGGTAAACTCGAGTCTAAGCATAATAATAATAAAATAATAATATATATAACGAATATCTTGATTTAGCCCACGATTTGATTGCCACCATGTGGGATGCTGACTCTGCGATTATTGTTCCGATAGTCGTTTCCGTTAACGGACTCATAGCGAAGAGTCTTGGATCAACATCTCTAGAGACTTTCGCTAGGCAGTTGGATCAAGAGCCAGATCCAAAAGGCAGTACTCCTGGACTCGGCACGTATAGTAAAGAGATTCGTCTCCCTGCTGCTCTAGTCACCGACCGCTTGAGCCTTGCTTCGCGGCCGATGATTCACTGTTTTGGTATATTTTTTACTGTAGAGTATTTGTTTTTATATTTCTTTATACTAAAAAATGGTTTTTTATGAGTTTACAAATAAATGATGTGGAATAATTATAATAAATTAAATAACAAATCGTTTATTTCTTTATCCTTAATCTATACAAATCTTGAATTGCTTTGAATTTACATATTCCTGTATTAGAGGGTTTCGATCTTGCCTAATGGAAAATCACATATAGACTAAGAAGATTCAATAACAAAATATGTATCTTATATTTTACAAAAAACTTAATCTATGTTGCAAATGATGATATAATGTGTAAGTGTGTGTTGTGTGTGTAGCTGGGGTTATTTATACGCACTATCACGAAACTGTGTCCAGTATAGTATATAAATATATAAGTATAAATTGTAGTAAGCATGTTATAATATAAACAAGTTGCTAACAGACCTAATGAACTTAAAAACTAGGTGGTTATGTGAATTATGATGAACAATTCACCTAATTGATCACCACATGTAATAAAAAAATATACCGAGGTATAAAAACAAACAGAAATAATGTCAAACAATTTTGGGCAATTCAACGGGCGGCCTGTTAAATCCTGTTAAATAAAAAGAAGCACATTTCAAACAATTAGCAATTAAGCTAAATACAAAATTATAACAGTATTTATTCCTTGCTTGTATATCTCGAACGAGATCTTTTCCATTTTAATTGAAATTGTATTTAATACTGAAACGAGTAACAACCCAGACAGCTCCGGAGCTCTACGGATCTTTACATCAATTTAATCTTTAAATAGCTTGCGGTAATTCCACCTGCAAATGTAAAACGAATACAATACGAATATTACGTAAAATAACAAATCTGCATGCCATATTCACATTGCATTGTGAAGGAAATCCGATGTTTTTTGTTGTTTAACGCTCCAGGCGTGCTCTTCTTGTTTCAGTTAAAACAGAACAATATTTCCCGTATTTTCATTACAAATGACAGTTAAGTAATTTGATTCTTGCTTTTTCCTGCGAGGAAATGTTTTCTGAGATCTGAATGTGTGAAGAAGACCTTCGTGGCTCTTAATAGCCAGCTGATACAAGATGTTGCGGGTTCGATCCCCGCTGGGGGGCAAATGGCTTTATCTGCAGATGTTTTTTGGGTAGGGTAGTCTGAGTTAATATGTAAATAGCAGTAATAATGATATGAGCGGTTGACTGTTATACATTTCTCGCGCCCCACCAATTTGTTTCTGCGTCTGATCATGTTGGTGAGAAGAGTTGTATGATGACTGGTGCTTAGGAGCAACTTGATTATCTTTTAGCTCTTAGCACATTATCGACACCATTATTATCTCTTTTTCCAATAAAATCATCTAACTTAAATAGTTTTTCGTCCCAATCTTAGAACGTTTTTACTGTTTTCAATGAAGTTCCATCGCATTTGAACTTGATTTTACGTAGTCATTTGGATTGGAATAATGGAATTCTCCAAACACTCCTAAAAAAAATCTGGAATCTGGAAAAAAATCAATGAAACCCCTATGTCAAATCGATTTAACCCCCATATCTCAAAACTATCTCATAAATCAAAATTCCCCCAAGAAAATCGATTTGTATTTGTGTAATCTGCTTATGTTTTGAATTTCATCAAAATCCGAAAAAATCCGGTTAACCTTTCAACTATTACTTAAAAATATAAACTTGTAAGTATGTATATTTAGTTCGTCATTTACAGAAGTTAATTGTTATAACCTCAAGTTTCTAACGCTGCAAGGAAAAATTCTACACTAATGAAAATTTCTACAACCCTATCCTAACTATTCCAAGTAATTCGATATCCCGTAAAAATATTTTCCAAACTAGCAAATACCTAAAGCAAACTGCCCTGTTCCAGACACGGTCGTTACCTTTTTTGCAATTCACTAAAGCTTGTGAGTTTTGCATGTGTTGATTGTGAAGATGCACTTCTAGTCAGCATCAATTAATTACTCTATTAAATTCAAAGCCACATTACATTATTGCCAGTCATTTTAGGGCCCTCCAACGTAATGAAAATCAACCTAAACGATATCGCCGGAAACGAAATTGGCATGCGGAAGTTTTTCATGGATACCATTCTTTATTTAATCATTTAACACACTCTTTGGTAACTTTGTGAATAGTGAAATTTTTATGAGCCTGTACTGTACCTACTGTAGGAGAAAGGCATCCCTCCTTCCATCTACACTTCTCTATCCTGCGCTATTCTGGTACAGTCTTTTTACTATTTATGAGAGAGATATAATGACTGTTGTACTCTATCGGCTTAATGGATCTTGGATGTATCCAGGTATAAAACTAATCTGTGTAGCAGCAACGAGTTTCCATGTGCGAGCCCGTGATTGAACGCAATCAATTCAGTGATTGGATCGTCAGATTATAGACTTATTATTATTGGGTCGTCTATTAGTCGTAGGGTGCCGGCAGTATAATGTGGCGTCTCCTCTCTTGGCCATAGATGCAGTAAGAAATTGCCAAAGGATAACTCCGGAAGATGGGTAGCAGCGTCTTTTCGTGCATCGTGATGGCGAGTGCATTAAGTTTTTTTTTACTTTTAATGCGCTCGCCAGCCCGCCTGCCAAGCGTGGCGAGTATGGCAAGAACCCCTCATGATCTTTGAGATCTATGAAGAAGGCCCTTGTCCAGTACAGCAGTAGACGTGGACAGCAGTACTGACTTTATCTCGTCATTATTTGTGGCTAAATCGATTATCTCTCTTAGTATCATCATTCTTACCTTGTAGTGAACCACTGCTCAGGTAGGGATTGGAGGAGAGCAGCTGAAGATCAAGCTCATCGGCGTGCCATTGGCTTTTTCCAGCGCCCTTTCTTTCTCAACGAACCAACTATGTGGTTGGTTCGATTGGAATATCTAAATTTGTTCCACTCTAACCAACTACTGAACAGACCAACTGAAACGGATATCTCCTTTATGGTAAAAGTAACAAGAAATCGGAAAAAACCATGCGCGGTCGTGAATCGCAAGGACAATAACAGTAATCCTTGCTTTGTTTGCCGGTCGTTATGTCTTATTTGTACCACGTACTGCCTTTATTTTACCGCCCTTAAGGTACAAAAGTTTTCTAATAAAGGGCCCTCCCAATAGTTGCTCTTATTGGTTACAGGTGACAATAGATGATGATAGTTTCTTTCGCTGACTTTGCGAAAGTTGGCCGTAAGCTTGTTGAATACCAAGGTGGAACATTCGACGAATTGGATTGGAGGAATTTAGATGTGTATAAAACGAAAACTCTAGTTGTTTTTATGTAAAGAACACGATTTTCAGTAGTTTCATCTCAATGCCTGAATTGGTTTCTGCTGTAAAAATATATAAAAAACATCAATCCCGTTCAATACATTTTGTAAAAAATGCTCTACAAATAAATCTCTATTTGTTTGCTGTAAATATTTTGTATCGGATTCAAATGCCACTTTTTTATCCATGTTTGTTTGATACTTTTCGCAACATACAAATCCATACTAATATTATAAATGCGAAAGTAACTCTGTCTGTCTGTCTGTCTGTCTGTCTGTTCCTCTTTCACGCCTAAACGGCTGAACGGATTTTGATGAAATTTGGTATGGTGATAGATGATAACCTAGAAATGGTCATAGGCTATAAATAATCACGCCATCGTTCTTAGGGGGTAGGTAGTAGGCAGATAACTAAATTGAGTTAGTGATTTTTAGTCGTTTTTGTTGGGACTTTTGCTCTTTCACGTATAAAAGGCTGAACAGATCTTGATGAAATTTAGTAAGGTAATAGATGGTTACCTAAAAACGGATATAAGATCAAAATGATCACGTCATAGTACTTAGGGGGTAGGAAGTAGGCAGAAAACTGAATTGAGTTAGTGATTTTTTTATGGTTTTTGGTGGGAGTTTTGCTCTATCATGCCTAAACGGCTGAACGGATTTTGATGAAATTTAGTCAGGTGATAGATAGTAACCTAGAAAAGGATATGGGCTATTAATATTCATGCTATCGTACTTAAGGCGTAGGCAGTAGGCAGAAAACTAATTAAGTTAGTGATTTTTAATAGTTTGGTTTAAAAGTTTACCTCATTCACGCCTTAACGTCTGAACGGATTTTTATAAGACTTGGTTAATATAAAGATAGGATCCTAGGCACGGACACAGGCTACTTCTTACGGCGGGTTACTAAGACTTAAAGTTAGTATTTGATCACTTTTCTAACTTAGAGGGTCGGTAGGCGCCATAATTTAGGGAATTTATTATAAAATTTTGATGCATCTGTCTTTATTTAACAGTTTTACTTGGATCGAAACTTAGCGACATACCATCACACTACTTAACTTATAGGGTAGGAAGGTACCAAAATTCAGACTACTTTTTACTTCGGGAAAATATCTCATTCCCACAGGAACCTATACAGAGCTACCTATCTACAACATTAAAACTCTGTCTAGAATCACATTACGCCATAGCTATTGATCTGATTTGTATACGATTTTTTATTCAACTGACTGTTAAATTACATACAGATAAAATCTAATTACCTACACCACAGAATTAATATAGTACTACATAACTAGCTACGCTTTAAACTTGAGGAGGTAATTAGATAGACATTTATACGAACTTTATGCTCAGTAATCAATCATAGTGATAAGTTAATACTCATTTTAGACAAAGAAACGGATAGGTAATCAGTTCATCACCGAAATTATAACACCTACACTTAGTTTGTTTACTATTCAACGAGGGAAAATAATTCAATATAACGCAAACCTTCAAATCATACGTCGTCGTAGCACAGAATAGTAATGTATACAGTAGTTTGACTCGGCCGTATTTTTGAAATAAATACCTACAGCCGCGCGGTACGTAAACATGCGATAGGGCTGCCCGCCTCCAGCATTTTAATTAAATTTGCCTACTTTGTGTTTCCGTTTAGTTTTGTGATTGTAAATATACTTTTTTTATATAAACAAATATAATACTTTGTGAATTGAATAGATAAATTGAAAATATAGTGTACGCAGAAGTACTATAAAATAACATAGTTATGAATTATTAGAATAACCTACAATCTAAATGATATAAGATTATAAGACCCAGTACTTTTACCTAATGTTTTAAAGTTCCACTCTTACTGATGAAAGCGTGATGTAGGTACCTACCTACCTAAAATTACGCTTAACGTAGGTATTATTTAAAAATATTATATTTTCACCTTCTACGTAAACGAAGTCGTGGGTAAGAGTTAGCGTTAGCCCAAAGAAACTATTCCACGCGGACGAAGTCGCAGGCAGAAGCTAGTTTAAAATAAATTTACTGTCACCGCCAATATCGCCTTAGGTATTCGCATAAAAACGATGAAAAATCCGTTAAATCTGGGTTTTCAAAAAGTATTTGTATAGATTCATTGTTTCTGATTTTCCAGTGTATATTTACGAGCCGCTAAAAGCGAGCGCCCTTTCTAATTATTTTTCAACGCTGTGCACCCCGTAATTGGAGGTTTGCGTGTCACTAACACTTCATGCCACTTCACGGCCAATTTGCGCTAGCCGGGTACACCCGCCCACTAAATTTGTCACTAACTCACTCCTGCTCCGAACAAAAATCAGACCTCATTCCGTCGCTACCTGTACTGAATACTTTAGCACTGTGAATTGGGACGAAACAAAGCGAACCGTTGTATATTATTGTCGGGACCAATTAAAAATTTTCGTTTTGCCACGTCAAATGGAAAATTGTTTTATTACGCGTATTAGGGCAAACGTTTCTCATTACCAAAAATAGGTCGGTTGATAAAAATACAGTACGGGTGCGGACTTTTATTAGAACTTTTGATTTTTAAACGCGCATTTTTGTACACATAAATTACAAAATCATTATCTAGCAAAAAAACCGTGTTGGCTAAGTCAGGGGTGTGTCAAAAAATACATTAATGTGTTGTCCTGCTACTACCAATCCGAAGGTGTCGACACCGGCGGTGCACGATTGGATTTCTCTTAAATATACGACGCACATTTATCGCTTTAACGGTGAAGGAAAACATTGTGAGGCAATCCGCGGCTCAGTCAGCTTCAGACATATCGTCTGACGTATTGACATGTTCTTTCCTCTGAATATAGCCGACTAAGCTGTGATAATAGTATATGTGCTGGGTAAGTCCTATACATCTGTCAATGTCCCAGGCACTGCAGCGTCCCATATTGCATCTAGTTGTTAGTGATATATAAATCATCTATATATATACATATATATATAACAACTAGATGCAATATGGGACGAAAAAATAACGTAATAAAACAACTATATGTATATGAGAAAGACCTACTTACTATCATATTTAGGTAAGTAAATAAATGAATAATTCAAAATATTGTAACAAATCACCAAGCTGCAAGCAGTGAGCTGCTATCAAGATGGTGGTAGGGTTTACCTGTTAAAATAACAAAATATACGTTTCCGTGCTTCGGAAGTTGCCGGACGCGAAGACATCCGGCAATCCGTCCGTGACCTCAGACGGCTACTTCCGGCTATCACGGAACCCACCTTTACTCAGATAGCTGGTCAAATAATAAAATTGTTTCTTACAAAAACAAGTATTTCAGTTTTAAGCATAATTTACAATTCATAATTTAACTCGTCACGCCATTTTCTTCTGGGCCTCCCACGTCTCAAAATCCGTAGAAAAATCACCACGTCGTAAAAAAATATACCCACGAAAAAATGTTTCAGGAGTTATCTAAATTAAAATTTTGTATATTAACAAATAAATATAGGACACATATTTTGCATCGTTTCGTTTAAGTAAACGTTATCTAAAAATAACGGCGATAAGAAATGTACCGTGACGTCACGCGCCGATGTGTTTCGGTACAGTTATAACTATGCTCTGACGTCACGAGCCGCTCCTAAACTGAATTGCGCGTTTAGTAAGTATAGTCTGATTAATTTGAAAAAGCAAGAGTACGTGTGTTTTATTTTTGTATTACTGACGTCTGCCTTAAGGCAAAAAGAAAGAGGGTATATTAATAATATATTAGTAAAAGAAAGAGGGTATATTCATATACCCTCTTTCTTTTTCATACCCTCATCAAGTAGCCTATTATTTCAGTCATCCGAGTCCCTTAAGCAAGTGATGCTCAGATTGGGACATTGTTAGATGGATTGGGCTTGCCCAGCACTTATACCAGCCTCCCATCTTAGTCGATCTAGGAAGTTTTGTGTTTATTGTTTACATTAATAAAATATATTGCTCTAATATTACTGTTAAAAATAATATTATTTCACTGTTTGTGACACTCGACGAGGTAAACCTGATCTAAGCAGAGATTTCTTTGGTATTTTATATATTATTATCAGGTAAAAAACGTTGTAACACTTGGTTGTTATTATAATTGGTAAACCTATTCATAAAAACCTATTATATAAATTCATACAGCCGACATGACCATTTCGCAATACCGATAATCATGTCATGTTATTGTAACCTTTTTGATATTGTTATATGTGTGTTATATATAACTTATAATGTAACCCCTTATAGGGAATGAAATTTGTATAAACAAATAAATCATTGCTGTGCTTAATTACTTCCGTACATTCTTTTACAATCAAAATATAAAGGTCAAATGTAGACCTGTGTATTTTGATTGTAAAATAACGTATGGTATTTAAATTGGATAATAATGGTGTGATATCTAATTTACTCTGCAGCGGTGCTAGGTCGAACCGGATCTTATCTTAACATCTTAATACACAAATCAACTTACCAGCTATACCTACTGCTTTTGGTGCAAATGCGTTTTAATCCTCAATGATTAAACACTCGAAGATAGTAAGATACGATTGTTGAACAATGTCGGTTAGTATTGTGGAGTTAGCCTTTGAACTTCCGTGTCTTCAACAGTTGTTGGGGAGTAATTGAAATAGAAGATACCTTTGTAGCACGGTTAGATAATTTAAGCTAGGTAGCAAGGATAATTATGTTTGTAAATTATGTTGCTTGGTTAGATATATAGTAACGATGTCGGTTGTAATGTAAAACTGTATTGTAACAAGATTATACTTGGAGCTCTCCTTCTGAGGGCTGTACAGTTTGTATAGCGTAACATCTCACTGGTTTAGCACGCTCATAGCACAACACTTGTATTATGTATTAGTAACACACCCACCACGGCTCAAGAGCAACTGTCATTATTGTGTCTGAGACAATGAATGGACTGCCTATATATGTATGTATGTTTAGTAGGTAGTATCTAAATTAGTGTTTATATTAATCCTACTAATATTATAAAGCCGAAAGTTTGTTTGGATGGAGGTTTGTTACCTCTTCATGCAAAAACTAGGCTACGGATAGAGCTGAAACTTTGCACACGTATTAATGTTGACCAGGATTAACACATAGGCTACTTTTTATTCGGGTACAACGCATGCGAAGCAGCGGGCAGAAGCTAGTTAATAATAATTAAACAATTATGTTGCTTACGTAGATTATAGATTCACAACACAAGGGCTCACGGACATGGTTTCAGTGACTAAGCCTGTATTTATTTCGTGTAAATAAAGACAACATACTTTCATATTGTTTGTAATGCCAACATAAGTACTAAACACACCATTGCATACAAGTGTTCTAGTCAAAAAAGTATTACATGTATAAGCACTACACCGCTAAAATCCACTATGCTCGTTTTTAAACTAAATTTATTCCATATTCTCTGCTACAGTCCCGAGACGGTACTAAAACCAAACATTTTGACTCTGGTAGCAATTTAAAACCAGCTAGCCAGGTGTGCATACATTGTTGGGCCAGGCACTGCAAACTAACCTTTCTTTGCCTTACAAACATCGAGGTTTGCTGTTTAACTTATGAGGCGTGAAAGAAAACGTTGGATTACACATTGTTAGCAAGCAAACACATTTATTGGCATACATGACACTAAGTTAAACATAAACAATACAATCAAAATGAACTGGAATAAAATAGCAAGAAGCAAACCAATATTAAAATTAATGTGAGTTAGGCCCCCTGTGACGAGTGAGCCAAAAGGTGATGACTCTGCATAATGCTAAGTCACTCGGAAGCGGTACGCAACGCTGATTTTCAGACATCACCAAAGTACCATTACAAAAGTAGAATTATTTGAAGACTTAGCAAATTACGCACATATTTAAAAGGTTTTTATAAAAAACCCTGCATGTGTTTTAGTCTTCGAAACGTTATGATTTGAACTGCCTAAGACGTGTGTTTTTTGTGAAGATTTTATGTTGTAGATCAAGGTTATATAACTTGGAAGGATATTGCTTAAAAATATATATAGATAATCTTGGTGCAATGTGTTCAATAATAACTCTTGAGAATATGCAAGTTTAATTTAGCAAAACAAGATTGACAGCCCCTTTTGTTCTAGTATTAAGTAGAATCTCTATCTAAGGGCTCCATAACGCTCAACGACTCGAAACTCACTTCCGAAAATAGTATAGGTACTGACATAAAAATGTCGTAAAACTTTTATCTTTTCATTACTATTCCGTATATATAAAACAATTCCTCACTACCTTACCCCACAACAATGTATGGAGTAAACAAACGTTTACATCCCACCCTGAGTCTTTTACCTATTAAATTTTCAGGAGTTCAAACAGGGAGACAGTAAAAATTTAACTAAGATAAGAAGTCTTCCCGCGATGACGTACTTTTCCTGAAAAATAAAATGGGGAAGACCGGGGAAATATACGAGAAACGTAATTTGTTTTATTCGACAAACAGAAAAACACAATTTCAATTAGGTGGAGACTTTGTTATGTCATATTAACCCAAAATTGCTTCCATTTTGGCGTCTCTCTGCTGTACGATTAGATAAGATAAAGAAAGTTATTTACATATTAGAAAGAATAAGAAAATTATTACACAATAACAACATACAAAAATAATACAACATTACAAATAAACATGTGCATAGGTGTGCATAGACGAACTTAATGTATTTATCGTTATTTTGCATTTTTATTCGGCTTACCATTGTGTAATAATAATAAAAATAAACAAAGCGTAAATTCTATTATATGCGTACGATGTAAAGAAACCATGGGGTGGCGGCAGTAGAATGTTACCCCTCCTCTTATGCTTGTTTGTGGATGCAAGGGATAGCTCCGGAAAAAGGGCAGCAGCGTCTTTCTGTGTATCAACATCGCGTATTGCGCCCGCCAACCCACCTGCCAAGTCTAGTGAGTATGGCAATCACCCCTCATGGAGATCAATGAGGATTTTTTTTGACTGATTTCAATTAGGATTTCGTAAATATTCAATTAATATCTGTTAAAATATCTCATGTTACATTACACCGTGTCTGCGTCACTCGTCGCCGCATTCCCAACGAGTGTCTAGTAACTAAGATTTATTTTTATGTATGTTAGTCTATAAGGTATATATTTATATGGGCCGTAGTTTAAGTATTATAACATCTTGTACTAAACTAAGTTTGTTGCCTGAAATAAAGTTTTATTATTATTAAACACAGTTAAGTATTATAAAATTAAGCAGTGCTATAACTATGACGACCATACAACTGATATATCACATAAAGGATGACTCACGCTGGACCGTGTCGAGTCCGAGCAATTTTTCCGAGCGTTGTCCATTGCTCGGCCGTCACTCGGTTGCCGCTCGGTATAGCGTGTGTGTCCATCCCTTTATATGTAATATTTGCTGACCGTGCTGCGGCCGAGACTTGTCTCGGACACGACACGGTCTAGCGTGAGTCATCCTTAAATCTATCAAAATAAAAAATCCGTTGATATTAAGCCAAATAAACTTAAAGTAAAAAAACTTTTTAACAAACAAGATTTTATTTGAACGTACTAAAAATAATAAAATAAACATTTTACATTAAAGTTTAATGTCAACTTAAAACGTCTTTACAGAATTTATGTGATAAAAAAAGCTTGGATTCAGAGTATCGTCATTTCATTTTCGAATTATTCTCAGCGAGCACTTTTGATACCCATATTGTAGGAGTCCATTAAAAATAACTAGTCTACCATCTTGGATGTTCCGCCATGTGATGTCATTTCATTCTTTGAGTTATTCTCAGCAAGCCCTTTCATTTGATACCCATAATATAGGAGTACATTAAAAATAAGTGGTCCGCCATCTTGGATGTTCCGCCATGTTGGATTCAGAGTGACGTCACGTAGCGGACCACACATGGTCATCTAAAGAAAACATGTACATATACAAAATTTCAGCTCAATTGGTTGAAGATATCTGCTTCAAAATTGAGTTGCAATCCGCGAACAAACATAGGTACATACATACATACAGGGCAAGCTATACAAAATCTTGTAAAATAAAATGTGAAGTAAAAATAATGAAACCTTAAGGCACGTTATGTTTGTCGGATAATTGTGTCAACCGTGGCTTAACCTTGTTTCATCATCCATACTGAATTTTTTTGGCGGAAAATTCTGAATAACACGTATTTCTTGAAAATCCAATACACTCGTGTGTTTAGTACAACGTGCTTATGGTTTTCGCTAAGCCTTATTCTTATCCTCTGTGACTTTGTATTAGACTAGCCGCACTCCGCGGTTTCGCCTGCATAGTTCCCGTTCCCGTGAGAATACGGGGATAAACTATATTCTATGTTACTCAGGGATAATTGAGCTTTTCATTGGTGAAATTATTTTGAAAATCGGTTCAGTACTTTTGAGTTTAGTCGTTAAAAACATACAAAATACAATATACAAATCTTTCCTCCTTATAGAGGTAATATTGAGTGAAAAATCGGTCCAATAGTTTTGGGTTTATTCGTTACAAACATACAAAATCATCACTTCAGCCGTGATATGTCCACTACTGAACACAGGCCTCCCTCATGGATCTCCATGAGGGGTAGTTGCCATACTCACCACGCTTGGCAGGCGGGTTTGCGAGCGCAGTACGGAATGTTGATACACGGAATGACGCTGCTACCCATCTTCCCGGAGGTATCCCTTAGCAGGCTCTTACTGCATCCACGGGCATACAAAATACATCATACAAATTCCCGCTGCGAGACAAATGTTTGTTATTTTTCTACAGATATTGTCCTGGGTCTGGGTTATGGTTCTATGTATGATAAAAAAAATATGTAAATGCATGTACGGGGAGTATTATAATATGTGTACTAAGCGAAGGGAGTAATTATGTCCACTCCAAGGAACAACTTTAATTGTACGACTTTTCAGGATAGAATGATTTCAAGAAATTATGTCGAAAGTTTTAACTTAAGACAGCTGATTATACGATAATGGCAACCTTAATGCCAACTGACAGGGTCATTGACTTCTGAAAAGAGTTACCGTACGCGGCAATACCTAAAACCACACATAAGTGTATTATTTATATGTAAAAAATAATTAGATCATGACCTTAAGATCATCTTCACATCCCACCAACTGGTATAAATTGTAATTAAAAACAACTCAAATAAAATAAAAAATAGCATTCCTAATTTTTTCCTTTTAAAATAAAATACTTGTTTTCATGGGCTGAAACCCTCTCGGGTTAGTACAATTATTATAATACACCCTGTATATATGTATTCTTATAACCATCTGGTTCCATAACTACTTGGGACCTGATGGTTATGTCTGAAATGTCCACTATTATTTCTAAACTAACCCAATTAGCCGTTTTGCCGTGGGGTTCCGGCAGTAGAATGTTACCTCTCCTCTCCTACCCGTGGATGCAGTAAGAGCCTGCTAAGGGACACCTCCGGAAGATGGGCAGCAGCGTCTTTCCGTATATTAACATCCCGTACTGCGCTCACTAACCCGCCTGCCAAGCGTGGTGTGTATGGCAACTACCCCTCATGGAGATCCCATGAGGGAGGCCTTAGTTCAGTAGTGGACGTTTTTCGGCTGAAATGATGATGATGATGAACCCAATTAGCCTATTGGCAAAATGACATCATAGATAATGATTACCTTCTTGACAACTATATTGGCAAACTGCAAACACTGACCACAATCTGTCAACTACGCTGTGGATCAGTGTGTCTACTACGAGTTGTCACTGTTAGATCGCCTGCCGTTACCACAGTAGTAATAGTACGTTACATGACATCTGTCAGATTTGTAACTCATGGTACCAAATTCTAAGCAAATGAAGCCCAAACTACAGTCGCTGTGGTATAGTTCTACCTCTAGCGGATAGTTTGGTACTGAAATACGCAGGTATTTCAGTACCAAACTATCCGCTAGAGGCGTTGTACAGGTTTTCATACATTTTTTTAACTACAGTCGCTAGCGCGTACCTATATATTGTGAAAAAACTCATGGTAGATCTACTGACATTTATAATATAATTATCTATTTATGCTTCACATAAGAGAAAGAAGTGGGTCGTAAGCACCAATATTTTTTTATTTCTATATAAGGCCTTTGCCCTGCAGTGGGAAACATCAGGCTTATAAATAAAATAATAATAAATAAATAATAAATAAATATAAGGGAGACTCTTAAATAACATAATATAAACGTTTAAAAACCGTAATTGAACTGGGGGCGCGGTAAAACTGATATACATATCTTTTAAGATATTCCTTAAATTCAAATAGTATAAAGGGCATTGCTGTTCTAAAAGTAATACTAATGATGAATAACATAAACATTTGGATAAGGATTGCTACTATGTTTATAAAAACACCTTTGCAAATAATACATTATTTAAAACAAGTTTTACTATAAGAAAGGTTATAGTGGGTCAACCTTAAAATATAGACATATGCTATCGGAATCTATCTATGGAAAATTTTCGACACACATAATGGCTGCGTAATTTCAACTGTTTACTCAGTGCACGCAACGGAAGCTCTCAAAAGGATATTTTTTCTTCCAGTAGTTCCTGAGATTAACTCGTTAAACGAATAAACGAAAAAAAGCTTTTTAGTATTTAGTATAGATGGCTCTAATGTTACTGCTGCTTATAAATTGCCAATAGCGGCTTTTCAAACGAAGAATGAATGTAAGTAAACTTTTACAAAGCTCCGGATAGCATTTCCAATTCAGAATAAACTTTATCGCTTACTTTCTGTAAATATCCATTTTTCCCGTTTCCAATAATTTTCAAATTAGAGCACGCAAAGAGCCCTGAAAGTCAATAAAAACATCTCAGAAAACAACTTGTTATAAATCGAATCGCCCGATCAGTAGCCAGTTCGATTAATCCCCAAAATACTTGACATCCATTTTGTCTGTACGTACAAATTATCCGCTACCGCCGCTTTAAAGGAATACCGGATAGAACGTCGGCGTAAACTAATTCCGTCGAGCAAACTCCGAACTCAAATAAAAAGGAAAAAGTTCAATATCCACATCCAGCCCGGCCAAATTGGTTAGATATTACATTGACGATTTAACGGCGCCTTTGAAAACTGAAAAGTGCACTCACTCCATAAGCCGATGCCTAATAACTTAACCTTTTGACTTAGGAACATTCATAGACTCAAATTCATTTTGGACCGAGAGTTGTACCCACCTCCGATTCCAATGGAGTCCAGCGTTACACATTGAGTGACGAAGGAAAATGTTTTATACTCTAACTCTAAACGTTAAAGTAATCATATAGATATACGTACCTAGGTTAGGATTTAAATAACCCGGCCTCGAATACGCTAGAGATTTTTGAGTGTATTATTTTTTATTTAATAAAAATTTATAATACGTTTACAATTTAATAAACAAAACAGCGGAACGGTACACGAGAGATACTCGTAGCATAAGAAATCGAGGTAGAAAATGTAAGAGATGGAAGACGAAATTAGAAAAGTAACCGGTCCAGTATGGATCTGTGCAGCAAAAGACAAAACTTTATGGAAATCTTTTGAGAAGGCCTTTGTCGCAAGACAAGTTTTAACGCATGCAACAATTTGACTACTTAACACAAATACAAGATAAAAATTAGTAACACTTACAAAGAAGGCATGGTTTATTATTAAAGCTACTCTAAATGTTAATACCAATAACTGCTTATTTAGTTTTATTGTATTATACAAGCACCTTGGGAGGTTAGCGAGCGCAGTACGGGAGGTGACACGGAAAGACGCTGATCCGGAGGCATCCCTCGGCAAATTTTAACTGCATCCAAGGGAATAGGGGCAACTTTCTACTGCCAACCATGGAACCACCCATAGCACTTTATTTCTGATATTATATTAAGTTTGTTTCATTAACGTTGCGAATTATCGTTATTAATTTTCAGAACCTGCAATTATCCTGAACTCCGCTGAAGACGGTAAAAAGTCTATAGAGTTTAAATAAGGCCTCTTCTTGCAGACCGTCGCAAAAAGTGAAATGGTCAAGGTAAATCTGATATTTTCAACGCACTTACCTTACGCTAACCTTCGTGTTGGTTCACTTTGTAAATATGTTTCTTGATCACTCTCTTCCTGCTATAAGCCCATATTAAAAACGCTCAATTATGTTATCATCGAGGTAAAAGCTGAATGAAAAATGCACTCGGCAGTTAATTAGATGCACTCATCGAACTTCTTAAATACACCGCGAGTGGCTTTGTTTTTAATCAAGTGAATCTTGAGAATTTACGTATTTGAATAAAACTCAAGTTACCAGTAAAAATAATCAAGCATTGTGGTAAATATCAGTACCTACCATCAACCTTACGCACTAGTATCGTACAAGGCGCCTAATATTTGTTAAGTTGCCTTTAAGGATTTACCACTCCCCTGTGCCCAAAAGTAGGAAGAAAGAAGTTGCCTTGTAAAACAGTAGATACAGATGGCTAAGACCTTAACCAACTAGATTCAGAAGCCCGACCGTGGAGACTCGTATATGCCAAAACTTTCTCGATTTGGAAGTTTATATTAACCAGTATTAGCCTCGATAGTAAACAGGGCATATCTCAATATTTTTCCAGATTTGAGTAACATTTATTGCGCCTTTTTCCCCTAATTCCGGCATTATTATGTAACTGTAGAAAATGTGAGATGAGCCCTGTTTACTGCTGTCAGAGGCAGAATAGTGCACGTTATAGGTAAATGATAATTCCTGATTAAATCTAGATAAACGCTGATTAGTGCGACGCAACTTTTAGTCTTACTTCTGACTGTATCTTTAGGTAAAAAGATTAAAAGTATTTAGTTTCTAGTGTGTTTTTTCATACCCAAAATTTAATGTTTTCAATCACACAGTTCCCTTTGCGATCTTTTTGTTCGCTTTGTGTTTTGTGTAGAATTGTGACTTATTGAATCTTTTAGTTGTGTTAAGTGTTGTTAACACTGTAAGCTTTTGTGTCGTCTCTCAAAATCTGTTTTAATTTTTATGCACCTATTTCTAACTCTCCTGTGTTTTAATAAAATATTTATGTTATATCATTACTATACACTCATCTTATTTGTTCTATTTATAAATCTTGGTCTGTAACAGTCTTAAATTGCGAAGAATAAATGAGATAAAATGGGTGAAAAAACCACTTTATAAATTAACGTGAAAAACAATACTTTGTCAAATGTTTCCTACCTCTCATATTATTACCCACCGACAAAAAAGAGGGGTGTTATAAGTTATGTGTGTGTGTCTGTGTGTCCGACTCTGTGTCTGTCTGTGGCACCGTAGCTCTTAAAGGAGTGGACCGATTTGCATGTTGTTTTTTTTATTTATAAGCAGGTTTTCCGTAGGTGGTTCTTAAACATGATTTATCAAAATTAGTTTATAAGTTTACAAGATATGAGGGTGAAAGTGGGGATGAATAATCAAATGTTTCCAAATATACCCGAGTTTGGTATTAATGAAAGGAAATTATGTATAGAATGCAAAACTGAAAGCGATATAGAAATCGGTTAAGCCATTCATGAGATATGGGGGTTTAAAGTAGGGGGTGAACAATCCAATGTTTTCAAATATACCCAAGTGTGGTATCACATGAAAGGGCATGATGTGTAGATTAAAAAACTGAGGGAATAAAAGAAACAACATTGCGGTAACATCCGAGACTAGGTAAAGTGTCGGGGGTTTATAAAAAAAAAAAAAATTACAAACTTGTTGTTCAATCTGGCAAATGCATTACTAAGCAGACGTCACTTTGGTTCAAAGCATAAGTCTTGCCACTTTGTGTCGGTGTTCACCCAATCAAAAAACAAGCTATAGATGTATATAGTATTTCAGATTAGTTTCCATGATTCTTATTTAATAATTGGAATTAAATTATAAAAACATTGAATTATTTACATGTGTCACGTGACTTTATTGAAAATTCAATATCGATATCGTAGTTGACGAATGTCTTAAACCATAGAAGATAAAATCGACTGTTCGTCTTTACTAAATTTAAAATATCGCACTTTGGAATCTTCACATAAATGATCCGATAATAAATGCAATATCGTAGGGGTTTTTAAATGATTGGAAATCGACCGTTCGTTGTTCCTTAATAATTCTAAAATGTGTGCTCATCGTGAAACGCATGGACTGTGTGGTGATTAAAATTATTTTGCTGAATATTGTGGTAACGACTATTCAATTTCATACGAATGTAAGCTCATTACAAAATTAAAATGGTTGACCAGCAGCCTCAATGAAACCGGATTTACAGCCTGGTCAATACGTATAAAATACATATTGTATTTCGCTTTTAAGGTTAATATCTGGCTTTACCGTAACGCTGTTTTTTATTGAATATAATATAATTAGGAACTAGACCGAAAGTGAATACACAACTACAGTTTTTGAAAATTTTACACTTCAAAGATGATTTTAACTAGGAAGCAACTTATCAAGAACAAAATCACAAATAATTAAAATCCTATGCAAAGCACCACAAAATCAACCAGGCCGTACCAGACGGTTAGGAACAGAAGACCGAGGACGAGTCCCATATATGCCTTCCAGATGTAGTAATGATGCTGGACAATTCACACCGCATCATCTAGCCCCAATCTAAGCAGTGCTTGTGTTATAGGTACTAGATGACTGATATACTTAATACATTATACTACATAGATAGATATTTTTTATAAGCAAAGCTTTGCTTATCGTGTTAAAAATATATCGTGTTAAAATAGGGTAAAGACTCACACCTCACACACAAAACACACTTACAAACGGTAATGGGTAAGCAAAATATTGATGTACCCCGTGATACGAACGGAATCGAATTTGTGAAGCTTTGTTTGTTGTTATGGTAAAATAGGCTAAAAACTCGTACGTAATGAACACGAATAAGCGTTAAATTGATAATAAATTTACCAATTTTATTTATATTATAAAATTAACGCAAAAATATTGAAGTACAGGTTAGCCGGTGATCCGATCGTGATCGAATGAGTAAAGCTTATTGATGTGTTAAAATAGGCTAAAGACTCGTAATAAACACTCATAATAATCCGCCATGGGGTGCCGGCAGTAGAATGATACCCCTCCTCTCATGCCCATGGATGCAGTAAGAGCCTGCTAAGGGATACCTCCGGAAGATGGGCAGCAGCGTCTATCCGTGTATCAACATCCCATACTGCGCTCACCAACCCGCCTGCCAAGCGTGGTGAGTATGGCAAACTACCCCTCATGGAGATCCATGAGGGAGGCCTGTTGTCATCAGTAGACGTTTTATGGCTGGAATTATGAAACACTCATAAGCTGTAATTGGTAAGCAAACATATTAGAGTACAGGTTACCAATAACACGTTCACGTACGTGAAAAAGATTAGCATTAAAATAAAGTAGATCATACCCTCCGCTTTCCGCCTCGCATCACCCGCCGTTCTTTATCCAATTACCCGGAGATAAATCTCACCTGTGACTGCGGAAACTGGCAACAGAATTGCAGATAGTTCTTACGACGAAACATTCACTACGATAGTCTTTCTTAGGGTGCATCCGCACCGACATTCTCCATACATTTACTGCCTTCATTACTAGAATATCAGTCAGTTCTAAATACAAATAATTTCAACCCTTTTCTACATACGAAATGTCTGCGCAGACGAATTTTTAGAAAATAAATTATAGTAGTTACTGCGTCTCATCAACTAGCAAAAATGTTAATGAAAAAACCAATCAAATTCCCGTATTTTTCCCTACTAAAATTACAGACTATTATTACTGACCCGAAAGAGAGGGGCTGAAATCCCCCTTTTCTGGTCAGTACACACAAATATATACACAGTACACCCAATATAGAGGTACCCGTCTGGTACTTAACAAAAATTTTAATGGCGATCCGTCATCCAAAGTTTCGCCGAATATTGACAACCTTCTTTTTGAACCTTCCTTTCAAAAAGAAGGTTGTCAATTCGACAGTACGTTTTTAGGGTTCCGAACCCATAGGGTAAAAACAGGACCTTATTACTACTCTGCTGTCCGTCTGTCTGTCTATCTGTCACCAGGCTGTATCTGATAAACCGTGATAGCTAGATAGTTGAAATTTTAACAGATGATATATTTCCGTTGCCGCTATGACAACAGAATAAAATGAATATTTAAGGGGCTCCTATACATTAAACGTGATTTTTTTGCTGTTTTAGCTCTTTATTAATAACGGCAACAGGTAGACACTTGAAATATTTACAGAATATAAGTTGTAAATTAATTTAAAAAATAAATTATTTTAATAAACTCGCACTTGGCCGATTTTTTAGGGGGCTAAGCCCCCTATTATTCATAGCGCCGTCTGTCTGTCTGTGCATGACACGATTACAACCGAACGCGTTGACCGATTTACATGAAACCTTTTTTGTTAGCACTGTCTTAATGAGAGAAGGGTACTGATTGATTTTGGTCACAGGCAACGGAGTTATTGTGACCTCTGTATTTGAAATTTTGAAATTTAATTTTTTTTTGTTTTTCGGAAACCTTCGCCTCCTTTTCTGGTACCCCCGTACCAAAGCTTGTTTAATACTGGCTGCGCAACGCGCAGATTAGCGGACAGAAGCCCTAGACCAAGAAAAAAATAAAGAAAGGAGGAAGGCCTTTACCCAGCTGTGGGATCCGGTGGGCTGTTTAGATTTAGCAATACACACTTATCTCATATTGACATCCAGACAAATTCCGAGCTCACACAATCAAAAAGATGAAGAGTGACAAGGGCCTAAAGAATGTGATATTTTAGGAAATCCAGCGCTTTTTTCTTCGTTTGACTTACTGATTGTGTTCACGTCTCGCGATACATTATGTGTGATTCAATTAGAAGCCTGGCTTTGGTTGGCTGTTGGATACGGGCGAACAGTTGAGAATTTGCTTTAAGTTTTTCTTTATTTGCCGTGGGATTATTGAAGGTCACAACCTTTTGCCGTGCCTGGCCGTAGAAGCAGTAAGAGCCACGAACCTTATTTCAAACAAAAAGCTCCCAGCGTTCTGTGTGACATGGCTATTCCATACCTGGAACTGCTCGCAGGCATCCAATACCTCTCCCTGATGACTCTGCTCTGTTAACAGTGATTCTGTTTATATTTAGAAACCCCAAATGTGGTTTCAGCACATGAAAACAAGTAGTTTTGGTAAGAAAAATCGAAATATCGTATATTTTTTTATTTTGTTTTATATTTTTTTCATTTTGAGGTTTCAGGTATTTTGTTTGTATCTTTACGGCAACTGTTGTCAATGAGATATTTGTTTTAAGGTATTTATATTTTGTAAAAAGTATGGTCTGGCCTGCCTCTTTATTTAAAGCAGGGTATTTTTTGTTTATGTGGGTCTACAGGGGTACCTTTGGTACACTTAGGGGAACTATCGAGGTGGACTACAGGCAAGGACTGGTAAGCGACCTGTACTATTTACCATATAGTATCGATGGTACGCTGCAATAGTACCGGCGGGTTTCTGAAGGAAACGCGGGCGCGACCTACATAAATTCTAGTAAAATTCGTTTCAAAATTGTCTAACTAAACGTCGTTGCCTATTTTTTAGATGTTTTTTGAGAGTACAAACATTGAAAAACTTGAAGGACAACCACAAAACAAGCCAAATCCTTCCTTCATAATTTATTATTATAAGAAGAAATAAAAAATATCGTGTTTTGAACCATTAAATATTTAAAAACGTATATTAAACTATAACATAATAGCATCTGCCCGCTGCTTCGCATGCGTTGTACCCCATTAAAAGTAGCCTATGTGTTAATCCTGGTCAACATCAATATACGTGTGCAAAGTTTCAGCTCAATCCGTAGCCTAGTTTTTGCGTGAAGAGGTAACAGACATCCATCCAAACAAACTGTCGGCTTTATATTAATAATATTAGTGGGATATTTTTTTCCCATTAAAAACAATAGATATTTGATCGTTTAAAATTGAACCGAAAATTTGGAATATCGTGGCTTTAATACCAGTTGTTGACGCTGTATAAACCTATAACAGATGCTGTGCTTACGAGTAGTACTTACCTGTCATAACTCCCAATTTGCTCACTAACCATCCCCGCTGAACTGGATTGATTAAATTCCGTATGCTCCCGCGAGTCTACAAATTATATCGTCTCCACTCGGCACGGTCAAAAGTCGACACCGACACTTGACTCGGGGCTTACCCGCTTTACAATCTGCCAGTTTTAAACGTTCGAAATTTGGTTCTGAACGTCACGAAATCACTTTTGTTCCGAATAATGACATAATATAACATTATAATAAATTATGTCATGATTCTGAGCTTCTTAGCCTATAGAAATTTATTTGTCAGTGGCTACCGTAAGAATCTGCCAAGGGATACCGGTGTATCAACATACTGCGCTTGCCAACCCTGTTAAGCGTGGCGAGTATAGTAACAAACCCCTCATGATGATTGAGATTCATTAGTGAAGTCCAGCAGTGGACGTGGACTGCAGATGATGATGATGATGGGTAACAGTGTGTAAACCAGTCTTTATTTGATGTCCCATACATCTTAGCTGTGATATCAGCTCCTGTAAGTATAA
This sequence comes from Pasiphila rectangulata, assembly GCA_963082625.1. NCBI lineage: Eukaryota > Metazoa > Arthropoda > Insecta > Lepidoptera > Geometridae > Pasiphila > Pasiphila rectangulata. The sequence continues at coordinate 8,973,156 of OY720240.1, forward strand.
TAGCTTACTGGACTGAGATTGTTCGTGGTTGTTGAAGACGGTACTAGAACTATTAAACGATATGGCCGTCTACAAACGCATACTCTATCTCGATAAAAATTCCAAGAACCAATTACGGTGTATATAAATAATACCCTTAGAGCTGCATTAACCAACTTCGACTGATTCGCAAGGAGTCTGGATAAAACGAAATACATAATACCTCGAATGCAGCCGATTTGAATGAACCGCCAAGTAAATATTGAACTGCGATTAATGCCGTTCCGGTCGTTACTCACGGTACCCAAAAACGGGAAGAGATTTTCCTTTCCCGCTATCGGAAGCGGATCTCATTTCCTCTGACAACATCAAAGTGATAGCAATCGGTTTTTTATCAGAATCAGCGATATTTTGCGAGACTAGTTAGGTCCTTGTAGCCTGATCGGGTTAAGGGTACGTAATACCCCGGTATTTTGTACCCAATCGTAAGCTGCTATTTGTTGGCAACTATTTCTAGTTCGTCGTAAATCGAACGTTTTCTTGGGACGAAATAAAACATTGTATGTGTTTGATTTTACAATGGTTGGGAATTGGAAAAGTCTAACTATGAACGCGTTATACCCGCATTGTATTTTTAATCTGTGTTTGATCACTGTTTCAAAGGATTTTATTGATTTACGTGGAACCCTTTTATCTAAAATGTATTTGTATGTAGCTTATGTTACAACATTAAAACATGAATTAAAATAAGTACTGTCAGAAAAGGTCCGGCCGTTTCGTAGATTAGTTCGTCAAACAGACAGACTGACAAACATTTTTTTCATTATAAAGCATTTTTACTAAGCATTGAGTTTTTATGCTTAATAAACAAGAACTTTGTTCGGGCCGAGCGGATCCTGGGAAGAGTAATAATAATAATAAATTCTTTATTCAGTTAGGTTTACAATGTAGTTTTATTATATCTTATTACAGGGGGTGCATGTACTTCTGAACGTTAACTACTTTGAACTAAACCTATGTGTACTTAGACATAATACTCCTCGCTCTAACTAAGTAAATACTTGTATGTAGACACGTATGTAGAGTGGAAGATGAGTTAAGTTAAAAGCTGTTGTTTTCATACGACAAATAACACTTGAATTTTATACATTTGCATAGAATTTATACATAAGTAAAATAAATATATTCTTGATGCAGATTGATAAGGAACGGAACGATTACTTTAGTAACGTATAAGAAATTACGCGGACAAATAAGGTAACTAATAGGCTTTATCCAGGTTCACGGACAAAAAACGCAGAAGCCATCAGTGATAATTAAAAAAAACAGAAATACAATATTTATAATGCTAAGTTTACAAAAGGAACATATAGTCAGAGTGGGAGTTATCAAATATTCCTTACAACATAAGACAGGCCAGCTAACCTGCACATTTCTCATTAAAATTCCATCATCATCATCTCAGCCGGAGGACGTCCACAGCGGGACACAGGCCTTCCTCACTCTCACTAAGTACTAATCATGTGGGGATTGTTGCCATACTCATCACGCTTGGCAGTCGGGTTGGCTAGCGTAGTACTGGATGTCGATAGACGGAAAGACGCTGCATTATTCTGCCGGCACCCCACGGCATGTAAAATCTCGTGTCTACCAAACATAAATAGGTCACCGTTCAAATATGATTGTGGTCAAAATGTCCCGGTTCCCGAAATTAATTTGGGAGATGAAAAATTAGTTGGTTTTCAGTGTTGATGAAGGGAGTTGATTTGATTTATTTACCCGCTGTTAATTTGCGGAGTACAAACGTAATCAATTTTATTTACCTGTATAAAATAATCCGGGGTACCTGAATGTCAGGGGACTTTATTGGCCAAAATGCGGAGTGGATATTTATCACTCGCTGCACTGCCCAGGACCTTTACAATCCCATAAGTACCTAAATTCGACTATATCCTAGAAGAGAACATGTCAATATGTCTGTAGCTGACTAAGTCGCGTGTTTCTCACGATATTTTCCTTCACCATTAATCCACGTGTTTTATGTATTTATAGATGTGAAAGTCTAATTTCATCGTTGTTTGTGTTAATTGAATTACTCAAGCAAATAAATAATTGTAATAACAGTCATCTGGTTAACATAGCGTATAATTTGTAATTTTAATAGTGTTTCACCACACTCTAATCAGTGCTGAACCGATACCACATTATCAAGAATTTCAGCGGTACCCAATGGGTTCCGTAGCTTAGTGGTTAAAGCACTTCCGCTTTAGGAAGCGTCAAGGATCGATTCGACGGACGTGGATTCGAATCCCACCGGAAACGTAAAAAAAATATTTGATAAGGTTTTTCGGTTAATCGATTCTGATGTTGCTCCTCTTTATGGTAATATACAATATAGGGTGCTTGTTAATATGTGTAGTAACCCGAAAGGGGGTTTCCAGCCCATAAACACAGATTTAGAAGGGAAAAACATCGGGACCTCGTAATTATTTTAAATTTCTTTCATTCTATGGTGTTATGTGAAAATGATGCTAGGGTCAGAATTGGATTTTTTTTTTCTACATTTTAATGATAGAAAACTTCTTTGTGGTTAAAGGTATTTTCATTTGTACCTGTACGCCTCATCGCGGAGTTCAATGACCCTGACAAGAATCAGCTGGCGTTTAGGTTGTCATTATCGTCTAATCAGCTGTTGAAATTAAAACTTTCGTGGTCTTTTCTTGAATGAGGATCACTGAATCCTGAAAAGTCTTAAAACAAAATTTAAAGTTGTTCCTTGGCACGGTCAGAATATTTCAATACACTCTGTATAGTGTAGTATAAGGTTAATAATATTATAGATATAAAGTTTTTAAATTTAGAGCTGCCAACGTAAAATTAGGTTAAATTCTTCCGTATCAATTTTAAAGTGCCACTAACCGAATAGCTACATATGTGTCATTTTAATCCATTTTACGCAATTTTTGTTAAGAAATGCGTCAATATAATTGACAAAACTTTAAATCTAAGCCTTTATTACCAAAATCTAACAATCCATATGAACAGTTAAACCAATGAGTATTAAGCATTCATCATTTAAGCCGTAAAACGTCCACTACTGAACAAAAGCCTCCTATCATCCCCATTAGAGGTAGTTGCCATACTCAACACGCTTGGCAGGCAGGTTAGCGAGCGCAGTACGAGATGTTGATTCACGGAACGACGCCGCTGCCCATCTTCCGGAAGTATCCTTTAGCAGGCTCTTACTGCATCCATGGGTATGAGAGGAGGGGTAATATTCTAAAGCCGGCACCCCACGGCAAATAAATTAAACATTGTCACCCCAAAAATAGCAGATAGCAGTTTCAGAATCCCATATAAAGTTTCGGAAAGTTTTCACTGCCTCCTACCGCTAAATTGCCCATGTGCTTACGAAGTTTGGCGCATGCTCTGTAGTTCGATTCGGTTTTGTGCGCCGGAGCATATTCGTACTTGAATAGCTTAGGTTCTAGGTAATAGAATGGAAAGGATTAAAGAATTAATGATTAAATTAAAGATTAAAGTATTCGCGCTTGGACGCGTGTTAGTGAGGCATGCTTGCGGTGTTGACGCTGCTTGCATAATATTACATATGAAAATGTAGTTACAGTTGTTAGTATTAAATGTGAAGAGAAGAACAGCAGTCCTACGTCCTAGATGATGATGATTAGGTACGTAGCTCTTACAATATCTGCTTGAGAACAGTTACGGTTTTATGCCCACCGCAAACGGCAGGTCAAATTATATTGATAGTCAAATTGCGAAATTAAATTACACCTGATCCCAAAATTTGTTAGACCTAGACAATGTAGACGTTGAAATATTTGTAGACGTTACCGCCGTAAGTCGTAAACCAAAGATATTGCTACAGTATTGTCTCGAAGAGATTAGTTCCCCTACGATTCTGTCACTTGTAGTTGGAAAATATGGGTGTTTCATAAATGGTCTATTGGTAACTGTAAGTCAAAACTTCTTCGGGATTTATGTTTCGGCACTGGAATTCATTTATCATCATTATTATATTAGTCCTAGGACGTCCACTACTAGACAATCATAAGCCTGCCTCAGATCTCCATGTACTGATCATGAGAGGGTTGTTGCCACACTCGCCACGCTTGGCAGGCGGGCGTTCGCGAGCGCGGTACGGGATGTTGATATACGGATAAACGCGGCTGCCCATCTTTCGGGAATTTAAATAAATATTGCTTAATGAATTTTATTAATCCCTTACTTCGTTAGTAATTAATTAATATCAATAAGAATAATTAATTAATAATCTTAATTTTCCCTTAGTTTACGTGAATAACGGGGTAAAGTCATATTAAAATGTAATATAATGTATTGTGATCGCCAAAGAATATATGTATCTACTCAATAAATTAAACATAGTTTCATCGCAAATTCTAAAACAAGAATGTCATTGATACACAAATAATAAATACGTCATGCAATATTGTGTTGAACACAAATGACTTGACGTCAATATAATTTAAAACTGGCGGTGCCGCGCAACTTCGTAAGCGTCACATAAGAGAGAGGGTTGGTCGTAGGCACCTATAATTCAATTCTAAAGGAGATTAAATATGCATAGCTCTGTCTGTCTGTCTGTGTATGAGACGATTACAACCGAACGCGTTGACCGATTTACATGAATTTTTTTGTTGATTGTTAGCACCTTTTTTGTTAGCACCGTCTTAATGGGAGAAGGGTACTGATTGATTTTGGTGACCCTAGGGTCACAGGGACCGGAGTTATTGTGACCTCAAAAGGTCACCAAAAAAAAAAGTCTTCAAATAACCGAAAACGTCCAAAAAACCCAAAAATGGCATTTTTAACCTTTGGTGACCTTTTAAGCATCCATACCAATTATAATGTTGTGCCTACCCCTGTTATGATTTAGAACTCGGCTCTTGAAGTTGTCGACTCGTATTTTTACCCTAGGACATTCAGTCCAAATTAGGTAGATCCTCAGTGCCTTAAAGTCTTTAATCTCAGTGTGTGTTACCAGTGCTGACATATGGAACCGAGACGTGGTCGTGGACTGCAGGTCGCTTCCAACCGCAATAACTGGAAATCAATGAGAGACTCCCAAGAGGTTCAGCAGTAGACATCCTACGGCTAAAATTATGAAAAATGATGATCCATTATCCGCTTTTTTCACATGATATAGGTAGGTTGAACTATAATTAATTCAGTCCGGCCAGTTAAATAGTTTCAGGTTTTCGAACTTTAGCAGTAACGCTGTCAAATGTGGTAGGTAACTTCCTAGTCTTTATGCGGGCACAAGTTTGCGTTCGTTGATTAAAGATAGCTATATCAGTTTCGTCAACCTTTCATCAGAGCACAAAGGAGAAGCAATTATATCTAAGAGGGCAACATCTGGTCTTATCGTGAAAGGGCTGCACATCTAACTAGCCATTTTGTCAAAACTCATCTTCAAAGAGCTTATAGTTTGAGTTGATTAAAAACTGAAGTAGGTAATTTCACTTTTAAAATAAATTGATAAATAAAGTCGAGTAAATAATTTTTGAGGAGAAGAACACTGTTACAGTTATGTTTAGCATATTGATTACAGCTTGCATGTTCCCGGTATAATCACTTAGGAAACATAACATTTCCTAATTTTCACATTTTAGTTTCAAGACCTAACCGAATTTTAGTGTTTTAATCTTCAAGAAAAACCTTAAACACAGATTCCAATAAAAGGAGAATTTGGATAGTTATTTTTCGGTTTGACTAGATGAACAATCCTTCCAGATTGGTCCTATTTATTATAATCCCAGTTGTGATAATGATGGGATGGTAAATCTGAGGAATGAGGGAATCAAGGGAACACTTGAAATTAAACTTTTAGCGACTTCAGCATTTTCGGTCCAGGTGGGCTCCCCAAGGACACCTTAGTGTTGACTAATGGCGTAAAACACACCGTAATAGGCTAACACTCAAAATTTCCTCTCCACGCGGACGAGAAGATAGCCCCGGAGCTACAATTCTAGCATTTCCATTCAGAAAGTATGATTTAGTGTAGTGGAACTGATAAAGAAGATCACAGGAGTCCATCTTAATGGTCGTTTTCTTAATCTCTTTAATGCTTAAAATATTACGGGTGGCCATATCAGTAGCAAGTTCAGTCCACATATTATTATCAACTTATTATCATAACTCCCTACTGATGAGTAGGGACCCTGAAGGGACATCATCAGGGTTGTTGAAGTCGTTTTTTTGTTGTAAATAATTATTGAAGGGTTTTGTTAACAAAACTAACCAAATCACACTAACGCAATTTCTAAGTAATATCATATTATTTAACATAACCTTTATGAATATATCATTGTTTTCTGTTTCAGGTAAGTCGAATGAATCCTAATCGACCTCAATCGATAAGACAAGAAGGCAGCTTGTGTTTCGGTAAGTCCAACATAAATCTTTTAAATTTATGAGATTTTAAATAATAATGCTGCACACAACACCATCAATCCTCAAACTAAGCAAAGCTTGTACTATGGAAACCATATGATTGATAGGATACTTAAATACATTTGTTTTGTAAACACATACATATCAATGCGACAGGTTTGCAACAGGCGTAAATCTCGCGATTATCGCTGTCATTAGTCTATTTTGTAGTATATAAAAGCAAAAAATTGACGTTTGACAGCGATGATGTCGAAATATACGCTTGTTGCAAACCTGTCGCGAGATACGTAATCAGCCTCAGAAGTGCAGTATGGGTAGTTTAGTGGTTAAAGTGAAGGTTATGATGAGTTGTGGCCGATTGGTGCCAATGTAGACTTTTTGATGTGAAACATCTATAGCCGCACGTAAAACCGATTTATGGCGTGGCAACGCATGCCGTGGCGACGTTCTGGCGTGGCGACGCATGCCGTGGCGACGCGTCGCCACTCTATATAATGGTATACTTATATGATGTAGATGCAGTCTATATGATGTAGTACTGTACTGTACTGACCTGTGCTGTACTGTACTGTACTGTACTTTACTATACTGTACTGTACTGACCTGTACTGTACTTTACTGTACCGTACTGTACCGTACTGTACTTAACTGTATTGTCCTTTACTGTACTGTACTGACCTGTACTGTACTGTTGCTACTGTACTGTAATGCTAAAATTCATTAAAATCAATTCAGCCGTTTTGACTAGAAAGCGGAACATACATTCATACATAAAGTGTGTATGTATGAATGTATGTTCCGCTTTCACGCTCTTATATATTAGTAGGGATGAACTGTAAATAAATTTATAAAAATCTATAAATGTATGCGATATAACAGTTCTTCCGTTAATGGAACAACCGGGTCTACGGCAAACTACAAAACATTCAACTCAATATTCCGTATCACACGCTCTCAATCAGGCTAATCCAATCTAATAATTATAATTTAACTGCTAGCGTATTTCTATTACAATGAATCGTCAATAAATAATTAGCCAATTTTAGTTTTAGCTTAATCAGCTTTTAAGATAACTCTTGGCTGGTCGTGTTAGAGCCATTTAATTGGGGTCATCGATAAAGACTGTTAGTTCGATTCTGTTTTACACTTCCTAAAGCTAATTATCGTTGGATATGTGACGGTTCTTTGCCGTGCGGCGCCGAGGGTAGAATGTTTCCTCTCCTCACTTGCTTCTCTTGCCAAGGGATGCCTCCGAAAAATAGGCAGTTGCTTCTTTCCGTGTATTAACATACTCATACATCGTATTATTCATGTTTTATATTTTGTGATTGGTATTAGAATTTGTCAATGTCTTTGCTTGTACAATTTTATATGTTCTATTTAATTTTATTGCTTGTGTTGCCCTCTGTGACGTCACCAAACGGCTCAGTCGGAAGACCAGCGTTGTTTAACATTGCCAACATTAAGCTGAGACTGAGACCCTTTTTGTGACTCAAGCATGGCTTCATTATTTTTGTCTTTTTTTTTTGTATGTACCTAATCAATGTTTTCTATGCTTGTTGTCACAAATAAAGAAATTATCTATCTATCTAACATACTGTACTGCGCTCGCTAAACCAAGCGTGGCGCTACCACCCTTCATGTTTTGAAGATTTACAATAAAGGCCCAGCTGTGGACGTGGAGCAGTCTGCTATGAAAATTAAAATCTAAGCTCCAACGTGATCTTATGTCCACCATTTGTACTCTAAATTAAGTTTGTGTGCAATAAACTATTGAAATATTAAATAAAGTGAAAATATTCTACAAAATTAACGTGAGATATACTATTCAATCCCATGATGATGATGATTTTCTTGAAAAATCGAAACGTGTCGGGAATAATCTTCGACGTTACAATACTACGTAAGTAATACCCGTATATAATTTACGCGATAAATACCCGGTTATAAGTAAGTTAATAATATTTCATTTAAATTACCTTGATGATGATGTGTAGGTATGATGATTAGTAAATAGAGATATAATAACTTAGCCATCTTTTTATGTCGTCGCCCGTAAATTTTGACCTTGAGCGAAATATTAAAGTTTGCTACATTTTATCCTATATTTGATACAGACGGCTTGGGAAACTCGTCCTTATTTTGAAACCGTTAAAAACTTTAACGTCGAGGTTAGTGATTTTGGTACAAAAGCTCTGCACTCACACCTTTTTACTCGCAACATTCTGAGTAAAAAGAGGAGTATATTTGACCCTCGAATACTTTATCCGTTGAGATGCCCGTTGGGGCGCAGTACGATATAACGGACGAAAGTGTTATTTTCTGAAAACTGGATAAATATTTGCTTTTAATCTGCGAAGTTCTCTGTGGGGCGGTTTATTTGAGACTTGGAGCTCCAACGGATAGGTACTCATAATTACAAACTGGGTATAAATGTTAGATTATTTTAAATGTTCAAGCTAATAAATCTCAGTAATCAACATCCTGGCGAGTATGGCAACAATACATCAACAATCTTGGAGATGTATGAAGGAGGCCTATGCCCAGCTGTGGACGTAGACAGAGTCCTACGGCTGTAATGATGATGATGATGAAGAATCTGTTTTTGTTTAGTTTTTCAGTGTGTTTGCAACTCATAGCTACTTATAAAGAAAATAATTACAGATCAACAGTATAGCGGCCCATCCACTGCATGATGAGGTGTGTTTTAATGACTTTCCTTGCATTGCAGATGTTTTATTTTTCGAATCACTGCTAAAAATGTCAATAAATACCAGAAACGTAATTTCAGCGAGCCATTAGGATGTAACACAGTAAGAATCTGCCAAGGGATAGAGCTCCGGAAGATATGCTGCAGCGTCTTTCCGTGTATCAACATCCTGCACTCGCCAACCCGCCTGCCAAGCGTGACGAGTATGGCAACAATACACTTATGATCTTGGAGATACATGAGAAAGGCCTTTATACAGTAGCAGACGTGGACAGCAGTCCAGCTGTTGTGATGATGATGATGATAAAACTAATCAATGTTTTACAATCATCATCGCACTAAGGTTCTGACAAATTGCCAGCAAAATGATTTGCTTTTTAATTTACTAATAAGACACAGTTACAATGAACGCCATCCATCAAACATGTCTTTAAAAAAGTATGGGCTTTATGTCTATTATACATGATTTATACAACCGGTAATCATGCTGTACGGGACGCGCCTTGTAAGATGATAACTAAGCCGCGGGTGTCATCACGATTTTTACTTCACCGTTAAAGCACGTGTTAAGTGTGCACAACAATTTTTAAGAAATAAAAATCCATTGGTGCCCGGCCGGTATCGAAGCCAACACCTTTGGATTGAAAGTCGGGTGTACATACCACTCGGTCAACACGACACTTAACCAATCTCGTATGTTCTATTTATATTCGGTTCATTTTATTAATCAAAACAAAAGGTTTATTATAGTGTGGTTAAATAAACCAGCTCAAAGTTACAGCTTTTCGTAACGTAATTGTGTTTCAATTTTAGCTACATTTAATTAACTTCCCCGTCTGTCAGTTGCAGATTTTGGGTTTATATAATAAAGGTAAATCATAATTAGAACAATACGATGTTATAATAATTGATAAGCTGTCAAGATTTTTGACTTAAATGGCTTGTGGTTCGGTGGCCGAACGGTAATGGCGAAGGAGGCGAAGGGTTTGAATCCCGTCAGAATTGACAAATTTGATTGCATTTTCCGTGTACGTACAATGTTGTTTACTTATTTACGTAAACGAATCTCATGCCTCTGCGACAATAATAAATATAGAACTCACGAAACTAAACACTGACGAACAAACAAATCAGAAAAAGTAAAATTACTGTAGCCATCCAAAATCATAACACTCTTCAAAACTGGAAGTATGTTTATTTTAATAACTTATTAAGTCTCCCACGGCAAAGGTCTCCCCCATCTCCTTTCAGTTCTCACCGGCCGCTTCCCTTCACCTATAGATGATCAAACAAACTTACTAAGTGAAGTTCTTCATTATATGAGTCACTTCATTCGAAGATATAAAAATCTGTTAATAATATATCTGAAGAATGAAGTGACGATATAATAATTCTGGGAGGCACCTCTAGCATGTGCTTACAAATAAAAAAATAAGCTTTCTGTCAACCATCTGGTAACCATAAGACAAGCCTACTTTGGAACTAAAAGGTGCTGTGTAAAATGTCCTGCATTATTTATTTTTATTTATACCCCCAACCGCTAAATAACGGCTACATCGTCTAAGGAAACAAACCCAATCAGGAATTGTATTTCACTACGTACAACATCCTTTGTTGCAAGAAAACAAATTACCTTAAAGAGCTGAAAACTTTATATTTTTCCTTTCAAATGTTGTATTTAAATGCAATTCTCTACGTTGTGTACTGCCATTTTCTGTGTAAACTTCTCTAGACGTCACTTTGCTGTGAGGATTACTAACGCGCAGTTCATTTTTCTTCTCATTTTCATCATAATCCATTTAGTTTTTACGTTTTCAAATTCCTCCTCCAATGTCCTCCATCATCACCATCCGCACCGCTTAGGTCTGAAACTTGCTGCCGGCTAATATTCTCCCCGAAAGTTACAACCCCTTCAAGTAAAGAGTAGCAGATCACAAGTCTAGATGACACCTTAAATACATCTTCGCTTACAAACAGGTGAATTTGTGGCCAAAAGTATCAGATAAAAAAAAGATTTTCATGTATCAATTTTGTTGTTAGTCACATGTTCTAAAATCCTCCATTCGTAATTACATTTCTTAGTTTCAAAGTCCTCAGACATTTTACTATATTAATAACATCTGCAAACATTTTGATAAAAATGTTGTTAGTTGTAAATCCAAAGTTTTCACTGAAAATTCGAAAATCCGATACTAGAATTTTCAGCTAAGAAAACAAGAGGGCGTATCCCTCCAATTTACGCTATAATTATGACGTCATCCGAGAAGGATTTAATTAAAGACCTTTTTAGAGGCCTTCGGGGTAATTGGTGTTCAATGCTTTCGTAGTCCGAGATCCCGCTTCGCACTCAGTGATTATGTGTTGGTAGGTATTTGGAAATGTTCGCTTTACTCCAATGCTAATTTAAATTAAATTAATCTTGCATCTCGTTGTTTATACTGTGAATGCCAAATGCTAGGCGGCAAAGAATGAAGCGTGAACAGATCGGCCTGCTGTCATGCAGGTTAGTGAAGTTCTGTTCTGAGTTTCTTTTTTTTATCCCCCGACAAAAGAAGGAAAGAAGGGTGTAATAAGTTTGACTGCTATCTGTGTGTGTCTGTGTTTCTGTCTGTGGAACCGTAGCTCTTAAACGAGTGGACCGATTTGAATGCAGTTTTTTTTTAATTTAAAAGCAGGTTTTCCGGCGGTGGTTCTTAAAACATGTATTATCAAAATCGGTTATGAAGTTTACAAGGTGGTTGGTGAAAGAGGGGATGAATAATCGAATGTTTCCAAATATACCCGACTTTGGTATCAAATAAAAGAAAATAATGTATATAATGCAAAACTGAAAGTTATATAGACATCAGTCGAGTCATTTATGAGATTTGGGGGTTGAAGGTAGGGGTGAACAATCGAATGTTTTCAAATATATCCAAGTGTGGTATCGAATAAAAGGGATATTATCACAGGAAAAGACATATACATTATAATATACGTTTAAATAAAAATAATAATATATTAATAGTATGGGTCCCACTGTTGGGCAACGAGAAAAAAGCTAACGTGATTGTTGACTTAAAAGTCGTCATGACTCAAAATCCTCAGTCTTTTAAACCTCTGTTAACAAGCTACCTTAAGCATCTTATTCGCTCTGTGGTTAATAAGAGCTTATAAAAGAAAAGCTCTTATGAATAAGGGCGCCGCTAATTAAATAGGTATTATTGTTTTTATATATGTATACCATACAGGTGTTCTCTTTAATGGCACTTTAACATTAATTTGCATTCAGCCCAGAGCTTAATTAAGGACTTCATTATTAATTGGAAGACCTATTATTGCAAATTGTTTATTATATAATTTAGAGGGCGATAAAGATAAAGATAAGATAAAAATCATTTATTTAGACATGTTACAAAGGCACTTAAATTATAATGAAACGATGACACTACCGAAGCTTTACAACTGTGTGGCAGTGTCAACGCCCAACTCCTAGACATACATGGATTCTAAATATATGTATAAAATAAAGAAATTAATTATTATAAACTAAATGGAATGTGTGTGGGTGTGTTTTGTATAGGTGTGTGTGTGTGGGTGTGTGTATGTGTGTGTCTGCGTGTCTGTTTGTGTGAGCGAGTGATCCCCTGAGGCACCCGTCTCTTAAGAGTGGGCAACAGGAACAGGAGGCGAAGCCCCCTTTTATGCATAGTGCTGTCTGTCTATCTGTCTGTCTGTCTGTGCATGACACGATTACAACCGAATGCGTTTGACCGATTTATATGAAACCTTTTTTGTTACCACTATCTTTATGAAAGAAGGGTACTGATTGATTGTGGTGACCCTGGGGTCACAGGGACTGGAGTTATTGTGATCTCAAAAGGACACCAAAGGTCAAAAATGGCATCAATTGGGTTTTTGTTTCGGCCATTTGAAGACTTTTATTTTTTTGTTGAACATACGTGACCTGACAGTTAATCTATGTTGTCATTATGTGGCAAAATGAGATTTAATGTTTTCGCCTTCAAACCTTCGACCCCTTTTCTGGTACCCCCGTACCAATGCTAGTTTGCAAGGTCAAAAAGTGTTTATTTAATAGAGCAAAAAGCTATATAGAATAGTAAATTTTCTAAAGAAGAAGAAGACACAAATTGAATAAGTGCCCTTATTTTATTTCATTCACTTCAGAAAACCTATTTTTCCAAATGAAGGAATGAATAGGAAACCTCACTCTTTCACTTGTACGAGTATTTAATGTTACAATTTTTGTCTTAATTATTATGCTTAATTTAATGTCCGCAAGGATATTGGATGGTTTGGATATTGCAACGGATATCATTTTTTTGTATCGCAGTTGAAGCGAGCAACACTCGGCTATATACATCAATCGCAAATGTTAACATTTTACAAGCTTTTATTTAGCTTGCCATGTATGTATGTAACTATGTTTGTTCGGGTGGAATCTTGCATCTCAATTTTGAAGCAGATTTCTTTAACCGAATGAGTTGAATTTTTGTGTACACGTTTTGTTTGGAAGACAATGCATGGTCAGCTATGTGACGTCACTCTGAATCCAACATGTATGTAAGTATGTATGTATGTATGTTCCCTTTTCACGTCAAAATCGCTGAACCGATTTGGATGAATTTTAGTATAGGAGTAGATTAGACTATGGAGACGGACATAGACTACTTTTCAATGCGTAAATCAAATGAGAAGGGGTTAAATTAGGGGATGAAAGTTTGTATGGAAAAAAATATTAAACACATGTTTCAGCGTTAGTTGTAGCGTAGTTGTAGGGTAGTTGTAGGTTAGTTGTAAGTGGTGGTTGTAGTGTACAAAGAATATTTGATCGTTTAAAATGTAATCGAAAATTGTCTAATTTGGAATATCGTGGCCTTAACTGATTACGTAAAAAAGCTACGATTAATGTTTTGTAGCAATACTTTTAGGAGCATATAACTATATATTTAAGATCAGTTATGCACATTTCTGGTAAACAAATGTTTACTGATTCATTGACATGAGAATGTTAGCAATCGTCGTTTCAGCCGTAAAACGTCCACTAGTGAACACAGGCCTCCCTTATAGATCTCCATGAGGGGTAGTTGCCATACTCACCACGCTTGGCAGGCGGGTTGGCGAGCGCAGTACGGGATGTTGATACACGGAGACGCTGCTGTCCATCTTCCGGAGGTATCCCTTAGCAGGCTCTTACTGCATCCACGGGCATGAGAGAAGGGGTCACATTTTACAGCCGGCACCCCACGACCAATTCTTTCTTTGAAACAATATTTTAAAGAATTTAAGTAGGCGCCCACGCCGCTCTCCTTCAGAAACCCGCCGCTGGAACTGGCCTTAAAGTCGTAATCGTAATCATTTACTAAGGACATAATAAATTGAATCTATAGGCTCCCGGACTACTGTAGGTATTGTTCGGACAGTAACGCCAGTTATATGTCAGTTTAATGTTTTTAAAGGTGTCAGGTTCTTATACTACAAGCTTATGTTGTGGATTATAAGGCGCTGTGCAGCTCCTGTATTCGCTTATTATCGCTGTTTACGTGTCTACGGGATTTAACACGTGCCTTGCCCGGATAATCATTCTTACGCCACAAAGGAGTGAGGTAGAAAGTTAATTAAATTTAAATATGTGAAGAACCTTTGTATTTAGTTTAAGCTCACTTTTCGCCGCTATTATTCCCGGTTTTCCTTTACTTTATATATACCTTGAGGATTTCCTTGCTATGTTTCTTTTCGTAATTAATTATGATGAAAATTTTACCGCAGGATTTATTTTGTTAATAGAAATTAAATGTAGCATCTGCAATGGATGCTGCATCTGAAGCCGCGCTCTAGGCGTTGCTTTGTAGTCACGGTTAGTTTACGAAGATCAAATTAGGGTAGTTTGAAAAGATGTTAATGTTTTGTTGCAGAAGCATATTTTGTATCTACATCAGTTTAGAAAATTAAAGCAGATTACTTTAAGAATCCGCCGTGGGGTGCCGGCAGTAGAATGATACCCCTCCTCTCATGCCCATGGATGCAGTAAGAGCCTGCTAAGGGATACCTCCGTAAGATGGGCAGCAGCGTCTTGCCGTGTATCAACATCCCATACTGCACACACCAACCCGCCTGCCAAGCGTGGTGAGAATGGCAACTACCCCTCATGAAGATCCATGAGGGAGGCCTATGTTCAGTAGTGGACGTTTTACGGCTGAAATGATGAATAAACATCATCTCAACCGTGGGATGTCCACTGCTGGACGTGGGATTCATGGTGATGATCATGAGGGGATTATTCATACTCACCGCGCTTGGCAGGCGGATATATTGATACACGGAAAGACGCTGCTGCCCATCATCCTAAGGTAACCCTTAGCAGATTCTTTCTGCCTCCACGGGCAAGAGAGGAGCAAAATTGTACAGCCGGCACGTTCAGCAGACGAATAAAATTAATTGAAACGGTTATTTTCGATAGTTTTACGGTTTATTGAGTTTTTATTGACTCTGTAAATAAAGTTCAACTCGTGTTTGTGTACTGAAAGAGCGCGTGGCTTATAGCTTTACCGCAATTGAACTGTACGGCCGTTTGTAAATAATAATTAGTGTAAATTGAAAATGTGCCTTGCAAAATGCCTTTTTCATAATTACCGTATTTGCGATTGGGTAGTTCTTTTTTCTATATCGTCTGTATGACGAGCTCTGTGGCGCAGCGGGCGAAGGTCCGCCTGCGACGCAAGGGGTTGCGGGTTCGATTCCCGCCTCGGGACAAATGTCTGTACGATCTGCAGATATTTGTTCAGGGTGTTCTGGGTGTTTTTCTATATATAATAAAAATATCTATCTATGTAGTATAATATATTAAGTATATCAGTCATCTAGTACCCATAACACAAGCTCTGCTTAGCTTGGGGCTAGATGATGCTGTGTGATTTGTCCCGCATTATTTATTTAATTTATTTATTTTATTTGTATTCAACTCACACTGAAGTGACACATTGTCCGTAGTGTGTAAGGGATTTGGAAAAGTTAAACTAAAATTGATGATGATGGTTCTAACTTATCTTTCAATATTAAAACGGAGAAAGATGTGTATGTTGTATGTTAGTAACGAATAAACTCAAAAACTACTGAACCAATTTTTAAAATTATTTCACCGTTAGTTGGTGTGATTTGAAGATGATCATAACTTTTTTTTTACATTTTTATCTAATAATAATCTGTGGGATTTTACGTATATTTACGCTAACTCTGCGTTAACTGTGCGAGGTCAATGACCCTGTAAAGAATCAGTTCGGAAGAAGAATCGTTTGGGTTGCCATTACCGTATAATCAGCTGATGAAGTTAAAACTGGTCTATTCTTGAATGAAACTCACAGAATCCTAAAAATTCGTAGAACTAAAGTTGTACCTTGGAGTGGTCAGAATCACCCACTTTCGACTGACATATTATAATACATCCTGTATGCCATAGATACTCGTAGCGTCCCAATTTGCCCAGCACGCAAAACCTAAAAATCATTCCACCTTATTATCCCAAGCGTTTTGTCAATCAATGGAGCATATCAGAAGAATGAGTCCTATCAATTCCGGGTGCTTTCTTACAGCCACATATGTCTCCCCTGGTACGCCAGAAAGACATATGTGGCCGTAGAATATAGACCCGTGAGTCCATTCGTCTAACGGTTCGTCGATATGTCTTTTAAAAGTTAAATTGGGGTGAATACGGCGGTGTGCGATTTTACGTTCTAACGATTTTGATCCAAGAAACTCGTGAATTTAGAACAAAACCAAGTTAGTAGGTTTATTTGATACATTCACTCAAGTTTTCATATGAAAATAAAAAAAATATTTAACGTAAATTTATGTAATAATTTTGTCGTCGGCGGAATAAGAAGAGTAGTATACTTTTTAAAGCTCATCAATATATATATGATTGTATTGCCGTGGGGTGCCGGCAGTAGAATGTTACCCCTCCTCTCATGCCCGTGGATGCAGTAAGAGCCTGCTAAGGGATACCTCCGGAAGATGGGCAGCAGCGTCTTTCCGTGTATCAATATCCCATACTGCGCTCGCCAACCCGCCTGCCAAGCGTGGTGAGTATGGCAACTACCCCTCATGGATATCCACGAGGGAGGCCCCTGTTCAGTAGTGGACGTTTTACGGCTGAAATGATGATGATGATGAATATATATAAAACTCTTCCGTTACTGACTGAGTGACTCACAGACAACGCACAGCCTAAACCACTGGACCTAGAGACTTGAAATTTGGCAAACATATACCTTGAGTATCCTAGAGGTGCACTATGGAGGAATTTTTCGAAATTCCCACGGGAACGGGAACTACGTGGGTGAAACTGCGGGGTGCGGTTAGTTAAATATAAAGATGTCTTATCTCTAATTTTGTGTAAGTTTTTACCGTAATAGTGCGTAGTCTTGCTTCATATTAGAACAGCACTAACCGAATTACTATTTTGAAGGGAAAAAATCGATATTTTTTATTAATTATTTATTTATTTAAGAAAGAAAGAAAGAAAATGATTCATTGACCCACAGTAGATAAAACTAGCACTAACATAATCAATTTATTAACTCTAACACAAGTAAAATTTGTGGACCAAAAGGTCCTACCTCAGCATAATGTTAATCCTTAAATACAACACATAATAACCGGGTATCTATCGTGTTATGTACCGCTATTATTGCCCTATGTCTTTCCAGGACCATACTTGTCCAATTTGTCGAAACTTCGCGCAATAATATAGGTAAATAACGCGATGAATACCCGGTTAAATATGTGATAGTAGTGTGTCGTGATCACGATAGTTTAAAAATACTATATTCATTCTGTCATAATAATGTCCACGTAGATAGATTTATCTATGTTATTAACAAATTGTTTGTGTTCTATTGAAAATTAAAATCAAAATTATATTACCTAGGCGGATTGACGCTCGTCAAAGCGTGGCAACTACTCGCCATGCTAGTTGCTATACAGAAACCCCTCCATGAGGTAGACCTTTGTCCAGCAGTGGACGTCATACGGTTAAGTATTGGAACACGCGTGCGAAAGGAACTTTTTCAAACACTTTTTCGATCTTGGCAGCGTTCTTAGAAAACCTCTGTCGAGTTCGGCCCTGCGCCGAACGCTACCCCGAACCATCGACGACCGCGTGAACGCGGGCCACCATCGCAAGGCTACAAGCCGAACCTGAAGACCCCTTAGCAGTAGCTAACGGCGGACACACCGTAGAAAGAGGCTCACACCCGGAACTGATTCCCCACACGACCTTGTCCGCGTGAGCAGACAACCCGTCCCGGTCCTATGGCTGAGATGATAAATTAGTTCTATGATAGTACGCCGCGTCCATCAAATTTCAGTGGTGTCGCGGACTCTAGCAAATCATGTCCAAGCGAAGATAGAAAGCAGACCTTAAAGTTTTACTTTGTAACTAATTACTATATGTTCTAACTCCTGAAGGTACCTTGTTTAATTAGACTGAGCTCAAAACTCTGCATGTAGGTAAGACGATGTCTTGCAAATTACTCCAACATTACTTAAATATATATTATGCTGAGCTTTATTAAAAAGCGAAATATAAATACCGGTGTTTGTCTCGAGACGTGGAGAAATATGAGCTCATTGAATTAAATTAGTCTGAAGTCATAAACTGGATTACGTTGTGGCTTTTGGTTATTGCTGTTATATTAATACGTTTAAAATAACAACCCTTCTAGCTTACAAAGTTAGCGGAAATTTATCAATTTTTAAGGGTAAAAAATGCACGTTTTTACAAGAATAAAGATAACTACTACCTACTACTCTACTATTACTACTACTATTACTCTACTATTACTCTTCTACTGAAAACAAACCAATCGTTCTGTCACCTTTGAAACCTCTGAGAGTTTGATGTCATGTCAAAAATGTCATTATACATACATATAACATGTACGAAAAATGTTTTTTTTTTGTGAACTTAAATATTATCTAATATGGGTATCAAATAAAAGGCATATTCAATTGTCATAGTTAATTGTGTTTACTAACAGAAAAAGAACACTAGTGCCATCTATAACCACTTTTAACGGATTTAATTTTTCTCCTAAAACGCTTCATTTATGAGCAGACGTTGTCCCGGCTTTATTTTGCTTTACAACTCTTAAAAAGCATGTTTTCTTGCGAATGTTGTGGGTCCAATTACCTTACACCGCACCGGCAAAAGGCAACATCATGTTTTTCCATTCCGTATTCCTACAGACGGAACAGACAACCCAATTACGTTTCGTCATATTAAGTTATTATGCAAAATCGGTTGCGTTGTATTTTTGCGTCAAATGAGTTTGTAACATTGTTTCGCTAACTTTTGATTTGTATTTGTTTTAAGCTAAATTTGTTACGATTTGGGGTACTACGAGTATTTCCGAATCGCTTGCGAGGTCTCGCATGACTCAATTGCTTCAATAATATTATTCGTCCTTCTTGCAAGCATTTTTAAAATGACTCGGCATTCGATTAGATTGATTGAGTCCACTCGTTTCGTGTGAAATTTGTGTCATCAAGTGAACATTAGGGAATATGCATGGTTTTTGTTTATGTTCTTCTTTTTTTATTTTTACATCTTTTTTTTGATGTAAAACATATTTTGCGGTGGGTAAAACCGATCGAACGATTGGTGACGCGTGACGCTCGGAAATGTGCAAGTTAGTACTATGGCGACCCTTCGTCCATCGTTCCCATCGTGTTTATTGTGGTGAAAATGTTTTACATCCCGTAACGGCTTAATATTTTTTTAAATACACATTGTCTGGAAAATGGTCAAATTAATATAAAAACAATTATTAAAAAACTTAATTGTCAAGTTAAAGATAAGTCAAACCGCTGCCATTTTGCGCAAGCTTCTGATGGCGTCATATCCGTGGAAAGTCATTGCTAACTCAGAGTTAAGGTACATGCGAGTATTACCTCTATATCAAATATTGTATCACGTTGTCAAGTCGTGCCGTCAGTCTCGTCGTTCGTAAATTTGAAGTCACACTTTTTTGCACCTTTTAGACGTATGGGCGATAGAGATTCCGAAAAAATATAGAGTTAGTTTTAAACAACATACATCATTATCTATTGATAATTTCATTGATAAATATGAGCCTATATAAATGTATTTATGTTTAGGTGTAAAATAAATAATGTTTTACTATGGTTATTAAAGTTTTACAAATATCAACATTAAAATTACGATTTATTTCCTCTTTTACTCAATTACCTCGGTCCAGTTAAATTAAAACTGACACGAAAATCGGATGAACGAGTTTTCAGTCAACAAATGTAAGTACTTTCATTTGTAAATATTAAATTTGAATATTAATCACAGCAGCTTTTGTCCTCATTAAAGAACCAAAAAGTAAATAAATAACACTAGAACTCTCGTTTTAATGTTAAAGTTTGCAAGTATGTATTTAAAAGCTAGTCAGTTACGTAAAAACTTATAACAAGTAGACTGGGAACGAAGCCGTCACAGCTTAGCAGGGAAATTAAAGGTTCATTCAGTAGCCAAAAATTTCATGCTGGCTATTTCACACAACACCTAGAAGCAAAGTAAACAGAACTTGTATTATGGGTACCAAATCGTTGATAAAATACGTTTTTTCTTGCCGTGGGGTGCCGTAATAGAATAAAAAAAAAAAAAAAGTTTATTTCTGTAAAAATAGTTACAATAACATGATAGTGAATAGAGACCTTCCTTTAAGCATAAAAATACTTGTGTTAGAAGGTCTCGCTCTTATAAGATAATATTACAATTTTTACAGTATTTATAGATAAATAAGTTATAAATCATGCATAACAATGATTAAAAGTAGAATTATAAAAATAGTTTTAAAATAATAAATTTGAATTACAAAATTACATTTTATATGATGATCAATTTATTAATTACATATTATGTGCGTGTTGAATTCTATTTATATTGTATTGGTGTATAATAAAATATATTATGTATGTGTGCATGTGAATTATTAGCTTACAACTTTCATCAGTGCCTCGGTTTCTTCATAAGTTTTCGACAACAGCCATTTAGTCAACATATCTTTACTTGTATATAATTTTAAAGAATAAAAGTTTAAAATTTTGTTACTTATATTATAAAGTCGGGCAGATTGAATTTTATATTGACCCCGGGCAAAGCAGGTCCTACTAGCTAAAGTCTCAACTACTTTGTGTTTTCTCCTGCGCTTTGAGATTTCCGGGGTGTAAACTAATGTTTTATGCAGTCTAAGGATTGGTTGGAGGATATAGAGTTTCTTTACAGATAATATTTCAGCTGAAGAGTACAAAGTAATTGTAGGAAACCTATAAGGCTTAAAAAATGTTACCTTAAGTAACGCTCTCTGTGCTCTTTCTACATCCATAGAATGTTGCCCGTGAATGCAGTAAGAAGCTGCCAAAGGATACCTCCGGAAGATTGCCAGCAGAGTCTTTTCGTGTATTAATTTCCGTACTGTGCCCGCCAACCCGGCTACCAAGCATGGTGAGTATGGCAACAAGCCCTCATGATCAGTACTTGGAGATTCATGAGAGAGGCCTATTTGCATTGTTCAGCTGTCTTACGGCTGAGATGACGATTACGAGTATGTCTGAGCCGGCTATAACACTCGCGCCACGGAGGTCACCAGCCAAATGCTGTAACACTGTGGCGTTCAGCTTAGTTCCCGTCTCTACAGAAAAGTCTTGAACAACAAAATAATGTTTTGCGGGTAGTTAATGGGTATTAACTACCCGCAAAACATTATTTTGTTGTCTTCGACTTTTCTGTTTAATTTTATTGAATGTTTGTAGAAAGCTTGCGGTCTCATTGTTGTATTTATCACTGTTAAAACTGTTGTTTTCAACTAAAAGTAAATTGGAGCTGCAAAGCTCTTTCTCTTTCGTTTGTGGCGTACTTCTTTGTTAGGATATTACTCGTATAATCAGTTACTTTATTGTGTTAGTAAATTGATGATAACGTTGTTATGTTTAACGGGTTTTCTACTCACGTTAATTATTTGTTGAAAATAGGTATCGATAACGAATAATTAACGTAAGTAGAAAACCCGTTTAACATAACAATGAGTAGTGTAACTCACGAGTCATTTGATGATAACGTATTAATTTAACTTTATTCGTACAAAGCTTACAGAATTACTGCCAAACTGCATAGTGTCGATCGCAGTCGAGTGTTTCGTAAGTTACAAACATCATCATCATCATCTCAGCCGCAGGACGTCCACAGGCTGGACAAAGGCCTCCCTCATGGTTCTTCAAGAAATCAGTTCTTGAAGAACCATGAGGGAGGGGTCAAAGTCAACAAGTGTTTACGCAATAGAGCAAAAAGCTACATAGAACAGTCGACACATTTAAATTAAATAAAGCACATAATTTAATTCGTTCGCTTCAGATAACTTTTTTCCGTACTCACCTCACTTGGGTTGTTGCCATACTCACCTCGCTGGGCCGCTGGATTGGCGAGCGCAATACGGGATGTTAATAAACGGTAAAACGCTGCTGCTTATCTTCCGGAGGTAGTATCCCTTGGTAGATTCTTACTGCATCCACGTACAAGAGGGGACAACAATATTACTGGTATTAACTGGCAGGCCGATTATTAGTATCTCGCGTCCATTTTTTGCTTATATATATTACAAAATTTACCATTGACACCGATGATCGCGAGATTTACGCCTGTTGCAAACCTGTCGCGAGATACTTAACCAGCCTGCGGGTACGTACCGCGTTATTAACCTTTATTATTGCATGCCGTGTCCACAGAATTGCACCTATGGTGGTCGCGGTAAGGCTTACAGTTACATAAAATGCACGCTTCTAAGTATATATCTATCATCATCATCGTTTCAGCCGTAGGACGTCCACTGCTGGACATAGGCCTCCCTCATGGATTTCCAGTTATTGCGGTTGGAAGCGATCTGCATCCACCTTCGACCTGCGGTCTTCACCAGGTCATCAGCCCATCTTATTTGTGGACGTCCTACGCTGCGCTTGCCGGTCCGTGGCCTCCACTCGAGAACTTTTCGGCCCCATCGACCATCTGTTCTGCGAGCTACATGGCCTGCTCATTGCCACTTCAACGTGCTAATCCGTTTGGCTATGTCGGTGACCCGAGTTCTTCTACGTATCTCCTCATATCTGATTCGATCTCGTAAAGAAACCCCGAGCATAGCCCTCTCCATAGCTCGTTGAGCGACTCTGAGCTTATTCATGAGGCCAATCGTGAATGACCACGTCTCGGTTCTGTATGTCATCACTGGTAACACACACTGATAGTAGACTTTCGGCCTAAGGCAATGAGGAATTTTGGACTTCTGATAATCCTAAAATGTCCCAGTGTAACCTACTCATTTCTTCTTCCAGCTCAGCAATCGTTTCGTCTGTCCTCAAAATGCGGATGTTGTGTGTTACCAGGGCCAGTGGTCGTCGTTCGGGTTGGTAGCCGTCCGTCTTCCGGGGATTCTTAGCACCCCTAGCCCCGCTGTTACCGTGGCCGCTACCGTAGCCAGGACTAACGGGGCTGCCGGGGAATCGGGGCCTGGTCCTTGGTTGTATCATCATCATGAGGGGTAGTTGCCATACTCGCCACGCTTGGCAGGCGGGTTGGCGAGTGCAGTATAAGGTGTTTAAGATGTGGAAGACGCTGCTGCCCATCCTCCGAAGGCATCCCTTAGCAGATTCTTACTGCATCCACGGGCAAGAGAGGAGGGGTAACATTTTACAGCCGGCACCCCACGGCAAATCTATCATTCATATCTAATAGTGATGAGGCCGCCCATTGTACTTCAATTTTTTTTGTAAGTTTCTTTCTATGTTATATTATATTTGTGTTAGTTTTAAGTTAAGTACAATAAAGAGTTATCAATCTATCTAGCATACATGATTTATAAAGCGTCAGCAACTGGTATTATGCTGCAGTGCTTGGCACATTGTTAGATGAATTGAGCTTGCTCAGCACCCTTTACCTTTGCCTAGCTTTGTCGCCTATTATTTCGCCTGTGTAAGTCTGTCGCCTACTAGTCATAGAAAAGAGCGTCTAAAGCTGACCAAGCCGTGGGTTTTCTCAAGATGTTTTTCTTCACCGGCATCCAAATACACTGGAAATGGTCAACTTATACTCAGAGTAAAGTTGAGGGGTCCACATTTCCTACGGAAGGGTAACTAATTATTAGCCATGCTTCGATATCCTCATAGGTAAACGATATTATCCATTATGTTAAATTTTAATTAGGATTGGAAGTTAACTTGTAAACCTGAAGTAGGTAGAAGGCCGAGCGGTCTCTAAGATGCTGCGGGAAGAGCTACTACCGTCATAATAATGAACTAAGGTTTTTCTCTGTAAATTCTCAATTGTTAAAGGTGGTGAAAAGGTTAAATTTAGTTTTTCTTCTAAAACAGTTTTTATGGTTGTTGACGACGCATCTCACTAATATTAATTTAGCATAAGGTATTTTTGAAAAACTGTTGTTTTGATAGAATTTAAATAAAACATGCACGCTTATCTGTTGCGCCCCCGCCGCGCCCGTGTCACCCCCGGATACCCCGCCGTCCGCGGAAGGTTTTTTGTTCGAGAACAGTCGGATCGATTGCCTGGACACCGGCGCGCGCGCCCCAGGTATTTGTCGCGATTCCCATCGAAAACGTTTATAATTTTCCCCCTTTCGTATGCCCAGTGACCTCCATCCCCAATAATTGTCTTTAAGCTCGAATAAATTTATTTAAATTCGACACATAGTCATCAACTCTGTTATTCTTTATTTTTATCTTCGAAATACGGATTGGTAATTTATCCGGTTTTTATCTACACTCGTAAGAATATTTTCCGGAAGCTTCAGTATAGAATGTAATGGCGCAGCCGGGTGGATATCATTGAGATATATAACTAAATAATTGAAATGTAGAGGAAGCCGACCCCGTTTTATAACGGGGACCGCTTCTCAAGGATCGAGGATATCGTTCAAAGTTCAACCGTAAACTTCCCTTTGTTTATCCAACTTCGATAGCAGGTAAGTTTTAGAACATTGCGGTTTTAATGATCTAATATTAAACGCTGAGGGTATTAATTAAGGATTCCAAGTAAAATAGCGATAGAGAAATTATAGGCTTCGCTGGGCTCGGTTGTTGTGTAATGTTGCGGCAGAAACTTTTAATTTTGCTGATCGATGGAATATAGTTGCTGCTTGCTTTTCACTTGTATTATAGTTATTTTTTATAGCGTCAGCATTCATGTTATTCTGTACGGGACGCTGCAGTTCCTGAAACATTATTGTTATTGATGGATTGGGCTTGCCCAGCATATACCATCCTCCCAGAGTGACAAGGCACGCTCGAAGCCGGAGCTCCTATTGGCAACGCCCAGGTAGGGCTCTTAGGGTAAGCCTTTCCTCAAGCTTCCCTCTGAGCTGATTGAACTATCAATTCATAGGCATAATAAGCTTTATAAAACAAAGTCTTGTAAATAAAGCTTATATTACTCCATGGATGATTATTTCAATGATATTGACTCTTGACTCAACCGCGACAAGAAATTATGTCAAACTATCTAATATCCTTGCGAACAATAAGCAAATCATAATATTTAGACAAAAAATATTATGAAAGAGATCAGTTTCGCTTCTTTCCCTTACTTGCAAATAAAAGGTTTCCGTTGCGAATTTTATTTCTTGATTTTCCCATCATGTAAAAGGTATTTTAAAACCATTAAGAAGTTGCGTAGACAACTTTTCGATTAAGTATTAAAGTTTTAAACTTTAAAACCCCCTCTAAACTGCTAGCTTTACAAATCTGAAAAAATCGTGAATGTAGTTTTAACCAGGAACTTTCTAGGAAAGCAATAAGGGTTAAGCTAGCTTGTTTAGTATCGGAGAAATAGTCTCAGATAAGTGATGCGGGTTCCCAAACATAACGGAATACCTTAAACAAAAAACTCAATTAATTCTTGTTAATATGTTTTTAAACATAAAAAACATACACCAACTTCTAACAATAGGTCTACGGTTGACTACGGAACCTATGTACATAGCGCGTAAATTAACTATTCAATGTGGTAAATTTGTCTAAATTAATGAAGGTTAATTTACTTTGAATTTGTTAATTTAAACCGATTTCAAAAAAGTAGGAGGTTCGCGAAGTGTCTATTTTTAAATCTTCATTACTTGAGAACTCTGTCGTTTATGGCAATAAAGTTTTTGCAAAATATTTAGTTCTCAAGTACTCAACTATCGTATAAAACGGACAAGTGCGAGCGAGACGCGTCGTGAATGGTTTCGAAATCAGAAATCTTTTAACAACTTCGTATTCAATTGCCGCTAGGTGGCGCTACCAGATTTAAATTTTATTAAAAAGGCGCATTAACTTAATTTTAATATATTAATAATAGACTCGAATTTATTTATTTCTTGATCTAAAAAACCTCTGATCTTTACACTGCTTGGCGGCAGAAATGGAATGGTGGTAGTACTTCTCCGGATGAACTCCTCATAAAAGAACACTAGGTCTAATACTAGTGTCATAACAACATCGTACCATGTACATATATTACATACATCGCTGCGTTCATTGCTGCTTAGGGGCTCAAACGCGACACAGAACTCAAAGTAACCTGTTAGAAAGCTAAAATCCCTGTATACGGTTTCCACATCATTTACATAGTTAATTTTCAAAGTAACTATTAGAGTTGTCCCAAAGCCTCTAAGTAGTACTTCATAGGAACAATCCATTTAAAGCGAACTGCACTTAGCTGCATAACTTGCACCGAATGATCATTGGAGTCATAAGTGGGTATTACGCTACTCAGCGAATGTGAGGTGAGGCGAGGTTCGTTGCAGATTAGTTAGGTACACTTATATCTGCAGAAACAAACATTTACCCCGGCGGGAATCCTAACTTCTTGCATACGCAAGCCGGCTATTAGACTAATTTTGCATAAAGTCTCAGTTCATCATCATGTAAGCCGTAGGTCTTTCCTCCGTCGACCGAGACACGTTCTCGGCTTGCCCGTTGACGAGCTCACCGCCGCTAATCCGGAGGTGACGTCAACCCGTCCCACATTAGCTGTTAGGCACACTTTCAATAACCGGTCCCGCCGGCGGGGCCGAAGAATACACTCTTCCATATTAAGGTTCAGTTTTGCACCTGGACGTTAACCATCAATAGATATAAAAATCTGGTAACAGTCCAAGCCGTGGTTCGAACATAAGTGGTGCCCTTGAGCTTGTTGCCCTAACACAACTTTTGCGACTGGGCGCCTTCTGCGCTCGCCTTAGTGCGTTAATATTGTCATGACCATCTGCGGTCAACAACATATATAATAATTTCGAAAAAAAAAATGTCAGCCGTAGGACTGCCCTCCACGTCCATTGCTGAACTCATGCCTCCCGTATATATTTGTATATATGTAGCTGTGGTAGTGTGGTAGTATGTATAGCTGTAGATGATGATGATATAAATAATGCTGGAAAACCGCACTTTCTTCCCCCAAAGAAGGCAGAGCTTGTGTTATGAATACAATTATTACCATATTGGATTTGTATTTGCACCTGGTCGAACGTTACACAGTAACAGTCATATTTTTATCGGCGTTTTACGGCGAAGACAATGTATAAGTAAACACTTTTTGACTGTGACTTTTATACATAGGAAAACACGGAAAATGAAAATACATTACGAAAAGAAGAAGAAAACCGTAATACTAATACGCCAAACATCAAAAAACGATTCACGCTAGCACAGGAATAGTCTTATTTTTATCGGCGTTTTACGTTTTACGGCGATGTCCAGGGCTCCCATATCCACGTCTAAGACAATGTATAAACACTTTTTGACCTTGGCTTTCGTAAAATTCGTTACGAAAATAAAAACAAAACCGTGTCCTTAACACGCCAAACATCAAATGATTCACCGGCAAAAATAAGACTGTTACGGCGCTAGCGCAGTAACAGTCTTATTTTTGGCTCGTTTTTCGCCTGTGTCGCGTTCCCGATTCCACGCCTAAGACGCTCCTTGGACTCAGCATCTCACATAAGCTGGTCTCCCTAAGTTACACTAGGAAGTTGTAATCGGCTTAGCCCGTTGTATGGGTAATATTCACAAAATTACCGCAACCTACAGCGGCGGATTAAGAACGAAAGTGCTCTTTGACATAATTAAGCTCTCAGTTACTACAGTGCTGCTACTTGTAGTACTTGGATTCGAAGTAGTACAAGTAACTACGCCAATGTATTCAGAGGGCGCACATGTCGCATTCTATTGTCGTATGACGATAATAGAGGTAGAATGCGACATGTGACGCCATCTGTGGCGCAGCGGGCGAAGGTCCGCCTGCGACGCAAGATGTTGCGGGTTCGATTCCCGCCTCGGGACAAATGTCTATACGATCTGCAGATATTTGTAAGGGGTGTTCTGGAGGTTTTTTTTTAAATATCTAAGTAAATCTATGTCTATATATATGTACACTCAGAGAGGCAAAGGTAGAACGCTTGAACTTGTCCCTAAAGGTCGTTTCTGACTGGGGTGATGCCAACCTGGTCAAGTTCAATGCCACTTAGACCCAGGCGTGTCTGAAAAAAAGACCGTTTGAACTGTCTCCCTCTTTCCAAAATGTGTCTGTACCGATGACTAATCAACTTGAACTCCTTGGCGTTACCCTCTCGTCGAATCTGAATTTTGGCTCCTACATTGAGTCAAAAGCGCAAGTTGCCGCTAAAAAACTTGGTATCCTCTCTAAGGTGCGACGGTACTTCGTACCAGAACAACTACTTTGCTCAAAGCGCAGGTTAGATTATGTATGGAGTACTGTTGCCACCTTTGGGATGGCTCTGCCAAGTATCAACTTGAGGCTCTGGCTGGAGTCGTTAGAAATGCGTGCAAAAAGAATCATAGGCAATGTCACATTACTCGAGTCACGATTACAAAGCCTAGAACATAGACGTAAGGTGGCCAGCTTATCGGTATTTTATAGGATACATTTTGGAGAATGTGCTTTCGAGTTGCACAATTTATATCCGCCAGCCCCTTTTTTCTACCGTACATCCAGGGAAACCCTGCCAAGGCGCCATAGGTACATGGTAGAAATACCATACGTACGCATGAAACGCTTTGATTCCACATTTTTAGTGCGTACTGCGAAGATCAGGTATTCGTTTCCAGAGTCAATATCGCCCGAAAAGTACAATTGGGTATCTTCAAAGCAAGGGTAAACAGGTACCTTCTAGGCAAGCGTGTCCATCATAGACCATATCATTGCTTAACAGCAGGCAAGATGTGGTCAAACGCAAGCCTATAATACGAAATAAAATAAAAACTAGCTCTTCTTAGCTCGGGGTTAGTTGATCCTGTGTGAATTACCCAGCAATTACTAGTTAATGTTTTATTTTATTGACGACCTCTGTGGCTTAGTTGGTCTAATAGCCAGGGTTCGAACCCCGTCGAGGAACTAATATTTGCTTATCTAATAAATATTTGTCGCCGGCTGCGTTTATTATATGGATGACTAGCTTTTGCCCGCGACTTCGTCCACGTGGAAGTCATAAAACGTAAAATCCCCATTTTCACGCAGAGCCACTTTGATTCGAAAATATAAATCCCATTTATTTCCTATCCCGTGGGTATTTCGAAAAATCCCTTCTTAGTCCATCTCTAGGATACTTAAGGTATTGTGCCAAATTTCAAGTCTTTAGGTCCAGTGGTTTAGGCTGTGCGTTGATATATCAGTCAGTCAGTCAGTCAGTGAGTCAGTCAGGACCATGCATTTTATATATTAATATTTAATATTGTTCACAATTTTGTTAATAGATAAGTATGCATTTTAAAAAACATATTTTATATCAATTACCTGGTTCCATAGTAGTTTGTATGAATCACTTGCTGTTTAATTTTCCTCTGCTTATTGACGTTATCCGCTTAAAAGATGGACAGTACGTCATTTGCCATTCTCAATGATTATTCCCGATACGTTTAAGCATATTAATCTGAATATATTTAGCAGTTCTAGTTAACTCGAAAGCTATCTGGTAGGGGTCGCTCAAAAAATAAGTAGTCCGCCATCTTGGGTGTTCCGCCATGTTTGATTCAGAGTGACGTCATTTCATTTTTGAGTTACTCTCAGCAAGCCCTATCGTTTAATACCCATGTTATAGTAGTACAATAAAAGTAAGTAGCCCGCCATCTTGGGTGTTCCGCCATGTTGGATTCAGAGTGACGTCACATAGCTGACATGCATTGTCATCCAAAGAAAACATGTATACAAAATTTCAGCTCAATAGATTGAAGATATCTGCTTCAAAATTGAATTGCAAGATTCCGCGAACAAACATAATTACTGTATGTACATACATACATACATACGGGGCAAGCTAAATAAATGCTTGTAAAAACCAAACAAGACTACGGTACGGTACATGATGAATTCCCGTTTTAAATCCCCTTCCGAATTCAGTTGTTTGTATACTCTAGTCAATTTCGTCCAGTGCTCTAGATCCGACCCTGCCTCCAGTGAGTACCGTTATTTGAATAATTGATGTGGCTCCTGTGAGCTCGCGCAAACATTTGCCATCCGCAATCAAAGGTACAACTCCGTCAAAGCCTTAACATAAAGTTGCATAAAAGCAGAATATCAGAAATCTGAATATTGGGTATGAACGTTAGATCAGTATTTGAATCTTGGTCGGCTTGTGATCAAAGCTTTTATGTATTTGCTTTTTGAATACTGATTTTGAACTGGTGACATCTCCAGTTCTGTGTGCAAAATTAAAATTAAAAGTCAAAGAACATGTTATTCTATGACTTTTAATTTTAATTGTATATTTTTAGGGTTCCGTGCCCAAAGGGTAAGAACGGGACCCTATTACTAAGACTCCGCTGTCTGTCTGTCTGTCACCAGGCAATATCTCATAAACCGTGATAGCTAGACAGTTGAAATTTTCACAGATGATGTATTTCTGTTGCCGCTATTACAGCAAATACAGAATAAAATTAATATTTCTGGGAGGCTCCCATACAACAAACGTGATTTTTTTGCCCTGTTTTGCTCGATTTTAATAAAGACAACAGGTCTACCTTTTGCCGTAAATAAAAACGCTTAAATTATTAAATATTCACAAAATATCTATCTGTATATTCATTTTAAAATAAAATAAATATATAAGGGGGCTCCCATACAACAAACGTGATTTTGATGCCGTTTTTTAATCGATATTAATATAATTGATGATTTGAGGTGTTTGTTATAACTTGAGTATTACATTAATAAAAGTTATTAAAAGTTTAAAAATAAAAAAAAAAAAAATAAACTGTTTATAGACTCATAACTAACTTAACTTCTTTCTATAAGATTTCTTAGCGATTTTTTGCATGCTAACATATTTTTTACGAGGCAATGTTCTATAAGGGTCTTGATTTAAATCCGATTGACCGGAGTTCCATCACTCCCAAAGGCCGAATGAATATACAGCATTCATCATTAAATTACGGGCACGGGTTTATGTGTAATTACGGGTTACATGAGACCTTACAACTCTGTCTCAGGGTGAGCGCATTACGGGATGTTAATACCCGGAGAAACGCTGCTGCCCATATGGAGGTATTCTTTTGCAGATTCCTACAGCATCCACGGGCAAGAGAGGAGGGGAAACATTCTACTACCGGCACCCCACGGCAGCGTTAATCGTAAAATAAACCTCTATACTAGTTACTTTCCCGGGTTCCCGAAATAAACAGTTGGAAAACTTACAATGTATCAAAGGCCGAGAGAATATTCCGGCATTCTGAGCAGCAGCAATGTTTACGCGAACCTGCATTTTGTACGTAATTTCGAATCAAAATCTGTTTGGTTTGTCGGTTAACGAGGCATTATTTGAACTGAAAGTGAGGCGATGCACACAGTCTAAATCTAAACAGAATAACTGCATTATTGTCCAAACGAATGGATAACTTCTAGTTGGTAAAACTTAACCTTGCGACTTAATGCCAAGTGACTTGAATAGGGCTGGGACAATGTTGAACATATGACGGTAATGTTGATTACAATGACTCATCGGCAACGCACATCACTATTTATTTCGTGCAGTCCCATCCATAAAGTACGAGGTTACCACAGGTTATCTATTTATTAATAGATATTTTATATTTAGGTTAATTCTTTTTATGAATATTACTATTAGCCATTGGTGTCCCACTGCTGGGCAAAGGCACTCTCTACAAACGCCTCGATCCAGCTCATTTATACCGATACAAAATTCAGAACTTAATAAGCGGGATTTTGATGACATTTTTCGCATCGATTAAGTTAGATATATGGACTATATATATATACATATATATTAGTCATTTTAAGAAACAAAAATATTTTTTTATACGTACACAAAAACAATGGCAATGCATTGAGTCAAAATGCGGCGTGACGACATGCCTTCGTAGGTACAGTGGCAAGTTTTGACGTCACGAGCACAAACCTCCTAAAATTTAATACACTAAGAATTTTTCGATAGTATTTAAAATATAAAAATTAAACGAGGATCTACATGTTCATTTAGAATTTCGATCATATCCCGTCAATATGCCTATTATCACCAAATAAATAATTATCTCCGTATTGTAATTATCGCCGTTGGGCGCCGGCAGTAGAACGTTGACCCTCCTCTCATGCCCGTGGATGCATTAAGAGCC
This sequence comes from Pasiphila rectangulata, assembly GCA_963082625.1. Lineage (NCBI taxonomy): Eukaryota > Metazoa > Arthropoda > Insecta > Lepidoptera > Geometridae > Pasiphila > Pasiphila rectangulata. Next base: position 9,005,968 of record OY720240.1, read on the forward strand.
TGCCAAGAGATACCTCCGGAAGATGGGCAGCAGCGTCTTTCGCCCTTTCGCTCGCCAACCCGCCTGCCAAGCGTGATGAGTATGGCAAGTATCTCACAGAGACCCTTGCATTGGTCATTAGTGTTAGGGTTTTATGGCTGAAATGATGAAATAATTATCTAGTCTATGTTAACCAGCTCCGATCTTATCATAGTTACAAAATGAATATTTTCAGAAAACTTTTTACGGGTTAAATTAAATATTAAAATAGTGAAACAGTCTGTTAAGGTACTATTTAACAAATTTTCTCGCGAATTGACTCGCGTTATTCTGTGAACATTTTAAGCATTTCCTGTTGCCGAAATTAATATCGAGCAAAAAACGGCAAAAAATCACGCCTGTTGTATGGGCACCCTCCTCAAATATTTGTTTAATTTTAATTTAATAAAGTGAATATACTCGTACAACGAAATATTCTGAACTGTCTCTAAAATACTCCAACCGGTAAGCTTATTTACACTTGAGTATTTCCCTCGTTTTTGCCGTGGGGTGCCGGCTGCAGAATGTTACCCCTCCTGTCATGCCCGTGGATGCAGTAAGAGCCTGCTAAGGGATCCTCTGAAAGATGGGCAGCAACGTCTTTCCGTGTATCAAAATCCCATACTGCGTTCAAAAACCCGCCTGCCAAGCGTAGTGAGTATGGCAACTGCCCCTCATGGAGATCCATGGGAAGCCTGTGTTCATCAGTGGACGTTTTATGCTTGAAATGATGATGATTGAACAGATTCCCTACTTATCCGCCTAAACTATGTCTAACCAGTGAAACCCATGAAACGGAATAATGTTCCGAATGAACTTGCAGCCATTAGCGGCTCTGCCTTTCGGGAAACAAAGCTTTGTGTTATTTTGCGGAATTACGTACTTTGCCTACAATTTAATCCCAACTAAGATGGTTTGTTACCGAGCTGTGAAATACCTTCGATGAACCACTATTCAATACCTAGACCAACTGCGATTTCGTTCTAGTTAAGTTTAATTTTTGTTCTAGGGTTCTAGTTAAAACCTTTGTTAGACTTGATGGCGTTGTATTTTAATAAGGAGATAATTAGTCAATTTGTAATCGGGTGTGTATTGACGGTAAATTATACCATGTGTTCTGTCTTAGAAAGTTTTTATTTAGCTTTCACATTTAGAAAAAACACTAATTATATAAACTTAACGTTCCAAACATTACCTGTAAAAGAGAGATAGGACATCTATAGTTTATTTGTCGCTCTTTTTACACTGAACAATTATTTTACCCAATATTAGAGTGACTCAAATGTCAGCCATATAGAATAAAAATTATGCTGTTTCACCAAATATCGCGATCTATCGAGTCCACTAAGACAACTCATCAATGATATTTGAAGCGCGAATAAGCGCTGAGCTGAGCGCAGTACGAGATGTTGATACACGGAAAGACGCTGCTGCCCATTTTTCGTTGGTGTCCCTTGGCGGGTTCTTACTGCATCCACGGGAGAGAGGAGGGGCAAAATTCTACTGCCGGCACCCTACGGCATTTACCTGTGTCTGATAGCGGAGTGGTTGGACACAGACTGTATTTTTATGGAGTACTGGACGAGAAAGCATGTCAAGCTTCTTGACCTTTTTTATAATATAGTTTTAGCTTTAGTATGTGAACCCTATTATCTCATAATTGTCATAACATGGATTACTGTATTGAACTTTTTCCCTCTGTAATCTGAAATAGACGGTTTTTAATTTACATTATTGAAACATTAAATGAACAAATTGGAAGCAGCAATATCCATGGTCATTTGTGTAAGACATTCGATAAGTAGACTATCAACCGTTCGTACGACCGGCATCGCAAGTCCATGAGGAATAACTGAACTTTGTATCTCCAACTTGCAAGTTTAGAAGCGGTTGAATTTATTTTATACTGGAATACCTTAAACTGACGTAAAAACATACACCAACATCTAAGAACAGGTCTACGGATAAATACGGAACTCTACACAGCGTGTGCCCAGACACGAACCTAGCCAAAGTTATTTAAAATCTTTTTACATAGGAAAACATCAAAATAGCTGTGTTACCTTAATGTATAAGTGCTATGATTGCATAATATGACTAGGTTTATTCAAGGTTTTCTATAAACATGGATTGCTTTCAGAAATAAAGGCAGTCATTTTACTTCAGCTTCATCATCATCATCTCAGCTGTAGAACGTCCAATGCTGGACCTCGAAAGACCTCCCTCCCTCCCTCATGGATGTATTGATCACGAGGGGTTGCTGCCAAACTCGCCACGTTTGGCAGGCGGGGTGACGAGCGCAGTACGAGATGTTGATACACGGATGGATGGCTGCTGCCCATATTCCGGAGGTATCCCTTAGCAGATTCTTACTGCATCTGCGGGCAAGACAGGAGGGGCAATATTCTACTGCCGGCGCCCCACGGCAACGCATCTTAGCTATCAGTAGATTCTACTGGAATAACAATTCCTACCCTGTATACGGCATGTAAGTTTTTTGAGTGCACACACAAACAATTCTCTTGATTAACTGCGCTACATTCAGCTTAGTTCCAAATTGCAACAACTGTGTTGCAAAGTTGTTAACAATTTAGCTTACTTTGTAACATAAATTATGCCTTGTTGCCATGCGGTTTTGCGGATGTCACTAGTCTCTAGATACTGGCATTCGATTAAGTTTTCATTTTATGGCGATAAGGATGAGGCTTGCATAGTACCGTGGGGAGTGACTCAAAATAGTGATGATCTTTATCGCCTTGTCATGAAATGCTTTTTTCCCTCACTTGGCAAAAAAAGTTATCTGAAGCGAACGAATTCAGTTATGTACTTTATTCAATTTAAATGTGTGTTGTTCTTTTATTGTAAGTTTACTATTCTCTGTAGCGTTTTGTTCTATTGAATAAACACTTATTGACTTTCAAAACCTAATCCAATGCCAGCACCTGGAGACGAGGATGAGGCTTGCATAGCGTCATAGGGAGGGAATCGAAATAGATACATGGCATCCTAACCAAGCCTCATCCTTATCTGTAAATCAAATTATCACAGTATGTTTGGCTCTTACTGAACTGTTTGTCAGGAGTCAGCTCCTTTCATTTATTACTGTCTCATTTCAGCCGTTAAACGTCCACTACTTAACACCCGCCTCCCTCACGGATCTCCATGAGGGGTAGTTGCCATACTCACCACGCTTGGCAAGCGGGTTGGCGAGCGCAGTACGGGATATTGGTACACGGAAAGACGCTGCTGCTCATCTTCCGGAAATATTCCTTAGCAGGCTCTTACTGCATCCATGGACATGGGAGGAGGGGTAACATTCTACTGCCGGCACCCCACGGCAACTGCCGTTATTACTGTCTAAATTTAATAAAACTAATTAATCATAATATCCAGTAGTGATTGAAATCGGGCTACGAATGATAAAAGGATTAAAATGCAAAGTGTGATATAGAAACTGTGAAAACATAATGGAGATAAAATATGTTTTTTAAACTACAAAATGACGAGACAAGCCGAAGACAAGCAGAAATAGGTATGGTGGTAGTACTTCCCCGGATGAATATTCACAAAAAGTTGTACTACTACGAAAATACGTATACGGTACGTTACTTGTTGCTTTACTCTACTTGTGGCGATACACAACGTTGACAGCTTGTCTCCGGATTATCGGAGAAAATGAGAGGAACTCCAGCAAAATGTTCGTACACAATTTTTAGCGTAGATGGATCAACAGATTGTATTAACTTCTGACACTTAAAGTAAAGTTTTGGAAAGTTGAATGAAAAAAACAGGATTGATGTTTTACTTACAACCCTAGTTGATGCATTGATGTACGCATGACCCTCTTTGACGGACGTTAACAATGTTAGGTTCGTCATCATCTTGCTGGCTTCAAGCTTCGGTCTGTTTAAGTTAAACTAGCACTCCCGACGAACTTCGTAACGCCTCAGAATTAACTACTCTATTTCTACTACTACTATCACTGCTTTTCTACTACTATTCTTAAACTGTTGCTAAGACATGACTGATAGGAAAGCATTTTCAAAAAGTTATCAGATCACACGTATAGCCAAGCTTCTAACTATACACGCTTAAGTATACAGGCCCTAACTTCGCAAACTCTATAACTTACTCAAAATATGTGGCAAAATATTTTGGTGGGATTTATTTACGTTAACGTTTATGTTATTATATTATAAGGGATTTATTTAGTTTGAAGATATTCGTGGCGCAGTTCGATTCTCGCCGTGGGACAAATGTAGGTTTTTTGCAGATATTTGTCTTAATATTTTAATGTATTTACGAAAAAATAATAGTTTTCTATTAACCATATGCTACACAAGCTCTGCTTACTTTGGGGTCAGATAGGTCTGTGTGAAACGTCCAGATTTATTTATTTATTATTTCTTTATGACATAAACAACCTACCAAAGTAATTTGTAAACTGAAACAAAAATATGAGTCGTTATTTAAAAACTCGAATGCAAACATTTTTGTTCAATAACATGCAACATTGTATCAAGCAATTCAGAGCTTTTCACAAGAATTTGTTTATCCATGAAAACCAAACAGCGCTGCAAAAATGAAAACAAAATCCTCCAATTCACGTATCGATTGCATTGGGAAACATCTATTCTTCCTTTACTCACCAAAAATCTCAAATAAAACAAACCTTGCAATTCATATTTGTCCGAAACCCGACTTTCAGTTGTTTCGAAAAAATTGTTATTGATTGGAACATCGGATTTTTGACTTCTCATCCCAATAAAAGAACTGTAGGTCCAACGCTGGTTTCCATACGTCCACTATTTTGTTATTTCTCAATCAGAATGCAAAATTCGATAGGTACGCTTAGATTGTCGTCTGCCGTGGAGTGCCGGCAGTAGAATGTTATCTCTACTCTTGTGGATGCAGTAAGAGCCTGATTAGGGATACCTCCGGAAGATGGGAAGCAGCGTCTTTCTGTGTATCAACATTCCGTACTGCGCTCGCCAACCCGCCTGCCAAGCGTGGTGAGTATGGCAGCTACCCCTCATGGAGGTCCATGAGGGAGGCCAATGTTCAGTAGTGGATGTATTACGGCTAAAATGATGATGATGACTTAGATTGTCAGTATGAATTCCTATTCAGTTGAAAAATAACTAACCGAATAGTTTGCAACATTAATTTGCAAAGGTTGGGGAAAATTTTTAACACCTTGAGGGTAGCTCTTCTTTTGAAGTTAAAAGACAATTATTTGTCCTGTAATAAAACCTTTACAGGGCTATTAATTGTCAATTGTCAAACAAAAGCAGATAGGTGTAAAATTTATAAAAATATGTTTTTACGAAAGAAAAATTACATTGGACGGCATGTTTCGATTTCTCCTACCACTTTCGGATCAGAAGTTGGGTGCACGCACATACCACTCGGCAAACACAACTTGAATATGAGTTCGAAAATAAATTAAGTCTTAAGGTTATTTTTTGTAGTGTTAAACCAGACTTGGTAGAACATTTCAAGGAAATTAAAAACCTCAAAAACTTATAATTCCGTTATAGGTTCATCATCATCAACAGAACTTATAGTTCCGTGGTTCGGACCCACGTCCGAGTCCGACAGATCGATCCTTGACCCTTACTAAAGCCTCTAAGTGTAAGTGCTCTAACTAGTAAGCTACGGAAAACGTCGAAATTCTTGATAAGGACATATCGGTTGAGCACCGATAGAGTGTCGTCTACAGGTAACTACTAGAGTTCTCTTGTTCATTGTCTGAAGTCTCATTTAGTAGCACTGACTAGAGATGTCGTTATAGCCAGTCATAGCTTATTCTATAGTTTGTCATTATAGTTTTGAACCACACTTAACTAAAACATTTCAAGGAAATGAAAAACCTTATATTGTTCCGTAGCCTAGTTGTTAAAGCACTTCCGGCTTTAGTCGTCAAGCCTATTGAGTTCAAAATCGAAACAATGAACCGAGATAAAATTAATCGCTTAAGAACTGCAGTTGAAATTGATTTTTTCGAAGGGGGCACACAGAGTGTGTAAATCTTTTACAAACCTCGTTGCATAAGTTAATAGACCAACCTTTTAGCTCAGCCCAATAAGCTCACTCGATTAATCCAATGAATCTTTGATTCGGCACTATACTACCCATTGTGTGTGTGCCTTCTCTGGCGATGAACAATATACCCTATCTATTCGTATAAGGTAGTTTTGAATTAGTTATACAAGTAATGGGCTTAAGCGTCCTTTCATGATCCATTAAGTAAATATAACTGGCAATATGTGATAAGAATACCTATTCCCAGCAGTGGGACTAAAAAGTTCACTAGAATATTGAATATGGTGTTAATAATTATTATTAATTAATTAGTTTTTGTATACAACATATTTAAGTATTCTTGAGACCTTTTTTAGTACCAGTGCTGGGAATAATCTATACATGACTCTGTTTAAGCTCAAAACAGAGATAAGTGGAAAGGAAGCCTTTTCCCTGCTGTGAGAAACATCAAGCTTATAAAAAATCCGTTTGATTTTATCAATTCATCATCATCATTCCAGCCGTAAAAAGTCCACTACTGAACAGGCCTCCCTTATGGATCTCCATGAGGGGTGGTTGCCATACTCACCACGCTTGGCAGGCGGGTTGGCAAGCGCAGTACGGGATGTTGATACATGGAAAGACGCTGCTGCACATCTTTCGGGGGTATCCCTTAGCAGGCTGTTACTGCATCCACGGGCATGAGAGGACATTCTACTGCCGGTTTTATCAATTTTATCAATTACTTAATAAATAATTAATAATAATAAATAATGTTCTTAAAATAGTTGATCAGTCATCTAGATTATGAGAAAAACACGTATGTTATATGGGAACCTTAAATATTTTTTTTAATCTGTTTGTATTATTTGTTGTTATATCGGCAACTGAAATACATCATCTGTAAAAATTGTCTACAGACAGACAGACAGCTGGACAGACACACGGACAGCGGAGTCTTAGTAATAGGGTCCCGTTTTTACTATTTGGGTACGGAACCCTAAAAACGAAGAAAGAATATCCATCACGCTCAAAATCTAGCTGCTAAAAAGGCAACACTAGGACCATAATCATAAGTGTGGTCTTCTTTTTTAGTTATATTTATGATATTGTTAATACGAAGGTAATTATGTACTTTATTTATTAGCTAGGCAGTCTTCCGTGAATTACATTTATAACGTAGAATCACGAACATCTAGAATTGAATACCCTTGGTGCAACAGGATCGTCTTGGCATAGCGAAAACTTTACGCAGAACGATGATTACTCCTCATCTCAGCTACAGGACGTCCACTGTTGGACATAGGCCTTCCCTCATTCATTTCCAGTACTCGCTACGCTTGGCAGGCGAGTTGGCGAGCGCAGTACGGGATGTTGATACACGGAAAGACGCTGCTGCCCATGTTCCAGAGGTGTCCCTTGGCAAACTTTAACTGCATCAAGGGGGAAGAGAGGAGAGGCAACACTCTACTTCCAGCACCCCACGGCACATCGTTTCTTACAGAAATGAAAAATAAAATCAATTTGTTTTTAATTCTGACGGTATCCGAACCCGCGCGTTACGACATCGGCACATTAAATATCTCGTGATATTTTTGTGAGATGGCGCTAACGGTGCTATGTGACCAATAAACAGTCAAGACTAGTGATTCTTGTCTTTTTTAAACTTTCGCGATCACAACACATTATTAACATACATATAACCGGGTATTTATCGCGTAAATTACCTTTATTATTTCCCGACGTTTCGCTTGGATTGCACCAAGCATGGTCCCTAGAAAACTGACGTTCTGGAGGTACCGCAGCAAAGCGAAGGCGTTTGTTGAACTACCCTCACTTGATCTTCATAAAAATTATTAGGGCCGGTTTCCACTTGGACAGCACACTACACTGACTGTATCCACATACTGAGTTGATTTTTCACGCCGAGTACACTTTGTTATCACTGGATTCCACGAGGCAGAGTCTGAAACCGTGATTCTGTAGCCAGACGGTAACGGTGGATCGCAGAATGGAATTTTTTTTCTAAATGTTTTTCATTTCTACAAATTATATATTAGTGTGTGCTTACACTTAAAAATTTGGCTTTTGGTTCTTGATTTAAGTTAACCCACTTGTAAAAATTCCGCTGTGGATAGTTGCATCGCGATTATTCCACCATTTACTTAGAGCGCTCAAAACATTTGTACGTGCAACAAGAGTCTCAGGTCGTTAGGCAGACATGCTTGGTTTAGGGAATACGGTTCTATGATAAATAGCATTTAAATTTAATATTAATGTTTCTTGGAGATCTACGTTCTGGCTAGACTAACGCGTGAGATTCAAATGTGTTTCGCGTAACAGAACCGTTTTAGAGATACCTTAACACACATAGTAGTATTTAAGTCGTATTTACGTGGTGTGCCGGCAGTAGAATGTTACCCCTCCTCTCATTCCCGTGGATGCAGTAAGATACCTTTGGAACATGGGGAGCAGCGTCTTTCCGTGTATCAACATCCGGTACTCCGCCCGCCTGAGACCTGTGTTCAGTAGTGGACCTTTTACGGCTGAAATGATGATCATTGACAATATTGGGGTCAGGGATTTTAACTTTTTCGAACAATTACAAAACACACGGAATTTAAATTTTATAAACTTCAAATTGGTAGTTCATTTATACGATCGGTTAACTGTTACATCATGAAACAAACCCAAAAACTGCTCTATAAAAACATACATTTTCACAATACTGGTGAAAGAAACTGATTAATGTCTCTAAATTTTCTGTACATATGAGTACAAATTTCTATAACGTCCCGTTCGAAATGGTTGTTGTATTTTAGGTAAGGAGTTTTTATATTAAAATATAGTTACTGTTTTGGCGCTTACGACTTCGCTACGAGCTCGTAGATTTTGGCGCCAGTTTGAATGAAGGCAGTCTCATTCAGTTGGCGTTTTAACATTGTAATTTAAACAAATAAATTTAAATAATTGTTTATCAATGCGTCGCCTTAATTATACTTTGTAAGAATTGGTAAACGTAAACGTTGAAATGTCGAATATATTAAACTAAATGTTAGTAACATACCGATATTTACTCGTCTGTGCCTGTAGAGATGTAATAATATTTACCCAACATTCAACTTTTCTATTAATTTAAGATATTTTGTAAAGTTGTCAATTTTGAAAGCTGAAATAGTAAAAGCATTTCTTAGACTGTAAATGGATCAGGTAATCCAAACCGAATTATCCATTTTATTGCTAATGCTGGATCAAGATGTCTTTCCCGATGTATTGTGGAACTATAAATACCTACCTGCATCAAAGAACCTATTATTCTTCGCGTTTCTTATGCTAAGAGATAAAATAGCATTCCTTTAGTACAAAGAACATGCAAAATTGAATCTGTCGAAGGATGTTTCAGGATTTCAGGGTAAACCTTGTTTACGGCTTGTATTTTTACATTATAATGAGCAACCCATTTGAATCTAAAGCAGGGGTAGTTTCTGTGATTCAGTGTTTCTTCATTTAAATTCGGGATGACCTGATTCAAACGTTTTTGGTTAAAGCTTTGGTGAAAATTTTAGTTTATTTTCAGTGGATTATATTATTTTGGTTGTGAATTTTTATTTCAAGTTCGTATGCATTCAGTCTATACCAGACCACATTTTCTTGATGTTTGAATGATAAATCGTTTTCTTGTTTAATCTCGTTAGCACAGTTATTACTCCATAGATGATTCTTTGAATGATGGAGAACCGTGTGTTGATTGGTTCAAGCGTGATAAGAAATCAGTCATCTTGCAATATCCAAACTAACTAATATCCTTCTTTCTCTCTCCAGCCATAGGACATCCACTGCTGGACAAAAGGCTTCTCTCATTGATCACTAAGTACAGATCATAAGGGGTTGTTGCCATACTCACCACGCTTAGCAGGCGCGTTGGCGAGCGTAGTACGGGATGTTGATACACGGAAAGACGCTGCTGCCAATCTTCCGCAGAGATCCCTTGGCAGAGGAGTGGGGGGTGGCTACATTCTATTGCCAGCACCCCATGACAATATCCTTATTAATATTAAGACAAAAAAATTAATAATTAAAGTGACAGTTCTGTTTTGCTTCTTTCACTCACTTTGGCTTAAAAGTTTTCTGAAGCGAACGAATTAATTTATTTTCGCTTATTCAATTTAAATATTTTTTTGTTTTTCTTATGTAAATTAACATTTTGATGAGGTATTTGTATACAAGTAAAAAAATATTATTGACTTGATTTCGAGTGGCAGAATAGGTCTGACCCTTCCCGAGGCACAAACGTTCGTATTTGCAGATACTTTTTAGGTTTTTGTCCGGGTTTTTAAAATGATGACACCTGCTTGGCAGTCGGTCACGGTATGTTAATGATTATGTACAGAAGAGTGCAAAAACGGAAATCAAAGTTTACACAACACAACGACGGTGCAACGGTGTTGTAGTAAGGGGCTATTATTTATTAAAGATAGTTATAACCCCTCATTTTAATATTATTAAAATGAGGGGTTCACAAAAAGGCGAAAGGGGATTCATCCAAATATTATTTGGATGAATCCCCTTTCGCCTTTTTGTGATCTTACGTGAAATTTGGTGACATAAATACTCCAGCGCAATATGTGTCAAAGGTTGACTAATTGCCTTTGTTAAAATGGCTTTACCATGTTAACCTGTGCCTTTGTAAGTTCAAATTATGCACTTATGCAGCCCGCGTACACGTACAACTTATTACCTTTCTAGCGAGCAGACTACATTAAGTTGCCGAGCTTGGTTGACTCCGTATTGATCTTATTTTTTCTGTAGAAATATCATAATGTATTTTAGTACTTTATTTCTTCTTTCATATAACAGAAATACACGAAATATCGGAAGTTATACCCATTTATGCTATTCGTGCTCGTTCGCGCGACAATAATTTACAAAAAATGGTGTATTATTATGTCAGTGGAATTTATTACTTTATTTATCAACTGGCATATTTTTTTGACATTGACTATTGAATGATTCATCGTTTCTTACGGCATCTATTTAACAACTAGCATATATTTTTTCACATTAACTATTGAATGATTCATCGTTTCTACGGCGGCATCTACACTATGTATTATTAGAGACTGCTAGAGCTGAGGGGAAAGTACAATATTTTTAATATAAACGAGTTTTCGTTTCGTTAAATTTTAAGAACAAGATATAAAACATCTTCAATGTATTTAAACAAACAAATTGAATCATCGTATATATGTATATTTTTTATATTTATTAATTTTCATGTTAATTGACATTGATTGACCAAATATTATTTACAAAATTGACCTTAAACCTTAGCACTACCTAAAGCTTCTTTACATCAAACGGCATAACAAATTCATACATAATGTATAAACGGCTTAATGGAACTGGCATGGGATAAATAGTAATGAAGCGACACAGAAATGGAACTCCATTTAAAGTGTATTTACTTATTATTATTCTAATTAATTTTAATGTTAATTCTTATTTTTTTACTACCTTAAAACCTCTATATTAAGAAATAAATCAAAATTGTGAATCACTGACCCAAGCAGTCGGTTACTAGGATTCAGAGGAACCTCTTTACAATAGGTACTTATTATTATTTATCAGCCTTTACTGTCCCACTGTAGAGCAAAGACCTCCCTTCTATTCACCCTTCTCTGTCTTGTACTACTGTCCGATCTTCCATTATTACTTACAGATTAATAATTGATTATACTCGTAATATACGCACTTCACAAAAGCTTTAATACAAGTAATCTAATACGCCTGACTTCGTATTCTTACTTAAATATCTAGCTGACCTAGCTCTGAACGCGTAGTATTCGGATTAAAATTAGCCACTCAGGAGATTAAAGTTGAATATAAACTAGAAGGTATACAGGTTTAATATAATTTATTCTCAACAAGACAAAAGTCACTTACATGATAACAGGCGTAATTTACAGTTCGTCGCTCGAGTTGAAATGCCTATAAATACCTATATTTATAACAGTGCTTTGTCTTAACAAAGCGTACGTTGAGTTGGCGAATCAATTATGATCAATTACGCCTATTTTCTTTATATTTTTCTAAATACTTTGTTACACTTTCATCAAGATCATATTTTTTTTATAATTTATAATCAGCATTATAGGACAATAAAGGCTAAAAAAATCCGGGCAATAGCGAGTCGGACTCACGCACCGAGGGTTCCGTGCCATCATACTATTATATATATGTCGCGCATGTATGTTATATATAATATATGATAAAGGCGGTTTATATTTGCTGGAGAACCTTGACAGCGCCATCTCTTATCTGATAGCGGAGCTTATGTAGATTCTCAGCCGTTAGTCTGATGGCCAGGTCCACGTCAACTGCTGGACATATGCCTCCCCATGGATCTCGAAGATCATGAGGAGATTGTTGCCATACTCGCCACGCTACACAGTTACAGTCTATATTATTTCTTAAACTTTTGCAACGACAACACATTATTTCCAATGTATTTGATTGTCGAGAATTTATCGCTTTATTTACCTTTAATAAGACACACATAAATATTTAATCTCTTTCAAGTTTCACTTCTACAACTTAATAGCTATCACTTGGAACAGCCGTGAGGTCAGGTCGAGTTGGCATTAAGAGCTTTCGGAAGGGACGGGGCGGGGGCAAAGTGAATATTATAACAAGAGAGCACAGGTAGTGTCTTGTCGACCTTTGGGGCCCTGATTGTACCTACGATGGACTTATCTGATGCAGCCATTAGAGAGATTTGAAAGCCTACACTTGAATTTTAATTGGTGAACTGGTTCGCGAACAATTACCTCCATAGCTAAGTTGGTCTAATAGCCGGCTGAGACGTAGAAGGTTGCGGGTTTGTTCCTGCCAGAGGACAAATGTTTGATTTATTTGCAGATGTTTGTCTCGAGTCTGGATGTTTTCTATGTCTAATAAGTGTTTTAACAAAAATATGTATTTAAATGTTCTAACAATCATCTGGTTTCCATAGGTTGATAGGATAACAGTGTTGTGTGTAGTGTCCAGCGATATTTACGTCCACTACTGAACACAGGCCTCCCTCATGGATCTCCATGAGGGGTAGTTGCCAAACTCACCACGCTTGGCAGGCGGGTTGGAGAGCGCAGTTTGCGAAGTTGATACACGGAAAGTCGTTGCTGCCCATCTTCCGAAAGTATCCTTTAGCAGGCTCTTACTGCATCCACGGGCATGAGAGGAGGTGTAACATTCTACTGCCGGCACCCCACGGCTAATCAGCATTATAGGACTAATAGATATAGAGAATAGATAGAATAGAAAATAATATATATTACACAAATATTAAAAAAATAGGACAATATAATGATATGATATATGAATATAATATATGACAAAGGCGGTTTATATTTGTTGGAGAACATTGACAGCGCTATCTCTTGTCTCATAGCGGAACTTATGTAGATTTATAACACTTTCGATGATTTCTAAAAAACTACGCCAATTAGAGAGTTCGTTTTAATTTTCCTGTAATCTTTACATACACTACTATAAGCAATAAAAGTTTCAGAGGTTTTTCTCTGCAAACTTCGGAGAAAAGGGGGGGAACGCTATATTTTTCAACCATTTTGTAAATAAGTTAAAAACTATACGGCTTAAAGCCATTAAAACCTTAACTATTTCAAATTTCAAGTCGTTAGCATCTTTCTTCATATTAGTTCTCGAGATATCCACTTGTGACAGACAGACAGACAAAGTGATTCTATAAGGGTTCCTTTTTACGATTTTGGTCCGGAACCCAAAAAAATCAGCTAGTCATGTTTCATGTTTTTTTAGTCAATAAATGTTAATCATGTTTTTTTCTTTCCAGGTAAGACAATCTTCGTTAATATCAAAATGTTATTCACTGTTGGTAAGTTATTCTCCCAACTTAAATATTCATACTAACAGCCTTTTACACAGGTTTCACTCGGATTCTGTACACAGAAGTAAAGTTAACGAGCAGAAGATATTTCGGGTAACACGGATGTACTGAGATCCTTGTCAATGCTTCAAGTTCTAAAACAAAGCTTATTTGAGGCACTAAACATTTTAATCAACATTAAACGCCACGTAGACATTTTGAATGACTCCTCAAGATTATAGTACAAAGTTATACTCATCTAAAATAGTTTGGGATTGTGTGCATAAATTATAAACTTAAGTTTATGCGCATAGTTCTTAAGAAGCGAATAGAATTAATGCGCGTAAAAATTGCTTTTCTTACAGCGGTTTTTCTACCGTTTGATGGTACGAGTTTAGTTAGTAATAGATAATGCTACATCACATTGAACCATTTAGTCCCAAACCAAACTAGAGTGTGAAAACCAAAAAAGTAGTAACATACATTATTATATTATGTACCTATTTGTAAATAAAACATAATTACACATAACTGTCTAAATCCAATCAGCCGCAAACTACTAAAATACATAGTTCTTTCATACCTTCATTTATACCACGTTGCTCCAAAAGAAAACTCTAACACTTTACGTAAACAATAGTCTTTTACAAGTCCTAACGTACGCAGTAACGCCAAGTCTGCGCTGCTCCTTATATTTCCAAGGCCTGCCTGTCTTGCCTCTTACAAACTCTTTGAAAGCTTTTATCATTGACTCCTGAACACATGGGACATTACTTGCTGAACAACTTTAATCGTAAATCCAGAAGTGTTATTACACGTAGAAGTTTCAGTTGAATAAAGAGAGATTTAAAAAATCGCAGGGATCTGTACGTCTGTACTACCAATGATTAAAATAAATGAAAAATAAGAAAAGCCTTATTTTCTTATCACCTAAAATGTAAATGTAATAATAGTTATTATGTATTTCTTTTATTGTTATTTTTTGACGATATGCAGGTTACACTATTTTGTACAAAGCTGAGTCACTGTGACGGTTACTGAGAAGCCTGAGACATACACGTCCATTTAATCGAAATTATATTTAACAGAAAAGTAGACTATGTTACTCATACATAACGTTAGCTACGTGAAGGCCTCATTAAAATCGATACAGTCTTTTTCGAGCCGAAAAAATCTGACAAAAAATTATAAACATGCTTTTGTGTTTATAGACACCGTATATAATTCTAAATGGATTTCTTATTAGCTGTAAATTTCTTGAAAAACTTACTTTAGGCAATTTTTTCATAATTCCAGCTAAAAAAGAGGCCACGGCCGCTTTGTGTTTTCTCCCAAAGTAACATCTAAATTACTTGAGCAAACTAAAGGCAATGAAATCATTAGCCCCAACAAAAGTTGAACAAGTCAAGACTAGTTACAGAAAATTATTTATTTAGCAAGGAAATGGCGTTTAGTAATTCAAGCGCGCGGTACATATTAATGGCAATCCTCTAAGAAACGGGCCTTTGTCCGATTGTAATATTATTGTGCTTAAAGCTACGAGGAATTAAATATGAATATTTGTCTGACAACAATACTTTGAAGGGTCAAACCGCTAGTTCTTTACTTCAGTTCGACTCGGGTTTGGTTAGGGATGGGAAAAGATATTTGTCGATAAATTAATTGATGATTTCGTAGAATTTGAGATTTTTATTTCTTATATTTTTTATAATTACTGCGTAAATTGGAAAGATAGATCGCCATAACATACTAGTATTATGCGTAAGCTTATTATGCAAACACCGAATATTTTTTTTAATCTAAGAAGTGATAAGCAAATAAATCGTTACGAATAAGAGAACTCTACAATACTTGTCCAGAGATATGCTGACTCTTACCTACCGGATAGAGTCGGAATATCATGTTTTGCTTATATATAAATAAGATAAATTTGTAGCCGATATGCAGATGGATCTTTTTTATATTTGTATATCGGTAATACATATTTATTTATTGCAACATGTTACAACTAATATATTTATTAGGTGTACGGACATAAATCAAAGTATTGCACGTCTTTTATTTTATATTAAAAGTTATTCTTAAGGTTTTACTGTTGTGTACAATAAAGTGTTCATACATACATATATTAATTCATGCATGTACTAGTAAATCTTACATTCTCGTATATAGGTATTCATTTTTATAATATTTTTTCTTATCGATATTCAACATCCCAGCACTATACAGAGGCAAGTAAGGACGTTTACTTAGGCGGTCTCTGCGGTCTGTTTCGGACGGGTCTATTTTACAATGAATAAGTTTAAGCTATTTACTTTTCTTGTAATGCCCCAGGCTGACTGACGACATTGTTAATAAATAAGTTACTTCTGACAGTATTTTGAAATAGCTCCTCCATTTACAATGATTAAAAAAAACATCGTGTTTTTGACAAGGCCAGCTTTCCGAGCAATTTGAAATAAAAAAGTTTAATTAAATTGACACAAACGACAAAAGGTCAGCGTATCAGCGCGCAAGTGTATTAAGATCAGAGCCCGTACTCTGAAGCCAGGTGTAACCCTTATATGTTTTTTAATGAAAAAAGCTGGTACGTTTTCTATTTTGTTTTGTGTTTTATTGTATGTTTCATTTCTTCCGTTAATGAAATACTTTTCGATTCATGAGAGATGTCTATGTCCAAGGACGTTTTACGGATGCTTGCTAGCTATTATTAAAATATACGTAGAATTTTAAACCCTGTTCTTACCACCAGATCGGGTACTTCATCACACAGTATGCATTAAAAACGAAGTGCATATAACAATATAAATAACTTTCATAGACATCTAAGTATGCGTAACTTTCATAGCTATCTAAGTATGCTTACTGACAAGCAGGTGGTTCTGCCGCGAAGCAAGTCATCTGATTCTCATATCACAAGCTCTGCCTACCTACTTCAGGGCTGTGTGACATGTGCAATTTTATCCATACAAAAATCAAGAATCAATGGATTTTTCTTTCTTGAAACATGTATGTGCACATTTATTACGTGCTTTAACGGTGAAGATAACATCGTGAGGAAACCCATGTTTAAGTCAGCTTCAAACGTTCCTGAACCTCACATATTCTTTCCTCTGTCTTATAAAATACGAAGCTGGAAGGACGGTCTGGGTGCTGGGCAAGTCTAACCCATCTATCAATGTCACGGGAACTGCAGCTACAGTATTAATACCAGTTGCTGACGCTGTATTAATAATACCTGAAAGCCGCTTTAAGCGATTGCCGTCTATTGTATGTTTTAGACGATTAGTTTTATATAAGTAAGTTTTAAGTATTTTTTTGTTCAATAAAGTGATCAGTCATATAATCGTGTACACCAAACCACTCATTCATCATCATCATTTCAACCGTAGGACGTCCACTGCTAGATATACGATATAATGTACATCATGGATTTCCAGTTATTGCGATTGGAAGCGATCTGCATCCACCGTCGGCCTGCGGTCTTCACCAGGTCGTAGCTGTCCGTCTCCCGGGGATTATAAGCACCCCTAGCCCCGCCGTTACCGTGGCTGCTCAGTAGCCAAGACTAACGGGGCTGCCCTTGGCCTCGAGGCCTGGTCCTTGGTCGTATAATCATGAGGGGTTGTTGCCATACTCGCCACGCTTGGCAGGCGGGTTGCGGGTTGCGAGCGCAGGGGGGGCTCTTAAAGGCAAATTGCGATAAATCAAAATCGTTATCAAGCCAAAATAATATTTTGCCCATTACGTAAAGATTGCCATTCTGACGATATCATGGTTATCGTTTCCTAGTGTAGGCGCCCAGAATCAATATAACACAGTAATTCCGTATTTCTCGCTACATTTTGACACGTTGCGATTGATGACATTGTGTTTGCGCACAGTTAAGTGCAGATAAAGCGGGCTCACAACTGCGCCGCTCATTAGACAGGGGTAGGGGGTGTTTGTAATAATTGATTAAAGCTGTTTGTTGACTGTTGATTAAAAGAGCTGGAAAAGGCTTGCGGCTGGAAAAGTCCTAGTCCTTTTACAGGTTACGCGATTAATAACCGGTAAATGTATGTATTTATAATGGAAAAGAAAGGTGTCAAAGGCGCTACTAAAGTTATGTTGAAATAACTTATTTTGAGACTGGTATTTTGTTTTTAAAAATATGTAGAGATTTTCTTCTACATTAGTTCGCACGGGCCCCAGATCTACTTGGGTTCATTGCGCCAAGCTAGGAAGTAAGTATGAGTCAAACGCATATCTTTTTTTAAATAATAAATAAAAAAATGCTGGTCAATTTACACAGCATTATTTAGCCCGCAGAGCTTGTGTTATGCGTTTTAGATTAAGTACTGATATCTCACTAATATTATAAAGCCGAAAGTTTGTTTGTATGGAGGTTTGTTACCTCTTCACGCAAAAACTAGCGTACGTATCGAGCTGAAATTTTGCGAATGTATAGATATTGACTAGGATTAACACATAGGCTACTTTTTATCCGGATACAACGCATGCGAAGCGGCGGGCACAAGCTAGTACTTTATACATTATACTAAGTATATAAATAAGATAGATATATTTTATTATACATAGAAAAACACCCAGAACACTGAACGAATATCTGCAAATCGTACAGATATTTGTCTCGAGGCGGGAATTAAACCCGCAACCTCTTGCTTCGCAAGCGGACCTACGCCCGCTGCGCCAGAGTCAAAGGTCAAAAATGACATTTTTCGGAAATCTTCGCCCCCTTTGCTGGTACCCCCGTACCAATGCTTGTTTACTGTAATAATGTTGTTTGGATAATATATTTAGCTTGACTAGTAATATAATATATTTCAACAATATTTCGAAATGGTCCATTATACAATAACCGCAAAACTAGCTTGCTGAATTGAAACATATTTCATTAATATCTAATTCCCAGTACCTTTTAAATTGTAAGCCTATGTAGCTTACAATTTAACTAATAACCGTGCAAAATATCATGAATTGAGCTTTTAAATATTAGCGAGATTCATGTAGCTCTTTTAAGTGGTAAGTACATATATTACAAAATTTATATTTTTTTAACGGACATTGCTCCACAGCTGGGCAAAAGTCTCCCTTTTTTTCTCCAAACATCCCGGTCCAATGCAACCACCGGCCAAGCAAACTCAAATGCATCCAGGTCTTCTCGCCATCTCCTTCTGAGTCTGCCACTTCGTTGCCTATCTGGGACCCAATATGTGACGAGATTGACCCAACGTCCTGAGTGCATTCGAGTCACATGGCCTGCCCAATCCCGCCTTAATACGTACGCATAAAGGCGGCCGTCAATACAATGCCGGCCTTTGCACGTAGGCCGGTTTTTCTGACGCGATCTATGCGTTTGACGCCGAGAATGCCTTACTCCATTACTCGCTGGCATATCTTGAGTTTGGACTTTAAATAAATAATGTTAATATGACATATAATAGTAGTAGTAGAACTTTTTGTAAAAGGTTCATCCGGGGAAGTACTACCACCATACCTATTTATGCCGCCAAGCAGTAATGTCTTCATTGCTGTGTTCCGGTTTGAAGGGCAAGGGGCCGGTGAAATTACGGGCACATGAGACCTTACAACTCTGTCTCAGGGTGACGGGTGCAATGCAGTGCAGCGTTGGTCACGTAGTGAACGTGATCACCGCGGCAATGTAATTGTTATAGGTAGAGGTAACCGCTTCACATCAGGTGGGCCTTCGGCTTGTCTCGTCATTTAGTAGTATAAAAAAATATTGACTTATCATATTCGAATCAGAATCGGAGATAATAATCTATTCAAAAATAATAAAGATTTATTTATGGTCCTCGTATTCGTAAAAAGCTCATAAAAAAGCACACTTTCGGTAATTAATTATTTCCCTTGTACAAAAGCGTACGTATTTTTTTAGTTTTATCCCGAAACAAATTAGCTTACTATCCTTTCGTGTTAATGTAAATATTCCATTCTGTTTGTACCAGAAAATTAGGCAGTGAAATGGTAGCAAAAACACGAGGTGTGGTCACTCGGGCCCGACCGACGAGCATATTGCATTAATAATAAATGATACTTATAATAAATTCTGTTTTTAATTTGATCTGGAGTTGACACCAAAGAGCGCTGACACTAGAGTTGGGCCGGAGTCGATGGAAATGGGATGCTATCGATATACGATGCAATTTACAAGTAAAATTATTTCATTTTTATGCTCCCATTATTCGTCACTATTAAAATTTTAATCTCACAAGAGTTTTTGAAAAAAATCTTTGTATGAAAATGTGTTACTATAATTGTTAATGTTGAATAATTAGATTAGTACTCGCATTATAAAACTTTTATCCTCAAACAAAAATATGTATCTACCGTCTTTTTTTTCGGTTTGGTTGTAAAACGTAAACTTCAGTTACTGGGCAAGCCTAACCTATCTAATAATATAGCACACACAGCGTCCCGTATTGCGCGTTACCTGTTGGTGACACTGTTAAAATACTCGTAATATTTTTGAAACTGTCGCTATGTTTATATGTACATTCATCATTTTTCATCATTTCAGCCATAAAACGTCCACTGATGAACACATGCCTCCCTCATGGATCTCCATGAGGGGTAGTTGCCATTCTCACCACGCTTGGCAGGCGGGTTGGTGAGCGCAGTATGGGATGTTGATACACGGATAGACGCTGCTGCCCATCTTCCGGAGGTGTCCCTTAGCAGGCTCTTACTGCATCCACGGGTAGGAGAGGAGGGGTAACATTCTACTGCCGGCACTCCACGGCATTATTTATACAATAAACATTAGTAAGACTTATATATGTGTTTATGCTGTATCTGAAAATGGGGGTTGTTGCCATACTTACCACACTTGGCAGGCGGGTTGGCGAGCGCAGTACTGGATGTTGATACACGGAAAGACGTTCCTGCTGGTTTTCCTGAAGTATCCCGTGGCAGATTCTTAATGCACCAATGGGCAAGAAAGGAGAGGTGGCATTTTTCTGCGGACTTCTACTGACATACACTCCACGTCAAATTAATATGCTGTAAAAGTGTATACATGTAAAAGACCAAATCTGATCCGATCTGATTAACAGAATCACAGCTCAATTTTTCATTTTAAGCATTTTATACTCAAATAAAAAACTCATATTGATATAATAATTTTAAAAAATGTGTTGATATTGATGAAAACGGTAGTAGCAAAAGCCATAACAAGGTTTTTAGGCTAACTATACATGTATAAGGTTTTCACTTATCATTTCAGCCGTAAAACGTCCACTACTAAACATAGGCCTCCCTCATGGATCTCCATGAGGAGTAGTTGCTATACTCGCCACGCTTGGCAGGCAGGTTGGCGAGCGCAGTACGGGATGTTGATACACGGAAAGACACTGCTGCCCATATTACGGAGGTATCCCTTAGCAGGCTCTTACTGCATTCACGGGCATAAGAGGAGGGGTAACTTTCTACTGCCGACACCCCACGGCGAAAATAATATTAATAATTGCCACACTGCAGAGCATATAGAAAATGTTGCAGCTAAAATTATCGATAACTCTACTGACATCACTAGTCTAACCGCAATGTTGGGTCGGACCTCATAAAGAATTCTAAGCAAAGTGCTTATAAGTGCCACACCTAAGGATCATGCAGCATGTTACTTAGCTTGCTCTTTAAAATAATTACGTACCGGCCGGCACTTTCGTTATTTTTAATGCTATGTTAATTAAATCAAATTTGGCTTTAGGTTTGTAGAAGTATAGAAAAATAACACTTTCAAGTTTCAGTGTGGTCGAGTTATATAAACTTGTAATGTTATATACAAGTAGCTACTTCGTTAGTTTCCTCTGTTACTAATGTTTGCATTATTGTATGTTGTGATGGAAATACTATTAAAACATCACCTAGTGAAGTAATTAAAAAGGGTGTCTTGGTTTTCGTTAAAAACTTAAATGACAAAGTATAGTTAATGTATTTTTTTGGTCTATGATAATATTACCGGGACAAAGTAATATTATCATGGACCAAACATTCAAGCTACAACTTGGTTAAAACTTTTTGAAAATGTCAAAAGCGTGCCGTGGGTTCGTGTTTTTGCTTGGTAGCAAGAGGGGGTGGTTCCCATACTCACCACGCTTGGCAGGCGGGTTGGCAAGAGGAGTACGGGACGTTGATACAAGGAAAGACGTTGCCCATCTTCCGGAGGTACCTCTTGGTAGTTGCTGCTTCCACGGGCAAGAGAGAATGCAGTGTTAATGTAAATATTCCATTCTGTTTGTACCAGAAAATTTGGCAGTGAAATGGTATTCACTGCCTAAGAAAATTAGGCAGTGAAATGGTCTTTCTTTGTATCAACGTCCCGTACTGCTCTTGCCAACCCGCCTGCCAAGCGTGGTGATAATGGCCCCCTCTTGATCAGAACTTGGAGATTCATGAGGGAAGCCTATGTCGAACAGTGGACGTCCTACGACAGGGAAATGTTGATAATGGTATCGAAAGTTAGATAAGATATATATCTATCCACTTATATACCATACCTACCTATATATACAAGTATCATTATCACCATCAGGGACATTGAAGTTGGTTTCTTACTTTGAAAATTTTTAGTATTAATTAAGAACATTATATCGGAAATACGGTAAACTTCGTTCCTTTACTTGTTAATTAGGAATCCACAATACAAACGTGGTATAAAAAACCTCGACTAATCACCTCATTTCTGGATCAAACGGGAAACTCTGAACCATCAAACAAGCCCTTGAATACAATGCTTTTAAACTCGAAAACCCAATGTTGTGAATTACCAAACATGATGAAAATGTAATTAATTGTAAAGGACGTACTTGGTTCGATTCAGATTTCAATGAGCTAGCAAACATGGTACTTTTTGGCTACAATGGGAAATTTTACTCGGCCTATTAGTATGCATTTAACGGTGGAGTTATTGGAACAATGAAAATGGTTTGAAGTTAATGTCTAAGGGACCGTCTACACGAGCGAGGGAATCGCGGCGATTCTATAGCGCGGACTCTTCGCGATTCTCTCGCTCGTGGGGACGGCCTCTAAGGGAATGTATAGAGTATATACGTGGCACGGATGATGACATCGCCGCGATTCCCTCGCTCGTGGAGACGGCCCCTTAACGATGACCTCTGTGGCGTTGGTCTAATAGTAACTGATTCGCTAAAGTTTGCGGGTTTAATGCTCGTCAAGGTATGCTCATGTTAAAATAGGCTCTGAGTATTTATTATGTATGTTAACTAAGGACTTGTAATGATACATGAATATGAATGAATGATAATAATGAATACCGTGAACCAATGGATTTTTCTTTCATTAAAAGTGTAAGTTCACATTTAATACGTGCTTAACGGTGAAGGAAACATCGTGTGGAAACCCGCGGCCTAGTTAGCTTCAGACGTATTGACCCGTTCTTTCCTCTGACTAACAGCTGAATAAGCTGAGAGGATGGTATAGGTGCTGGGCAAGCCTAATCCATCAAACTTTCTAATGCAGCGTTCCGTACAGCATAATCACCAGTTGCTGACGCTGCATAAATCATCTATAATAGATGCAAAGGCCTTACTTTGTAATTATAAGTATCTACGAGTATTATATAACTTTATAATTGTTGGAAATAACTCCAACGATACCCAGACAATAGCATAACGAGGTTATTTCTAATACCATATCACTATGTAGTCCCTAACAATAGCTTAACGAAGTTAACAAAGCCATTCAAAATACCATAATACGTGCAATATCGGTATCAAAATGTCCTTAATCATCATGTTTTAATGAGGCTGCACGTAATCATCGTAACTATGAACCAAATTGCTTCGACTATTATAGTATCAATCCAGAAACTGCATGAAACCAAACTCTGATAAAGGTATAATTTACCCTATAGCTTAGTAAGTAGTGGACTGCAAAATGACCGAAAGATGGTGTAAACTTCACCAGTTACAGTATTAATATTATAGACTACAGCAAAAAGCATCGAATCAAAACAATGTATTTTATATATTATTTTATTTGTTGCCCAAATAATTAAAAAGTAATACGGTTAAGACGTGGCTGTCGAAACGCATGGTAGATGAAAATTAAATCAACGTGTTTTGCCGAATGGGTTCGCTACAAAAGTACCAAAGTAACAAAATGAAATTGTCTATTATTATTCACATAATTTAAGTTAAGCTTAACAGTAATCAAAGCCTCCTTTTAAGTATAAATACCCGTATTAGAAGCATCGCTCTTCATTGTCCTACATGTCCAACTTTTAAACTTAAATTTTAAAGATTTTCGACAAAAGTAAGATACAAGTACGAGTATTAACGCGTTTTTATAATACGTTGTGTCAGTCAATCTTAGGCGCGATTCCAAAATGGGATCCCTAGTTCCTATGCCCAAAGCGTAAGTGTATCAGAATCTTGCCGTGGGGTGCCGGTTGTAGAATGTCGCCTCCCCTTTCTTGCCCGTGGATGCCAAGGGATACCTCAGAAAGATGGGCGGCAGCGTCTTTACGTGTATCAACATTCCGTACTGCGTTCACCAACCCGCCTGCTAGGCGTGGTGAGTTTGGCAACAATATATTTGGAGATCCATGAGGAAGGCGTATGTCCAGCTGTGGACGTGGACAGCAGTCCTACGGCTGAGATGATGTATCAGAGTCATTGATTTTCTTTTGTCCAGTGTCTATACACTTCCATACCACCTTATTGGACGCTCGCTGGATATTGTTTTGATATTTTAATTACTCTGCGTAAACTTCATATGCAAGCAAATTAATTTGCTAGTGTGATTATTTTGAAAGGCCGTGTTTATGTACGAATTAATTTTCCATGCATATAATCTTTGTCATTAAAGTAATCCAGAAGTGAACAAATAATTATGTTATTTGTAAATTTTAATCCAAAGCCTTATTTATTACGTTTTACTGTTTTTTCCCCGAAAAATCTAACGTATATGACGCTAGCTGACTCGTGCTTACTTCGTTGGGCGGTAACGAACCTATCACGAAAAAGTATTTAAATTTTTTGGGTTAATACCCTATATAATCTATGACACTCACTAATAATTTGGCTTTCTATTAGTAAAAGAAGATTCAAAATCGATTCAGTAGATCCAGAAATTCCCCCTACAACCACACAAACTTAGTATAGATATAACGATTCTAAAACCGTAGAATGCGCGCTTAAATATATTTAGTGGAACTTTAGGAGTTCGAAATATATCATAGGATTTCTAAATGTTTTGCTCTTCATTTGCTTTTTAATTATAATCAGAAAGCATGAAATGACCGCGGTGACTCATTAACAAGTTGTAAATAAGGTGACAAATAAATTTATTTAATTGATTTTTAATTGTGTATTATAAAATATATAAAGAAACACTGTCCAACGGAACAAGTTCATTGAATACTATGTAAGAATAATAACGACGGTACTTAATCCACTTCCCTTCCACCTAACTCCAGTACCGTCTCAGCGCACAAGCGTAACTGTAATAGCAAATTGCCATGCACATGCACTAGTGACTAGCGCAAAAAGCATCGAATCAATACAAAAAGTACATTTAAACGGCCATGTACAGGGACCAGCTGAGCGTAAATGCCATGGTCACCCATCGTAACGACATGATCGCTGTCGATATTAGGGTTCCGCGGATTATAATGAAATTATATGAAATCTACAGCAAGATTTATTGTGTAAGTACATTTCACACAAGCAAATTAGAGAATCCCAAAGTAAACGGAGCTTGTATTAGGGGTGTACATTTTTTGTACAAATAAGTCTGTACATCCCTCCTTACCAAAATGGTAGTGGGATTTTACATAGTACTAGTTATCATATCAGCCGTAAAACATCCACTACTGAACACGGGCCTCCCTCATGGATATCCATGAGGGGTAGTTGCCATACCTCGCTTGGCAGGCGGGTTGGCGAGCGCAGTACAGGACTTTGATACATGGACAGACGCCGCTGCCCATCTTCCGGAGATATCCTGTAGCAGACTCTTACTGCATCCACGGGCACAAAGTTATGGGTAACGTTCTGCTGCCGGCACCCCTCGGAAATAGAATGTAATGTAAATAGTACCAGTAATTTTGGCATACATGTTTGGCGACTTTTCATTTAAAGCTAGACTATCGCGTCAGCTTGTATGCAGGCGTCCCCTCAGTCCGCGTTTACCATTGTTATTTAATCAATTACATTGATTAATTACTTACATTAATAATTAATTACATTAATAATTAATTACATTAATAATTAATTACATTAAAATATTTTTTTAACAATGCGCATCCGATAAATGACGACCGACCGGTTCGATTCCGCGCCGGGGTACAAATGTTTGCTTTTCTGCTGATATTTGCTTCAGGTCTAGCAATTTTATAGCTATGTGATTATGTATTTATAGAAAAATTTAATCAATCATCTCGTTTCCAAGGTTGGCTTACTTTGGAACTAGATGGTGCTGTGTGTAGTGTTCAGCATTATTTATTTATTTCAAAACTACGGAACCTAGGTTATAACCCTCTGTTACGCAGCTGGCAAGCTTTATTTTTTCTCTTATTTATGCCTTATTAAAACAATTTATTCAGTTTTGTTCTCGGTTTCGGACGATTTACTTGCCTTCTGTTTTCTTTTTAATGTCTGTCTTATATTTTGCATTATTCGAAATACGTCTCTTCCAATGTTTCAGCATCGTCCAGTTTAGGATGAGATGTTTATGTAAATGGACTTGCTTATTTATTAATGGATTGTCTTACTGATTTTTTAACCGACTTTAGAAAAAGGAGCAGGTTCTTAAGTCGTCTCTTTTTTTAATTCTTTGTTGCCCCAGTCGTTTGTGAACTGTTTATGTTTATGATAACATATTTTTGAGTTCGATAGATACACTTACCGATTGGTCCCATTTAAAACTTAGTTCTTAAGATGGGATCCATGTAGAATCAAGGGAACTCCTCAAATATTATAAAGATACATATAGAATTTTTGGTATTTTCTGCAATAAGTCAAGCCAATTAGCATTCAGAAGGTATGATTTGGTGAATTGCAACTGATGAAGAAGAACACAGATGGGCATTGAAACTCACGGGTGACGATATCGAAAGATATACATGTATCGTTGCACCAACCTATTCATCATCATCAACACCACCATCAGGTTTATGTTTTCATGAAAAACAAAGAATTGCTAATTTTATTGGCCCTATTTTTGAGATTTTAGAACCGCGATACTCACTTAAGTTTTTGTGGCTGAAAAGATATTGCACTAAGTGCTATAATACTCCTAGAACCCCGCCCTCGCTTCGCTTTATACCTACGAAGATAATGTTAACATATAAAAAAACGCCTTTTATCGTCCGAAACATTCAAACTTTTATAATCAATTTTGAAGAACAAAAGGGGTTATTACGGGGACATCCGTAGGAAATAAATGTCATTGCGGACTTTTTTGTTTGTAGTACTTTTTTGATCTACTAATATCGTGGTCGTCCTATTGCGCGCTGGGTTGACGACATTCGTGAAGTCGCAAAAAATTATTGCCCTACCACATCACCGGACCGGCTTATGTGGCATTAGTAAATGGAGGCCTTTTACCAAGAAGTGAATAGAAGTTCTATGGACTGTAGATGATGATGATGATGATTGTATCTCTTATGCAGACAAGAAACGTAGCAACACTGGCAACACACCCCTTGGAGAGCAACTGAAAGGGAGGCCAATGTCCAACAGTGGAAGTGGACAGCAGACCTCAGGCTGAAATGGTGACACCCATAAGTAAAATAAAAGACCGTAGTAATAAGATGGTACAATTTAATTTGGAACTTCCTATAAACAGCTTCTGTAAAAGTGACAAATCTAACAATTTCTGAAGTTTCCTTGTTGATCCTGTTAGCAATTTGATGAGTTTTTGTTTTCGCATTTATTTCCCAATACCCTCTGCAATGAAGTTATCTCAAGTCTAAACACAAGCGTATATATACAAACTAACTTCAGCCCGCCGCTTCGCATGCGTTGTACCCGAATAAAAAGTAGCCTATGTGTTAATCATGGTCAACATCAATACGTGTGCAAAGTTTCAGCTCAATCCGTAGCCTAGTTTTTTTGCGTGAAGAGGTAACAAACCTCCATCCAAACAAACTTTCGGCTTTATAATATTAGTGGGATAAATAGTCTGTAGACTTTTGTCAGATGTGTTTTATAGATTGGTCACCGTTAACCGTTTCTTTAAGGACTTCTAAGGAGAATTTGATACCTACAGCCGTTTCGGAGAAAACGGTCTTGACAGACAGACAGCTAAACGAGTGATCCTATAAGGGTTCCGGTTTTTCCTCTTGAGGTTCGGAACCCTAAAAATAGAAAGCTATGTTGTGTAGGAACTACAACATGTCGTAGGAGCCAAACATTACAATCCTACGTAGGTACCCACAATAAATTATACAATGCTCCATAAACGTTCAGTACAAATACCACCTTCCCACTGCCCAATGTTAAGGTCACGTTACATAATACTGTAGACGGCTTGGCGGCTTTATGACGTAAGGGGGCAACGACCGGGGCCTGCGCGGGCGCATGCCTTCTAACTTTGAACTGTGGAATTCGCGCACACAAGCTGTAGGTACCAGCCGAGTTTAGTACGTCGCACATAATGTATGTATAAGATGTAGGTACACGAGTTTAGTACGCTGATTCACATAAATGAGATTTAGTTAATACACAGGTGTAAGGTTTTTGTCAGAGGTAGTATGTATTTATAGGTGTGACATAATTACAAGAATAGCGACGGGTCTTCGCGTTTTGTGAGGCAAAAAATATGAACATTATTTTATTAGATGTTAAATATCTCTATATTTATCGTGTTCAATGATTTTAGTTTTAAGTCTAAGTTTGTGGGACCAAACCCGAGTTTCCGCCCTCGATCATTATTAAGGTCCTTAATCATTAATAGGACCGCACGGCCTTTACGGGTTTGGGTTTTGGTGTGGGCTGCTCTTCTTCGTCCGAACTGAGCAGCTCTCTAGCATAGGCTTTGCTCCGGGGTTGGCGGTCGTACCTTGGAGCTATTTCCTTCAGGTGGGAGTAGCTGGAGAGGTCGCTCCGACAGAACATGTTTTCTGCGAGGCGTCTGATGATACTTCTCCAGCTTTTCCACCTGCAGGTCCCTCCTGATGGTGGCGTTTCTGACATAACGTTTACGTAACGTTACGTCAGATTCGTGGGCAGTCGCCTGCGTGGTGCCGGCCTCCGTAGCGGATGCAGGCGAGGGTGCGGTAACAATTGTGACTACTGTGTCAGAACCCCTGACACCGGTGACATTGGGCTAGACCCCTTTTTCCTCTCCAGCTCTGTCTTCACTCCCGGCATGCACAGTACCTCTGTGACGTCGTACAGTGCCGGGAGGAGATTTGGGGAAGGCTTGAAAATGTCCAAAAAGATACAGCCGGGCCTATCTTTGCTCGCTGGGATCGGTTTGATCAACTCCGCGTCGAATCCCTGTTCGTCGAAGTCGGCTGCTATTTCCTCCGGAGGAGTGTCGGCGGGGATGCCGCGGATGGCCACCTTGACCCGACGTTTCTCTGGGAGGGTGTATGAAAACCAGCTCTTTTCATCCTCAACCTCCGAGAGGTACTTCTACTCTAGTTACTACTACTACTTTTAGGTACTTTGCAAGGTACGGTATTCCTCCGCCGATTCTGGAGAAAAACGCACACCCTTTCCAAAGGGTCTAGCATTTGGGGCGTGCCCTAGTAAGCCACGAATTGCTTTAAAATGCTTCGGCCTGTTTGGAATAACCTCAACTACCAATGGTGGGTAGCGGGTTTTTGCTGTGGCGGTGGTGGTGGGCGGAATCACTTGCGTACCTTGTTAGTCGGATGGACGGGCGGGCTGTGTTAAGCGAGCTGTATTTGGTGTTGGGCGAGTGGCTCGAGATGCCACTTGTGGGACCAGTTTCGGAAGACTACTTGATGTCCTAAGCAATCCACGCCTGTGCGCCCCCCCCCCCCACTTCTCCCCTTAATGGCATTTGAATTAATTGCTGAATTTCGGTCCCTAAATCGACATAACCTAATCGGTCTTGTGAATAAATGTTTACTAAATTTCTACAATGCTGACTGTATTATGATTTGATCGGAACACATAATTTCATCGATAGCGGGTATTTTTGTCAGGAATAAGAATTTGTCCGCTATTTTTATGTAGTTATGTCCCTCTTCATAAATCAGTGCATGACTTTTAACTGTTCTCTTGGGCTTCGACTTACTTCAGGAGATGACCCGTTTGCTTAATTTGCTAGGACTGCGTGGGACACTCATAGTTAAGATACTACATTTGAATACCCGTTCTTTTAACGGACTTCAAATAAAGGAAGAGCTTCTTAATTCATCTTCCATTTCTCCCAATCTTTATTACCTAATGGGCCCAATAGTAGTCATGATACTGATAAAAACATTTTCACTGTCATGAGTCCTGCGTATTACTGCCATTAAGAATCGCAATAAAACCTCCGATATGAGTTATTTGTGAACGCGTGTAGCAGAGTGTTGCTAATCGTTAGTACGCAAAGGTCTTGTCAGAATGTGTAGTTGGCAAGTATAATCAAAGGGATTTAGGTAACCACCCATTAATTAACGCACGGGCTGTGATCTGTTACTGTTTTGCGTAGAAGTTTGGAGTTTCATACGGAATTGTTCAGTCATTTTAGGTTTGGGTGCGCTGGGACGTTCTGACTTATTACCGAAGGCTATGTTGGGTCGGACGTGTATTTTCTTTTTGATCATTTCCTTAGTAAAATATAATAAACTAGCTGTCCCGCGTAACTTCGTCTGCGTCACACAGGACTTCAGAAGAGTCGTAGGCAACTATTATAAAATTCCAAAGGAGCAGAGACTTTCTTGGTTATCCACGAACCACTTGAGAAACAAGAGTTACACAAAATTTCTTGCATTTCAATGTTTTCTTATATATTTTTTTATCTATACTTCTCTTCCCCGTTTCTCTCCATTTGTCTATGTCCAGAGTGATCCCCCACCAACTGTCATAAAACACGTCATGATATTTTCCGTGCTATGTAGTTAAATATGTAAAACTAGCGAGTCATTAATGAGCCATCTCATCTGTCTTTCTCGCTGTGCACGGCCCGCTCAAGGGTAGAACAAAGACAGAAAAACCAAGCTTTTCTAGTTATATTCAGTAGAATACAGTGTTGAATTCTATTTAGATCGAAACAAAGGCGCGGCTGGCTGAGTCAACAAAAGTGCATGTAATGTTTCATCTAAATTAGACACTAATCGAAATATTACAATACGAATAAACTTTTTTACAGATTTAAAATGAAGTATGAAATATGATTTTTTTTAAATATTTTTTACCTTAGAATTTCGTTGTTTATGAGCCGTTCTGGAAAATTATTTTTAGTTCGAATTTTAATTAATTTTTATCTTATTAAAAACTCAGTTCTGATGATGAGAGCCATGAGGAAATGAGGAATCGAGGGAACTCCTTAAATTTTGTAGGTAAACAAGTAGCGAATTTGGCATATACATACCTAAAGGTTACATATAGAAAGCATGATTTGGTGAAGTGGAACTGATGAAGAAGACCACAGATGGTTATCGAAACTCTGTAAAAAAACATGAGTAACGACATTGAATGATGGCACTTATCATTCAGTCATCATTACCAAGCATACATAATGGTTTTGGTATTTTCAGCAACATACATATGCGATTTTATCATTGAAGTCTGTATTTTTGTTGAACAATAAAGCAATTATAAGAAAATATTTACCGAGGTGGTCACGATGTTTCCTCTAATTCTATTCTGGAGTGGAAATTATTAGACAATTCGACAAACTGAATTAATATTATATCAGAGTTTATGAATTTCTATCCCGTAGGCATTTGTAATGTATATTAGATGTTGGGTTAAATAAATTAAGTTTTTACCCAGGGGATTTCTAATTAATTTGGTCTGGAACAATGTAATGTTTTAATTAATACAATTTCATGGTGTCACCCATTGAAACCCTTGACTTGGACCAATTTTAAAACAAAAAAATGCTATATTTAATAAATATTTCTTAAACTTTATATCCCTGTAGAGTTGGCGGTATGGATGTAGATTTGATTAATATTATATGTTACGTTTGAGGTTAAATTAATTTGGTTTTAATTTAGTTGGCATTGATGAATCATTTAATAATGTTAAAGCTTTCGTATCAGGTTTTATACGAAAATGGGCGATTCATTAAATTTTGGTATTCTTTAGTAATGGTAACTCAACCATTATCAAAAAACGAGTCACTACGCACTTAACAAAGGCATAAAACAAATTGCAAAATAGCTTAAAACAAACCTTGAAATAAAATAAAATAATGATGCTGAACATTACACACAGCACCATCTAGTCCCAAAGTAAGCAATGCTTGGATGATTCTCGTAGAATACATAAATACTTAAGAATACATTTTATCGTACATAGAATTACACAATCACTTATATATAAGTTATAACATTTTAAACTCAACACAATGCGATTGAATTGTTCAGCATTGGATGTCGAATGTTTTTTCTCCAAGCTCACAAAATTAGCACAAGATTTTCCTAGCCCTCTTAAATGCTTATTTAAAGGTCTAACATACTCTAAGTGTATTTTGTTTACCGACTGGCCACTAACGAGACGTGTAATCTTTGTCTCGGAAAGGTTCGAGTAAATAGTGTGCGACGCTAAAAGGTGCTTAATCCTCTTGTTCACAGAACACAAAATAGTACTAACACGTAAAAGCTTCACTGGAACATTCGACTGAAAAAGTACAAACAATTACAGCTCACTGTAGAGCTTACTCAAAGTTTAGCGTTGCCTGAAATACGTCTGTTATTTTAAATGTAGCGCTTGTTATGCCTAGCACTAGAGTTATGCCCATTATACGATTATATCATAATATGGACATAACTCTAGTGCTAAACTCCATACAAAATTTAAAGAACCATTAGTTCAAAGTTAGAGTTATCGTCGTTTTACTCAATCACAAGAGGTCTGCGGACGCGGACACTGTTTTGCGTTCGGAAGCAAACGGATTCTTTTATTATATTCCATATAAAATCGACTTTAGACTTTACAGGTACAATCGGTTCTTGAGTGACACAGATCAGAACCTACCAGCTGAAACTCGCAGAATGAGCTTACAAGGCGTGCTTCAGAGCTTTGATGTCCTCAAAGCTGGACTTGCGAGATCAATGCGATTTTCTCGTTTAGCAAAGATTTTTTCTGGTTTATCTGAGATAATACCTTCTTCTTATTTGAGAATTCTCGACCCGCCAATTTGAATTGATAGATGATTGATAGGTGGGATATAAATTGGTTTATGTTGTTTTGGAAATGCGAAATAAAAAAGTTTGTAAGGTTTTGCTCTGTTTTACATATTCTTCAGATTTGAAATAATTGTGAATGTATGTATAGTATGTTCTACTTCAGTTAAATAGAGGTAGAAAGCGTTGATATTAATATAAATAAAACAAACGAAGTTTGCTTCAATTGTGCAAAAGCTTAAGCTCCTGTTGTGTTGTAAGTTAGCTATGTTTGTGTGTTGTGGTGGTGTGGTGTGCGTGGCGGCGGAGGCTGAGCTGCGCCGCGCGGCGCAGGCGCCCAGGTGAGTCAGGTGGGCCCGCCCCCAGCGCCCTCCGCGCCTCAGCGCACCTGCCCGCCGCTCAGTCCACCGCCACACGCCGGCCTGGCGACTTGTGCTCCGCGCACGCCGCCACTTTCCTAACACACTATCGCGAGCTCCGTATCGTCTCTCGCTTCTCAGTTTCCCGCTCACTCGCGACGACCCGGAACCTTCCCCGTCCCGAACCCACTTTCTAACAACTTTTCGGAACTTTTAAAAGTTCCCGCGCGTTTCTCGAGTGCGAGTAGACTCGGCATCGACGGCGACCCTCGTCGCCGAGAGTTAGGAGTCGGCCGCGTATGCGGTCCTAGAGCAGAGTGCGAGGCCTCCGGGAGGCCGCCGGCCGCCACGCTGTTTGCGCCGCAGATCGGTTGCGTGTCCTACGTGACGCCGTGCGCCTGCTGCCCGCCGCTGCTCGTGCAGCCTCCGCATCCCCTGTCCCTGTCCCTGCCCCTGCCCTTGGCCCTTCCGTTCCAAACCCTAGATCCTCAACTCGCTAAACACCACCGCCTGCTGCTCTCAAACATGGTGAGTCCGTTTCCAGCTTATCGGCAGCAGCCGCCAGCGCCCGCGCCGACACCGCCAGATAAGTTTGCGAAGTTGCGAACAAACTGATCTGATAATAACTCTTCCGGCCGCCCGCCGACTAATGTATGGCGATACGATCGCGCCCTCATGCCGCCGCTCCGGTACGCCGCACCACAATACGAACTTCTCACATACATTCATAACCATTACTTATTACATTATGTACAAAAGTTTCTTCGAGATGTTCATAGTGTCGTCAGCCGACACTCACGTCGTACAACTATACGAGTTAAAGTTGCCACGCATTAAGCGTATTAACATCTCCGTGGTGGATTTAACTTGGGACTGGCATATTGATCTCCTAAGAATATAATAATTAATTTATCTAATTAGAACGCTTCAAAATGTTCGTTTAAGTTTGTAATAGATAAATTAAAATTATTGGTAAAATAGCTTCAGCAGCAAACTTGGGAAGGTTTCTAGACCGATAAAACGTCGGAAGTTTATCTTGCGAGAGCAGCGAGAGACGAAAACTGTTCTCTGAATTTTTATGATATAGTAGTAAAACTGCAAATGTTTTAAGCTCGTAATGCAGCTTCAGCTGATCGCGGAGTTTGTTATCCTTAACCAAAACAATGTTTCAACTAGGCGTGCCGTCGAGGAACTTCTTCAATGCAAACTTTTAACACGATTCCGAATGCAATCCCAGTAGAGCTGAACAAGGGCGGAAATCGAACAGTCCGCGACAAAATACTTTGTTTACATATTGAGATTTTTATCTATCGTTAGAATCCACCCGACGGCCACACCCACCCACAAAAGTAAACGCTGATGACAGAACTTTGACTTAAATGGAAGTCGTATCAAACTTTTCTCATTAAGACCACCGTCAAAGGTGTGTTTATGTTATTTTATAAGTTGCGGGCAAATCTGATTTGCTCTCAAGTACGGCAACGTTCCTGGTATTCCTTCAATCTTGTCCAGAGTTATTACTTCTCTTATTTTACGGTGGTGAGAAATGAGGATAGCGCGCCTTGGATTGCTCGCAAGTTTTGCGTGAACAGCGCTTGCTATTTATTTTCATTTTGAATCGTGTCTTAAATGCTAAAAAACTTAAATTCCTAACATATATTGATCCTCGATAGTAATCACATAAATTTTCGTCACGCCTCTACAATTTCAAGGCGCGACAAAATAACGGGTCACGAAATGGTTTCAATGAATCGATGGACATTTTATTCATATTCTCAAGGAAGTCTGGCTTCGCGACAGAACCGGCGTGTGCCATATACGCCCTGGACGCCTGCATTCAAACTGCTAATACTAGTCGCCTTATATGAACCCTTTATTTAACACGTTTAATTTTCTGGATAGTTGGTTACTCAATGTGAAAAAAGTCATAAAATGCGATCATTATGACTTGATTACCTAGTTAATATGCAAGAGTAGAGAGGCAAGATAAAAAAGTCGCGTTACAAATATTAAGAGCACATCCTATTTGTAGGAATACTTCAACAATGTCACATACCCTAATTAAAAAATAATCAAAATAAAGGATTTATAAAGCAACCCGTAGCCTAAGTTATATAACTCTCAACGCATCGTTTTGTCAATTCAAAAAGTATTCATCGCGTGGTTACCTTTATTATTTCCCGACGTTTCGACTGGATTGGCATGGTCCCGGCAAATTTAGAAAAAAACACTTAAAGCACACAATCTTTTTGTAAATTTTGCATGATACCATTAGCAAGGTGCATTGCGTAAAAAGACTTAATTACAAGTACGTACTCGTATAAACACAGCATTTATACTATCACCTGCTAAATGAGTCAATGATATTTTATAGGCCGAAGACACTAACTCTGATAAGCAGGTTCAAAAATACCAGCTTAAAATGACGAAGTAATTCACATTTTTAAAAAGGTTTTAAGGCGTCAGTATCAATAAAATGCAATGAAAATTCCGCTAATTCATTAGCGGAATTAAAACTAGATATTTTCATTGCATTTTATTGTCATGGATTTCCGCAAAATAACGCCTGATTCCATTAATTATAATTAGCGTCAGTATGTTATTTAACCCATGAGCAAACCTTTTAAAGCTACGACGAATTCGCAGCTTTTATGAAAATAACTTATTGTATGTTTATACAATTTTTTCTTTCTATTTCTGATTTATCACTCTTATTTCTTTATTGTATATATAATTATTCAATTTAAGTTTTCCGGTTACTAGTATTAAATTATGTAATGATCACGTCAGCCGTAGGACATCCACTGCTATACAAAGGCCTCACTCATGGATCTAAGTTCTAATCATGAGGAGTGGTTGCCGTACTCACCACGCTTGACAGGCTGTTTGGCGAGCGCAATACATGTTGGTATTACACGGAAAAACGCTACCGCTTATCTTCCAGAAGTATCTCTTGGCATATTTTTACCGTATCTACAAGCAAGAGAGGAGAAGCGACATTCTACTGCCGCCACGGCAAATCATTTGACTCGGGCTCTACACTCATCTAGTTCGGGCTCTACACTCATCTAGCTCGGGCTCTACACTCATCTAGCTCGGGCTAGATGGTGCTGTGTGAAAAGTCATTAAAGAAAAATAAAAAATAACAATTCGATAACGACAATTATTAATGTATAAATAACCGTGAAGCGTAAATTAATAAACATCGCATGGTCGGCTGCACCGCAATTTCTCGAAAGTCGGTCTAGGTGCGACCGCGCGAATCGGTATTTGCTCCATAAGTATGCTCTTAATTGCAACCTATTAATTCCGATACAACAATCAAAGACTTCGCTGTGGGTTGCCGGCAGTAGAAAGTTGCCTCTCCTCCCTTGTCCTTGGATGCAGTAAGAATCTACCAAGGGATACCTCCGGGAGATGGGCAGCAGCGTCTTTCCGTGTATCAATATCCCGTACTGCGCTGGTCAACCCGCCTGCCAAGCGTGGTGAGTGCGGCAACAACTTGATCAGTACTGTGATCCATGAGGGCTGAGATATGAGATGAATCAAAGACGACTTTCATGGCTCAGTTGGTTTAAATAACTGGCTGATACGCAAGAGATGCGAATCCCGCAGGAGAACAAATGGTATATTTTCTGTAGATATTTGGTCTCTAGTTACATTTTTAATTTTTTTTCTAATTAGTTTGCCTTTGACACATATTATGCATAGAAAGTACTCAGACTAGTATCTCTCACATGAAAAATGTCAAAATGTGTTCAAACATGATTAACACTTCAATAGCTATCAAGATGATAATGTGCTAACATGTAATCAACTTATACAATCTAGAGGCGTTATTTCAAGTCCACATAAAAGTCAAAAAGATTAAAAGAAAAGAAGAAATCATGTTAAATATCTAAATAAAAATGTTAACATTGGTGTCGATTTCGTTGTTGCATTGCCTAAATCTAATTAAAATTAAGAGATATGACGTTCCTAAATTTAGAACCGACACCGTAAAATTTGGTAATAATGTTCTGTTTTGATTTTAGAATTACACCAACCGAATAACTGAACGTCAAATCTTAGGTCGCAATTTTAATTAGCTTTAGTATGGAAGTGTGCCAATAAAATTGACACCATTGTCCACCGAATTTGCATATATAAAATAGCAAAGCTCATACATTTAGTAACTGAAATCCACTGTTATCTATTTTAATATCTTTTGGCGAATTCTGCGCACATTTGAAGACTGAACCTGCCCTGCAGTGGGATAGTACAGACTCATAATAATATGAGTACATGATAGAAGAAAACTATCTAAGTCAAAATCTGTTGTTATCTGAAATCTAGGTAAAAAAAATAAGTCGAAAGTTTTAGTTATAGTTGGACGGGTGGCAATGGGCGGATTTGCTTTTCTTTTTCCGTTCCGTGCGTGCCGACGCGTACGTTAAAGCCTCCGTAAACAGTTTTAAAACGATGGTACTAGTTACATACCCTCCAGCTATTTTAGTATCATGTGAGTTTAACTCCTCTACAACCGCCCGCTACTTTTTTAATACATTTTAACAAAACTTTTAGCAAAACTAGTAAACACATTTTTTTTAATTTATTTAAGGGCTTAGAGCTATTACACACGAGCGGCATGTTGCCAACGGCATAGGTAACTGCTGCCGTCGACGCGTCGACGGCAGCAGTCGAACTATAGCGACGCATTGACTGCTGCCGTCGACGCGTCGACGGCAGCAGTCGAACTATAGCGAAGCATTGACTGCTGCCGCCGACGCGTCGACGGCAGCAGTCGAACTATAGCGACGCATTGACTGCTGCCGCCGACGCGTCGACGGCAGCAGTCGAACTATAGCGACGTATTGACTGCTGCCGCCGACGCGTCGACGGCAGCAGTCGAACTATAGCGACGCATTGACTGCTGCCGC
Source organism: Pasiphila rectangulata (assembly GCA_963082625.1). Lineage (NCBI taxonomy): Eukaryota > Metazoa > Arthropoda > Insecta > Lepidoptera > Geometridae > Pasiphila > Pasiphila rectangulata. The sequence continues at coordinate 9,044,494 of OY720240.1, forward strand.
CGACGCGTCGACGGCTGCAGTTACCTATGCCGTTGGTAACATGCCGCTCGTGTGTAAGAGCTCTTAGTCGCCAAGCGACTGCATCGCCCGTAGTAAAAAAATAAAAATGAAAATTAGCTTAACGAGGTTTCAAGTCATCACAAAATTATTAGTCTTAATGACTTTACATCTATAAACGATTGATACAGCGTCAGCATCTGGTATTCATGCTGCTGGAGTGCCTGGGACATTCTACTAGCCATCTAGTATTAGGCTGGACCAGCATCTATACCATACTCCCAGCTTAGTCGGCTATTAGTCAGAGAAAAGAACTGGTCATTACGCCTGAAGCTGACCAAGCCGCAGGTTTCCTCACGATTTTCCTTCACCATTAAAGCACGTGTTCTTCTTCCAGATCTACAATTATCTTGCTAATTATAACAAAAAATGTAGAAAAAATATTTTTTAGCCATACACGGACATAGGTCGTTAATGATAAGGTAATTTTAGAAAAACGCTTAAGCATTGACCCAAGCTTAAATTAAGATTTTAACAGTTTTGAATTGTATAGTGTTAAACCACACAAAGGTAGAACATTTCGAGGAAGTGAAAACCAGCCCCTGTCGGTCAAATCGCTTCTTGACCCTTCCTAAAGCCGAAAGTGTTTTAACCAACTCAGCTACAGAACCCTTGACGGGCTAAGTCGAAATTCTTGATAAGATCATACCCGTTTTGAATTTAAAAACATCATAAAATCTGCACTTAGTTACTTAAGTCGTGTTAGTTACTTAAGTCGTGTTCTGTAATAGCAACCTTATCAAAAGAACCCCTTCAAAAAATCCATAGACAGGTCGACACGCCTTCGAGGGATACTCGGCTGCGTTCTGTACACGTTTTGTTCTGTTGTTTTATGAATACCTTATTAGGAGTGAGTTACAGGATGGAATGTAATGTACTTCCTATTCATTCACATTTCTAACATTGAAAGTTAAGGCGTAAAGGTATAGAGAAACTGGTGTAAATATCATGATGATTCTTATGATTGTACTAGCCGCACCCCGCAGTTTCAGCCGCGTAGTTCCTGTTCCCGTGGGAATTTCGAAAAATCCCTCCTTAGTGCACCATTAGGATACTTCAGGTATATGTGTGCCAAATTTCAAGTCTCTAGGTCCAGTGGTTTAGGCTGTGCTTTTGTCTGTCAGTCACTTAGTAACGGAAGAGTTTTATGTATATTGATTGTCTCTTACATGGTACAATCATCATCATCACAGCCGTAGGACTACTACTGTCCACGTCCACTGCTGGACACAGGCCTCCCTCATGCACCTCCAAGATCATTAGGTCAGTGTTGCCACATTCGCCACGCTTGGCAGGCGTTAAAAAAACGACCGTTCCCCCCCTTTTCTCAGAAGTTTGCAGAAATAAACCCATGATACTTTTATAGCTTATAGAAGTGTATGTAAACTTTATAGGAAATTATAGCGAACTCTCTAATTTGCATAGTTTTTTAGACAATGGGGGTGGAAGGGGGGTTTTCAAAATTTTTGGAAAGTTACTATGTGATGTGGAGTATCATATGAAAGGTATTAATTTGCACATTAATAAACAGTTTTTAGTTTTCCTTTAAATTGTATCGTTTTTGAGTTATTTACAAAAATGTTGAATAAAATAGCGTTCCTCCCCTTATCTCCGAAGTTTGCGAAGATAAACCTCTGAAACTTATATTGCTATTAGAAGTGTATGTAAAGATTAGAGGAAATTTATTACAATCTCACTACATAACATACTTTTTTAAAAATCATCGAAAGTGTAAAAAATCTACATAAGTTCTGCTATCAGACCAGAGATGGCGCTGTCAAGGTTCTCCAACAAATATAAAACCGCTTTTGTCATATATTATATTGTATGATGGCACGGAACCCTCGGTGCGCGAGACCGACTCGCTCTTGCCCGGTTTTTTTTTATTGCAACTCAGTTTAGAAGGTCTCGTATAAAAAAAACTGAACACTACTTCTGCATTACAAAAAAGGAAGCGAATCATAACGATCATCGCTCCAATATTAATATTTCCTAGCTGCACAGTTTTCTCCAGCGAAATTGCTGTTAGGAAGGTCCTATTAATGAACGTCGCGACCGCCTTTGTCCGATGCCGGGGCATTTCCTACAATCGCCCTGACACCGAGTAATTAGGGAGAAAAATTCGTTACTCAGAATAGTGTACGGTATTGTGGAAATTCGGCCGCGATATTGTGAGGGAAGTGTGTGAAATGTTTTACTAGGAAATTTTGGTTTTTCAAATGATTCTTTCTTGCGTCGCTTGCCCAATACTGGGGGTCGTAACTCCTCACGGAAACATTTTCGCCCGTACTGGCTGACCAGCGCATTAGACTTCACCCTCTCGGTCTCTTACGCTCTATTTTGCCCGTTCAAACTTTTGTTTTACGACTTAGGCAAATTATTTTCCAAAGTATGAAGACATTAAAAATGACCGCTAATTTGAAATTCCGCACACTCGTGCGAAGCAGGGTCGATACTGGAAACAATATTAACGATATAATTGATATATGTTACAACGATACATAAATGATGGGATGAAATACAACAAACAAATTCGATCTCAAAATTCGCGTTACACAACCACATAGGTATATCGCAATCGCAGACCATTTCTAAACGGTAAGTGAATAAGTGATTTAATAAAAGTGTCAACAAAAACCCGCAGACACACAGCGTAAGTGCCAAAGTGCCATAGAACAAAGCGTATATAAAGGTATATTTCATTTAAGTGTTGCTAGTTTTTTTACACACTACAATCGTTCCGGTTTGAGGCTAGAACGATGACCTTATATTATTTATGTTGTGGCGCGAAGCAGGAACGGTAGCGGAGATACCAGACAATGGTTTGTGGGTATCATGTTTGACATGTGACGTCATGAAACAGGCTTAACACTCTTGAATCTTTACATTGTGGGGTCAACAGAGTATGAATGCAAATGCTAAAGCACTTGCATTCATTTATTTCGAGGAGGCTTCTTACGTAGAAAGTTGAAAGCGTTTTCTGATATTTATTTCCTAAAATTATGTATTTAAAATTTTTTTTTTGGATGATTCTTACAGGATATTTTACACTTTGATATCAAAACTGATATCAAAGCGTACTGAAAATTTTGCAAAACTAGAATATTATTAAGACTTTATTTTGCTTGAATCATTGTAGAATCAAGATAGTTTTAAAGAAACAGTTTCATAACGAATAGCTTACAATCGGTCCAATGATGGTGACTATCTAACGACTACAACATAATATAAAGAAGGAATATATTTTCTATTCCTATTCTTCAAGTGATAGATATACCCGCTATGCGTTTACAACACACACATCATTATTATGATTTCCTTAGTGGGCAAAGGGGCCCCACAGAAGTAAGAACTTTTTATTAAGGTACGTTGGTACTCATAAACCTCTTCTCTGACGAGAGGAATTTTTATAACCTCACCTACTTGTTAATGAAAACTTAATTGATGAATTTTTACTACACTACGGGAATGTGGGATAGCTAATTTCACTTTGTTTGATTGACCATAAAACCTTGATTGGGATAACATAACTGACTTAGATGTATTGAATTTATGTTTGACTTTATTTGTTTTCGACTTAAGATTAGTGTTGAATTTTGATTCGAAAACCACACTATACCTCTACACAGGAATATATCTATTTCGATTTGTTACTCAACTTTTATTATTTTATTTATCTGATTTATCATAAATCTGACTTATCGATATTATTAATATATTGTTTGCGTCAGATTCATTTATGATGAGTCCTGTGACATTTCTTTGTAATTTATACAGACGTATAAAATTATATGGTATGATTATTACTATTCCAAAGTAAAACCGTATTACTATTCCGTATGAACAACAAAAAATATTTTTAAATTTTTCTAAAATGATAAAATCTTATAATCAATAGATACTCGTAGTGCGTAAATGGAAACCAATCAATCTGACACAGGAGTAATCATAATTGGTTTCAACTATTGCTTCTGCCTCTGGTTTCGCACGCGTTTTATGCAAATAAAAAGTAGCATATTGCAAAGTTTCAGCTTTACCGGCTAAGTAGTTTTTTTTTTTAATTTTTGCACGATGACATGATAAACACATTAATAATATTAGTAGAACAAGTTACCGTTACTACGTTATAATGCGTTAGCATTTTATGATACTCTTTGATAAAAATCTATTATTATATATTATAGCTATTTTCATCAAAAGATGCTGAAGAAGACATTTTCTATTAAATTTGTGAAAAAAAAAATCTTTTTCAAAAGTATAATGACTAAGTCTCAGGCTCAAAAGAGCTACTCTTATTATCATGTCAGAAGGAACACCAAAAAGCAACAATGAAAAAGGTAGTGAAAAGAATGAACTCCTACGATGCAGGTCTGTAATGAAAAAAATGGCTCGCAGGAAAATGTAGTCAAAGAAGGTTGTACTGTAAGCTTATTAACATTAACCTGCCGTTTGCAATGGCTTTGTTATATATTCCCTTTCAGATTTAATAATGATACTGAAGTTTCCGTAATTCGTTACGACCGTGATCCAGAGAGCTTCCAACTTAAGAGTTAATCAAATTTTACTAATAACAACTGCTTAATTAAGTACCTTAAATAATTTGTGCATTTAATATAGATCAAGATGGCCCTTTACAGCATGTTATTTAAATGAATATTTTCGAACATTTTACAGATTTAAAATTCAGGGACATAGCGGTTGCGACGGTCGGTACCGGCCGGGCGGGGGGCACTTTGTGATTAGCAGCGATCGCACGCGTTTATCGGATCTCTCTAGCGAGGAAAATATCAATTATCCTTACATATTATAAAACAAAATCGTCCGCCACGTCTGTCTATCTGTTCGGGCAAAACTCAAAAACTACTGAGCGGATTTTCATGCGCTTTTTACTAATTAGATAAAGTAATTCAAGAGAAGAATTAAGTAAAAATGTTTTAAGATTTGGTGCATGTTCGCTGAACGGTTGAACATGTCGGAAAATGTATTGTAGGCCGGGAGTTGTTTTGGCGGTTTTTTTCTCTTTGAAAGGTCTACAAAAAATATGCATTTATTGCGAAGTCTTTCTAACAAAGGTGGTGTAAATACAAACAAGCTTTTTTTAACATCTTGAGTGGTTAATATAGACTATAATAATTTAAATAAATATCTACCTTACGAGTTAAAACTCTCGCGCGACAAAATCATTGCAGCGGTGCGGGCGTACGTCTAACTCCTCCTAAACAGTTGGACTGACACAATTGAACCCGGTAAATGGCGCTGCTGTCAGCATGTCTACATAACAGCGGGCAGGACGACTTCTGCCGGGTTAGCTAGTTTCTTATATCATCATTTCAGCAATAAAACGTCCACTGATGAACATAAGCCTCCCTCATGGATCTCCATGAGGGGTAGTTGCCATTCTCACCACGCTTGGCAGGCGGGTTGGTGAGCGCAGTATCGAATGTTGATACACGGATAGACGCTGCTGCCCATCTTCCGGAGGTATCCCTTAGCAGGCTCTTACTGCATCCTTGGGCATGAGAGGAGGGGTATCATTCTACTGCCGGCACCCCACGGCAGTTTCTTATATAATACGCTTTATTTCTTTAGGTATACAATTATCTGCACTGATCGTTTCACATAAATATAAATGTGAAGTGAAAAATCTACCGAAAATTTAATAAAGCAGAGAGAGCACCTTTAAGCAATGTCGTTTTGCAAGGAATTGCGAAGGAAGTAAAATAAATTTCACTACCGTTAAATATTCCGTACAATTTTGCAGTTTTGCTTTGGGCTGAACGAAATTATGATGCTCTTAAATAGATTTTGTTAGGGTCAAAGCACAATGTGGCCTTGTTAATAATAAAGGCGAATGCAAAGTGTCACCCACCATTAGGAGTGGTTAGATTTTCATAATTTACAAAATTACTAATCAAATCGCTTGATAGCCTTCTTTTTATTTATATGCGTGAAATTATTTTTTGAAAAGAAAAAACACTTTTACATGCCCCGGAGACAATCTGTCAGTAAAAACTATATTATAAAAAAATAATATATATTTATTAAATAATAGTATTGTAAAAACTAAATATAGTTTTTCATTATGAACACATACATTTTATTTTATTTTCATACTACTCTTTTTAAATAATAAACGCGTTTATATTAAACAACTGACAAGCAGCTCTTAATAACAAATGTCAACGAAGATAGCCGCAATAGTTAAAAAAACTGTAGCATAAAACTTTCCTTGTAAAGGAAATAGTTAACCAAACTTTTAACAATTAAGATTAAAATACACAAGATTTTACCCGGTTAGTAGGTTGTTAAGAAGAATTTATAAGAGAAAAGATTCGGTGCTACAGGATCCAAAGTAGCAAGTTTTAAGGCCTCACCGAACCTTTCAGGAACTAATGCTTACATTGTTTGATGAGTTGCTTGTAAAGTTTCCTTGCAAAAATTCCTTGAAGGCTTTTAATAACTTGTATGGACTTGTAATCAATCAGATTATAATAAATTTTGACCATTATTCTGGTCAAAATGACGACGACGATAGACAAATTTGTAAGAGTAACAAGAAAAAACTCTGTTCCACTCTGATCCACTGAACAAACCACAAGTGGAAGACTTATTATCTTTATTACCTCAGAACTCCGTTGATTAAAAACCGATTTGGAAATTATTTTAAAACTCGAATATATATACACTTTCAATTAGGTCTCTTTTTTCAAAACTCATTACTGATATGAGGATCTATGAGGAATAGAGGGAACTCCTCAAATTTTGCAGGTACACATGAGCGATTATGTCATATTTAGCTTAAAAACCAAGCATTTGCATTTAGAAATTATGATTTGGTAAAGTAGAATTAATAAAGAAAACTACAAATGGTTATCGAAACTCTTCAATAGTACAAAATTCACGGGACATCGAAAGAAGATGAAATATCCCTTTCTAATCATTAAACTTACTTACATAGAGATAACCATCATCATCGGGGTAGTTGAAATAAAATAAAATGGAAATGAATAATAATTGTAATGGTGTTATTATTTCACATAATAATTTTTGCTTGCTTAACCTTATTAACCCAGTTCAGATGATTAATTGAGGGAAATATACAAATGTAATACACATAGCGGTTTGGGTACTTTCATCAACATTTTAGATTTTGTCTTTGATTTTGTCGAAAAATTATCAAAGAATTATCGTATTTAAGAATTAAAAATCACAATGCCTCAAGACAATAATTCACATATCTCAAGATAAAATTACAAAGCTATAGAGTACATAAACAAGTTCTTAATTTACTTATTTTTCCAGAAAACCACAAATTAATGGAAATGTCATAATGATGTTTTAGTTCGATATTCTGAGCACTTCATGTCTTCTTAATTTTTTTTACTAAAAAGTGGTCCTAATCCGCGCCAATTCGTTCTCCATAGAATTACACCCTAGAATCGATCGCAGTGACTTGCAGTACAAAACAGCGATATGTAATAAAATGAAACATTCAAATTGTCGGCAACTGCTATTAGCAGCGATATTGGTTTACATTGAAGCAATAACGATAGCGATTGTAGCAATAGAAAATATCGTTTCAATGGCAAGTTCAATTCGCCGATAAATGCATTTTGAATCGTAATATCGACTGGAAAAGAACATTTACTAGTTGCTTTGAATTTCGTTGAATATTGTTACAATGCCTTTCTTCTGGATTATTAAAAAATCAAATAATAAACATCAAACATCTTTATATTTCCACATATTACACACAAGAAACACAACAAGTTTCAAAGGTCAATCATGAAATACGTGTGACGTCTTTTTATGGATAAAGAAGACGAAGAGGAAAATCATGTATTTACTACACGCATAATACAAACTCATAGCTACATAATATGAATGACAAAAGAAATTATAATAATCTAATTAAATACCTCTAAGCTCCTACGTTACGCGTAAGAGTGAATAGAGATAAGGGTGGTCATGATCATATTAGATGAGATAATAAGAAAGTAAAAGCTCTTGAAGACCATACCCGGATGCAATCCTAATGCTCATTTCGACGAGGAAGCTAAACATACCCGCTTCCAAAGTTCAATTACTCATGTTCTATAAAATAGGTTATATTTGGATTATAAAATCGGAGAGTGCGGTGTCCGTAAGGCGTATGTTTATTTTCCGGGGCTATTTCTGACCAGACCGGCATTGTTCCGTGAGTTATAGCCGAACGGGAAGGTTAAACAACAAAACTAGAGAAAACCGAAAGTAAAATATTGTGTTATATATTCTTTCTTAGTTAAAATAGTTTGATGTTGCTTATTGGATTAAAAAACGCGTCCTATATAATAATTGCAATTAAGAAAAATAGTAAAATAAACCAAACATTTGCGATAACGCGAACAGTCGCGTTTACACAATATTTTTTTTAACTGTAATTTTTCCATACCGGCTGTTGTTAGTTGATCCGCCCTCAAGAAAAACCTTTAATACCGTAGTTAAACACTAGAGAGTTTCATAAAGTAGCTATCAAGTTTAAAGTAAGTTCGCATGGACTTCCGAGAAATTCATAAAAATCTCACGAAAGCCGTCTCATGAAAAGATTAATAATAAAGAAGTTGCTCGTCTGTAGTTTAGGGAATCATTTTCGCTGCTGCACATTTGACACTATCATTATAGATGCGTTATACAGCGTCAGTAATTCGTCATCGTATTCTTACTGTACGGGGCGCTGCAGTGCTTGGGACATTGTTAGATGGATTTGGCTTGCCCAGCACCTATATCATCCTCTCAGCTTAGTCAACTATTAGTCAGAGAAAAGAACAGGTCAATAGGTCAACGGTCGAGCTCGCCTGTGACGCATGGGGTTGCGGGTTCGATTCCCGCTTCGGGACAAATGTCTGTACGATCTGCAGATATTTGTTCAGGGTGTTCTGGGTGTTTTTCTATATACAATAAAACTATCTATCTATGTAGTATAATGTATTAAGTATATCAGTCATCTAGTACATAACACAAGTTCTGCTTAGCTTGGGGCTAGATGATGCTGTGTGATTTGTCCAGCATTATTTATTTATTTATTTATTTATTTAATACATCTGAAGCTGACTAAGCCGTGAGTTTCCTCTATTTGCCTAAATTCCTCCGTTTTTTCCGTTATGACAAAGTAACATGGATTTCTATTCGTGTAAATTCAATACCAGAAAATCTCAAAATATATTTTCGGTGAAAGGAAAACATCTAAGGTTCGGCCCGATGATTGAAAATGAACAATCGCTTACGGAAAACAAACAAACGCTTGTATCCCAATTATGAAACAATTCCAATAAGTCAACTGGAATGAATAAAACGCAGCATTTGTTTTATCGGCCTGCCCTATATTTCTTAGGCTACAAATTGATTGGGTCAGTGTTTTGATACCGAATAATCTATGTTCATCCGTGAATAAAACCTTAAATCTCTACGTTGTGGTAGAAAAGAAAATGTAAACATACGGTGAGAATTTATCGCGATTTTTTTACAAATATACAACACAAAAAAGTAGACAACGATTTTTGTTTAGCGTCTTCGGAACATCCCCGAATTTTTTCCTGAACTTCCTTGAATTTTTACTGACATTCTGGCACCTGGCATTTCTGACATCTGACATTGTGAAGCGGACCGTATAGTGGAAGATGTGATGGCTCATTAATGGGTTCGTGGCTTAGAAACCCAATGCTCGATGTACCCGTGGTCGCCGTCCTCGATTCTAATAAATTGAGTTTCATTTTTTAAGTACGACCTCTGTTTCGATTCCCGCCTCGGAACAAATGTCTGTACGATCTGTATTCGATATTTGTTCAGTGTGTTCTGGAGGTTTTTTTTTATATAAAATGAAAAATATCTATCTATGTAGTATAATGTATTATATACATATATATCAGTCATCTAGCAAGCTCTGCTTTGCTTGGCGCTAGATGACGCTGCGTGAATTGTCCAGCATTATTTATTATTATTAGGTTTCAAGTCCAAAATTGCTGGCGTTCGTTGGTCGTCATTTTGAAAATAAGGCTAAAAATGTCAATAAATCATCATCATCATCATCATTCCAGCCGTAAAACGTCCACTACTGAACACAGGCCTCCCTCATGGATCTACATGAGGGATAGTTGCCATACTCGCCACGCTTGGCAGGCGGGTTGGCGAGCGCAGTTTGCGATGTTGATACACGGAAAGACGTTGCTGCCCATCTTCCGAAAGTATCCCTTAGCAGACTTACTGCATCCATGGGCATGAGAGGAGGGGTATCATTCTACTGCCGGCACCCCACGGCGGTAATAAATAATATACCTAATATAAATAATGCCGGACACTACACACAACACCATCTAGTCTTAAACTATAAGTAAAGCTTGTTGTTGTAGCTATGGAAACCAGATAATTGCTAGAATACTCGTACTTAAATATTTTTTTTTGTAAATATATATGTACGTATCATACATAGAAAATTACCCAGATCCGGGACAAATATCTGCAGAACTATTAGAAATATTTGTCCCGTGGCGGGAATCAAACCCGCTGCCTCATGCGTATTCAGTATGCTATCAGGCCAACTGAGCCACGGAGGCAGTCGAATTTTGCCCTTCCCGTCTTGCCTGTGGATGCAGTAGGAATCTGCTAAAGGATAGCTCCGGATGATGGGCAAAAGCGTCCTTCCGTGTTGAGCTTGCCAACTCGCTAGCCAAGTGTGGCGAGTACGGCAATTTTCCCGTCATGATCAGTAAATACTTGGAGATCCATTAGGGAGGCCTATGTGGAGCAGTGGACTTCCAACGGCTGATATGATGAGTATTTTATTATATAGATTGGTTGCTCACACAACTAGCGCAGTAAAGTGTAAGACAGAAATGGTCGTCTAAGGTTAAATTCAGTTTCCACTCGTAAAATAGGAAACTCTTAAAATTTGTGATACGCTTGAGCTCTTCCATTCGTTTCCGCTTCCCCGTTAAATTCAGCTCAGTTTCGGAATGCAATCAAACAGTTACAAAATATTTTCATAAAAACTGTAGGTACACTGATTGTTTCTAAAAACAATTTAATAGGCCGCTGGCTGAACTAACTGTGCATTCCTCGTAGTTACTGAATTTGTTTCAGCTACATAGTTGACTGAGTTTCCAACAAATTACTATGTGAATTGTAAACGGAGATACTCAATGGGTTTTTGAAGCTTTATGAAGCAAAAGAGTGCTAAAAAGCCATAAAGTTGTTAGTATGTGTTAGTTAAAGAAGTATTATAACAACGAGTGACTATGTTCAACCCGATTAAACTTTCACCGATTTTTGAGAAAAATGCTGGTTTCTAATGCCTGTATTTTTTTTCTAGTACAGTAATATTATAACACATTAAAAGATACTATGATTCCCTTAATCTGTTAAAGATTTTAATTACGATTACTATAATTATGATTACTTTAACCTCTCTGAGCTTTTAAATACGATTAATATCATCAAATAAACGCGGAAACATTCTTTGACTGTACACGGAAATACATTCGAATACGAATCGCATGGGAAAATCTTAAAGCCAATGAAAACGGACCATCCTAGTCCTAATGTAAGCAAATTGCCGTCACAGGCCTCTCAGCGTCCGGGAGCTTCTATCATACCAAGATAAGCGCTTAAAAGCTCCACGGAAAACGTTGAGAGAGCTATTACCGACTGCCGTACTTTTTAGCAGCTATGTTACGTGTGTGTGGTTCAAATCTTGATAGTTTTTTGAACTATTTACGTTTAATAGTCCTAAACTTCATATTCGTGTTTTCAATGTTTGTAGCTCTTGTTTTCTGTTGACGATCAGTCCGCTGTGAGATTAAAAAAGTTAAGGCCTTTGCATCTATTATAGATGATTTATATAGCGTCAGCAACTGGTAATCATGCTGTACGGGACGCTACAGTGCCTGGGACATTGTTTGATGGATTTGGCTTGCCCAGCACCTATACCATCCTCTCAGCTTAGTCAGCTGTTAGTCAGAGGAAAGAACAAAGATAATGCCATACTATTTAGCAGCGATGTTATGATAAGTCAGGTTCAAAACTTGATACGATTTGAACTAATTCGGTTTATAACTCTTATCTCCCGTGCCTGGAGAATTTATACTAACGTTTTGCAATAAACTGCTGTTTACTGCACATTTTACCGATCGCTTTTACTACTTTTGGGATTTTGTTGAAACATATTACAAGATATTTTTATGTTGTGTTATTTAATCTTAGAATTAATTCGTTTTCTATGTATACAAAATAAAATGTAAGTTTTGCACATCGGTCTAATGTTAAATACAAGAAGATCTTGATAGATTAGGCAAAATTAACTCAAACTGTTGGAGGTTAATGGATGCGAGTGGCCGAAAAACATTCTCAGTGGCGCTTGATAGGAGAGGCTTATGTCCAACAGTGGACTAACTTGGGCTGATGATGTTGAACTGAAAAAGAAAGTCAAAACATATCCCAACAATATTGTGTAGAAAATTCCAGCAAATCGTGAAAGTAAAACGATAGCCAACCTGGTGATCTTAATGCATTAGATTACAAAGGGCTCGAGGGTAGCGAAAGGTACCCTTATTTTTCTTGATAATATTAGATTTTTGTGATTATTTTTAAGAGGGCAACAGCGTATCAAAGATGCCATTGATCAGTTTATCGAATTAGGTGATTGCGAAGGGTCCGGAATTTTTGTCGAATAGCAAAGCTGATGCGCTCGCCCGCTTCGGAATAATCAGTTACGAAGTTATGATGAAAAATTTATACGTAGCTTATCTTCTGAATCCTGCTTTTAGGAGTGACCGCATTTTATGTGTGTTTTGTAGATCAAGAGTGTACTTTTTTGTGCCTAATCTTGCCTTTCTATGACTATTTAAATTATAAGTAAAATATAATATACTTATTTTTGATAAATCAAAGTATCTTTTAATAAAGCAATAAATTACTATCGACGATACAAATACGTGAGTACCCATGGGAACGACGATCGAAGTTGAAATATGTACATGCAAGTGTTGTGTTCATAAACTACAATTTTAAATTTCCCAAAAGTCTATTTCCATATTAGAGGCATACGATGCAGCACCGAGGTAAGTATAGTTTGAAGTACTTGCAGTAATGGCGTACACTTGCCTTGGCCAGGAAGCGCCGAGGAATGCAGTCAGTCGCGTTTGCTGGAGGGTTCGAGGGCAATGCGCCCGCGCCGTCCCATCGGATGCTGTACTATTTAACTTGCCGGCTGAATCGTAGGATTTGCTGGATTTTGCGTTTTCTAGATTCTTAGTTCAAATTTAAGCTCAAGCAAAGATAAAGATATTTTTATTACGCAGAAAAAGAGGAGGTTCTTAAGTATCTGTACCGACACAGCTTAATTTGGTTACCTTAGATACTAATACCTGGCGCTTAGTTTATTTTTGGTAGTCTGTAAAAAATCGTAGTAAGTGATTTTTCATTTTCTCGGATGGGAGAGATGGTGATTTTTTTATTCCAAAAAGGATCCTTTCCTTTTAATTAGAGTGTTTTCACATGTTCCCCCGTCGATATCAGCTAGCGGCTGTGAGCTGATTATTGTATAAGTGGTACTTACTCACTTCGGGTCTGTGCCATTGATGGGTTGAGCTACGATGATGGAAATTTAAAATTACAAAGTTCGAAGTCAGATTTTGCTCTTTGTTTAAAATAAAAAATAATATCTTTATTTTTTTTTATTTTTTATTGGTGGATTGTTGACAATCCCATCAAAGCAAATATAAAAAAAATCTGTAATAAAACCAATGCCAAGCAAGCAAGCAAATTCTAAGTGATGTATTTGGTTTACAATTGGTATCTCTTCTCGTTGGCCGTACTATATGTTTTGATGCCACATTATCATTACTCAATAACATATTTTTTTCCATTATTTCTTGAACAATAAAACCATCACCACCAAAACAACCTTCTTACAGTATCCGAAGCCATAAGGTTGACTTTCCTATTTATACGTCTTGTTAGAGCGTCAGTAAAATCCTTTTATTTGCTAGTTTAAGTCTCATAGAGAACTGGTTAGCGCCTCAGTGCTAGTTGGTAATGCAGCCGGTGAAAGTAGCGACGGAATATGCGCACGCGCTTGTTATAATGCATTCGACTCTTGCTCTTAAACTTGAAGTGAAAAGGTCTGTTTTTCTATTGTAAATCAGTGACTTTGAGAATGCAATTGAATGGCATAAAGTTCTATTTTGCATAATTATTTGCATCTAACTTTCGTCTTGCTGAATCCTGCGAAAAGCACCTTTGTATAGTAATAATAATGCTGGACACTACACACGGCACCATCTAGTCCCAAGCATAGCAAAGCTTGTACACGGAAACCAGACTCTTGAAGACCCCTGCATTATCAAAATGATGAAGTAAAAACTTACTAAAGGACTAAAGTGTTGACCAAGCACGCAGAGGATAATAAATCAATTTGAGCCAAATAGTCTCGTTCCAGGCGAGACGTGATCAGGAATTACAAGACGCATTGAAAATTCTTAGGAGAGCTATTGCATGAAGGAAATAATGAAAGGTCCTCTTCCTCTATCCTTAAAAAGGAAGCTTATGGTAATGTGTAATAAGTGTATGCTCCCCATTTTTAAGTACGCTGCCTAGACTTGGACACTCACAAATAGCAAATCTGGTATCGGGGTACGCCAGCATACTATGGAGCGCAGTATGAATGAGTGTTAAACTTAAGGGGCTAGGTAGTAAGCACGATACTGCGAACGAAAACAGAAATAGCCGACGTAGCTCACAAAGCCGGCGAGCTCTAATTATGTGTAAGGACCACCACTAATTAGGCTCCCCAACAAATATGACCCCGTGGTAGACACATGCGGCGATGGCAAGATGAACTTGACTCTTTTACAACAGACTTGGTTCCAACAAGCTCAAAACCGATAAGTGGAACGAGGAAAGGCCTCTGCCCTGCAGTGGAAATCGGGCTCATAAATAAATAATCACGCTGTACGACACTGCATTAAAAATGTATGTTAGTTGTTATGTAAGTATACAAATAAAGCTTCTGGACGACAATTAAGTAATCATAAAAAAGTGTTAGATGTTTATCGTGAAGTATAAAACAAACACCTCTGTGACGACCTCTGTGGCGCAGCGGGCGAAGGTCCGCCTGCTACGCAAGAGGTTGCGGGTTCGAATCCCGCCTCGGAACAAATGTCTGTATGACCTGCAGATATTTGTTCAGGGTGTTCTGGTTGTTTTCTATATATAATAAAAAATATCTATCTATGTAGTATATTGTATTAAGTATATCAGTCATCTAGTACCCATAACACAAGCTCTGCTTAGCTTGGGGCTAGGTGATGCTGTGTGAATTGTCCAGCATTATTTATTATTATTATTATTTATTAAACAAATACAAAGAACTAGGTACATTAAAACTGCATTGACGATAAAGTCCACAGATTATAATAGTTTGTGTAGAGATTGGTTTAGACTTTACAGATGCCCTTTTAAAAACTGTCCAAACCAAACAAAGGATTGACTAGGGCGCCTGATCATTCACATGTGATCAAGGAACTCAATTCAATTATGACAGACACAACGACCATTGCGCATTCCAATCGAAAACTAGTTTCACAAACATACCCACTCTTCACTCGTGCCCTGCTTAACTGGTAGTTAGTATGTGATGCCACAGTGCACGTAACAGTTAGTGCTGTCGTACTGATGCACATCATGCAATGATACGGCCTCGTCATCGGCATCGCTTTGAGCCGCCGAGTGCCGCAATTTCACTGTGCATGAAACTATGCAGCTAGATCAATCGATAGATATTGAGATCAGTGTGGTTTACTTTTGACAGGCTGTACTGTGAAATACAATTTTGTTTTGTGAGTTTTGGAATAACATCTATTTCACTGTAATTAGTCCATTTAGTTTTCGGAAAAATAAATTGGCTGCTTGTCCTTGACATAAGTAACAACTAGATAAAATCAGGCGCAGCACGATGCAATCGCAAATTAATTATCATCGTGCGCTGTATACAAAACGTTTTACCTACGCCATGGGACTCGTATATAATAAAGCGTACCTAATTCATTGATTGTTTTGTTTTTTGTTGGACATTTCATACATCTAGCCCAAAGTAAGCACAGCTTGTGTTGCGAATACTTATATTTTTTTAGTAAATACATACAAAAAATACGCAAACCAAATGTAAATGGAAAAAATGTAAGTACGCGGGACAATGGTTTAGTTATAAGTAAGTTTTTAGCAGATATTGTTATAGTAAGTTTCGAATCCCCCTGCCTCTCAGCCGCCTATTAAACCAATAGCGGATGTCTTCAAGGTACGTATTGGGATTATATGAGTGGCCTATCTGCCTTTCACAAACTGCGCCGCAATTTCACTGGTCTGCGTTCGGCGAGTGGCACGGAATGCAGTCGTTATATGCACACCACTCGAAAGGATTACCCACTGGTTGGCGGCGATTAACTGAGCTCGTGGTTCCCCGCGCCGCTATTGGCTTGTTTCTGAACGTACGTTGCGTTTGAATTTGGAATGTTGCGACGTTTTAGTTTCATGCGGTGGAAAGCTAAACTTGTGATAATAGAAAACGCGCGGCAAAATAAAGAACTTTGGAATAATGGCATTTTAAATAATGTCAACTTCTTTTTTTAAATCAAGTACGAAATCAATTTGCCAAATAAGTTTGTGGCAAAATACGAAATAATTTGATATTAAAGAAGTGCTAAGAGGTAAGTAAAACAACACGTCTTCGCGAAAAGATTAAACAAATTAAGTCTAAACTAACTTTACCTTCAGCCAGTTCGATAGCTCTACTTCTGCCCATATCATGGAATCAACAGTAATAATATGATATAGACACCTCGAGATACAATCCTAGAATATAGTAGATTCTATATCCTCTCTTCTATATTTATTGTTGTGCCCAACAGGGTCTATAATGCTACCTAACACCATTGTCAACACCATTGTACCTACATTATAGAACACAATAAAGTATTGAGTATTGATTTTATCGGGTCATGGTTATTTCTACATTTTCAAACAATAATGTGTCTTATACATGATAAAGGTATTAACCATTTACTTTTTTTTACAGGTATGTGGATGAACATTACTAGTTTCTACGCTGCGTAAGTAGAACCTAACTTTTGCCCCAACCTAACTTTTGCGGCTGGGCGCCCTCTGCGCTCGCCATAGTCCGGTAACGTTGTCATGGCCATCTGCGGTCAACAACATTATATTGTCATATCGAAAAAAAAAAAGATTTATCTCATTGAAGGTTTTCTTTTAAACAAAGCAATATAATTTAAATTGATGATAAACCTGTGCTCCGGTGGACTTGGGCGGACTAAGTCAAAGCTCGGTACTGGATGATCCTCTGCACGAAGTCACCAGAGAAGCCTCCATCAGACTGGCTCCAGCAGACTCCATGATTGGCGCAGAATAGTTAGGCGAGCTTTGACAACCATGACGCATGAGAAGACCTGTGCCCTATTTTGACGCTAGTTGCAAATGTTGTACCTGAAAATATAGACGCAAATACTAATATCATAAGCCTTGAGGTGCCAGCAGTAGAATGTTGCCCTTTCCTTTCTTGCCCGTGGATGCGTAAAAATCTGCCAAGGGAAACTTCCGGAAGATGGGGAGCAGCGTCTTTACGTGTATCAACATCCTGCACTGCGCCCACCAATCCGCCTGCCAAGCGTGGTGAGTATGGCAACAACTCCTCAAGATCTTGGAGATTCATAAGGGAGGCCTTGGTCCAGCTGTGGACGTATACGGCTGAGATGACTTTTATAAAAAGAGCCAGACGATTCATCAAAAACTTTGGAAACAGTCAAAACGTACATTCACGTCATAACTTCAAGACAAACTGCTATTTTTCATCGTCTTCAAACAGCCTCGTTAGTTTAAGCACTTCATTAATATTGTAGTTGTAGATCTAGACTTAGTGTCAGTGAGATACTGTCTGGAATGTGCGATTACTCTTACTGTCTTGTGAGAGCTCCCAAACCACTCTTGGCTATAACTTATTTTTTTTTACCTATTTGCGAGATTGCAATGGAGAAATGTAGTCTTTGACTGCAGCAATGGGTGATGAAAATTCGTAGACTCGAAGTTTATTCATTTGGACCCAAGGTCATATAGAAATGTCAATTATTAAAATAAAACAAAACACATTTCAATTGAATAAAGCACATACTTCATTAAATTCGTTCGCTTTTTAACTTATTTATTCAGGTGAGGGAAATAATGCCGAGATAATGTCCTTTATAAAAAGGAGGGTTATTCTAAAACTCTTCCTATTTCTCTTTACTACTCACGAAGAAAATACACTGTGTGTCAGTACCTAAATTCACCTCAATTTACACATATTTCACATATTTCTTGAAACATCTACAAACACAAACATGTGTGATACGTGATGGTATTTATAAGTTTTATAACTGTTAATATGATTTGAAGAAAGTTGAGTTTCCCATAGTTAACTTCCCGTTATAAGTGCAGCTTTAGAACCCATGATAGTTACTTATGTTGTCTATTACATTTGATGTCTTAGTTTTCTCAGAAATATCGTATAACATCAATAAAAAATATAAGTAGTTATTGCTTTTTTATCTCAAGGCTTTGTCAAAATAAATGGTGAAAATTTCATACGACGCCCGAATGTAAATACATGCGTATCATACATAGAACTTGAGTATGCCAACAAACCCTCATGATCAGTACTTAGTGATTAATGAGGGAGGCATTTTTCTAGCAGTGGATGTCATTTTTCTAGCAGTGGATGTCATTTTTCTAGCAGTGGATGTCATTTTTCTAGCAGTGGATGTCCTACGGCTGTAAGAGATGATACATTGTATAACGAACAAAATTATAATGCCTCTATTCATGGCCTTCAAAAAACTATCCTCACGGAGACACAAGTTTGATCCAAACAGGCTGTCCAAACAAAAGCCTTTTAACCCTTTCGGGCAGCTCTCGATACAGATTTAGGGGCGGGTAACATTTATATTCACGCTTTCAATGTATCAGTACACATACACAAAATTGCTTTTTAGACACAGACAAGAGACACATCAAAAAGACCCCGATATCTCAATAAATATTTATTACATAAAAATATAAACATAATTTGATGGGTTCCAGGTGATTAATAGAATACAATTTTTTCATGCTTTCTATATTCAAAGGGACGTTTATTCAGTGGTACTTTCTTTTGTAACCACGAATACACTATGCAATTAATAAATAATAATGGACATATACATAGACATAATAATGGACCGCCGTGGGGTGCCAGCAGTAGAATGGTACCCCTCCTCTCATGCCCATGGATGCAGTAAGAGCCTGCTAAGGGATACCTCCGGAAGATGGGCAGCAGCGTCTATCCGTTATCAACATCCCATACTGCGCTCACCAACCCGCCTGCCAAGCGTGGTGAGTATGGCAACTACCCCTCATGGAGATCCATGAGGGAGGCCTGTGTTCATCAGTGGACGTTTAATGGCTGAAATGATGAATGGACATTCATCTTGATGATGATGAATGGACATTTCACACAGCTTTGTCTAGGCTCAAGTTAAGCAGAGCTTGTGTAACGTGTACCAGATGTTTGATAGAATACACTTTATTGTAAATGCGGCAGCGTGTCCAGCCAAGTTCAAGCAAAGCGGTGTGTGACGCAGCCGTGTGTAATTTTACCCGATACAAACTTATCTTTAATAGACACAAGTTCATACTCGAGACAAATTTCTGCAGTTCAAGCAAACTTTTGTCACCCTCCGGGGATCGGGGATCAGCCAGCTAATACTGGACAGCTTATGATGACGCATTGACGATATTGGCGTCAAAAACGTCAATTTCAAAACAGTCAGAATTGATATGTTTTCGATTTTTCATGTACTTCAAAGTGGCTTTGGCCATGGACCAAAAAAATAGAGGACCGCTAATCTAATACATTAAAACGTAATTCGAAAGTTTGTCTCAACATATTCATGGCGCGAGGAGTAACGATTTAACAAATTTTAATAAATTGGTCATTCCCCGACACCTAAACGAACACGGTTTAATGATTGTAAAGATACAAGTCAAAGAAAAATAAAAATAAATAAAGATAATAATAAAAAAATAAATAAATATAGATGGCGTTAACATCAATTATTGTACCTAATTCTTAACAAAAAAAATATTGCATTTTTTGAACTTCGTACTCTTTGTAAGCGGCTAGCGCTCCAAATGGAAATTATTGGCAACGTATAAGTAGATCTAGGTAAAGCGCCATCTAGAAATACGCTGAGAATTTGACGATTTCTAGTATGGACATTAGCAGTCCAGTATTTATTTGATCCATGCTTTGGCTTTAAATGTTACTATAACCAATATATCTATTTCTTAAAAAATAAAGAAATAGATCCCCAATTTCTTATGTCTTGTATGTATAAAGTATTTTTTTTTATAAAGATTATCTTTATAAAAAAAAATACTTTAGAGTTAAACGAAACCGATTTATGCCTCTAAATTTTAAGAACCTTTAAGTCCAGACACGCCTTTTTAAATCGTAATAAGATTTTACATAATCACCAAAAGTGTTTTAAAAGGGATATTACTGTTTTGGTGCTTACGAGTCTTCATTTCAAGCTTGCTTTCCGCGTCAGTTTGTATGCAGCAGGAACCCTCAGTCCGCGTTTTTCTGCAATTTCAACACCTTCATTCAAATAATTGTCTATCAATGCGACACCTTAACAAAACGCTACCGTATTGTCCGCACAAAACCCTGCATTAACAAAACTTCTTATCCCGTCACAAGTACCGCTCTAACATAAGTTTTCTTCATGAATAACGTGTTACTTGCCAACTTTTCAATTCACAACCACTTTACACGAATTCGTCAACCCAACTCTTGATATATTGCCTCCCGTTGAAATTTACATTTTGCCGGGCAGTTTATTTTGGTGGTAAAATATCGAGTAGTGTGTTGCCGGGCTCAGGTGTCTGTGGAACCGGCGCAAGTTTCACTAATGTGCGGCTTAAATGATGACATTGTTGCGGGGACTTCCTACGAGGTGGGGAAAATATTGAAAATAGCAACATTTGCGGTAAAAAATGCGCGTTTTGTATTCTGGAGACGCGTGACTAGGACAGTGTAGCAGTAAAGGAAGTTGGCGTGACGAAAATATAAACTATTTAATTAGGGCGCGGGGAAGTCTACAACGGAATTCATTAAATATCAAGGTCACTTTTCAGATCGTTAGTTAATTTTTTTAACAGTATGACTTAGTGCACACAATTTCAATTACGTATAAAGTGAAATACCATGATAAATTACTATTTTATAGAAAATGAAAAATGCAATCAAAATTTTGTCTCCGACTTGAAGATTTTCGACCCGACGGTTAATTGCTCCGTGGCCGAACGGTAAAGGCAGCCTGCGTTAAAGGTGTTCGTCTGAACGATACGGGTTCCAGTCCCGTCGGAGACAAAATTTTGATTGCATTTTTCATTTTCTATAAATGATACTTTAGTGTGGTTTTACACTTTAAATACAAAAATAGCTTAAAAAATTACTATTTTATTTAACTCGCTCTGAATACACGTGTATCTGAATATACCTCCTACATAAGTCACCACTTTCTTAAAAGTTTATTCAAACAGGGAACGTTTAACTTTCCACTATTACCCCTACTTAGGGGTAAATTCGGACGGCTATTTAAACAGTGCCAAATGCCTACGTGTGTAAATTACCACGAGCGTGGTTTACACCCCGTATGTAGGGTTGCCAGACGACAAAATTTGCCGAGATTTCGGGTATTTCGTAGCAGGCCAATTAGTAAACGAAAGCATGCAAATATCCTGAAATTATTTATAAAAGTATATCGATAGTCACTCTATGTAAAATAATCATCGCGATAATCTTAATTCTGGTTTACTTTTGTCAAAGTTTTATGTGTGTTTTAATACCAAGATCAACTATTTTGATCTAGATGCTCTATGTTTATGATGTTTTAGATATGACGTCAAACTTCCATTGAATGCAATGTCATGCAGAGTAGATTGAGTCAAGGTCTAAATTCAAAATGGTTATAAAAATGTGTTTACAAATTAAAAACAAAACACATTTAGATTTAATACAGCAAAAAATGGAAAACGATTATTTTCCAAATGAGGAAAAGACTCAAAGGTAGTGAAATCGGTTTAAAACACGTCTCGTTTCATAATCCGACTTTTCACGTGGTTTATGGAAGCCCTTTTATTAACCCTACTCGTCCGGACGAGAAGGATATAAATCTCGGACGGGATTCGTACGATTTATACACACCCGGTGATTTGTAAGAAACCCGCGGGGAGCGCCGATTTGATTACGAAGGAAAATAGGCTTGAAATTTTGCAATTGTGAAGCTTTGTTTGGCAAATGTAGGGTCGTTCTGTAATTGTTCTTTTAGGTTATGACTGGGGCAAACGGTTATGATGCTCTTTAAATTTACGAAAGCCTGACCACACGAATGAATTGCTGTTTTTTTTTGCAGCTTTGTATTTGCAACTTTACAAGATGCAAATTAGAATGTGCTACTTTTTGTTTTGTACAAAAGTTTAATCCGGGCTTGACGACTTAAGTCTAAAATGAAAAATGACAAAATATATCTCTCACAACCGTAGTACTGATCATGAGGGGTTTGATCACGGATTGGTGAGCGCAGTATGGTATGTTGATACACGGAAAGACCCTACTGCCCAGATTTTTCAGCATACATAGGCAAGAGAGGAGGGGCAACATTCTACTGCCGGCACCCCACAGCAACAGGATATACTAGTACGTAATATGTAAACGAAACAAGCTTGATCTGTTTTAACAAGGCTCTTGCTTAAATTCTCAACATCACCCCCTTGACCATCGAGATCGGTTGCGGTCCAAACTCCCCCAAAATTTACTATGTTTTTATCAAACAATATTGTCCCACTGATGGGCAAAGGCCTCCCCCATTTTTTTCCACTCGTGCCTATCAATGGTGAATGACCCACCAATCCAAAGACAAAGTCAATAAGTGTTCATTCATTAGAGCACAAAGGTTACTTTGCCCGCCTGCCAAGCGTAGCGAGTATGGCCACAACCCCCTCATGATCTTTGAGATCTATGGGCCTCCCTCATGGATCAGAGTAGCATATGATACTAAGAGATCCATGAGGCAAGCAGTTCTACAACTGAGATGATATCCAGTTCACGATATACGTTCCAATGCGTAAAAATCCAAAACCGTTAAATCGATTATACGTACGAGTTTGGGAAAACATGTTTCCTTGTCCAAATATACTGGTATTAGGTCCTATGTCCAGGGTTGTCAAACGATATGTTGGTAAAACCAAGCTATATTATTATTTATTAATGTGTTAAATATCTATTGTCTTTGATTTAGTCAGGTAAAGACAAATATATTTGTAGGTATAGATATATATACGTTTATTTTGTCACACATGAATATGTAGTAACCATCTTAAGCGTGAACTTTATTGATTTTTTTTTATAACAGTCGCTAACTGTCATATTGTATGTTTGGTATATTACAAACAATTAAATTTAATCTATAACTGTGTGGATACCGTTAATTCACTGTGAGTTAATTCACAGTTAATTAATTTTGTGTATTTATAATTATAGTTTTAAAATGCAATGAAAATATCTGGTTTTATTTCCGCTAATGCTGAGATGCATGAGCACCACCATCCCGCCCGAAAAATTTCGTTCCAGCCGCCGACCAGTCAACACCTCGGCGTCTTACCTGATGATGCCACGCGGAGAGGCGAAACACGTATCGTCGTGTGGGTTTGGGTATGCATGTTGCACTAACAACCTAGTTCTCCCTCCATGTGCATAATAGCGGGCGGGAGGGTTGTGCTCATGCATCTCAGCATTAGCGGAATTAAAACTAGATATTTTCATAGCATTTTATTGTCATGGATTTCCGCAAAGTAACGCCTGGTTCCAATAATTAAATTATAGTTTTATTTCCTTCAATATCAATAACTTTAATATTTTCAATATCATCAATTGTAATACAAACATATTTTATTTCAAAATAGGTAATCCTCTTAACTAATGTAGCAGTGAACGCAAACAAGTCGTTGCCGTGAACATTTTACCATTTCAATATAACAAAAATGAATCCGTTCATTTTGTAAGCATTTAAAATAACATCAAAGCTTGTCTATATCTAAGTAGAAATAATAAAATATTACAAGTACTTTTCGTACATCCAAAGAAGGAAAAGATTATGAAAATAATACTAAAGCTCATCCAAAATAGAAATATCCCAAAAAAATCTCATGATCCACAGCCCAACATCACCCACTGCTGGGTTTAGGTCTCAATTAGGTTGTGCCATCTACCACGGTCCCGTGCTAGTCGCATCCTTTAACGCCCCGCGACGTTAATTTCAATCTCTTCAAACAACTCAAATAGGTACTAACCAAGAAAAGTAGTTTTCTTACCTGCCTTATAAAATTAGTGGCAACCCTAGCAATACCTGTATCTATAATCCTCAGATTAGCGCGGGAAAGTTTCAAGACTTCGTCGACAGATTTATTGACAAGCGAGAGTCAGGACGTGGGTCGATTAGATGATTTATTTAAGACTGTTTACGTTTCCGAGATCGTTCCACTGTTTACCGTATCTTAATTAGAGTGTAATGGATAATAAACTGTGTTTGTTAATGGTAAAAACTTGTGATTTCTCTGAATTGCGCATGTATGATTGTATGTTTTCTTCATAGAATATGACAATTTTGGCATTCGTTATCCCTTATAAGCTTAATTTGATTCTTTTATGTTTTCTTTTTATTTTGTATGTTGTGTGTGTGTCAAAAATAAATGATTTTCTTCTTCTTCTTCTTCTTATAAAGAACCTAACGTTTTGGTTTTAAAATACTATTGTTTAAGATATGGAACAAAACGATCGTTTTACTAACGCAGCATCATCAGTTTCCCCTTCATTAAATCATACTTTCTGAATACAAATGCTCAAAAACATACTACTTTAGAACCACCTCCTTTCTTTTGAAGTATGTTAAAAAGGTCAGTCTGGTTAATTTCGGAAATCAATATTATTACAAAAGCATTTGTTCTATTTAAGTTATCTAACGATAGACCGGTACAGTGATACAAAATCAATAGATTCAATGCTTTGTATGTTTATCATACTCACCAGCATGATAACACGCTACTGATTGTGATTGTAGATAACAGATATAGAAAAAAGGAAAAGGTATTTTTACTGTACTAGTAAATGCCCGGGTAATTGTCTTTGTAATCGCACACGAATTTCCATAAGGGTCTTGGTCTATTTAAACACCTACCTATTCATACATTCATATTGAGTGCGCGCTACTATTGAAAGAAATAAAAAAAATCGTGGCTTGCTTTCAGATCAGCACTAAATAATTATAAAAAAGTATATATTCAAACAAAAAGATCTGACAAACCGGTATCACTTGTGCTTTATTATTATAATCACTATAAATAAGTAGGTTAAGTGTTTAGATGACAAAGGAATTGGTTAATAAGAAAGCCATACAAAATTACATGCCCCAAGTGTGATCCCAAGTATGTGGGCAGATGCAGCTTCCAACCGACTACTTGGAGATCCATGAGGGAGGCCTATCTCCAGTAGCCATATCGGGCTAAGATGACAATGAAATATGAAAATAAATAAATAGGCATTATCAATCATCTCATCCGTAGGACTGCTGTGTCCTGCATGTCCACTGCTGGACATAGGCTCCCCTTAAGGATCACCAAGATAATGAGGGGATTGTTGCTATACTCGCCACGCTTGGCAGGCGGGTTGGCCAGCCCATAACGGGATGTTAGTAGACGTAACGACGCTGCTGTAAATCTTGCGGAGGTATCCCTTGATAGATTCTTACTGCATTCGCGGGCAAGAAAGGGAAGGCAACATTCTACCGCCGGCGCCCCACGACACAAATAGGCATGCTGGTCCTAAAACGACAGTATAACCAAGCGGCGAAGTAGTAAGAACAACTGAAGTAGCAAGTAAACAATCTCAAGTTCCTTGCAAGTGATACTTTGTACAGTACACTTCGAACATGAGAGCACATGTAAGATCAACTTAAACAAGAACTTATATATATTCGCGACCGCATAAGCGCAGGTGGGACGGTCGGGTTGGTAATAAACTTACGTAAGACCTTTCACGTATATCCATCCTTCTCAGTCGTAAGACTGCTGCCTACTCCAGGACATAGGCCTGCCTCATGGATCTCCATTATCATGAGGAGGTTGTTACTGAGTACACTCGCTACCGGCAGGCGGCTTGGCGAGCGCAGTACGGGTTGTCTTACAGAGGTATCCCTTGGCAGATTGTTACTGCACCTACGGGCAAGAGAGGAAAGGCAACATTACTGCCGGCACCATGCATTTTTTCTTTGATAGTTTATTTTGTTGCATAAAACAGAGCTTCTGCTTTTGTAAGTCATGTCCAATCTCTTATAATGCGAAGCCATGATGTTTTTGGTCGTCCTACCCCTCATTAGCCATTTTTCCCGTCATAATCATCATCATGCGGCAGCAGGTTTTAGCGCTCTTCTAATATATGTCTGAAATATGATACCTTTCTCTGCTTGATAGCAATATGAAATCATTAGTGTGCTTAAAGCATAGCTACTTAAATTTTAATGAAGAGTTCAAATCAAAATTGTTATCATTGCTATCATTTCATACGTAAGACGCCCACTGCTGGACGGACATAGACCTCCTTCATGGATCTTAAAGTATCGCGGCTGGAAGCGGCCTTCATCCACCGCCGACCGACCTTACCAGCTCGTTCGCCCATCTAGTTGGTGTACGTCTTCGCGCTTGCAGTTCCGTGGCCTCCATTCGAGAACTTTCAGCCCCATCGGCCATCTGTTCTTCAAGCTACGTGGCCTGCCCGTTACCACTTGCTGATCCGTTTGGCTATGTCGACAGGAGTAAGCTTATTAACGTCTTCGACTTGCCATATCCGACATCCCGCGTGGTTTGCAAATTGTCACGTTTAGTTTCGGGACAAATGTCTGTACGATCTGGAGATATTTGTTCAGGGTGTTCTGGGTGTTTTTCTATATATAATAAAAAACTATCTATGTATTAATAATGTATTAAGTATATCAGTCATCTAGTACCCATAACACAAGCTCTGCTTAGCTTGGGGCTAGATGATGCTGTGTGATTTGTCCAGCATAATTTTTTTTATTACGTAAAATAATAGTTTCTAAAATATATGTAATTGGCCGTGGAGTAGAATGTTGCCCCTCCTCTCTTACCCGTGGATGCAGTAAGAGCCTGCTAAGAGCTACCTCCGGAAGATGGGCAGCAGCGTCATTCCGTGTATCAACACTCCATACTGCGCTCGCCAACCCCAGGCGGGTTGGCGAGCGCAGTATGGAGTGTTGTGAGAGACCAAGCGTGGTGAGTATGGCAACTGCCCGTTATGGAGATCCATGAGGCATTAGTGGACATTTTACGGCTGAAATAATGATGATGTAATTGGCGTGGGGTGCCCGCAGTATAATGTTACGCATCCTATAATGCCCGTGGATACAGTGCTAAGGGATACCTCCGGAGAATGGGCAGCAGCGTCTTTCCGTGTATCAACATCCCGTACTTCGCTCGCCAACCCGCCTGCCAAGCGTGGTGAGTATAGCAACTACTCGTCATGGATATTCATGAGGGTGTCTGTGTTCAGTAGTGGACGTTTGATGGCTGGAATGATGATGATGATGTAATTTTGCCTCTATGTTTTACCAATAATGCCTACTGTAAAGTTTTTTAGTTGAAGTCGTAGGTTTTTAGCGTTTTTCACCTATCTCACAAAAATAAATCTTCTCTTTCCGCCATCGCTTCTTTCGTATACAAAAAAGTATAATAATTTTCCAGCCTCCAGTCATTGTTTATTTAAATAATTTATTTGTTATTGTTTATTAAAACATGTATGTAAAAACATCTTTATTTTTATAGACTGCTACTCTCCTATTAAAGTTTCCCTTTTGCTGGCTTCGTAGGTACAGTGCAAACAAGCGCCTCCTGTAATGTAATAGGGTTGAAAATTGCAATTACGTACCCCAAGATTTAGCACGTCCATTAAGTTCAATATTCTTTGGCAAAGGTTTTCGCATACTTGCAAGTTACTTATCGGTGGCGGCCAATTGTTTGCTTAGGTAATAGACACCAGGTCCTAACTTCTGTAAAGTCCATTGTAAACTAAAGCGTACGTTTCAGAATGGGCTTTGTACTAATTTAGATGGGGTCATGATATTAATTGAACGGAACACTTGCATCTCACTTGGTTAAATACACACTAAGACAATTGTGGCTTCTATGTGTTATTACAAAAAAATGTGTTTGTTTTATATTAATCATTTGGTTTCCATAGTATAAGCGTTGCTTAATTTATGACTAAGATGGTGGTATCTATAGTCCAGCGTTGCAATTATACATTAAAAAAGTATCACCTTTCATAACTAAAATGAAATGAGTATAAATGTAACAAATATGGATTTTGGAGAAAAGCTGTTAAACGTGTTCAGTAGTGTATCATCATCATCATCACAGCCGTACGATGTCCACTGCTGGACAAGGGCCTCCCTCCCTTGAGGTCCATACTTGGAGAGCCAAGTACTCATCATAAGGGGGTGCCATACTCACCACGCTTGGCAGACGGGTTGGCGAGCGCAGTACAGGATGTTGATACACGGAAAAATGCTGCTGCCCATCTTCCGGAGGTAGTAGTGTATAGGCTTTCCAAATCCATTACAGACGATTTGCACAGCGTCAGAACTATGAACCAATGCACTACGAGATGCCTGCACCTGGGCCATTGTTAGAAAGATATCACTTGCCAAGAACACCTATACAGAATACAACATATTCTTTCAGCTTAGTCGGCTATTCTTTCCTCTGAATATAGATTATTTATTTGTTATAACAAGCATTTTAGATCCACAGTATAATAAATAGAGCCATGCTTGAGTCACAAAAAGCTGTCACTTTCTCAGCATGAGTTGTCCAAACACCGAACACTGGTCTTCTGACAAAGGCATTGGATACGTCGGAAGTAGTACGGAAAGCAACACTAGGAATAGGGATAACGTGCAAAATGGAGCAAAGCATCGGCAAGCAGTACAAACCTACCAAAGCTTTTGAATTTCTTTGATAATCTGTCAAAGCCCCGCAGCGTCCAGCATATCACATTGCATTATGCATAAACTTTAATCACCCGTTAAATTTAACGCGTTTACGATTAAATTATTCAATTTGTTGAAATTTTACGTTTGATTACACAAATGATTGTGGGTTGTTTAATTAAGTATTCCCTTTCGGCGGGCTGTTTGTTTGTTGAAAGCGCACCGTTGATATTGTGAAGTTGTTTTTATGATACACTTGTGCATCTGTGCGAAATTGTTTATGCTGTTGTACAATGTGTTTTATTACTGCTACAAAGGACAATGCAGCTGATGTTATGACTTTTAGATTTTTAATACAGCGTCAGCGTAGTGTGGAGTATACAGAGTATACCCAAAGCGTGAGCCGTGATCATTTGAATTAGGTTTCCCCAGTACTATACTCCTCGCGCACACTATCACACCTTTGTCACTACTTTCCTCTTTGGCCTCGCCTATTCCCGTTACGCGGGGCGGCTTCATAGTTCATAGTCAAAACCTCCTCACCACTTTCACGACAAAGTAATCTGTTATTTTTAGAATATTACTTTGTCACTATTATATGATATAACCGCTTCTCTGGTCCTATCCAGAAAATTCACATTTTTTTAACAACAACGTGTTCTATCTTGTTTTTACACGAAATCTGTAACCTGCATACCAACCCGTGGAGGTTATGGGACCTCCATTAACCTTCCTGTAGTGGAAGGGATTTTCAATAATGGGGCTTGGTGATGGCGATAGAAATTAACAGAGCCACACAAATCTAAAAAGGGCCAGATTTAATGTCCATTTCGATACATGTGACACATCGGATTCATATAAACTAAATATAAAACAGTTGATATTTGGCTCGACCCATAGCAATAAAAAACAATAAATACTGCCGCCCTGACTTTTCGCAACAAACAAGTGGCAACAATAGGTACCATATAGCAGTTTAAATGATAAATTCATATGTAGTTGTTTTTACGAGCGCATTTCCAGTAGAACACCTGTCCATAATATGGCACGCTTTGCTGGCGAAATATGGTGCGCCTTTTTTATTTTGAAAGTGTTTTTCCTATTGTAATGCTTTAAAAACAGTCCTTAAAATGTATAGAAAATTTTAAAAGGTGATGAAAATGTCATTGAAAATCAAAATATTTATTTTCTTTTCGCAGTGCTCAGTTGTGGATATTGATAATAAAAGGCAGCAAAGTCGGTCCCTTTCTTATTTTTGAATACTCAATAAACAGGATAATTTTATTTAATTTATTTTTATATTACACATTTTAAGAAAACTAACAGCTAGCCCTAAAAACAAATACTTAGTTAAATTAATACATGTAGCCGGTACAACAGTACATGCGCACTGATGGCCAATTATAAGTTTCCATAAAAAGGAAGAAGAATATTACATAAGAAAAAAAACGTGGTTTTACTTATGGATCAAATATAGGAGAAACAAAAGAAAGAATACTACATTTACATTACGTCAGAAAATAGGCATGATGTAAAAAAAATCAAAGCCCGTCTACTCCTACAAATAACGAAAATGAAAATAAAAACTTTTTCTTATAATACCACTAATATTATAAAGCCGAAAGTTTGTTTGGGTGGAGGTTTGTTACCTCTTCACGCAAAAACTTGGCTACGGATTGAGCTGAAACTTTGCACACTTATTTATGTTGACCTGGATTAACACATAGGCTATTTATTTGGGTACAACAATGCATAGCGGCGGGCAGAAGCTAGTAACATTATATAATAGACACACATCCTTTCCCGTTTTAATACGATAAAGCGCATTTTAGTTTTAAAATTTTATAAGTGGGATATTGTGACGCAATAACCAATCATAAGATGTACTAAGGCGTGACGTCACGTCCCGGCATTCCGACTCGAATGTGTTTTTAGCAAAACACATTCGAGTCGGAATGGATAAATGTAAAAAAGTTGAAAAACTACGCGTCCAATACCTTCCGTCAATTTACAAGACCAAACACTAAAATTCAGTTATCTAGCCAGCCCATTCACTTAAGTAATTAAGTTTAAATGTTTACACAATAATGTTGCACGCTTAGCAAGCGTTTGAGATTAATTACATTAGTTCCCATAAAATATCTAAGCTCTAACTAACTACAACGGTCACAACGGTTATCCGTTGCTGATAATTTATAAAAAATATAAACGAAAAAGGAAGATATGTGACAGTAATTTTAGATTTATCGATCTCAATATCCAGTTTAGCAATTAAATAGAGTGTACACTATAATATCAAAAGCCAAGTGGCGGATCAACCATAACGGTATTTTCCGTTTGTCAAACAAACGTCAATATAAAATCAACACCTATCAATTAATGGCCCACGCTATTCCTGTCAAAGCGCACGATATTGAAACCATTCATTTCTACGTTGAACACGATTTAATGAATGTTAACACGAAAATATGTCGTTAGAACGAGTGGGGTACTATCAAATACTATTTGCTGGATTTTCATTGAAATAACCAAAAACTGGTTCAAAAATATAATTGCTGTTGCTCCAACTGAAGTACTTTACTCGAACCTTTTATTTAGGCATTTCAAATTCATCATCATTTTATCATCATTTCAGCCGTAGGACGTCCACTGCTGGACATAGGCCTCCCTCATGGATTTCCAGTTATTGCGGTTGGAAGCGATCTGCATCCACCGTCGACCTGCGGTCTTCACCAGGTCGTCAGCCCATCTTGTTGGTGGACGTCCTACGCTGTGTTTGCCGGTCCGTGGCCTCCACTCGAGAACTTTTAAATCGATAGTTGTCCCATAAAAATGTCTCATCAAAATCATAACGAAAGCCATTTTTACCATGTCAATAATTGACGTACTAAGCAGAGGATATTTTTCTGTGTAGTTTTCTTTCGTAGGTTACTTTCCCACCACATCCAAATCCATTGTTGTTGTAAAAGAAAACATTCATACAATTACCAATAGGCATGATGACAGAGCAGGGTACGAAGAGCAAAATAGTATTAACTATATAAAAAAATAATAGACACGTAATTTTGTTTTTTAAAATAATGAAACAATACGCGAGACGTGTCGTGACCATTCTGTACCGAGGCACGTCGGCGCGTACCAGCGTGTGACTTCACGCGACATTTCGATATTATGTATGACGGTTATTTTTGGATTAGATACTTTAAAAAAGAAAAAATACGTGTCCAATAAGTTTACCACCACCACTTAGTGTGTTGGAATAATCTACCACCACCACTGTTATAACCAACTCGGAGAAGTGCAAACAGTACGTGGGTTCGTGTCCGACCTCACCGCCGAGGAGCTCTTTCAATGTGTTCTTTGGTGCCTTCTTTTTTCTTTGTTAATATGACCGACTAACAATTGAAATTTATTTTTAGTTTTAAAATTACAGGATTTTATCGCGTACCTTTTTTATTATTTTCCCGACGTTTCGAACACCTTTCAGCGTTCTTGGTCGCGGGAGGACTGATGTGCTGGGAGCTACCGCCGCGAATTGATGGCAGAATCCACGACTACCCTCAATTCGTCTTCAGATTCAGAAATGTCCAAGTTCACATTACGACACACTACACTGACGGTATTGGACTGCTGTACCGTCGGAACACAACGCACACACTTATTCAACACAGGATTCCATGCAGAAGAGAGACGAAAACCATCTTCCCGATTGAAATTTAGGTGTTTCTTGATCTCAATCGCCTCTCGAACTATCCTCTTATAATAGTGTCGTTCTTTGGATAGAACTTCTGGGTCGTGTAGTTCTATCCAGTGGTTAGGTCCTGACTCCAGCAGATGTTCGGCAATCGCTGACTTATACACTTGCCGATTTTTGACCGCGGCTATATGCTCCTTGACACGTTCGGCTATTGTGCGCTTAGTTTGCCCTATGTATGAACGGCCACAGCTACAGTCAATTTTGTATACGCCTGGCATTTGCAGCGGTATGCTATCTTTTGGTGTTCGGAGCTGCTGAGAGACTTTTGAGTAACACGTAACGTATACAAAATTGACTGTAGCTGTGGCCGTTCATACATAGGGCAAACTAAGCGCACAATAGCCGAACGTGTCAAGGAGCATATAGCCGCGGTCAAAAATCGGCAAGTGTATAAGTCAGCGATTGCCGAACATCTGCTGGAGTCAGGACCTAACCACTGGATAGAACTACACGACCCAGAAGTTCTATCCAAAGAACGACACTATTATAAGAGGATAGTTCGAGAGGCGATTGAGATCAAGAAACACCTAAATTTCAATCGTGAAGATGGTTTTCGTCTCTCTTCTGCATGGAATCCTGTGTTGAATAAGTGTGTGCGTTGTGTTCCGACGGTACAGCAGTCCAATACCGTCAGTGTAGTGTGTCGTAATGTGAACTTGGACATTTCTGAATCTGAAGACGAATTGAGGGTAGTCGTGGATTCTGCCATCAATTCGCGGCGGTAGCTCCCAGCACATCAGTCCTCCCGCGACCAAGAACGCTGAAAGGTGTTCGAAACGTCGGGAAAATAATAAAAAAGGTACGCGATAAAATCCTGTAATTTTAAAACTAAAAATATGTTAACAAATCGCGAAAGTTTAACAAGTTAAATTGAAATTTAGTCATCTAGCCTATTAATAAATATAACCAGCCACATCCAACAAGGAATTTACTACTATTGTACGTAAAAAAATTAACGTGTTAACGTTAACTCGCCCTGGACTTTTGGTTATGTTGTCAAGAATTGGTCTATCAACCAACAAAATAAACATATTGTCATACAAGATAATTATTGTCAATGTATTGTATAAAATAAACTTTTTGAAAGAACTTTGGACATCCAAATTTGCAAATTGCGGTCTAATCGCCGCTCAAAAACTAATTAGTATTAAATTTTCAAAAAAAGTTTACACGATAGGGTCTCATGGAGTTGGTATTTGCAAAGGCAAGTTAGAAGTGCGTACTCACAGCAACTCCACTGTACCCAGTAATTGGGTAGATATCGAGTGTCGTGCAGGACAAAGGATTTATTTTGCTTAAAGGATTAGAAAACCATTTGTTTATCAACAATATCAGTCCCTCAAGTTTCAGGCCGTCAATATATTCGGTTAAGCCTTCCTAACCCAATTAATTAGCTGTTATGAAGATCAAAGACGCTCTTCCCGATCCCGGCGCAAAGCCTCTACCCGCTGAACTTGTAACGATACTGACAGTTTAAGTTTCTACCAATCCCTCTTATGAAACAGCGTGACTTCTGTCAATCAACGATCCACCTACCTCAATCGAAACACAACCACTGAGCGAATATAACACTTATGATATTTACACCAGAGCTCAAAATTGGGAAGGATCTGGCAGGAGTTAGAACGTTATTGATAATAAAGAAAGTTCATCTGATTTATTAGCGATTGGCGCTGAATAAATTTATGTGGTCTTTGTAATAGTGTTTAGTGAGGATTAAACGGGGCGTTGGTAGTTTGGCCGCGTCGGACGGATAATATTGGCGTTTATCTGTTACCTATCGGTTAAAGGGGAATGTTAAATAGATCGGCTTTGTTCAATATTTGAACTTAATACCTCGAGTTGAGAGTAGTTCGTGAGTTTTCGGCTATTTAACGATAATGTTTATATATAAAGGAGGCAACTTTTATGTAACAGTGAAACTACAGAATAAATTTCTTATGATACGCACTGAACAAGAGCAAACAATCAAACAACTACACAGAAAAATATCCTCTGCTTAGTACTTCGCAATGTCTAAGCTTTGATCGTGTTCATTAATAAGATAAGAAAACAAATACTGGAAAGGGCCTCCAAATACAATTAACTGAATCTACGTAGCCAGTAGCAAACAGATTATCTACCTGTTACCAGCAAATGTGTTTGCTTCATCCTAATTAATGTGAGCAATTAAGCTCGAGAAAGCTCTAGAACACTCTAGAGAACAAACATTGGCCTAAATAAGTTCGTTTAAGCTAGTGGACGGATTGTGTGAAATCAACCAATAGGGTTGCGAGCTTATTACGTGATGTCATTTGAGTTCGATTCTAGTGGCTGACTTTCTTACTCGTAATCCGAGTAACACACTAAACATAAGCAAAATGTGTTTTTACTCGTAAGTTAAAAAACATTTTACATTAAGGGCTACAAAAATGTTTGTTAATTCTAACAAAAGTTTAATTCAGTTTTTATGGAAATTGTAAAAAGTATGAGATTCTCTAACAAGAGCTACCTAAATCATATTACATATTTATAGAAATACTCATGTTTAATGATTTTCAAACTGCTCCTGAGTGAGCATAGAAGTAAAGTTTGTGTCTATTAAGGCACTAGATGACTGATGATTTTTCAAAGACGATCAGCTCCTTGCGACGTTCATTTGTTAACTGGATGACTAAAAATACGAATCTAAGCATATAAAACCAACCATCGACAAAAAAAACAACCGTCCAGTATAGTGCCTCTAAAATGTACACGGAAACTGCAAAATGCACAATGGTTGAAAGGCTCGCTCTGTCAGCAGTAGTTTGACTGACAGTGACATACGAAGTGTTAACTTTTGATTTGCATCAGCATTCGTTAGCTGTGAAATCTCGCTTGCGAGTCAGATCTCGATCGATAGATAACCTTGTTACAAGACACGTGGTACTTCATAATCGAAATATTTGTAAAGAGCAAATAGGCCTTCGACTACTATCGCCCCCTACTATCGTAGGTAGAGATAAACTATTTTTGAACTATTTATTTACCTTGCATCGTCAGTCTTACATACAAATTGGTATTTATTATTGAAAATAGGTCCTTGCATTTGAATCGAACTAATGCTGCGATGAGGTAAAAGTAAATTTTGAAAGTAAAAACCCACAATTTTCCAAGTCATTTGGTGTGTCAGACGATCCCCGCGTCGTAAAATGAAGCCACTTACTTATAAAAGATTATTAAATTTAAGCAGTTCCTAAGTTTAATAAGAAAGAAGCGATTTCGTAAAATAAATAAATAAGGCCACGCGCTGTACAGGGTTCCAGTAGTTAGTTATACCCGTAGATAGAAGATTGGTTGTTAGAAATTGGTGTGTTTTTACAATTACCAAAACATATTAACATATTCATCATTCCAGCCGTAAAAAGTCCACTACTGAACAGGCCTCCCTCATGGATCTCCATGAGGGGTTGTTGCCATACTCACCACGCTTGGCAGGTGGGTTGGCGAGCGCAGTACGGGATGTTGATACACGGAAAGATGCTGCTGCCCATCTTCCGGAGGTATCCCTTAGCAGGCTCTTACTGCATCCACGGGCATGAGAGGAGGGGTAACATTCTACTGCCGGCACCCCACGGCAATTTAACATTAACATATTACTTAATGGTATTTACTGTGGTGCGCAGACTTGGTCTCTGACCAAAAGTCCAAAAGTCCAAGCTCTAAGTTTGTCAGTGAACGATGGAGCGCAGCCTGGGTGTCAAACGCACGGACAGGATCGGAAACACCGAACTGCGCTCCAGGACAGGGGTCCATTAATTTTCGTTTTAGAGATAGAGGGAGTTCCTCTTTCATTATGTCTCCCATGGACCAAAAACTCCTCCAGGCATTATCAGCTCGCCGTGCGATTTCTCTGCTCTGTCTGTCTTTGAAGGAGACTATTTGGCCCAGGTAAACATAGTCTTGGACATATGCTAGATCTTCTCCATCCACCGTTACATTGGTCTCAGCGCGATTGGTCATGGTTTTATCTCTGTTCATTCTAAGTCCAATCTTTAAGCTTGCTATACTAAGTTCTTGAAGCATCGTTTGTAGCTCTGAAGGCGATGAAGAAAAGAGGACGATGTCGTCGGCAAAACGAAGATTCGTTAACCTCTTTCCGCCGACGTCAACTCCCTTCTCACTCCAGCCAGCCGCCAGCTTTCGGAACACTTTTTTAAGGGTGCTGGTGAAGAGTTTCGGAGAAAGCGGGTCTCCCTGTTTGACTCCTTTGGCTATTTTAAAAGCATGATTGTAGTTTTATTGAGGCAGTGCTATTGTCATATACATTTCGAATTAAATTATGTAGGTTTCTTCAATATTTTGATTTTTAGGGCCTTGAATATAGCATCGTGGGATATACTATCGAACGCCTTCGTATAATCAACGAAGGCGATGAAAAGAGGCAATTCATTGAACTTTTCAACAACTTCGTTAAGAGCTTGGAGATGATCTGTGGTGGATAGTCCGCGACGGAAACCTGCTTTTTCCGCCGGTTCTTCAAGTCTATGATTGGAGATGCAGCTTTCTGCAACTTTAATGAATAATTTTTAGAAATGGGACACAAGACTTTGTGTTGAAACCGCTTAAGGACAGAAAAAACAAATTACATAGTTGTTCCAAGAGGAAATATTTGCCGAAGCGAGACAAACTCGAACAAACAAAATCCTACGTGCAAACAAAACTGGTTGATAATTAACGTTACCTACTTATCCGTTTCTGTAAATAGCGGGTTTTAGCCAATTTGCTTCCGAAGTGAGTGTTTCACGTGGAGGGGTATTTTGAAGTCATTTGGGAGTGTTTGTTAGAATTTCAGCAGGTGACCATATAATAATAACGAGAAAGGATATTAGAGAAACAGATGATAGTTTTGTGCTCAATATTTTGATTATAATATCAGTGAAGGCCTAAAGTACATAAATAAATAAAATAAAATAAAAATAGCTTTATTAATTCCACACAATAAAATATAAATAATATGTACTAGACTAAAATTAAACTTAACATAATTTTATTAAAATAGCATGCATAATTTATAAAATCTCTCCTTTTTTTTTTTTTTTTTTTTACATAATATCGCTTCAAACTTTAAAATATATAATTTTAGTATCGTAATCAATAAATTTATTCGGTTTTGTTATGGACCCCGGTTCGGGTAAAAGCCTCCTCCAAAAACTTCCATTTCTCTTTATCTTTTGCAGTATTTTTCCAGTATCTGCCTGCAGTCGCAACTATGTCATCTTGCCATCTAGTAAAAGGCCGACCTCTTTCTCTGGAGCCGCCTGGCCCCTCCCATTCTGTGGCTCTAAGTGTCCATCTGTCATCAGTGTATCTTGCCACATGGCCAGCCCACTTCCACTTCATACGTTGTGAAAACAGTAGGGCATCAGTTACTTTTGTTTTCTTGCGTATTATGGTATTTTTCACCCGGTCTCTTAGTTTGATGCCCAGACAACTTCTCTCCATTGCTCTCTGTGTGGTTGTGATTTTATTTCTAGTTTTTTGTTGAAATGTCCAAGTCTGGCAGCCATAGGTGAGACTTGGTAATATGGCTGAGTTCATAACTAATTTCTTTGCTGTCATAGGTAGTTGAGACTTTAGTATTTCCTTATGCGCCCAAAACTTTTTCCATGTAGTAGCTATCCTTCTATCTATTTCTTCCAAATTTCTTTCTGGTTTGAAGGATATTTGCTTTCCTAGATAAACATAATTATGTACAAATTCAAGTGGGATGTTGTTAACCAGAATGGGTAGTTGCTTGTCGTTGGTCATCACTTTTGTTTTTTCGTGGTTCATTTCTAACCCTGCGCTTTTGCTTGCTAAATCTAATTCATTTATCATGGTATTCAGTTTTGTAGGGTTTTCTGACAGCAAAACTATATCGTCTGCAAACCTTAAATGACTCATGAAAACTCCGTGCATGTAAATTCCTTGCTTTGCCCATGGTAAATCTTTCATTAAATTTTGCAGAACAGCTATGAATAGTTTCGGTGACACTGGATCCCCTTGCCTTACTCCTCTCATTATGTTGAATCTGGTGCCTGTTCTGTCTAACTTGACTCTACATGTGCTTTTAGAGTAAATATTTTTCAGGATGTTGATGTATTTATCGTTTATGCCTTGTTTATTTAGAGCTTCCCAGATGCTATTGTGTGAGATAGTGTCAAACGCTTTTTTGTAGTCAATAAAAGCCATATAGAGTGGTTTACGGAATTCTAGATATTTTTCTATCACTTGTTCGAGTACGTGGATGTGATCAACCGTGCTGAAACCTTTTCTAAAACCTGCCTGTTCACAAGGTTGGTGCTTATCAATATCTGGAGATATCCTGTCCAGTAAGCATGACGCGAATAGTTTATAAAGGCATGGCATTAGGCTTATTGGACGGTAGTTTCCTATGTCTGCCGCATCACCTTTCTTGTACAGTAATATGATATCCGATTCGGTCCAATTCTGTGGAACATGTTCTGCTTCCAGTACTTTATTGAATAAAAGTGTAATTGGCGTTAATAGAAGTGATTTTGCAAACTTAATACATTCGTTGGAGACACCATCTGGCCCTGGGCTCTTTTCACTCTTTAGTTTAAGAATTTGTTTGAGTACTTCAGTTTCGCTAAATGACTCAGCTGTGTCTGGCGTAATACTTGTCTCTCTTATCGTCGTTGTATTAAATAATGAGTCGGGTTGACTATATAGCTTCGCGTAGAAATCTGTAGCTATTTTGATGACCTCTGCGCGCGATTTGCTTTTGGTCGAGCCAGGCTGTAGAGATGGGATCCATTTTTTGGTTTTGTCTAGTTCTTTAAATGCCTTCTTTGCGCTTCTCGAGTTTTCCAGGTGTTTCTTAATAGTATTTGCTCTGTAAGTTTCATAGCAGCTTCTGATTTCTTTGTTGGTTACTTTATATAGTCGTTTCAGTTCTTCTTTGTCTTTCTTAGTAAGCTTAGTTTTGTTTTGGAGTGTGCTTCTTTCTTTAATAAGTTCCAACGCTTTGTCTGATAAGATGTTGGTTCTTGACTTGCCTTTTACGTTTTTTAAACTTTCTTTTATGGAATTGTTGATCTGTTGGCAATATTCATTGACTGTATATTCTTCGTGAGTTGCTATTAGGTTTGGTATATGATTCGCTAAGTGTGTACAATAAGCCTCTTTATCTTGTAATGTCTTTAGTGTAGCTGGAGTTTTGCCGAAATGACGTCTGCTCTTTTTGTTCATGTTTAAGTTTAATTTCGCTCTGATTAGCCTATGGTCTGATCCAAAAGAAAAGGAATTTAAAACTTCGTATTTTGAAAATAATTGAGGCATTGTTGACAGTACGTAATCGATTTCATTCCGTGTTTCTTTATCTGGTGAGATCCAAGTCCATCGATTTTTTTCATTCATTTTAAACATGGTGTTAAGTATTTTCATGTTGTTTTCGTACGCATACTGAATTAGTCTCTCTCCTCGCTTGCTTCTTGCTCCCTGACCGTATTTTCCAAGAATTTTATTCTCGTAACTCTTTGGTTTTCCAATCTGAGCGTTAAAGTCTCCCATTGTGACTATGTATTTTGTCGAGATGAGATCATGTGCACTTGTTAGGTCTTTATAGAAGTTGTCTATGTCTTCTTGAGGAGATCGCTCTGTTGGGGCGTATGCCTGTATAATTGCAAAAGGTATGTTTTCTAATTCTATTTCTAACACGCAAATTCTTTCAGAAATTCCAGTAAAATGTATTATATGTTCTTTATATGCTTTTTTAACAAGAAAGCCTACCCCGTATCGACCTTTTGTTTGACCTATATAGTACATTATGTGATCATCGTCTTCTATTATACTTTCTCCTAGGCGTCTAACTTCGCTCAAGCCCAGTATGTCGCAGTTAATGTCCTGAAGTGAAGCCTTCAACTCAAGAAGTTTTTCAGCTGAAGATAAAGTTCTGGCATTAAGAGAGCAGATAAACAAACTCTTTTTCTTCCTGTCCTTTTTTATTGAGTTTGGAGGGTGTTCGTCTACATCCCCCGCGGTGACGAACCGTACTGGGGGAGATTTAGACATAAATAATCTGTAGTAATATGTACCCTCAGTTTTGCAATTTATACATATTTTTTTTTCCTTTTCCATATCACACTTATCCAAGTTTGGTATGTATTTGAAAACATTTGATTGTTCATCCTCGACTTTCACCTCCCATTTCTTTGTAAATGGCTTAACTGATTATAGTATAACTTTTAGTTTTGCATTCTACTCATTATTCCCTGTCATTTCCTTCAGGGCCCATACGATACGCTAGAGGTTGCGTTCGATTCCCGCTGACACAAATATTTTCATCAGATACTTATATGGGGTCTGAGTATTTTTCTTTGTATGATATTTATGTATCTACAAAACTATTTGTGTCATCATCATTTCAGCCATAAAACGTCCACTAATGAACAAAGTCCTCCCTCCATGAGGGGTAGTTGCCATACTCACCACGCTTGGCAGGCGAGTTGGCGAGCGCAGTATGGGATGTTGATGTATGGAAAGACGCTGCTGCCCATCTTTCGGAAGTAACCCTTAGCAGGCTCTTACTGCATCCACGGGCATGAGAGGAGGGGCAACATACTACTGCCGGCGCCCCACGGCTAACTATGTGTGTGTATTGTACTATTTGTGTGTATTGTATTAATCATCTAGTACGCATAACACAAGCTCAAGTTACATACGTTGGGGCTGTGTGTAATATCCAGCATTAATATATAACACTATTTTGTAAAGGGACATGAAATAACTATAGGAATTGGCGAAATTCTCATTAGCTTTACCATGGCCACGTGCAATATTCGCATACCCAGAGCATAACGTTATTAGAGTATATTCACATTACGATTTGAATACGAGTTAAACAGATATGTGTGATATGTGTCGGCAGTAGAATGTTACCCCTCCTCTCATGCCCATGGATGCAGTAAGAACCTGCTAAGGGATACCTCCGGAAGATGGGCAGCAGCGTCTTTCCGCGTATCAACATCCCGCACTACGCTCGCCAACCCGCCAGCCAAGTGTGGTGAGTATGGCAACTACCTATCGTGGAGATCCACGAGGGAGGCCTGTGTTCAGTAGTGGACGTTATATGGCTGAAATCAAAACAGATATAATTTATTAGCGATAATATCAGCTTTTTGTGAAGTAAGAACTGATAGTAAAATTTGTTACTGTTAATTTTAGCTCACTTCTTCCAGTCACTTCGATCCACAGCTAATTCCTTCCATGTTATGGAACAACTGGTCGAGTTTACCGCGCCACCGTCTTGTCGAAGGCCTGCCACGTATTTTGGTGTGCAAGCTCCAAATAATGTAAGCAAATATGATTTTTTCCTCAGCTTTTTTCGTCCCACCTCTGGGAAAATGCTTAAATTAAATCCTTAAATTAAATTAGCAAATAATAAACTGTAATTTATTCGGTCGATATCCGAATCATTATTTGTTCATTAGAAATGTATTAATTATGTTACAAAATACATAACATACACATAAAAATACCTCGGACAAATATCTAGAAACAAAAATTACAAATACATGTATTGCGGCGGGAATCGAACCCTCTAGCTAGCGTATCTTACGGCGATTAGAACCATGGTTATTATATATTCCTAATATATATTACGTATCATACGCTTGTGTACGTTCTCTTACAGGCATTCTGTGCAATAGCTCGTCCAACTCCTGCAATATGACACGGACACTGATTCATAATTGTCTGAATAACGAAGCGATAAGCGGCCCCCGAAATTTGCGTTCAGTTAGAGCAACTTCGTTGTGGGTTATTGGTGAAATTAAGTGCTTTCGTTACTCAGAAGTCGTGTTGGCGGAGTGGTTTGTACCCCTGACTTTCCGAAGATCCGAAGATTGTGGGTTCGGTACCGGCCGTGCACCAATCTTTTTTTCTTACATGAAAAAATACGTGCACATTTAACACGTGCTTTAACGGTAAAGGAAAACATCGTAAGGAAACCCGCGGCTTAGTCAGCTTCAGACGTAATGCCATGTTCCTTTGAATATATATAGCCGACTTTGTTGAAAGGATAGGTACTGGAAACGCCTAATCCATTTAGCAATGTCCCAGGCAGCATCCCATAACATCAATACCAGTTGCTGCCGCTGTATAAATATCATCTAGATGTGAAAGGCTAATGTACTTTTGTAACCAAGTTAGTGCTAGATTAGATCGTGAAGAAAGCCTTTTTGCAGTTAGGGATTACGAATATGAATAAAAAATTACGAATATGAAGAATGAATAAACAAAAAATGTTTCTGGTTATTTAACTTAACGTTATTTCTCGGAATATGTAGGTTCGAATATGATAAAAGAGTATTCCTACATTGGCAAAGAATATTTCTGATGATACCTTAACAATAAAATATAAGCCGGGATAGAAAGTAATTGGAGCTGCCATTGTTAAGTTTATATAAAGAGTAGAATAATTTGAGAAAGAGCGAACGAGATATTGGAATCTGAACAATAGGGGTAGGATTGTAAAGCCGCTGTATTAGCCACACTCCATTCAAAACAAATATGAGCCGATGGTTGACCCGCACTCCATAATTTAGAATATGTTGTGGCATTTGCAATGTGTGGTTTCTAAAGTGCCTTTATTTTAAAGTTAGAAGAGCAGT
Organism: Pasiphila rectangulata; assembly: GCA_963082625.1. Classification (NCBI taxonomy): domain Eukaryota; kingdom Metazoa; phylum Arthropoda; class Insecta; order Lepidoptera; family Geometridae; genus Pasiphila; species Pasiphila rectangulata. The sequence continues at coordinate 9,088,122 of OY720240.1, forward strand.
GACAGATTTTTGCAAATGTTTTCCTTTTTTTTATACTACAAAATGACGAGACAAGCCAAAAGCCCACCTGATGTTAAGCGGAAACCTCTACCTATAACAATTGCAATGCCGCGGTGATCACGTTCACTAAGCACGTGACCAACGCTGCACTGCAATGCGCCCGTCAGCCTGAGACAGAGTTGTAAGGTCTCATGTTCCCGTAATTTCACCGGCCCCCTTGCCCTTCAAACCGGAACACAGCAATGAAGACATTAATGCTTGGCGGCAGAAATAGGTATGGTGGTAATACTTCCCCGGATGAACCTTTCACAAAAAGTTATACTACTACAATTGATATAACATATCTAAATGAACAACAATTAGATGGCAAATCCGCTAACCTATATCAATGAGCGCTTGAAAAACAATCAATAAGAATTTGACACGTATTTCGCCTTTCTACAAGGCTCTACCAGGTGAGAAATCAACTCCCCATTCGTCACGAAAAACACTAGAACCAACAAAGACAGAGCTTACCCAGCAACGACCAACACCGCCGCTCCTCGGACGTCTTGCCCCTTCGATCGTCGAACAGTAAGATTATTTCTGTTCGGCGGTCGAAGAGGCAAGAGGAGGATTTCCGCCAAGTCACGCCTGAGTCAATTAACTTCTTGATATTAAATATCTTCTAGCAGTGGGATCAGATTGGCTCGTAATAGTAATCAGTTTGTGTCAGTGGCAGCTGGGTTGCATAACATTTGAATTTTGGCAAAATAAGTTGCGTTGGCTAAATTAATGAGTTTTCGGTTTATCAGAAGCTGCTAGTTTCCGACCAATAGTCCGAACCATGGCTCCGGCTGGTCTCCTTGGACTACGTAAAATTATTTTTCAAGTGATGCCTGCATTGACATTTCTGTTTATTCGTATATTTTTTTATGTGTTCTGTTGCGGTACTCAAAAGGTTCTGTCAGAATACCAGCGTTGCATCATTTATCTTAGGTGCAACTATTGCTGAGACAGAACCTTTTGGCACACCACACATTTATTAAAAACTGTAACCTTCATACGTTAGATTATTAATTATGTTTAAGGTGTGGTGTACCAATAAACGCATTTTCATTTCATTTCATTTTAATAAAACATCTTTATTGATAAAATAATCCTTGTCGCATGCTTAGCTTTGTCGCCAAAATATGTGTTCTTCTTTTATCCTTCCCTTCAGGTCGCCCTCTTACGAGTCAGTGTAGTTTATTATTCGTACCTTTCCAACATAAAATAATCGTTAAACTAGAATAGTAGTAGTGTAACTTTTTGTGAAGAGTTTATGCGTGGAAGTACTACCACCATACCTATTTCTGCTGCCACGCAGTAACGTCTACTTGCTGTGTTCTGGTTTGAAGGCTAGGGGGCCGGTGAAATTAAAGGCACATGAGACCTTACAACTGTATAAAAAATATCACAAATATTTAATAGTATGGCTTCAAAAATGGTCAAAACTTTCAATGACATGACATAGCAGCTTCTGTAAGCATGCATTTGACGACCTCCAATAGCGCAGTTGGTATAACCGGTTGAGACGCAGGAGTCCGTGGATTCGATCCCGCCGGAGGACAGAATGTTTGCTTTACTTGCAGATAATCTACCTCTATTACCCTCTTTCTGTACAGTAAAACTGATAAATATAACAAATTATTACATTAAAAAGTAAAATAAAAAATCCAACTGCAGGGTCCAACAGACACTACCGATTTAAAGCCAAAACACGATCATTTAATTAAATGCATTGATTACAAATTAATTAATAATTTTAATTTAAGAACATGACATAGGTACATATACTTTTGTAGTCTCCTTTTAATTCCCTTTATTTTCAAAACTTACTTGATGGGTTTGGTTAAAAAAAAATTGGGGCTAAAAATGCCACATTTTTTTTTAAATGCCAGTCTAAAGACTCTTTGGTTTTTGAGTCGAAACTAAAGATAACTTATTTGTCGTAATCCATCTAGCCGTTTGGAAGATACGTGGAAATAAAGAAATTGACCAGCAAACAAGTAAGAGACTCGCGAAAAACAATACCCTTCCTTGGAAGTCGCGTAAAAAAAGCCGGACGCTATTTAAAGCGATTATAAAAGCTACACTGAAAAAAAAACTTGATAATATTGATAAAAAAAATGTTTGCAGCTATCAAGGAACTTGTTTATATACGAGCACATAAAGTAATACGATTATGGCAATAAAGTTATGTTGAATAAGCAACAGACAAGTTGTCTTGATGATATCAAACAAAGTAATTGTCAATACAATCAAGTTTGGTTAACATGCCAATGATTTATGTTGATTGAATTTACAACGAACGTGGTAATAGTTATCAAGTATTTTAGTAGTTTCAGTAATGTATATGCTTAATTTTATAAGGTAAAGTTATATATAATATAGCGGGTGTGAGCGGGATTTCGTGAGAGAGCGGTGAAGATGGAATAAAGAACATTTATTCAACTTAACCAAATTTAACTAGAGGGTGTCTCAGCTTTCAATACGCTAGTCCAAACAAGGGATGAAGCTAGGTACGCGCCGCTTTGACGAGTGGTATTTGTTTATAGTCAAATCACAAAAAGTTAGACCCGAGACCTAAGTAAATGGGTGAAACACTTCGATAGCGCGTTCTAATTTTTCTAGTTGCGACATCTAGTTCTGTTAAATGTAAACACTGAGAGGTAGGGATCTCTACAATCAATGGACCTGATTACTTTGTATTGGTAACTTTATTAATTTGATTCTGTTCGATACTCGAATCAAATATTTGTATGTTTACATTTACAATAAAACCATGTTTACAATAACATAATCATGATATCTTAATTCCTTTTATGAAGTGAATGTTATAGAAAAGTTGATCATTTCACCTTTATTGTGACAATAAATAGTGATTAATGTAGTTTAATAAGTTTTTGATTGCTTCATTAATTTTTTTTTCTATCAAGCAAAATGTCATGCTTGATTGGCTGGATTTTTTTCAGTGTAGCTATATCATGCAACACGTCGCGCCAAGAGTCGCGTTTCGCGCTACGTCGAGCGCGAGCATCCTATCGGTGTCAGTGTTACTCCGATTTCTTGTTGCAACAAATATTTACGAGACATGTTCTACTCTTCTATACCTCTTTGATGACCAAAAATGTGTTTCTATGTGGTATGAATTGTTAGAGTTTGTATAGTTGAGCTGTAAAGTTAGTAAGTAGGTTTTTCTTTGTCATCATCATCATCATTTCAGTCGTAAAACGTCCACTACTGAACACAGGCCTCCCTCATGATCTCCATGAGGGGGTAGTTGCCATACTCATCACGCTTGGCAGGCGGGTTGGCGAGCGCAATATAGGATGTTGATACACGGAAAGACGCTGCTGCCCATCTTCCGGAGGTATCTCTTAGCAGGCTCTTACTGCATCAACGGGCATGAGAGGAGGGGTAACATTCTACTGCCGGCATCCCACAGAATTTTCTTTTCATCCCCCCATCTTGGAAAGATTATTTTTGCTCTTCGATAACTGAATGCAAGGGCCGTTTTTATCCGCTAGAGGATGAAGTAAATTGAATTAAGAATATCGTGTGCACTAAGTTTGTGAATTCAAAACATCATTAAACGTATTTACTTCTCCCTCCATGGTGCCGAATTTATCATACAACCATTTTCAATTTGTTAAAAATTCAGACTCGGAACCTTCTTGGTGTACTTTTTTTTAATTTGCTGTGCGCGCGCCATTTTCTTTTCACGTCATATTGTTAAACATTAATGGTTTTGATATTTTTTTGTCTCTCTTTTGATTCCTTCGCTGGCTCGATTGATATCGAAGAACAAAAATACTCCTTCGAGATGGGGGATGAAAAATACGTTACTGTGTAGAAATAGTAAAAGCATAAATCTTTCAACCATAACTTATTCTGTTGCGATGTATGAAATGTGCACAAAATCAGATTCCCTACAAACAATCCATTCCAAACTTTTGTTGTAACCAAAGTGCCTTCAGAACTGAGTAATCAACAAAATAGAGCTCAGAACACAAAAGCACAACTTTCCCGCACTTTGTGCATAAAACAAATTTTAATTAAACAAACATGATCCGTTGTTAAATCCTGTCAGTCATTGTTATATAATAAAAGTAGACGAGTTTTCATCTCACAACTTAGACCAGAATTTTCTTAGCAACTAGGATGTATTCTGCGGTGCAGGTGAACGAAGTTGCGATGCCTCAGGCGGATAACTTATGCAAGTTCAACTTGCATCGTCATGTCTTAAACGGATCTTAACCTTGTATTAACTTAACTAATTGCTTAGACTATGAATTCCATGTTTGAAATATAGTTCAAGTGCGAGGGTAACAAAGCTAGTTTGAGGCTCTGTTTGTTTTGCCTGATTGTCTTTGGTATGTGCAGGAGAGACTTGTTAATTTGTAATATAAATAGTTATTACTGTAGATAGTTATAATAAAGCTAAATAGCGCGATAAATACCCGTTTAAATATGTGTTAATAATGTGTCGTGATCGCGAAAGTTTAAAAAAGACTATTGTAGATAGTTCGTCTAACATAACTTTGTAGATCTATTTCCACGTGGCTTAGAGGGAAATCCAAAGCCATGTTTTTTTTCTAATCTGCGAATGGATCCACGCGCGTTGGTGTACACAGGATGAATAAAATACTGCGAAATCCACCCCTGCCTGCCCTCGTCCTCAGATCTTATCTCAAAAACTCCAATACATAATTCCTGCCTCTCAAAAGAAAACTGCTGATATAAATAATTAAAATCGTTTCGTAGAGCAAATAATGGAATTCTTAATATTTATTCAGCGTGAACTCTCGCACAAAGCTACCAAAATTATTTAAGCTCCCGAAACGCGAGTACTAAGAGAATAACTAATGATCAAAATATTAAAAAGCTTTGGTGTATATAGTACGTTAGTTTGGTTCATCACACACTTTACGTCGACTTAACTACGTCATGCGATGTTCAAAACTTAATAAACTTTAAACAATACCCTGGAAGATGCGTTGTCAGAACTTGTGAAACTCCAAGTAAAACAGCCAACCGGCAAACTTGTACACTATTAGGATCCACATTTTGTCTATTTAATATTGTGCCTTCGTAACGCGACGTTCACGTATTAACTAACCAACTTTGGTATCCTTAAGCGGGGCTGAAAAGGACATTCATCAAAATAGTTTCGCAGAGACCCTCTCACATTTATTAAATCGAACAACAAACGGAACTTTGGACAAGATTACTAACTACAAATTAGTTTCTTCAAAGCGGCGGATTCCTGCGGTACGTAAAATGTCGGAATTAAAGAGCTTTCGAAAGTCTCGAGAATGTTCGACGTCGATGGCGCCAATTCATCTGCCCTTTGATCACGGAATACTTGTACTCCTAACGTCAATTTTTCAGGAACTTAGCTTTGTCCGTAGGAGTTGTTTGACCGCTTTCTTTGTTTTCGATGAAAGTATTTCGTACGGTAAATTAGGGAGCTTTTTGACTGGCGGCCTGTGTTCAGTAAAGTTTTGGGTTGCGGTTGTCAGTACAAACCTTTTAAACTACTATACGGTAGTTATCTATCGACGAAGCCTTTTAGAATATTACATTATGATGAAAATAGAAATAATAGAAAAAGAATATGTTTTTTATGTCTCAAACGCACAAGGTATAACACATTCAAAGTAAGTCAGACTCAATAAGTGTTTATTCAATAGAGCAAAACGCTACTTAAAATAGTTTACAAAATAAAAACAAAACACATTTAAATTGAATAAAGCACCTAATTGAATTCGTTCGCTTCGGAAAACTTACTGTTTTCAAGTGAGGGAAAGAAGCGAAGAACTCTTTCACTTCTATTCATTGTAACAATATTTGTCTTAATATTGCCTATGCTTAATTTAATTTCCGCAAGGATATTGGATGATTTGGATATTGCAAGATGACATCATTTCTTATCGCGGTTGAACCGGGCAACACTCGGCCAAGGGATCATTATTAAGAAAGAGAAACAAACAACCGGTCGCCAGAAGTCGGTGAAATAAAACGCTTTATTATTAAAGCGTTATAAATACTTTGATTCCTACAGAACAAGCTAAGTTTATATACTTAAAGCGGATTTGGTGTTTTATAAAATTAATACTCTTAACTTATATTAACATAAACGCCTCTAAAAATCATGTGAGAAGACACTGCATTATCAGTGACCAAATAGGCTTTCGGTAAATAAACTTTTTAATAAGCTTGTTCTATTGGAACCAAAGAATTTATAAACGCTCTAATAAATAAACTAAGACGCCTTTTATTTCATAAGTTTAATGTAATCAATGCCGTGAGGTGCCGGCAGTAGTATGTTGCCCCTCCTCTCATGCCCGTGGATGCAGTAAGAGCCTGCTAAGGGATACCAACGGAAGATGGGCAGCAGCGTCTTCACGTGTAACAACATCCCGTACTGCGCTCACCAACTCGCCTGCCAAGCGTGGTGAGTATGGCAACTACCCCTCATGGAGATCCATGAGGGAGGCCTGTGTTCAGTAGTGGACGTTTTACGACTGAAATGATGAATGTAATCAATATAAATATCTTCCAATCTTTCAAACATTATGTCCCGTGGCAGGTATTGCACGAGCTCCCTAATGCATCAGTCTTCACTCACTGTACCACGGTGGTTCTAAAAATATTGAGATACAGTGCATTTTACCGCTCTATTTAAACGGGGCATTCCTAAATTAGGCCATAAAGCGAAGCCAGTAGAGCCTCCTGGCCAACGCAAGTGAGATTTTAATAAAAAATAATGTGCACTTTATTGTGAATTATTTTGCAAAGTTTCTTTTTATTTGCCTATTAAATACCTTCTTTATTCAAATTAGGTTCTGGAGGTAGACTTGGTTAATTCTGACGTTCCCAATCGTGTTGGGGAAGCGATCCAGAAATAGTCACGAATGTAAACTATTACAGTGGTTTACAGTAACTTTAACACGTGTTCAATACTTAAGTTAGAAATAGATCTTCGGCGGAATAACCTAGGTAACCAAGGTAGATAAGTACAATCACTAAAAAATGTCACACGTATTTCATGATTTATTGACCCCCCTTGTGTTACTCCCTAGTGTGACATCAAATATTGCAATTTTATAACCTAGAAATAATAAAATCTGTAAACTTTTGTAGCTCCTTAGTGTTTTTAAATAATAGTCTTACAAATTGAATCTTAATAATACGAATCACTAAAAAATTACAGTGTATTTTCCCTTAGCAAAGCAATCGGAGCTTTAGCTTTTAGGCTCGATACTGTCACCCGGCGGTCGGACTCCATTTGTCCGTCGAAATAGTATTACAAAGACATTTTCCGAAACACCGTTCAATAACGTGTGACATTTTCACGCATGTATCACGCCTTGAACTAAATAAATTTTAAGCCACGAAACCTTTTATTAAGGGATCCGAATACCTGGTGGATTATTTCAACAGAAATAAACCACGCAGAAGATAATATCTGTAGATGACGCAACACTAACTTGCTCTTTTAAAAAAAATATACTGCTATTTGGCTATCATCATGTCAGCCATAGGACATCCACTGCTGGACATAGGCCCCTCAAATGGTTCTCTAAGTACTGATCATGAAGGGGTTGTTGCCATACTCACCACGATAGGCAGGGTTGGCGAGCACAGTGCGGGCTGTCGATATACGAAAAGACGCTGCTGCCAACTTTCGGAGGTATCCCTTGACATTTTATTATCTCCGCTCACGTGTTACCCCCTTATAACCCATTCGTAGTAGATATACAATAGAAAGCATGTATAGTTCTGCTTCGGTGCATAGGTTAGGTCCAACCCTAACACAGCACGGACTATCTTTATTGCGGGCTTGGCATACAAATACAAGTTTATTAATCCTACGAGTTTTTGTCCGGTTACGACTGTGCTGTAATCTCCCGGAGTTGCCAGCTAGGCTTCGAACTATTTCATTTTTATAATTTACTTTCAAATAGATATTTTTGTGCCTGAATAAGAATAAGAATAGTTAATTTAAAATTATAAAAATTTCAAGCTTCAAATCTTTGTCTTCTTATGCTCCTACAAGATCAAAAATATCAGTGGAAAGGGACAGGTAGTTCAGTCTTAGGAAACGTCAGTCTTATAAATAAAATGATAAAAAAAAACTCATAAAAACACAGTACTTATACATTTTTGGGTATTCGGACACCAACATAAGGCCTCCAGTTGTACTCCGGTGATGGTTTTACCCCATTTTTTAAATTATTATGTTCTCTTTGTTTATGTTATGTGGTGTACAATAAAGAGGTTTTATACATCTAACAACAGCAGGTGAGGCAAGAAATAACGCCGAAACTGTCCCCCAGAGGCTGTCGGCAACACTAATCTCGACCATTCAGTGCACGTCCAATGTTTATTAACATATCGACCATAAAACGGGCAGGCGCGAAACACTGTCCATTTTTTCGTCGATTTTTGTAGATTTTTCCCGACTTTCCGGCACAGACGGCTATTCATCGGGTTTTTTTGCAGCGCTCCTATTTTTGCCGGATTAAAAGCGTTGCTGTTTACACGCGAGAGAAAAGACTTGGCCGACTTTTCAATGCGCTTTGCGCTGCTCATCCCGACGATCGGGCGATAGTGGATTGATTTTGTTTTTTAGATATTTGTGCTGGAAATTCTTACGTATTTTATACGCGAGGAAATGATTTGAGGTATGGCAAATTCCAATTGATCACGTAGTTACGTTTAGTTTTAAATAAAGCGCAAAGCTTAGAAAATTCTGGAACAACTTACTAAGCAGCCTATTTTTATTATACGCTAAAATAACAATTAAATCATCCATAACATAGTAATTTCTCAAAAAACCTTCATCATTGTCTTATTCAAAAAAGCATTGTCTTATTAAAAGTTCCCTAGTATAAACACAATGTAAGCCTGAGATATCAGAAAATGTGAAAGCGACGACATCGATACGAATGAATAACATGCGATTCCAATGTTTACGTTCGTTTGTTTGTTTAGCATACAGTACGAGACGAGCGGATCCCAAGTATCCACATAGTCGAGCAAACAGCGAAAAGAAAATAAATAAAAACTCACTTAGCGTAGTTTCTTCAGGCTGCTAGAATTGGGTCTAAAGCGGGCCGTGGGCCATCATCATCTCAGCTGTTGACTGCTGTCCACTGTTGGACAACGGCCTCCCTCAAGGATCTCCAAGGTCTTGAGGGGGTTGTTGTCATACTCTCCACGCTTGGCAGGCGGGTTGTACGGGACAATCATCATCATCACAGCCGTAGGCATGCTGTCCACGTCCACTGCTAGACGTAGGCCTCCCTCGTGGGTGTTTTAGATCATGGGGGGTTGTTGTCATACTCGCAACGCTTCGCAGGCGGGTTGACGAGCGCTGTACGGGATGATGATACACGGAAATACGCTGCTGCCCAGCTTCCGGAGGTATCTTTGGCAATCTTATTTATTTTTATATTTAAAGCGTTTTATGCTGTCAGATAAAAGTCTAAATATTACCTCTAAACGATATAAAAAGAAAGTAATTCCTCAATTGGGTCAATAAATCTGGATATAAATAAAAATACATTTAACCGCATTGCGACAAAGAAAAATGAATCTGTCCCAACGCAAAGGGGACAAAAGATTAATTGAAAATCAATATGCAGTAGCCTATCTGTCATAAACAGCCATTGATTTCCTTTATAGCTCATTACAGGCCAGCACAGTTTCTTCAAGAACTTGAAGATAGTTGGAAACCTCTAGCCTACATTCGGTCCGGGGTGGACTTTGTACATGACAGTCAGACCTACGTGTATATTACCTCCTTCGCCCAGTTAGTCTAATAACTAACTGATACGCAGGAAGTAGTGGATTAGATTCCCACGGTACAAGTGTTTTTATGTATAAGCATCGAGGACATACCCAATAGAGAGGAATCATTTATTTTGTAACAACAATTCCGCCATATTTCATAATTTTGCGGAAAAGTACCCAGGTCGGCTGTTGGCGCTGTACTGTCAAGGCGAGAGACAGTTGTCATTGCATTGTGTCTCGGAACTCTTATGACCTTGTTTCCCCTCTATTGGATATGTGCTCGATGTGTATAAAAATAAACCCCGACGCCAATATCGCTATTGGTCGTCCAGCTGATCGTGCCATCTCCTAGGCCTCCCACGTTTAGCTTAGATATCATCATCATTTCAGCCGTAAAACGTCCACAACTGAACTAAGGCCTCTATCATGGATCTCCATGAGGGGTAGTTGCCATACTCACTACGCTTGGCAGGCGGGTTGGTGAGCGCAGTACGGGATGTTGATATACGGAAAGACGCTGCTGCCCATCTTCCGGAGGTGTCCCTTAGCAGGCTCTTACTGCATCCACGGGTAGGAGAGGAGGGGTAACATTCTACTGCCGGCTCCCCACGGCGGAGCTTAGATTATAAGCTTTTATTATTATATCTGTGTGGAATCATTGAAATGTACCTTCCAAAAATATAATTCAGCTATTCGTATGATTTCTAAAGAGCCTTTTTGAAGCCACAGCTCTTTCAAATAACCTGTAGGGTAACGTCGGAATTATACTGTCGATGGTGATTTATGTGGAATTATTGTCTTTGGCGCTCTCTGACCGGCGCCGTGTTACGCGGGTTAATCTAAAAATTGCGTGTCATTGCAAACGCGTTAACTTAATGAAAACATGATTTATGAACCGGCTTTAATGCTGGGATGATTACGATTTCACTTCTAAAAGTAACATTTTGGTATAGAATTTTTTTTATTAAACTAGTAGCTTTTGCCCGCCGCTTCGCATACTTTGTACCTACTTGTAGAAATGTACCATCATCATCATTCATTTCAGCCGTAAAGCGTCCACTACTGAATAGAGGCCTCCCCTCATGGATCTCCATCTGGGGTAGTTGCCATATTGACCACGCTTGGCAGGCGGGTTGGCGAGCGCAGTACGGGATGTTGATACACGGAATGACGCTGCTGCCCATCTTCCGGAAGTATCCCTTAGCAGGCTCTTACTGCATCCACGGGCATGAGAGGAGGTGTAATATTCTTCTGCCGGCACCCCACGGCATGACTAGAGATGAGAGTGTACCATGTAAGGGACTAAATATTACAAATATACATATATTTAGTCTCTTTTTTGTGCACACATTTTGACCGCCTTTAATTGGGTGAACGCTAGTACTGTGTATCTCTTGTTGGAGGCCCAAATAAATAATTAGAAAGTAGCCTATTGTTGGTCTATGTGAACGTCCTACGCCTATATACATAAGTGCAAAGTTTCAGCTTGATCTGTTCGATAGTTTTTGCTTAAAGATGTAACAAACATCCACAGAAAATTTCTCGTATATAATATTAGTGGCTTTCCTAATACACGTTTATTAAAAACAAAACATTTTTGTTTTTAGTTGCATGTCATCATCATTCCAGCCTAAAACTTCCACTAATGAACACAGGCCTCCCAAATGGGTCTCCATGAGGGGTAGCTGCCATACTAACCACGCTTGGCAGGCGCATTGGCGAGCGCAGTACGGGATGTTAATACACGGAAAAACGCTGCTGCCCATCATCTGAAGGTATCCCTTAGCAGGCTCTTACTGCTTCCACGGGTATGAGAGGAGGCGCAACATTCTACTGCCGGCGCCCCACGGCGGTTGCATGTAATTTTCTCAAAATAATTGATAGGCAGTTGTTATTCACCCGACATCGGTGGCGTTAGTCATTTTCACTGTTTGCTGTTATCTTTTACCATACGAGGGATATGCCTGCTCTATGTCAGTAAAACATCCTGTACAAACAGCATACCTAATCATTTTTCAAATGAGAATTCTTTAAATTCATATTTAAAATCAGAATCAGTTAACAAAATTGGACTGGGATCATCAGAACTTGATGAATGGATGTCTTTCATACCTGAAACGTGAATCGTGAACCGGTGATATGAATCAATGGATCTCGATTCATTTAGAACTCGAATAATTAGCGCGAATATTTGTATTGAAAATTATAAATGGGTTTTGAAAGTACACAGCGATGTATAAATTATATAATAATATATTGGCCATTTCGAGTTACACTGCCGTGCCGTGGGGTGCCGGCAGTAGAATAACATTCTCCTCTTATACCCGTGGATGCAGTAAGAGTTTGCTAAGGGATACCTCTGGTAGATGGGCAGCAGCGTCTTTCGGTGTATCAACATCCCGTACTGCGCTCGCCAACCCGCCTGCCAAGCGTGGTGTGTATGGCAACTACCCCTGATGGAGATTTATGAGGGAGGATGAGGGAGGATGTTAAGCAGTGGACGTTTTACGACTGAAATGATGATGAATGATTACGTTACACTATTTTACTAGTTTGGGCAAGGCGATATGTTTGAATGCCACGATTTTTTTTACATTTAAGAAAAACTGTGGTATGAAATAAAACTGACACTAAGTATTTAATAATTATTAATTAAACCCCTAGTAATTCAAAACCGAAAGGAGTACAATCAACCTTTTGGAGCTACACTAAATCAAAACAAAGTTAAGAATCCCTTTTACCAACTTTATAAATAACGACGAACAATCTTTTTCATTAAAAATCTCCATGCGCCTGATTATTAGGGAGCAAAACGACTGATCCGTAGTTCAAATAGAACCGCTAGCTTACTTTAATCAGAATTGCGCTATTATTACAAAATCTTCTCTCATTATAAGCTCAGCTTAAAATATAGATTTCTTGACAAGTTCTCATTCAAGCTGTCCTGAACCTTAAAGTTCTTGAATGTGTTCTTTAGTTTCTATCTTTTGTGAGCACAAATAATAAATATCTTATAGAGTATTTTATATTAAGAGCCTGTACTGTGTTGCAGGGCAAAGGCCTCCCTTCCTTCCTTCCACCTTTCTCTATCTTGAGCTACTGTGGTCCAGTCTTCCAAGTATGCGTCGAGTTCGTCTCTCCATCGACGTCTCGGTCTGCCGCGAGGTCGTTTCAGAATATTTTACAAAATACCCGTGTAAGTTATTGTATTCATTGAAGAGGAGTATTAACTGTTCTGAGTTTTCTGCATCCATATCTACACTGAAATACTGTAAATTTTGACAAGAAATAAGTGATGCAGCTTTCCTTACCTGGTTGTATCCGTCCAGAAGTTGTGAACACCCGCTTAGGCTCAGATTTTCGCGAGGTCAAACTTGGGAATGTTAACAGATAATTACGGCCAAGTTTTAGCTAGCACGAGACATTTAACAGATGCTTTATTCGGGAGCGGCGGTCGCGAGCGCACGATGAATGCTAATGAGATGACGCCCTACGCTAATCACACCTTTATCCTCATTACAATAAGCCCCAGTTTTTCCCGGACATTGGCTTGTGGAAGATTCCCGTTAACACATTTTGGACTCGTGTCTGAGGTTAATTATATTAGTATCCAACAATTCTCAGATGTTATGGGAAAACAGATTCGGGTTAATTGTTCAGACAGGTTAAGGATTCGGAACGTAGGTTTTGCAATTGAAATGGCTGGGATTGTGATTGCTTGGTATAAGTGGATTAATTCGCTGGTTTCTCTATTGAAGGTATAGTCTAGCCAGTTTCAAAGTTACTCTCCATTTAATCCGTAGTAATGGATTATTTTTACCTCAATGAGGGTAGCCTACCACTGAAATGCATTGTAGATTGAGTTATCATATTTGTATTGTATCCAGTTGGCAGACATCTGCTGTCACTTAAAGGTCACTCATGTACAAATGGTTGCTTACAATAATGTTTTTAGTTTTGTAACTGCCAGACCTATGTATATATACAACTCGTAACGTACGTTGTTCGGGAATGAACTGTATTTAAGTAGGAAGAGTTTTCTGCCTATTGTTAGTTGGTTTAAGCCATTTCGCTCGTACGTTACCTAAACAAAGGTCAAGCTACTTTAGTGTCACTTTTATGTAGATTTATATACGCCAGCGCATACAGAAGAGAAAACGCTGCACTCATGAGTAATGTACGAAGAAAATAGTTATGCTTACTCGGATTCCTCGTCTTGGTAGAGACAAGTACGCTTAGGATGAGTAGTAGCTGTCATATATCCTTCCTGTTGTGATGGGGTTACAGCCAATTAATTTAATGCGGAATCGGATATAAGTGTGTGTAATTTAATGTCGGGCGCATTTGTTTCTGTTTGTTTTTGGAATTCGATAATGTCGAGGCTTCTTTAGTTGTTAAGATTATTATTGATTGTTTTTGTTTCTGGATGAGAAAACAAAATGTTGAATTCCCATTTATTTTTATATCAATTCTAAACATAAAAAAAACTTGTCTATTTTCAGATTGAACGTACTAATGGAATTAGTACGTTTTCGTCTAAAACAGTCTACAAATAATATGCGGTTTTTTACGATGGGATATGATTCAGCGAGCATTTTCATTAACCATTTACCTTTAATAAAGTAAGCAGTAAGCTAATCTCTGTGGTCATCCCCTTTGGGCATATTCCTTATTAAAACGCTTAGGAAATAAAAAAATCTCATAGCTCTACGAACTATAAAACGGCCATCATGTAATATTCTGAGTTCTGTTTAGGAATATTTAATTTAACAAGACAATTTCGTTGGATTTTTTTAAATAGCCCGATGTTAAATAATCCAGAGGCTGTAACAGGCATGTAATTTGCAAAGGATTGGGTAGAATATTATCAGCTTTTAGTGGGGTAATATTCAGGGTTGAACTAATAACCATTTACGTTCGCGGGTAGCTTTTCCGGTGAGGGTTTTCAGTTTGTACAAAGCTATTCGATGAAAATGTTATTTTTTTAAATTTTCTTCTATTTTTTACATTTAAAGCTTCAGTTACCTCATCATCATCATCATCATCATTTCAGCCGTAGGACGTCCACTGCTGGACATAGGCCTCCCTCATGGATTTCCAGTTGTTGCGGTTGGAAGCGATCTGCATCCACCGTCGACCTGCGGTCTTCACCAGGTCATCATCCCATCTTGTTGGTGGACGTCCTACGCTGCGCTTGCCGGTCCGTGGCCTCCACTCGAGAACTTTTCGGCCCCATCGGCCATCTGTTCTGCGAGCTACATGGCCTGCCCATTGCCACTTCAACGTGCTAATCCGTTTGGCTATGTCGGTGACCCGAGTTCTTCTACGTATCTCCTCATTTCTGATTCGATCGCGTAAAGAAACCCCGAGCATAGCCCTCTCCATAGCTCGTTGAGCGACTCTGAGCTTATTCATGAGGCCAATCGTGAATGACCACGTTTCGGTTCCATATGTCATCACTGGTAACACACATTGATCGTAGACTTTCGTCTTAAGGCACTGAGGAATTTTGGACGAAAAAACGTTGCGTAGTTTCCCAAACGCTGCCCATCCGAGTTGGATTCGTCGATTGACCTCTTTCTCAAAGTTGGACCTACCTAACTGGACAGTTTGTCCTAGGTATACATACGCGTCGACAACTTCGAGAGCCGAGTTCTCAACCATAACTGGGGCAGGCACCACATGGACATTCGACATAACCTTCGTCTTGTCCATGTTCATTTTAAGGCCTACCCGTTGGGAGACTCGATTGAGGCCTTCGAGCATCGTGCCGAGTTCCTCCATCGACTTTGCCATGACCACAATATCGTCGGCAAACCGAAGGTGAGTCATGTATTCGCCGTTAATGTTGATGCCTAGTCCTTTCCATTCCAAGAGCTTGAAGGCATCTTCCAAAGCGGTCGTAAACAGTTTCGGAGAAATAACGTCTCCCTGCCTTACGCCTCTTTTTAAGGGAATATCCTTCGAACTCTGTTCCTGTACTCGGACTGACATAGTGGCGTTTCTATACAAAGACTTCAACACTTCGATATACCGATAGTCAATTCGGCATCGTTGGAGAGAATCGAGCACCGCCCATGTTTCGATCGAATCGAAGGCTTTCTCATAGTCCACAAACGCGAGACATAGCGGCAAGTTATACTCTTCGGTCTTCTGTATCACTTGCCGCAGCGTATGAATGTGGTCTATGGTACTGTAGCCTTTTCGAAACCCGGCTTGTTCGGGACGCTGGAAGTCATCAAACCTGCGATCGAGACGATTTGCGATGATCCTTGAGAACAGCTTATAAACATGGCTCAAAAGCGAGATCGGTCTGTAGTTCTTAAGCAAGGTGTTGTCACCTTTCTTAAAGAACAGTACCACGACGCTTTTGTTCCATGTTTTTGGCGTAATACCTTCGAGCAAGACGGAGTTGAAGAGCTTCTGAAGGACTTTAAGTATCGGTGATCCACCCGCTTTCAGAAGCTCTGACGTGATTCCGTCCTCCCCCGGCGCCTTGTCGTTCTTAAGCCGTTTTAGGGCCATCCTGATCTCGTACAGGCTGATGTCCGGGATATCTTCGGTATAATGTCGGGTCAGTTACCTATTTATTTATAACCTGTATTCTGTATTATCCCACTGGGTAAAGGTTACATTTTATACTTCAGTAGTTTATCATACCCTAAACCCTTAAATACAATGTATCATACGACTTCATCACCATAATCACCTATTCTAAACCTATAAATTCGTTGTCTGCCAGACTACTTACATAAACTTTAAAGCACAATTCCAATTTCCATTCTAGTCCTTGAAAGAAAACCCTTCGCCAGTTAATTTAGCGCATTACTTAGACCTAATTAATTCTGCGGAGGAAACGGAAGGGCAGCAGGTCGCGTCATTAGATGCATTATGCAGCAGCGACGCATGCGACGAATAGTAATGGCGATTGTGACGTAATGACGACTTAACCATACATGGTTTTGTACTTTTAAGTTGCAGTAGTGAGAGTTATTTTATGAGCGCTTGGCAATGTGCTAGTAAAGTTCTTCTAGGCAACCAACTTGCAAAACTTGAAAGATTCATAAGTCGCTGTGACCCTGCTGTAAAGGCTTTTCATTCTTAGTGTGGGGAACAGATAATTTTGATACATACTGGTCTATATCTTGTTTGTCAATGCTTAAGAATATCCTTGCACCGACATTTATTATTGAATTATATTTATATATATATATATATATATATATATAAAGAGAAGGGAGGCCTTTGCCCAGCTGTGGGCTGATTAGATAAGATAGATATTAAAATCGACCGGGCGTGGTAAACATGGTTAATAACAAAATATGAATTTAAATCCAATAACATATTCACATACAGCGCATATCATTCTAGATGTTAGTAGAACTTTTTCATTGGAAATCTTAGTTTTTCAGCCATAACTTCCAAAAATAAGCTTCACTATCGGGAGATTTCTAGCCACTCCTACCGTTCTCCAAAGATTGGTAATGCTCACATTATTAACTATAAAAACAATATAAATGTTTGCGTCTGTTGTATCTCACTCGGTCGGCGCTATCATCCTAAATCAGTACCTTGTACGTGGCTCTGGGTTGCCAGGTTAGAATTTCCTTTTACCGTCTTTGGTAAATAGCACTGCTGCATGAGCATGCTAGGCTGTTATTATTATTGGGGCGGCCAAGGGTGTTTTTTTCATTTCATATACATTGGACAGTCATATTTTTGAGTGTAGACCCTTAATATTTCACGGGCGGAGCAGTGGCGGACTCACTAGGTCTGTATAACTGTAACTTGAGTTATCATCATATATAACAATCGTTGAAAACCTTTTTTAAATATATATAACTATTTCTCATATTTTCGATTCCATTATTGAACATTAACAAGAACATCTAATAAAATAAAGGTTTCCAGCCTGTTGATTTTCAAAATACCATAGGTAATGCGTGGGTTTCCAACGTTACGACATACGTGCCTTTACGGCATTGTGGGCTGTTGGAGAATTGCCTATACTCGTAAAATTTCCATAGAACTCGCCACTATTTGTAGTAATGGCAACACAGGCATATGCGTAGTACGTAGAAATTTATTTATAAAAGTCTATTTAAACTAGCGTTTCACGGTACACGGGCACGCATGTGCATTTTATTAGGAAACTTAGAAAGATAACGTGTCTGCATATTCATTTATAATCTAGGCGCCAGAAAGCTTTCTATTATTATTATGAGCTGCCACAATCCCACTGCTGGGCAAAGGCCTCCATAATGGATAAAATTTTAGGGTGTTTCTGAGCTTAATTTGGAAGCCAGATTAAAAGAAAATAATTATAAATTAACCCCTAGCAAAATGCTATTTAGTAAACCTATAGATTGGCGATCGTAATAAGAATAATTGCCGTATATTGTCAATGAGTTTCAACTAGAATATACCGTAATTCATTATAGACCAGAATAGCCATTGCTTGGAACAAACTTTATAATAACAATAATGCTAGACATTTCTTACAGCAACATCTTCATACATAAAATACGTAGAAAACAATGACCAGAGAAAAATACATGGAAAAAAGCAAGCTTTTCGCCACACCACAGACATCCATAATGTTATTTAAATTTTGTTGTTCAACCTTTACATGATAAGCTCATTTTTTAAACATTATAATCCCCACCGCAGGCCCTTTAAATCAATAGGTTTTACTTAGCTCTTTACGCACGGGTTGGTTATGCAATTTACAATAAATTACGTGGGTATTAATAAGCGGGGTAAGGGTTATGGCGAAGGCTCATCGTTCGATAAATCGCAGAGGGTACTGTTTCCAGATTATGGGAGCTAATATCCGGTGGCTCCCGGTCTATTCTGATGGAATAAAAACTTTACTCGGGACTGGTGCGGAATAACAAAGTGGATGAGTGTTTGGTTATTTATGATTTTGTATATTGCTTTATTGGCAAGGTAGACATGAATGGTTAATGACGATTCGTTCCAGGATTAAAATGAGTTCTATATTAGGTTGTATTCCACCCTCGTGGAATACAACTAAGTAATGATCACAACCCCTCATGGTTGTGGACATAATCAACACGCTTGGCAGGCGGGTTGGCGAGGGCAGTATGGGATATCGGGGTATCCCTTGGCAGATTATTACTGAATTCAGGGGAATGAGAGGAGGAGCAACATTCTACAGCCGCAAACCCCACCTCACGGCAAAGATTAAAATTACACTAACTACAACTACCCTACAACTACCCTACAACTACCCTAAAACTACCCTACAACTACCCAACAACTACACTACAACTACTAATTTACGCAACAAAAAGTAGCCTATGTCCGTCCGTCTCCTTGGTCTAATCTACTCCTATTCTAAAATTCATCCAAATCGGTTTAGCGGTTTTGACGTGAAAAGGGAACATACATACATTCTTACTTTCGCTTTTATATATTATTAGTAGGATTTTAATATAGAACAACTTTAAATTTATCTGTATCCAAAAAATACTCAAAAATGTGTAAAAAGATAATTTGAGTCAACATTCAAGAGATCTTCGGCGAAATAGTTTCTTCGATTAATTTAAATGTATTTAAACTCAGTCCAACCAATTACAAAACCGCACGCTCCATCAGCATCCAATCTCACTCAACACCCCAAATTGAATCTGAGCACAAACGCTATCCAGCCAGTTCACTAACATAGTTCCTTCAGCAAAACAGCGGAACGCATCCCAAGAGGCCTCGCCTGATGTCTATTTGCATGACTAACCGTCCCAAAGCCAGGCCGTGGTCAACAATGGGAACATTTAGCAATTCGCCCCCATAATGAAGTTAGGTGAGATTGCTGAGCGAGAGTGCAGTTCGAGTTTTGCATCGCCAGTGAGGATTGGCTTGGTTGGGGGACATTAGCTATGCGCTCGGAGCGTTTTCACATCTAGTTGTAGTCGACTGTTAAAGACGTGCGAGAAATCTTTTTGAACGTCTGTTCTACTAGTATATTCAAACTGTTTATTACCGACTTGACTTGGAGGATGGTCCTATACCATCTTGGATAGGTGTATCCAGCATCGATATAGATATAGATATAGATTAGACTGGATTAGGTGCTGGGCAAACCTTATCTATTTAAAAACGTCTTGGGTATTCTCATTTTAATTCTAGTGTGGGGATTACCAGATCGGGACTGATGTCCCATATTGGGGTGTATTATGCATTGTCCCTCGTGATGCTAACCCGACCCTAGCCAGCCCAACTCCTTAAAGTACCGCATAGTCCGGTAACGTTGTCATGGCCATCTGCGGTCAACAACATATGTATATTGTCAATTCGAAAAAAAAAGTACCGGAGAAGGACTCTGGGCCGCTGGCAGCATTCCATGAGCATTCCTGAAGGACATGCAGATGTAGAAGAAGAAGGGCATGACTCCTGTAGTCCCGTTTTTGATCTATCGTCCTTTGTGGCAGTACAGTGCAATAGCACGTGTTCCACTGTCTTCTCCTCCTTAACACACGCGCGATATAGTTTACTGTCTGTGGCCCCGTCTTGTGGAGATGGTGGTTGAGATCACAGTGTCCCATGGTTATGCAGATGCTACACCATCTGAGTTTAAATACAGAACCCACCATCATCCGTAGATGTTGTCTTGTCATTTTAAGCAGAGTATTGGTTATCTTTTTGTTTTCCTCTGGGCGCATTAGTTTTGTATGCTTGCAGTAGGTACGGTCTGCGTTCCCATATTTTCGGGTTTTCTTTTTCAGAATTAATTTTAAGCCTGGTTTTGATCTCTGCGGTCGGAGGTATGCAGAGGCCGAAATCATCGGAGTTTGGAGTGATAGTAGCGTCCCGGGCATCGTGTAGCGTATAGCACCAGTTTGGATCTATCTTCTTTACCTATACTTATATTTCATATTAAAACTAATAAGTAGGAATAACGTTAACATTTTTAATTCATTATACGAGTACTCTAATTGAGACAACAACTGGTCCTACAGTTAAATTTCATTACTATTCTCAAATTGATAATTAGTATTTTTTAATAATGATGGACATTTCAAAGAGCTCATAGCCTCAGTCTTATTGAAAATCAGATAACTATTATAATTATTTTTTTGACTTATACTCGTATGCCATACTTTACATACATGCACATACTAAAAACAGAAATCTCTCAATATTATAAAGAGGAAAGATGTGTATTTTGTACGCCGCTCGCCAACTCGCCTGCCAAACGTGGTGAGTATGGCAACATGATCAGTACGTCGTAATCCAAAAGGGAGTCCTTTGTCCAGCTGTGGACGTCCTACGGCTGAGATGATGATAATGAACATAAACTATTTATAATTGAATGTGAATTATTCTAAATTATTTATAATAAACTGCGTAGACTAGAACAAATGTTGGCATGTTGGTATGAAGTCCCACAGAGTCCTCAATACCGCTATCATCAAATTCATGCATTAAACTCGCTCGCTTGTGTAACGTGCACAGACCCCCAGCCGACCGGCAGTTCACACAATGTGTTTGTACATCGACGCTTTTGGCGAGGGAAATGACTGGTTGATCAGTTTTAAATAGGCAATGGTTAGCGTATCTGTTGTCATAGCAAACTTGTCGGTTTTGAAAGACTCAACTTACTTAATTGATAGTGTTAGTTTAACCCAGAAGCATTAATTAGCATTGTATGAGATACTTATAAATATATAATTTTTGTTTATGAGTATGATGTACATTGAAAAAAATGGGCAGACAATATTCTTAAAGTCGCGACCAAACGATGGATCGACTGGCGCAGGTGGCCTTCTCTTAAATGCAAATTGCGATGAATAGAAATCGTAATCAAGCCAAACTAACTCTTATGGCCATTACGTGAAGATTGTCATTCTGACGATAATATCGTAATCGTTTTCTAGAGTAGGCGACCAGGGTCGTGGCCACAGAGCTTTATAATAACTCTGTTTTCTGTGGTCGTGGCCAAACTAAGGGAGGCTTATACACAGGAGTAGGTGAAATCGGGTTGTGGATGATGATGATGCAATTGTAATTTTCAAGAAACTTTTGAAAGAAAGTACTTAAATTCATATTCCATCAACGATTCGAAAAACAACAAACTGTAGCCAAATGGAATGTGCACAAAATGTAAACAAACTGCAACACATTAATTTCCTTGCATATTTGGCATTGATTTTTTGACATAACATCCACAACGAATAATCATTCTGTCTAAAAATCAAGACGAAGAAAGTGTTCTAAGGTTAAGTACTGGTCGTTTGTTCACAATTTGTTCATATCGAATTTATTTTATAATTAAGTAAATAATAATTTACAATTTTTTTTGAAACCTTAGAAATCTTTCTACTTAGATCTGAGGTTTTGTGACCTGTGTTATGGCGTACCTATACTCTCTACTGGACTTAGGCTGTACTAGGCGGTTAATTAATCCTATTTACCTGTGTTTCGCTCTCGTAACGTGAATATTTAAATCTATTTAAATTCTATAATTAATTAATTAAGGACGGGAATTCCCGTCACAAGGTAGATAGCGAATGATTTATTGAGTTTGTTTTTTTCAGGTGAGTGAATCTTCACTACTTGAGTGCAGCAGCGGGCGCTACACAGCGTCCGACACGGTGAGTCCATTTCAATTAAACACCCTGTCCGATACCCGCGACCTTACGTTGACGGAATAAGGTTCAAAATGGTTAAAGATATATCCTTTTTTAAAAGTCAAAGTTCGTTTATGGATTAAATACATGTTATTAATTATAAACAAGGCATCAAAAATATTTAACCTATCTAGATTAAATATATTTGAAATATATTTGAGTTATCTGTGAAATGATGTTCAAATTATGTAATTAAAGAAAAATAATAGAATGCGAGTCAACATGGGAAAATGTAAGTTTCGATAAAGATATAGTCAAGCCATGTTATTAAACAATAATTTAAAAATATGCGAATTATTTCGTTATAAAATTTTCGTTACTTAAACATATTTTTTTAAATACCTATATCTCGGCTTTATGTTTAAATAGTTAGAAATATATCTGTTTCTATAAAAAAATATGTTTGAATTTCTAGATAACTCCAAATATATAATTAACAAGCATTGGAACGGGGGTACCAGAAAAGGGTTTCCGAAAAAACAAAAAAAATAATTTAAATTTCAAAATTTCAAATACATTGAGGTCACAATAACTCCGGTCCCTGTGACCCTAGGGTCACCAAACTCAATCAGTACCCTTCTCTCATTAATAAGACAGTGCTAACAAAAAAGGTTTCATGTAAATCGGTCAACGCATTCGGTTATAATCGTTTCATGCACAGATAGACAGACAGACAGCGCTATGCATAATAGGGGGCTTCGCCCCCTAAATAAAGATGTTGCAAATATTTAATCCAAATTATGAACAAAGCAATTGAACGTAAAGAGAAATATGAAGCCAAATGAAAGTTATTAGTCTTTCGAAAAGTAATATTTTCCGACGACAAACTTGAGCCACTCGAAAGAGCAGTTCAAATCTTAATAAGAGGAAAAAGTAAAGATATACGAAATAAAAAGTCGGAAGCTAATCAACGAGAGTTTCATACTTTCAGAAATATCAAAGCTGTTCGCATAAAAGTTAAAAGTATAGGTTTTTTTTCACGACGTCTCGTCGTGAACTTGATGGACACATAAAGATATTATTGGTCACAATTACAGTTTGCAAATATGACCCCATTAAACCCTTTTGTAACCGAGCCACTTTTTCAAATAGCATAAAATAGTCCGGGTGTGCTCCCGCGATGACCGCATTGTGGTAGGTATACAAATAACTATTCCGGTTCGCTAACTCGGTTCCAGTTTTAAAACTAATAAATTCTCCCGCCACCGAGGTAGGTAATTCAGGAGCAAGTCGGACGCATCGGCCGACTGATCCCACTCTATACTAACTACAACGCCATCCGTGGCACCACTCCGCATCTGTTCACGGTTCAGCTCCAAAGACTAATTACGGCCCAGTTTTTACCACCTCCCTCTAACATGTTTCCACTGCATCTGTAAGCGAAAACCTCAAATAAAACTCGAATAAATTTTAAACTCTCTCATATCGATTCAGTTGAATATCCTCTGACTCCGATACTCGACGCCGCTCCGCCAAATTGACACTTAACCGTATTCTTATAAGGCTGAGTTCTTGCTTCTCAATACGCGGAAATTAAATTGGAACCAACAGGCCGTTTTAAACTCTATTCTTGCCGCATTAAAACTAAAGTTGATTGCAATTCGGTTAACCATTTTCGAGCTGGTTAGGTTTCAAGATTCGCTGTACACCTCGAGTTTGTAATTACTAATAACTGTAATTATTTTCCAACCACTTTTCTTAGCGAGTTCGCGTATTATTTAAAAGGAAAAACGGAATTCGCATAAAAAATCACACAGCTAGAGTTCGAATAAACGGAATTCTTTATAATGGAGGCTAGTTCTGTTTAACGACCCTGGTACTGGTAACTCGTCAGATGGTAAATGCGATAATGTAGGCAGGCAGGCTCTCGACTCGTACACGGCTTTAATGGTTCAAAGATCAAGATAACACTACGGATACGGATGCTTTGACTCTTGGGAAAATTATGACAAATCTTCCAATTTGAAATTCCATAATTTGTATGCGAAATACGCATTGGGTATCCAGAAATATCACGGTCCACCGCAAAACAGACATGTAGGGCGCATCGAATAACGACTGAATAATTAAATCGCAATCAAATACTAGGTACCTATTTGGGATTCCAAACACCAACGTTACTCGACTCCTCTGTAATTATAGCTCGGAATATATGAGTGGAAAGAATTTCATTTAAAAATAGTGTAGATAGCGAAGCGCCTGATCGCGGGCAATTCGTTCGTTGCATGTTTACCAATTAGCCGAGTACGGCTGATGTTAAGAAGCATTCAGCATTCGCTTTCCATTATTACGAAGAAACAACTCCATCTGACAGCCGTCTAAGACACGACGTGCCTCACCCCAATCTCCAAGTGAATTACTATTATGATCCAACAACGTTTGTAGTTTCAATCACGGTCGTTCCTGTGTTCCATCTAATGCTCAGCAGAGCTGATTCATGTAACCGTGTTATTCAGCGAGGTGGATTATTTCTGTTGTACGTAGGTACGTTGCAAGCGGCGTGCAGATAACAGTCTCAATTGCAGAGCGGCACTCGTCGGATCGCCTCACCTCGCATACCGAGCCTCGACGAGTTTTTGAATTTTTAAATTACTCATTGTGCGATGGAATGCCCCCAGTCGTATTCCCCGTATGAGCTCACATCGTGCCGATTGAATCTCCACCCAAATCCTCAGCTTTATGCCTCATAATACAACAACGCTCTGGAAGCGCTTAGACCCTCACGGATCTCGGCGGGTAATATGCTCGCGAGCCTAGAACGGCTTCCCCTCGAGTACGATGCTAACGAATGTCGCCCTAAATTTTTGATAGATAAAGTCGAAATATCTGTGACGGCTGATTGCACACTTATAATAATAATAATAATAATAATAAACTTTATTTAGTAACTTACAAAACATGAAACAAAGTTTTTTACAAACTTATAGAATATTAAATAATACATACACTTTTAATATTACGACAAAGTTTAATTTGTAAACAAAGTTCGCTAGCTCCCACCCTAGGAGAACCTGTGTTGTGGGTAGCTAGTACTCTTTCCGTTCGTGCATTGAGTCACGATAAATACGCTGCATGAGGGTGCAACATGTAGGTAGATGAACATTTTTTTTTTTTTTTTGTATATATAAATCAGTTTTAACATGTATTTATTGTGAATAGGTGTAGTATTTGTGAAAAATTGTAAATAATCAATAAATAAAGTGCGTTCAGTTAGGGAAACAAACTGTAGATAAATACTTATATATAGAAAATTGTAGATAAAAACTTATATATATACATACATATATACATTATTAAGAAGTTTGGCTTTCCCAATAAATTATAAATAGGTACTTAATTATATCATGGATAATAGAGTGTAAGCAGATACCTAACAGTAATTATAAATAATTAAAATAATAGTGTCCATACGACATGTGTGTTCTTATAGATCAGAATATCAATAAGATGTGTATTAAATAGTACATTTATTGAATATTTTTAAATGGTATGTTTTATGACATCACTTGCAAAAGCTCTTCAGTTTTTTGATAGGACAAGGTCAAACTTGACATCTCTCCTTCGAAGTGTATGGGATCATTCCAGCGTGTTCCCACTAATCCGTAACTTGACGACTCACGGTCGCAACGTTACGGGTTTTCTACAGACTGGGTTTCTGTTTAGAAAATAAACATAACGTTGCTCACAATAATCCACCGGCTTTGCATGCTAACAAAGCGAATCTGCAATATCTCGTGTTGAATCATAAGAATGTATGTTACAAGATCGCTCACCTGGAATGAGAATAGATAAAGTATAACTTTATAGGGGTTCTATTAACGCGTTCGCGTCTATAGCAAAGCACTGAGCCTGAGTAAAGCGAGCAGATATCGTAAATATTGTGTATATTTTTAGAATCGCTGTTGCCTTTTCGATGCTGACGCCAATTCGACCTATTGCGAGTAATCAGCGGATGATTCTTAGGTATATCAGCGCGTGGATTGCTGGCGCTGTATCGCAGCTAGTATCGAATCAAACAAAAGATCGATAACTCAATAGAAGAAAAGTCAAACCAGTCCAGAATGCATTGACCATTGTCTCGTACGCGTAATCGTCGACAGAACCCGTTCCACTCCGGCGGTGTACCGCGTCGTAGAATGTTATTACCTCGGTACCAGGGAAGCGCAAGCGCAGCGGAGGTTAGAAAGAGAGGGGTTTGCGAAGAAAGTTAGGGGAGGGAAAGAGAGGATCGTCGTGGGAGGAGGCATGGGGTCAGCGAAAGTGCATTGCCTCGGCGCCGCGGTGAGCCGCACCCGATTGGAAAGGTTTCTTGTACGTAGAATATGCAACATCATGGGAAATGTTATGGGAAACAACGAGTATAGTCTCGTTGTTCCTTTGTTGCATTATAACGGTGCTACTGGAGATGGGTGTATAGAAATCTGCAAAAAATGACGATGCATTCCTTTTGAAGAACTTATACAAATGCACAATTACACAGCGATCGTCGAGATATCAACGCATCGCACAGCATTTGTTTTTAAATTATTTTCATGTATATAACAAGATTCCGAGATCCAATTTCAAAATAACAATATAATACATCTGTACGCCGTCTGAAATGGTACATTTTAATTTCTTGGGACCTCCCAAGAAATTAAAATGTACCATTTCATAAAAGGTAGAACATTTCTTTTCGAAATATTTCTTACTTATTACCAGCGCAACATATACAAGCAAAACGTCCTAGCATTTTAAGCCGGCGTAATTGGCTTGATAGTTGCTATGATGCTACGAAAATGCATTGAAAATAATAAAATGCGAAAAAAATTGCTAATTTATATTGAAGTTGGGTGATACACGGCGCCCCTCGTTCCAGTTTTAATTTAGAGAAAAGGTAAAAATGAAGCATGTCAAGTGGGGTTCAGTACACTCTTGGAGCCTGTTGGCAGTCTCGAACAAAGAGAGCATTTTTCGACAGAACGGACGAAAGAATGGGAGCCATTCTTTCGAAAACGAACCAACTGAGATTCGCGCACTTGATATTGATGAGTCGGCTTTGTTCAATTTGTTTAATTATTACTTTTGGTGGTATTATTTAAATTTTCAATATAGAAATTATCAGTCTCTAATCCCAATCGTTTTATTTTTAAATTACTGCAGGCAAAACGGTTTTATGAAGGTATTATTAGCTTTCGCCCGCAGCATCGCACGCGTTCTACTCTGGTAAACAGTAGTACGTACATATGTTATTGCTATTGCTGGTCAACATCTATACATGTTCAAAGTTTTAGCTTGATCTGATTTGCAGTTTTTGCTTGAATGTTACCTCATAACAACAAACTGAAGGATTTATATTATTACTAGGTTCTTTTAATGCTTTTGTGCTCTCTTTGTTGTCGAATAATATAATACTGCACATCTTTTGAATCAGAAGCGCTTGAACTCCGCTAAGCCAATTATGCGCTGTTTGTTTTAGAAATTGCATCAACCTTTAGCAGAGACCGTTCGCTTAAACTTGAGGCTAAAGCGTAAGCGCCTGTCGACTCACTAACTACTTATACTCAAAAACTGTTGAAGACTCCCTTCGGGCATGATCTAGCCTCAGCCACACTCTGGATTACATTCTAAGGTTGTAGTTTAATATGCAACGAATTTAATAGTTAATGTTAGCGACGCGGGGCGAACTCGCGCGGGTAAATTACTCCACACTTATTCCCTCGAGTGTGTGCATGTGGATTTATGTGTGCTTCGACTTGCTGACATAGGTCGGCGCCTTCGCAATCTGATTTGGGGTAACAGACACACTCGAGTCTTAACTCTGTAGCTACCTATGCATTCGCTCCTGTATTCGCAAAATAAGTCTGTACTATATGCGCCTTGCCTAATTTTATGTAAATTATCAAAAAATATTGGACAAGTATTTTTTTCGTAATCAAAACATATGCCGTAGGGTGCCGGCAGTGGAATGTTGACCCTCCTATCTTGCCCGTGGATGCAGTAAGAGCCCGCTAAGAGCTACCTCCGGAAGATGAGCAGCAGCGTCATTCCGTGTATCAACATCCCGTACTGCGCTCGCCAACCCGCCTGCCAAGCGTGGTGAGTATGGCAACTGCCCTTTATGGAGATCCATGAGGGAGGCCTGCGTTCAGTAGTGGACGTTTTATGGCTGAAATGATGAATGATGAATCAAAACATATTGGGGATACATTGAGTCGAACTGTCGTGTGACGTCACGGCATGTCTCTTTATGGCACGCTATGTCGTCACGAGTCCCACTCCTACAATTAAATGCGCTTTATCTAAGCATTTTTCATTCCCAGTATATTTTTACATTTTAACTGTGGACTACAAACAATCTTGATATTCATACCCTGTTAACGTGCTTATTGTATAAAACCTCGACTACCGGATCTTTCAGGAACCGTTTATTTTTTAATTGATTAAAAACAATTACGTCTCTTATGACGCATTCGTTAACATATTGAAGTAACAATACGTTATAACGAACGTTCAGTCAGCACACCCGTTCCGAGTCAAGGTGAAATGGGTTGAAATAATTAGCGACATAATTATTCCATTAAATAAAGTCATTAAACCGTAGTTACTGGAGGTTTTAAATTTTTAATGTTAGTATTAGCTTCACTGCAAGTATTTTAAGACGCGTAAAAATTTAAGCACTTCAGTTAATTGAAGGGGGGGTCCATGTAGTTTTATAGCGATGGCCTTTTATGTGATAACAAAATATCAAATAGAGAACATCGGTTAACCAAAATAAATAATAGCACCGTCTAGCCCCAGAGTTTGTGTTATAATTGAGGGAATATATTTTTTTCTCAATAAATCATCATCATGCATAGAAAAATACCCTAATCAAATCACGTCAATGAGACCGTAATATTCTGCCTACCTGTCAGTCGTGGACCAGAGATAAGTAATTCTAAGTTCAACTACGTGAAGTGTAAATATGATTATATGATGTTGGGATATCATTATCATCTCAGCCGTAGGACTGTTGTCCACGTCTCCTCATGGAGTGATCGTGAGAGTTGCCGTACTCACCACGTTTGCCACGCGCTTGGCGACCACAGTACGGGATGTTGATACACAAAAAGACGCTGCCACCCATCTTCCGGAGGTATTCCTTGGCAGATTCTTACTGCATCCACGAGCAAGAGAGAATATCATATTAACGAAATGAATACATCGACTGCCTGAAGTCGTAGCGTTAACCTGTAAATTACTAATCAGAATAAAATTTATTAGACATTAACAAAGTAAGGGAGCTTATCTAGTATTAGATAAGTTAATTTCTTTCCCTGCCTAATTTCTTAGAGATAGCAACCAATTAGGAATTAATTTCACAACAGATTACATATTCTGCAGAGAATACTTCTTATAACTTTTTAATTAAAATTCTTTTGCGAGATCCGAAATTGAGTGCTTGATCATTTCTAATTCATATTTTAATCACCCTACTTTGTTGACTTTTCTCAAAATAAATAAAGTAACGACATTTCCTTTTTATTTAAATGTACTTGGGACAAAGAAAGCATCTATAAGTCTCCATATTCCAGAAAACATGTAAAGATAATAAATATATTTTTGCAGACACGTGCTTTTTTCATTCCCTTGAAATATCGACGTTAGTGTG
The DNA here is from genome assembly GCA_963082625.1 of Pasiphila rectangulata. NCBI lineage: Eukaryota > Metazoa > Arthropoda > Insecta > Lepidoptera > Geometridae > Pasiphila > Pasiphila rectangulata. Next base: position 9,118,230 of record OY720240.1, read on the forward strand.
GTTTAACGCTTCATAAAAGGAACGGTTGAGTTCAACTATGAGAACTACTTAAGAACGTGCAATAGCGCCGCTCGAGATGGATTTTGAGCCCCACTTCCCTTCACCCTTGCAAAATACGCTCGCTACACCGCCGCCAATGCGGCCGAATGCGAGAGTTCAAGTCGCGCTCGTTTGCTGATGTATTTTGGTCGGCTAACTTACCTACGTATGTTAGGTAGTGTGATATGATGTGATGATGAATATTATTTATTTTGTGTGTGTAAAACACGATTGGAAGTGGCACTGGATTATTTTAGATTGCCTAGCAAGTAGGTAGGCGTAAAATACAGGCAGGGAATAAGTACTTACTAAAATGTCAGCATGAAATAAAAATAATTTAGAAAGCTATGTACTTAGCTTATGTACCTAGAAAGGTGTGGTACATAATTAAATTACCTGAGTTTGTACCTTTATTGTACAAAAGTCTGAGCGAAAAATAAAATACTGCAAGATGGGTAAAAAGTATATTTTCGCAATCAGTCAAGTCCGGTTACAAACACGCGTGAGGGTTCCGTGAAAATATTTTATATCTACAATTCTTCTCTCATCCGATGCTTCTACAAACTTAGTCTCCAAGTCTTTATCTGGAATCCTAAAAGAGAAATAAATTATTGTTTAAAATTGTAAACAACATAAACAGATTTACGACAGTATCCCGAGGCACGATAGACATCCTCTTTTATCATCACTAAGAGAAATGTAAACATGAGTAGTGTGCCAACTCGTCCACTCTAATCTTATTCGCACCGGACGGGTTGACACAAAACAATTAAACAATATTTCCGTTCGTCAACTCGTCCGGTCATCTTTTAAAACAAGTTTTTTTGCTATAAATTACGAAAAGTGATGTTACTAAGAAGAGCGTAATGTGATATAGGAATAATATTGGAAAATTCTATATTATTGTTTTAAGCGGAAAAAATCTTTGTAATTGGCAATTTAAATAACATCTAGTCTAGTACATCATAAAGTATAGAAAGTTTAACAAATAGTTTTGTAGTATTGTCTATTAATTGCATAAATGCTATATACACTCGGTATTTGATCAACAAGAGACGTTTCTAAGGGCACGATTGCCCCTAAAAACAGCTAAAAATGGGAGACGGGGGATTGAGGAGACCGACTTACACATAAAACTTTGTTAGTAAGTCTCCGTACTCCATTTTTTAGGGCTAACGTATATTTGGTTTTGAATTAGTTAATTGTCGATGATTTATGTAGATTACGAAAAAAGAGTAGGCATTACAAATCCAAGATTAAAAAAAAGGGAATAACACTTTTTTTAATTTATTTCATTAGTATCGTTTTTGACTTAATCGAGTGTGTAAATTAAATATATGACGTTAGTTTTGAAATGTAAGGTGGCAGACTATTTTTATTTAATTTCTTGGATGGGTATCGTTTTTAACGAGAAGATTACATTTATTATTAGAAGATTACAATTATTGCGCTATTTTTGAAGATAGCGGATAATATTTAATTTAATTAAATAGTATTACATGCACTACATACTATCAGAATCTTTATTCAAACAAAAACAATTTAACGTCAACAATCAACTACTCATGCCCAAATAGTATACCTTGGATCACAGGACATGAAGTACATCGCGCAATAGTCAGCCTTAAATACGGAAAAAGTCCTGGAGACGATGGTGTAACTAGTGAGACTTTAAAAATAGGAGAGCCTATACTGATCCCTCATCTCACAAATTTATTTAACACAATTTTACAAACTGGCAATATACCTTCTAACTTCTGCCACTCCCATATAATTCTACTCCACAAGAAAGGTGACAAGACAGATATAGCTAACTATCGACCAATAAGCTTGATTTCACACATCTATAAAACTTTTATAAAAGTGATAGAGAACCGAGTATCAGGCCTCCTGGACCAACACCAACCGCCAGAACAGGCAGGTTTTCGCAGGGGCATGTCCACCACTGACCATCTTCAGTCACTAAATCAGCTTATTGAGAAATACACGGAGTACAACCTACCACTTTACATAGCCTTCATCGATTATTCGAAAGCCTTTGACAGTCTTGAGCACTCAGCCATTTTCACAGCACTTAGAAAACAAGATATTCCAACCACTTACATCCAACTCTTAGAACACATTTACCTAAACAGCACTGCAGCCATTAAATTAGATTCTACCGGACAGTCTTTCCAAATACATCGAGGTGTTAAACAGGGTGATCCGCTGTCCCCAAAACTTTTCACAGCCACTTTAGAAGAGGTTTTTAAATCTCTAACACCTAGGTTGTTGGAAAAGGGGATCTTCGTCGGTGATAAGAGATTGAATAATCTCCGATTTGCCGACGATATAGTTCTCTTTTCCACATCAGCAACTGAGCTCGGCACAATGTTGGACGAACTTAACACGGCAAGCCTCAAAGTTGGTATTTGCATGAACAGGTCGAAAACCAAGATAACGCCATAGAATGCAGGTTACAGGTAGGGGATGGGGAAATTGAATATGTCCATGAGTACTTATATTTAGGCCAATTAGTATCCTTCCAGAGCAGACAAGATGTGGAAATAACAAGACGAACTGAAAACGCCTGGAAGGGCTATTGGTCTATGAAAGATCTAATGAAAGGCGATCTGCCACTGACACTCAAAAGAAAACTCATGGACATGTGCATTTTGCCAATCCTCACCTATGGCGCACAGACCTGGTCATTGACCGCTTTGCAAAAGAGCAGACTTGGGGTTTGCCAGCGAGCGATGGAGCGCAGTATCCTAGGAGTCAAATTGTCAGACCGGATAAAAAATAGTGAACTGCGCTCCAAAACACAGATCGCAGACGTCGCCCAAAAATCGGGCCAATTGAAGTGGGATTGGGCGGGTCATGTCTGCCGCAGGCCGGATAAGTCGTGGGCTAAATCCACTACCGAATGGATCCCACAAGACAGGAAACGACCTCGCGGCAGACCAAGACGTCGATGGAGAGACGAACTCGACGCATACTTGGAAGACTGGACCACAGTAGCTCAAGACAGAGAAAGGTGGAAGGAAGGAAGGGAGGCCTTTGCCCTGCAGTGGGACAGTACAGGCTCTTAATAATAATAATAATAAAGTATTACATGGTCTCTTTGTTTTAAAACCACGCCTAGTGTAGGTATTGCTTCTATTTATTACTACCACTCTACAAAGTGTATTTTATCATGTATACTAAGCCGAAAGGGAGTAATTCTGACTCCCCAAGTATTAACGTTAGTTCTACGACTATCCAGATTTTGATGATTTTCATTCAAGAAAAGACCAGCAAAGATTATGCGTAATCAGCTAATTAATACGACGATGACAACCCTAATATCAGCTGACTCTTGACCTGGGTAACGAGTACCTACAAGTACCTACCTACATAGTTATGCATTTCAAAAGATCTTTCATTTAGATGAAAGACGCCCGGGAGATGATGTTCCAGCAGAACGGAGCGAGTTGTGAGCCGAGGCACACCTCGCTCATCGTCTGTTCTCCTAGACGATGAGCGAGGTGTGCCTCGGCTCAACGCCTCCAGGTGGATCAGCCGCGGGGGTACTGTCGCCTGGCCACTACAATCCCCAGATTAAGCCCCACTTAATTTTTTTATGGGGCTACCTAAAGTCTAGTTTATGCGACTGAGTGAGACACAGCCACCAGCTCTGTTGTCAAACGCAGCAATCTATGCGTCCTTCACGGAGGGCAGCACATCAAGCCGTTCCTGTAATGAGTGAACTTAACAACTTGTGCATCGAGTGACAGTGTGGAAGTAGATACTACCGAGTACACTTATTAGAATTGTGTATGAATGTGGTGAAATTGTGCAAACGTTGACACTGTCTTCGACCTTTTTCATTTTAGCTTTTTTTATATAATTTTATTTATTTACCACAAAAAGAAAAATACAATTTAGGAACATACAATAATGACTTAAGAATAAGAACTAGTAGTAACACAGATAATAAGTATACGCAGAAAAACTACACTAAGATTAAAAATCTTGTGCTGTAGTTCCTCTGCCCTTCCTAATAGGCATAGAATTGTTCTGTCATGATAACAATGTGTTTGTGTATGTAAATAAGTGTGTACACATATGTTGGATTGTGTATTTGAGTGTGTAAATATATATATGTATATATGTGTGTGTGTGTGTGTGTGTGTGTAAGTGTGCGTGTTTACGTGTGTGAGTGGGAGTGTATGTATTTTTCCCGCCCATTGTGCTACTGATTTTAGTTAATTACACTAAATTTCCTTTGTTATATTGTTGGTGCTAGAATAAAGCTGGTACAATAAAGAGTTATCTATCTATCTACTTTTTTGGCAATGTGCTTTAATGCCAGGATATAGGTACATATCAACAATGTTTAAGTACATTTTTGAGGGTATACACATTGAAAAATAAAAGCTTTTTTGTATGGAAAACTCGAAAAACGAATCCTTGATAATTTCCCCCGTACAAGTAGGTACTTGTTAATCATGATCATCATTTCAGCCGTAAAACGTCCACTACTGAACACCGGCCTCCCTCATGGATCTTAATGGGGGGTAGTTGCCATACTCACCGCGCTTGGCAAGCGGGTTGGCGAGCGCATTACGGGATATTGGTACACGGAAAGACGCTGCTGCCCATCTTCTGGATGTATCCCTTAGCAGGCTCTTACTGCATCCACGGGCATGAGAAGAGGGGTAACATTCTACTGCCGGCACCCCACGGCAACTACTTACTTAGTACTTGTTCAAATGGGCTGAAATCGCCCCTCTTGGGGTAGTACAGATGTTATAGTAACAAACAAATATATTTATACTTACATCACATTACAAATTTGTTGGTAACATTACTTTTCGTAATTTATTGCAAAAAACTTGTCATAAAAATTGACTGGACGAGTTGACGAACGGGAATATTGTCATTATTTTTTGTGCCAACTCGTCCGGTGCGGTTGAGATGAGCGGACGGGTTGGCACACTACCCAATAAAATATGGATAGTGTCAGTTATCCATATGTACTATGTAGTAGGTACAATGTGACGCTGAGATGGCCAACTACACAACGGTAGGTTCCTAGGCGCCGGCGCCGTGCCGACCATCCCGTCGCCAATGACGGCAAATGTGACAGGAAAACCAGCCTAGCCCGACAAAACAGTATTTGCAAATTTAGGCACCTATTCACTCACCTTGATGTATATTATCAATTATTTCCATTCGCGAAGGATTCACCGCTATCGGTGACACGGCCATCGTTGACGAATCGTCTATGACATCGTCACCAGCAGCGTCACAGCGGCAAACCGCTTGCGGGATTTTCTTCCACTTTTAAAAGTTCTATGAACGAGTGGTTTTCCGTTCTAAAAACAACAATTAAATAAAAAAATTAAATTAGAAGGAATATTTGTAGGTACCTACCAGATGTAGGTAACATTAGTTTGAGTGTGCAAAAAGTAATAAATACTACTACTAGGTAGGTAAATAATACGTTAAGAACATACGTTTTTATTTACATTCAATACATAATAGAAAGGTAAGCACTTACTTGTTTTTTTTCCTAATTTCCTGCTTTTTTTCTTCATACATTTTTTGTACACCCGACGTCCCATTTTATATTTGGGTTTCACCATTTAATTAAACTAGTATAATACGATACCTAGTGAGTATCTCTAGTAATAGAAATGTATCGAAGTCAAGCACACGTCCGTCCTTCTCGCAATGCCGTAGCCAACTGACAACAGAGCGTCGAGCGGAACGACAAGATATGGTTTTCTCGCGAGTGAGAAGTACAGAGCGATAGACCCACACCGTATTTTCTAACGGCGTAAGCGCCAAAACAGTTTTTACCTTATAAAAAGTTAATTAAACAACCAATCAAAAAAAATAAATGACAAACCTAAAGAAATACTTCTAGGTTTCTTGAAAAAACAAATATTTAACAAACAAGGTGTGCTGTTCCTGAGATAAATAGCAAAATTTGTGCAAAACATATAATTTAAAAAAAAATATATTATCGAGGAAAAATTCACCAATCGCGTTTTTAAAACACTTAATTCAAGATAAAAGCTTAAAGTATAATTTCCCCAAATATGAAGGTGGTAACTTTCACAGATTCTGAGATACATAACGATTACGAACTACAAAATTGCCTAATGCGCACTCTCAACGTCCACATTTAGTGAATACCTTGAACTCTCATCAAAGACAAGTGATTTGTAGATTTGACTTTCAGACGATCAGTTAAGATGAAAGGGTGTTTGTAATGTACCACCCTGCGGTTTCTACCCTATTTGTCTCGTGTGTCTCGCGTCTTTGCGAATTTATATTCCCCCTTTTACGGGGAGTGTATTTCTTGTAAGCGTGCCGTATTTAGAAATGTCATAACGAGAAATTTCTCTTTATTAGCTTATGCATATCATAAGACGACGTTCATAATTGTATACGTTTAGGAGTTGTTATATTAAAAAGTTAGAACGGTTAAATATATGTAGGTTAATATTAATTAACTGTTTTTATGAAGCCCTTAGAAAATAAATCGCATTAAAGGATGAAAAACTACGCGTAAGGTCATTACTTAGGTACAGGACCTTTGGAATTCACGGAATGGTTTTCTATATTTAACATTTTATCTAGCTCCTACGAATAGCTTTGTTTCAATCGGTTCTATTTTGTAACAAGCAGCAGCTTACGGCTCTGCTTTTTTATAATGTTAATCTAAATTACCCCATATAAGATCAGCTCTCTGGCACCGAAAATCCTGTCAAAATAGATCCAGCCGTTTTGGAGATTATCCGGAACAAACGGACAGAAAAAGAGATCAATTTATGAATAGAACTTGTTAAACTTCTCAGTCCTCCCGCGACCAAGAACGCTGAAATGTGTTCGAAACGTCGGGAAAATAATTAAAAAGTTACGCGATAAGATCCTGTAATTTTAAAACTAAAAAAAAATTGGTGAATAGGTTTTTATATATCACTATGCATTTACTAAAAGATTGTTAAACTCATTAGTCACTTGATGTAGTCTCAGAAGCCTAATCCCCAATTAACCAAACACATAATGAACCCGAAAGAAAAAAATAACACAAAAATAACGTACATAATCTCATAAAAATAAATAAAATAATAAGATGGGATTTAATGTAATAAACATAGAAGTATGTGATTGAAAAACTCTAAATTGTGTCGTCCCATTTCTTAGAAATACGAGCACGCGTCTTCTATACAATTTGCCTACAGCAAGAAGAAAACCGGCATCCTATTAGCAAATTACGGTCGAGCCCAGCCCCGCGTGGGTTGCTTACATTTTTACAAACACATATTGACTGCCTCCGTGGCTCATAGCCGACAAATACGCAGGAGGTAGAGGTTTCGATTCCAGCCATGTGACAAATATCTGCATTTCTGCAGATTTTGTTCCGGCATGGGTATGGTGTTCTATTTATAAAATGTATCAATTTTGAAAAAATATATGCAAGTATTCTATCAGTCATCTATGACCCATAACACAAGCTCTGCTTACGTTGGGGCTAGTGGTTGCTGTGTGAAATGACCAGCATTATACAATAAAAAAAAAATCTAATAAAACTAAGGTATTTCAGGGTGACAGTTATCACAGAGCTTTAAAAAAATCTATTCATTTTGACCGAAAGGGACTTAACTGCCAGGCGACCGAAAGCGAGTGGGGTTTGCATCATCATTATGATTTAATTTCAAGGGAAAAAGGCCGTAACAAAGTCTGTGGAACCATTATTCTGTTCCACCTCGAAGGATGTTTAATAAACAAATGACGTGGGACCAGGTAATGACGTGCCTACCCCCGCCACGGAATACAAAGCAGTATGTATGCCCTAGAACCTATTCTAAAGTTGATGTTCTGTCGTAAAAACGGATGCGGTATCGGACGCTTCCTTCGCCTGGTTTTGATAAGAGTATTTGTAATTCAACAGAGAACTTGAAAAAGTAAGTGAAAATTTTCATTTTTGTATTTGGAAGATTTTGTAAAGGAGTCAGTGATAAGATGACGACTAAGAGGGGAAAGTGGAAGAAGAAAACATGTTGTGCCGACCCCGCATAGCGTGGGATAAGAGCAGGGAGATGATGTTGGTAGGTAACTATGTTAAGAAATCTTATGAAGAAACCTTAAACGCATTTAATCAGTGCTTTTTAGTATAATCACTATCTTTTAGCAAAATGACATAAAGTCGTGGACTTGTAAAATCCAGAGAAATGAAATCATTTATTTAGCACATTGTATAGTACTAGCAATTTCAAACTTTACATAATTTTGACAATCACAGAGTCCTCTATACTAGTAGTCCTAACAGAAAATGGTTTGAAATTACTTACTGAAAATCTTAAATTGCCTTATTATCGACTTCGATCGCAGTAAATTAGACTTAGACCCACTGCAAAGCTGTAACCGATAACAGAATGCCTACTTCCCTCAATTTATTCGCGAAACTTCTTGTCATTTTACTATCAAACATAATTCGTGAGCTTATAATGTACTTTATCCTCTATAATACCCTCAGCATATGGGTAACGAATTTACTTGTTTGCGAATCATCCTACATCGACTAATGCATTCGTGAAGATATACAGGTACTTACAGCTTATGGAATTTAGTTAGCTGACATTTGACAGGTGACATCTACTGCTTATTTATCTATCGCGTCACCAAGTGTAACCTAATTTTGCATTTTTGGACTTTCAGTTTAAGTCGCCGTGGGGTGCCGGCAGTAGAATGTTACCTCTCCTCTCATGCCCATGGATGCAGTAAGAGCCTGCTAAGGGATACCTCCGGAAGATGGGCAGCAGCGTCTATCCGTGTATCAACATCCCATACTGCGCTCACCAACCCGCCTGCCAAGCGTGGTGAGTATGGCAACTACCCCTCATGGAGATCCATGAGGGAGGCCTGTGTTCATCAGTGGACGTTTTATGGCTGAAATGATGATGATGATGAGTTTAAGTCTCTCTGTTAAGTTTGATTACCTGTGACATAGATGGCTAACAGAAATTATAGATAATTAGTGGGTAACCGGGTATTATTACCTTTAACCAAACATATCGTTGTTATGGTCGCGAAATGTTAAGAAAGTTTTAGCTTCTTTTAGCGTCTTCCTTAATTTTTTGTGACCACAGATAATAATTCACTTCCATACTCTATTGGCTGAGGGACCCGAAGTCTTGGCCACCGATACAAAAACTCGCCACTTTCGACAATCGTCTATTGCCAACTGTCGGCTTCGGCTCAGCGCAGACAGAACGGAGCGCAGCGGAGAGGATTTTATTAACGCACTTGAAAATAAACTTTAAAATTATTACAATAAAGTGTATAAATGCTTGAACCTGACAAAAAATGCTCGCGCGTCCTCGAAGATACGCGGGAATCCCCGCGCGGCGTTTTGCACTTTATTTTAATAATTTTAAAGTTTATTTTCAAGTGCGTCAATAAAATCCTCTCCGTTGCGCTCCGTTCTGTCTGCGCTGACCCTTCGAGATCGCGCAGGTCAGCTTCATTATCACTGGAGTTTTATGATGGAAGAGAGAATTAATCACAAATATTTCATTTGATCTAGAAGCAACTTGTATTGAAAGTGGACTTTAAGTAAATTGTCTTCGTCTTTATTCAGCTAGTTTTATTACACAAAAGTTGGTACAAAGGGGAAACTTTTAATTGATCAGTCACTCTTAAAGTGATGTCTAGTAAAGAAGATAGAGCACAGATTTTCTATACGGTGACTAAAGTTTTATTACTTTTTTGATTATTTTACGTTATTTCGGATATATGAATAAAAAAAACAGTAGCACTTGATACCAGGACAATGAAGCACTATGAATAAAATCATTTTATCTGCCATTTTAGAATCATCAATAACAATGTAATGCTTTATTAAATGCTGGGGTGTAATTTTTTTATGTTAGTATGTTGAATGAATAAAGTGTTTATTAACTACATTTCGTGAGCAAAACAAATAAAAATCATAAAAATAAAATAATGTAAAAAATAATATAAAGTAACAAAACTATTATATAAAGAAAAAAACAATGTAACCTTAAGCTCGCTGTAGGTCAAAAGGTCTCAGCACTAAGCTACACTACCGCGCAGGAGCGAGTAGTGTAATTTTCACTGTATATTCGTTTTTGTACCCTACTGTACCACTCACGTCAAAACCGTACGTACAGTCATCTTGAAAATGGTTTGAGTATATCGACATCCTCGTTCAATTGACATTCTTCAGATTCAATATTAATTGACGCTCAATGTGCTTAACCATTTATAGCGCACATATTGCTACAGAGGATGGAATCTATGACATTTTAATGAATTGTAAGAGAATTGTAAATGTTGAATTACTGTCACGTCTTGAGAAATTTGAAAACGCAAAATGTATGTAACCGATCCGTTAATAGACCTCCGTACCGTGTTTAATAGCAGGCTGGGACGCAGGAGGTTGCGGGTTCGATTCTCGCTCCGGTACAGATATTTGTAAGTTTCTACAGATATTTGTCCCGGGTCTGGGTATAAAAATCAAAATAAGTATTAAGTATTCTAATAATCAACTAGTACCCATATCACAAGCTCGGTTTACTTTGGTGCTGAGTTAATGTACAATTTTATTTATTTATTTATTTAGTCATAGTTTTCAAAGCAACCGCAAAGCACACTAACAAATAATATGAATTATAAAAAGCGCGATTTTTTACGAATTTTAGACAGAAGCTTGCGTATGCATTTACCATTGTTTGGGGCATTTCACGGAATACTTCATTAAATCCCGAATGGAGTTTTACGTGAACAAAATAACTGACTGAAACTCATCACATTTTGATCAAGATTATGAAAAATACCTAAACCCGCATTGAATATTTCGAACTCTAGATTCATAAAGTTAGTCTGAATTTTTTAGATAATAATTAACTTTATTCACCGATAGCAAAAGTCCTAATTTGTTTTTCAGCGCACTATAACCCATAGGCTTTTCTTTTATTTATTTTTTCCAAATCTATACTGTGTCCCCATGCTGGGCAAAGGTCTCCCCCATCTCCTTCCACTGCTTACGATCGCCGGTCGCTTCCCACCAGTCCTTTTTTTAATTATGAAAGAAAATTAAAAGGGTATTTTCTTGTATCGAAATAAAAGTAAAGAACAGCGTAAATGAAAAATGATCCCATGACAGTCGTATAATCATTAAAATTTTACCCATGTAAAATAGTGTCGCCAACCCACTTTATACAATTATTGATTATTATAATAATTCAAGATTTTGACAGTTCAATCATTTGACTCATATAAATAGTGTCGTCGACCAATTTATACAATTATCGATTATATATTCCACGATTTTGACAGTTCAATCATTTAATCCATATAAAATAGTGTCCCCAACCCATTTATACAATTATCGATTATATTATCCACGATTTTGACAGTTCACGTTTATTCGCGTACAATTACGTGCTACCGTGTCACAGAAGTCATAACATCCATTGTTTGCATTTACTCCGTGTATTAGCAGCTGTCAGCGTAGCTGTCTTAATGACAGTATTTATAAGGAAAACTCAACCGAACACGGAAATACAATTTGGTGGAAGGTAAAAAGTTGTCGCAGTAACGCGAGTGAACCATTAGACAGGTGGGGCGTAGTCACGTGATCCGCCCAAACGCGCTTACGGGTTAGGACTTACAGTGGCCCGGGACGTTAAGGAACTGAGAATTTTCTTTGTAGGTTTGGTTGAAGACCTGAAGTATCCTAATCACTAGTCGAAGGGGTTACCAAAAGAGTCAATGAGATGTAAAGTTTCCATGAGTTATTATAATGTGAGTGTCTGAAAAGGAAACCAAGTTCAAAATCAAGATCAGTTTGACTTTATGCTGAAATTGGCGATATACTTTGGTGATCGGATGCATACTTTTGTCATGTATCAATATTCTAAAATAGCGCTATGGAAGATGTTTTAATACTTTAAGAATTAAATAAAAAAAAAATAACTAAGATTTATTATAATATAATAAAAAACACAGGAATTTATCGCGTTATATATAATACCTTTGATTCCCGTGTTTTTAATATATTATAATTAATTGTGATCGCGAAATTTGTCGATTAACTAAGATTTTTTTCAGTCTCCCCGCAACAACGACCAGGTGCAATCCGGTCGAAACGTCGGGATTAAAATAAAGGTAATTACGCGATAAATACCCGATAATCCAATATAGTTATAACTTAGATTTATTCAAGCTTGTATGCTTAATGAATGATAATATATCCTACCAATTTTCACTTAAATAATAATATTTCACGTTCCGGCTCCGCTCCGCTTCAACCTGACGAGTCTTTACAAAATTACTTAAAAAATTAACGCGGTAATTCGTTTTTACGAAAGAAATGTCAAATATTCAGGGTATTGTTTTAGAAGCACGCACCACTCTCATTTGCGCAGCCTGGGTGCTAGTTAGCTTCGATTATTGAAGCATTGATGAGTTTTTAATAAGTCAGCCGAAGCTTACACAATAATTTGGAAAATTTTTACAAAATGCTTCGATGATTTATATACATCAGCATTCCGATTATAACAATAATAAAAAATGCTGAACATTTCACACAGTAAAAAACATTCTTGGAATTTCTGTAAAAGTTTTTAATAGGATGAGATGTTTCTCGCCCTCTAACTAAAAAAGGCGTCTCTTTTCATGTCCCCTCAATAAATGTTTCTGTATTATTGGTGAATTTCTACAAATTAATGAATTCTTACTTTTTGTACTGCTTTTGATTCTAATTAGGTATATTTCATAAAACATTTCAATTATAATGATTCTTAGATTATTAATTATGAATTAAGAATTTTTTTCAGTGGGTGCCCATTTTGTCTCCAAAATTCGATTGTCCAAAAATCACCATCATTTGGTCACATAATATCATTTAATATAATATATTGTTTATCCTCATGCTCTTTATGCATAAAGTAAGGTTCCTAATGCATTAGGGTGCCGGGAGTAGAATGTTACCCCTCCTCTCATGCCCTTGGATGCAGTAAGAGCCTGCTAAGGGTTCCTTTCGGAAGATGGGCAGCGGCGTCTCTCCGTGTATCACGTGTAACATTCCGTACTGCGCTCGCCAATCCGCCTGCCAAGTGTGGTGAGTATGGCAACTACCCCTCATGGAGATCCATGAGTCAGGCCTGTGTTCAGGAGTGGACGTTTTGCGGCTGAAATGATGATGATGATGATGAATGTTACCTAATAAGTTATTCCCATATTTTTATCATTATAAACACATTATGTGTCATAATAATAACGACTCATGAAACCTATTCTTCCGAATGTTTTCGAACGGTTATATAACCTTCCAGTGACAGAACCGGAACGGACGGACGTTTGGTTATTAGAGGGGTTTTCTTATAACCATCTGAAAACACTACCGGTGACAGAATCGAGATTGACAGACAGTAGGTTATTAAGTTTTTTTATAACCCACCGAAAACTCTGCCTTTGACAAAATCGAGAAGAACAGACCGTGTAAGTTAGTATTTATTCGAATTATCTCGAACTAATAAATTATGCGTAGTAAACAACCAGTCTTATATTTGTTTTGTTATCAATAAATAAACTGTAAACTATGATGTGAATACTGTTTAAACTGCCTTTAGTTATTAAAGCACAATACAGCACTGAAAAAGGGGCTATTAACGATCAACACTAATGTGACGCACTCGACCCCAGGGCCCGTGGCCAAATCGTGGCTATACCCACAAATTCAGCCGAAACAAACCACCTCGTGAGAGAAACAAAGATTAATCGACGGAACAGGATTACATTGGCTCACGTTTTAAACGCTAATGTTTTGGAGATAAAGGTTATGATAGAGACTTTGTTTTCGGATGTGCCTTAAAGTTTTGCCACAGATTTAATATTGTTGTTGATAGTACGAGAGGAACGAACTTAATACATAAGAGCTTTTAAAAAATAATATAGAGTACATACCAATCTGCCGCGAAAAATTAAATTAAGTATTAAAACGAATATCTGTAAACATTAAAAATAAGCAAACAAGAGCTTGAGCTGCTTTAAAGTTAAATGTAAAATATTCCAAAGGTTTCTTTTTAATATATCAAATCCGAAGCGCCTAATAATGCGTAAGAGTTACAAAGCATCGAAGAGGTCCGGATCTCATTTAGACAAATCGCTCGTAGCGGTCAAGTCAGATACCAATAACAAGGGCCACACGTGCTATTGTACTCCATGTCGTCATTAGGCCGCTTCCGTACGCCCCTACAACTAACCCCTCACAAGCAGACAACCTTATCTCAAATCAGTAAGACTCGAAATCGAATACCCGATGCAAGTTTATCCTTGCACAGTTCACTCCACCCCCGAAACCCAATAACGGATGCCGTAGGACTCTCGATCGAACTGAAACAGATTTTTTGACTAATAAATTGTTGGTTTCATACGACGGCGGTTGAAAAATGGTATGATTTTAGGTGTACGATATTGGATGGGTGCGGGTTATATGAGGATATTCGGAGTTATTTTTGGGAAGAAGACATACAAAGACTTTTAATAAGGTGTCCGATCAATAACCACCTTTTGGATAATTCGAAATGATACGAATGTTTTGGGAAAAAACATCAATTTGAGCTGAAATTCGTTAAAAACTTTTTATATATGTATTTAGAAATGTTTATTTTATCGAAAGAACTGGATGTACAAGTATTTTACGGCGAATTGCGCAAAGTTATTCCTTCTATTGTTTAATTCTGCGCGCATTTAAAACTCAAAATTGCAATTAATTCCACGAATATCATTACGGACGCAATACAATCTGAAGTTTGCTACTTACTTAATTCAGTAGCTTCCTAATAAAACACTGTCTCGAGTGCAGAGCAAACTGGGACTTGTTGCATTTAAGTTAATTAATCCGGCTAGATCAGAAGTCCAGCTGAGGACGCTGGATTTGTTTGAAGACTGAGACGGTTATTTGTATGCCTTTAGTTTAAGTTTTCATGCAAATTAGCTCGTAGCTTTGATTCAAGTTTTGATCAAGATTTACCAATGAAAATCCCAGTTTCAAATCCAAGAGCTACTTTGACGTTTACATAAGAACCAGCATATTTGTTTGGAGAGCTTATTATATTATGTCTCATCATTCAGATTTTAAAATAGAATTCTGAATTCGCTTACGCCCAAAATGTACATATTCGTATAAAGTGTGAGTAAATCAAAAGAATTGCTGGATACATTTCGTGAGAGATCATCTAATAAATTTTGCTCGTTTGAGCTCGCGAAATATCAACGCTACGTCTTATAGAGAAAGCTAAATTGTGGAAACCATAAATGGTCCTTTGGCTACGAAGAGTGTCTTTTGGTGATTTTCGCTTCTTACCTTAAAATATTTCTAAAAAAATATTGCTTAATTACTATTATTACTATGAGCCATTTGGGTCCCACTGCTGGGCAAGGGCGTCCCCCAATTCCCTCCATATATCCCTATTCTGAGCTGCTTCCCTCCAGTCAACGATGTACTGATCGAGTTCGTCCCGCCATCTGCGCTTCGGTCTGCCGCGTCGCCTTCTCGCCGATTGATCTTTATTGCTTAGTATGGTATTTAAAATCTGACTATAAGACATTGTATGGATTACGACACACGTGCCGCAGGGGTGAATGGAAAGTGCCTGCGCGGGTATGTTGGAACCACCGCCCACCATCGCGGACCTCTGTTTAGGTGACGCTTTAAAGTATAGTTGTCGTTGCGTTGTACATTTCTATAACACGATATCCTGCCTCTAGGTAGGATATCTTGTAATTTTTAAACTTCACCTAGTTCTTCTGACGTTGCGGGTTCGATTTCCTCCACGCCGTAAATCAGTTCATGATATATAAAATATATGTTCCTTGCGTGGGCGGTTTTCTATATATTAGGAGTATCCACTTTTGGATACATAATATATTTTCTCTTTTTTATTAAAAAGTAATTGCATAACTAACGTTATTTATTATTATGAAAAATTCAAGTTTATTATAATTAACAACGACAAATCAAAAAGCGAAACGATTTTCCAGAAATACGCAGGTGAATTATCAACTCCAACAAAAGGAATTTATATAAACCGCAATCCACTTTGAATCAGAACAGTCAAGAGGTTTGGTGAGCACTAGAAAATCCGGGCGTCATTTTAGTTCCTTTGATATACTTCAGCTTATTACATTATTCATGCAAAATACTTTACTTAGGTTTAATTAATTGTAACTAGTTGAAAAGCTCGCTGAATTATCTAGAAACCTGCCTACGGTTTATGTTACAGACTACCAAATTACGAAGGATTTGTTAATTACGTAATTACTGGACCAGGTTAATAATTCTTCACTTTGTTGCTTTACGAATTTTAACTAATTAAAGTAAGAGCTTTCACACTTGCTGACAGCCAAGAGGCTTTTTACGACAGCTTGCCTGTCATAAACTGATCCCGAGTAACTGTCGAAATTTACCATGGCAAATATTTTATAAAGTTATCAGGATCAGCCTCGTCTAAGGCTAAAGGGTATTTACCCTAGAATCCACGTTTAGGCTAGCTATGGTTACAACTGAAATTTAGTGATGACTTTTATCTACGACTCAGCGTAGACAACAGCTTACACGGATAGAACGCTTTATAATGCAAGTAAGGCTTTGTTTCATATATAGCAATCAGCAACTGGTATTCATGCTGACACGACGGTGTCTGGGATAATTTTTGATGGATTAGAAGAGAGAAAACTGGTAAATTCGTCTGAAGCTGACTAAGCCTCTGGTTTCCTCACGATGTTTTTGTAACAGAAATTGTCATGTTACAATGAGTTGAGTCTATGGAGGTATTGCTTTATCAAAGGGTTTGCTTTTAACAAGACACATTACATGTTGTGACGTTGACATCAAACGAGTGTGTTTATGGGATGTTCCTATGCTCGCATGTACAAAACAATGACACATAACAACCCTCCCGAGTATCATTGAAATAACGGAAGATGAAACGTATGTAATGAATGTGCTTTTTAAGTTTAATATTGCTTACATACGTACGAAATACATTTAAATGTTTATAGTAACCACAAAGGTTTTGCACAAATACGAGCATTGCCTTAACCCGTAAGTGTCTTGTGACTTATAATAGAGAATAAGGATAAAGTCATAACAAGATCTAGATATATCTCCTACCCTAATCAAAAAGTACAAACATTGCAGCTTTTTTAATATTTTTATTTTATTTAACTCTTTATTGCACACAAATTACAAAAATAAATGCACAATGAGCAAAATGCCGAAGGCATTGTCTACCTGCTTACCAAAGTAAAGCTGGCTATCTGGTTTTTACATATTTGTGTTTGTTGTCCCAAATAAATAGATAAATAGACACCACATATACATAGACACCATATTCAAAGTACAAAGACTTTCTTAACTTATCCCTGCCATAAAATTAACGCACTCATTTTACCAGATAAGTGATAGCAGGATGTGTTCCTTCCGACTATGTGACGTATGAGAAGCAATTACAGCTAAGTTTAAGGGGACTTCAAAGTAGTAACAACTGTAAGTTTAAACATAAAGCTAGTTTGTGACGGTCATACCAGTTCGGAGAACAATGAGGTTCATTTCAACAGTATAAAGGCTGTTAAAAAAATTACACTGCAAAGTAATTATACACTGTCCATAACAAACTGAAGAGAAAAACAAATAACGAGCATTTTTTTCGTCTTTAGCCCCACACGAATCGAATAAAAAGGTTTTTCATTTCTTTGAAACTCTTGAAGAGGACGCTTTTTCTATTGGTATTACTATAGACCACAGGTGTACGGATGAACCAATCATCGGTCATCTTGTATGAAGCGTTAAAAAATATAATTTTCCAAAGACGTAGAACAAAATTTGTTCAGGTTACCTACGCAACAACTGCAACGCGAAAAGTTGTCGTACGTGTCAACGAACACCCGCCGCCGCAAATACGTTGTCGCGCGAGTCTTTTAATGCAGCTTTTACTCGTAAGATATTGATTCAAATAATATAGTTTACAGGGCAAATATGTGATATATGAACTATTCAAGATGCTTAAAAACTTATTAAGATACATATATATTAACACCATGTTGGTTAAAACGGCTTCGCAATTAATGCATACTTAATCAAAATTTTATACAAAAATGTTTACTATAAGTGATGCATAAAATATAGATAAATGCTGTCGCGCTTTTGTGTAGACCAGAAGGTCTCTAGGAGACGAACAATTCTATAATACATCACTTGCACATAATTAAAATGCTCGGCACACACCAAAACAATTCCTAATCGACATAAAATTTTCCGACAACTTCAAAAACCTTCATTACATTAAGTTTAGCGAACTGACGTCAAACCTCAATAATTAAACTGCTTCAAAATTCGTTGCGTGGTTTAGAAGAGAGCCAAACTGACAGGCAGACGCAAGCAGTGACTTCAAATTATACTACGTAGTGATAACCTAACAATAGGCAACAGGCTTTGAAACAAAAATTGTTTTAACAGTCTGTTGATGATGATGTGCATACACAATCATCGCAGCCATAATCTTGGTAAGTAAGAGTAACTTAAGAAACTTCTTCATGTTTCACAACCGTAAAATCTGAACCACTTAACAAGCAACTGAAGAAGTTTCGCAAACTCTTTCGTTACTTAGCCGACAATTTGTAGACTAGACGAAAATTATCTGCTTCTTTTACTCGTCATCAATTTTATTTAGTTGAGTTTGCGTAAATTCTAAGTCTACTCGCAATGAATAGCGAAAAAGTTGAGTTTGCTTTATTGTCCTAGAGTCTAATTAAAAGGGTTGACGGAACCCAAATGGCCCTCCGAACATTACCAACGTGCAAACTATCCGACGCCAAATTTTTCACGTTTGAAAAAAACTCTTTTGCAAAAGAAATGTCTAACAAAAAGTACCCAACCTCGCAATTAACACAATTCAACTTTGTCGTGACTGTTTCGAGATAAAAGTGGGGAAAAATGTAATGGATTGAAGTCAAACTTACCGTGAAAAATTTTAGTCAATGGGGGAGATAATTTCCTCGTAGCAATGACAGGAGTATTTTATGAAATTTTTGAAGTTTTAAAAATATATTGTTTTTTATGCATGCGTATATCTTTTGTATTATGGATATTTGTGTCAATGTTAGTTTGTACAAATTATACGTTTACAAACTAACTAGTCAGATTATAAACTTCCGAGTTGATTAGGTTCGCAGTACTCGCAGAAGTACAATATTCCTGTATTCAATCGTGACTTTATAAACTGACGAAATGTGTACGTTAAATGTAAACCTTTTCGCTAGTGTCCAAATTATCGACAGTTAATAATAGCTAGCTTGTAACGGTTCGTACAATCTTACGGTGACTTATATAAGCGATAAAGAAGAGCGACAGCCAAGTATCAAAAATTATTAAGGTGAAAAAATATATTGATGCATTTTTAACAAGGAGTGTATAAAGGTGTAGGTTCTTCTGGGCTTGGGTATTTTTAAATGATTCAAAAAGTGGTTTAAGTATTTTCAATCATCTGGTACAAGCTCACTTACTAAATGGACTGGTTAATGGTTTGAAAAGTCCATCCTTAATTTGTTTTCTATTTTATCATCATTCCTAGGTTACTTTTGTCTTTTCACCTGGTTGTATTAAAAGCATCCCTTGCTTGGGTCATATTCATTCTGTATAGTCTGTTATTCTGTTGCATATCACGGTCGTATTTATATTAAAACCTGGCAAAACAAAACCAAAGTGTCAAATGATCGTGATAAGAATAAGATCCCTGGTTGTTCACAATTGTATGTTTTAAATACTGTAGAAACGACTGATTGTATCTTACAGCGACATAATTCTTTAGCTTTACTGTCTTGCGCGGCCGTTCTTTGCGTTGTAATTAACCTTTGTTTTATGAATATTTATTAGCGGATCCGAAAACAAGGAGTATTGAAATCCAATATTCGAAACCAGTTATTCTCATTGAATGACATGTTTGCCGGAATGCCTTTATCTGATTTGACATCACGACCACTTGTAATTCGTATCAGCGAACATATCACGTTCGAGTTATGAGCGTTTTAGTATCTCGCTCTTTATGAGTTCTGTTATGGCGTTAGCTGAGAGGATGGTATAGGTGCTGGGCAAGCTTAATCCATCAAACAATGTCAATTGCAGCATCCCGTACAGCATGATTACCAGTTGCTGACGCATAAATCGTCTATAATTAGATGTAAAGGCCTCTCTTTACTTTTTATGGCGTTATTTACGTGTTCGTTTGCAGACAAAAGAATATGAAAGAAGATAGGAAGTTGCTAGGAGCTTTCACGTTATATGGTGACGAATTTTAATCTGGTGACGCATTGATAAACAACTATTAAAATTACAATGTTTAGACACCAAATTAATTAATTCCCCTGCTTGGGGCCGCCTGCACACAAACTGACGCGAGAGCTAGCTTGAAATGAAATGTCGTAAGCGCCAAAACAACACCTGGTTCTAGATTAGTTCTAGACAAGAATCAAAACGTTTAGTAATTATATTAAATCCAACTAACATTTTGAAAAGGGTGTAACGACTTAAATCTATAGATAATTTACAGGCATAAATAGGTTTCGTTCACTTGAAAAGTGAAAATCCATGTTTTTATACACCAGGTTTTGGGATTTTTTCGGTTGTGCTAGCTAACCAATAGTGTAAAACAAGTATCAATTTAAAACATAAAAAAACTCAAAACTATAAATATCAATTGCGAATGTTTTGTAATTGTTGAAAATACTGGAAATCCCTAATATCAAAATCGCCAATGCGACGTCTTATTCAATGTTCTTGTTATTTAGCATATATAACATTTAACAAAGTACGAGTGAATTAGACTTGTGGTTTAGACTATTCTTTAACATTTAATTTTATACCTAAATTTGACAGTCTTAGCCAGTATCAAACGTTACGTACTCTACGTACTATCATGTACGGGAACATGCTAGGATGATTACCACTTGCACATTACGTCTCAGTTTAGCCAGCCACATTCAAACGTTTTTATATCACATACACATAATTGTAAACCATACAATACCTCGACGACAAAGAAGCATATGATAAAGGCCACCAAAAATGCATGTAATTACCAGCAACAAAAGCCTGCCGCAAAGAACAATCCACCAGAACAGAAGTGAGGAGTGACAAAACTTGAGAAGACAACTAATTATTAATACAAACATGAATCGGAGGCTATTACGTATAATTGAATTGTCGCCGACGGGAAAGTTCCCGCAATGGATTTAAATATCGCGCTTTAAGGCTTGTACTTTTGCCCGCTGTATTATTGCGTTACGACGGGTAGTTGTTTGACGAAGTTTGGTGGGAGATATCGCGAGGAATTAATTTATGAATATTTTAAGGGAGCACGCGGGGTGCCTTTTCTAGAGTGTATCTAACGCTTGATGAAGTAGGAGTGTTTCCCGCAGAGCAGATAAATAATATATTTTATAGAGAATAAGGAACATCGCCGTTGAGTGCCGGCAGTAGATTGTTGCCTCTCCTCTCTTGCCCGTGGATGCAGTAAAAATCTGCCAAGGGATACCTCCGAAAGATGGGAGCAGCGTATCAACATCCCTCTGCATCCTCTCATACTGCGCTCGTAAACCCGCCTGCCAAGCGTGGCGAGTATGGTAACAGTCCCCTCATGATCTTGGTGATCCATGATGGCTGTTCTCCACGTCTACTGCTGGACATACCAGCAGTGGACGTGGACAACGGTCCTAAGGTTGAAATGATGAAGGAACATGGGCTCATTAATGACTTGCAAATGACATTGCTAAAATTCATTGTAATTTTTGCATTGATTCAAACTATGACAATCAAGGCTTGCAAGTCATTAATAATACTATGCATTTCGTAGTGAACAGCCGCAAGATAGCAGCACGTGAATTCAGAAGGGATCGGATACTCAGATCAATTTTCATGGTATATTTAGTCCAATCTTGTTACTCTACTTCCGTGATTTCCATTATAACCAAATATTTATTTGAATTAAGTCTTCTATCAATCACCATAATATGAGCTCGGCTCACATTAGGGCAAGACTGTGATGTGACCAACTTAATTTTATTTATTAAAAACAAAAAAATGCGTTCTGCATGTGTCAAAGTCCCAAACTATCCAAGTAGTTTCATAATATTCATGTTGCGCATTTTAGTAGCCAAACTATTGCGAGGCGCTGTCCAAATTTTCATACACATGTTTAACAATAATCTCAAGCGAATACAGTTCGAAAGTCACGGCGGGTAAACCGATCCCACATTTAAAGAACGAAGTTATAAAGAGAGAGCTACTCAACAGATTAGCTTATAAACCTCAAATTTGAAACTAACATAAAAACATAAGTTGCAAACTTCCTAAGAGGAAAACCGCGACCGATACAAAAGGGTTATAATATAACTTACAAGTTTGGAAAACACGGTCGCCAAAGTTACGTAAGTTGTACCTCTGTGAAATGAGCATTCTGACCAATAGAAGAAAACATGCAAATCCTCCGTAACCGCAAGGTACTGGTACTTGCTGTTTATTCTGTGGTGGAATTAAGGGAGACATTTAGGCTTTCCTTTACTAAATAGTGGTTAACTTCGGTCATGTCCTGGCTTAACTATACTTACGTCGACAGATGTGTTATTATAGTAGACTACTACTAGTAAGAGTAATAACGTATCTTGAGACTTGGTTTTTTTGTTGAGCTTATGTAAGGATAGGAAGATAAAAATATTTTTTTGCGTCTCAAGCAAAGTGGTAATGTAGTCGAATATTACCCATTTTGAAAATGATTAATGTTTATAAACTAATCTAAGTTATAACCTACTGTACCATTATATTCCATAACGAGGTCGCTAATGACCTTAGATGTTAAAAAGCGACCTAAAATATATAAATAAAAAAAATAAGTCGTGTGCCGTCCCATGAAATAGTCCTCATAAAAACATTGATAACCATACAATAAGAATTTAAATCTAGTCGCAGGTGCTCTTATATTTAGCTACCATTTTCAGATACACCAAGACCCCATATTTACAAATGTTTACTTCTTTAACCCAATTTCTATCGATATCGAAAAAGCTCGTCAAAAAGTTGCATCGACATAAACTGTAATAGTTACTATACCCTGTCCATATAACGCGTTGTCTGAGTTTTAGCAAATTTTTAAATCTGATTTTCAAAATAATAGCCGGCTTTGTTCTCGTTACGATCAGCACACTAAATATCGAAAGATTGATTCGTTTAAACGAGGCACAAGCCTAGCAACGATAACATTTTGTAGGCTATAATCAATACGTAAAGTACCATCTAGTCTAGTGCGTCCGATGGCAAAACAATGCAGGTTGTACGTGAAGAGCCTCTCGGTTGAATATAATAGTGTAGAGGTTTGAGTATCAAACGCTACTCCCGGGTAAGTGGATAGGGCAGTGCCGATATCGCCCCGTTAAGTGTTGTCGATGTTTTGTTTTGAAAAAGCATCTGTTTTGAACGGTAACAAAAGGCTTACTGAAACTTTTTTATATAAAAGTTTTTTATGGACTTTTTGAACGGTTTTTTAGCTTCAATGAATATAATAGAGTAATAAGTATGTGCGTATCTTAATGATTAACTGTGTTCATGTTATTAATTGATTCAGGCGTGTTTTTACGGGAATCCATTATAATAACTAAATGACTAACAAATATTTAGTAACAAATCTAACGAGCGATTAAAAAACACAAATAGAATTTGAAACGTGTTCTGTCTTTCTAGAGGTACAAGGCACCTTCAGGAGAATCGGCTCCTTGTTCACGGAATCCACTAGAAACAACGAAGACGCAGTGGCAGTTGCCCAACATCGAACAACTCCACCGCTCCCTAGACGTGTTGCCTCCTCGACCGCCTAACAGAAATAAAACGCAGATATTGTGTTCATAACGTTCATGTCATCAAAATCATAAACAGATTTGAATAAACAATCGATAATAGTCTTTTATAACTTTCGCAATCACAACACATTATTAAAATATGGGATTATCGGGTATTTATCGCGTAATTACCTTTATTTTATTCCCGACGTTTCGACCGGATTGCACCTGGTCGTGGTCGCGGGGAGACTGGGAGAATAAAGGTAATTACGCGATAAATACCCGATAATCCCATATTTCAATCGATAATAATTCTCATCGATAAGTCGCTTTTATTCAAACACATCACTAATTTTACGTATTGTAAAATATTCAAAGGCTTCGTTTCCATCTTTGGTTTAGCGGATAGAGCATTTAAGCGGTTTATATCATATGCTCTGAAAGTTTTAAAATAGCCACAATAATGGCTACTCAGAAAACTTTAAAATTTAACTATGAGCAGTAAATGTACACGAAGGAAAATCCCTGAATCCTCTAAAAACACTTTGCTCCACTTTCCTTCGCATGGAAATATGAAGAAAATTGCTTATTTAAAGTGTATTTTTCAAAGCAAAGTAGTCCAGTTCTTTAAACTTTATAACGTCTTCTTGTAAAACTTGAATAACATTCAAGTTCCTATCTGTGCTTCACAGCTGACAGTGTTGGTCATAGATAAGTTTATAAGAAGTGCCTTGAAATTAAAAGATACAATAAAATCAAAGTTTTTTTCATCAGCATAGCATCCTTTAAAGTTGGGTAAATGGCAGCAATGCAGATTAAGAAATGCCCAATTCAAACAAATTATTTGAAACTGTTCAAAACCTCTGATACATCGGGAGTCTAATAAAATGAGTACACACGCGATATAATCATATTTCTCACTCAACCGGTAAACAAAATAAAGGTAACTCCCAAAATACTAATCCAAATCCCTAACAAAACTACAAATACCTCGAAAATGTTAAACGGATCCCGCAAACAACCACAAGTACATAAAACGCAAAAGATGTTTGCACTTTTTGGCACGCCGCGTAAAGGCGAAGGCACCAATAAGTACAACTCTCGGCGTAGAACACATACTATTTCCATTGTGTAGCGTGGCAGGCGTGCCAACCTGTTGCTCGAACTATTTTATTAGCTAGTGTGTTGGCGGGCCATTCTTTACACTGCTTTTGTTGGGTAACGTTTAGTCGCACATTGTAGCCGCGGTGATTGGACGGGTTTACAGTCGTGTTTAACGTCTCTTATGATTACAATTACAATTGGATTATGAGGCTGGATCTAGCTGAAGAAGAGGTGAGTTTAAATTTTGCTTGTTGAGGTTTATTTGATGAATTAATTGATTAATATAATAATATATATTTAATATTGATAGGTTTTACTTGCGATCGCTACGAGGGATTACAAGTACGGTTATGCATTTTTTATGAATATGAAATAATTTAGAGAAGGGATTAAACTGACTTTAAAAGGTACTAAAATGTGAGAAAAAAATAAAGAATCGTATTATATGTTCATTTATTTTTATAGGCTTATTTAGTTACGTCCTCTTCTTACTATCGAGGGTATGAACGAACATGCGCCAAAATTATTGCGTGTACCTAACCATTTGCAAGCAAGTTTACTTTTTTACCTCAAAATGCTACACAGATGCAGATCTAGCAAAAATGCATTGTTCTTCCCGTATGTCAAGATTGGCAGGATTGGCGGCCCCAGCATAAATTGAAGGCTTTGCACTGCCTGTCCGGAATTTCCCTCAGGGTTTTCAACGGCGTAAAAACCGGTTTCATCCCGTTCCAATGCTTCATCTATAATTCAATAGTCCCTATTACATTCGATGACTATTTACAATTGTAATTTACGCGACTAATTCGTAACACGTGAATGAATAATGTCAGTTTTGGATGGGATTTGAAATTTTCATTCGTCCTCTGTTGCTCTATTGAGCATATTTTACTGTTAATTCGCTCGGTTGAATGAGTTCACGTTATTCCGCGTAGTTTCACTTCAGTGTTCAGTAATGAAAATGCAACGATAATTTTGTTTGCATTCTCTTTTAGTTCTACTTTTGCAGAGACTTGTTTATTTTATAATGTTTTTACGGTGAGCGTACGTGTTTTCTTAGCGAATACTTTATACTTTATCTGTAATGCTTCCCATGTCTAGAAATGTTTTTCAACTGAGTTGAAAAACCAAGCCAGCAGATAAAGAGTACGCTTGGGTTTTGATTTTGATCAGTTCTATTTCAAGATGACGTAAGCCATACGTAATATTTTACAACTCTAAAGCTGTCTACGATGATTGCTGGCATTTATTAACATTTTGAAGCATTAATTCGAATAACGACAACCAACACAGCAATGTAAGGCTTGCGAGTCGTGTATGAACCATCACACCTTACAGTGGATCTCAATTAAGTTCTTACAAAAGTTTGAATTTATTTTAACTAATAAAAATATCCTTTTAAACTTAGTACATTTGATTCAAAACTGGCACATAAACTTAACATTTAAAATCTATAAGTAACCAATTTCCCAGAGAAATCTCAATATCCCCAAGTTACCGACTAGACAATCTTGTTACTTTATATTAAGTTAGGAAATCGCTTAAAGGCTGCCAGACATCGGTATCGGTGTTTTCTTAAAGCCAACTTTCCGGACTTAGAATTCAATAAAGCTGCCAGAGGAATTTACTTCTCTTTGACTAAATAGCTCAAGAGATTAATTAGGATAAACTTTGTGGATCCGGTTAATGTAAGGGTAAACAGTAAGGTTCAGCTAAATTTGGTTCACGCTAAAAATCTTGCCTTTGTAGTTGGAAATCAGATAGCTTCGGAATCTGTTTAATAGGCTAGGCTAGATAACTAAATTTTAGTTGTTAGTCATGTAGATTCTCAATCTATTGGATATGTATTTTTTATTTTTTACCGTAAACCAAAAACCGCGACTTCGTCCGCGTGGAAGTCATAAAACGTAAAATCCCTTTTTTCACGCAGAATCACTTTGATTCGAAAATAAAAATCCCATTTATTCCCTATCCCGTGGGAATTTCGAAAAATCCCTTCTTAGTGCACCTTTAGGATACTCTAGGTGTGCCAAATGTCAAGTATTTAGGTCCAGAGGTTTAGGCTGTGCGTTGTTATATAAGTCAGTCAGTCAGTCAGTGAGTCAGTCAGGAATTTGAATTTTATATATATAGATTGTTTTATTAATTTGGAAAAGCAAAAAATGTATATCTATTATTTTTGTATTATCTTACTGACGGACTAAATAGAATCTCGATTTTCATACCCTATGCCTATTGTAAGCGAATTTGTTATTCTTTGTTTCTAATAAGTATTAGTTTGTCTGCATAAAATTTACCTACTTTTCGACACACTTAATCATTATGTTTCATAAGTTCCGAGGAAGAGCGAGATTTTCTAACACATTTATACTATACATACTTAAAGTGAGTCTCATATCACTGAAATGTACATTTAAGATTCGTTCGTTTCAGCCGTAAAACGTTCATTACCTACTGAACACAGGCCTCGCTCATGGATCTACATGAGGGGTAGTTGCCATACTCACCAAGCTTGGCAGGCGGGTTGGCGAGCGCAGTACGGGATGTTGGTACACGGAAAGACGCTGCTGCCCATCTTCCGGAGGTATCCCTTAGCAGGCTCTTACTGCATCCATGGGTATGAGAGGAGGGGTAACATTCTACTGCCGGCACCCCACGGCATTTATGGTTAAGAGGGCCCAATCCAACTTACTTTTCATACAACCGCTCGTACGTTGGTGTGGCGTCGTAATAGATCTTTCTATGAAACTTCTGATCTAATAGGTATCTTGTGCACTATATCTAGGTTTCTATCGAAACAAAAAATCAAAAATTGGAAAAACAAATTTTATACTGAATTGGTTTCTCCAAATTTTGATTTTTTGTTAAGTTGGATTGGGCCCTCTTAAGGTACTAAAATAAATTATTTTTCATATCATATTTTTATTTTGTTGTTCATTGTTTACGCTTGTAATATTTTTATATTTAAACTATCCATATACTCTGAAAGTGCATCTTTAATTAATTAACGAAAACGGCTATAATTAACGGCTCAGTCGGCTTCAGACGTATTGACATGTTATCTGAGAAGTAGGACGTCCACTGCTGGCATAGGCCTCCATAATTCATCTTGAAGTACTGATCATGAGCGTGTTGACCCGTCTGCCAAGCGTGGTGAGTATGGACTCACCACGCTTGGCAGACGGGTTGGCTGATACACGGAATGACGCTGCTGCCCATCTTCCGGAGGAATTTATAGAGTAGCAACATTCTACTGCCGGCACCCCACCCGGCTTAAATATTATGGTAATTCGCCGCTATCTTTTTTTAAATTTAATTGTGTTTACAAAATGTTGTAATGCACCCCACTTTGTTTATATTGTCCCCAAAGCGGTTAATATTTTTATCGGTTAGTTCCGTACGAATAAATTATTCAGTTAGATTCATGGAATAACTATTTTATGAAATTGGTCTTTCACACCTATTTTATAGAAGATTTATGCAGCGTCAGCTACTAGTATTTACGCTGTACGCTGCAATGCCTAGGATATGTCTGGATTTGGCTTGCCGAGCACCTAAGCCACTCTCTGCTTAGTCTATACCTCTATATTACATTAGGCTATATTTAGATGAATGAAAATATCGCAGTACAAATATAAAGTCATTATTATATCATCGTTGTCCGAGCACTAGAATCCTGAACAAAAGCATTAAGGTATAAAAATAACAATTCAATTTAACCGCCACTAAAACAAAATCGAAATTTCATAGCGAACAATGGAAAGATTTGAAAAGCAAGCGACCTAGGATTACCACTAGATGGAATCACGTACAGGCATGAAATGCGATGACACTGCAGTTGTGGCCTAGCACTGTGCCCACTTACCAACATAGTCTCTATGGTGTTATGGAGGGCTTTGATAACCCTAACTCAATATTAAATGAAAAAATAAAAATCGTTCTTATGTCCATCATCATCATTCCATCCGTAAAAAGTCCACTACTGAACAGGCCTCCCTCATGGTTCTCCATGAGGGGTAGTTGCCATACTCACAACGCTTGGCAGGCGGGTTGGCGAGCGCAGTACGGGATGTTGATACACGGGAAGACGCTGCTGCCCATCTTCCGGAGGTAACCCTTAGCAGGCTCTTACTGCATCCACGAGCATGAGAGGAGGGGTAACATTCTACTGCCGGCACCCCACGGCTTACTGCCGGCACCCCACGGCATCTTCTTATGTCCATAGTTGATGCAAAAATAGGAAAACCTAAAGACCTGATAATATTGCTAGAAATATTCAGCGGTGAGCGTCTTGTTCTAAGCTACGAGTTACGACTAAGAGACGCTTTGGCTAGAAGAAACGAGCTCAGGCACAGTGAATATAAAAGAAAACCAACTATGTTCGAAGACTAAGCTAGACCGCTGAGACAGTTGTCATTGAAATCCCGCCCATCAACTTCTGAATTTTGTAACGGTATAGATGTACTGTGGTTACTTTATGACTGCACAAATAGTGATGTGCGATGATAAGAGGGTTATCAGCAAATGTACAAAATAGGTACACTTGTATTACTTAGTATTTATATTATAGACATATTCGCCGTGGGGTGCCGGCAGTAGAATGTTACCCGTGTTCATGTTCATGCTCATATAACATGTTCATGCCCGTGGATGCAGTAAGAGCCTGCTAAAGGATACCTCCGGAAGATGGGCAGCAGCGTCTATCCGTGTATCAGAATCCAGTACTGCGCTTGCCAACCCGCCTGCCAAACGTGGTGAGTATGGCAACTACCCCTCATGGAGATCCATGAGGTAGGCCTGTGTTCAGTAGTGGACGTTTTACGGCCGAAATGAATATTATAGATTGTGTAATTTAAGTAATATATATGCTTATTATTTAGGAGCTCGATGTTCACTTTGACAATATTGTTAAAGAACAAGAGTATGATTGCTCCAGCGACTTTAACTTAGATTTTTAGGTTGTGCACCACTAAGATTATACAATCATGTAGCCAATAAAACTCGTGTTGTATTTTCTTCACTCATATTATAAATTTATTTTTGAGTTGGATTGGATGTTTGTCACCACTTATAGCAAATACCACCGAGCAAGTCAAGCTAAAACTTTGCATATTAGATGTAGACCAGGATCAATACAAAGTTTATCAAAGTACAAAACGCGTGCAAAACTAAGGGTAGAAGCTAGTTCACTCGTAAAGATTTTAAAAGCAGGTGTTCTAGGATTACCACTAGATGGAATCACGTACAGACATGAAATGCGATGACACTGCAATAGTGGACTAGCTCTGTGCCCACTTACCGACATAGTCTCGGCTAATCGGCTCTAACATGGTATTACACTTTGATATCCAGCTTATTGTAAAGTCTTCTTGGACCATTTATTTGCTAATAGTATCTGGAAATTTTGATATCGAGTTATTTTGATATCGAGTTTGGTCTGTATTTAGCAGAGTTTGAAATTAGGTTGAAGGCTGATCGAAATATCAATGGCTTATTTATTACCCGATTACGAAAAAAACAAAACAGAGATATTTAGTTCCAAGTTCATAAAGTACTTCCTTGCTTTTCAGTACCTAGCGTTTTTAAGATGTATTGTTAAAAAAAAATGCAACAGCTAAAACACAGGCATTACCTGAATCGTCTGAAATTGACGTATAGGTCAACAATGGTGATACATCTATCGCCAGGCTGATTAGGCATCCCGCGAAAGGTTTGCAACATGCGTAAATCTCGCAATCATCGCTGTCAAATGTCAATTCCTTGCTGTTAGCTAATTCAAAATTGACGTTTGATAGCAATTCATTTGGTAAAAACGGGAATTAGGTACTCACGTAGTATTTTAACGTCGAAGATTATTCCGACACGTTTCGATTTTTACGACACTGACACTCAGTGTCGCGTCGGCCCCACGCGCGGACGGGCATTCAATCCCATGATGATGATTTTCTTGAAAAATCGAAACGTGTCGGAATAATCTTCGACGTTACAATACTACGTGAGTAATTCCCGTTTTTACAAAATGAATAGTATATCTCACGTTAATTTTGAAAATTTGATAGCAATGATCGCGATATTTACGCCTGTTGCAAACTGTCGTGAGATACGTAATCAGCTTGTTTAATGTTCACGTCATCGGACAACAAAACAATCTTGTAATACAAAACAGACGCATCCGAGAACAAATAATATCTCTGCCTGCATATCTCTTAGAATGCAACAACCAAGTTTAATTTCTCCGACTTTCCTCAACAAAAAGTTTCCGATACGCCTGAAAAACTTCATAACTATACTTACTTGTCAATTAGCATGTTTTAAACGCATCTTTGAGCACGGGAGAAAAACTGAGCCAGTGGTCCGTTGAAGATATTTGCGTTATAAATAGACGAGTGGGGTTAAAAAAACAACGCGAGACACGACATCGCGTGACTTGTGGGATAACATAGGCTCTATGTTTACTGGAGATATTTTACCCCAAGTAGGTGAAATAGCTTCAGTTACGTTTTAATAGACAATTAAGGTAAAGATCGAGAATTCATAAATAATAATCTAATAAATAAAAATGAATCGCCGAAAAGTATGTACGCGCAAAACTTTAGATCAACTGCATCAAATTGGATAATTAGTTTTTTGCTGTTCGTTATTGTCAGGACTAGGTTTGTAGTAGACTAGTATAGTGTAGAGTAGTAGTAGTAGAGTAGAAGTAATAGTAGTAGGGCGGTACAAAGTTCGCCGGGACAGCTAGTATTTATTAAACAAAACTACAAAAAATTCAGTTTCTGAATTATCTGTTTCTTGTACATTATTACTGTTATCAGCAATCAGTATGATGAAATAATCACATCAAACCATAATTTCACTGACCGCAGGGCTTAGCCCTTACCAGAGTAATTAAATTAAAATAAAAAAGTTATGAAAATTCATTTATTTTGTAATAATATGGACAAAGCTTAAGCAGGGTCCGTAAACACGGATAAAATGAAAATTATTGATCGCCCGGCTCGGCTCTAGACTAGCGGTAAAGTATCTGGCCGTTGTATTTGTGAGGCGAAGGTGTTATATAGAAAAGTATTTTATTAACGAATGAATAATGTTTTTTTAGGGTTCCGTAGTACAACAAGGAACCCTTTTAGTTTCGCTTTGTCTGTCTGTCTGCGGCTTTACGAAGGGACTATTAGTACTAGAAAACTGTCGAAAGCTTTGCATGGACATCTTGCGTCGCAGGCGGATCTTCGCCCGCTGCGCCACAGAGGACCTACATGGTATAGCGCTGCTGGCTATCCCTCCTGCACCCATGGGCAAAAGAGGAGGAGCAACATTCTACTACCGGCACCCCACGGTATTCTGTTTAAAATTGAATGAATAAGCCAAGCGACTGACAAAACGCTTGCCTATAATAAAATGTTAAAGTTCGCGTGGGTCTTGTCAGACCATCAGATTTTCTGGCACATTTACTTATATTTATAAGGAAATCAAACAAGGAAAATGTAATCAAAGGGCACGAATAATTCCTGTCTGCTATAGGTACTGACAGACAGCCGTCTCAACTGTTTAATTAAACAAACATATTTTGATCTGTTTTGAGACACCAGTTGCAGCAAACAGGGGTTGTTTAGAAAACCATTTAGGACTGGTATTCAAATGTTTGCTTATGATTAAATTGTTAAGAGACGGTTATTTGAACGTTGTAAATATTTTGAAGTTATGTATGATGTACCTAACTTCTTTCGCATATGCTGCGACGTATTCCCAACGTGTTCTTCTTATACATTTTCGTGGATATAATGATATGAGTACATACACACACTATGCTACAACACATTCGCTTAATTTTATTTTGTATACATTGATAACTTTAACTTGATAAAATGACTAATGAGTCATTTTAATAACCTGTTTCTATGTTTTGTTAATCTGTAACTTTTATGAAAGAGCGGGTTCTCCTAACACAATGTTGTACTTCGATTTTTGGGATGATGTAGTTGTTAAACGACAAAGTCCTTGAAATATATAAAAAAGAAGCCATTTAATGATTTTACAAAGAAATATGACCGCACAGGATAAACAAAACAATATAGCATAAGAAGGGGGACCTAATTGATGATTATTTGGATTGATTTTAATAAAGAAACAATGAAAGATATACAGTCAGAAAACTTTTAAACTACATTGAAAGAACATAAATATTAATGAAATAGGTAAAACGACACAGGAATTAATTAAATATTTTAGATTAACGTTCGAAACGATTTCTCATAAATGCGACTTGTAGGAGCAGCGTTAACAACGTATCTCAAACATAGGGCTATTCTGTTTAGATAGTTGGTATTAAAATCAACGTTGATCAATATTACTTCCTGGAATTGCTAAGTAATTATTATCCGCGCAGTGTACAATACAGCTTGTTTAATACCTGTATAAAACACATTTTCGAAATTAGCTTTGTTCAATACCAGTCTATACAAATGTTCGAATAAGCTTTGTTAAATGCTGAATGTCCTATGTGAAATGTGCAATATTTACATTAAAACTCTCGTCTTTACTTGTAGGATGCCAAGGTATTCTATAAGTAAGGATGAACGCTTCCGTGCCACTTGCAAAATAGCTCGGTGTTTTAATGGAATAATTAAAAAGCAGTGAGCCTACGCTGCTGGTTTCAATAAAAACAAGTGCAACCCTCATACCAACACCCCAATTACAACTTTAAAAGTATTCATCCGTATTCATGGTACTATAAAAGTATTCATCCGTATTCATAGTTTGTTTCAATTAAACGTAAAAGTTAACTGGGGCGCATCGACGGCCGAGTGGACGATTTGCAGGAAATGACGTAGAAAATTGCTTTCGCCTCACGTGGACGCAATATCCTACGACGAGTGCCAATTATGCAGATTATGTTCATGTTTTACTTACATCGTTGTTATAATCTGAAGATAAACCGAAATCATTATTAAAATCATGGTCGGTCAAGTGCGATGATTTCCAGGTGTGTCTTTTAGAAAAGGTAAAGCCATATTTTATCTCTTCCCACTGTTTGAAAGGTCTCCCCAAAATCAAACCTGCTCATGGAGATCGCCTATTTAAATGAAAAAAAAAACAGGTTGTGGTTTTTGTAACTTTTAAACGATTCAAATGTGAACAGTATACTGGAATAACATATTTTCACATCTTCTAAATTATTAAATCATTATAATATTTTCAGCCGTAAAACGTCCACTACTGAACATAGGTATTTGCCATACTCATTACGCTTGGCAGGCGGGTTGGCAAGCGCAGTATGGGATGTTAATACACGGAAAGACGCTGCTGCCCATTTTCCAGAGGTATCCCTTACCTAGCTCTTACTGCATCCACGGGAGAGGAGGGATAACATTCTACTACCCCCACGGCAGTAAATTATTAAATAAAACCTTAATACTATACGTTTTTCTATTTCTTTAATATAAAAGCTCAGTTCAGTACTAGGTCCTTAAAAAGCTTGCCCCGACCAAATAAAGTAAAGCAAGACTTGTAAACTCTGTATCCTGAGTAAATAAACTCAGTCTTGTAAAAATCAAATGATCTGAGATGTTTAGTGCAGCATGAGAATCAGGCAATCTGCATAATGAGAGGGATATTGCGCGTGCCCTGGCAAGTCGGCAATTTCAAGCATCGATTGTTATGGAGAACGAACATTGATTCCCAAGCTGGAGTTTAACATAATATTGGAAGCAAGATGCTGTAGCAACTGCAGTTTCATAAGAGTGTATGCAGTTGAGGGAAGAAATTTTATTGAAGAAATTGGCGTATGTTTAGATTTAGATAACACAGTCAAATAATATCTGTTCTAGTAAATCAACTTAATTTGAATCAAATTAATTTCTTACGTCGTTTGTTAAAATATCTACTGATGTGAAATCTAAACGAAACATAAATAAGACTCAAAACCCGCAAGTATCTCCAGGCCTCTTGAGTTGTAACATTGGCGATATCATTTTTCTCAGTTGACATGGCCCCCAATTACCAATGGATTGATAACCGAGATCGGGACCGGCTTCAGATCAAATGTCGACCACTTCTCACCCCAACCACCCTTTGACAGCTACCTTTTATTCTCGTCTCGAGCCAGACGCATTTGACAGATTTGTCCCGAACCCGAATTTTATTGACCGGTTATTATTTCACTTTATGGAACATTCACTCCTATTTCATCGGTACTAAGACGTAACAGTTTTTGTCGCCCATTCCCGAGACCATTATTAGGGCGAATCTCGACCGCCTCTTATGTTCTATTGAATCGAATTCGGTGTCGATGGCTCATGTAACGACCGTAAACGACACATCAGGCAAATTGTTACCCTTACCAATCGTAGAAAGCCAGCACTTTTGAGATGTAATAAACTATCTCAGCGCCTGCCATTATTCAAGTGGAGGCACATAAATAAACGTGGAAAAATACGAGGGAAGGTTCTCGAAGCGTATCTTACAGACCGTTCAACGATATTGAATTGGATGAAAATAAAAACTAAAGTAGTGTCCTGTAGAGTTTTCGATCAAAGAAAATTACGTGAGGCGTGGACGGGCGCTTGGTCTTTTCCCGGACACCGGAGCTCTATAAAATCCCGTTCGTCGCAACATATCGTACTTTCGCCCCAAATTGCGGCTGTCCCGGCGCGGTAGACACGTCCAGGTAATAACGCAATAAACCACTGAGAGCTTCCCACTGGAAAAGCGATCAAGTTTTCCTTCAACCTTTCGAAAACGAGTTGTCTCGACTTTGGTGGACGGGGCGATTGTTTGAAAAGGTTCTTTATTTCTTAAACTGTAGAGTTTGTTCTGGCTTGGCTTTTGTGGGTTGTGAGTGGTGTGCGATCGGTCAAGTTGGGTGACCGCGGGGTCGTTTTTCGCGGCGCGCCGGGAACACAGCGACCATCAGTGTAATTGAAAACCTGATGTGCACTTGCACTGAATGCTGTGCAAATAAATCCTGGTAAAGATTTACATGTGCGCTTGTGTTGTGTGGAATTTACGTTTGCGTTATTGTAGAAACTTGTTGCTTGATTTACAAAAAAGCTCTCACACTGTTAATCTATAATTCTGTTTAAAGAAAATATTTTGATGTTTTCATATGGATTCCCACATTCAAATCAAATCAATAATTTATTTGCAAGAACACAACAACTCCACCTACTTAAAAATATGTTATAGTTAAGGTAGTCACAGTATTTAGCCTGCTTGCAGACGTGGAGAAAGAAAGGGGAGACCTCTGCCCAGCAGTGGGACAACGTGGGTTAGTAAAAAAATAGTCAAATTTTATACAATTAAATTAAATGTATATATTTATGTATTAGCTAACCAACTATTGAACTCTCTCCTAAATACAATTCCATTCGTAATAGTTTTATCAAAATGAATCAATTTCGCACATCACATATTATGAAAGCTACGTTAATATAATTTCCAAAATTTATTATTCACCGGAAAAGCGTAATGGAAGTACAAGTAAATTTTCTGCGAAACGCCAGAAGTTTTCGATCTTACCACAAGGGCCATTGTTGCTTGCTATTTGCGAACACAAAACAAACCTGTTTTTCTTTTTCCTAGTCTACGTCTGGTTTAGACCATTAAGTAATCTCCTACAAAAGCACCGGCTAATGCACCTTGCGGAGCTAATGCTTTGGTTCTTTTGGCTTTTTCGAAATAAAATCAGTCCGGATGTCAACCTCCGTGGTGGAGTGTTAAATGGTTTATTACCGCTGCTGGACAAATGTTTGCTAATTTTCTATGTTAGGGCCTTTGCCCTTCAGTGGGTCAGTGGGGGCTAAATAATAGTAATAAAATGTGAAGACTCCTCTCCCTGCAGTCCTAGTCACCAGCCGCTTGAGCCTTGCGTCGCGGCCGGTGATTCAACGTTTTGGATATATTTTTTACTCTAGAGTATTTCTTTTTTTTTAATTTTAAAGTAAACAAAAAAAAATATGAGTATACAATTAAATAAAGTGGAATAATAATAAGTATGTATTTAAGTATTCTATTGACCATCTGGTACCTATAAAACAAGCTTGCTTACTTTGAATTTACGAAAATGTACATAATGTATGAATGTCAGTAAAAGACAAGTTTTATTTGCAGCATACTTGGGCAGTTCGACTTGAATTTGTCCAAAAATCTGTAGTTACACAAAGAAGCCTGAAAAATGTGCCTATCCAAACATTTTCACAATTTGTTATTTATTAAACAAACAAAAACAAAACTCATTGTACAACCAGCTAATTTTCTTGAAAAGGATTACAGAATATCAGTTAACAGCTCAACAAAGCATGGCGCTCGGAGGAGCTTGTACCTAAACAACCCCGTCGATCAGCAAACAAAATAGTCGGCCAAGCGCGTTTTAATTAAAACCCCGCTTTGTCAACTTGTTCCTTTAATTTTGATGAATAAAGAAAATCATTTATTTGTTCGCGTTTGCGCTTTCCGTGATTTAAAGTGATTTAAATGATTTATGTTCTTAGCGTCTATTGGGTGTGATGCCTTGGGGAAATATCTTTTTCCATAATTTATTAGGTGACAGATTATATTTTCTTTCTTCATGGTTCATTGTTAGATCATTATTGTTTTACTGGTACGAATAATAGTTAGAATTCATCCTTAACGATATTCTGAAATTATATACATAAATGTCTGTACTGTGCGGCACTGTCAGGCTTCATATGTATTGACCTATTATTTTCTCTAATAGCCGACTAATCTGAGAGAATGGTATAGGTGCTGGGCAAGGCTAATCCATTTGGCCCAGGCACTGCAGCGTGAATACTAGTTGCTGACGTTGTATAAATCATCTATAACAGATTTGAAAGGCCTTTCCTACATGTCATGTCTGTTATACAAATTTATATTTTAACCAATGTTTAATCTTTTCAAGTAAGTGAAATGCAATGCTGCGCAGCCGTAAGTCACAGATATAACCGCCGTAACATTTGTGTTAATTACTGTCCGCAATAAAAGTATAACGTTTGTAAAATTAGTGGTACAACTTACCAGCCATCTATACAAATAAAATAAATAAAATTTAGGTGTCTCTTTTTTATGTCAAAATAACAGCTTTGTATTGGATGCATAACAATATGAAAGTATATACGTGAGACATAACAAACTTTTTTTTTTCCGAATTGACAATATAATATATTGTTGACCGCAGATGGCCATGACAACGTTACCGGACTATGGCGAGCGCAGAGGGCGCCCAGCCGCAAAAGTTAGGTTGGGGCAACAAGCTCAAGGGCACCGAATTAGGTTCGAACCACGGCTTGGACTGTTGCCAGATTTTTATATGTAATGATAGATTAACGTCCAGGTGCAAAACTGCACATTAAGACGGAAGAGTGTATTCTTAGGCCTCGCCGGCGAGACCGGTTATTGAATGTGTGCCTAGCAGCTAGTGTGGGACGGGTTGACATCACCTCCGGGTTAGCGGCGGTGAGCTCGTCAATGGGCAAGCCGAGAACGTGTCTCGGTCGACGGAGGAAAGAGACATAACAAACAACATTTTTTTTCTAGTTTTTATTAGCTTCACCTATATTTATGTAACAGAATCGTTGTTTTAACCCACTTTGAGGCGTCAGATTTCATTGAAACTGCATATTTATCAGGGACGACAATACAATAATTCAGTGTGTTTTGTAGTTATTAAACTATTATTTTAAAATTTTGGTATGCCTAAGAATCTAAAGGTAAAACTCCACCAGAGTGCGGGGCACTGTGCGGCACAAATGTCTGAAAGTCATTTTGGTATTTTTTAGCATTCAAACATTTGTGCCGCATGTGTCCACACTAGTGGAATTCTACCTTAATTAGGCTAACATTTTAGAAAAAAAATTACGTTCCGCGCCAAAAAATACACGGTCAAAGCCGCGGCCAGCTGCTAGTTCGTAGTAAATCTTTTAATCTCTTTACAATGCTACATTGTCATAAATACACATCTGTGACGTTTTTTATTACGATATTCGTATCCTCCCCACAGTGTGATAAAATCGCACTTTATGAACGCGAGACCGTCAGTTCGTTGTTTTTATTTGTTGTGTCGATTAATTTTAATTTTTGTAGGTAAATAATCCATTTGTGTGTGGCTAAAGCTGCTTTTTGACGGAATTGGTCTTAATAAGTACACCACCATAATGATATGAATCTTTTTGATATGAATCATCATTTCAGCCATAAAACGTCCACTGATAAACATAGGCCTCCCTCATGGATCTCCATGAGGGGTAGTTGCCATTCTCACCACGATTGGCAGGCGGGTTGGTGAGCGCAGTTGATATGAGTAGCTTCATAAAAACCACACATTTAACATCTAGCCCCAAATTAGAGCAGAGCTTGCGTAATGGGTACCAGATTCTCATGATGGTAAATATAGTTTTCTTGGAACATGTATTCAAGACCATTTAACCAGAGTACAATTTTAGTCCCTTGTGTAGATAGATAAATTCTTTACCAAATGAGACTATATCACGAAAGTAAATAGTAGTAGTAAAAGTAAATAAGTGTCAAGGAAATTAAAAACATCAAAAATGTACGACTCCGGTGGGGTTCGAAACCACGTCCTTTAAATCGATCCTTGACGCTTCCTAAAGCCGGTAGTCCTTTAACTGCTAAGCTATGGAATCTGCGTTATTCCTGCGGGTTACGTCGAGTGACGCTTCCCCGATATTACTTGATAAGGTAATATCGGGGAAGCGTCAAAAATCGATTTGCTGGACGAGGGTTCAAACCTATTTTTTTTATATTATAAGCTGGAAGACGAGCAAACGGGCCACCTGATGGAAAGTGGTCACCGTCGCTCGTGGACTTCTGCATCACCAGAGGCGAGGCTGATGCGCTGCCGGCTTTGATAACCAGAATCGTAAATTTTTGATAAGGTATTTCATTTTGTCGAAATGTTCTACCAAAGTGCGGTTGAACACAAATTACAAACTATCAAAAAGCTTGATCGCATTTTTAATTTCTACAAATTATGTGTTTACTCTCATACCCATGGATGCAGCAAGAGACTGCTAAGTGATACCTCCTGAAGATGGCAGCAGCTTTCCGTGTATCAACATCCCATACTGTGCTCGCCAACCCGCCTGCTAAGCGTGGTGAGTATGGCAACTACCCCTCATGCTGATTCATGAGGGAGGCCTGTGTTCGGTAGTGGACGTTTTACGGCTGAAATGATGTGTTTACAGTTGAATGTTTGGAAACAACATTCGAAACATCGGACAATAAAAATATCAACTGAATATCAAGAGCACAATCCAAACGTGCTTCGAATAAGTAATTCCTCTCTAAAACTCTTTTGTTATGTAAACATTTTTGATACTTTCTAAGTGTATGAAAAACGTTCTCAATGGACAAAGACCGGTGGTTACATTGTGATTTCAATACAATTTTCCTTCACAAGTGATCCTATTCTGTACTCGGCCGGGTCTTCCGATGAATAGATAATATCCATCTAGCTAACTGTAGCCCTATCATGAATTGGCAGCTTTTTCTTTAGAAAATGTTTGAGGAAAAAACGATATTATTCCGTAGTATTTTGTCAATAATATCAAGATTTTCGGATAAAAGAAAACTTCCACTACTGAGGATTAGATAGCCAATCGATATACGAGTACGAACATTGCTGACGATAAATTATTTTAGTGCCATTTGAAGATTTTTGATTTAAAATACACGCACACTTTCTTTTTACGATAAGCTAGATAGATGATTTATTTTTTATTGTTAGTCCGTCATGTAGATTAAGAAAATCTATTGGACACGTATTTTTATTTTTTTACTCAATCCAGAAATAACCGGTATATCGAAATATCGCGTGAAGTCACACGCTGGTACGCGCCAACGTGCCTCGGTAAAGTATTATGACGTCACGAGCCTCCACTCCTAAACCTCGCCTCGCTTTATCTAAGTATTGTTTCATTACTTTGAAAAAGCAAAAAAAAAATACTTGAGTAAGAGCCTGCTAAGAGCTACCTCCGGAAGATGGGCAGCAGCGTCATTCCGTGTATCAACATCCCATAGTGCGCTCGCCAACCCGCCTGCCAAGCGTGGTGAGTATGGCAACTGCCCCTTATCCTTGAGGATATCCATGAGGGAGGCCTGTTTTCAGTAGTGGACGTTTTACGGCTGAAATGATGAAAATGATCGACTGTATACAACTTCATACAAGTATATCCCGAAAAATCTATCTAATGTTCAAAAATAACTTTCCATGTAACATCATAAATACCATCGCACGAAAAATAACAGTACTATACAAAAAGTAGCATCAGATAAGTGCGTTCCCGTCTCGTAAAATGTTATTTCACTATTATACCAGCATTACCTAGTTATTCAACTTTAATGTAGGAAAGTACCAACACTCCGCGTTATTGCGACACTCACTGATTTTCTTTCTTCCAAAACTTGAGGATTTTTATGCTCATCCTCAGAACTTTTGCAATCCACTTATATCAACAGTGAAACGCTAAGCAAATACAAAAAGTTTTTCACGTTTAATCTTTCCGTTTTAAGGATATTCATTGGAATTTCACGCTCTTGAGTTGTTTTAAATAATCCTTGGAGTGTTATTTGTTTGTACTTGCCGGCTTAAGTTTAACTTGGCTCACATGCCAAATAACTCCGGGTTATGTTTCTATTTGAATTATGAAAATCAAACGATTTATCATCAGAGTATCTTATCAGTATATATAAAACTCTTCCGTTACTGATTGAGTGACTGACTGACTGACAGACAACGCACAGCCTAAACCACTGGACCTGAGACTTGAAATTTGGCACACATACCTTGAGTATCCTAGAGGTGCACTAAGGAGGGATTTTTAGAAATTCCTACGGGAACGGGAACTACGCGGGTGAAACTGCGGGGTGCGGCTAGTCAATATATATATATATATGTAACTCTTCCGTTACTGACTGACAGACAGACAACGCACAGCCTAAACCACTGGACCTAGAGACTTGAAATTTGGCACACATACATATACCTTGATTATCCTAGAGGTGCACTGAGGAGGGATTTTTCGAAATTCCTACGGGAACGTGAACTACGTGGGTGAAACTGCGGGGTGCGGCTAGTTTTGATATAAA
Source organism: Pasiphila rectangulata (assembly GCA_963082625.1). Taxonomy (NCBI): domain Eukaryota; kingdom Metazoa; phylum Arthropoda; class Insecta; order Lepidoptera; family Geometridae; genus Pasiphila; species Pasiphila rectangulata. Next base: position 9,160,365 of record OY720240.1, read on the forward strand.
GTGACACGATTGAGCTATATTTCATGACTGAAATACGTCATTAGCTTAGGCTGAGTTATTTAGTGTTGCTGTTAGATATATATATGTTTAACTAATCCTTTCATCATCATCTCAGCCCAAGACTGCCTTCCACGTCCACTGCTGGACATAGACCTCCTTCATGTATCTCCACTATAGTAAGGTTACGCTTGGCAGGCGGGTTGGCGAGCGCAGTACGGGATGTTGATACACGGAAATACGCTACTGTCTTCATGCATCTTTCGAAGGTATCCCTTAGCAGATTCTTACTACATCCACGAGTACGAGAGGAGGGGCAACATTCTACTGCCGACACCCCACGGCAATATTCTCACAATTGTATACAGTATTCTCGGAGAAAACGGACAGACCGAATTCATGATACAGCATTGCTCCCTATACTCAAAATTCTGACGTAACTAAAAAAATTGCTTTGCAGATTCTTACTACATCGACGAGCACGAGAGGAGAGGCAACATTCTACTGCCGGCACCCTACGTATTTCTGACTCAATTTACAAAGCTGATATAAATGAATTCTTCAACGTTTTCGTATTAAATTCGTAAAAGGTAAACGTACCTACGAAGCACAAAACGTACAATGAGCGTGGAAATCCACAGTGTGCGTAAGGAGTGCTTATTATTTTAAGTACAATACAAGCTGATATGCATGAATTATACGAAACGCACGTCTATACGGGCTTAGGTAGAGAGGCAGATAGTTCACTCATTTGTTTTTCACTAACTTTACATTTCGAACTTCTGTACATATTTTTGGCAAAGGTAATCATTAAATGTTCCAAAAAGACTAGACATTGGAATATACAGGGGGGGGGGGGGGGGGGGGCAAATTTTTGGTCCCTTAAGAGTAGCTTTTTTGTAGTTAGAAGGTTTTGTTCTTAGGAACTTTCTATTTTATTTTGAAGAAAAAAATATTGCTATTTTTAAATTTTTGAAAAAAGTACGGTTCACCCAAAAAATGACGTTTGTCAAAAAAAACAAGTTGGGCCCTATTTCCAACCAGGAACACTTTTCCCAAAGTAACATACCAAATCAAATCATAAGTTTTGGCAATAATTGAAAATAACCATTCCCATACATTTTCTATGAAAAAATGAGTAAGTGAAAACAACAATGTCACTCATTCAATGGTTCTTAACTGAAATTCGTATGTTACTACTTTTTTAAGTTGGTAGGCTAATTCTAGCTCCAAAGTAAGCAGAGCTTGTGTAATGAGTACCAGATGGTTAAATAATATTTTTTTGGACATACATTCATCATACGTTGAACATTACCTAGACCAGTGACAAATAACTGCAGATAAACTACCAAGAGCTGTCCCGCGGCGGGAATCGAACCCGCTACCTCCACCGCCTCAGCCTTTAAACCAAATGCGCCACGGAGGTTGTCAATAGATATAAAAGTGACCTAGCCGTTCTCTTTATGACACTTGGAAACCGAATTGTAAAATTGCTCATTCGCTTCCCCTTTCTTGAAGAATTTTGATAAATAGCTGTGTTAAATAATTTCGTTCATCGTAAACGACTCGCAAGTTGGCATACGCGTGCCGACGAAGGCATGTATTCTTATCTCACAAACGCAGCATTTTGATTATGAATGTTAGAAATGTTCTATATTTCAATAAATAAGGCGAGGTGCGTGTTGGACCACGCGCAGGGTTCCGGAGTTAACCGACCTGTTAGAAGTTGCTGTAAGTTTTTTTAACGTTTACCAAAACATATTGACAGGAATTAATTGAGTTTTCGGTTTAAAGTATTCCGATTGAATGGGAAACCGCATCACATATTTAAGCGACTATTTCTACGAAACTAAAAAAGCTAGCTTAACCCTTATACTTTTCCTAGAAATTTCATTTTTTGGTTAAAAACTACATCCATGATTTTCTTCAAATTTGTAAAGCTGGCAGTTTATATTTTAGAGGCAACCTGGAAAAAAAGTTAATATTTCGGAAACGGAACCCTAAATCGAAAAATTGTCTTCGATCCACTGAATGGTTTTAAAGTACATATTTAACGATGTAACAACAAAAACACGGGCATTATTCAGAGATACCCCACACGATGGGAAAACTCTTATATTCATCCCCACCTTACGGTGGGGATGAATATTTTTTATTGAGTTGTATGGGAGGAACTCCAAATTAATAATTTTTCATTATCTTGCGTTATCTTCGCATTGTCATTTTATACGTCCATGCAAAATTACAACTTTCTAGGATTGATAGTCTCTTCGCAAAGCCGGTGACGGACGGACGGACAGACAGACAGACAGACAGACAGACATACATACATACTGTAGTGTATGTGATACTATATATACTATATACTATACGCATACATACGCTGTCTCGTGTGGCCTGGGTATTGACGGGTATTGGTTAGCGAACTGTCACTGTCACAATGGGAACTGTCATGTGAGCCGTAAGTACGGGAGGACAGTAGCTTTTCATTTGTGTAAGATAATATGTGAGTTCTAGGTGATATAAAACCTAAAATACCGGGGCATTGTCGAGCCAGTGTGTGATATAGATCTTTACAAACCCTACACATACAGACAGACAGACAAAGCGAAACTATAGGGGTTTCTTGTTTTAGGAACCATTAAAACATCTAGCCGTGGGGTGCCGGCAGTAGAATGTTACCCATCCTCTCCTACCCGTGGATGCAGTAAAAGCCTGCTAAGGGACACCTCCGGCAGATGGGCAGCAGCGTCTTTCCGTATATCAACATCCCGTACTGCGCTCACCAACCCGCCTGCCAAGCGTGGTGAGTATGGCAACTGCCCCTCATGGAGATACATGAGGGAGGCCTTAGTTCAGTAGTGGACGTTTTACGGCTGAAATGATGATGATGAAAACATCTAAACCCCGTCAGTAAAATAAGAAGGTACTTACATACAGTTAACTAAAAAGGTTTTCAGTATAATCCTAACAAAATACGAAACGACTAGTTAGTATCGAATTTTATTCCTCCGCGCAACACTGTACGGGAAATGTGGGCAGTAATCGTAAAATGCGCTCACAACATTCAGGAAGTAGTTTTGGATTGGGGTACCGGAAGTACGGATATAATCCGTACATCTAACTAAATGACCGTTCATTGACGGTTGTGGAAGGTAAACGTCATTTTGGGCTGGTAGAAAAAAAAATACGGTACTATATTTATTACCAACGTAGGTACTATATTTCATTTTTATAGATAACCGTAATTTACAATAAATCATAAATTAGCTGAGGGTCAAAATCCAGTAAAAATAAACGGAATTTAAATTATATTATATTCCATCATATTCTTCTCATTTATGGAATATATTTCAATTTTCAATATTTTTTTCTTGAAAGACAATGACAAATAACAAAATGCCTTCGAAAAATATTCGAATTTCGAGCTCCCATTATGAAATAAGGGCACATTCACACGAAGTCACGTTCGGCTCGTCAGCTGATACAGGTCTATTAGGTCGGGTATTCGCATGCCATCCTTCATTGCCGTACGTATGCGCCTGCAATCGGAATCTAATCCCGATTTGCTCCCTCGGACGACGTTACATGACACTGTACCTAATCGACAGCTGTTTCACCGAGTAATCGTACAGATGCCATTTGCTATTGTTCGAACTCTTGCCTTTGGTAAGAATTTCTACTTTCCTTGTCTAGAGAGAAATATTTTAGCCTATTTAAGTTTTCTGCTTTATAACACAATTCGGCCTTTTATAACCCAACGTGAAAATAGGTCGCATTAAATTAGAAGCATTTACTCAAAAAATAAAGCTTGACATTTCAAAAGTTTGGTTTCATTAGTTCCATCACGGAATGTCACGCATCCAAACCGCACGCATATCAAAGTGCTCACGGAGTGCTTGAATGTTCAATCAGCCGATTAAACAAATCAGGTAGGAATGCCAACCCATCTCACATAGCTAACACGTCAAGTGGTGGAATAAGCAAACTTGATAAATGATTTCTGAGGTTGTCTCATATTGAGGCTTTAATTTACCTGCATGAATCGGAAAAGGCCACTGATGTTCGAGGATTTATTTGGTGTCTGAAAATTTATAAATACGCTTACATTACGATTGAGACGCAAATTGAGCTTCTACTTGAATATATTCAGATTCATTTGTGATTCTTGACAAATAGTATAGACGTTCATAAAATGTTCAATTTAAACATGGTAACTTATTGGAATAGACTGCTAGCATATAGCAAAGGAAAAGGAGATGTGAAGGTGTTCGGGCCGTGAAATTTGTCTTTTGACACCTCACCTCCGCTTCACCGGACCGAATGCGTACGACAGCGCTTTTGCTGCGATACGAAGGCATTTCCACACGCTGCGACGTGGAAACTTGCTTTACGTGATACCTGAAACATATAATCACGTTATGATATAATACATATATCGCAACGAAAGCTACACAGAAAAACATATTCTTTCACAATGTGGCCAAATTTGGTTGTCTTAAACAGCTGCAGCGCTGTAACCATTATGTATTTTTTTTTGCATATCACGCCAGGTAAAACTTGTTATAGAACAGAACATGCGCTAAAGCAATCTCGGTGTAAGAAGTGACATTAATTCCATTGGGAGAGGAATGACTGGTGAGATTAGGGGGAGACCTTTGCCCTGCAATCCATTGACCGGCTGTGTCGACGAAAACTTAGTAACCTTATTCAATGTGTTAAATTAAATAAGGAATTTTAAATACGTGCCCCAATTGCCCATCTAAAGTCAGCTTTCAATTGATTTTATTTCAAATTTGGAATGTTCTTCATCAATTATTATTTCGAAGTTCATCTGTATACAAAATGAAAAAATATCGATCACTTCTTTTTTTTTTTTATTCAAAATGAAAGGGCTTTGTCGCACATGCGATTATGCCGCCCCGATAAGATTAACAAAAATAAAACAAAATCGACTTTTCTAGTCTAAATAAAAAAGAATACACAATTAAAAGAATCAACTTACATATCTAGTATAGCTAGTTTGTACAGCGTTCTAGCTGCCTCCGAGAGGGGGTCAGCTAGGACGCTGTTGCAGTAACCTATCTCTTTAAAACTAAATGACCTAATTCTGTTTCTGAACGATATCACAACTTCTTACAACAGGTCTACGGCTTACTACGGAACCCTACACAGCGCGCGGCCCGACACGTAGCTGGCCTAATTTATTTAATGCCTACGGATCCATTAAATGAAAACGCTTTGTTTGTCAACCGTCATTTATCATCTTGTATTATGTCAAACATTGTAAAATTGTTATTGAACGCGATGCCCATTAGACAAATGAAACTAAATGTCAAATCTGAGGGTAGTATCGAAACGTCTATCCCGGCATTCGGTCACGTCTTATCTCCTCGCTATGTGTCTCTAATTACTTTTCTAATTCATAATTCTATTTTCTATCTTTCTATCTAATCTTTTAGCTGTGTGAAAGTGCAAAATGATGTTCAGTCTACGTGACATGTTATCTAGTCTGAGGTATGTCCATGACGAGCGGGATTGTACACACGTTGATCAGGTAAATTAGAAAACAAGTATTTGTACTTAGTGTTTATAAAATGCTAGGTTCTGTTATTCTTGAAGTTTTTTTAGGTTTATATTTTATTCGTTTTCGTACTATTTGTTTGTATATGGTTTTTTGTTGTTCATAGTTTATTTAATAATATCTAACAATATGTTACGGGTCACATAATATCATTCTAGTATTCACACATTAAAAACATTCATCCCACTAATATTATAAAGCCAAAAGTTTGTTTGTATGGAGGTTTGTTACCTCTTCACGGAAAAACACCCCCGGATTGAGCTAAAACTTCGCACACGTATAGATATAGGTCTAGATTAACACATGGGCTACTTTTTATCCGGGTACAACGCGTGCGAAGCGCCGGGCGGAAGCTAGTAAAATATAATTCTTTATCCTTTTAAAGTCATCGGAATCATTATGATAATAATAATGATAATTCACCTGGTTTGCTTTGCCGTAACTCATTTGTATAACTAGTACGGAACGCAGTCTCCTAACTGTTAACTTTGTAAACAAAATTGTACTTATGTGTTGTTGTATTATTAAATTATCTGTATCATAACTTAACCGCGTTTTGGCTGCAATGGCAGGCTTTTTTTTAACAAATTTAGACTTGGGTGTTTAGCTCATTAATGAGTTTATTTTATTTATTTAAATAGGACATCCAACACAGGGTTACACATAATGCACATAAGGTCTGGATGTTAATAGCCTGGTGCTCCCGTAATTACAGGACGTCACAGCATGTACAAAGTTAGAGCGACAACAGACAAAAAGTGTTATTTTTTTAAACAGTATATAAAGCATATAAGAAATTATAACATAAACTTTAGGTTCATTAAGATCAATCATTGTAGTTAGTAGGTTAGAAAAGTAAACATTTTAATTAAAATTAATGGTAAAGAAAGAAACACAATGACAATTATATTCGAGTTGGTACGTAAATATTTAAAAATAAGTAAATTTAAATGTTTATAGTATCATTTATACCTCCATGATCTTTGATAATTGTTTTTTGAAGTTATGCACTGAATCTGAGATGTCTAGATCACTAGATTTTGACAACATATTGCCTACAAAGCCGCGATTTATTATTAGTTATGTATATTTGCGCTAATCGTATAAGTCGGCTTAGTTAGCTTCAGACGTATTGACCTGTTCTTTCCTCTGAATAATAGCTGACTAAGCTGAGAGGATGGTATAGGTGCTGGGCAAGCCTAATCCATCTTACAATGTCCCAGGCACTGCAGCGTCCCGTACAGCATGATTACCAGTTGCTGACGCTGTATAAATCATCTATAATAGATGCAAAGGCCTTACTTTTTACTTTTTTTTTATAAAGTCAAAGCCCATAAGTGTTTATTCGATAGAACAAAAAGCTACATAGTAGTCAATTTACAAAAGAAGAACGAGACAGATTTAAATTGAACCCTTGACTTGTCACCCTTGGCAGGCGGATCGGCGAGCGCAGTACGGGATGTATGTAGATACACGGAAAGACCTTCCGGAGGTATCCCTCGGCAGATTACTAACTGCATCCGCAGGCAAGAGAGGAGATGCAATATTCTACTGCCAACACCGGCATAAGCACTTAATACTTAGAATTAATTATTGTACACTTCATTATTCCAGCCATAAAACGTCCATTGATGAACACAGGCCTCCCTCATGGATCTCCATGAGGGGTAGTTGCCATACTCACCACGCTTGGCAGACGGGTTGGTGAGCGCAGTACCGGATGTTGATATACGGAAAGACGCTGCTGCCCATCTTCCGGAGGTATCCCTCAGCAGGCTCTTACTGCATCCGCGGGCAAGAGAGAGGAGGGGTAACATTCTACTGCCGGCACCCCACGGCAAAGCACTTACACTTACCTACTTACACTTACTTAGAATTAATGATTGTATACTTACAATGAATTATTGTTCCACTCCAGGAAACTAAACGGGCTATTACCTATTACTATGAAAAGTATTACTAATCTTCATTATACGCCAAAGAGGCTCTCATCACTCAACTTATACACCCATTGTGAATAAAAAAAATGATCAGGTTATAATAAGTAGCTCCTTTCAAATGTAAAATAATGGCGTTTTTTAAATACTTTTCGTGGAAACCATTGTTAGGTACCTACGTAATAGGTAAATCATTTATCATTTTTACTCGTGGCTTGTGGCAGAATTTCTTCATTTCGACATCTCTAAAGCCCAGTTTACACCGCGAGCGGAGCGGACCCTACTACTTTCCCCCGCAATAAAAACAGCAAATGCGAGTTTCCACCAACGAAGAGTGTGAATGACAAAGCCGGCAAAGAGAGAGAATAATAAATTAGGCCAGGTGTGTGTCAGGCCACGCCCTATGATAGGATTCCGTAGTTAACCGTAGACCTGTTGTTAGAAGTTGTTGCATGTTTTTTTTACGTTAATCAAAACATATTCATCATCATCATTTCAGCCATAAAACGTCCACTGATGAACAAAGGCCTCCTTCATGGGTCTCCATGAAGGAGGTAGTTGCCATACTCACCACGCTTGGCAGGCGGGTTGGCGAGCGCAGTATGGGATGTTGATATATGGAAAGACGCTGCTGCCCATCTTTCGGAAGTATCCCTTAGCAGTCTCTTACTGCATCCACGGGCATGAGAGGAGGGGCAACATTCTACTGCCGGCGCCCCACAGCTACTACTACCCTACAACTACCCTAAAATTACCCTACTATTCCCAGCTCATTTCTCTTTGGCGGTGGAAACCGGGTTAAGTTATTACAAAACACATTTTGATGTTCAGTAAAGTCTGTATCATCAATCCATCAATCAAGCGCGGAAAGAGAATAGGTAAGCTGCAAACTATTGTGTTTTTGGTATTTCATAACGTTCCCGTGTTTTTCGGTACAAATTGATAGGTTGAGGTATTTTTTTATTTTTTTTGTTAGGTACTGTAATAAAACAAAACTCGATTAACTATGCATAGGGAATTGGCCTTTCACATCTATTATATTATATGATTTGCACTACCTAATTGTAAAAATAAATCTAAAATTGTTACTCACTTTACCTATAATTATACATGTGCCAAGACGAACCTCTTATGTTTTGTATAGCACTGATGTTTTAAAACTGTATTTAATTTTTTAAGATTAAATAAAGAAAACATACTGGAGTTTTTATCTTAAAACTACAAAAACAGGGTTTTAATATAAGAAGAAGAAGAAGAAGAAAATCATCTATTATTCATTTATATAACAGAACTTTGATCGAGTAAATTATTTTCTCTTTTACCCATCTAACGTTACTATTTTTATTTAGATACATATAACCGGGTATATAGCACATATAGCATGGTCCCGGGAAGACAGTCTTCCCGGGACCATGCTTGGTGCAATCCAAGCGAAACGTCGGGAAATAATAGAGGTAATTTACGCGATAAATACCCGGTTATATGTATCTAAATAATGTGTTGTGATCGCGAAAGTCTAAAAAAGACAAGTTACTATTTTTATTATTCATTAGGTCAGTATTTTTATTATTTTACTCAAAAAGTTTAGCTACCTTTTAAATAAAGAAGAGAAATAGAAATATAAGTATGATGCTACTATGTGAAGTAGCAGCCATATCTGAAGACGCAATTCACGTGTAGCCCGCAGGTGCAGAATTTAAGCCTAAGCTCTTAACTGAATTTGCAATGAAATCAGACATAGTCGATGGGATAGAAATAGATACAGGCTTGCCTTGTTTTTCCTAGCTTATCAGTAAAATTTTATCCCCCTACTTTGGCTTAATAGTCTAAGCTGAGAGGATAGTATAGCTGAGCAAGCCTAATCCATCTAACAATGTTCTATGACAGCGTCCCATTCAGCATGTTATGGCATATCCGTACACTGCTACACTACGTGTACATATATACCAGCGTCCCGTACAGCTTGATTTAACAGTTGCTGATGCAGTATCAACGATAGATGACGTAAAATCGTTGATATCAAAGAAGCTAAAAATCTAAATTTGACTTTTATATTAGAAACTAGTCTTTTTTATTTTTCTTGTAGATCATGGATCATAAATTAACTCTGAAATTCACAGAAAGCGAAGGAAAACCAGCGCCGACCTGCTTATCATATAAAATGCACAAGCCATATTCACTTGTTATTTCGTATACTATACCAAGAAAACATATAGCACTCGGATAGTGCATTCGCCGTGTCACCTCGAAAACATTAATCATTGAATGGTACCTGAGAGGTTATGTGTTTCCTAACAATATTAAAGTACTTTTGCCAATTTGTGCTGGTGTGTTTGTCGTTTGTGTTTAGTCACTGTTTTGTTTCGGGTTTGTTTATTAGCTGGTACATTAGTTTAGTGTGTATTTAATATTTTGCGGAATTAGATTGATAGATGATAGACGAGCTCTGTGGCGCAGCGGGCGAAGGTCCGCCTGCGACGCAAGGGGTTGCGGGTTCGATTCCCGCCTCGGGACAAATGTCTGTACGATCTGCAGATATTTGTTCAGGGAGATCTGGGTGTTTTTCTATATATAATAAAAATATATATCTATGTAGTATAATGTATTAAGTATATCAGTCATCTAGTACCCATAACACAAGCTCTGCTTAGCTTGGGGCTAGATGATGCTGTGTGATTTGTCCAGCATTATTTATTTATTATTATTTATTATTTATACCACTTCTCATATCAATATATTTGTCAGTTGTATAGTTATTGTCATTTACTTATCTGGCTCTTGAAGTACGCTTATTTATGCCTAGTCGTTAATAAATAATTATGATAAAGTAATATATTAAAAAAATTACAGCTACTTTTGAATTTTCTACGACTTTTGAAACCTCAAATGCAACATACAATTATGTATTTCATTATACAAGTCATGGTACATACTACAGTTGGATGTATACTATCTATTTTAACATACCTAGTCAGTTATAAGTAGTGCAGATCTGTATTCGAATAAGCTCTGTTCCCCGCAAAAACACAAAATGAGAAAAAAGAAAACCAAAGTTCTTAAAACCCTAAACTTATTATTTTTTATAGTAACTTAAATAATAATAATACGAGACTAAGTTCTTGAAACATAAACATATCAATTACACTTAAAGCCTTATAATGTCATCTGCTAAAACTAGCAACCCGCAAAAGCAAATCCGTTTACTACACTCGTCCCTTTGTTTTTAAAACGTTCGCAAACATAAATCAAATGGCAGAGTCGGTCCGGAAATATATACCGTTCTGACAGGTTCTCTTCGAACTGTCGTTCATGCGAGTTTGACACAAGTTGCAAAGCATGCAGGCAATGTCCCTGGCAGATGATCGGGTTTTAAAGAAAACTTAGCAAGGTATCTGATGCTTTTCGATTTAAAAAGTAAAATAATCTCTTTCATATTCTTAGGGATTCATCATCATCATTTCAGCCGTAAAACGTCCACTACTGAACACAGGCCTACCTCTAAGAGGTAGTTGCATACTCACCACGCTTGGCAGGCGGATTGGCGAGCGCAGTTCGAGATGTTGTTACACGGAAAGACGCTGCTGTCCATCCAAAATTGACATTTTACAGCGCTGATCGCGAGATTTGCGCCTGTTGCAAACCACTTGCGATACACGTAATCAGCATGCCTGCGAGAAGACGACGCGGTCTGGATTTTATGGAGGACTGGATCAGCGTAGCTCGGGATCAAGACGTCTGGAGTCGGAGAGACAAAGGACCTTTGCCATGGGACATAAATAGCGAACGAGTAGGATGTATAAACTATGATAGATACGTATATATATACCTCCCTCTTACAAAGTCCTTCTTTTCCCTTTTTTCATATCTTTCTTTCAAATTATTTTCATCGTAGCTGAGGATTAGTTTTAAGGCTACGACGTGTATGAATTTGTGAAAATACCAGTATTATTAGTAAAACTGACCTACTAGATCATCATTACACCTAGTTCAACGTGTTTGTGCCTTGAAAATAAAAACTCGCATCGCCACTTGCCGCTTAAGCGTGAAACTTCCTTGACTTTCAACGTTAAAAGTTTTCATCTCAGCTGCAATTATATTATTTTAAAATAAAATGATTGGTGCGTTTAACAATAAATCTGATCAAAGATAAAATATTAAAATACACAAACCCAGGCCCATTAATGGTAACTACTAAAATAATAATAAATAAAAAAAATCCTGTGTTGAATACACATTATAAACTATTAATAAAAATAATTAACAATATTTGAACTTGCAATTAGCTGTACATTAGTCCTGCTTTTTATAAAATTTTCTTTCATAGACTTTTAAAACCGTACTCTGAGGATAAAAAAAGCTTTTTAAAATGCGTTGTAGTTAGCTGAAGAACTAATGACCAAGGCAAATAGATACATTGATTTGATAATAACTTATTGTTACCGATGCGAGCTCATAGCATTCAATGTACACACTGAATTACATTTGCCTTGCTTATCTCTGATCTAACGACTTTTAGCAATTTAAAATATGAACAACGTCGTGGAAGGTATTAAACGTTAATACACCAACAATATTCCTCAGTGCAAGCTATCGTAAAAACTTTGCCCGTAACCGCTACTGCAGCGTAAATAAGAAGAGTCATGCACTTTCACATTGTTTTAAAAAGTAAATTTCAATAACGTAAGAAGTTTTCCGACACACTGGCTGATAGTACACGTTAGATTGATGACTCCATTTTTCTTGAACCAGTTTTTACGGTAGTGTTCTTCTAAGGTATTATTAATCTCTCAATTTGTATTGAAAGAGGAAATAAGCCATCAGTAGTAACTCAGTAAAGGGATTAGGCTCTGCAAACAAAATCTATTTAGCTATACAGACAATTATTGAAATTATAAACGCTATAAGTATAGATTTACCTCTCTCTGCCAGACTGAGAGAGATAGAGAGAGAGAAAGTCAGAGGCAATGTCTTCGCGTTGGGAATCTCCCGCTTGATCTCATTCCTTCGACGTTCCCAATGATGCTAGCTATTCGAAACTCATCACCACGTCTCTCTTTATGGTCAAAATAAGAGATTATACGCTTGGTAAACTTATGTCAGTCCCTGGTCACTGAGTACTAACCTGTGCTCCCTCATACTCGTACATAGTCAAACTATTAACAGATACTCATTCACTCAAGTCTGTCTTGCTGTAATCCCCCTTAATCTCTCAAACATAATTGGACAATTCTGTATCTGATACGTATCAGATTGATGGGTATAATACACGATATGTTCCATATGGTATACAAATCCGACTAAACCTGAGAGCTAAGCTTCGCATTCCACATGTTCAGCTTCAGTAATTGGTATTCAGTGCATTGGACGCCCCTACGGAAATTAAAAATGATTGTGTTGCTCTGCATACGCACACGTCTGACCCACCTTCCAACTATGCTTCGTTGTTTTTAGAAACGACAGTAAATGGTTCATAGCTACCTTTTATTGACGACCTCTGTGGCGCAGCGGGCGAAGGTCCGCCTGCGACGCAAGAGGTTGCGGGTTCGATTCCCGCCTCGGAACAAATGTCTGTATGATCTGCAGATATTTGTTCAGGGTGTTCTGGGTGTTTTTCTATATATAATAAAAATATCTATGTAGTATAATGTATTAAGTATGTCAGTCATCTAGTACCCATAACACAAGCTCTGCTTAGCTTGGGGCTAGATGATGCTGTGTGAATTGTCCAGCATTATTTATTATTTATTTATTTATTTTTACATAAAACTTTTCGTAGCTTAAAACCGTCCTTTTTTAAAAATAGTTTACTGAAAATAGTAAAGTTAGTTTGCGGGTTTTTGTAATCTGCGGTTGCGGTCTGAAATGGATCTGTGCCAATATCAACGAAGTCTACTTAGGTAAAAGTTTCCACGCCAACTAACAAAACGAATTAATCAAGTCTAATAAGTTTCAGTTTGTCTTACGCACACATAACACGAAAACCATAAACCATTAACTGATTCACAATCAACGCCTTCGTAATTACTGAGTTAATATTTACCAACTGAAAGTTTAAACTCGTGGATTGCACATTCCACCAATTAATGTTTTTGAGTTGAAATGAGCCAACAATAGCGTTGTCATTGGCGAGGCGCGGAAATGTTTGCGCGACACTTCGGCCATCGGTCGCTCCGTGTGCATCAATTAAAAATATATTACTTGCAGGGTTGACTTCCGCTACTGACTCAACAATCAAGACAATAAGCCTGAGTGAGTGTTCCACTGTTACAGTCGTAAATGGACGGACAGTTAAGTAAGGCCTTTCACATCTAATATAAATGATTTATACAGCGCCAGCTACTGATATTGCTGATGATGCGATACGCTACAGTGCCTTGATCGTTGTTAGATGGATAAGCCTTGCCAGCACCTACATATATGTATATCAAGTTACAAAGCGTCTCAAGTAGCAGTTAACTATTTATCATAGCTAATAATATAAGATATTTTATTTTTATTATAATAATTAACTAATTACATTTAAAAACAATTATGTCATCACATATTTTATCCGTCCTTTTTTTGTTGATAAACTAAATTTCAAAATGCATTTCTATTCAAAAGCGAGCACGTTTGGATCATTTTTATACGTTCAAATGAACATATTTTTGCAAATTTTACACCGGCCGTTTAACTTCAGCAGGATGCTAGTTATTTGCATATGAATAACGTTTCATGTGACATATTTTTACAATTCCATACCGGGGCATAAACGCCAATTCGCTTTATTAGCTATTGGAATGGCATTGGCAATGCGGAATACCATGTTCTATGCTGTTTTTAGGGTTCCGTACCTCAAAAGGTAAAAAACGGAACCCATATTGGATCACTTTGTTGCCCGTCTGTCTGTCGGTCTGTCAAGACCCTTTATCTCGAGAACGTGTAAAGGTATCAAGTTGAAACTAAAAAAATATACTTAAATCTACAACAGCCGCTTTACTCATAGGCTGTGAAAAAATCAATATTCTAAATTAACCTGAAAAAATATATGGCCGTTTATGTCCCAAAAAATGCATGTCATTCTCAAAGGAATCAAAATTCATAGGGTACTTCCCGTAGACCTAGAACTATGAAATTTGACGAGGTATATCGTCTTATACTGTAGATACAGAAAAAAATCCAAAAAAATATAGGTACATTTGCATTGGAATCATAAAAAAAACGTCCTTAAAAAAAAGTACGAAATCAGTCATCGAGGTTGCAACCCTACGCGCGGTCATAAATTGTATGGGTGACCGAAATTTTTGTAAATTTTAAAAACTCTTACTAATATGTATTATGTTCGTACATACCTACGGAACCCTCGATGGGCGAATCCAAAATAATATTAATTGAAATGTGAGTCCTGTCGCTGCAAGCGAGTTTACCGTCATCGTATATATCATAGCCAGGACAAGTACCTGCAGAAAACTTGTAAAAAATTGTTCCGTGGCGAGAATCGAGCCGGCAACCTTTGGCGTCCAGCTGGCTATTAAACCAACTACGCCACGGAGTTCGTAAAATTATTTCAAAAAGTAGTTTTTCGTATAAATTAATGGTAGGTATTTCAAAAAAAACTATAATAAAAATAGCAGCATTTTTTATGTTTTGTTGTCTTTAACTATGAAACTTAGCATTATGGAAAAATAAAGCAGCATTTTTATTGTTACCCTCAACATTCCATTTCTCATCCTTGTTTATCGGTAAAAATCGTCTAATATCATAGGCGCATTTTAAATCACACACGTACACGTCACACCATAAAAGTCACAGAACATATGAATCTGTTTATTTTAAATCTCATTACATTATGCAGATGAGTAATAAGACCTGTACCGTCATTATAACACCATGAATATTTTGTGAGAACATTATGTCAGTGGTCATACCCACCTGTGCTCCGGCCTGTCAAACTTTGTAAGACTGTAGCCATTAATTTTGTTTCCGACGGGCTCTCCGGGTTTCCCCGTAAAATGTACGAGGATGTATGGTTAAATAATGAAACTTACGGCTACTGTTGTATCGATATTATTAGTAGGTAATTAGTAACACAGTTTACCAACTTTCGCAGCTATCAACGTTGCTATTGTTCTTTTGTTACTATGTGTTTCCACTGTAAATAAATATATTTGATTTGAGTTAGTGTTTCTTACACTACAATTAATTCGTGTTAGTTTTGTGTACTAGCCGCTGCTTACTGCTTTGCCCGCGTTTTTATTGTTCTTATATTATTTGCCTACTTTTTATCTTATGTTGCCTACGTTAATACTCCTTATAACATCAGCTCGTGAAAGTACTGATTTGGTGATTAGGTATAATGGGCAGGCAGACTAAAAAAAATAAAAATTGTTTATATTTTTTTGACCAGCGCTTTGGCATTTGGCTTTGTACGCCGAGCTCTGTGGCGCAGCGGGCGAAGGTCCGCCTGCGACGCAAGAGGGTTCGATTCCCGCCTCGTGACAAAAGTTTGTACGATCTGCAGATATTTGTTCAGGGTATTCTGGGTGTTTTTCTATGTATAATAAAATATCTATCTATGTAGTAATGTATTAAGTATATCAGTCATCTAGTACCCATAACACAAGCTCTGCTTAGCTTGGGGCTACCTGATGCTGTGTGGATTGTCCAGCATTATTTATTATTATTATTTATTTATACTGCTTCAGCTTACGCTGACTGGTGGCATATTTTTCGTTTGCATAGGTGTATTTATCTAATCTGTACTTTATTACCTATGTAATTTGTTTAAATGTGAAAATAATCTCATGGTCATACAAATTACGTACAAATTTACCAGGTGTTAATACTTTAGGCAGTAAATGTTTTGTTTGAAACCCTGAATAAATTATGTTGTTTCTATATACTTGCGCGAGTAAATGATAGGGCGAATAGATTAATAATGGAACTATGGATTACCCGAGCCACTGAAACATTTCACATTAAACCTTGCTTGAATCATCAAAAGTTACCTTACTTTTTTTCACCGTGAGGAGTAAGGTAACTAACCGGTAACCGCGGATGTGTCAGCTACAGACTATTGACCTATTCTTTCTTCTGACTAATACCTGACTTATCTGTAAGGATGGTATAGGTGCTGGGCATACCTATCAATGTCCTAGGCACTGCAGAGTCCCTTATCGATAGTAGTTGATAACGCTTCATAAATCATTTATAAAATAGATTCTTAAATTCTTTAAAGTACACAAAATTTACTTAAATAATAGCTGTTAGGCCTTCCTTCTTATCTTACTTTAAACTTCTTATACTGTTCGTGTTATATCATGTTGACGGCTTATTATCTTATATGATGCTAAGACTATGTTATGTAACGCATAAGTCCATAAGTCATAACAATAGGAAACTCCTCAAGTACTCGCCTATCAGTATTCTACGAATCTTCATCGACTTCCGAACTTTCCTGTAACATAAAACGTGCCTATATCACCGTGCACCCCACCCACAGAATATGAGTACAATAATACTCGAAGATTCATCTCGGATCGCCCCTTAACATTTGTTTACACGAAATCGCAAAGCGCGGAAGACTGTATATTTTAAACCAACCCGCTACGATGTTTATCTTGGTCTCATCTCGATATATTTATTGAGGAAAACCACGGTTTCTTTATCGATTCCAATGGAAGACTTAATCTTAACAGTTTTGGAATATTCGTAGGAATCGACTTGGCCATCTTGTTATTACGACTTCTCTGTTTTAGTTTTGATAAGTTGGCGCAACATAACAGTCAGGTAACAATATATTTAGTCATACAATCTTGATTACTGCAGAAAATAATACAAACAAAGGCATTGCCAGCGTATCTAACAACTAGAGAGCAAAGAGTGACTAAGTTGGTTTTTTACTTGTTTAAAAGATAAAGGGTTAAAAGATAGGTAACTTTCCCAATGTTTTCTTTGGACCATCCAGTGTCAAAGAAGTTAAAAGCCGAATTAAAAGTGCATTTCAGCTGCGTGTGTTGAAACAGAGCGTTGGTCTGGTGTTGGCTTTTCATCAGCATGGTAATCGTGCAAAAATATTGGCTGAACACGGCCCCAGCACCTGCCTAGAATTAAATAAAAATAACCCGACGAATGTACATCAAAATGTGCGTAATTTACGCTCAATGTTTGTGTAAGGGAACGTTTAGCGTATCAAAATGGTTTTACCTTAGCAATCATTTTGAGTTTACTTTGCGAGAACCATGTTATAATGCATGTTGAAAAATACGTACGCATTATACCTATAAACTTTCTCAACAACTTAATACACAAAAGCATGATAATTAAAAGTTAGGACGATGTTATCAGTTGGCTTGAGATGAGATCAAACCTGTTAGGACTTTGAAATTATCATTATCAATACTGAAGTTTTGATGTTTACATTTACACAGATCGATGATCAATGAATGTCTCAGTGATTCTGAATTGATTTGACTGAATTTGATTCTAAAACAAAGTGAAACTAGGAATATCTCAGCCGTAGGACTGCTGCCCACGCCCACTGCTGGATAACGGCCTCCCTCATGGATCTCTTTGCCTGACTGACCACTTTGTGTTGATTCACGGACAGACGCTGGTACCCATCTTCTGGAGTAACCCCTTGGCAGATTCTTGCTGATTCTTCTGCATCCACGGGCAAGAGAGGAGAGGCAACATTCTACTGCCGGCACCCCACGGCAAATAAAACGATACTAGGAACATTACTCGGTAATTGAGAGAACCCTCAGTGCGTACTTTTTGTGTGCCTACTTTTTTCAACGACTTTATCTCCTGTAGTAACTGTCATGATTCGATTTAGGGATGTGATAAAAACACATTAGGATTCAATTAGCTAACGAACTCTTATGTTACGTCTCAGTTTTCGTACTTGGAGTTTTTATAGCACTATATGTTAAGAGGAATCGTAAAAGTGTGGTGGTCATGTTTTACGTCGAACGTAAACTAGTGTAAGTGTCATTGTATTGGATAAAAGATGTTATAAAGTAAACTGTATACAATTGGATACAGCGGCAGGTGGGTCAAACAAGTGTAACATTGGACTTATATTACACAGAGACACTTTATTTATTATTATGAGCCATTTGGGTCCCACTGCTGGGCAAAGGCCTCCCCCAATTCCCTCCATACATCCCGATCCTGAGCTGCTTCCCTCCAGTCAACGATGTACTGATCGAGTTCGTCCCGCCATCTGCGCTTCGGTCTGCCGCGTCGCCTTCTCGCCGGGTCAGGCCGCCACTCCGTGACTATCTTTGCCCACAGCTCACTCGGCATGCGGCAGATGTGGCCAGCCCAGTCCCACTTCAGCTTAGCAGCTTTCAGAGCTACTTCCGCGATTCCAGTCCTGGAGCGCAGTTCGGTGTTTCTGATCCTGTCCGTGCGCTTGACACCCAGGATGCTGCGCTCCATCGCTCGCTGACAAACTTGGAGCTTGGACTTTTGAATGTTGGTCAGAGACCAAGTCTGCGCACCATATGTTAGAACGGGGAGGATGCATACGTCCATTAATTTTCGTTTTAGAGATAGAGGGAGTTCCCCTTTCATTATGTCTCCCATGGACCAAAAACTCCTCCAGGCATTATCAGCTCGCCGTGCGATTTCTCTGCTCTGCCTGCCTGTCAAGAGACACTTTATGACATAAAATAATATGTGACGGTAAAAGCTATCCGTATAGAAAATTATCTTTACGAGTGTATGCAACTGACTTTTAGCCTTGGTGAAAATCGGCATTTGCCGTATTTTATTGGTAAATAAATAATAATACACAAACTAAGGAGGCCTTAACCAACAGTGTATAACAAGTAAATAAGTGTACATATAATAAATGTAATAATCAAGAGTCGCAAGGAACCGTAAACTATGGCGCATTAAAGAGAAGCAACGGTGGGTGCAATCGGGCTGAAATGATGATGATGAAGTCATCATGTATTCCTTTTGCGGATGAGCTCAGACCATCATAAAAATCGCTGTTTTCTCGTGGACCCACTAATTTGACCCACTGGTGGGACAACGAGGGAGACTCATTTCTCGTAGACCAACTAGTTGAAGGGTACAGTTCACAAATTAGGTCTGATTGAAACGGAATTAACTGTATCGACCAAGACGCCAATGGAGCACGCAACTCGATCACCCTCGAAGACTGGACCACAATCAGCTCAGTATAGAAGAAGAGTGGGAGGAAGGAATGGTTTGCGCAGCAGTGGAGTAAAGGCTCGAAAAAAAAATTGAAATTTAGTCTCTTAAACTATATTTTTGTATCATTGTGCAATCTTTACTGTAGGTATATTTACAGTTCCAAACTAGAAGTGCGGTCATGTAACGGTTAAATAAAACTTTACAACATCGGATACTTTATTTGTGTACAGTTACATTTGCGCATTTTAACCCTCAACAGTAAGTGTCGGTCCTTATGGCCCTTCAACATTTTTATTTGCAGATTAACACAGGAAACTATCGCCAGTAAAAACGACTATGTAACTGTGTTACCGCCGTAGCACGTCTGTAACGATTTATTGCTATAGCAATGGCGTTTTCGTAGTCCACCGGCCGCTGGGGTGTTACTACACAAATAAATTTCGGTAGGGCCCCTCTCTCAGACGTGTATTGAAATATGTTCGGATATTTTATTAGATAGTCGATTTAGTATTACTGTATTACGGACTTTTATCTTTGCGGTTTATGGTCTGTGTTTGAACAAATGAAGACGTTTGGGCGTGAATATTTTAGTAGCCAAACGAATGTTACATGGCCGTTGGTGTGTCCAAAATGGGCATATACTACAATTTTCTTTTATATTTCTTTAAACCAAACATTTTGTATTATTAAATATTTTTGATATGGTTAGATTTTGTATTTACTCTTATCCTACGAAATTAAATAACATGATCTTTATTTCCGGCCACTATAGATAAGTAACAAGATGTAAAAGACGAAGTCGAGGCACATTATTATTGTCGTGGGGTGCCGGCAGTAGAATGTTACCCTTCCTCTCTTGCTCGATGATGCAGAAAGAGCCTGTTTAGGCATACCTCCGGAAGATAGGCAGCAGCGTCTTTCCGTGTATCAACATCCCGTACTGCGCTCGCCAACCCGCCTGCCAAGCGTGGTGAGTATGTCAACTACCCCTCGTGGAGATCCATGAGGGAGGCCTGTGTTCAGTAGTGGACGTTTTTACAGCTGAAATGATGAAGGTCCATATAACAAATATCTTACCTATATAATGTTCATAGCAACACTAAATATTATGTGAACCTTACAGATAAATAAATATAAATAAATAATGCTGGACAATTCACACAGCATCAGTTAACCCCAGGCTAGTTAAGCAGAGCTTGTGTTATGGGTACGAGATGACTGATATACTTAAAATGAGATACCTAGATCATTGTAGTCTATGGTTGCCCGGCGACGCGGGGTCGACCGCAATGGTCGCTGTCAACATCAGATGTTTCGTGCGTCCCAGCTTAATTTTGTAACTTCGATATGAGTGAATAAAATATCATGACGGGACCTAAAGGGCCTCGGGTCGCGAAGGGTTAAAGTCCTTTGGGAAAAGAAAGGTTAAAATAAACAATAATTCCTAATTCAAATAATATGCTGCTCTAGTGATGTATATATTGAGGATTCTATTGAAATAAATACATTTCCATTTTCTTTAACTCTTCTTAAAGAAGAGCCGTATTGGCCGAGTGGTACGTACCTCCGACTTTCGATCCGAAGGTCGTGGGTTCGATATCAACTGTCCACCAATGGATTTTTCTTTCCTAAACATATATGTGCACATTTAACAACGTGCTTTAACGGTGAAAGAAAACATCGTTAGGGAAATCGGCTTAGTTAGCTTCTGATGTTTTGACCTGTTTTTTCTCTGACTAATAGCCGACTTAGGTGGGAGGATGGATAAGTTGCTGGGCAAGCCTCCATCCATCAACGTCCTAGGCACTGCAGCTTCCCGTACAGCATGAAAGCCAGTTGCTGCCGCTGTATAAATCATCTATATATGTATAATGTATATGCCTTACTTACTACTTCTTCTCTTCAATATGTCTCGGTGTTTAAAATTTTCATCAATAAACCGCTCGAAACACTAACGGGGTATATGATTAGTAGGTATCTTTTTTATTATTTTTAAATTGGAAGCAGATGAAGGAGACCTTTATACAGTTGTGGGACATTGAAAAGGGTTTATAAAAAAGTCTTATTTAATATTATCAGTCTTTAAAATGTCTTTGGTTTTCCTTACTAAGGTAAAATAAAAACTGCAAAAATAGTACAAAGAATGTCCGAAATGAATTTTGTAAGGGCCTAGTTTAGATCCCTTGCATGTAGAGGATGTTGTTGTAGTAGTTGTAGAAAGTTCTTATAGCGCCACACTTTATATGTTACACTATTTAGTTTTAGCCAGTTTGTTGAGCACGTAAACACAAGAATCACACGTTAAAGTTAGTTTAATAAAGTTTAATTAATGGAATCAGGCGTTACTTTGCGGAAATCCATGACAATAAAATGCAATAAAAAATATCTAGTTTTAATTCCGCTTATGCTGAGATGCAGGAGCACCGCCCTCCCGCCCGCTAATTATGCACATGCAGGGAGAACTAGCTTGTCAGTGCAGCATGCATACCCAAACCTATACGACGACACGTGTTTCGCCTCTCCGCGAGGCATCATCAGGTGACCGCTGAGATGTTGACTGGTCGGCCGCTGGAACGAAAAGTTTTTCGTTCCAGTTCTCCCTGCATGTGCATAATTAGCGGGCGGGAGGGCGGTGCTCCCGCATCTCAGCATAAGCGGAATTAAAACTAGATATTTTTTATTGCATTTTATTAATAAAGTTTAGTTAAATTACAAGGTTAAGGTGGCAAATGTTTCCTTGTATTGTCACTCTTGCGGTGGTAGATCACGTACTGCGGTATAAAATTTATAATCTAAGTAAAGTAATTGCAGCGCGTGCGACATAGAGTACCTAAATCGCCGCGTGCGCAAAAATGCCAATGTATGGTGAAACCGTACAAATTTGTAAAATTACCCGTTATGATTGAAACTGGGACATAATTCTCAGAGTTCCTTACAGGCTGTGCTTAATTCCAGACCTTAGTTACAAGTAAGTACAACAAGGCTGTTTCAAGTAACAACCCACTCAAACAGTAAACGCAATGTCCAACATAAGCCGCGAAACTACTTATAAAGGCTTATTTTTGCTTTTGTCAGCATCTACTTGATAAGTACCCCTTGCTTGAATAGTCTTGTTTAACAAAAGTTTGAAGCGTCAGGACTTTCTGAATTTCAGTCGGTCATAAGTTTTCTCAGTAAACAACAATTGACTGCAACTTTGCGTTTGCAAGACTTTATTTGTTTATTTTACCTACACGGTATTTCCTCTTAATTAACTAGAATTAGGGTAATAAACTATTATTACCTACTAGTTGTAAATACCGAATAAATTCGTACCGCCCTACTACTTATAATTATTACTGTACTACTACTACTCTTCTATTACTTCTTTACTCTAGTCAACTTAAAAAAGAAGACTTTATATAAATGTAAATGCAAAAAAAAAATCTTGGTTGTTTCTGCATAATTGTTACCTCTAGAGGCGCGCGGGGCATATACCTATCCTTGAATAGTCAGCAGTTTGCTGTTTTAACAACGTAGGTACATGCATATCCCTTTATCTTGGTACTACGTACTGGCATTCGATTTCGTAACGTAGGTAGTCTACGACAACGGATGAGAGATGTCTTATGCAAACGAGTTTTAAGTATTTTTCTACAAAGTAGACGATTCAACTTGATAATTTCTTGCACATTTATTGATCTAATATTTTTATTTTATTTTGATGCGTTTATTTTGGTGTGACGTTCCGTCTGTGTTTACCCTATATAAAGATATTATCCTAATATTTAATCTAAAAGTAACACCATCTCACATATAAATTCTGTTTATTTTCAGGTAAGCACAACATTTTACAACCCAATCCATTTTCATCACGACGACGTAAGTACATGTAGCTAGTAAACCAATAAACAGAGAATGGAAGCAGCTAGTGAGCTTACAAGTGTTCAATCACGAAATAATTTACATAAAATCACTCAAAGCTGCGAAAATTGAATAGGGAACTGAACCCCATCTAGTTGACGGTGACATACTAGGGAATCAATTTGTTCACCTCCATCGCACCGAGTTTGTGTGAGCGCCTGATCTCGCCGAGTGCCAAATATTGCGCATCCCTTCCTACAACAGGTACGCATTGTAGGTGCACGAACCTCTTTACTTCACAAAAGCCTCCCTTATTATGCTCCTGTGTTGGATATGAGGAAATTGGCTGAATGGCTTTATATGAAAAACTCACGTAATCTCCGTCGGGTTTGGCCCACAATATCCTGAGCTCGCCTCTCGAACCTGGGCTCTTGTTAAGCTACAATTGTTATTTTATCAGCGTATATAATTTATGTTCCTCGCGCTGTTACGATCATATTACTATCCTTGGGTTTATTGCTAAAATTATGTTTAGTTTTTGCGCCAAACAAAGAGACAGCGATAAAATCCAGACACGATCTATTCTGATGTTATGATTCCGCTCAATGTTAATAACGGTGAGCGGACGCGTTTATGTTTTATGCGGATACATGAACATGACACCTGGCGATATAAAGCCTTTAATGTGGACATCGCAGAGTGTTTATTGTGAATGCGGGCCGCAGACATATTTCGTGAGGCGGCGGCGGGTTCGGCGTTCGGTACCTAATAAACTAGCGAGGTGGATTCCGGGCGATGGCGGCTAGCGCGAAGGCGGCACTGGATCGCCTCGTCTGAGCGCCTCGGGATATAAATTCGGTATCTTTCACCTGGATTTCTGCGGCCGCCGACACCACACGCCAGTTATGAAAATTCCGACACTGGAATTCCTACTCACACTAGAGATTTTTGCAGAGCTTTGCGGTTGTCGTCGGGTGGGTTTTTTAAAGAACCCCGTGTCTGTTACGTTTATTTCAGACTGCGTTTTATGGAGGCGGGAATGTGTACCGCTTTGGTTTATTTGCGGGCCGCCTTTCTCATGAAATTGCGCTGTTTCATTGCTTACGAGCCATTTTGAGGTTCTTGTTAGAGCTACATTTTTTATCGTGATATATTTTCGTTGGCAAATTGATTATTGCGGAACCCATTTTATTGTTTCGAGCTGTTCTATAAGCCTATGACAGAAGTATAAAATCCCTCAGAAACGGTTGTGAAACACCTCAATAGTACTGCATTATCTTATAAGCCGTGCTCTAAACCTGAATTGTCCATATGAATGAGGCTATCGAATAACCGGCAAATCTGAAAGAACTGGACATAAATTTCCAAAACCCATCAACCATTAACAATTACCAAAGAAAGGTAAGGAATGAAATGTTTTATTCATTCCGTTAACGAGAAAATTACCGAGAGCGGGCGGCGACGTCAGGTCAGATTGCAAGGACTCGAAGGACCTTTGTCTTCTGGGAGAAGTGCCCGATGAGCTCTTAGGATACCCTTGGGTACCAATTAATAAAAGTATCTTAGTCGATCACCCCGTTGTCCCCGTTGTCTCACTGCATAAATCAGGAAATAGATCTGTTATTTTCTCAGTGCAATAGAGGAATGGTTTTTGCTTGGTTTGTGCAAAGCGCAAATTGTAAGAATATTTAAACTGGACCTTGTGAAAGAATAATGGAAGTGATTCAAAACGTAGTAAAACAATCATTAACCCGGCGCCAATGATGTGGAAATAATTACTCCTTATCAATTTGACCCAGATGTTGTGAGCATCTTTGTATGAGAAGAAACTTGTATGGTTCACGGTCAATATAGCAAAAATCAACATTTCCTCATGTTCTCTCCATCTGAAGAGGTCATAAATAATAGGGGTTAAAGTATTAAATTGCCGTTTTATTGTCATAGGTACTTCGAATTGACATAGTTTGAGTTTTCAACCTTCATGGTTTGAGATTTTTGAGTGAAACTTTTTTCACATGGTACCTATGGAGTTCTTCTTTTAAAAAATGTGCAACATTCGATTATCGACTTTCAGTTGTTTTTTTTATTCAGCTTAGACAAGAAAGATGGATACTTCGAAAATTCGAGTGATTTTAGAATACGAGTTCCGACGCGGCAGAAACAGCTCGCAATATCAATGTTGCGTTTGGAGAGGGGACTGCTAATGAACGCACCGTGCGATTTTGGTTTAAACGCTTTCGTGATGGAAACTTTGATTTGAAAAACGAACCACGTGAAAGACCGCCCAAACAGGTGAATAACAATGAATTGAAAGAGATGATGGAAGCCGATCCGTGCCTACACAGGAATTAGCGGCATGGTTTAACGTTACCTTACCAACAATATTGACTAATTTGCGTCAAATGAATAAAATAAAAAAATACGAAAAATGGGTGTCTCATGATTTGAATGAATGAATGATTATAACTTTATTGTACACCATAAAATAAAATAAAATAAATAACAGTAGAAGATAAGATACTTAACTAAATGCACAATGGGCGGCCTTATCGCTAAAAGATTTGACTGATCTGCAGAAAGAAACGCGTGTTGAAACTTGTGTTGCCTTGTTGAATCTAAACAGAAATGAAAGAATATTGGATCGAATTGTGACATGTGATAAAAATGCAATGGCTGACCCCAGGTCAAACGCCGCAACAGTGTCCTCAAGCAAAGCTTACAAATAAAAGGGTAATGGTAACTCTTTGGTGGTCTCAGCATGGTGTTATTCACTATAGCTTTCTCCGATCTGGTCAAGCAATAACTGCATATGTCTGTGCCGAACTCCGAACAATGATAGGAAAACTAGCAGTGAAACAGCCCCGACTCATGAATCGAACTTCACCATTATTGCTCCATGATAACGCGAGACCTCATACAGCACGAGAAACCGTTTAAACTCTACAGGAAATGCAATTACAAACCATTCGTCACCCTCCGTATTCGCCAGACCTTGCTCCAACGGGCTACCTTTTTTTTCGTGATTTGGACAATTTTCTACGTGATAAAAAGTTTTTATCTCAGGAGGCAGTACAAAATGCTTTCACACAGTTTGTCGAATCTAGATCAAAAGAGCTCTATCGCAAAGGCATAAATGACCTTCCTATTAGATGGCAGCAATGTATAGATAATAATGGTAACCATTTTGATTAAATAAATATGTTAAATTAAAAAAAGCTAATTTCAATTTTTCAGTACAAATCGGCAATTTCATACTTTAACCTCATGACAGCGGTAAGGTTTTTGTGTGCCAACTGTTGTACCAACAATTACTGAAAATAACCTTACCATTAATAGTTAAGCGAGCTTTCTACTGCGAGATGCACGTCGGTGGACAGCGTGCTTTAAATTTCACATAGTTTAAACTGTCATTGATCACTGTAAAAAATTGCATGTGATTGCTACCGTAAGTAACCTGTTTGCACAGAACTGATGGTTTTAAATATTCGGAGTTTAACATTCATAATAGTCTCTTGAAGGAGGATCACGAAGAAAATCTTTGAAACATGTTCTTGTGAATATAGAGGTAGTTTCTTTGAGATGATTGGAAAATGTATTGCGGTTCACATGCTTCGTATCATTCGCCCTCGTACGCGAGTATCTCAATCTTCAAAGGGGTATTGGAAGTATGCCTGTTATTACTATCTATATGGTTTGGAGAATTCCTTTGTAGTTTTAAAGTATTCGACGGATTATTCACTGAAAGTGAATTCGCCAAGAGCGCTATGCTATATTTTTTTATATTTGACATGACGAGCTATGCTGTAAGTGTATTGTAACATGTGTAACTGCGGCATAGTAGCTCTTATGTCAAGGCATAAGTAAAGGAAGTTAAGTCTAAGGATGGTGGGATAGAACTAAGGATGATACGGCAGGAAGACTGGGGGAACTCTTTTTCCCAGCAGTGGGACGAAGTATGGCTAAAATCCTACCTTCGATCTTGTTCGTAGCATTGTTCGTCTCATGGCCCAATTATATCCGATGTCCCGTAAGGTTCACATCTGAGTCCATTGTTGTTCTTAACTTTCGTCAATGATGTTACCTACTAAAACCGAAAGAGTGTATAAAACTACAGATGTTTGATTTATGCAGAAAATGATCACAAACTTTGGGTCAATTGATAAGGAGTAGTTATTTTCACATCATTGGCGCCGGGTTAGGATTATTTCACTACGTTTTCGATCATTTCCATTACTATCACACAAGGTCCAGTTTAAATATACTAGCAATTAAAAGAGTTAACCGTACACATACATTTCACTTTGTCTTCTGATGTACCACATTAATTGAGTTGCTTGGCGATTATAAAGTCAGTACCACAGATGAACACTTGATCAAAGGTAACGATCCATTTAATTAGAGACTTTGCTACCTACAGACTACAGTCTACAATTGCACATCTGGACCATCCTAGGCACAATCCTTTACTCACTATTTATCTGTAAGACCCATTTAATTATATGAACACAGGAATCCAAATTAAAGTCTGAGATGACTTAGCCTCATAATAGTTACGAATTTACTTATTCCTTGCTAATCAGTTTTTATGATAGTACCCTCGTATTCGTATGTTATATTATAATAATGTAGAAATTTTATAATAGAAAGGTAATTGAAAGGTGTCATCTGTAATATAACACATTTACAAGCGATTTAAAATTAATGTACTCAAGTAAGTCAATTTAACATTCTTTAAGAGAAATAAATGTCCTTAAACTGATTTAGACCTACAGGATTAATACATTACAAATCCTTAGCGACTTTCTTTAAAATCATCATTTCAGCCGTAAAACGTCCACTACTAAACTAAGGCCTCCCTCATGGATCTCCATGAGGGGTAGTTGCCATACTCACCACGCTTGGCAAGCGGGTTGGTGAGCGCAGTACGGGATGTTGATATACGGATAGACGCTGCTGCCCATCTTTCGGAGGTGTCCCTTAGCAGGCTCTTACTGCATCCACGGGTAGGAGAGGAGAGTATCATTCTACTGCCGGCACCCCACGGCTTCTTTAATAATATGTTTGCTTAGAAGTCACCGTACTTATGTCGAACCTACATGGCATGTACATCAGAAAGATAATAATGCTTAAAGTCACACCCACACCCACTGCTGGTGAAGACTATATCTTTATTTATTGTCTTCCAGCAACCTTGACAACATAAACGGGCTCATATATCTCAACTAACTGCTGCCGGCGGCTTTGTTTATTTTTATTTTATTACATTCTATGTATAAATTAACTATCCACACAAATTATTTTTCAATTTAAACTGGTAGTTCCTGAAAAACAAGTTTATTAGCATTCTATATAATATTAGTATAGACACAAAATATATTTAAGCTCTCTATTGTTCTGCGTCAAGAGAGCAAACTTACAAATACAAACAAAACTCTTTGAATTAAATCAAAGCACTTATTACAAAACAAATCTCGGCTACCCTCAGCGAGTTCTAATTACGTTAACTTCTTTCGGGTCCAGTACAAATTCAGAATGGCCTGTAAAGAGTGAGAATTTGCATCGAAAATATTTCTCGTCAACAATTAGCTCTTTGTCTGGGGGCCGGGTCGGTTTTAACGACGTTTTAAAAGATTCCAGCACCGGGGCTTATCTTAAGCGTGGTCTGTTTGTCATAAAAACCCTTTATTAAATTTTAGATGTTTTAACGAATAACAGAAATAAATAAGGCTTCAGTTTACAGCGCGGTACTTTTACGAGGGAAAATCGTTACGAATTTAAGACCTCCTTCGAATTTATTGAATCTCAAAAATGTAATATCTCTTCTATACTGTCCCTATGACTATTTTTAACTGACTTAAAAAAAGGAGGTAGGAGGAGGTCTCAAGTATACTATTTTATAAATTTTGAAAATAAAATCTTTGTTGTATACGAACCGATTTGAAAATTATATTTTTGTTTTCATAGATAAGCAGGTAGGTACACTACGAGACTGATCCTATTAGATAGTTATTGCATTTCTACTAACTGTTATTGTAACATATTATGACCCGCGCAACGTCGTTTGAAACTTTCTTTGTTATGAGCCATGAACCACTTGAGAACCATTAAAATAAATGTTTTTGGGGTTACGTACCACAAAAGTAAAAAACGGAACTCTCATAGGATCCTTTGTTGTCCGTCTGTCTGTCAGGATCTCGGAAACGCGTGGAGGTATCGAATAGAAACAGTCCTTTGAAGCTGTATAAAAATCAAACTTCTAACGTAAAACAAGATACGGCCGTTTATGGCACAAAAAACGTATATTTCGAGACTCTCAAGGGAATCAAACTTTATAGGGTACTTTCCGTTGACCTATAACTATGAAATTTGGTAAGTAATATCATCTTATGCTCCAAGTACTACAGGGGAAAATCTCAAAAGTATACATTTATAATTCAATAAAAAAATAGTCCTTAAAAAGTACGTAATCAATCATCGAGATTAAGCAACCAGTCGTAAAGCGTCCAGAACACAGGCCTCCCCCATGGATCTCCATGAGGGGTAGTTGCCATACTCACCACGCTTGGCAGGCGGGTTGGTGAGCGCAGTATGGGATGTTGATACATGGAAAGACGCTGCTGCCCATCTTCCGGAGGTATCCATTAGCAGGCTCTTATCCATGGGCATGAGAGGAGGGGTAACATTCTACTGCCCCGGCACCCAACGGCAAAGTATGCGCTGTCATAATTATATATGAGTGACCAAATCTTTTTGTAGATTTTTTTTGAACATACACAGATTTTTACAGAAGAGCAAAATCAGAAATTGTACATATTTGATTAAACAATATGGTCTTTAAGCAAGAAACGGGGGGGGCTTAATATAAGTGAGTTAGCAGTGTCATGTGGGGTATCGTTTAAAATAGCTTCATTGGCATTTAAACAGTTTTTTTTAATTTTAGCACGTTTTTTATATGATATTTTATAGTTTTCAATTTATGACGAATAATTAAAAAAAAATCCGCTCTTTTATAGTATGTACCTTTGGTGTGGTAGGAGTACCACTTGTCCGGTTTTTTTTATTACCTACGTTAAGAGTATAACATAGGTACTAGGATTTTTCTGCGAAGTTTTTTTTAATTGTGGTGATGTCTCCTTCGATATAAAATCAAATGATAAATCATGTTTAAAACTAAATACTAGTGATGGACGACGTAGGTATTGATTTGGATAATGATTAACCCCTTGTTTATAAAAACACTTTTGCGAATAATGCATTATTTTAGAACATTTTTTTTATTCACGCTTGTGACACGAGATAAGTGCATATTAAATTAATGTACATGTACTTTATACCTACGTGTCAAGTGATTGTTGAAAAGCGTATTATCTCAATACCTGGTATAGTATGAAACGCTTCATACAATTCAATCAACATGAATATTTGAAATTACAATTTCCAACAATACAAGAATTTTTCTTTGACCATAGAAGGTTTATACTAGGCAAACATTTGTGCAAATGTATTTACCATTATACTTATACTGTAAACCTTTATTACTGTAAATAAACATTATTATTATTTTAAATAAAATGTAAGTGCCGTGGGGTGCCTGCAGTAGAATTTCCCCCCTCGCCTAGCCCGTGGATGAAGTGAGAATCTGCCAAGGGATACTTCCGAAAGATGAGCAGCAGCGTCTTCGTATAACAGTATCCCGTACAGCGCCCGCCTGCCTAACGTAATAATTAAGGCAACACCTCATAAGCAGTACTCAAAGATTTATGAGGGAGGCCTATGTCCAGCAGTAGACGTCCTACGACTGAGATGCTGAAGTAAAATTATCATAAAAAAGTTTATTCTTCTATTCACCTAACAATAACTGCAAATATCAATCGTTCTGTTTTCAGCGCAAGTCTCTTTCACAGTGCATCAATAGCCGTACAATAGCTGGTATTTAATTTAGTCGCTCAAAGCACATTGTTTGGATGTCAGTGTATTAGCAAACAAAGCTTTTCATGTTCGCTCACTTCCACAGCAATTGTTTGTTTGATCAAAGAGAGGGCCAATTCAATATTATCAATTCAATCCTAGTATTATAACTGCGAGTGCCGTGGGGTGCCGGCAGTAGAATGTTACCCATCCTCTCATGCCCGTGGATGCAGTAAGAGCCTGCTAAGGGATACCTCCGGATGATGGGCAGCAACGTCTTTCCGTATGTCAACATCCGGTACTGCGCTCGCCAACCCGCCTGCCAAGCGTGGTGAGTTTGGCAACTACCCCACATGGAGATCCATGGGGAGGCCTGTGCTCAGTAGTGGACGTTTTACGGCTGAAATGATGATTGCGAATGACATGCCGTGGGGTGCCGGCAGTAGAATGTTCCTCCTCCTCTTGCCCGTGGATGCAGTGAGAATCTTCCAAGGGAAACCTCCGGACGGCAGCAGGAGCGTCTTTCCGTGTATCAACAGTATGTACTGGGCTCGCCAACCAGCCTGCTAAGTGTGGTGAGTATGCCAACAACCCCTCATGATCAGTACTTAGTGATTAATGAGGAAGGCCTTTGTCCAGGAGTGGATGCCTTACGGCTGGAATAGAACTGCGAATGTGAGTTTGTTTGTAACGCTTTCACGTCTACGCCACTAAATCGATTTAAAACATATTTTACAAACATATTTTTAGAAAGCATGATTAGCTATCATAAGGTATATTATAAAAATCACGTCTGCATGATGTAACTGCAAGCTACATAGGCTTACGCTGCTTGGGTTACTATCTCGGGTTATAATACGCCCTGTATAACCCGAGATAGTAACTCCAAAGGGGGGGTTATCCCATGCAAAAAAGGAGTTTTTAAGGGAAAAAAATCTATAATTCTTATACATTTTTTCAGTTATTTTATATATCAGTGGGGTTTTTATGTATTTTTATTTGCATCTGTACGGCAACTCTGCGGAGGTCAATAACCCTGTGAATGATCAGCTGACGCTTAGCTTGACATCACTCCTATAATCAGTTAAACTCTAGTGGTCTTTCCTTGAATTAAAATCACCGAATCCTGAAAATTCGTAGAACTACAGTTATTGTTCCTCAGTGTGGTCAGATTCACCCCCTTTCGGTATACATAATATTATAATATTATTATAATATTGACACTTATTATTGCTTACAATATTGACTATAGTATGATAAAGTATAGTATGAATATTCCGTTATTCACAGAAGCACAATCACGCTCTCAAAGGGCCTTTCGCATCGTCACAGATGAGATATCTTAACCAAAGGCGTAACTATAACGCATCGGACTGATTACGTTGTCAACTGAATGGCAGTGTATTCAGATACACAAAGCTTTGTATGTAGACAGTATAACGTTCTGTAGAATGTGCTATTTTAGACCAATGATATTACCTAAGTACCTACAAAATGTATAAAGTACACTCAGCTACTATGCGAAAGACGTTGAACCACTACTGCTAATCGTCACTTTTACTTTCGTAGCAGTTTATTATACAACAAAATAAACAAAATTCCAGTTATTTACCCGCTAACTCTTAAAAGATGCAAAATCAAACGCTCACTCTGACTTCAAACCTTGACATAGGGGGAAACAGAGTATCTACTGTCGACAAGGATAAGATTGGGCATACACTATTTGTATTTTAAGTACATTTATATGTTTTAGTATATACACATGTTGAAGTAATTCTTAATTTATACTGTTATTATATAAATATTACTTATTATATTACCACCCTTTCCCATTCACAGTATTTCTTACTAGTTTATTACATTTATTTTTTAATTACATTTATTTTCGAGTGAAATTTACCGCTTATATAAAGGGTATGAATTTATTAATTACTATTCTTATTATATCCTTTTATCTCCTTCTACTCCTTCCTACCTCAAAGATCGTTTTAAATTCCTTCACAACTCCCATCCCCGTTCCCTTCGGTCTTCTGATTCATCTAAAAACTCCTTTCCATACTTCCCCCAGTTTTATGGCGATTCCTTCACCATACAATCAACAAGAACTCTGGAACGCACTTCCTGTTCCCATACGACATTCCAAAACCCTTCACATCTTTAAAAATCGGGTTCATCAATTTTATCTGGATTCCCTTGATAAGTTTCCTAATTAAGTAATATTAGTATTAGTTTATTTTTAGAAATATGTACATATGTATTTTATATCTTATTAGTACGCCACCGTCATATACTTTGTCATATCCTGTCCATCCAAAGGTTGCCTGGAAGAGATCGCTCTTAGCGATAAGTCCGCCATAATACATTAATTTGTTTTTATTTCTTATGTTTTTGTGTTATTTTTAAGTTGGTATGCAATAAAGTAATTATCATTCATTCATTCATATTGAATAATAAGATTTGTTACAAAAATAGTAGATATGCTACGTATATTAAATCACCAAGAAGAATTTGGCTCTGGCACTTCGCCGTCCGTTCTCTTGCTATGTTCGCTCGGCTCGTGCGTTGTTGCAGGACAACCAGAACCTTACCTAACTTGACTAGGTATATTTATATACTATTTTAAAACCAATATAATATGGGGATAATGGATTATTGCAGATTAGTGACAAATATATATAAATTTAGGTGACAGAACATGTGTTTCCTTATAGAAATATGTGGCCATGCTTGAAATTCTATCCTCTCAGGCCCATAGTAGTAACATTTTGCAGCTGGTATGTTTGTTTGAACTCGTTTTTATGCATATTAAAATGCCGTTATTTCTGTGTCACTGAACTTTTGTAAGAACGAACCAGCTTATCAAACAAAATGCATCGTTATTTGCCTTTGACTGTAAACTTAAATCAGATCGTAGAATCAAAATTTGTCGTTCACAAGTTCGTTCGCGTTTGATTGGACTAGTCGAAGGGGTTTATGTTTTGTTCTATTCTATATTTGAATGTTTGTTTGGGTTTCGTTTACGACCTCGTTTTGTGTTCGTGTATAAACATGGCCAGTTTTCATATAAAATATTTGGTCATTAAAACGTTCGATTATAACTTTATTCGTCATCTTTGTTACAGAGAAGGGGGTTTTATAAATTAACTCAAAATTCAATTCTGTTGCTCAAAAATTTTGAGTTTTTTTTATTGACGTTTATGGTTTTATCTTTGGCGCGTAGCAGGCGCTGCAATTGTGTGTAGACTGATAACGTATCTCACGACAGCTTCGCAACGGGCGTAAATCTCGCTAACATCGTTGTGAAAGGTTAATTTTGTATTAGATAACAACAAGAAAATGAAAATACATCCTTTTTTGTATTATATACTAAACTCAAAATGTCCTCTTTCCGCTGTCATACGTCTGACATACATCAAAGAATAAACAAGCATCTCCAAAAAGCAGGAGCAAACCATTCAGTTATGCGGGTAAAGACCTATCATTGAATAAATGACTGTGCATTTGACAAACGAGTATTCTCTGATATAACCGTCGAGCACAATGATCTTCCCCAATGTATTATATATTATGTGTAATGTAGGGCTCTGGGGATACGGGAAATGTACCGCGCTGAGCCTTGAGGAAGTATCTCGTAGCTTTCTCACCTCAAATATTTACTGTCCGAAAAAGTATTACCAAGTATTTTATCGAACTGGCGTTCTCTGGGAACATGAAATAGGATGAGTAGCATTTAACTCTTATAATGGCATTAAGGGCTAGATTTTTTCGGTGTAAACCCAGAGTACCTCCAGAGAAAGGACATAATAATAGATCTGGCTACTTTATACAAACTTAAGACACGATACGAAGATTATCAAATTGGTAACTAAAGTTTTCTTCACCCGAGTTTTCTATAACTGGGTTCCCGGAATCAAGAATTATTAAATTGAACAGGCACATTATATCAACTCGAATGTTGAGATAAAACGCTATATTGTAAAATAAATATGCGTTGGGAAAGACATAGGGGTACAGCGTCCTCCTTATTAGAATCACAACATTGTGGGCACCGTATATAAACTTGTTTTTCTTAAATCTCTGTGTGCTCTATTATGGCGAATCTTGTTAACATTTCAAATCATTTCTCTGTACCCGAGAATAATGAGTTCTTTGTTTTCATTTGAAACTCCGGTGACTTTTGTTTAATGGAATGATAATACAGATGCTGCCCTCTATGTAGTGAAGGCCGAGGATATTGTTGTTAAGCCGCAGGCAAGTCACTTTAGTTCCAAGGGTAATTTGATTATTTTTCTTCTACAAAAAAAGCTTTCACAAACGAAACTGTCCAGTCTTAATGTTGATTTATGCCGTTTGAAATTCACTTTTCTGTAAAGCAATTTCGAGAACGAGTTTTTTGTCGTTCTAGGGTTATTAAGAGAAAAAATACCTCAGAGATTTTTAGTGTTGTTTCAGTAATTGCTATCCAATTAGGCAGCTAAAACAGTTGGGATGTTTTGTAAAAACATTCTCCCTAAATTACTATAAAGTTTTCTTAACGGAATATTATGTAAACAAATTTAATTACATCCTTGAATTAGCCACAATGGCCCGGGTCGTTGTGAATGCCAAACTTTGGTAACCTCAACTTTGTCCGAGTAAACTTCGCCTGTATGTTAAGAACCGAAAGTATTTTCCAAAATGCCGGTTTGTTCAGTGAGATAAGAAGTGAGTTTTGATAGAAAATTCGGCGTTGTCAAACTTTGACTATAGCTTCAAACGTGCATCTTTTTCTTTTTGAACAGAAAATGTTTTATGCTGGTTTAGATTTCTACTTTATTATTTTGTTTTATATTCAGCGTTGCTGTCCTACTGCCTCCCTTCTCTCCTACTCCTCGCAGCATAACAAAATAACATATTATTCCTCATATCAACGGTAAAATATAACATGATTATGGTATGTCATCAGGTCGTAGAAGTGCTACGCAGACTTCGTAGCAATCCTCGTAGCAATTTTCGTAGTCAACCGCCGTAGGCATTCACTTTATTCGCAGGTTCACTGTGTAGTGAAACGTAGACAGACGTAAATCACTGATGATAACATACTCCATATTTTACTACGCTTCTACGGCTGAGATCTGCTCCCAAAAGTCATAGATTTTAATGTAAACAAACGGCACGAGCAAAACTTGCGCAATTTATCAAAAACTATCTAATCAATTCCGGAACGAAGCCCCGTTTAATATCAAATCCTTGCCGCAGATTCTGAGGGCAGCTATGTCACTGCGCAATATGCTCATTTATAAGGGTCGATACGCGGAGCGGTTACTCGTTTTTGAGAACAGTTGGTAGATTCAGATATACGGGCCACTTTTTTTTGTATACAATCCCAGGTCCAGCTGTTTCGGAGATTACCGTGAACAAACAGACAGACAGACAAAATATTTAAAAATTGTATTTAGTTATAGGTATTGCATACACTTAACATTTTATTTTTATATTTGCATAGGTAAAATAAAATTATATTATTGGACAGTTTCTAATAATATATTTTATTGTATAAATTGAGCACCTTGAGGTGTCTTAGAATTTCTCAAGTTATACAATTGACAGGTCACAGCAGATCCTTCCTTATACAGTGGATAATTTATATGCCGCCAGAGTGCCTTCTGCTACTACCACGGCAAAAGCACCGTCACGATGTTTTGCTTTGTCTTTTGTAAACAATGAGCTAAGCTCTAAGTTTAGAAAAACTCATCTGCGGTTAGATATTCAAGCTACAGCTAACGAATAAAAAATATCGACTAATTATGCACTTTAGGCTCGTACTAAGTATCTTGGGGATTGTTTTATAGAAAACTGTATATATATATATATGTATATGACATACTGCCAAGCGTGGTGATTATGGCAACTCCTGGCAAACCCCTCATGGAGATCCATAAGGGAGGGAGACCAGTGTTCATCAGTGGACGTTTAACGGCTGAATTATGATGATGATGATGATATATGCTCTACCACTGGGCGTACAAATAATTTCAATCGACGCTAGCTTTTTTGGCCAATTTCATTTAGCTTCATCTCATCATCTTGTAAACTAACTAACAAAATAATAAAATTATGTGCTGAAAAAAGGATCATTGTAATATTAAACCTTGATTTTATTAGTTTTTTCTATAAACCATTAAAATTATTATATAAATATAAGTATTTTTCTGGCCTAAGCCCATCTAATCCTACTGCTGGAGTGGGATCAGATTGGCTCATAATAATAAAAATATTTAGTTTTTGGCTGGTAGTTTACAACTATAGAGGTAATATATAACTAAACTAGCTATTTGAATGTTACTTATTCCACGTTTCACTCTAAGGTTATTTGTGGACTAAAATTACGGCATTGTGATAAATAAATTGTTATTAATGACCAAAACGCGCCCTACTTGCGAATAATAATGGCTCATTTTAGGGATAAATTTCTGATTTGAAGGTTGGTTTGTCTAAATTTTAAATTGAAGTCGGCGATTTCTAAAGTCATTCATCATTAAACTATGAATTTAGGAAAGCCTACTTAACAGGCAATTAAATTCATAATTTATCAACATTTTGCGTTGTTAAAAATCTATTGCAAAGTGTTAAAAATATTGAAATTAAATTAACACTCATAAGAGTGCGTCGTATGTTTTGATATGAATATGAAAGCACTTTCCAACATATTCACTTAATCCTCATTTAATGAGGTACAAACACTCTCATCCGCCGCAATGAGCGTTGCCGTAACATCATACACGGCAGATAATCTGCTTTCTGCATTAACTTGTAAAGTGCCCTGTTCCATATGTCCTCGGTAAAAGGGTTCCTTTCTATTCATACGGAGGATACCTACAACGAGATACTCTTTTACGATTCAAGCAAAAACACGGCAAACGCAGCCGAAAGATAAACCCTCTGGTTGTGCGAACGTTGTTGAATTTTACGATTCCGCTAAGCCGCCTTAAAGTCGAGCCCTTCCTGAATATTTTGATTTATTTATAGGCGTGAAAGCGTAAAAGGGTGGTCCAAAAACAATATACACAGCTGCTCAGCTGGCACTCATAGGGACACTTAACATAATATGCGTCTATGAATAAAGTTTCATGACGTTTCGTATTCTTTCCCGCACAAACAGCTCGGTTTCCGACTCGCTGCCGCCGCCCAGGCAGCGCACGGATGGGCCTTTGACTGTTATTATAATTACTCCGCAAGTTATTATTATCGTCTTAGCAAATTTCGCAGAAACTCAAACAAATTTGCGGCAGTGCCATTTTATACTTAATTCATTAGGTAACATAACCGTGTGAGAAGACTCAGGTAGCATTAAGCGCTGCCACTCGCGCCTCTAACACTTCATTGTGATGCTAATTTAGGGCAGCTCTATGAATATGGGGGAGTCGCTCCCGACGCGCGCACTTTTTGCCTCACCGCGCTAAATTAATTTGAATAATACCTCCGATAGGCAACGAGCTCCGGTAAAATGTCTTTTATATGAGTTTTCGACGTGAATACGAACGCAAATATTTTTTTCCATTCACAGCTTAAGAATGGCCTAAGTGCGAGTACGTAGAAAGGGGAAACTGGATTATCTTTTCATTTAGTTGTTTTTCGTGCGGCGACTCAAAGGTACGAAATAAATTAGAGTTTGGAGCGGAGGTTGTAAATCTTTTTTACATCTCATAGTGTAAGTAGAAATAATGTTCCATTAGACAATGAAGCACAATGCGGTCGGGACGGCGGCCGATAAAATAAATTCCACTTAGTAGATAATCACGACCCTGAAGCGAGTGTCCATGTGCTCAGGCAGGTAATGAGGTGAGCAGACGAAATGCGCGGCTCGCCAGCCGGCGGCGGGTC
The DNA here is from genome assembly GCA_963082625.1 of Pasiphila rectangulata. Classification (NCBI taxonomy): domain Eukaryota; kingdom Metazoa; phylum Arthropoda; class Insecta; order Lepidoptera; family Geometridae; genus Pasiphila; species Pasiphila rectangulata. The sequence continues at coordinate 9,199,647 of OY720240.1, forward strand.
CGCGTCGCCACCCAATCCGAACCTCGAATGCACTTGGGCGTACGTGCTCGTAATAGGAATTACTCAGGCAATTTTTAAGTAAGTAAGCCTTTCTCGCTGCAACACTCACGGTTATTCAGCCGGTCCCCGTATGCTGGAGCACTTAAAGGAGGTAAAGCCACTCCTAAACAAATGAAAGAGCTTTCGTTCGTCGTTTTTGCCTCACGGCAATCCGCTTTGCTAAAAGGCGGTGAAAATTTAATGCAAGCTGTGTATGACGTATTCGCCGGGTCTTATCGTATCGGATTTGTGCAGCCCGTAGAGCAGGTTTGGTTCGATACATTCGTTAGGAGCCGAAACCAAATGTCAGCCATTTTCAAAGCCACAATGATTTTATTTATTAACCGAGAAGGAATTGTTCTCAATGCAAAATAATAATAAGCATAAGCAAGCAAACTAAGCTGCTTAGAAAATCGCTGTGATTTTTCACTTCAATTAATTTGATTTGTTTAATTTAACTCATTTAATTTACGCGTAAATTACGTCTCCGATCGACCTCCTCTTAGCTTTAGAATTTTTCTCCTAATCCTCTTAGGTTTAAGGTTCCTTTTTGGACGTAATTGTTTAGTAGATGAATCGTCGCGTTGTGCCGTTTTGTGTAATGGGCTTTTTAGCCTACTCACAATACGGCGGGCTGTAATGTAGACAACGTTGATTTGATAAATGAGTGGAGTTTTCGCATGAAAAGACTAACGTTTTCGTTGGACGATGTTTTTTACGGAACCTGCGGAGTTCCCACACCGGTGTCCGTGTCGTGAGCCTTTTATCCTTAGTTCTTGCTAAATATTTTACGAGATGAATTCTGACATTGTATTTTTGGACGAACATTTTAAAAGTTTTAGATCACCTACACGTGAGGTTACGGGAAGGTCTCAAGAGTTCGTCTGTCGTCATTTCGTGGGAATGTCTTTTATCTTTTATGTGAAATCCTAGATCTCAATAAACAGCCATAGTTTTGTTTTTTCGTTTTCATCGTTCATGTGCAATTGCTAGAAGTCAAACCTGTCATGACTTTTTATTTTAATAATTTGCCCTAAGCGAGCAAAATTTTCCTGCCTATGTAAAAAGGTTAATTAAAAATATCGTTTTGCCGCGCTGTAGTACGCTGTAGTTTAAACCCTTAAGCGAAAGCTTAACGAGCTTGTGTTATATGTAGTACTAGATGGTTGGTAGAATACCTAAACATATATTTTTTTGTAAATACATACTATTATTCAAAGTAAAATGCCAAAATCCGAGACAGATATCTGCAGAAAGCAAACATTTGTCCCCCTGTGGAGACCGAATCCGCAGCCCCTTGCCTCTCTGCCGGTAATTAGACAAACCGCGCTACGGAGGTCGTGAAATATGCCCGCACATCATGTATAAATATTTTCTATGAAATCAAAACATACATTTCAATCCCTCCACGACCGGTTTTTTTTTATTGTTGACATTCCAAAACTACCCTCAATAACCTTAATTTATATGTCAGGTTTAGTGCTAACCGCGTTGTGTTGTGTGTTTACCCACACTGTTTGCTTTATCCACTGTCATCTATATTATTTGAACAAGGAATGAGGTGCCATTTCACTTCTGCGAGCAGGGATATCCCGTTAGTTGATGAATCACTTATTTACAAATGCTTCATTGCTTTTGTAGATTATTCAAAACCTAAGTATTATACATACTTAAGGATTTAAACTACAGCGTATTACAGCGCGGCTTAACGAGTTTTTAATTAATAAGCAAATTGGATAATTTTTGGCATGGGAATAATTGTTTGTAAACCAAATTACCTAATGCAAGTATTAAACTTGTGCATTACATGTTCCTTGCCACTCAAAATCTTCATCATCTTTTTTTCTATGTATGATAAGTATTTATTTAAAAATATATATTTAAGTAGTAATGTCCTACCTAAATGTGGTTAAACACTATAAAATTAACAAACTATAGAATAAGCTATAGCGACATTTTTAGTCATTGCTACTGAATGCAACTTCTGACAATGAACAGGAGAACCCTAGTAGTTACCTGTAGATGGCGCTCTTCGGTTGCTCAAAGCGACATCACCTTATCAAGAATTTCAGCGGGTCCCGACATGGGTTCTGTAGCTTAGCGGTCAAAGCACTTCCGGCTTAAGGAAGCGTCAAGTATCGGTTTGACGGACGTGGTTTCGAATCCCACCGGAACCGTAGATTTTTTCATAAGGTTATTCATTTCTTTAAAAATGTTCTATCTAAGTGTGGTTAAACACCATCAAATTAACAAACAATGGTTATTATCGTATCTAAGAGAAAACAGAAATATCGTGACTGTTGCAAAACCTGAAATCACGCTTTTACAACTAACAGCTCAAAGCTTTAAACCGTCAGCAAGAAAGGCCAAGTTAACCCGCAACGCCACAGACTTGTCCTAATAACCCGGTACAATAGTGGCCCTAAGCAAACAAGAGTCGCTTATTGCTACTCGGCACTCCGCAATAACAGAGGCACAGAGGTAAAAACAATAGCCGACCGAGCGAGTCTCCTTGTGATTGCGTCGCGACCGTATTGTTCCCATTACATTGCTCGGTTTGTCAGGCCGCAGTTTCCAGCTCAACCTCATTGTAATTTTATGGAATGCGTATTAATAAACAATCTCTTTTCTTTACAGGTAAGATCCCTGTGGCTGAATTGTAACTTTGACCTAGTCAAACCTGATGTGAGTCATACTTTTGAATTGCAAATGAAAAGTTCACCCGGTCGCTTTTTGACAGTTGAATTCGAATAATGAATAATGATGCTGGATTATATTGCCGTAAACTGTAAACGCAGTGTCAATTTGGCAGAGTTTACAATCGGTCTGAGGCTTCATCGCTGATCCACATTGAGCCGGATTTGCTCGCGATTGTTATTGTTCGATATTGTAGCGCAATTTTCTAAAGTGTCAAATACCCAGCCACCGCGTTATTGCATGATTAATTTAAATCTCAACGCCACCGAAACATTATTATACAACCGCACGGCTTAGTCCTAATAACCGTAATAAACATCAACGGTAACGAGCAATAGGCAGCGATTCGTGCTGATGTTACACTGTTTTTATACACGACCGGTACATGGGAAAGCTTTCTAATTGCCGGAACAATGCTGAGCCGGTTATTTGCCGGCGGCATTGTTTTTGTCCGCGCTGGTTCATTTTACCCCACCTTCCCCCGGACGGGAGATTAATGGAATTTAAATACGCATAGCCTTTGTGCTCGGCTTTACGCGTAATTTAGGTAAGCGAACACCGGCCCCGTGAGTCGGCGTTTTGTCGGCAATCTTACACCGCACTCCCAGGCGACTTCTCAAACATGTACAATCATGCATCAACCCCTCTGAACGTCTGACAAAACCACGGTAGGACCGTGGTTTTGTAAAGCTAAGAGTTCACCTACATTTTAAAATTCGTCCTATCCCGTTCCGGTTAAAGAACAAGGCGGACAAATTGATTTCCATCAATCCGTTTTTAAACTTTCCTGTAATTACCACTTTTAGTAAAAGTCTAATGCATTATTGATAACACCCCTATGTTGGCGCGGTGAAAACTGTTATTATTTCGTATTTTGGTGCGTCCCCTCAGCCGACGTTTCGTTCAATAACATTGTTTGTGCTCATAGCACTATCAATCATCCGCTGTGCCTAGACACGTCGAGAAATAAAATGTATTTGTTTTATTGGGGTTCTTAGCTATTGATTTTTGGTAAAATTATGGCTGTCGTATCTACGAGATACACGCCGCTCGTTCATTTTGTTTGTTAATTTACTGTTGAGTGTTGAGTTTGTTGCTTCTTTCCTTAATGTTCGTTCGATAGTTCAATATATTCTCGATTTTATTCTTTAACATAATGAGTGACTATTACGGGTTATTTTTCGGTTACCATTTATGTCAATGTATCCATAACAAATCAAAGTCAGAAGTCAGCTTTAAGCAGTCACTTTGAACCCTTGGAAACATACATAACCTTAGTGTAAGTAATGGACTACTGGGTAGATGCTGTGCACAGCAAAGGTACATGGAGCGTATCAATCAGCCGAAGACAATTCTGTCGTCGGTGAATGCTGCAAATCCATTAACATAATTGAGCTGCTTGCATCCGGACACTTCACGGTCCGCATGGCCGTCTTTGATGGCATCGTCTAATGAGAACCGCAGCGCTTGCTCTACTGCATATTTACCAAAAGGCGAAACATTAGCATATAACATACCATCAAACGTATCCTTATTTGTGGAGGTTGGGAAAATTTTCATAAAACAAATATCATCATACGCTTATGCGAGACAGAGGTAATAGAGCCTATATTGCAGTTAGCATCTTATTTTAGGTTCTTAACGTCACTGCTGGGTAATGAATAGTGTAAAATGTTCTGCCGCTATAAATCGGATGAAGAATATATGATCCCTGACAAATCGATAGCATCGTAAAGATTTCATGTATCAGCACTTTATATGATGGCGGGTTGTATGAAATCAAAAGGTCCAATTTCCCGCTTTGACATATTCTGTACTTTCATTCAATCGCCGAGAACTGTTCATTCGCAACCCAAATGGTATGCTCTACAAATTGATTGCGAAAAATGGATATACTTATCATAAATCCCTGCTTTACCTAAATCGTTTCAACCGTAAAACGTCCACTACTGAACACAGGCCTCGCTCATGGATCTCCATGAGGGGTAGTTGCCATACTCACCATGCTTAGCAGGCGGGTTGGCGAGCGTAGTACGGGATGTTGGTACACGGAAAGACGCTGCTGCCCATCTTCCGGAGGTATCCCTTAGCAGGTTTTTACTGCATCCATGGGTATGAGCGGAGGGGTAACATTCTATTGCCGACGATTTTACCTGAAGCCAATTAATATTTTTTTTGTGATTTTGTGGGATTTCAGATAGGTGGTTTGGGTTTCTTAATGACTCCTGGTTTTGGTTTCCTGTTTGTAAACCATTCACCGCGCTTTAAAAACAGATAGGCTATATTGCAATTAAACTCTTATGATTTATTTCGTTTCGGAGGATGTCTTATTCTTTGTTTGGTTTGTTTGAGATAGCAGTAGATTTTGGCTTTCAGCTGACGAGAACATATGTATCAGCAGTCATTAAATGGTCCTTCGACATAACCTGGCGTCTCACTTAGTTATGAACATCCAAATGTTTTCTCTCTTTTTATTGTTTACAACCTTATCGTTAATACTAATATGGCTGTTTTCACCTCTATCCAGCTCACGGAATTTGAGCGAAATCTACGTACCCGGGTACAAATGAATCAAGCCATTAAAATTAATGCCCCCGCTTCCGACCTCGTCAGATTTATAATCACCTTTTAGAGTCCGCACCATTGAATAGTTATTAGTAATTCTCAATGGGCCAGATAATACAATGAAGATAATCTGAATACCAAATTATTTAAGCCTTATAAAGATGGGTCCACAAAATCAATATTACAATTAAAACGACCCGTCAAAAGTTGGCCGAACTAAATACGAACGTGTAGTATATCTCTACTCTATACGTGACACGTGACACTTTTAGCTCTATCAACTCTCAATGATTTAGATATGAAACAAAATAAACCCTATATGAATGAATAAATCAACCGAGCCAGGCCCAGTGAAACAGACACGTTTTCGGTAACAGATTGGTGTAGGTGAGGGTCCGGCCGTCCAACACCATTGACAAGCGACTTTGAGCACTTCATTAATTGCGGCACACTCCAATGCGCGACCGCCTCTAAATAATTCACATACGACTGACCCCTGACTCGCAATCTATACCGTGTATCAAGAAAATCGCCAACCAGTTGACGACTCTATAGGGGGACTAATTAATTTAGATTCGTTTTAATACCCGTGACGTGTCGGCCAACAGACCATTATCGGGATTTAACGGACGTTGATTTATTTCTGAGCTTAATTAATGTTCACTTAAGATTTTTGGCGTAATTATCAGGCGCTTTTCAATGAAAAATATCTACATAGGGAAGTCGCTAAGTTGTAAATCTCAGTCATTAATTTTATTTATTTCAGTTGTAAAACCAACGTTCAGTAATGTCTTTTAAAAAAACATTAATTTTAAACTTTGTTTGTATTTTAACTGATGTAAAAAACAAATATTTTGATGTAATTAAAACGCATAGTTTTTCAGTACTGCACTTATGCAAGTTTTCACAAACAGTATACGAACTGATCCGTCAGACTTAATCACATTGCGTGTTCAGCAAATCAACGACGTAAAACCGGAACTCCGATCCGATTAAATACCTCTATATTTTTAAATTGGAATCCCTCTCGTTGCGGCTATAGCTGGTGATACACTGCATATAAGATAATACATTTGGCTCCCAACAAATTGTTTTTGTATTTTTATTGAATTAATTATTCGCCGAAAATAACAACGGTTTTCACAATATGCTTTCTGCCTAGGAAATGAAGGACGGAAATAAAACAGGCTAGCCCATTTACCCCAACAAACTACCGATAAAACTAGTAAAAGGTTCGATGAATACGTAATATCTTAATCTGAGGCGTCGAATGTCGATTGCGCAATAACAGGAGGTTGGACGAGCAAAAAACAGCTGGGAGCCCACTCGTAACGCTCGTAACTAGAGCCTTTACGCAATTCGGCAACGTCCTAATTGATTCCTCGCCCTTTCGGCCAGACGGGGCGTCGTATTATCGTGCACAGGTGGCTCGGGCTACCCTCCGCGACAGACGACAACAATATCCAGCGCCCCACCTTCTACAACGGATCCTCGACACCCGTTTCACCTTTAATTGTATATCGGAAATTCTTTTTGTGACGTGACCCGATTAGTAATAAACTTGTCCCTTAGCGGAAATGGCTCAATCCCCGTATTCTCGGGCTTGCACCTCGTCCATCCGTGAGCATTTTCCAAAGGTGTGTAAATCGACTGGCTGTTCCCGGAAGTGAAATATGGCGAATCTCTAGTCGATTTGTATGCGCGCCGCACTTTCTCTAAGTAATTTATCTGAAAGTATTTTTGGCCGCAAAGGGGTACGCCGACTCGCGACGTGGTGTCTCCGTTGATTCAATTACATTAAAAGCTTAATTAGTAATATTAGCGAAGTGTCCTCGTTTACCTCACTACTCTTTGATGGTGAACTACTCTGTGAATTTTGTCGAGTTTGTTCGTAAAGTCTTCGCTGGCGGCGACGTCGGGACGAAGTTGCGATGCTTAGATGAAATGTGGCTCGCAATTAGAATAATGGACGGTAACCTTTCTGAAATAAATTACGCTTTCTCTTACTTCGAGGGCACATTTGGCTCGATTATTTTGTGTAAGTAATAGGTAGAGCAATTGTATCTAACGCAAGCTCCTATTAACACTGCTTTGCCCGTTACAAATCTATTGCCGACTTCAGCCAGTTAAGCACTGGTATAAGATATTTTTGAGATAAAATTACACTCATCTCATAAATATCAACAACATTAGTTCCGTAACATAAATAGTTATCTTTGCTTTTACTCGTCTCATATATGTTTGCTGAAAACCCAAAACAACTGCAAATTCTAGCTCTCCTGTCCCGTCTCTGGAGTCCCATTCAGGCCGAACAAGCTCGGTGTATGTATATGTATCTACAGTCTCATGTCGTAGTCCACGTTTCGTATGCCCAAGCCTTTAACCGCCACACTTTACTAGCACAGAGACCTCTATCAAGTTTGCAAATCGCCTCAAAGTTTCTATCTGTTAATTGAAAATTTGTGCCCGTGTTTCCAACTGCCATTCTATTGTTTACTTTTTTTTTACGAAGGTTTTCATTCTAGTTATCCTGACACAGGCTATTAGACATAGTGAGTTCTAAGCAAAACTATCGAAAATCAGCTAGGAATCGATATTTATGTCATCATAATATCTTGATAGACATTCGACTTCATATTACCCACTAAACCAAATTTATTACATCCAAGTATCCATTTCTCCAATATTTTATCATTCTAACACGGAGTCTACACACTCCATCACACACGTAAGATCTTTATATAGCCACGTATTCTTTCAACTGGCCCCGGAGTAAATTAAACCCTTTGTCTTAGAAAGTAAAGTTTGTATTCCCATGTCTAAAAAGAAGACTTGTTGCTGCCCTCGCTTTGGATCAAGTTGTCTTTCTGACTACTTCTGTAACATTTTCGGGTGAACAAGGGAAAAGTGTTTTCGGAGCGACAATATCGCTATTGGTTCGCGGAAACATAATTCGTCGTAAGTTACTTACCATGTGGATATTCTCGATTCTTTGACGCGTATCTAACAGTTAATGTATTTTTACACTTGGCATCCATTTCTAGGTTGTCTCTGTATTTCTTAAAAAAAATAGCAAGGGAAAAGATATAATTACTTGTGTATTTAGCGGGCTTTAGCAGATCACTTAAGAAGTTTTGAGTAGTTTTGGATGGTTCTTCGAATATTTTTCGAACTTTGTCTTGTGGTTTTGTTTACTCAGTGCCTACTTTTTTGCTTTAATTTACCCGTAAAGTTCTATGATGAATTAAATAAAGATAAATTTTCAACTTTAGCCGTGCAAAATATGTAGCGTACCCGAGCTTCCGGATTACGATATGAAGTTCTAAAAGGGGGAGTTTAACCCCTTGAGTATTTAAAGGTCGGAAACAAAGAGCCAGCAACCTTTACTATTTAATAACATAAGTAGGAAGCACGTTACCACCGTTACTTTTAGTAATTGTAAAAAAATACTGAAAATTCGGAGAATACAGCTTGGTTTTTTTTCTTTAAACGTATCTATTACTGATAACTAAAGAGATTTAAGACCTTGTTCTTGGCAGTTGGACGTGGTATTTATTTCTAGCTCGTGTTATCCCAATACACGACAAAGGCCTGAAGGCAGAGATGCGTCAAATTCCAGCTACCGCCGAATAATCGTATTTCGTTTCCGACACGTAAAGTTCGTAGGTTAGGTTATTAAAAAAATCCAGCTACCGCAGCGTCTGCTGAATAATCGTATTTCGTTTCTGACACGTAAAGTTCGTAGGTTAGGTTATTAAAAAAATCCAGCTACCGCAGCGTCTGCTGAATAATCGTATTTCGTTTCTGACACGTAAAGTTCGTAGGTTAGGTTATTAAAAAAATCCAGCTACCGCAGCGTCTGCTGGAGTATCTATCTTATTTCACCCCGTCAATGAAGTTTGAGAAATGCGTCCAATTCCAGCTACCACAGCTTCTGCTAAAGTACCTTATTCGGCATCAACAAAAATTCGAGAGAAGCGCCATAAAAAACTTCCAGCTACCGCAGCTTCTGCCAAAGTAAGGTACATACTTACGTTAATTTTTTTATCACAGAGAAGTAAACTTATTTTTATATTTATTGTATTTATATGTGTTTTAAACTTACAAAAACGATGGGTAAACATAAACGAAACCCTAAACCCCAATAAAAAACACCTTTTATAGGTGCATGATCTAACAAACCGACCAGTCCCATCAGATAACAGTGCAATAAATGGCCTAGAAGCATTGACCGCAAAGTGCCAACCAAATCCATGAAATGCACTAAATTTGTCTGCAATGACCGCTCTAGGGCTTATTGTCAAAACTGCTGCTGCAGTGATTCTGATTAGTTTGACAGAAAAAATATATTGTAACTTTGATCTATCTCTTAGTCTCTACAATTTCTTATTGGTACAGAAGATTTTTATTATAGTTTTTATTACTGTTGATTATTTAAAAGTATTTTAAAGAATATAGTTTTTACCCGCCGCTTCGCCCGCGCAAAGTTAATCTGACATATTTTTTCCAAGTCAAGGATTTTTTATGACTGAGCTCATCAAGTTCAAGGTCAACCTTGATCTAGAAAAAAAAATCCAGCTACCTTTTTTTTTAAACTTTACCTTATAAAAGTAAAATAAGGTCCTTTAGCAGACGCTGCGATAGTCTCGGGACTTAAGTAGCCAATATGCTAATCTGAGCTTATATCTGTAGTTAAATATGTGCAAAGTTTTAGCTCAACCCTTAGCATAGTTTTTGTGTCAAGATGTAACAAAAATTATCATGCAAAGGATAACTGATTAAGTCATATCTATTTTATGTGAACTAATTTTTGGGACAAAAAGTAGCCCATATGTTAATCTTGGTCTACATCTATTCGTGTGCTAAGTTTCAGCTCTACTGTGAAGGTGTAGCAAAGTCAAATTTTCATACAAAAGAAAACTGTTTACGTCATATCTCTAGGAACTCAATTTTGGAACGAAAAGTAGCCTGCGTTGTTCCTGGCCCACATCTATACGTGTGAAATTTCAGCTCAATCCGTTGGGTAGTTTTTGCGTGAAGAGGTAACAAACCCACATACGTCCAAACAAACTTCCGGATGTATAATATTAAAGAGTGATACAGTCATTTATTTAATTCCTTCATTATTTCGTTAGCAATTTCTGAAATAAATTGGGGTCATTGGGGACCCCGTGCTAGCAGTTGTGCGATTTTCGTCGTCCGACTAACAAAGGGTTAATTAATTCCATGGTAAATTGGGTAAACGCTATAAAGCTCAAAAAATACTACTTAATAATAATAAATTCAACATCTCACCTCAATGTATACAATACCCCTGTGAGTATTTTCCTTTTTATGACTTCAAGGTTATTAAATCAATTATGTACAAGTTGAACGTTACCACGTTACGGCGGTAAATAAACAAATATTATCGCGCACCTTATTCCTACTTGCTGCATAAAAAAGTTATAACGTTTTATTTCACTTGAAAGTGACGTTATGGGCCGTAAAAGTTGCGTATCTATTAAGTTGCATGAATCTTGCCGCACACTTAAGTGTGTACTATATAGTAAATATAGTAATGTAGTAACCATATCATAATATATTTTCATAAAACTTTTTAACCAGCTGAAAGAAACGAATGGAATTCCATGTACATACATAGTATTCGATAGTTTACGACTAAATGACGAGACAAGCCGAAGGCCCATCTGATATTAATATTAACCTTTACTGCATACCATACTGCAACTGCAATACCGCGGTGATCACGTTCACTAAACACGTGACCAACTTATTGCATTGCGTCCGTCACTCTGAGAAAGAGTAGCAAGGTCTCGATGTTCCCTTAATTTCATAATTCATCATCATAATTTCAGCTGTAAAACGTCCACTACTGAACTAAGGCCTCCCTCATGGATCTCCATTAGGGGTAGTTGCCATACTCACCACGCTTGGCAGGCGGGTTGGTGAGCGCAGTACGGAATGTTGATATACGGAAAGACGCTGCTGCCCATCTTCCGGAGGTGTCCCTTAGCAGGCTCTTACTGCATACATGAGTAGGAGAGGAGGAGTAACATTCTACTGCCGGCACCCCACGGAAATTTCAAATTTCATAATTAATTTGTATTATAGGTGAAGTCCGTAGACTTCATGTATCGAAATGTTTTTGTTTCGAAGTTACGCTAACAATAAGTATGCGCTTAACATGGGTTTAAATCTCAAACTCAATAAACAATAAATGCATATAATAATGCTGAACATATTACATAAAACCCGAAGCAGAGCTTGCGTTAAGGGTACCAAACGGTTGATACAATACTTCAAATGCATACATAAACACGCTTTATAAATTCACACATAAAGAAATATACACAGACCGGGGACACATACCGGCAAGACATTTGTGCAAACATTTGTTTCCCGGCGAGAATCAAACCATAAAACCAACTGCGCCATGTAAGTTGTCAAAACAATAAATAGGTAAATCCTTACTTATTTCAAAGACTGTTGAATATTGTTACTTTATAATGTCCGTGGGTTTAAACGCAAACATCCCTATAGAACTATGATATAATTTATCCGACATTGTAACCTCAGCTTTTATTTTAAGACAACGTGAAACATTTACGACATCTTAAATCTGCGGCATCCCAAAATGTGCCTTATTGCATCCTCATACACTTTCCTCAAATTGCTGTTCCGTGGTTCCTTGACCATGCTCAGAATTACATAAAATTTTATTAATATATTTTATATGCTTTGTATACAGCATGATTGTATGCTGTACTAACCCGAAAGGTTTTAGCCCATGAAAACAAGTAGTTTTAGAAGGAAATAAAATCGGAAATTCGTTTTTTTTTTCTAATTATTTTATTTATAATTATATTTTAATTATATGCCGTGGGGTGCCGGCTGTAGAATGTTGCCCCTCCTTTCTTGCCCGTGGATGCAGTAAGAATCTGCTAAGGGATGCCTTCGGAAGATGGGCAGCAGCATCTTCCGCGACTTTAACACCCTATACTGCGCTCGCCAACCCGCCTGCCAAGCGTGGCGAGTATGGCAACAACCCCTTATGATTGCGAAACCAAGGACCAGGCCCCGAGTTCCCGGCAGCCCCGCTAGTCGTGGCTACGGTAGCGGCCACGGTAACGGCGGGGCTAGGGGTGCTAAGAATCCCCGGGAGACGGACGGCTACCAACCCCAACGACGACCACTGGCCCTGGTAACACACAACATCCGCACTTTGAGGACAGACGAAAAGAATTTTCGTCCAAAATTCCTCAGTGCCTTAAGACGAAAGTCTACAATCAGTGTGTGTTACCAGTGATGACATATGGAACCGAGACGTGGTCATTCACGATTGGCCTCATGAATAAGCTCAGAGTCGCTCAACGAGCTATGGAGAGGGCTATGCTCGGGGTTTCTTTACGCGATCGAATCAGAAATGAGGAGATACGTAAAAGAACTCGGGTCACCGACATAGCCAAACGGATTAGCACGTTGAAGTGGCAATGGGCAGGCCATGTAGCTCGCAGAACAGATGGCCGATGGGGCCGAAAAGTTCTCGAGTGGAGGCCACGGACCGGCAAGCGTAGCGTAGGACGTCCACCAACAAGATGGGATGATGACCTGGTGAAGACCGCAGGTCGACGGTGGATGCAGATCGCTTCCAACCGCATTAACTGGATATCCATGAGGGAGGCCTATGTCCAGCAGTGGACGTCCTACGGCTGAAATGATGATGATGATGATGATGATATAAGTTGATGTGATTTGTGGTTATTTGTACTTTTAGGTTATCATTATCGTATAATCAGCTGTGGAAGTTAAAACAATCGTGGTCCTTTCTAGAATGAAAATCACTGAATCCTTAAAAGTCGTAGAACAAAAGTTGTTTCTTGGGATGGTCAGAATCACCTCCTTTCGGCTTAGTACACATGTTACAATTATTATTATTATCATTAAGAGCCTGTACTGTCCCACGTCGTATATATATTATAATTATAATAACATTGAATATTTAGAAGACTGTCCGACTCGACAGGCAGCCCTAGTCTTGCATCAAGCAAGCGGTTCCGTAACGTAATAAAACCCCTCGCACCGCTGAAATTTACCTTATTAATTTTGTTAGCGTAAAATAATCACGCTGGCTGCGTCTACTGATCCTTAAATTATTTACGTTCCCTCCCTTGTAATAGGAAATTTGTACGCACAAACCGGTATAAACAGTACGAGTACACAGATTTGGAGAAGAATGTTTGTTGTTCCATTGTTAATAAAGTATATTTTGCAATTATTGCGGTTTTTTTGGAAGGTAGATAGTAATCGTCTTGGATTGTATTCTGTCCGGCAAGCTTATCAATCTAACAATGTCCCTGGCACTGCAACGTCCCGTGCTGACGCTGTATAAATCATATAAACTACTTAATTTATGGTGGTATAGGTTGCTATGGCAATGAAAATATTTTCTTACTGAGACTTTACACACATTCGTTTTAGAATCGTCACAAATAAACAAATAATTGGCATGCATTGTAGTAAACATTTAAAATATATATCATCCCGTCTTTTCGAGTAACTGTTGAATATTGTTTAACTACACCATTTAAAATGCCATTCGAAATCGCATCTTCACAAAGACGTAATCAGCGCAATGCTTACTTACTTTGTGACATCTGTTTTATGTACTTGAATGAAGCTCAGTGACTGAACAACTCTTTCATTTAAAGCAACTGGCAAATTCTTGTTCAACTTTGATCCTGAAACGAATCGTTTATTTGCTTTTGTTTCAGACGGTGCTTGCTCAAGAACAATGTTTACTGTTTTGGCTATCTTCAGAGTGTTTTTACTGGTTATTCCTTCAATGTACATCTTCCATTGGCAATATTAAAATGAACTATTGCTTAGTATTAAATTGGGCGGTTATTCTAAAATCATTTTATTTGTGTGTTTACGAAATTGAACAGAATATTATTGCGTATCAATATGCAGTACAAATATGTATTGGGTAACCCCTCGTCAACAAAGTTAGTCAACAATCCCAAACAGTTCCCAAGGCACGGCGGAGTCTGTAAGCTTCCCCCGTGGTGTCGGGAGCACGCCCGCTTATCCACGCGATCTTGCTTTCGTGATGTCGCACTGGCTCTTTTTGTCTTACACAATCTGATCGGGTAACTTTGCCAGTGAGTTATAGCTGGAGACCTTACCACTTCAACCAACCGCACCGCCGACACCTTCAAGGTCTACGAGTCTTTATCGGTCGGGCAAAAACTTTCCCAACTCCGTTGTAACAAACGACTATTTCAATCAGAATACTGCATGATTGAAAAACATTCAAATTAGGGTTACAAAGAAAAACACAATAACTTTTCCAATTACCAATTCAACGAGTTGCTTCAGAAGAAAGCTGAACCACCTCAAACAAACGTCTTCGTGAAAAGAAATCACCGAATAGGTGAGCGCGTAAACTCACGAGTAAACATTTGCGTATGTAAACTGGAATTATTCACGAAAAAACTTTTAATGGCGTCCCCGGAGTTCCCGTCAAACATTTATCAACAAAAGAACGAACGTCCCGCAGGCGATGGAACTTGAAATGTATGGAAATTACCCAGTCACGAGCGGGAGAACAATTCACTAACGTCGGCATAGGCAAATGTTTTTGTTGCAACTTGTTTCACTGTATAACTTGTGCGGGATTTGGATTTACAACTATTATGTTACGCGCTGAATCTACATGAGTGAAGTGCGGTATAAAAATGAAACATTCCGGAGATAAAACTGAGCTGCGAATGATTCGTCAGATGTTCGCCGTCGAGCGAGCATAGCCCCTCGTTGGGCGCCAAATAACTCGGAACGGAATAATGAACCGCTTCAGATTCTTCAGCAAACAATCCCTGTCACTGTGCGACTGCAGAGAAGAAGATTAAAATTTCATAAATTATTATGTTGCGAGAATTTTATGCATGCATCTATTCGTCAGCGGGAAGGAAAAGACACATGCATTCGGGAGTATGTAAGATGTTAAGATTAATGTAGTTTTGATAACGTTGCATTCGTCACGTAATATTATCGTAGGGCAAATACAGAATATTTTGGCATTATAATATTTGTCAACTATTAAACAGCTGAGCTACTTATCTTTACTAGGTTTGTATGTATTTATTTAAAAAAAAACTATGAAAACGTACAAAAATTTGTAATCAACTAGCTACTTAATCATTATTATCACTTAGCACTGCATGTTATCGCCCTTGTTTAAAAGATTAACTAAGGTAAGATAAAATAAATACGTTTTGGACGGACACCGTTTCATTTGCATTTCAATCAGGGCGATATAGCCAGTGGGAGGGAAAATCCACTCCGTCGCCTCACTTGAAGCTTTTGAAATATTCTTATAACTTCTGATTCTACGAGAAAAAGCCTATTTGAATTGGAAAGATCAAAGCGTAAAAATTTATCGTTACAAAAAAGAACGTCCAAAAAGACGTTACAGTCACTTATTATTTCAGCATAGCTGTGTCTCTTTTCTTATTCTATTTGTCTTTTCGATTGTTCCGGTGCATAGACTCCTCCATTACTCGGCACTGAAAGGAAAGTTTTGTATTCAATTTGGTATTATAATTCCCATTTGAAGTCGCCACGCACCGCCGCGCCGACATCGGCTATGTAAATGGGCGTATCCGGGACTTAGTCGCACTTTCCCCTAAAAAGTTGAATAATTTCTTTTCTCTCCTGAAATCGTAAATATTTCGCCGCAAATTATTGCAATAAATCCTGTTCTTGTGTTGGTAAATCAATCGACGTTCAGACGAAACCCATAAGGTAAAGCATTTATTTATATAAGCACTCGCAACATCAAGTTCTTCGGTTTGTGTAAATATTTCCTGGCGGGAGCCTGACGTGAATTTTTATTCAGGCGCACTCGGCGGAATATACAGGGATACATCTCAGTGTTTCTCTTCAATTTAAAATGGAAACTTATCCCCCGGCTACCATAAAGTCTGTATTTTCCATAGAAATCCACCTAGCCGTTGTATTCGATTCTAACCGATGTCCGCCTGAAAGCCGACTGGATTTAGCCCGCATCGGCTGAGCAATGGTGCTGAACTTAAAGCCTTGCAACTTGCGACAGGTTTTGTTTTACGAGATGTTTTCCGAGCGACCGTTTCGCAGATACTAAAATAATAAGAGTTTTACGTCGCCACGTATTATGTAGGTTTTATGGCCCCTGAGCTCAGTTGAAGCGCTGTTAGACTGGCTTACAAGGGCTCTTGTGTCGAAATAATTAACCCAGTGTTGCCCATATTAGGCTACATTTCCACATAACAAACTCACTTTATTTTTTATTTATGAAATTTTTTATGATGCTCATTTTATTTTCTCTTAAAAAGATGGGTGTCAAACACGAAAACCATCCAAAGATAAATTCTTTTGATATATTGATACGTGTAAAACACTCATTGAACTTTTATGCATAGTCAATTGAATAAAGGCATTAGTTTACAAAAGCTTTGACCAGGATTAAGTGCTTTAGGTCAAAATATCCGGCCCAAAATCTCTACATGCCTTAATAGACTTAGTCATAGCTAACTTCGCTAAAGCCTTGCAACACTGTTAGGGGTGAGTTGTTTAGTGCTACTAACAAAAGCAAATATTTTCAACACCAAATTGGTTCACGGAAAGCGCTTCTTTAACACAAAGTTGCTGGTGACAAAGCTGTTCGCTAGGTTGGAAAAATATATTTTTCAGACTGTTTTTACTTTTCAACAGTACACTTCAAACTCTGAGCTAGTTCGTTTCGCCTTCTTTTTCGTTTCAGTTCATTCGTTGTTTTGTGTTTAAATTATCTATTGGCTCGCGTACTGCAAATAATTCCAAATAGTACCACAAATATAATCAGATATTACGTGGTCAAATAATTTGACACAGATAGGTCCAGATTGGTGGTCGGCTAATGTCCTTAAATCGCAACAGAAGGGTAACGAGCCAGGACAAATACTTTGCCACTTCAGAACGTTACCTGACCGTGGAAGTGGCCGTGGGGAGACAAAGTAAATATGTCCCCGTTTCGTGGGTCGTCCCGGATCGTCCCGTCGTCCCCACATTTTATCGGGACGCGATCGAAGCTTGGGTCGGGAAATGAATTTAAAACGTGTTTGTGGGTAATCTGTTATCGGTCCCCTGTCTCTGCCTCGAATATAGACGTTGAGACTTTATTCTCCGGCAGAGATTTTTGAACCTAGTGGTAGCGACTGTTTATGAATTATACATGTCTGCTATCTATGGCGCTTATGAAAATATTATCGTGGTTTATTGGAATTTCCTTATTGGTATGGCGTTCTCTGAATTATGGAAATATGTATAGTGGAAATCATTCTTTTGAATAAATCTTTTCTTCGCAAACGGAACCTTTTATTTCCTAGACCAGGATTTGTGATCTGCCTAATGCGAGTAATTTAGAGCCTTCGGATTTGTCCAAATATCGACAGATTAAGGAAACGTAAGTCTTTCACGTGTATTGATGAAACATGATCCATTGTGGCCAATTAGATTTCAAACAGAGCTCTAAATTAAAATATATTAATCCCGTAGTAACATAATATTATAGTTGCATTGTTCATTAATGCACAAATGCTTCGGGCAATAGGTTTGATATTCGATATTTTCCTTGATCAGTACCCGATACATTTCAATCGAATGTTCAGTTCAAGTAAACAGACATTAATTGAGTTACAACTGGCACTCGCTATTCTTATATAAATTAAATATGTGTGTTTTATACATAATAGTTAATTATGAAATAACCAAAAATAAATCCTAGTAGGTAAGTAAAAAAAGCTCACGGGCAAAAGTGAAGAATTGAAAGGAAAAAAGTATTTAAATCTCAGTCCGTCGTATTTATCTTTGCGGAGCGCCGGCGGCGGTTAAATATCCACGGCTTCCCGCCGCTTTCTCGGAGACAAATGTAAACATAGCTATGCCTTTGAACCGTTCATATACACTATACATAGATATTTCAGTACTAACTCTCCCGTCTTTACGACCAACAAGTTTCTTCCTAAATATATTACCCAACTAAACATCAATCAATTTAGTATCCGCTCGCACCAAGGTTCCACCGCGATTCCCTGAGGCATTAGCTGCCTCGGTCCTATAAATAGTAAACTATATGATAGCTTTAAAAAGAACAAATAAATCAATAATGCATGGACGTCGAAACATTCTCAATTTCGAAACACATTTGTTTCAAATATCGCTTCAATGGTTCAGCAACACATATTTCTTGTCGTAGTTTAAAAGGCAGCATACATAATCTAGTGTCTATTTTTCTTCAAAGACTCCGTATCAGTATAAGCTGAGAACTCTCTTTGACGTCGTCTTACCAGACGGTGTCACATTTCGCGTTCTTTCATTGCTTTTCCGATGCAACTGCGATTGTTCCTGTCAAAAATATTCAGGATGCTTTTGCTTCGTTTCCATTTGTTGAAACGTAAAATGTGGATAAGATGCCAAAACTACGCGACGTGACTTGAATATTAACAGGTTTGGCTTGCAAACTTGTATTCTAAATATATATTATCGTTGAAAAATATCGAAAACTTATCTAACGTTATTTATGCACAAGCGAGATTCACTCATACCTGAAGGGTCGAGTGATTCTGTATATTTGTTTAACTGATGCTTCACGTGTCGATATACTGAATCGGAGAGGCGTGAGAGGGCTTGAAATAACAAACGAAATCGCTGCCTTGTATTGGGCACGATATAACATTTTGAAGGCAAAGGGAAAATATGAAAAGGCAGAATATTGCCCGACGGAATTACGATCGCTTTAGATTCCTTACGGCCTATTGAGGGGTGAACTGTTGTTACCTTCCTACATTGCCATAAAGATTCTATTTGTTTTTCTATACACTCAAGTAATGTAAATTGTTTGTTTTTTGCTGATTTATGAACTCGAGATTGAAATTGCTTTTGACGGGATCAGCGGTAATAATGCACAAATCGCCCGAACCCAATTAGAGCTGTAATCACCCTTTAACGCCTCGCTATGATCGCGCCGCGTGCACCCAACATCCGTCACACCCAAAATCTACGTCTAGAGATGTTGGAATTAACGATCTTAATAATATTTGTCGGCTAAGCAACCCACTCCGCTCGATTATCGTATATTAATCGCAGCAATCTGTTCTGCGCTTAAAACGGGCATTTGTCAAGCCCCGTGCTGTTTTTCGCACTTTCAATATTAGTTTGTTTAAATTGAGTCAACGAAGTTAGAAACATTGGAACTGTCGGTAGTTTCATCGAACCCGATATACAAGTTTTATCACAAAAGTTTGGGAAACAAATTATGTAATATAAACTCATAATCATGCCTTGATACGTAGCTAAATTTTGAAAAGGTTGGCAACCTTATTTTCTACAAGCTTTTATTTAGTTTCACCTGTCCCGATGTTTGCCTGTAACCAAATCTTGCATTTTAAGTTTGATCCACTTCCCGATCACCGATTGAGCTGAAATTTTGCATGCACGTGTAAATTAGATGACAATGCATAATTATTATGGCATGCAACTGATCTGACCATGGAACCGGAAGGTGGCCATAGAAACTCGGTAGTTAAACGACACAACCCCATCGAGTTTAGACTCGTTTCATCTTGACGAGTATTTTGGTGCTAAATGGTAACCAGGGTCTGATGGTGGAGATTTTTAACTTTTAGTTCTTGTTATTAAAAAGAGATAAAAGCTTGTTTTTAAATTTTTTTTATTAAAGACCTTGATTACTTATCAAGATAATTTGAAGCAGCATATTGTTCAAATTTCAGACAGTACTTTAGTAGTTACTACTATTTTATTTATTTATAAGCCTGATGTTTCCGAGAGCAAAAAAAAAGCCTCTCTTCCCTTCTTTCTCTTATCGCTGTTTTGCAGTTGTTAGGTTACCGCTGAACGTCAGAAGGGACTTGGGCAGACCGAAGCTTTTTTTATACTACTTTTTTATAAATATTGTCGGGCCACGTGCTATACAGGGTTCCGTTTTCAACCGTAGATCTTTTCTTACAAGTTAGTGTATGTTTTTTTACGTTTACCAAAACATTACCAGGAGTAAATTGAGTTTTCGGTTTAAACCGCATTACTTATTCGACTATTTCTCCAACACTAAAAAAGCTAGCGTAATCCTTATAGTTTTCTAAGAAAATGCATGGTTCAAACTACAATCTTTTATTTCAGATTTGTAAAGCTAGCAGTTTAGATTTTAGAGTGGGTGGGAAGATAAAAGATAAGTTTAAACTTTAATATTTCTCAAACGGAACCCTAAATCGAAAAGTATCTTTGTAACCCCTAAATGGTTTTAAAATACCTATTCAACGATACTCCACACGATGGGAAAATCAGGAAAAAAGATCATCCCTACGTTACGTGTATGTATGTACGTACTCCAAATTAACTATTTGTTGAGCATTTTTGCTATATTACCTCTATATGTCCATGCAAAATAACAGCTTTTTATGACTAGTCTCATCGCAAAGCCGGTGACGGACGGATAGACAGAAAGACAAAGCGAAACCATAAGGGTTTCTAGTTTTGTTACAGAACCCTAAAAAAAGACAAGCGTATTTCCACTATAAATTAACAAGACGCCACACAGTGTAAAAGTTAGCAATTCTCATCGCAACTAAGAGGCAAGGCAAACCTCTTAGCCCCAGAACAATATAAGGAGACATTACTCGCTGTCACAACTCTACTTTATAGGGAAAGTAGGTGAGTTTGTGTGAACAAAGTTGTTGGCCGGTTACTTTAGTAATGAATAGAGACGCTGCCGGTTACCGCCACTCCAGCGCAACTTGCACGCCATTTTAACTTTAGCCTAGCGGAACTATGCTGACCTAATACCATCGATGTGGTTTATATCTCGTGTAAGGGCGTTCATATTTCCTATGAAGTTAGTTATGTTTTATTCAAATATTTTTGCAAGTTCTCTCACGCGGCTGGCCACTGCGAAATAGGCTGTGTCGTAAATGCTATTACTAATGAAGATCAACGACTAAAACCCAATCACAGTAGACCAATAATTACTTTTATTACGTTATAAGTGCGTTCGAGCTTATTAGCGCGGATACACGGAAGGACGCTGCTGCCCATCTTCCGGAGGTATCCCTTAGCAGGCTCTTGCTGCATCTACTATAACTATTTGTAATCAACATATTCGGCGAATTGTTATTGTAATCACTTATACAATACTCAAGTTCTTCTTAGTTCTTCCGACATTTATTTTGCATTACTAAATTTTCTCACGTATACACGTACGTTGTCTGTGCTAGTACTTAATTAATTATCAGTGTACTTTAATGAGGCAATACTTCAACGTTATCCTGTTATCAGTGCCTTTATAAAAATAACGTATAAATCGGGGTCGTAAACCTTTCTTCCTACTACTTTCTTATGAGGTTGAGTTACTCCACCGGATCCAATAAAGGCTAATGTCACAATAAGAAACGTGTTAATGCCCACCATTTGTTGTGAAGGACCGGTGAGCGGGAATAATAGCTCGCCTCAACCTGTTCGCTGTACTTTACTAGCTATTTAGACTTCGATAGTTTCCGCAGTTGAAGTAAAAACATTAACTCGGAAAATTTTATTTTGGTCATATCATCATCGCAGCCTTAGGATGTCCACTGCTGGAAAAAGGCCTTCCTCATGGCCAAGTATTGATCATGAGACGTTGTTGCCATACTCACCACCCTTGCAGGCGGGTTAGCGTGCGCAGTGTGGGATGATGATACACGGAAAGACGCGGCTGCATATCTTCCGCAGGTATCCCTAGGCAGATTCTTACTGCATCCAGGGGCAAGAGATAAGGGGCAACGTTTAGCTGTCGCGGTGAAAACATTTTATTTATTCATAAATTTTTCAACAACAAAATCACTTCATCCGCTCAGCAATGGATCGGTGCAGACTGAGAGATGAGCATAATGTTATAATATATTTTTCGTGAAGAACAACATATAGGCTTTCTGAATCCCCAAATAAGTTAATATCGACATGTAGTTTCAATAAAATTAACAGTTTTTATATATATATGTATGTATGTATATTTATAAATTTAAATTAATACATTCTCAAATGCACTACCAGTCTAAAGACCATTTTTCTGCCAAGTGGGTGGCGTTTATTAATGAGTTAGCCTAATTAGTAATGAGTCAAGTCTTGAATAATCCTTGCCAACCGTTTAATTGGAGGTATTCTCGAAACCATCTTCTTACCTTCTAATATCAATACATGTACGGAAGTTTTACACAGACTAAAATTAACCATCTAGGTCACTTTATTTTTAACATTTAGGCTTAAAATAGGGGGCGATTATATTAGGGGTTGAAGCCCCTTATTATGCATAGCGCTGTCTATCTGTCTGTGCATGACACAATTACAACCGAACGCGTTGACCGATTTAGTGACCTAATACCTACTGACTGTTTCACGGTTTCATTACATGAAACCTTTTTTGTTAGCACTGTCTTAATGAGAGAATGGTACTGATTGATTTTGGTGACCCTAGGGTCTCATGGACTGGAGTTATTGTGACCTCAAAAGGACACCAAAGGTCATAAATGGCATTTTTCGGAAACCTTCGCCCCCGTTTCTGGTACCCCCGTACCAATGCTTGTTTATTTAATTTGATGAGCTCAAATGGGACTGGACGGGGCATGTGAGTCGCATGCACTTGGAAAGGTGGGCCTGTATCTTTACACAGTGGGCGGTGGACGGGCGGAGACAGGCCTAGGAGACGCTGCTATTAAATTGTTCTAAGTTACAAATAAACATTTTAATTGATCTATTTTAATTATGTCAGGATAATTCACCATAGTCGTATAGTTTTAACTTAAACTTCAAAAATACTTTATTCTGTGCCTTTTTCATGAATGAATTAATGAAGTATTTATTGACCACATAAAGATACAGCACAAAAAGGTTAACGAAACAAACAAAGAGAAAAAAACATATTTTCAAGTAACAAATCTAATAAATAAGGAATAAATAATGTAACCTATGCTCACTATAGCAGTATGGGTCAAAAGGTCCCGTCTCAGCTTTATGCTACCACTACCCGCGTAGAAGCGCGTAGAGTAGCGCTGGTATTCTGACGGAACCTTTCTGACGTCCCGACCAACTACTGACATTGACATAACACATACATACACCTAACTTATGACACTATAGCACAAATTATGTTCGTCTTCATGATATGATCATGCGTCAATTTACAAAAGAAACAATCCAAATAATAGAATAAAGCACGTAATTGAATCTGTTCACTTCAGATGACACGCAAGTTAGGAAAAAGTAAACAGAAGAACAAAGTGGTCTGGAAATAGCTGAAGTAAAGAAGTCTGCCGGTATACGTCTGTAAGAAGGCGAATTTTTTTGACTTCATATGATGCAGAATTAGCTGCAGTACGTTTGCAGTAGGCTTACCTACCCGATAGTTGGTCTATGTGTGGGCCCCATTAAAGGGATTTTGTCTATGGAAAAAAATACTTTTTTTGTCTACAAGGTCTAAAGTTTCAACTTACAATTTGATGTGATCAACCTGTTTTATATTAGGGAGAGTAAATTTAATACATTTCGTTTAATCCTCATTAATTAATAGGTTATTAGCACTAAACCAATCAATAACTTTCAGATTGCATTATTTCACTTCATCATAATCGGTATTACGTTGTCTAATTTTGAATAAAAGTGAAAGTGTCATCAGCAAACAATACAATCTCATGATTATTTTTGACAAGATGGGTTAGATCATTAATGTAAATTAAAAATAGAAAAGGTCCAAGACCCCCCGTGGTAGGTACACCCATTGTAACTACAGACCCCGGAGATCGTTTTCCATTAACATCAACTTTTTGCATCCTGTTACTGAGGTAAGAAATAAGTAGATCCAAAGAGATGTCAATAACACCATAGTGACGCAATTTCCTGATCAAAGTTTCATGGTGTACACAGTCAAAGGTTTTGAAAGGTTGCAAACGCAGATATTTATTTGTACCTTATGAACATAATGATTACTTGGTCATGTACATACATTCACTATACCTCTAATAAAAAAGTTAACGTTAATACAGGGCTAATCAAAAGTATTACGCGATAAATTCCCGTGTTTTTGATATTTTAAATGTATCGCGTTCATAGTGGGGTACCGGCAGTATAATGACTCTCCTCTTACCCGTGGATGCAGTTAGAATCTGCTTAAGGATCCTCCCGAAACATGGGTAGCAGTCTTTCCGTGTACAACGTCCAAAAACCCAATTTACCATTTTTGGGTTTTTGGACGTTTTCAGCCATTTGAAGACTTTTATGACGTGTCAGTAAGGTCCATGCGGCCGCACTGAATAAAGTATTTTTTTGATTCTTGATTCTTTATTTTTTTGGTGACCTTTTGAGGTCACAATAACTCCAGTCCCTGTGACCCTAGGGTCACCAAAATCACTCAGTACCCTTCTCTCATTAAGACGGTGCTAACAAAAAAGGTTTCATGTAAATCGGTCTACGCGTTCGGTTGTAATCGTCTCATGCACAGACAGACAGACAGACAGCTTCTATGCACTTTAGGGGCTTCGCCCTCTAGTAAAGTGATTCATCTACATCAATTACAAGCTGTGGCTTCAAGGAGTCGCATTCCAAATCGGCTTACAATGTGACTAGGGCCCAGGCCACTAATGAGAAACTATCAAACTTTGGCGTACATTTGTCTTGTTAATGTTAATATTCAATTCTATAGTGAATAGGCTTGAGGCTTTCATGCCATTTGCGTAATGGCGGGTGAAAATTTACGTTATTTAGATGCTTCGGGGGATCTACTTAATTAGTGTTGAGAGCTGTGGCACTCTCCTATTCAAAACAATGTATATATAATAAATTTATAAAAATAATAAATACGTATTTGTTCCTGTGTATTCGTACGTTTTTTAAGAAAATCATTATAAGAAAATTAATAAGAAATTCATATTTTAATGTTGGACGAAGTAACACCTTTTTGGACACTTATATATAACTGAAAACTATATAAAATACAAGCTGACCCGCGCGGTTTAACTTGAGTATTTGGTACCAAATATACTTTAAATTAAAAAAAAATTGTGTCTTTGGTGTGCTGTACTTAATTTTAAAAATCTAAAAATCAAATATGTCCTCAAAGAATAATAATAACTTCCTAAGATTATAGTATTCTAAATAATTACATAAGAAAAGAGTGAAACCTGAAGGAGCCAATTTTCGGCCCCACCCCCAGCAAAAACAAAAAATACTAGTGATCACAGAACACTATTATCCTACGGAAAGAAGTAAGACTCCATACAACAACAATGCCAACAGTAGAGCACTAGTGCGCGCCATTGTATGACTAAGGCAACTTTCATTCAAGATGGCGGCGTTTGGCGGTTGTTTCAAATGAGTAAAATTGAATTGAGCGCTTAATTTTAAATTGTTCATCCAAATCAAAATATCGCTCATTTAGGGCAATAACGACAAATTTACACTTTTTGTCAAAATTGAGTTAAGTGTGTCAAAAGTTATGTTTTCAACACATTTTTAGACACCCTTAATTTAATTTAATTTTGCCGTGGGGTGCCGGCAGTAGAATGTTACCCCTCCTCTCCTACCGGTGGATGCAGTAAGAGCCTGCTAAGGGACACCTCCGGAAGATGGGCAGCAGCGTCTTTCCGTATATCAACATCCCATACTGCACTCACCAACCCGCCTGCCAAGCGTGGTGAGTATGGCAACTACCACTCATGGAGATCCATGAGGGAGGCCTTAGTTCAGTAGTGGACGTTTTACGGCTGAAATGGTGATGAGGATGCACAAAATGAGCGATATTAATTGGATACACAATTTAATTCTACATAGGAAAAGATTTTGGTAAGGCTAATTCGGTATCTACGAAGTGTAAAATCCCAAATTTTAGGTTTAAGAAATTTATTCTCAAATTCAGACAAACATAACACTTACATGAGAACAATAATACCTGATAAAAGTATACATCGGTTCAAGGTAAGAAACAAACCTCTTTTATAAGTGCGTATATCAGCAGTACCACAATCACCGGAAAAGTAAAAAGCAAGGGGTTGCTTCCATATTTTTTTAATTGCAATGGCCATAAATAACAGCGCATGTGCTGCTGGTTCCATACTGCCTTGGTTACCATTCTTAATTTTTGTCTCAGTAAGTATGTATTTCACTCAAGCTCTTTCTACAGCGACTGTAGAGTTTGTTTTCGGATAATTTCTGTTCCAATCAAATCGCTTATAATTCCAGCCTTTGGAACCTGAAAAATTGGTAAAAATACAAACTATGTTAAAAATTTCGTTGATCGCTAGGCGCCTTTGGATTAAAGATTATTGGCATCACCCTATGTGAGACCATAGCTGGGCACAGGAAAGACATACAAGGCCACAGGACAAAAGCTTTAGATTACCACACCCAGTATCTATGCTTTAAATTATTAACACACCTTCACAACAACTGATCTTGTGTCATCTTTTGGAGTTGACACAAGTTTTGTCTGTTGTTCTGAAACAATACACTTAATGGCTAGCAATACCACAAACAATTTAAAAGCTTAGCTAACCAGCTTAGTTACATCAGAAATAATCTGACAGCAATACAATCTCGTAATCATTGTAGATGTAGTTGATTATTACGTGCCCAAAGCTTTGTCGGTTAAATTGCAATTAAAACAATCCCGTACAATATCCTTTGAGTTCCACTTGATTACATTTCTCTTTCAATTACGGATTTTACAAATAACTTTCAATAATTGTTAAGAAATACATTTATTTGAAACATTTTCAGGTTTCCGAAAATTAATTGATTAATAATTTAACCAACAACAACTATACTTCAGCCTTATTAGATGAAGAATGTGTGTTAACAACCTTTCAATATTTTAACCTCAAACAAACTCTTTCTGTTAGTTTTTATACATATTCCTCAATCAATTGGGATTTGTGACCACTCCCTTTAATATAAATTACTATTAAAGACCAAAAAAAAACTATCCTTCAAAAACAATTCAATTTTAAGTGTCAACGTTTATTTCCGAACATTCTACATCGAGTAAGGCTGAAGTATAAAAACTTAGGAAGGTGAGCTTATTAATCATGCTACAATTTTAAATGTTTATAAAAACTTATCCTCGTAGTTCTTTCATATATAGAGTATATTTATAGCGACATAGCTATAGTTCTAAGTATGTCCCATAAACATTTGTAGCATTGTTGTCCCCCGAATTTTAATTGGACAACAAACTCCATATTTGATATTACCGAAACAGTGGATACTCTCCAACCATAAACCAAAACAATAAAACACAC
Source organism: Pasiphila rectangulata (assembly GCA_963082625.1). NCBI lineage: Eukaryota > Metazoa > Arthropoda > Insecta > Lepidoptera > Geometridae > Pasiphila > Pasiphila rectangulata. Next base: position 9,227,303 of record OY720240.1, read on the forward strand.
TTCTCCTAATGAAAAGTATATTATCTCGCATAAAAAACATATAACCCAACGTTTTCAGCGTTGGTTATTAAATTAAATCATAATTTACACACGTTGAGTTAAATCAGACTGTAAGCTCGTGAAATCGCCATAAAAATTATGAGACACGTTCCACCTTTGCTGTTAGAGCATTTTTATTTTCGGCTGCAAAAGAGTTTTTCGAAAGGAAAATTGCTTATTTCTTTCACTGCCTAACCGTTTAATTGAATCAGATTTAACCAAATAAGTATGGTCTCGTTTTATTATAAACAAAGTCACTGTTATGCTTTTATATTTTGTCACATATTCTAACATGAAAGATTCGTAAAACTACCTTTGTGTCACAAACATATTGTTATGACAGCACATTTATAGTTTGTTCGCGTTTACAACTATAAAATTCTGAATACCTACATACGTCTGCTATTATCAGAGTACGTTCCAAATGTTGATAATACATCCAATACCAAGCTTTCAAAACTATTTTTAAATAATTGTTTAGAATACCAGACTAAATTACGAGTGCGTCGATATTAACTCGTATTTATTTTAATTCAGTAAATCTTACAGATTTAACGAACATTTGCCATGTAGTGGGAATTGGAGCAACATCTGGCAACTCTACCCAGAGGTTACTTACTTACTTACTCTTCTGGCTCAGCGACCCAAAGTGGATCTTGGCCTCCGATACAAGACTTCTCCAGGCTTCTCTGTTTTGCGCTAGTTCTCGCCAGTTAGCAGCATCGAGTTCTCGCAGATCCGCTTTAGAGGTTAAATGGCAAAATACTACAATGATAAATTCAGTACCCCGTGTAAAGACCGTGTTTTGCCGTGTGTGTGTTGAGTTTCAAACGCAAGAATCATCTTGAATTGAAATGCAAATGAATGAAACAGAACCGAAATCTCTCAAAGTAATTGATTTAACCTTTTACATGTAAATAAAAACGGGAGAAAAAAGGTCTTGAACGTAAAATCCCATACCAACTACCGATATGAATACCACTAATACATTATCCTCATTGATTCTAACAATGGAGAGAGAGAGAGCTTTGACCGTAAACATATTATTCCGGGTCCTTGCTATCTTCAAAGGGCCCTGATAGGAAGCGGTCCTATCCTGTTTATTTTACTTTACTGGTTTTGAAATTATGTTAGAAGCTAGGTCACTCTATGACAAAGATGTTGAACGAGGTAAAGGAAAAACACGATTTTTTTAAAATCGTTATTCATCTTAATCAAAGTTATTTTTTTTTAAATAATAGTAAAATCAACCATCTAGGATCTCCTTATTGATCACCACAAGGAACAGACAGGATAGGACTACATATAGGAGATATACTAAAGTACCTCTAAGGCGTAGTAGTATCCTTCACTATAATAATATGCTATCCTGCACTATATATAGTGAAGGAATCCTTATAGTTTCACTTGTCTATCTGTCCGTTTGTCTGCGGCTTTGTGAAGAGACTTTAAGTCCTACAAAGCTGTAATTTTGCGTAGACATATTATCATTTCAGCCATAAAACGTCCACTGATGAACACAGGCCTCCCTCATGGATCTCCATGAGGGGTAGTTGCCATTCTCACCACGCTTGGCAGGCGGGTTGGTGAACGCAGTATGGGATGTTGATACACGGATAGACGCTGCTGCCCATCTTCCGGAGGTGTCCCTTAGCAGGCTCTTACTGCATCCACGGGTAGGAGAGGAGGGGTAACAATCTACTGCCGGCACCCCACGGCGTAGACATATAATGAAATTATATAACATAATAACGTCAGAATAACGCTATTAAAAATGCTGAAAAATAATGAATTTGGAGTACCTTCCATACATGTAAGGTGGGGATAATTTTCATTTAAATGTCCGGTTTGCGAAAAATTAAATATAAAAATTTCGCGCCCCCAAAATAAAAAACTAAAAAATAAAACCCCCTAAACTAAGCTTTACAAATCTGAAATAGATCATAAATGTTTATGTCATGTTTTAACTATGAACTTTCTAGGAAATCTATAACGGTTAAGCCAGCTTTCTTAGTTTCGAAGTAATTGTCACTCAAAATAAGTGATGCGGTTAACTAAACATACCGGAATAATTTAAACCGAAAACTCAATGAATACCTGTTAATATATTTTCGTAAAAATAAAACAGACACAATTTTGCTTCCTTAAACAGGTTAACGATTAACTACGGAACCCTACACGTCTCATGCCCCGACACGCACTTGGCCTAATTGATGTAAATATAATAGGTACAACATCAAACAGATTATTGAAATTGATACAAAATGTAGAGATTATTTCCAGAGTTCCACGCTATTTTTCCTTAACTGAATTGGAGGGAACTAACAAACCTGAAATATATTGTTGTATCGCTTTTATTATAAAAACAAAACATCGCCTATATAGTAACTCTACACATACCTACGCACTCATACTTTTGCATAGAGCCAGCATTTGTTCCTACCTTAATAAAAGCTCTTTAAAATAGCTTTTCGAATCAGCTACAATTGATTAAGTTTGTGCTAGCTGCATTGGGTTAATTTAAATAACATACAGTTATGGTTTTGTTTTCAAGAGCATAGGCGGTTTGCTTTCTAGATCAAAAAATCTTGTTTAACCAATGTTAATGTCCCGCGTCACCAAAACAACATATTTTTGTCTTTATTTAAGATGAAAATAGGTAGTTAACAAAACTCATTTTTCAAAACCTAAATGCGTATCTGCTCTTCATGCGGTCTAAGCAAACGCAATAAACCGTAAAATAAGGTCAGGTCAATCACTTTTGCATGTGCGTACACGTCACAAGAAAAGAGCGTAATAAAACAAAAACACAATATCACACACGTCAGGGCTCCCTTTGTTTGGATCAATCTCAATTTAAGGGTACGAAATGACAGGCCTGAGCAGTTAAACGCACCGGGCCAGGTATCCATCAAGCGAGTAATAAAACAAATGTACAAATGATTCTTCGGTTTTGGGTCGCTGTTGGTACAACGCTATGATAACATGATTGTTTCAAAAACAATCGCTACTTTTACGAGATGTACGAGAGTTGGAAAAGAATATCGGCATGTACCTATACCCCTTCGATGCATGGATGTGAAAGACGAGGCGAGTTTTGCTAAGAAACAGACCGTCTAAGACCTTCGTAGACCCTGACGTTGGGCAGTCGATCACGCAAAAAACAAAATTCTGCGATCACTCGCCTGTGAAACGGAGATTACTCAAAAACCTGCCTGTAAATAAAGCAGTAAATGATGAATTATTTTATCGTAGACTGTCAAACTTTGCTGTCAGACCTGTGAGGCAAGAGTTACAAAATAATATAGTCAAACTGTCAAACTCCGCATTGTATACATATCTCCCCTTCCCCTCACTATGCTATTGTTGTTCCCACCTGCCACGAGAAGATATCAATCATGAGACACTTAATAAAGCCGAACGCATCACTCTTGGAGAAAAATGTCAGCTCCTATTTCACCAGTGACTTGTGCCGACAGGTGGAGCGTAAACAATTAATATATGTATTTTTCTTGCTCACTTATACATATATGAAAGTCTTGGGGGTTATGGAAATATGACGGTGAATATGCGTATTTCTACAAATCTATTATATTATTATATCGTTCAAAATATAAATTCGTGGTTTTTATTCATGTTAAAAGGGTTTTTTCGAGCGATAAAAATCTCAGTTCATTAAACATTTTTAGCAAAAACTAAGGTTTTCTTAAAAAAACAACGTTGAAATTACTCCAACCTATTCCTTGGAGTAATTTCGCAGAGCGGGAGTAATAATTGCCCTAAATTAAATAACATTTCTCACAATAGAAAATGAGATGGATATAACGAGATCTTGTGTTGAATTCTATAAGAATTGTGTTTTAAACTTTCGGAATTTCTTCATTCTCGTATTTTTTTTTAGGTTCTAAACTCTTAAGGAAAAACGTAAGCATTAATAGGAATTTATGCTCATTCGGTTGTCTGCATGACTGTCTGTCAAAAAGAATGTATTTTGAAAATAATCTATATTATTAAATTAACGTTTCAGAGGCTTTTCAAAACTGTATTCAAAACTTCAAAGTACGCATCGAATTGTTAATATTTTTCTGAAACAGCTACTAAGGTGCAATGAGAAAGAAAACTGATACCTCAAGTTTTAAACAAAGTTATCACGATGGAGTTTGCGAGCGCCCTGGGGCAGTTAGTAGGTACGGTTCCCATTCATGCTTTAAGCTTGAATAAGCACAAAAGTTGATAACTTCTGTCTGGTTTAGATACATTTCAGTTAGGTGTACAACACATAAGGTCTATTTACTTACTCATCAAAAAGAGTCATTTATAGTCATTTATTCATAATTTGTTAAATTACACGTCAAACATTTCCAAATACAATAAAATAAAAATAGTATAAATTTATGCTTATGTCTAATCGATAGAAATTAAATGAAATTAAATATAATATACATGTCAAGAATTTCTTAATGTCAATACATTCTCAGAATTATAAATAAATTGAATCAACCTAGAGCGAAACTAACGTTTTACAATATTCTACTAGTTTGTCAAACAATTCCCAAGCTAAGTCGGCTTAAAAGCTCAGAAATTCTAACTTACCATGAAACTTTTGTATTAGACAGATATCCAGGTAATAAAAACTGAAACTTACAATTTCTTAAGATCAAAATATGAGCTTTTCCAGATCTAACGTTTTTTTTATATTTTTTTCAGAGGGGCTCTGACGAGCTTCTTTCGCAGAGTGGCGTCACCGTCATGGCACCTGCCGCTCCGCACCATGCAGACAATAACAATCAAGATTCTGCTGCTAAAAAGGTCAGTAACAATATAAGTAAGGCTTTTGCATCTATTGTAGATGATTTATATAACGTCAGCAACTGGTATCCATGCTGTATGGAACGCTACAGTGCCTGGGACGTTGTTAGATGGATTAGGGTTGCACAGGACCTTTAACCATCTTCTTAGCTAAGTTAGCTATTAATCAGACAAAGAACATTTAAATACGTCTGAAGCTAACTAAGCCGCGGGTTTCCTCACGATGTTTTCCTTCACCGTTAAATCACGTGTTAAATGTGCACATACATTTTTCATGACAGAAAAATCCATTGGTGCACGACCGGTATCGAACCCAAACGATATAAACTTTCAAAATAACATGTGGCTCTCTTTTCCACCTAAGCCTAACAAGCGTTCACGTTGTTTGAGATCGTTAAAGTATATCCGCCTTACGAACTTTGCTTCCGCATTCAAGTACAGCATTAATATAGATGAAATATCAAATATTGAATTACATACATAGTATGCCAACTATATGCATATACAAATCTGACGTTACGCATGTGATTTAGGAAAGCTTACATCACATGCGTAACTTCGAAGATTCGAAATGGTAATACATGAGTAAAAACTTCGTAGTTACAAGATCTATAACCAATTTCAAGGCACGATTTGTATATTGTACTTGTTTTCATAACATACACCTGCCTGCTTATTATATGTTTTTGTTATTTTTATACCATGTATCCATTTATTTTATGCATTATAATATTCTTAGGTAGTGACTGAAAATCAGCGCTCTTTCATTGCGCGCTAAAAAAAAGATATCAAATTGATACCAAATTCTTTTATCAAAAAGTCTAATTGATGTAAGTATCCAATTACTTTCCTTTCGTGTTAGCGTCTTCTGGAATCTTAAAGACTTTGTTTTGAAAACTTGACGCAACCTTATCAGAAAATAATAAGTTATAAATGAAAATGGCTTTTGGAGACAGATCTCCGATTTGATAAGATGCTTCTAGAAAATATAAAAAACCTCGAGTAGACTCGAGGTTTTGATTTCTTATCTTATTGTTCTTGAACAAGTCTTCATACTTTATCAATGAAACGTGGCCGTCGCGCCGAGCTTTTCATGTTTTACTCACTGTGAAATCATTTGCTCCATTTATTTTTATGTCGTAGGAAAAATTGTTTTATTTATTGCGGAACATTGCATTAGTATCACAGGAAATTGTGTCGGATGCGCTAATTGAAATCAGCGATGGCTTCCTCGAAAAGTTATATCTTCACGAATCGTGTAATTAACCGCAAAACGATTAATCGAGATAAAACGATAAAACGACGGAATCGCGTAACCGTAATAAGTATTAAAATAAAGGGCTGCTCATAAAAAGCCAACGTGCCATAAAGGGGCTTCCCCAGAGGCTTCGAGAGGCAAATTTTTATTAATCTTTCCCCCTCCCCCTTGGTTGCCGATACTGAATTTTTACATATTGAAAAGAAATTGAATTTGATGATTTTTGGCAAGTTAATCTCGTAAACGATCTACCGTGACCCGATTCCGGTTTTGTTAACCTGCGGTTTTATGTATGTTAGTCTTCCTTAATTAAAGAGTTGTTTGTTTATGTTCTATTTTTTGATTCTTGGGTGGAAATGATAAAAATCTAACGATAAAGGTCTTCCCGAGACTAGGTGCAAACCGGTCGAAGGGTCGGGATAAAATTAAAGGTAATTAGGTGATAAATACCTAATAAGGTCGATAATCCAATATAGTGATAAAAATACATAAAATATCAGATTATCTACAAAAAAATATCTTGGAATAGACATGTTCACAGGTAAAAAAATCTAAAAAGTTATAAAATACAAAAAAAGAAAAGAGTCAATGGTATTGATTTTCCAAAAAAAATGTTTGCCATAGTTGCGTCTCAAATCTTAATTGATCAAAAACTACAACGAAATTACTTAGCGGGTGACCACAAGGGTAATGGCAAACTCGTGAAAAAAAAACCAGCCAAGTGCGAGTCGGACTCGCGCATCGAGGGTTCCGTACAAACCTGTAGATAAAGAGCTGAGTATTTGATATGAATTTCAATTTAATTTAAAAACCTCTACGCGTTCATGAGGAAAGGGGTAGTAAGTTTAAAATTATTAAAAATATTTTTATTATATGATGTAGCTAAAAATTTACGGTTTTCGCAATTTATCAATTATCTGTGCTATAAGACGTTGCTTCGTACCAAATTTCAAGATTCTGAGTTCACGGGAAGTACCCTGTAGGTTTTGATTCCCTTGCGAGTTTTGAAAATTTGCAGAAATTTGCGGCATAAACGGCCTATCTTTTGATTGCGTTAGCTTAGAAGTTTGATTTTTTCTCAGCTCCAAGAGACCTAGTATATCATTTAAATTCCAGATTGATACCTCCACGCGTTCCTGAGAAAAAGGTTATTGACAGACAGACGGACGGAAAACAAAGTGATCCTATAAGGGTTCCGTTTTTCTTTTCGAGGTACGGAACCCTAAATACGATAAAATTAACCCTAATAAAATGTTACTTGACCCTGGCAGAATTGGTAGAACCAAACACAAAGCCATAAAGAAGAAGAAGATCAAAAATTACTTCCGCTCGACCAAAATGCTCTGCGCTCTATTGTCGATGGTTAACACAGTTCGATTATTGTGTAAGCAAATATGAGTGCTCTCAAAGTTAAGTTCTTTCACACAATTTCCATAAAACAAGCTGAATCAACAAAGGAACTTCCATTATCCTGTTTCCTAAAGTATTTTCTACTCTCATTCCTCGATGTAAATTACATTTGTGCTACGGGATACGATGTTCTATCGATGATAAGTGAATAACGTCTTTTATATATTACCATTCAATAAATTTATGAGTAACTTCATACAAATTGACGAGTATATTATCGATGTGTTTGAAATCAAAGTTACCGCCACAGTTTTAAGAATCATCTCAGCCGTAGGACGTCCGCTGTTGGACACAGGCCTCACTCATGGATCTCCAAGTACTGATCATCGGAGTTGTTACCATACTCATCACGCTTGGCAGATGATAGATGCTGATTCTTACTGCATCCACGGGCAAGAAAGGAGAGGTAACATTCACATACCTGCACTATCATAATTTCAAATTAGTGAACCGTGGAGTGGAGCACTGGTGACCTGCAACCACAGGTTTTTACAAACCTATCGCATGCACCAGCCTCTCACAACTGGTTAGAAATATAAAATTGAAAGCATCAGTGTGTATCTAGGATAAATAACCTATTGTGTGAGAGGAAATAAATAAATATTCATTCATTCATTCATTCAAACATTCTACTGCCCCACGGCAGTTTTAGGAATAATATCTGGAAATGAAGTGGTTTGTTCAGATATAGTGTTATCGTATACTTTATGAGACGCAATATCAAAACTATTAAGGTTTTTTACATTATCTTTTTATTTTAATTTACTAGGAAAATAAAGCTCTTTTATAAAAGAACTCGTTTTAACGTATTCAAAAGGAAAATACTCCTTTTATGATATAAACACAGTACACGCTCCGTACTGAAACAAAATTCCTATTTAATTGAAAGAATGGAGTTGTATGGTCGTTCTGTATTTACTCAGGCTTTCCACGCACATACAGCAAAGAGCAGAAAACAATCAACACAGAAAGGAAACTGTTATAAAAACAAACAAGGTCGCCGAGTTTTCGGGTCTTTTCCCTGTTGCACAGTTGTTTCATAGTGTATTTACATAAATACGGGTACAGTTTTGCATGTACACTTTATTCGCTGTTGAGCAAACAAAGAGATAATTGTGTAGGTAGACCATTACAACGCATGTAATAGATTGCATCATCCATTAGGAGCGATTACTAGTACTTTGCTAATTAGATACATTTTAGTTGTGGACTTCAGTGATTATTAATATTAGTGTACATTACGTGTACATTATTATTAAAATTATATTAACAGTCGCGAGACATTACTTATATTATACAATCTTATATTGTTGGCATTGCTGGCCGTGGGGAGCCGACGGTAGAATAACGCCTCCTCTCACGCCCGTGGTTGCAGTAAGAGCCTGCTAAGGGATACCCCCGGAAGATGGGCAGCAATACCTTTCCGTGTTTCAAAATCCCGTACTGCACTCGCCAACCCGCCTGCCAAGCGAGGTAAGTATGGCAACTACCCCTCATGTGAGGAATAAGGCTAGGCAAGGGCTAACGTCTGGAACCGCTTCCCCACGTGGGCGCCCACGTGAGAAGACCACCTCGGGATTGTGCGGGAGCAGTGTTGGAGCGGGGTCGTGTGACCTATCGACCTTTACTATTTTATTATTTATTTCATATTGATTTAGATATGCATAACGTTTATTGAGGTTCGGATAATATGTTTGAATAAATTAACACTTGATGCCAACCCCTTTTAAGACGCCTCCAAGAAGATGTTAATAATCTAGAACCATGTAGCGTTTATGTTTACATAATCAACCTTACATACTCGTATTATCAGTCAGTCTCAGGCAATTAACGCCCTCGTTTAACCAAAATCTCCTCTGATAGTAAACAATAAATGGCAAATTGGCCTTTTAAATTTAATGTTGATGATTTATATCGCGTCAGGAAGTAATATTCATGCCGTTCGGGATGCTGCGGTGCCTGGGACATTGTTAGGTGGATAAAGCTTGCCCAGCACATATACGTCTCAGCTCAGTCGACTATATTCAGAGCAATAACATGTCTGAATCCGAATAAGTACATTGTCTAAAATAATATGCGGACTACGGTGAAAAACCACGGTTACAATTTGGTATTGAATTTGTCCGTTTCTGGTGTAATATTGTTTCTACCGGGTCGGTATAAAATTAAATATAAACGAAAAGTGGCGTTGGAAATAGGCCATTTTCTTATTCTTCCCGGCAGGCTGTTTTTCCCCCGCTGTCACCGGTCATTATGTCAGAGAAAGTAAAATATATCATACCCGGTACGCAAAGGGAAGGTGATGTTTTTGAATAATGGTTTCTCGCACAAATAAACGTTAATAATGTACAGGTAACGAAAGATCAACTCCATTTAATGTGTTTATTCAAAGACCGAAACTAAGCCGAACTTTTTTCCATCCCACCAAGAACTCATGTCACCCCGTATTTAAATGCATCATATCTTCTGAGAATGGCAGCACGGCGTATATTACACCTTGCTGTGCTTGTCTTTGGAGTTATAAACAAACTATATCCTAAATACCTCTCAGACAAATTGGTTAGGGCTGCAAACCAGTTTAAATATCCCAGTATAGCGTGTACTTATGTATGTCTTTTCCACACCGAAGCATCACTCAACAGCTTTCCGTGGATCATTCAAATTCGCTGCTTCGCGTTGTTGGAATTAGACCCCGCCTGCCTCCGCTGCGTGCTCTAAAAACAAAATCTACCTTTATACGACGTTTTAAAATACATACATCTTCTAAATAAGCAAAAATGCCTACCGGGATAGAGTTCTGGGCAAGCTAGGAAGGCATTACTAACCTGCAAGGTATGTGTAAAAAGCATAGTAAAATGCTGGGCCGTTCTCCACTGCGTCTCCATAAGTCGGCAAGCGATACAAGTCGCGCTTCTTTTGATGTAACGTGTATCTCTGAACGGCAAGTTTTTCCTCTTTTCTGTTCTGTCCTCTAGTTATACTGCGCTGGTACCGTACCGTAGCCATCTTTTTATCCGTTACCTCTCACAACATCTATCCACAAAGAAAATTAAACACCAACCAACCAAACGTAAAATTTATCGTCTTGTCTGTTTATTATATGGTTTTTTGTGTTTGGTTTTGCACAAATCCGCCAGTGTCAAGTTTATTTATAAATGGTTATGTTATTTGGCTGACCATGTTGTCTTGTCTTTTTATATTATGGCTTTTTGTGTTTGGTTTTACGCAATTCCGCCAGTGTCAAGTTTATAAATTCTTTATGTTATTTGGCTGGCCATGTTGGCGGCCATTTTTTCATTCATCGGCTGACCATGTTGGCGGCCATTTCCTCTACGCAAATCTCTCAAAATTTATCGTAAATCTGACATCAACATATTTGACACAATCTCTTCTTCTTCTTCTTCTTTTAATTTATGCCGTGTACGTCATGTTTGTAAACTAAACTGTATTTTTTTTTTGTTTTATTATAGTTTTTATTGTAATTTAATGTAATTTTAAGTTTAAAATTTTATAATCATTAAGGTTAATTTATTATTTAATTTATCATTTTATTGGATGCATGGAGAGTTGGAGGGGAGGCCTTTGCCCAGCAGTGGGACACTTTGTGCGCTAATTGTAATTGTAAGGTTAATATGTTGTATTATTAGTTGTTGTTCTATATTTTGTGATTTGTACTAGAATTTGTCAATGTTTTTTGCTCCATTTTGTATGTTATATTTATTCATGGTATTGCCTTCTGTGACGTCACCAAACGGCTCAGTCGGAAGACCAGCGTTGGTTAACATAGCCAACATTAAGCTGAGACTGAGACCTAACAAACCTAAGAAATAATGAAATGATCTTATCTATCTTATAATCTTAACTTCAGTTTGCCTAGAAGCAATATCTGACGAAGTCAAACCTCGTCAATGCTAAGATTGCTTTGCCCATTCCAGATACTTAGCTGAGCTTAGACTAAACTTAAATATAAACAATTTATTTAGATAAACCCAATATGAAACATAAAATTAGACATCTAAAAATAGTTAACATTAAACTTTGTAAGCTGAGTCTTAAAGGGTAGCTTAACTTACTTCAGTTATTAGTAAAACACACTTAATTATGTTTCGCTAGAGTAAAAAGCACAAAGCTTAAGCAAAACAAAGTAACCATTTTAGTTCGCCGTATTTTGTCGGCTATTTACTCTCACTTGCGGGTGCCGTGGAAAAACCACGCCGCAGTAATCTTAATTACATTGTGATCTCGTTTCAGCTCGGCCTTAATTCATAATTAAATAGGGACGTGTCCCTTTCCCCTTATTTATTTGTTATTTTATGGTTTTGCAATTGCGTCTTTTTTTACGGTAAATATTTGGGCGCTTTTTCCCCGACACCCCTTTTTCTTCGTTGTTGTGAATATTCATTTGGTCCTATCGGCGGAATGGCGACTCGTTTTTTAAAAGTATACTTTTATATTTCCTCTTTATGTCGCACTTCAAACACTTGCGAAAATATTTAAAGAGAAAGATCAACTGCTTTTTATTTGTTTTATAACATTTAAAACTAACTATGTTTACCCATTTTTAATGGCCGCATAATGAGTAGCCTTTGCATTGTATTATTTAACACCAAGTTTTTTCACTCCTGTAGTTTCGGCGTTCACAAACGACCATTCGTTTGTGAACGACAGAATTCCGCAGATGGTTTCATTATCTTTACTACGCTCGCGTTCTTATTATTATAGTCGGAATCGATGGGTGTTTGACTTTGCAAGGCTTGGAATGCTATTTTTATATTATTTTAAAGGGGACATGTGTATGTACACTCCACGCTTTAATAAGTGTGTTGTACAAAATTCGCATGCAATATGATGTTTTTCACTAACAAAGAATAGGAAACGTTGTGCCATAATATAGATGATATTGAAAATGTTATTCTTCTACGTTTGCACCCACTGCTGGTTATACGCCTCGTAAATGCACCATTATTTCTAGTCCTTGCGAGTCCTGCACTACCTGAACGAAGTCAACAGATTTCTCTTGATCCACGCGAGAGTGTCCTGCCTCTTGGCTGCACCGAGTCACTTGATAGCCATTCTGGAAGAAGAGAAGTCTTATTAAACAAAATATTGCATTCAACTGAAAGAGTTACAAAAGTTCACCACAAGTCTCATTAGCGTATCATAAAGTAATGCCTGCGAACAGACACCAGTCTGGGAGCAAGGAACCCTCGTCTTTGACCGGGTCATTAATGTCCAAATAAAGTAATTAATAATGCTCCCGGTTTTTTCCCTCGTTTTACTTGGTCCTGTAAAAACGTGAAGAGGCCTGTTCCGTGAAGATCAATCAAATCAGAGGACGCTGTAAGGGACTGCGTTTACCTCTACGAGCATCTATTACGGAGTTACGACTGCCGCAGGTTTGTTTACTCTTATTTTGGTTGGTTTACCTGGATCCTTAGCGACCTTTAGAGGTACTAGGTGTACTTCTAAAGGTTTTTTTAATTTGGAGTTAAAGTAAAAAAATATCTGCCATTGGCAGATTGGTAATAATAATAGTGTGCCGTGAGTAGGCCTAGAGAATAGTCGTGTTGCAAATTTATTCGTAAAAAAAAACTTAATATACATATATTAATTGTAAATTAAACGTTGGATAAAGTAATTATTTGAGTGAAAGCATCCAGCACTGCTCTGTGACTCGAAGATCCTAAAAGAAAAGGAAGAACTATACTTCGGAAATTTTCAGAGACGCTCGGCGAGTACCAAAAACTTCAACGCGCTCGGCACTGTAACGTCGCTGTGCACTGTGCACACAGGATAACTGAACAGCAGTAAAAACAAGTCAAGTACCTACTAGGAGAAATAGGTGCACTGCCAATACCTATTTTAAATATGAGTACTATGTGCTCCGCTACAACATCTCATAAAAAGATATCTGCTGGTGGTAGCAGCAGCTCCCAACCAGACCTGACAAAACTTGATACTAGCACCGAACCAGGAGTAAAAAGTATGTCTTTACGAAAAAGAAAAACCCCAGACTATGACTTCATGTATCAATTTAATGAATTTAAGAAGGAAATGATGGATATTCTTAAAGAAAGCACTAAAACAATTATGGATAATATTAATATGATAAGTGAAAATATTTCGACAATCAAAGAACAATTAAGTGATATAAAAACTACAACCGAACACCTAGTTAAAGAAAATGAAGCCTTTAAAACTAAAATCGAAACTATCCGACACGGTAAAGCAAAACGAAGAAAAAATAACGTCACTTGAAACTGAAGTTAAACGCCTTATAACTATTGAGCCCATATCAAAAAAATCACTAAACTTTGATGATGTAGTTGTTGAATTACATGAACGTTCAGAGAGGAGCAAGAATGCTATTATTACTGGACTTAAGTCCAGTAATAATACAAGCTGACAATATGGAAGAAAGACGTAAAATAGATAGACGAAAAGCAGAAAAAGTTGTTGATGGTATTGTTCCTAACGGTCCGAAACTCTTAAAAGTAATAAAACTTGGTGAGTTCAATACCCAGAAATCTCATCCCCTAAGAATCTGTTTTGGTTCTCTAGATGCAGCTAAACAGGTGTTGCGAAATAAATTAAAATAGTAATTAATTTTAAATTCGTGTAAAATTATTTTGAGAAATAAATGTATTAAACCGTAATACCAGAATATATGCAATGGATATCCACGACTGCACTTTTATTCATTTGTTTTATTTGTCATTATCATAATCAGGGTCATTAAAATGAATTGTCTAATGTTTTTTTTCTTTTTTTTTCGAATTGACAATATATGTTGTTGACTGCAGATGGCCATGACAACGTTACCGGACTATGGCGAGCGCAGAGGGCGCCCAGCCGCAAAAGTTAGGTTGGGGCAACAAGCTCAAGGGCACCACTTAGGTTCGAACCACGGCTTGGACTGTTGCCAGATTTTTGAATGTACTGATGGTTAACGTCCAGGTGCAAAACTGCACCTTAAGACGGAAGAGTGTATTCTTCGGCCCCGCCGGCGGGACCGGTTATTATAGGTGTGCCTAGCAGCTAATGTGGGACGGGTTGACGTCACCTCCGGGTTAGCGGCGGTGAGCTCGTCAACGGGCAAGCCGAGAACGTGTCTCGGTCGACGGAGGAAAGAGGGGTCGACGGAGGATGGAGTCCCTCAAGGCATAGTTATATGCATTGTTGCTTCGCTTACTTTTGAACCCAGTTCTGATGATGGGATCCATGAAATCAAAATTAAGGGAAATACCCAAATACAGCCGTGGGGTGCCGGCAGTATAATGCTACCCCTCAACATAGGTAGAGGATATAGTGTATAGGTACACATATTACTATACACATACAGAACAACCCGCGAACAGAAGTTCCCCGAAAATTCGGCAATCAATCAAATGTTCCCATAAAGTTATTCATTGCCGAAGCACTTACTATTTTACTGCTAGTTTTAGGAGATACTAAACCATTTAGCTATCTTATTTTACGATTTCTTACAACGAGAACACGAAACATCTTTACAAGAAGGAAAACTTTATGAATCGTGTGATTTATACGGCAGGTTTAGTTGAGAGATGTAAGGGTTGTTTTGTTGTTGTCCATCTACATGAATATTTATTGCACACTCTTAATGCTTAGTGATAAGGCCCGCCCATTGCCCTTACTTTTGGCATTTTTTTAAATTTTTGATAGACGTTGTTTGGCCTCAATATCACCTGATTGTAAGCGTTGATATGGCCGACGATGGATCACAAAGGCCTAGAAGATACCTATTCACTAGTGACTTGAAGAGACCCAGTTTGCAGTTTTCAGGGAAAATGGCAGCGAGTTCTAGACCTTAGCTGTGCGGATGAAGAAGCTGGAGGAAAAGCGCTTGGTAAATGAAATGTCCACAAGAAAGGGATAGTCCTCCGCGCGTCTTCTAGTCCTGGAGTAGAAAAGAGATGGTGCTATCAGGTCGTGGAGCACCTGAGAAAACTCTTTCGAAATGAATCTTATAAGTACGAGAGCCGAGCGACCTTGCGAAGGCGGTCGAGACTTGGATCTAATTGATTTACTTCCTCTGTTATATTGTTGTATGTTAGAATTTAGTTGAGTATATTATAGACTTATCTATGTAGTCTTATTGTGATATTTATTTCCTGTGCATCATATCAACTGAAGGTGAAATTTAATTGAAAAGTAATTTAAAGTGCACATAAATATGCAAACATAGACTTTTATTTTGCAAACCATTTAGAGTGTTTGTTCTATTAAATTACGACGTATAAATTAAAAGTAAAAAAAAAAAACTTTTTAACAAACAAGCTTTTATTTCAACGTACTAAAAATAATAAAATAAACATTTTCCATTAAAGTTATTATTTATTTGCTCCATTGTCGAACTCATTCTTGCGATAGCAAGGATGAAATCAAGAGCTAACCTATCTAACATAAAAAAAAAAGTTTAATGTCAACTTAAAACGTCTTTACACAATTTATGTGATAAAAAAGCTTGTCGCGAGATTAACCTGTGTACCTGTAACTTGATCTAATTGATTTTTTTGTTCAAACAATGTAAATACTAGTACCTGTTTAAATCTCGCGACAAGCTTATTTATCACATAAATATATAGCATTAAGAATAACTAGTCCGCCATCTTGGATGTTCCGCCATGTTGGATTCAGAGTATCGTCATTTCAATTTCGAATTATTCTCAGCGAGCCCTTGCATTTAATACCCATATTGTAGGAGTCCATTAAAAATAAGTAGTTCGCCATCTTTGGTGTTCCGCCATGTTGGATTCAGAGTGACGTCACATAGCTGCCATGCATTGTTATCCAAAGAAAACATGTATACAAAATTTCAGCTCAATTTGTCGAAGATATCTGCTTCAAAATTGAGTTGCAAGATTCCGCGAACAAACATATGTACATACATACAGGGCAAGCTAAATAGAAACTTTTAAAATACCTAAGGGTAACAAAATCTAATAATCACACAAACATATGTTGCAAAATATAATTCAACACGAATTTTAATTATTGTAAATTCTTGTTGAGTTATATTCCAAGACATTATAATGTCTCTTTTTGGAAAGAATCTGAAAATTGAAATGTCTTTTTTTAATTTCAAAAGTAAACATGCAAACAAACATTAATTCATACATAAGTAATGTTCCAGCAAAGTGGCAGGGAGGCATCAGAACGAGGGGCTCTATTAAAAGTTTACCGCTACAAAGTTAGTTCATTTTTATGCATGAATGAATTAGCACTGGGCCAAGCAAACCGGTGGCATAATTACTCACTTTATGTGACATTTTGAAGGTTTTATATGCGGTGGTTAGTTTAAAAACTTTTTTTATAGTATGACGGTATTTGAAAAAAAAATATTAAATATAATATACGCCATAAAAAGTACAGAAAAAATTACTTATCTAAAAATTCTCGCTTAGAAGCGGAGATAACTTTTGGGTGGAGATTAATATGGAAATACTAGAAATTTAGAAATTCAGAAATTTTGAGAAACTATTAAAAATTCTAATTTTAAAAAATCTAATTTAATTCTAGAAATTTTCGGCTTAATTAATCGGATGTCAGGAAGCGGGACTAATTTGACTGGCAAGATTTGACCCCAACAAACAAAAACATTGCAAGTTAAATAAAAGCTTGTAAAAAACATGTGTGGGTTAGTTCTGCCAAGACTATACCTCTATGTATAAATATATTTTTCTAACAGTTTTGTACAAGCCATTACGAAAACTGTTTTGTTATTTTGCTGTATTTTGATCTTTTGATTTTTTGACCGTTAAAAATCATTGATGAATTCTTCATTGGTGATTTTTGCTTTTAATTAGTTAATACAACTCTAAAAAATCATTTACTATGTGAAATGTATTGTGATCGCGAAACTTTAATGAAAGTTTAAACGTTTGTTTTACTATAATGTTGTCAAATAAAATAAAGGAATAAGCTTTTGATTTCCCTGAGTTTCCAAAACAACAAGTTGGGCTGCGTCTTATCTCTCAAGCAATTACGGAACTTACCTTTAATTAAGGTTTCGGAAGTGACAACCGACCCTAAAAGCATTACGCTAAAGGTTGATTACAATGTAAATAATTAAGACGATCTATATACTCTATTCTATGCATATTTATTACGAAGTCGATGAATTTAATGAAAATGATCTAGCTTTACATTCATATAACAAATAATGTGACATTGCGTTGTCTAAGAAGTTATTCAATTAACAAACACAAATCTAGATGCTTAGATTTTCCTATTAAAATTTCAGCCCCTGAGTACGTTACCTAGATTGTATAGTGTAAAAAAACGTCTTCTATCATACAAAGTCTGAAACCCAAGAACCCGGTAAAAGGGATGGAGAAAGATAAGAATAAAGTAATAGAATAACGTTTAGTAAGATCGACGGATTTTATGAAGTTTTCCGCTTTCATAAAAATGGCTTAGATAAAGCGTTTTTGTAGGAGTTCCTTAGTCGATAGTTCTTAAGTCTCGCGAAGTCGGTTACAGCAAAGATCTTTCAAGCTACGAGAACTTGAATAAAATATTTAATCGGAAAAATATATAATAATATAATCTTGGTCTTAGTACTACATTGCTGCAACTTATAAAAGCTGTTTGATAAGAAATATCTCGTAAACCCCAAGAACAACACATTTAATTTTAACAACAACATTTCCTGCTGTTAACATATTTTTTTAAACTAATCCAAATATCAATATCAAGCTCCAGTTTATTGGCTCAACTCAGTCTAGTCCGAGTTTCAATAAAGTATCAATGATTCGAATGCAATACAATAACAATATTCCACTCGACTGCCAATTAAAAGTTCCGGATCGAGCTTCAGCAATTCCTGATGTAATAATGCTCTTGAAATTTTAACTGGGATGCAACTTTTAGCGATTGGTTCAAGTCAGAGGAATGTGCATTATTTATAAGTTGCTACCCGCAGCAAGTTAGCCACAAAACACTTTAAGAAAATGATGGCAGTGTGGGGAATAACGAAGCACTTTTACTTAAAAGCTCGGACAAAATTGTGAGATTGAGTAATCGTTTCTAACACGTTTTGTACAAACAAAAACTTGTATACAAATACAAAAGGTGCATTCAGGCATGAACAGGTACAGTGACGTTCATTCAGCGTCAGCAACTCATGTTGTGCAGGACGCTGCAGTGCCTGGGACATTGTTGTTACAAGTTTACCATCTGGCTTAAAAAATCAAAAATATTATCTATTTACTTGCATCTTGGAAGCAATTATTCTATCCCTTGTACCACATACCTGCGGTGCTTTCGTCAAACTTCAACGTAAGTTGGCACGCTCCACTTAATCGCAATTGTTACCAGTTGAAGGATGGGGCGATCATCCGAAACAAATACCAATTTATGTTTGCTCTCTACCAGCTGCCTTTGATCCTTCTTAGAGTTCGAAGTTCAAGGATTTAAAGAAGTCCGCAGAATACATAATATCTGTTTAGCAATACACATTATCTGTATTAGTTAGGGAGTTTGTCATTAGTTTGTTTCATGCTTCTTCTCTGTGCTGTTATTCAAAATGTGGTTTTATGTTTTAATAATAAAATAACGAATTATGATCTTATAATCCTGTGAGACAGTTTTCTTCCTTGTATTTGTTAAGCAAATTATTGACTAACTCACTTTTGACGGAATCGCAAATTATTTTGATGTAATTTCCCTCTTCCATAACAGTCGACATGTATGTAAGAAACATCATCTTATTATCAGAAGACCACCAAGCGCGTCTGCATCACGGAATCGATTATTTGCTGTGGACTCCCGGCCTCATTCGCTCAGTCATTGTCCATTATGGCTACTCCCCCACAGAGGAAAACGAAAGATGGGTTTAATATATTATTAAAGGTGTAATTATATTAGCCCGGGGACGTGTCCTGTAAGAATTATGGGGATATAGAGCCTCTGTTATAAAAAGATAAAATATAACCATCGCGCTAGAGAGCCGGTCATTTCAGCGTGGAAGATAAACGTTCTCTCGAGATTGTTACTTTGATATTTGAGGTTGCGGTAACTTATTTTATTTTAATAGGTCTATATGAAAAATAATCGTATAATGTTGTCCGTCTGTTTAGTGATATTAAATTATCACCGATAGATCATCAAAGATAAATGCCAATATCTCATTAATAAAACTGAATACAATAGGCAAATCGTCTTCACACCGTAGTTTCGATGCCATCTAAAAGAAATATATATAAATAAATAAATAATGCTGGACAAATCACACAGCATCATCTAGCCCCAAGCTAAGCATAGCTTGTGTTATGGGTACTAGATAACTGATATACTTAATACAATATACTACATATCTATGTATGGTGTTTTTCCATATATAATAAAAGTATCTATCTAGATACTTTTATTATATATGGAAAAACACCCAGAAAACCCTGAACAAACATCTGCAGAGCGTACAGACATATGTCCCGAGGCGGGAATCGAACCCGCAACCCCTTGCGTCGCAGGCGGACCTTTGCCCGCTGCGCCACAGAGCTCGTCAAAAAAAAATAAAGATAGTAGAAAATAGTTTTCACGCAGGCAAAAATCCAAATCAAAAAGCAACAAATCATCATGTATCGTATCGAGCCCAAACCGAATGGGAATTAAAATCAGAATTCATAACAGAAGTTACGTAATGACAGCAGAACGCGCGCGTCGAGCTGAGAATAGTGTTTGAATAAACACGAAAGCGTCGACGCCGGCGTGATCACCGGGAAAATTGACCGATTCCGAGAAATCCTCGCACTCATGTCATGCGATATCGCCTTTTTTCTATCCAGGCAACCGAGCCAAAATTTAATATTTATGGATGAAATGTGAGACGGAGCGGATGATTTAAAGTGCCTGATGTGGAAATCGTACCTCGCAGATTTTCTGACCCAGCGAAAGTAATGTCCTTCTTTACGTTTTACGTACCAGTTGTTTTCTTTTGCAAGAGGCTATGTCGAAATGTACCCCCGAGGTGGGCTCACGATTTATACCTCACCTTTTGCAAGTCACTTCGGAAAAATATTTTTTTATTTGTTTATTTCTGGAGATTTGGGCCCTTTGATGTCAATTGTAACCGAATCGGATTTTCTTTAAAATAAATATTATCTGTTTCTGAAAGCATTTTCTTCGTTTATTTACTTTGTCGTTTTGCGGAATTAGACAGGTAGGCATTTTCTTATCAGATTACAAAGGGGAAAAACGGATTGATAAATGGTAAATTATTCTATTTTTGGTAAGAACTTTCCTGGTTTGATGAATTATTTTCAAGTTATCGTGACACGTAGAAAAATGTTACTAAAGTTTTGTAGGAATGTCTGAAATAATATTATTCTCTTCTCTTTAGGGAAACATATACCCCTAATTACTCTTCAATCAAATACATTACACCACAAATAACAAGCTAAAAGTTGGTTACAACTTCTAAACATTGCTTTCAACTTTTCCTTGCAGTTTTATCACAGCAGTTGCTCACTTTGTCTGAACTTAACAAGGTCGAACTAATAGGCATTAGACTCATTTGTTACACCTCTACGCTTCAGCGACCATAAAAAGGGGCGAATGGATCTCCCCAAATCTTACTCCTAGTTAAGGTTGAGATTGGAAGACGATTGCTTTATTGTTACATTCTCGCTGTACAAATTCTGGAAAATATATAACAGATAAATCCGTAGCAAAAAATAAACAATCACGACGAAACATTTCATGCCTGCGTCAAAATGATTTACAGCTTAAGAACTCCCGATGAGACAAAATAAACGCGTAGCCGGTACAGGTTGCTCTTTTTACCTCAATGGAAAGTGAAGTGTCATACAAAGCTACAATATATTCGGGGCTCGGTTCGGCCGGCGCCGTAATCAAAAGGCTCTCGCGAGAACAATGGCGCCCACATTGAGCCTCGTCCCTATAAGCCCCAACAATTATACTACATTGACTTTTCAATTATCCAGCCTCCCCAACAATGCTAGCTTTATTTTTGTATATTAGAACGGTCATTTCATAAGCCGCGCGCCTTTTAGCCACTCATTTGTACTACATTTGTACCGAACGTTCTCCATTAGCCTTGTCGTACAGATTTATACAATTTATTTGTATCCTTTCACGAACAAAGGGAAGTTGCCCCGCTCTAATTGCTCTTTGTTTCTTTAATTCGGATTCTGGTTATCTTGTTACTTTAACTGATATTCCCGAGAATGGGAAAATAGTCCTTTGAGTTTTACTTTTCGAATTAGAATTTAATTAATGGCTTTGTTTGAGCTGAATATTTTATCGACTTGATTTTCGTAACGCTGATTTTGATTTCGACTGATGCTACAGCATTATATTATATATTTTTGTTTGTTACAGGTGAAATTGGAACAAAATGTCGGAAAACCGTCACGGGTGATCCACATACGGAACATACCTAACGAGACGACGGAAGCAGAAATAATACAGCTGGGCTTGCCCTTCGGAAGAGTCACCAATGTGCTCGTACTCAAAGGCAAAAATCAGGTATGACGTTGTTCTTAAAACCATCCATTAAAAACCATTTCCATTATTTCTCCTAAATAGATGACGATTCAACATATATGTATAATATCAAAAGTCATTCCCATGACCAGAATTGGTAGTTTCTTGAACAAAATATCTTGTGTATAGAATTAGTGGAACATAAAGCAGAATAACACAGGCCGTTGCTAAAAAACCAAACATGTAGAAGCAAATGGCCAACTCCATGTAACCGAGAACTACCCTAATTTAGTAAATTAGCTAGGTCGTGTAACAGCGGCGGATGAAGCCCGGAAACACAACAAGTGGGCGGTGCAGCAGCCCTGCCACCGGCCAGCCGCCGTCCGGCCACAAATAGGACGTCACCCATTGTGTGGTTCTAGGCTTTATTACAACTGTTTAATAAGCAGAATGGACTCGCCGCTCGGTGTGAAACCTTGGTCAATTTTACTTTAGTTTAACGGGTAAAACTTTTAGCTTTTGGAATTCAAAGGAAACTTTATTATTTGGATACATGTCCTTCGGTGTAGTTTGCAATTTGTCATACTTTTATGCAAGATTTTTTTTATATTATCACTCACTCTGATATGATTACAAAAACTGTGATAACAAAGAAATGAAAAATTTGAGAATGTTTTATGTCTGTGTTATATATGTTTTTCCACAAAATAGTGAAATAGGAATGCCAACAACTCATCTTGATATGATAGACAGCCATTCAAACTTACCCCCGTCAAACCACCGACATCTTGTAAAAGGAACATTTTAATTCGCAAAAGCTCCATTTTACCGCGACTCGAGAATTGAACCCGTGTTAGATTGCATCTGAAATTATATTTAGCGGAAATTAAGGGCGCTATGACGTTTTAAGTAAATTTCAATTTGGGACGGGAAGGGCTCCGAATGAGTGTTAACATAGATATGGGTATCTCTCGAGTTTGATCGAAGCTTGAATATAGATGTAACTTGTTTCCGTTACAGAATGTAATGGATTTTATGTGAATTTATTGCGTACACTCGCGTTTTCATCGAGTTTATTTGATTTATTTAAAGTTAGTATATCGACAGGCGTAAACAAGCACTGTGAACATTATTTACGTAACGCCATGTCACGCTATTATTTAAACTCAATATAGTTTTAAATAGTAAAAACCTGCAAAGTTCTCCGACACTAGTATGTCGCTTATTAGTACGAACTTATTCAATCTTTATAAAACATGAAATGACATCGATATATTTGATACTTATAAAAGCACGTGCAATAATATATTTAACTCGCTTTGGGGACAGGAGACACAACAACCATAAAAGCACGTTAGCAATCCATCAAAAGCGTGTCCTCATCATCACAGAGGCGTTATATGTCCTCTGGTTGTGAAGGTACTTTTACTGCCCGTTTTATGTCAAAACACCGACCGTGGCACATGTACTGGTTTACGATACTCTGACGAATTAAAAATGAGTTTAGTTTACAACCTAAAAATAAAAACTTGATCCACGAGCTGAATGTTGTTCCGGGTGGAAACTCGCCAAAACGACATAATAAATGAGAGATGTAGCATGATTGTCGTAAGGCCCAAAAAACAATTTTTGAGGTTCCGTTTCGAATTTATTTCACTATGATGAATGTTTTAGGTTTGACCGAGACTTGCGAGTTTTTTGGTGACACATTTTAACGCACGAAAACAACTGAAATGTTTTTCATAAAACGAGTAAAGCAAAGACCACTCTGAGCACGTGAAACAAGTCGAATCTTGCAGGAACGGTCGCCTTTTTCTTAGAACATTCCATGACTCCGACACTTCAGGTAAAAAGCGTAGGGTTTTCTCCCTTTGTGGGATTTCTGAAGTTCATAAATCATTACTCGTGAAACACAGAATGAGCGCACTTTTACATCTGGGTCATTTCAAAAGTTAGCGTGTACCATCTAAGTTAGGAGATATACATTTTCAGACTCAAATTTTAAAAGTTTTGAAAGCATTACCTAAAACAGTTTATAGTAAATTTTGTGAGTGATTGTGATTAATAATCGCAAACAATTGAATACGATACAAGTATGCTTCATTCGATTCACGGCCTGGTGGACGATGAAAGTACCGTTCGGACCCCTGGCTCTAGTTACAAAGGCCTGGTCCGAGAGGTAGGCAAACAGCGGGCCTCGGGACGAACAATCACCCACTCTGCTCCACTCTCAGTGATTAAACCAGAAGAGGCGTTGACACTATTTTATGAGCATCCCGCAGCTATCAATTTTCGTCCATCGATCTGAAGACACTGACAGTAGACTATCAAAAACTACCAGCCGTGTTTTACGAGACTGATTAGAATAATTTTGAAATGAAATGAAATAATTTATTTGCCTCAAGTATGGTTTTACACGGATATTTGTATGTTTATTGTTAGGTATCACACACACTTGACCGAACTATCCGGCATGCAAATGTTAAAACGTCAACGTGTTAAAATGTCAAAATTTTTTATCTTTTGTTTTAATATATTATTTTATGACTGTGTTCATTGAGTCAAAAAGGTTCAATCTCTTTGTCGTTGTTTGACCCACGCAACATGTATGCTTAACTTCTAGCGTAAGTATTAAAAATGTGATATCGAGTCTTAAAAATAAAACTGCTTTCCCATGTATTACGAACATCATATATGATGAAATAAAAATATACCGCAGTCTATCAAGGCTTGTTTGGATTCCCGTCTACCCCGCTTTCAGAACATTCATATTTTTAATTAGCCTCGGGCAATTCTATTTCATTTGCGGCTTACGATAGCAACTTACATAAATACGTACATGCTATCGCACATCGTGCCCAAACCAGATGCGGTTATGCGGAATGTTAACTGCATTGAAATGTTCATGTAAATCATTTTGCACTTAGATAGAAGATAACTACAACATTTTTATTTTGAGTCTGAATATAGAGATATTTTAAATATGTATGTTCACAAAAAAAAAACGAATGACTGCTACTGAAATCATTTTTAAATACATAACACCAATGACTTCAAGTGTTCAATAGTTACATTAATTTTATTAGTTAATAGTTACATTCCAAAAAGATTTACAAGATGTACGTGCAACGTGAATAAAATGAGGGTTTAGTTTGACCTGTCCGCAATTTCCGATGCGGAGACACGAAGGCTTGTGCAGCAGTATGTTATCTTTGGCTCGAGGTTCTGTGGGTTCCTGTTGTTTCAATGCACGCCTGCACGATGGGCCGAAGCCGATTAATTGGACTCAATAGGTGCAAACCTGAACGCTGTTAAGCGAACCGCATTACACAGCGGTCTGTTGTTTCCGTTTATTTACCCTGTGGTTGTGCTATCGGCTGAGCTTCGTCGTATATTTACATACTAGGAAAATTTTGCTGTTCCTAAATTCCTGCGAAATTGGTTCATATAGTTCTAAACGTTTCGTACCGGGTGTTCGGTAACAATTACAAAAGTAAATAGTTGCAATAGTTTTCGATCCCTATTGTACTTCAATTCCCAGACTTTCAAACCTGTTTAAGTGCTACCCCGTAAAAATTGTATTCCCATTGGCGCTATTCTTTTTTCATTCACAAATTGCTTTTTCTCCAACAGGCTTTTCTGGAAATGGCAGAGGAGATCTCCGCTGTGGCGATGGTCGCCTATTTCGGTGGCTGCGTCGCCCAGCTTCGCGGCAGGGCTGTCTACGTTCAATTTTCAAATCACAAGGAACTCAAAACTGATCAGACGCATAGCAATGCCGTAAGTACCAACCCTGAGATTGTTTTACTTGTTGCTTCGAATACCATGTCTTCTAAAATTAATGCGCAAAAAGCTTCTCAAGTCATCTATATCATGAGGAATCGAGGAAACTCCTCAAATAATGTAAGAAACATGTAGCGACTTTGACATATGTAGCTGAAGGTCAAGCATTTGCATTCATACTCGTAAAGTAAATTTTAGTTTCTGTGTTTCACGTGATTAGTGAACTTGATCACCGCGGTATTGCAGTTGTTATAGGTTACCGCGTAACATCAGATGGGCTTTCAGATTGTCTCGTCTTATAATCATATAAAAAAATAAAAAATATTACTTTATGCTTGTATTGTAACCAAAACTTATTCATACCTCTATATAAAACTTGCATTGTCTGCTCTATATGGCTCTATAACATCTTCAGTTTACCGGATATGTATTATTAAGATATCGATGTTAGCAGTTCCGGATTCACGGTACACCTACACTACTAAGTTCCATCAAGACAGCTCTTAATATGTCGCACACGAATGCTAATCTCCCAAACAGATTCGCAGTATTACGGAATCAATTGAGCAGATATTATTAGGTATTAGCGAGCTAATACCCGTACAAAGACATCGTATTATAGTGACGTATACGTGTAGCTAACAACCTTTAAAATAAATAAAGAGAATGGAGAAGTTTTAAGAATAAACTTCATAAATGTTTCTGTATTAAACATTAATTAATAATTTCAACGGACCTCATCATCATCATCTCAGCCGTAGGGCTGCTGTACAAGTCCACTGCTGGACCTCCTCATGAATATCCAAGTACAGATCATGAACGGTTGTTACCACACTCACCACGCTTGGCAGGAGGGTTGGTGAACGCAGTACGGGATGTTGATACGCGTAAAGGGGTTGCTGTCCATCTTCCGGAGGCATTCCTTTGGTAGATTCTTACTGTATCCACGGGCAAGAGCGGAGAGGTAACATTCTACTGCTGGCACCCCATGGCCGTCACGGATGTCATTCCTAGGCTTATAAACGATCTGGGTATTTCTATTTAAACAAAAAGCCATTAAAATTGCATAAAATGTACTAAAATTATATATTCTATAAAATTAAATCGGAACAATTTTACCTAATATTACGTTGACAGGTCTAAATTAAGAAAGCTTACGTCGAATATGGTGCTTTTAAAATAACATGGCCCATACACCTAGATTTTTATTTTGATATCGATAACAGCCATCGCCCGTCCACCACCCTGTCAAATTATTCCTATATGTAAGCTTTAGGATGTGCAACAACAGAATCGGCCACATTCCTGGAAATCGTAAAAGCTAACGTCGAAAATGTGCTTTTAGAATAACATCGCCGATACACGTAGAACAATTGATTAATATCAACCATTGCCTGCCCACCACCCTGTCAAATTATTCCTATATGTAATCATATATACAAGTACGTTATTACCTAACAACATTTCAATTAGCTCTATTACAACAAGCGCATTAGCCGAGTATTACGGCTTAGAGCGCTGCCAATCGGGAATACAACCCCAGGGAGGCTGCGTTCGACCTGCTAATTTCATATCCGTTAGGGGTAGTGGGATTTAATACCCCAAAACGTACAGATTTCGACCCCGGGCTATTTGGTTGATTTTAAAAATGGGAAGAGACGAATGTATTTCAGTACTTCACAATGATGCGGCTTAATGCAAAGCTGTTAAAGATATAATGGGTCGGGAAAATTGTTTTGCGTATTTCGAATGGACCGAAGACGCTTGAATCATCCAAGACCTTTATTTTAAGTTTATTTAAATATTGATAAAAATAATTATTCGATATTTCGTTGCGTTCTTGTGGGTTGACAAGGTAGTGACACGATCCCGTTGTTTTTTTTTGGGAAAACTGACCAAAAAATTCGTTAAGTATTTTTGACAGTCCTCTCTTTATGTTACCCTGATACAACCTTAAGAATTCGGAAAAAATCTTTCTCCCACGTTCTTGTCTTGTCTTTTCGCCACCAGCAAACCGTGCATCTTTGATATCATTATTCCCGGACTGAAAACGCTTGAACCAACTGGGTGTTGCTCTTAATGACACAATTTTTGTAGTTTTTCCTTTTTTTAATAGAACTTTAAATTGTACCGAATTTCTTTCTTTTATTCACTCTTTTTGCCGTGGGGTGCCGGCAGTAGAATGTTACCCCTCCTCTCCTATCCGTGGATGCAGTAAGAGCCTGCTAAGGAACACCTCCGGAAGATGGGCAGCAGCGTCTTTCCGTATATCAACATCCCGTACTGCGCTCACCAACCCGCCTGCTAAGCGTGGTGAGTATGGCAACTACCTCCCTCATGGAGATCCATGATGGAGGCCTTAGTTCAGTAGTGGACGGTTTACGGCTGAAATGATGATGATGATTCACTCTTTTTGGACAGAAAAGCAATTGGAAATAGCAGTAAAGCGTTTATACGTTGTTTTTAATGTTCTTAACCCTTTTGATGGCAAAAGACATTGTATTATTACTTTATACATACAAAATACGAAAGGACTTTTTCCGCGACCTAAATTACACGTAAAAGGTTTGAATTTTAACCTATAATTTAAGTAAAAAGCGATGAGTATGAAATATCCACCATTATTAAAAAAAAAACGACTCATAAATACACAAGTATCCGAATATTATATCGTGTTGTCTGTTGACGCTTAAGACGTTTACTATACTCAAGAGTGCGTCTACTACGCTGGCTAAGTGAGACTCATTATTAATTTATTTTATTAAATATATTTTACAGCAAGAAATCACAAGTTTTGTAATGTATTGCACCTAAAAACCTTAAAGGTTTGTCAATGTACCTACTCACATCCGTCGTAATTCTAGTTGGATTACAATATCATCATCAATAATATACTTGCGTTCACTTCGAGCATGCTCATAATGAAATAAGAGTGACAGTGTATTATAGTCGCGTCAATACAGCTAAAATAGCGTTCCTATTTTAGTGTGAAATCACACTAACGCCAACCCTGTGAGCTGTTAATTTAATCTGCTCTGGGCATCAAGGACCCACAATTTAGATAACTGTATTCAATAAACCCGTATGCCGCGACGGGACATCCTCCGTTGTTCCGATTTGATTGAGTTACTGAACTATTACTGTTGTGTCTATAACAATTCACAGTTTACTTACAGCTAACTCAGTTCTATTTAACTGTATATATATGTACTTCCAAGCAATTTTGATGACTGTGATGTGATTTATATTCTTGTATTTCAACCGGAAGGTGGGCAGCAGGGTCTTTCCATGTATTCCCGTACTGCGCTCGCTAACCCGCCTGCCAAGCGTGGCGAGTGAGTATGGCAAAAACTCCCCCCGTCTCGGCCATGGGGGAGGCCTTTGTTCAGCAGTGGACGTCCTACGGCTGAAATGAGATCCACTCAATATTATGACTACAAAACGGACGTAGATGAAAATGCCAAATTTATTGAAAATATGCTGAAAAAATAGACCAAATATTATCGCGCGCGGCCCAAAACTATTATAGTACAAACTAACACAATGCATAAAATGTTGCTCGAATTTTGCTATGAAAATGTGAATATTATTTTAATAAAGCTCAAAACTATGTGGAGAACTCGAACAACTTCGGTCTCGCATTTATTATGAAGTGAGCTATCTGTTTATTATGCTTTATTTCATCTGTGATACGAGAAGGCGCGTGATCTGAATAGACGATTTCAAAGTTTATTTATGGAGGTAAGCAGTCGTGAATGATTTGATAACGTAAATGGAACTTATGCTTGATAATGGCATTATTGTTTCAAATTTCGTCAATCGTCCTCAGTAGAATTCAAACGTGTAATTAACGTTTTCTAATAGGTTGCCTAGTTTTTCTGGCTGTTGTTTACCACTTGCTACAACTATGCCAGTGTCGTATCATATTTATTAATCAACTAGCGGACCTGGACGACATCATCCTGCCCGCTGATTTGACATACTGACAGCAGCGCCATATACCGGGTTCAGTTGTGTCGGTCCAGCTGTTTAGGAGGAGTTAGACGTACGTTCGCACCGCTGTAATTATTTTGTCGCGCGTGAGTTTTAATTTCGCTATAACTCTTTTTTTCGATATTGATTTATGTTTCATGGTTAAACGTGCAAATAATGCATACTGCTTTATCAATTTTTTTTATTAGAAAAAATGGTTACTATGACTTAACTATAAAAGATAGACATTTTCTGTCGCTGACTTTTTTGTAGACCTTTTTAATAGGGACTATTCTTCTATTCATCACTTGAACGTAACTTAAATGGCTGGGTTACCAAAACAACTCCCAGTCGGTAATCAATTTTCCGACATACGAGTATTAAACTATCATCATCATAGTTCAGCGAACTTGCACGAAATCTTTATAAAGCTTTTAAGCTTTCTCCTGAATGACTAGCTATTAGTGAAAACCGTATAAAATCTGTTAAGTACTTTCTGAGCTTTGCCCGAACTGACAAACAGACAGACGCGGCAGAGGACTTTGTTTCATAATATGTAAATATAATACCGGAATATTGCAGGTTTGATAATAGTCTTTTTGAATCCTTTACTGTATTTATCTAAAGTATAAAATATTCGATAGAATTAATATTTTAATACTCTTGTTGTACCTACTCGTACAATATAATCGGTAATATTGAAATTAAAGGTGACAACAGACATTTGCTTCCCGGGACCATGCTTGGTGCAATCCAAGCGAAACGTCGGGAAATAATAAAGGTAATTTACGCGATAAATACCCGGTTATATGTATGTTAATAATGTGTTCTGATCGCGAAAGTTTAAAAAAGGCAATAAACTAACAGTTCTTGCAATTCATACTAATTTTTAAATATTGTCGACTAAAGCTTAATCTTTAGTCTGTAAATCACCTTATTAAGTCGTTATAAATTACCGTCTCCCCGTCTTTCAGCAATATAAAATATGCTTAACCCTTTTAATGTCTCTGTTTTCTTGATTACTTCCAACTCGTTTTACTGCACTTTTATTGTAGCAGTAAACCTATAATTGGACATTGCATGGGAAAAATGTTCCCACTGTCACAATTCTACGTCAAGTGCACCAAACATAAGAATAGCTGCGTATGTTTGGTGCTTGACGTTGAATTATGTATGACAGTGGGGACTTTTTTATAAGTATCTACTTATACATATGTATTATAAATATCGAAACTTTTCCACATCAATGTAGGTGTTTTTGTGAGCATATAAATTCAACAAGCATTGGTACGGGGGTACCAGAAAAGGGGGCGAAGGCCTCAAAAGGTCACCAAAGGTCGAAAATGGCATTTTTGGGTTTTTGGACTCTTTCGGCCATTTGAAGACTTATTTTTTTGGTGACCTTTTGAGGTCACAATAACTTCGGTCCCTGTGACCCAAAAAACCATTAAGACGGTGCTAGTAAAAAAGGTTTCATGTAAATCGGTCAACGCGTTCGGTTGTAATCGTCTCATGCACAGACAGACAGCGCTATTCATATTAATTTATACAAAAACATATTCAGGATTCTATAGATTATTTTATTTAAACATGGCTTTCAATTGAATATTCAATGAACAAACAATAATGGCAGGTACAAATAATAAATACTCGTATGTAATGGTGAAAATAAATAAATCTCCACACAACATCGCGAATCAGCACCTACCCTGAGGCGCTGCGGCAGAATGGAAATCAATATTTTCGGTAACAAAACCCCCAATGGGAGGATTAATTAAAACCCTTAATTAGCTTCGTTTATCCACGAAACCTATCAAAAACAAAACCATCCTGACGGCTGATAACACTGAGATGTTGTTCTTGGGCGGAAGTTGAAACTCTGTTTTGTGTCTTGAGGCTTCGGACGTTCGAATCAGGAGTGACATTTTCAATTATAATTGTTCTGACAATCTCAGTTATCTTTTATCATAAGTATAGCGTTATTAATCGCCAATAAGATTGTTAGAACTCGTATTAAAGTTTTAAATATAGTTTCAAGTTTTAAGTTGATACCGAGAAATAGGGCCGGGACAGACAAAGTGATCTCGAAGCCGAAATATTATGTGCCCATTTCCATTGTGTAAGCTAGTCAAACTTCAGTAATGTATTAATGGCATTCGTTTTCATATTGGAATCAATATCAGTCTGCGTTAAAATTTCTAACATAGATATTTAACATTTATCCAAACAAAAATGTGAGTATAAGCGAGAGTAAAAGCTATCCCGCTCAGTATTAAAGACAAGGAAATCAGCAAACAGGCAAATTCACAAATAAATAGTCACCTGTTGTTGGATATAATTGTCGCTCTTGTTCACACAAACGCTTACGCAAATACACAAGCTAATTAATGGGATTATTATACCTAAAGCGGATAGTACAAATAGTCTATTATCTATTTGTAGTTCTCTATTTATCCGCTTTCTCGCCCATTGTGTCAATATTTGCTGGCAAACACGAGTATGTCTTACAACTGATATAATAATAACCATCTGTAAGAGCGTGCTTGCGTTGTACTCGATTAAGAAACTGCGACAAGATGTTGTAAGTAACACTTTTTTAGAAAACTCTGAGACTGCTCCGTCGAAAACCAAACAGATTATTATTTTACGTTTCAGATTACTGAAATGCAACGTTGCACTGCCGAACTCCCGTAAAATACAAACCAAATTATTTTTCCATGCTCAAAATACCTGCGCTCTCGAATAATATCAAGTATATTCAACAACGCTTAAAAAGCCTGTTAATAAAATGGTTTCTCGATAAAATTTAGCTGGTTATTTTTACGAAATATCATTTTCCGTTGTGTACCCTTCCTGTGTTGTAGCAAATGACCATTATGATGTTCCGTTAGCATAATTGCTGTCAATTCAAATTTGATGGCAAATCGAACCCTAAATCGTAAGACCTTTGTTAATCGATGCGATCTCTCTTGATAAGGGATATGAGGACAAACAACAAAAGCTTTAACTATTGTTGCTTTCATACATAGTTTACAATGACTCGTATCGAGTAGGTTCATAATGGTTGCATGCGTACATATTTAAGGACCCGTAATCAAACAACCTCATATAGTAACGTCACATCTTTATGTACGTCACGTACATACGTACTGTTTGTAACAAAGCTGTGTTATATTTTGTTGACCATAGTCATTATCATATAGAATATGTTTAAGCTACATTTTTAAAAGAGCTTTTAACCCTCATTTTATACCCATATTATTATTGTCATATATAACCGCTATTTTGTGGCGTGTGTTGCACATTGTAGTACTTTAACTGGAAATAACCTTTATTTATTTTGTAAGCAAGATTTCAGCCCAATCGGTTGAGGATAACTCAAGATTTGACCCGTACAAACATACAACCATTGCGTAAATAAAAAGATAACGAAAAAAATATACGTAACTAAAGTGTATGAGTTGTACTTCTCGTTTGCGCTTAAAACTATTCTCCTATTCGTGATAGGACAATCATGGTAGTTTTAATATTGAATAAAGAACTGTTAAGTATTTTTCTAAATTATAGTAAGTATTTTTCTCTTGAAATTTTAATTAACAGCTTCATAAAATCTTGCCCGACATGCCCTTGCCTTGTCGAATTTCTTTACTATATGGACATGGATCAATCATTCCTCCGTAATTTAATTCTGAATGGAGCTTCCAGGTTGGGGAAATATTACGTGCGGCTCTTGACGTTCGTCTATCATACTTATTTCCTCCTGTAACTCCATAATGACATCATTCATGCCTCATCGTTATTCAGAATATTTACTTCTGAAATTGGCTACTTGGTTTTCTATATTTTTAATAATTGTTAGCAGTTCAATATTAACATTTTGGTTGCGGTGTAAAATATTTATTTATTTCTTGAGTCATCAATCGTTTCAATTCAAAGCAAAGGTCAATGTTTAGTTCTTTTATTCGATACGTTCATGTCATTTTGCTATTTTCGAGAGAAATAAAAGATATGCCGTTCTATGCGGATTTACCACCCCCAGTCACAATTCGGGGACCTCTTTGTATCGCACACTATTAAAACTTATAACGAGGGAGTTGCTAACAGAACTAGGGATTGTTATTGCGATTCACATGAAAAGAGACGCATTTACGGATTATTACGTCACGATTGCGACGTGACGAAACACTTGTGTTTTAATCCCCCGAAACTTCGAGAAATTGTGAAGAAAATATTTCTTGCAACAATTCGTCTTGTCGAATGCATTTTAAAGAGCGTGCAGTGAGCTCAGCTTTGATCAATCATGCGATGCAAAAGGTTTTTGTGGTGGTTGAAAGGACTCTTCAATGGTGAAGTTATATTGTCGCTTCGTTTTCACAAGAACATCTTGGACTGCTTGGACTGGCACTGAGAGATTGCTCGCCGAGAGGGGCTCTCGGGTTCTGTGAAGCGGGCACATCGGTGATATGGAAGTTTCGATAGCATATCTATAGTGCTCTCAACTGAAGTACAAAACGTTCCTAAAAATTACACGCTTATTTCAAGGAAAGTGCCTGCTCAATAGTTTAGCGCTGAAATGTAAAACAGTAAAATAAAAACTGCATAAAACCCAGTGTAATTGAGTAGTCAATTTCCGTTGAAACGCTTTGTTTCTGTTAGCTGTCGATAAATACGTTTCAACAATACGTGTCGAAGGAAAAGAGAAGGGTAGGGGGGAACAAGTCAATGCGAATTTGTAGCGGAGCCTTTGCCGTCGGCGGCAGGCTTAGCATGACACGGTTAAAGCCTTATTTTTGTGTCTGGTCGGGCCCGCTTGTCAGCCCGTGTCGTCGTGCACAAAGCCATGTGAAAGTATAGGATCAAAGTGTTCCCGCACCCTTTATACAACGTTATATGTAAACAACGTATTTCACTCTTGTGTCAGTTTATTTTCCTTTTTTTTTGGGAACGAAACTTGATAAGTATGACAAGTCCTTATGGTGTGTTAAAACTTAATAATACACTTTTAATACGGAATGTTATATAACAATTACCAAAATATTGACCTTCGATTGCTATCTACATCATCAAGGAGTTCTGACAGCCGAAAAAGAGGCTGCTTTACTGCCACTAGTCCTATTTTAAATAACATTACATTATATAAAGC
Organism: Pasiphila rectangulata; assembly: GCA_963082625.1. NCBI lineage: Eukaryota > Metazoa > Arthropoda > Insecta > Lepidoptera > Geometridae > Pasiphila > Pasiphila rectangulata. The sequence continues at coordinate 9,262,186 of OY720240.1, forward strand.
TTACTTTTTGTTGTTTGCCCATATTTAACACTCCTGAAAAAAATATTCAACATCATTTATACTGAAACAATTTTCAAATAGGTACCCATTTAGGGTACCCGACTAAATGTTCACGATTAGGTGACGCGTGCCTTTCGGAATATTAACTAAGGCGCGACCGCGGTGACACCTCGCGATATTTGATATCGGTAAAAGTTAAAGTGGTGGTTTCTGATTGTTATCAAACATACAAAAAACTTAAAAATTTATAAGATAAACTTTGTTCAACAAACCCATTTAGACTTTTGGAGTTACCGAATAAAAGTTTGGAATCAACAATTCTGGTGACAAGTGTTCAGTTGTGTACCTATATCTGATGGAAAAATACTTCTCGAATTGAAGCGCTCTCGGATAAATCTAAAACTGAAACCTACATCTGTCACCATACATATACCTACTGAATAAAGTAAAAAAATAACAAGGATTAAACACTAGGTCCAGCACTGGAGGTCTTACGGCTGAGATTATGATGATGAAGCACTGTCTGTTGGTTTTTAGTTGGATCATTACCGTAGACTGAAATTCAATTCAAACACCTCCGTAATGCGAATGTTATAAAAGTGGCAATCAAGATAATATAAAAAGCTACAATTGATCTTAAGAACTTTGTGAAGTTCATCGTAGGATACAATTTATATCATTCGCACAGATATTACGGTCTAATCCCCCCTCATAATCACCAATGTCCCCATAACTTTAACGCAACAAAGTAGCGGAATTGTTCGTGTGCGATACAAAATAAGTTTATGTTCCCCTTTGTTTGATGTGGTCAACGCTATCTCCTTCTTGAGCACTCGTGTTGGCTCCTCGTAGATAAAAGGATGTGTGGACTGGCCAATCGAGCAAATTTTTTACTCAACTACGAGGAGGGTTTTGTTAATTCCTTAGGTATTGTGAGGTGATTAATAGTGTAAGGAATTACTATGCAATTTCTTAATTTTTAGGGTTCAGTACCCAAAGGATAAAAATGGAACCGTGATAGCTAGAAAGTTGAAATTTTCACTGATGATGTATTTCTGTTGCCGCTATAGCCACACATACATAAAAAACAGAATAAAATACGTATTTTTTGGGGAAGCTAGCTCCCATACAAGAAACGTGTTTTTTTTGCCGTTTTTGCTACATACTAATAATGGCAACAGGTAAACGCTTAAAATATTCACAGATTATTTCGTTGTATATTTATAGTATAGTCGTTATTTTGCCAAATAATGGTACGAAACCCTTCGTGCGTGATTCCGACTCGCACTTTGCCGATTTTTTATTATAATATTTTGATATTGATTTTATGTGTAATTATGTGTTATTATTTATAAATAAATTAGTTCACATTTATTACTCGATGATTTATACAGCGTCTGTAATCGATATTCGTGCTGTACGGAACACGCCGCAGTGACTGGGGCATTAAAAATAAAATAAATAATGCTGGACGATAAATGTATTAACTATTTTTTATTAAGTATGGTTGAATCTCAAATAAAAAAAATAGTGGCAGTAGCCACTTCAACAAGTTCTTCAGTAAGGCAGCATAGTTTGACGACCTCTGTAGCGCAGCGGGCGAAGGTCCGCCTGCGACGCAAGAGGTTGCGGGTTCGATTCCCGCCTCGGGACAAATGACTGTACGATCTGCAGATATTTGTTCAGGGTGTTCTGGATGTTTTTCTATATATATAATAAAAAACATTTATGTATGTAGTATAATGTATTAAGTATATCAGTCATCTTAGTACACACAACACAAGTTCGTCTTATACTCTTCCCGGTTTTCGCCTTCTTTTTTCTTTTCTTTTGCATAATTTTATGCAGCACATATGTGTTGTATTAATTATATATTTTATTTGTGTATGTATATATTTTATGAAAATTTTAATTTATAAACTGAGTGAATGTATTTTAGCGTATACATCTAGGTTAAGATACTGTATCTACTTAACGTATATTTTTGTGCACTACCTACGTTATATTATTTACAAATAACTTTTTCCTGGTAGGTTGCCTGGAATAAATTGCTTTGAGCAATAAGGCCTCCAATTTGTATATATTTATCCAATTATTTTTATTATTTGTGTTTCTTTGTGCAATAAAGTGTTCATTCATTAATTCATTCACAAGCTCTGACCACTTTATTTTACACTTTTTTTGGGGCTAGATGATGCTGTGTGAATTGTCCAGCATTATTATTATTTTTTTATTTAGTTTCTAGGGTTCCGAACCAAAATGGTATGAGAAATCTGCCACAGCTGGATATTTCAGGAACCTCTTATGATCTTGTTTGGAATGGTCTCACATAACATTTACAAATCTACATCGCATGTATAATACTCGTAGTAAAAAGTTTTATTTTGATTGCAAAGGGAGTCACTAAATTTTGTGGAGTGACCAGGTCATGTGGGGATCATTATGAAAGGAATATGCACATTAAAAATCATTTCTTTTATGCCATCTTATATACCGAACATCTTATGTACATCTTATATATTAGCCGTGGGGTGCCGGCAGTAGAATGTTGCCCCTCCTCTCTTGCCCGTGGATGCAGTAAGAGCCTGCTAAGAGCTACCTCCGGAAGATGGGCAGCAGCGTCATTCCGTGTATCAACATCCCATACTGCGCTCGCCAACCCGCCTGCCAAGCGTGGTGAGTATGGCAACTGCCCCTTATTGAGGGAGGCCTGTTTCAGTAGTGGATGTTTTACGGCTGAAATGATGATGATGATGATGATGATATACCGAAAAGAGCTCGTATAAGAATATCGTCTCGTCCGTACTGTCCGCAGGTCTCGAGCTAGTGGCTCGTGCAAAAGATAACTCGCCCCGTATTACGTTTCATTGTTCCGGAAATTATAGCAGCCGAATGGACATGTTTACTTTGGTGCGTGACAATAAATGTGTTTTTATTTGTCGGGATATTATATTTTTGGTGTGCGATATGTCAGTTGGTATTTGAGTTGAGGCTGGGCGGATTAGTTTGACTTGAATATGGCTCGGTCTGATTAGAATTGTTTGTAGTATTTAAGCATCGCTCAGTGTTAATGCTGAGGGGTTGTCACTTATCTCGCATCTTGTGTTCAAACTGTGATTTAGACGTTTGTTACGAAAATAAATCATTCTATAATTATGTCAAATCAGAACAGAAGGGGAAAGTCGCTTCTTCCTAATATTTTTATAATAAGCTTCCTTCTGAGGCGACTGAACTATCGATTCATAGTTTTAAGCTTTTTATAAAACAAAATCTCCTAGAAAAAGCTTATTACTCCATAGATGATTATTTGAATGATATTGACCCTTGGCCGAGTGTTGCTCGGTTCGACCACGATAAGAAATAATGTCATCTTGCAATATCCAAAGTATCCAATATCCTTGCGAACATTAAATTAAGCATAATACTAAGACAGAAATCGTAACAATGAATAGAAGTGAAAGAGTGAGGTTTCTTGGCCGAATCTGAAGCGAACGAATTCAATTATGTGCTTTATTCAATTTAAATATGTGTTGTTCTTCTTATGTAAATTGACTATTCTAAGTAGCGTTTTGCTCTACTGAATAAACACTTATTGATTTTGTTTTTTTGATGATGGGATTGTTATTTTACTCGCCACGCTGGGCAGGCAGGTTGGCAAGCGCAGTACGAGATGTTGATATACGCTGCCCATCTTCCGGAAGTATCCTTTGGCAGATTCCTACTGCATCCACGGGCAAGAGAGGAAAGGCAACATTCTACTGCCGGACCCCACGGCTAACTTTATTAAGTCTTAGAATTTTGCCTCTTGTTCAGTGTTAGCTTTTTTGTTGAAAACAAATAGCCTGTGAGTTTAAACTTGTGACTGAGTTCACAAGAAAGTTAAAACTCTATATTTTTAACCTCTCTATATTTTTCCAAAAATGATTTGTATGAAGCGTCGCACAAATATAGGAAGGAAGTGCAAGGTAAACGCGACCGCAACCTTGAATTAATTCTGCAAAATGGTCCCAGAGACCTAATGCTTTTCTAGACGATTTTTGTACCTCTGTTTGCGTGACGCTTTATACAGCCTAGTTGCCTATTGCTCATAATATCTAATTGTATATTACTTTTCTAAACAATCTATTCACATTATATAGCCTATTTTGTTTCAGTCTGCGTCGGCGCAGGCGGCGCTTCAAGCCGCGCAGGCGATCTCAAATACGGCGGGCGCTGCTCTAGTTGCCGGCACCGGGGTCGCTTTGCAGCCAGCTAATGGAGGAACTGAGATACAGGTAACACCTTACGGTTCCTAGTATACTTCAGAAACCATTGTAGGATCAAACACTAACAACACCCACACACATTCGAACCGCGCAGGCCATCTCTAATATGGCAGGTGCACTGACTGATGCTGCCTTGTAGACAGCCACACAGGTTGGGTCAGAAACACAGGTAAAACCTCTAGCAGTCACTAATTTACTTTCACAATCTAGTATAATTAAATGTTTTTACAAATATAACACCATACAAGTCATAGTGACAAGAAAACAATGTTATTTCAAAATAAAAAAATCCTGATAGTATAATTGAATGAAATCTGCAAAATGGTCGCAGAGACCTAATGCTTTTCTAGACGATCTTTGTATCCAAATACAAAAACGGTTGATTTTTTCAAGTAGAAGCAAGCCAAATGTAGGTCTGGGCTGCATTTGATGCAACTAAAATTCTACTATACATTAAAAATAAACTAGGTAGATAGCTAGTAAAGTAGGTAACCTGCGGGTTACTCGATTTTGATAGAAAGGATACCATTTATAAGATTTTCTATTTTACGACGATTAAAAATAAGAAAAACTGACGCTTTAGCAAAGAATTTAACACTACAAACCAAAACACAATTACATATACCTACGGTTATCCTCCTCAAAATGATCAAGTTATAATATTAAAAGCAACGTGCTTAGTAACAGTAAATCCTCACAGAATGAACCTTTAAACAGGGCCCGGTACAAAGGCCTCTCTGTTAATAATAGAACATCTCTTTCCCGAATCTGATTTGGGTTGAGCTAAGTCGCGTTTAGCTGAACTATATGATTTACGAGGCTGTTTGCAGATCCCATCCATGTTTTTTTAATCCGTATCAGGGAAAGAGTTATTGTGAGCCCTTAAATTATTACTAATGTCTCAAGGCCACGAAATTACTATATATCCCCCACTAATTTTATAAAGCCGAAAGTTTGTTTGGAGGTTTGTTATCTCTTCACGCAAAAACTACCCAACGGATTGAGCTGAAATTTTGCACACGTATAGATGTGAGCCGTGGGGTTTCGGCAGTAGAATGTTACATGGTTACATACGGCATGAGAGGGTCATGCCCGTGGATGCAGTAAGAGCCTGCTAAGGGATACCTCCGGAAGATGGGCAGCAGCGTCTTTCCGTGTATCAGCATCCCGTACTGCGCTCGCCAACCGGCCTGCCAAGCATGGCGAGTATGGCAACTACTCCTCATGGAGATCCATGAGGAAGGCCTGTGTTCAGTAGTGGACGTTCTACGGCTGAAATGATGATAGATGTGAACCAGGAATAAAACATAGGCTACTTTTTATCCGGGTACAACGCATGCGAAGCGGCGGGCACTAGCTAGTTAGTCAATATATTTACTTAACATTAAAACTCAAGACCACCATGGGAGTTGGCGATCGCATTGGACGGAGACAGATAGAGAGAAACGGGGGAGGCCTTTGCCCTTTGAGCCTTTGAGCAGTGAGACAGTGTAGGCAAAAAAGAAGGAGCAAAAGGCTTAGAGATACTTGAAATTGTCTTTAGCTATTGTATCAATTAATCAAACGTAAAACGCCCACCAAAACTACATGGAGTGACGATACGCAAATCATCGGTCCCTGGTAGACGTTGAACGTGGCAAGTCGTACAGGGTAAAATTGGACAAATTGAGAGAGGCATGTTCAGCAGTGGAATAATTAATTTAGTTCTATAAATAGTCCAAGGGCCTAAGTATTAGCTTGAACCTCTGCCATTTTCAAGAACGTGAGATAAATCAAGCAACAAACATACCAGCTCAGAAGTTATCTCCAAGAAAAGACACGTGCTTGTCTAAACGTAAAACTCAAGAGACACAGCAGTCCCAAGTGAAGTTAACAAGAAAATGCTTCCAACAATTAGCCTCCCAATAGACACATAGTTGGAGAATAACAAACTTGCTACCGGGCACAATGCACGCGACGATACGGGAAGAATAGACGTGTGTCATGAATGTAGGATTGAGAATATCTTTGGATCATTCGGAAATCCATGGGGGATTAGCTAGCTCAAAATCTGTCAGTATCAGCCAAGTTGCGAATCGAGGTGCTTTTAAATACGGCATACCTAAAAATATTTAGTAACGTTTTTCACAAAATAATTATGTCTGTCGTAGCTTCGTAGCCTGTCTACACCGTAGCTGCCTACGCCTACGCTCGTAGTTCCTACGCGCCTACGAGAACAATATATTTAGATTGTATGTGTTTATTTTTTTTAAACAAAATCCACAGTCCTCAAAATCTACATTATCCTTAATTACATATTTATCCTACGACCAATAATGGATTTACATTATATATAAGAAAAAAAATAAGCAGACAATTAAAGCAAACTTAAATTAATGTTAAAAAAAAAACAAAAGTACTTGGGGTGAAAATAAATCTAGTTAAAAAGTATATATTAAAACAGTTTAAAAAAAACTAGTTCATTTACTACTGTGTTCATTTGTTTTGGATGGTTTTCCTATTTCTAAAAGAGCTTAATAACGAAGATATAGTTTTAACATTTGTCGTTCGCCAGGGTTTAAATAAAATATAATAAATTCAAATAAACTCTGGGATTATTTATCAGCACACGTCTTCGATCTACTCCTAGGACTAATGTAATATTGATACTATCTCGGATAAGCCTCTAGGCGACAATCTGCGATCCGTCTTATGCCAGACGCAAGCTTTACTTGTAGTCTCCAGCAAATTAAACAGTATTGCAAACTTCATACAATCTTAAGTTGCTAAACTTATCTGTCGGTATTGTTCGGAACTTATTTATTATAAATAAATTTAAAATTATGAAGCGTTATTTATTATATTATGTTATGTGGATCAAGTGCTACTTTATAACGGCTACCTAATTGTTTAAGAATTTAAATAAAATAATATTTTGTTTTACTTACGTTGTCAAAATTTTGACGGCCTGTGTAGGTCGTCTACGGTGTAAGTGCGTCTTAGCCAGGCGGCTAAGACGCACTTATTTACAAACACAAAAATTTGGTAGGTTCTATTTTTGCGGCGAGACAAATGATTGTTGTTTGTATTTATGTTGTTTTTTCATTACTGTTTGATTTTAAATGTCTTTTGTATACAGGGTGGGCCGAACACAGTTCTCCGTGTAATCATAGAACACATGCTGTACCCGATAGTTCTGGACGTGCTGTACTCCATCTTCCAGCGGTACGGGAAAGTACTGAAAATCGTCACATTCACCAAAAACAGTAAGTACCTTTTACCTTTTTACCTCAGTCAGACTATGAAAATTGTTCACTCAGTTCCCAGAATACCAGCCATAATAGAATATCTATTTTCAAACTATTTGAATCTCCTCGGGCTTCAAACTGATTAATTTCATGTGATATTTGTTACCCAAACAAGAGTGTAATGCACTGCTCTGTTGATCTGGTCAGCCTAACATGAACATGAATAGAATGGCGTAAATCGAAATGTTTCCCGACCACCTGATTAATTATGCAGCCATACTCAGGAATTTGTAATTAAATACGTTGTTTGATAAGCCTTTTATCAGACCGCTTTGTAGCCAGAGCGGTCCCGCAGGATTACATCAGCTAAAACAACTATTAATAAATCGAACTGCGGCTTTAAAATTAATTTCGGGATTGTTATAGTGATAGATTTGCGAAATATGAAACAGGGGTAAATCCAAGGGCGCAATCCGTTTAAAATTTAAATCGTACCCTCATGCATATCCTAAATAAACCCGGCATACAAGAGGCGGTCAGGTAGGTACATATTTGATAAGCCCGCTTGCCTGCGGCCGCGGCGGCGTGGAGAGCTCGCGTCGTTGCTCACTCGCCGCCAATTATACACCTACCTAGGGACGATTACCTACTTTTATAAAATGTCGGCCGTTGCCCCCGAAGAAGCCAAACACACAATGACTTGCAAAGACTTTCTCTGTTTGTGGTCTGTAATACGAGTAGAATAAACTCTTATCATTTCAATGATGGCAATGGTCATCTGCTATGATTCTTTGTAGAAGATTCTAAGAATTCTTTCTATATAATTCAGTCCAAGAAATTCTCACGTCCCCTTTAGTATCATAAAGTAACTACATAAATGCACCTTTGATTTTATTTAAACTTTACTATTCATTTTAATTAAGTAAAATAGTTGCTTATGATGATGATAACCTACGGCAGTCGGTCAGAGTTCTACTCTGTCTATAATTCTACGTTATTTAACTAAGAAACTCGTGTCCAATTTTGCTGACAGGACTTTGTCAGGCTTAATCCAGAACCCAAAATAGGATTGAGTACTATGGCTGCCACGACACACCGTGATCCAATACAAATATACCTCTAGCACGTACCTATAATGGGAAACGAGTAAACTCTCAATCTAAAGTTAGTTAAAGAAAGTTGTCATGTGATATTTTATATTTTTTTTCTTTTAACGCGTTTTCACCATCATCAGGCTTAGACAGACTAAGGCCCTCCATCAAAGTATTGTGTTTTATAAATCCGTTGTTTTTCTTCGTGGTAGCGACACGTCGTAAAAAATACTTTATTAAGCCGCTTGTCTATCTTGCCAATTTAAAACTTCCATTTCTAATGTTTGTACATAAGTTATCTAAATTGTGGCACCAAAGCAACGTTTCCAATTTCCGAGCGACCTTACTTTTTTAGATCATCCATCATTGTCCAATTGTAAAAAGCTCTAGCTCGTACTTCGTTCCCTTGAATATTCATACGAGCGTCTAACTCGAAATAACTACTTAAATACAAAGTGGTATTCATCATTTTGGCGCTCCAGAAAAGTTTGAAATACGTTTTAATAAACCTAAATTCTTGTTAAGCTTTTACTGTTCCGTGTTTAGTTCGCACGTTTTGGGGTAGGCTATTTCCAATTTAGGCGAAAGTTATGTTAAGAGTTAGCAACATCATATGTTTAGATAGAAGTGAAACTAGATATTTTTAGTATAGTAGTAGTATTATTACTACAAACATATCTCTTTTATTTCGAAGTATTACCATTACCAACGTAATGTGTTACTATCCCGTTGTAAAAAAATTAAAACTAGAATGGTTTGGACGGTCCTAATATGTATTTAAGTTAGATAAAGAATGTTAGCTGTATAGAGACAACTAACAAATATAGACAGCTTACAATATACTTTCGCATTTAGTACACGAAATGCACTCGAAACAAAAGTCTCATAATATTTCCAGCTGCAATGGGACGAATAAATCCTGGCTTCAATACTCTGTCTCGGGGGAGACCGCACCAACATTTCAATATTCACTTTCGATATCGCAATGTGTTTTAGTACTTAATACATTCAAGTCTCTAAATGGTCAGTGAACGCAAAGTTACAGCATAGTTGATCACGAAAAGAAATCTAGTTATTCAAGTAATACTAGTGGTTCACCCCGAATAGCGAATCGGAAATCCCCTTAGAACGAGCGAGATTTACTTTTCCAATGAAGGCCCATTGCATTTGAACTTGAGTTTTCGTAGCGATTTGGACTGGATTACTGGAACTCTGCAAGCACCACTTAACTTATGTAAATTGAAAGTAATTTTTATTTATATAGAATCATTAGTTCTAAAGTTGTCGAAACAAGTCAAACAAAATAAGTCCCTTTATCTAAAAAACCTTACTAAAACCTTCAAACAATCGATTTGTATTGATGTTCTTCTTATGTTTTAAATTTCATCAAAACCCGGTCATCCGTTCAAGAGTTATCCTCGGACAAAAAATGCAGACATACATACCTCTATATACAAACATTCAGCTGAACTAAGAACTTCGATCGCTTCGCTTATTCGTTCGATAAAATATGACAAAAAACATAAACAACGACGTAACTAGTAGTAAGATCCAAAAGTCCGAGCCTCAACCCAACCTTATAAATACAGATAGATCACTTTGACTTTAGTGTTGTTGTTCTGAATCATAATTATTTCATAACGTCAAAAGTTAGTACCATAAATATTCCATCAAGTTATACTCATTGTGTAAATAATGAAAGTGGTCTAGAGAACGTGTTTGCAGGCGGTTGTGGGCTGTTAGCGGCCTCAACCTGGCGGGAAGGTTACCATCAAACCGTCTCCTAATCCCGAAACAAATCTCAATGAAGAGCGCGGAGTCGCCGTAATCCTCCCCCTCTCGCCCCCGCCTGCCCCTGACCGCCCCGATTGGCTTTATTAAGGTGTAGCAGACCGCTACAATTATTATGCGTCCCCTGTTTGCGGTAGGTATCGTGTCTATATCGTCGTTAGATTCCCTTAATTAAGGATTTGATTTGGCAGCGGATCATCTTTGCAGAGTGTCTTAGTTACCATAAATAGGACAGTGTTCCTTTGTCGTATGTAAAGCCTCGCTAGCGAGATGTCGGTTACAGCGATGAACATAGTACCGGCGCAACGCAATGATGCTTTCGTTACGAAGTAATTTGCGAGCAGTGTCTGAGGTCGCCTGAAAGGGCGTGTAAATTGCAAACGAGGACGCATTCAGACCTCGCTCCGGACAACTCGGAGATTTTAGATATCAAATTATACATTAATCGTTCGACCGGTGTGCACCGTTTTAACTCCACAAAACGGAAATGACACTTCTCTACAGAAAAGGAGGTTGTAATATTACCCTGACCTCTCTGTTTACTAGAATAAACATTGTCGTTAAATATTCCATAAAGTAATTGCGTATTCCAGTGAATTTTTAATGGGAGGTAATGAAGCGCGCACGCTTCAGATTGATTGAGATTTGAATTTCTTGCGCGCAATCGGAGCGCTGAAATTAAGTTAGCTTTCAAATATTTCGGAGTAAATAAGCCGGGACAAAGGGGTGACTGGCGACTGTTGGAACGGCTGTAATTTACTAGCAAATGCATACAACTTTTTGTGTAAACACGAAGTTGGCAAAATGTGAATGAATTGTTTTACAGTTGAGCTGATGGCACCGTATAATTCATATATAGTAAAGTAACTTTGCATAATATGTTTTGGTAATCGGTCAACCAATACATACAATAACAACAAGAAGTGACGTACTAAGTAATACAAAATAAATTCGGCCTATCCCCGCAAATTGATAAGCCGCTGTCCCATCTTCCTTTCAGAAAGAATCCATCTTCATTTGTGTCCCATAAAAGTCTTTTTGCTTATTCACAATGTAATTACAAAAAAAACTCCAATTTGCGGCAAGCCTTTTAATGCATTCCATTTTAACGTTCCCAAATGAGCACAAGGAAATATGGGGCCTTAAAGAGCATTTAACTATGTATGAAGGAGACAACGCGTAACTTTTAATTTGCGTCTCTTGGGTCGATTCTTACCTTGAGTGGTTTTACGGCTTCTACTAGCTATAATTTTCTGTTAGGGGTGCCCGAAAACCCAAGATAATAAGTTTGTAATAAAATTATGGTCTACTAGAATATTTTTTTAATTCATAGACTACATTTTTTATACTACTAAATGACGAGACAAGCCGAAGGCCCACCTGATGTTAAGCGGTAACCTCTACCTTTAACAATTGCAATGCCGCGGTGATCACGTTCACTAAGCACGTAACCAAAGCTACATTGCATTGCGCCCGTCACCCTGAGACAGAGTTGTAAGGTCTCATGTGCCCGTAATTTCACCGGCCCCCTTACCCTTCAAACCGGAACACAGCAATGGAGACATTAAAAACGAAGCTTTGTAAATCAGGTAGTGGATTTGAATAACTGCTAGCACGTGTGAATTTATTTTAAAAAGGCTTTCACACATTTTAACTCAATCGAGACCTTATGGAGACCGTGGTTTTGTGTAGAACCACAAGATACAAGAACTGTTTTTGTACGAAACATAAAAAGAATAAAAAATTAAAAACAATAAAAAACCGGACAAGTGCGCGCTAGACGCGCCCACCGAGGGTTCCGTAGGTATGTAGGAACATAATAATTATTATAAATTAGCTGATCTGATTTAGAAAAAGTTTAATAATGCACAAAAAGGTTCGGTCACCCATCGAACTGCGAACAGCGGCAGAAATAGGTATGGTGGTACATACTTAGATAAAGTTTGGTCTCAAAAAAATTGAATTAAAATAAGTGCTTTTTTACAAAAAAAATTAACCGACGAATATTAACAAATAAATTGTACAATAATTGTACTTCTGAGTCGGATTTGAGATTTCTACTTGGTGTGATTATGTTTTATACCAAATCCGACTCAAAAGTACTAATTTTTAATTAATATTCGTCGTTTTACTTTTTTTTGTAAAAAGCACATATTCATATTTTTAGTGATTGTTTCCAATGATGATGATGGTCACTAAAAGGTGCGTGATAAAACCCCTGTATATCATGACAAGATTCAAGAATAACTGTTCTTTTCATCATTTAACCCATATTTTGACCCACATAGGGATTGAATTTTTTTCGACCTCTATTGATTTAATAATTAATGAACATTAATAAATTAATGGACCATTAATTCTTAGGACCCTTGGATATCTCAGAATATCTCCTTTCCAACAAATAAATAATTTATTTTATTTATTTAAATAGGACATCCAACACAGGGTTACGCATAATGCACATAAGACTAAGGTCTAAATGTTATTAGCCTGGTGCTCCCGTAATTACAGTGATTATATTAATTATAATCATCAAAATCGAATTATAAACAACGAAGTTATCCGTGAACATACATAAAAAATATACGGTCGAATTGAGAAACCTCCTCCTTTTTTTTCGTCGGTTAAAAATGAATATCAACTATCATAATATCCGAAAAACAACTAACAATAAAAATAGCCTTGTGAGAATGTTCAAAATAAATTTCTTGTAGGTAATATGTATAAAATACATGCCAGAAGTTTAAGCACTTCACATGAAAGCCCAGTTCCTGTTATACACTTTGTCGTAGACTCACTTTGTGAGTCGGAGCGACACCTAATGGTACGTTATGTGGGCAACGCAGGTGTTGCCATGTAGCTCGAGTGGTGTTGCCTAAAAATGTGAATTTATGTGCTCGCCCAAAGGACGGCAATGATCGCCGGCTCACGCCTTAAATTAGGGGTTTTAGCGCTTATCCTCTCGCAGTAAATAGACTCCACGACGAACTATATTACTTGTGGGGCAATTCCGGTTCAATGCGAGAACATTTCGCGGCCCACATAGTTTATAGTTGTTTTTCTGCTGAATGTGCTCATTTTTACTGTGGGTTTTATTGAGGGGAGTTATTTGCTATTCATCGACAAGGTTTTTGGGGAGATTTCTGAGTAATTTAAGAAGCCTAACGATTTTTTGAATTTGTTTATGTAAATCTCAGTCAATTAAAACATTAATCGCGCTTTTCCTTTAGTTGTTACGATCTACTCAACTCTAAAACGTCTGCATCGAAGTTCCAACCACAAGGGATAAGACCAACTTAGGGCTAGGCAATAAACTTCAGTTGATAACTTAAGTGAAGGCATTAAGGTAACTCAAAGATTTTCCTGGGTTTACATATAATCTGGCTGTAGTGCACCTGAGACTTCGCCTCAAGGGCCACAGAGTACAGTGAACGCGTTGGGCGTCAATTTCATCTCATTTCAACGTCCTCACAAGACCTTTGAAGTACTTTTTAACACAATTGCTGAGAATTTATGACAGTTGAGCTAAGCAACATCATATACTGATTTTTATAAATGAGTATTTTAAACTTTCGTGGATATGCGTAGCATAGACTCGAAACTTAAATGCGAAAGAAGGTCAATAACCAACATTAATACCTGGCTGATATTATGATTATACTTTATTTCTTTTTATTTTTACAATCTTAGGAAAGCTTATATAGTGAAAACAAGGCTAAGTTAGTAAGTTTCGCTAAAACCAAATATCTTGTTCACAGATTCATTCCAAGCCCTCATTCAGTATCCAGACACGGTATCGGCGCAAACAGCAAAAACGGTGAGTACTAAACAGTTCTTTGTTTTCATTAAACCGTTTGTAAAGAGACATAAAACAAAGTTGGTATTGCCGCACGTTTCATTCAGTTTAATGGGTCGCTTTCGAACTATCTCGAAATGAAGTGACTCAGTCTTATCTCGAGTTCAATTGCTCCTAGAGTTCCATTGATAGTTGAAAGCTGTTTGTGCTCTTGACTTGCACTTGCTGTTGTTTCATAATTCGTTTAACTATCCATTTAAACTTTACCTGCAGAACCTATACTTACGGTTGTAACAGCTTCCATGATAGGTAACTAAAAGATGATAAAACTTAAATGTTTAATGCAAAACGCGATAGTTTATTTTTGTACGTGTTTGTAATCTAAGAGGAATTCATAAAATGCATATTTATTTATTATAAATGTAAAAGTAGCGTTGAACAATGTTGATGAAATGTAAGAACACCGCGATAAAATCCCATGCGCTAATAAAGCTACAGCTAATTAGTTGCACCTAAAGCGCGCTAATAAAGCGACTCGATAAGCGTAGTATGGGACGCATACCAGCTAGGTGGAGTGACGAGTTGCAAACAGTCGTTGGATGCGGCAGTTGAAGACATAGAAATGAGGTGGCCTTTTTGTATTGATTTTTCAACAAAAAAAAAACCTAATTTAATGACTTGGTTCCTAAGGGACCACCTTGGAAGTGCGTAAGTTCGAATAAAAAAGAACTTTAAAAAACGGTCTACAATTGACGTAGAAATCGGCGAAGATACATAAATAAATAAATAATGCTGGACAATTTTTTATACAGTTAATTCTTAGGAATTGAAACTTCTAGTTGATTGAAATGTCTATTCCTTTTGCCTTTTCAATTAACAATAGAAAAAACACATTTAAATTGATTAAGCACAAATTTGTTTGCTACAGAAAGCTTTTTCCATGTGAGGGAAAAAAGCGAAAGAAGTCTTAACAATTATGCTTAATGTAAATGTCGCAGGGATATTTTGGATATTGCAGACATTTCTTATCGCAGATGAACGGAGCAACAGTTGAACAAGAGTCAACATTTTGATTGCATTTTTCATAAGAGTCAAAATCATTAAATTAATTATCTAAACAACCTTATATCATGCAGTAGACGTATGCAGACCACCTACGGTAATGAATACAGCTAGGTATCCGTTACAAACACCAAACAAAAACCGTACATTTACATTTAATAACAATAATATCAGGAAACAACGCGGACTCGGCAAGCTGACGACAATGGCACAACTCGACTGGGACATCATTTTTCTCGGGACAACTTTTCCCATTCGCTATTCATTTGCGTTAGAAGTTGGGCCGCCCACTGCAGTGACTGTTTTAACTTTATTTCTGATGCAGCGTTCAGGGCAAATTAAATTTCGTTTTGCGGCTTCCGCAAACTCGCTTTGCCAGTATAATTATTGGGTTTTTGTTTTTCGTTTCGCCACACAGATATGAATCGTTGGTTACTTTAGTTCGCGCCAATATTGTTACGCGTTGATTTAACTTTGCAGTGTTGTTTATTTACAGAGCGGAATCAGTTGATGTACTAAACAGGTCTACAACTAGAGCTATTCTCGTCTTCCTAGCTAAAAGTTAAGCT
This sequence comes from Pasiphila rectangulata, assembly GCA_963082625.1. Lineage (NCBI taxonomy): Eukaryota > Metazoa > Arthropoda > Insecta > Lepidoptera > Geometridae > Pasiphila > Pasiphila rectangulata. Next base: position 9,277,987 of record OY720240.1, read on the forward strand.
CCATTTAAAATAATCTAGGCTAATGCTCATGTTAGTAATGAATTGAGAACTTTTCATAATAATCCCTTCAGGGTAAACATGATCAAATTAAGCTTTCGCTATAGCAACGTGAAGTCTTCTTGGAATTTAAGCTTCAATATCAAAACTAATAGGATTACTATTAACAAGTCAACAACAGATCAGAAACGCTCATTCCGTTTCTATGTAGGTATTTCTCCTTTGAGACTCGGATTTGATTTGCTAATGATACACAACAGATCGACTAGCTTATCTAATTATTAGCTTATTGTTTCCTACAATGCATAGATAATGAGATGAAATTGTGGAACGTGGTTTGCATCCAGATTTATAGGATTTAGATCCTTATAGCTTAAAGGTTAGCTTGTTCCACTACTGAGTTCAGTCTGTTAGTGAACGTTTGTTAGCTAACCTGTGATAATAAAAAGTGCAATGGCAGCTAAGTACCATGGTACTACAAGTGACAACATGTAGTACCATGGTACTTAGCTTCATACATGTAACAACATGTAGTATCATGGTACTTAGCTGCCATTGCACTTTTTATTATCACAGCTTAGCGCGTAAATTATCAATAATATAGCTTAGGCTGATTTCTAATCATTTTAGATGTAATAGAAACCGAGTATTATTCTATTGTTATAAATGGTTATCTATTAATTTTATTCCAAGCTTCGAGAGACCCATTGCTACTAACGCAACGCAAATCTAGAGAATAATAAATATAACTAAAAAAAATTACATAAGAATTATTACAATGATAATTAATAGTAGGAAGCGTTAGCTAAGTAACAAACGCAGACCGTTTTGTACAAGAGCCCATAGGAATTACATGATTAAAATGTAAAGGATTATCTTCAAACGCTGTAACTGGATGGACAAATTAATGTTCCGAGCGGGAAACCCGACGTTAAATTGAGATATCCTCAACAGGGAGTAGTGAAAACTTAGAAACGCTAAGTCCTAACTCAGTGGCCTGATTTTCAGGGACGCTGCAAAGAGATCATAACCTAACCCAGATTATCATAGATATACCCAGTAAAGTCTATAGAAGGTTATCATTCATTACTCGGTTCACGTGTTTGTTTTTACGTAGTGTTCGGAGAATATTTGAAAATTTGCAATATTTTGTTCCATTTTAGGGTTCCCGAACTCAAGAGGAAAAACCGGAACCCATAAGACTCGTATGTCTTTTTGTCTGTCAAGACTCTGAAAGGTGAAATGTATACCATACATCAAGGCAGATGATGCCCTTCAAAAGTCAAGAGTTCTACCTTAGGGCATTCAGAAGTAAAAGCAATGTGTAATTTTTTTTGTATGAAAAAGGCAAAAATGTAGAACCCTAAGGCACTTCCAGAAGTCTCACGAATCTGACATTTGGAATGCTGGGAGCTGTGACACAAGGAAAGGAAAAATAATAGTTTAATGAAAAAAAGACGGCAACACGTTAATGACACATAACCGGAACTATTATATAAAATGAACGCGCTGTCAAGTTTTCAATCTGGTTTCGCAAAAAAACACGTATTGGCAATAGGCAACCGCAAAAATAAAGGCAAATTTGTTATAAATTAAAATAATTCGTTTCATTTCTAGCATTCATGGAAGCTCCGGTTATGTTATTATTTTAATTAATGTCATAAATCTGAAAAACTGCAAAAACATATTGTTAACTAGCACGCAAGCCCAGATAAAAAGTGTAGCTTTATTTGTTTTAACATACAATATTTTTTTTTCTTTTTGCTCTAAAGTTTATTTTGTAAAATTTAGGCAGACGACAATCAGACGGCTCATTTTATCACATTATCTATATTTTCATTCATTATAAAGCTGAAGAGTTTGTTTCTTTGAACGCGCTATTCTCATGAACCACTGGTTCTAATTGAAAAACATTTTAGTGTGTTAATTAATTTATCGAGTAATTAATAAAAAATATATATCGGGAAAAGCCGCGGGAAACAGCTAGTTTTTCATTTGGGTAAAATGTTTTAACGGTATCTGACTGTACGCATATGTTCTGAATATTTACAATGTCCAGTGTTCCGATGGAAAAAATAAGCTGGTCAAGTATCACTACCTACATTTCCAAAAGCTTTTAATTTGCGTTTATTAATATGTTGGAAATGTTGAGTTGAATTGAAAAAAAGTTGGTAAAGTTTTTCTATATAGTTTTCTACTGTTTATTAAACCAGCTTAAACAGGAAAAAGTGGAATATTGTTCCATATTTGTTTCGTCAATAATAAATGAATAAATTATTAAAATACAATCCATTTTCAGATTTGCTTTACTTTTATGAATATGTTGGACATGTTTTCATCATCATTATCCTATTGAGTTAAAACAAAGTTGATACATTATTGTTCCATATAGTTTTTTAATCCTTATTAAACCACCTTTATTTGAGCACGTGAATCGTTTTATTAATAAATTAATCAAATAAATTGCCGTGGGGTGCCGGCAGTAGAATGTTGCCCCTCCTCTCTTGCCGATGCAAGTAGAGCCTGATGCAGTAAGAGCCTGCTAAGAGCTACCTCCGGAAGATGGGCAGCAGCGACATTCCGTGTATCAACATCCCACACTGCGCTCGCCAACCCGCCTGCCAAGCGTGGTGAGTATGGCAATTGCCCCTTATGGAGATCCATGAGGGAGGCCTGTGTTCAGTAGTGGACGTTTTACGGCTGAAATTAATGAATCAAATAAATAATGTTGGACATTATATACAGCACCACGTAGCTTTGAAGTAAGCCGATATTGAACTAGAAACTAAGTTCACATAAAATTATTTCTAAAGAATACTATAATGGGGTTTAAACTAACTCGTCCGATTTTGGTTACATCCGCATATAAATATATAAGCAATAAGGTATAACTTGGACATGTATTTTAATCCTCTGTTTGGTTTCCAATGGGAACTAAAAACGCGTCGTAAAGTGCCCCTTATCCTTGAGGATCAATATTGCAATAACATAGCATTAGCAGTAGCATTACCTGAGTAATAAGGCTAGCTGTTAACTTATGACGTCGTTACCCCGTGATGCGACTTAACGAGCACCCAGTTACTGTGCCAAGTATTTATGGAACTGAGCTATTTATAGTTTTATAAGGCTCACTGATTATTCTTGTTTGTTGGGGAATCATATTTTGTTATTTACCTATAGTTTTTGTTAAAGGTGAAACTGTTAAGTTCTTAAGAAATATTTTTGTGTGTGATGTGTTTGTTTGCAAGATAGTACAAAAATTGTTAAAAAAAGTCCTTTTAAGGCTCTGTCATCTTTCCCTTATCAATGGAGTTGAGATTTCCACATTGTATTGTCCCGGAGCTAAGGAGTATGCAAAATTTCAGCTGAATCGGACGTCAGAAAGTTCTAACACTAGTAGTTTGTAAAAAAACAAATATACTCATTTTTAACGTTCGCGATCACTACATCAAAATAGATATTTAGAAATAAATAAGGCATCAATAAGCTTCATGCAGGTAAAATGCCTTCATATCAACCTTCAAAGCACTCGACCCACGTCACGTCGCTACTCGAAGCGTGATTTTCTCCAAATGGAATTAAAACGTCCCGCAAGTAAGTGGGACCCGAAGTATCCGGAGTCGAGCGGAGCGCAGTGCTTGCCCACAAAGGGCACAGTCGGATGTTAGGAGCTCTGAAATCCCCCGATCCTGCTATGTATGATCCTTGACATAAATCTCTAACCCTCCGCCTTCAGATCTCTTCAGACGCGGCTTATGCCGTATGCTCTTAATGCCCGGACTCAAAGGTGTTGACCAGATATTAGGTTTATTTCCGGATTTTCATGGAACTTACATCCTTACGTGTAAGATTAACGTTTCGGTATATTTTGAGGAATTTTATCAACAGTGGGTTCAGACGGGATTCGGACCTGCATTAATTTATTATAATTGTGGTTTTTTAACACCTTAAAATTTCAATTGAGAACAATTATTAATCTAATTATTTGTGTAATAAACTATAGCTAAAACCATGATTTAAAGAAGGAAAGTAAACTCCTCATACGAGTATATTCTGACGGTATATCATCATTGTTTTTTATCTTAGATGTGCGATTTTCGTAAGCAAAACATACTCGTGAGCACATATTTAAAACAAACAAACAAATGAAATACCTCAACCCGATAATCTTGCCGCCGCCGCCGCCGCCGACTGAATATTGGTATGCGATGGGAAACCACAGCTAATACGGATTGTCATTGACAAAGCTAGGTTATGGATGAGGCACAGAGAGTCCGGACCACATGAATCACACTGCTATCAATCATAACTTGCTGATGGAGTGCCAGAATCCAGCCTTGCTGGCCTGATTAGGCAACTGTATTATCAGTGCGATGCTTACTGGAAATTTGACTAGTAAAGGTCAAAATGGAATTCACGATGGTGTTATTTGGAAAATCGTATGTACTAAAGTTCATTGAACTATAAATACAATAAATAAGTTTCTTTATGTAAAATACTCTTTAGTGCGTATAATTGTTTTGACCATCATCGACCATTTTGTTTAAGAGGCCTTTGCAATATTTATTTTATTTTGCATTAAAATGTAAATCGGACTATGTTGAAGAATAACGCATCTACTCGTATATATACGATACATAAGTTTAAATCTTAACGAGCAAAACATGCTAAAAAGTTACATTTTCATATTTTTTATATTTAAATATAGTAAACAGGACAAGATTATACCGCGTCTCGTTAGTTCAATAAAGCGAAATCCGAGATAGCGTTTACGGACTCAAGGTGCGGGCTTTGTTTACATTTTAAAATTGCACTTTGCACTGCGGCGGGACTACCGAGACTGCCAACACCGGGACGTGCTCAAACAATGTAACCGTCAAAAATGTTATATCACCCGAGTTGAGACGCTCCGTATCACCTAGTCAACGACAAACACTATCATTCGATGCAGATCTAAATAAACACGCCGTATTTGAACGCTGAATATTTCAAAGCTGATTTTTTTAATAATACAAAAATCGGAATGTTTTTGTCAATACAGAGTGCTATATAATGTAAAGTTCAAAGTTCACAATTCGCTTTTTATGAGAACTCAATTTTAGCAACATTAAGTTTCAATTGCGTAGGACTGAACGCATAGTCGATGTGAATGCGAACATAGTGCTGACTTCTCACTTGACGAACTGCAAGGCTCCGTGGTTTCGATTCCCGTCGGGGGACAATGCAAATATTTATTTTTAGTTTGGGTTGTTTCCTAAGTATCATAAGCAGGTACGTATAGAACAAATCTATCTATTCTATTTAACTTTCAAATGACTCGTGAGTTACACTATTCATTGTTATTTTAAACGGGTTTTCTACTCACGTTAATTATTCGTTGAAAATAGGTATCCAACGTGTTCGGTTCCTCCCAGAGGAACTTTCGTCAAGGAATGGAGCTTGAACCGAATTGTCTTTTATACCATTTGACTTCAAGAAATATCTTAGAAGATATGACAAAAGAAGTAGAAATTTTACAGCGCGCGCATTGTTATTATGAGTGCTGGCAAGAATCTTCAAATTAATCACAACATTTTACCGATAATCATTATGAATAAATATAACCCATTACTGACATTTACTAATAATTTTCAAATAATTAAGAATCAAGAATCAAAAAATACTTTATTCAGTGCGGCCGCATGGACCTTATTGACGCGTCACAAATTACAAAATAAAACAACAAAAATAATTAGAATAAAGCACATAATTGAATCTGTTCACTTCAGATGACACGCGAGTTAGGAAAAGAAGCGAACAGAAGAACCTAACTCGGTCGTTATAGTCATCATTTAACAATTTTATTTTGTCTTATGTTACGTTTGACGGAGTTGGAGCAGATTCCGTCCCAAGTGGCTTTGTCCTCTAGGTAATCTGATATTTTATAATAAGCTTTATTGCACAGATTACGTTTGATAATGTTTTTGAATTTATTCAATGATAACTTCTGCAACTCACTTGGGAGTTTGTTGTAGAAGCGTGTACATTGCCCTTTAAAATATATTTTCACCTTATGGAGCCTAGTAGTGGGCACAGCGAGTTTATTCTTATTTCTTGTATTTACATTGTGATTGTCGCTGTTTTTCTTAAACGAAGCAATATTTTTATGGGTATACAACAGGTTCTCAAAAATATATTGACAAGCTACTGTCATTATTAGTGTCAATTTTAATATTGTTTTTGCTGTAATAAATATTATTTTCATATTATTTTTTTTTCATTTTCATTATATTTATTTATTTAAATTTAGTGCGAAGTGATTCTCTGGGACCCATGTTGTAGATAGAACGAATAGCCCTCTTCTGCAGCACAAATACGTTTATTATTAATAGTTACTAAATTTTATATTTTTTTGTGTTTATTGATTCTCAAGTGGTATGTAGATAGAACTAAGAAAGTTTCAGCTTCTTTAGAATTAATTATAGGTGCCTACGACCCACTTGTCTTATGTGACGCAGACAAAGTTTCCCGGGACAGCTAGTATGTTATATATCGCAAACAATAATGAAAACAAATCCGTCCCACTCGACACGGCAACAATGCATCCAGTTTCCTATTTATTCTATTGTCTCGTTTGTAGTGCTCTTGCGACCGAAACTTCATCGAAATTTCACAGCGGCCAACAAACATGCGACCTGCAAGTTCCGTTTAAAATTGCACGTACCCCGCCGCGCGCCGTACCGAGTGTCAACAACGCCTGCTGTACTGGTTACGTGTTAAACACTGTTTAGCAGTTTTGTGGCTGTTTCCTTGCAAGTTTAAGCTCAAGGCGAGAACTAATTAAAACGGTTCAAACTGAATAATTTACAGCCGCTTTAACGATATAACCATTTTCCTTCAATATAACGAAATTGCGGGGTTCGAAGATCAGTAATTCATAGGCACCTAGTGGCAGGTTGCGAGCCTATTGACCACCAGCAAGAGCATCATAAAACCTTTACCCTCATTCAATTTACGCTTTTACAGTCATAAAAGTCTACCGGGATTTATATGAATTATGTTATAAAAGCTCTGCAACTTTTTCCTCCATCTTTTTTCAGTTATTATCAGGCGCGGGAACAATAAGACGCGTTTGTAAGCCCGTGTCTGGCTTGTACGTGAAACTCGAGGCTAATGTACCTAGTACATTTAGTTAACTTAAAACAATGGCATTATACGTTGAATACGGCGCCGTTGGTACTGAGCCGGTTCATGTGTTACCCTGCCGGTACACGATCTTCATTATTCATGACGTCACACATTTAACACCAATTTAGTTTTTGTTTTCGAACTGAAACGTTCGGTGGGTGCGGTTGTTAGCGATCATGGCTCGATTTTCGTTCGTCACCATTCTGTCGTCATTAGGGGTAACCGCTAGTATTAATTACATTGTCTAATGGAGCAAACTCGGTTTGCTCTGTTAACGTCACTGGCATTTTGCTCAACATTCTAAATTTAGTTTTGAACAGCTGTTTAGTTATAAACAAGCGAATGCCTTCAAAAATAGTATTTTTAGTAAAATAATATAAATGTTTAATGGTAGAAAGCACATAAAAATCTATTTGGTAGTTCGATTAATATTATTATGATTTAGATTAGAAATGTACATGCCACATAAAAAATTGAACAAAATATAACAATTTACATAAAACAATACAGTTGTACAAATATTATTATTATTTTAGTCACCTCGTTATTCTTCGTTCGTTATATTTTCCACTGCTAGGCAAAAGTCTCCCCCATCTTCTTCAATTTCCTACGATAACTGGCTGCTTCCCACCATTGTTCCTGGAAGGTATCTATCTCTAAATAAAATGTTTGATTTCAGCTTTAACAGATCCATAACGAAAATAAACTGACATAGTGGCCTCAATTTATACTAGGAATACTCCTACCTACGCTAACCACGTGGGCTCTCGCTTCCATTGCTGAATTTATGGATTAATACACACTGCTTCAATTAATCATTTAATTTTATCGCTCGTGTTTGGGGCAATGAAACAAAAAGCTATTACTTAAGTGCAATATTGTCGCGATGGAAAATGCATACATGCCTCATTTTCTGTACCATTAAATTTTAAACGCTCTCTGATATTGCGATGGGAAAACTATAATGAACAAAATGAGCAACATAACAGCTGCCTCGACAATAATTTATGAATTGATAGCTAAGAGCACTCTCTTTTAGTGGTGTTTGTTTGTAGATCGCCGGGTGATTCGGTTAGTGATCTTTTAATTGCGAGTAATAGTCCGACCGCTTACTCGCCGGTTACCTTGTTTGTTTCGTCGGAACCAAATAAACTATTTCTGATCGCAACGTCGAAACAGATTCCCGCTCTCCACAGCGGATGCCAGCGGCAAGATTTATCTCATCACCTCGTATTTAGCAAAGGAAATGTAAAAGCGTGTTAGCAATGAGAGCAAAACGAATGCAGTAAAAACCGTGTGCATGCCCGAAACGCTTTCATTACAATATCTCTACCGTCATCTGCGGGCAAAAACCAAATGCATTCCACCGCTGTAATCCTTGCACCGCAACAAGCACTGTGAGCTATGCGAGCTCTTATAAATATTAAACGCTGAACGGGGGACCTCCAACAAAAACGTTTATCTGGTCTTCGCGGAAAAACCGCCAGAATTAGCGACGGGGAGGGGGTGGATTAAGGCGGACCGCATTTAATCCTTCACTAAGAAGGCTTTGCTTAAACGAGTTCTAACGAGCTGAAGATAAAACAATTACCGTCGTGATTAAGAGATACGAGACACTTGTTACGCCTTACGTTGACGGGGTCGCTGATGTTTCGACAACCTCTTTGTCTTTCCACTAAGCCTCGTAAAGATTAATGTATCTCAAACAGTTCTCGGACTTTATAGCTTCGGGAGCTATTAAAAAAGCTTTAGGTTATTTGATACAAGACGCCTTATAAATGCAAATTGAGATGTATACTCCAAATTACGACTTCATAAAAATTTGACAAATCCAATTAAATAATAGGAATCCATAAGATTCCTGGGTGTCATCGATTCGTTTTCCTTATTACGCTGTAAAAGATCCCAATATCAAATCGGGTGTGACGTTTGTCGTTTTATCACCTTGTCACTCCTCCTAATATTTTTTTTCACCTCAATTACGACTCCCTCCTCGAGGGCAAATAACCATTTCGGAAGATTAAAATGAAATTCCTCCGAATATTGATACTGGGGAAAGAGACGAATAGAACGGAAGTGAACGCAACGAAAAGGGATAACCGTATTTCCTTGCTTTTATACAGTCGGGAGTAAAAAGAACGTTAACTAACTCTTGAATATGTTACTGACAAATGCGTTATGAAATGGATGGAGCCTCTCGGGTTCTTAACTGTAGACAAGTGGGAGTAAGCTACTGAATATGAAGATAAGTTGATATTGTTACGAGTGACAGATAAATGAGAATTATAGTTTGTGGAACACGAAATAATACTCAGCATACTTAGCTGGTTCTTTTGTTTATTTTGAATACATCTTATGGTTATATGTGACCCTGCTTGCGAAGGCTGTATTCCCATTTTGAAACACCATTAGCTGCTGTCATTATTGTTCATTATTGTTCGTTACATTGCACGGAAACCTAATGTTTTTTCTAAAATGTTAGTGCTAGTGAAAGTCTCATTAAAATCGGTCCAGCCATTTCGAATGTTAGCTGAAGCAAACCGGCAGACAAAAATATTTAAATAGATGGAAAATACTTTATTACACACCTTAAAACTATATAAGCATAATAAAACCTGTTATTTTGACATTATAAACTAGCACATCAACTATTACAGTATTTGTCTAACTCTTCTCTTTTATTCCTCTATCTATTAAGTTTATTTGAATTCTAATTCGGTGTTTACCTATTGTATGATGGTCGATACTTTTTGTTGTGTAAATAAAGTTATAAAATATTTGTTACCAGAAACATTGGAATTTAAAATTGAAAAGGGCTCCGTAAGTAACGGCCTGTTTTAATTCAAAAGCTTATAAAAAGTAAGAAATTAATCTGCAATTCAAAATTATTCTTGGCCTCTTATACATTTTTCTTTTATTCTTTTCCTCGCTTAATCCACGACAAATACTTAGAAACAAACCAAAGTACGCTTTGGACAAATGAAAATTTATTATTGAAACAGGGAATAGAGACTGTGTAACGAGAAAACAAATTAGGAAAAAACCTTACTCTTAAACAAATATTATGTATTTTTCTTACTTAAAATGTTTATTTTGCCTGTCTCGTCAAGGTTTTAATATTTCATTTATGAACTGGGTATTTAATCTACCTACGACTCACGAGTAACGAGTTAGACTCGTTGGGTTCCGTTAATATTTCCCGTCTTCGTTGAAACGAATAGAAACGGATAGTTTTAATTTTGGTTTACGTGTAATATACATATATAGGTAGTGAAACTGCAGTCAGTACCTAACAGATTTGCACAGTGATCAATTTTGTTTTGTTTTGTAATGCTCGACAAAAAATGAGTGGGGACAATAAGTTTGACCGTTATGTGTGTCTGTGTGAAACTAGTGGACCAATTTAGATGCATTTTTGGTTCTTATACATGTCATGTTTTATCAAAATCTTCTACGTTAATCTTAAGACGTTTACAAGGTATGGGGGTGACAGTTGGGATGAATCATAATCATTTATTTATTTGACACATAATATTACAATTGTATTGGTGATTCCTTAGGATCTTGAACTAGCCTAGGCTGTATTTCGAGATCCAAGGCCTCTCCTAATAATAAATCACTAACTATATTATTAAATAATTACAATGATTCAAAAAAACTAATCTAAACAATGTATTTAAATGTGTAAGTAATGTTAAAGAAATTAACATAAAAACAAGTATATGTATAATAATCATAGAATGATCGAATGTTTCCAAATACACCGGAGTTTGGTATGAAATTAAAGAAAATAATGTGTAATAATTATTATTATTATTTAGCCTCCACTGTCCCACTGCAGGGCAAAGGCCTCCCTTCCCTTCTTCCACTCTTCGCGATTTAACGCTGTGACAGGCCACGTGCTCATATGAGTGTCCAGCTCATCCCGCCATCTCCTCCTGGGTCGTCCGCGCGGCCGACATGCGTTTGGGGTCCACTCTGTGGTTATTTTCGCCCAAAAATCGTCGGGCATGCGGCAAACGTGTCCGGCCCAGTTCCACTTTAGGCTTGCTGCTTTCTGACCAACATCAGCGATCTGTGTCTTCGAGCGCAATATGCTGTTCCGCACGCGGTCTGACAGCTTAATATCTAGGATACTGCGCTCCATAGCTCGCTGGCATAATAATGCAAAACTAAAAATTATATAGAAATCTGTTTAGCCATTTACAAGATATGTAGGGTGAAAGTGGGGATGAACATTCGAATGTTTTCAAATATACCTACGTTGTATTAAATGAAAGGGCGTGATGTGTAGAGTGCAAAACTGAGGGTACACCTTGCAAACATATGAGATAACCTACGAGACTAGGTAAATTGTCGGGAGTTACTCAATGTTTTTAATATTTTCAACTTGTTCTTAATACATTTAATGTATTTCTTTATTCCGTCCGGGGCTTTTAACGCGTGTGTTTAAGATCAATTATTCCACAGACTTTGGTCAGCGGTGTTCATATTCCAACCATTTTCTGTGTGATAAGTTATGTAGATGATATTTGCGTAAAGAATCTGATTATTATTTATACAAGACTTCCTACTATTGATACAATTGAGAGTTGAAAATCCTTCTATTGCTTGCGGCGTCAACGACGACGCGCTATTTGATGACATTTTACTCTTTCTTCTTATCATTTTTGGCACTCGATATCGAATATCGAATTCGGCACCGCGAGGGCAACAAAACTAATTACGATCGAAAGCGATCTTCTTCCACACTTTCTTGCGTGCCTTTCGTATTACCATATAAGTTGAGCGTTTAAACGAGCCAATCTATTCACGTCTACACATCAGGGGGTCGCATTTGCATTTAGAACAGAAATTTATTAAATCTACAGCCAATATCCAACGTTCCGACATCGAACTTTTACTTCTACGCTCAGTCTCTGTTATTTTATTGCTCTGCAAAAAAAGGTGTTCAGCATTCCCACTTATTACTCTGTAACTCGTTCCAGTAAAGTGACCCGAAAATTAAAAGAATTCTCTTTTTGTTGGAAAATAATTGTTCACTCGTTTATCGTATTTCTAGGCAATAAAATCGTAAGTCCTTTTTTATCCCGCTAATGGACTACGTCGTAAAGATGTCATAATTCATTTGACAGATGACGGTTCGCAAAAAGAAAGTCTCATTTACTTAGTCGGAATTAATAATTCTGGCTTTAATTTATATCCCATGGGAAAACTTTCGTAGTCTTCTCCATTTCTTTGATTAAACACGCAATTACAACCGCTTATATTTTATTGTCTGTTTCCCTTTATTAGCTCACTCTATATCTGTGTCTCTTTTTATTGCCGATTCCAAATAATATTCATTGAAACAATCAAAATTTTCCTTAACACTTTCCTAATGCCTCCGTTAAAAAGTTCTTCAAAATCACAGATATTTAAACAATTTCATCGCCGTTTAATACTGTTAATTGTTTGAATTAATAAATTTGATTTACAATTGGCTACGAGGGATTAAAATGAAGGTTCTAATGAAACGGCTCGCCGGAAAAGGTTCGGAAAATAATTTAATAGAAAGGCGAGGAAAATTTATTTGACATCGGCGATACTTTTACCGAAACTGGCCATTTTCGAAACAATACATTCGCAATATGTCCACCGGCGACGTATGTGTTTACGAGTATCAACTCGGCTAGCTCTGTATTACTTATTAATGCTAAGGGACACAGGTATTTCATACAACATTACTGTTGTATGAAATACCAACATTCAGGAGGAAAATAAAAGCTTGTAAAAAAGAGCATCATGCCTACGGGCTTCATCATCATCATTACAGCCGTTAAATGTCCACTACTGAACATAGTCACCCTTATAGGATCTCCATGAGGGGTAGTTGCCATACTCACCACGCTTGGCAGGCGGGTTGGCGAGCGCAGTACGGGACGTTGATATGCGTCATTACGTTGCTGCCCATCTTCCGGTGGTATCCCTTAGCAGGCTCTTACTGCATCCACGGGCATGATAGGAGGGGTAACATTCTACTGCACCACAGGTCTCATTTCTACTAAAATCTGGCATTATGTATTAAAAATAGGCACTATGTTTTTTCCGAGCGCAAAGCAAACAGGAATGGGTTGAGTGCTAGTGCATTTTAATTAATTCTCTTTCTATCGCGATGCTGTGATTTCAGCCGGCCACAGCCTTTGCGTGCAAAAAATACTGCGGGACGATATGATATGCCCGTAAAACCATAACACTTTCTTTTTTATTCATTTTTAAAACAATAATATCTTCATCTATATAGCTCTCTTTGAACGTAGCATGATTTAAAAATCTCCTTTACGCTGGACTTTGATCTTGTAATGTCCCAATATCTGGTTGCCAATGTAAGCGGCTGGTCTTCATTTGACATATCCTGTTTAGAGCAGAGAATATAACACCACTGACAGACACACACACACGCACACACACGCACACACACACACACACATACACACACAGCGGTCAAACTTATGTGTATATAGAAATAAAACACTGGCAGTTACTCCTTTTTTCTTTATTAGTGTTCTAATTACCGTAATCCAATTTTAAGTGATATTACATAATTTCTATCGCTTTTACTTCTTATTTTAAAGTTTCTAGCGCCCGAAATGCAAACAAATTATGTATATTTACGAGTACAGGCAGGACTCTGTAGAGCCTGAATGGATGGATTAGGCTTACTGAGCACCTATTCCTTTCAGTTTAGCTAGCCGTAAATAAGTTTATATTTCTTCATAATTTGTACACGTGGTAAATCCGCTCATACATTTTAGGTGCTTTTGATTTAAAGTTGATATTTAATACGAGTTCCATTTACCTTCGTTATCTTCAAACGAAAATGCCTAGTATTCGTAAACTAATACAGAACAGATTTGGTAACGATTCATCAATATGACAAGAGCCAAATAAATCCTGTCTAATCTAATAAAAACCTCTTTAATTGTCCACAGGCTCTTGACGGGCAGAACATTTACAACGGCTGCTGCACTCTGCGCATCGACTATTCCAAGATGACGTGTCTGAACGTGAAATACAACAACGACAAATCCCGCGACTACACTAACCCCACCCTGCCCTCCGGCGATGGGGACACCCACCAGCTGTTGTCCAGTGAGTTGATGCCACTGCGGGCTCGCCTGGCACTGAGCCTCGCATCCAGGATGAGTTAGTCCATGTATAAGAAGCGACCTAACCTTCGTGCACAAGGAAGCTTCGTTGATCACCCGTTATGTCTTGTAGTTCTGTCTTTATTGTCCGCTCGCAAAGAAGTCCCTAGAGGTGAAAGATAATACTTTTATAACGTAATTCATTCATGAAAAATTCCTTCTATATAGGTTTCGTTAGGAACAAAGTTTTACCAAAATATGTTTCTGACCAACCAGTTGGTTAGATTGGAACAAAAAGCTTTTTCGCATTACATTCCGTACAACTAGTTGATCCGTTCAATTGGTCGGAGTGGAATACCAGGTTAAAATTGATGCTAACCTAGGTCACTGGACCTGATTTACTGAAAGCAGATTTTTTTTTAAACTGGATTATTATGATTAATGTTCAGAAATGTATTTAGCATGATTTCATAGACACGTAAAGGCAATAAAGATCTGAATACAGGGTGTTCACAGGTAAACCAAAATTAAAGTGAAGCTTATTAGTTCCGTCTTCATGTTTTAGTACGAAACCCTAAAATTCACGTAACTCAAAACTAAGCAATCGGCGGTATTAAAGGAACGAAATGTTATACATAAATAATTACACAACGTAATCACACCGATATCGTGATCAATACCTATAATCTAGCAACAAAACAATACCATAGGTAGTCGACCTGTTTAGAACATTTTGGGGACTTCTTTCGTAGAATGGATACACATTCTGAAGGTATCCACGCTTCCTCTACAAATGAGTAACATCTTTTGTTTGATCTTTTGTTTTTTTTCAGTTCCTCTTGATGTTTTATGAGTTTTCTTCGTCTATGATTGATTTCACGAATTATTCAGGATGATCAAGCACGCTGTAATCGAGCAAAATTAGTCGTTTGTTTGATTTCGTTTCCTTATTACTTTTACAAGCCTGTTCATAGAGCAAATCGTTATTTATTTTTAACCCCCGAAAAAAGGAGTAGCGTTATACGTTTGACCGCTATGTGTGTGTATGTATGTGTGTGTGTGTGTGGCAACGTAGCTCTTAAGCGAATGGAGCGATTTGAATGCAGTTTTTTTTTATTTAAAAGCAGGTTTTCCGGCGGTGGTTCTTATCAAAATCGGTTAAGACGTAGTACCTATACAAGATATGGGGGTGAAAGATCGAATGTTTCCTAATATACCCAACCTTGGTATCAAATGAAACGAAATAATGTGTAAAATGCAAAACTGAAAGTTATATAGAAATCGGTTGAGCCATTTAGAAGATGGGGGTGAAAGTGGGGATGAACGATTGAATGTTTTCATATATACCTAAGTATGGTATCAAGTAAAAGGGCATGATGTATATATGCAAAACATTACAAAAAATCTAAATTTAGGTACCTACCTACCCTCTGAGACTAGGCAGAATGTCAGAAAGAAGTTCTTAACTTTATAAACTTGTTTTTGTAATCGGACTTCCTTTTTCAATTTATATTTTTCTGTACAAAATCACTTTGCCTTCAGTGCTATTTCCTGTCTTGTTTATTATACATATTTCATTGCTAAATTTCGCACAGTGACTTATGACTGGCCATAAATCTGCACTGCACCGTAGAGGATTATAATAATATGTAGGGATCATTTGTAGCTTCGCAATATTTTCTGCCTCTCACATGTAACAGCTATTCTCGTGGCAATTTCAACGGCTCTCCGGATCTTGTTTTAATGAGGGACTTTTTTCTCGATGGAGCTTGCCGTTCCTTTTCTTATTCAACGACCTCCCCCTCAATCATAGTAATAACTTCGGTAATCTTCTCTGAGATTTTTCGATTAAGTATGTTTTTTTAGCGTCGTTTAAAAGGTTTTTTCGCGATGTGACCGTTGGAATCATCATCAGGTGGAGGAGTCCTCGCGCCGCAATTTCTTGGACTGGGATCTGGATTGGCTTCGCCGTACGGCGTCGGCGTCGGGGGTCTGCCGGCCTTCGGAGCCCTGACCCTAACCCCGGCGTCGCCAGCTCTGCGAGCCCTCACGGCCCCACCGATGCCTCTCGCCACTGTACTGCTCGTATCCAACCTAAACGAAGAGGTTTGTATCACATCATACATCATCCATCTCAATTTCGACAACCCTTTGAACCCCACAAACATCACAAGAATTACTAAACTTGAAAACAAAAGATTACCCAAAGATTGTTTGTTCAATTTTTAGAAACAATTGGTTGAAAGCTTTTATAGACATTGGATCGGCTCCATTTCAAAATTTTAGGCAAAATTTTGTCGTAGATCAATGTTTATTGGCCAATTTATTCATTACGCTAACACAATAGCTTGCGACGTCTGTTTGCCTCTATTGTGCCGCGTCCGCCGCGTGCGATCAACATGTGCAAATTAACTAATGCATTGACTAATATAGACGTCGCAGGCTTTTGCATATTATATCCTATTAAACTCCTTAAAAATAAGTTGCTAATTTATTTATAGATATGATGTCAAATATCTTTTACAACTATTTATAATACTGTCTCTTTTCTCTTTCCTATTGTTTTAGATGGTCACGCCTGACGCTCTCTTTACCCTTTTCGGTACGTGTGCACATACATTCCGTATTTGATATTAAAACATTAATATGCTCCCAGCCCTGTCGCCTGGAAGACAAATTGTCAGCTAACATTCTCGATTTCTTACTGATAACCGCATCCGACACCTTTGTCGAAGCTTCGCTTGATAACACTATCGAAACTCGACCTACGCTTATTAACTGTGTGACAATTTGTGTTTCAGACACCCTAGTTGTAGCTAAGTTAGATTGTCTTTTATTTACCCAGTGTTGTCTTTGTTTTTGTTTACCTCGAGGGTTGGCACAGTCCCGATAGCGTACCTTAGGTGCGGTCAAACAATGCTCAGATCCTGTACCTATCCTACCACAAACCGATACGTTTAGTGGTTAACCGCTATTGTTTTAGATAGCTTTTTATGAACGGCATTATTAATACGGAAGATGCCAGTTGTACCAGTAGACGAGAGATTATTTGCAGTAAATTTGCTTTATTCAGCTGCCAGAAGGCGACTACCGCTGGTAATCGCTGAAGTCTACAGCTTAATGTGACCAATTTAGAGCTTGGAATCGTTTTCTTCTTGTATCATTTTCCAACTGTCCCGTTTCACGACATTATATATTTTAAAGCCGTTTTTACTAAAATATTCTGTGTATATGTCGGAGTAACCTTCTGTTCGGTGTAGTAACCTTTTTAGTTAATCTTAGGTTTCCTTTATCAGACAACATTGAGCACTGTTCCAATTATGTCCTTACATTTCTATAAACCTTCTATTAACAATTGACAATACACTTCAATATTACATCACACTAGGGAAATTTTGTTAATTAGGAATATCTACAATTAAGACATTAAAACGTATTCATATAAATACACAGTTCAAACAGGACCATCATGTCTTATTTTTAAGATTTGTTTTTGTATGTAGGAGTGTATGGGGACGTGCAACGGGTGAAGATCCTTTACAACAAGAAGGATTCAGCTCTGATTCAGATGGCTGAGCCGCATCAGGCTCATCTGGGTAAGTGAGATTATGAACCCTAACATTATACATAAACGGTCCATATGCCAAATCTTTGTCATTATTTGCTTAGGATCATCAGTGCAAATACTTGTGGCCCTCGTATTGTAGTTTGCCCTCCCTTTATTTGAAGTGTCATCTCTGACATTGTTTAATCAGTGGGCGAGATACCTCGTTCATGTATTGTTGGTATCATCATCTAATTAGTAATGACAATACTAGGAAGATATAATAGTCGTACTTTGTGGTTTGAATTCTGGTGGAACTTAACTATCTATCAAATAGTATAAATAAATAATTAGTTTCCTGAGAACAAAACTATCTAACTAAAAAAAATCTGGGCCATAATTTTACCCCAGCCCGTATATACTAAGATATGCTAGGCAAACCTTATCTATCTGAAAAGTCTAAGCAGGCACTGCGGCGACCTTTTTTTTTTCTTTAAAAAAGCCATTTTTTGGACTGTATGTGCATCTTTTCTCTATGTACATCAAGTTCCCCCTCATTTGTGTACGGATTTTCATTACTACTCAACATTTATTTTTGTATCTTTACCACTATCTCTAACTTTTGTTATACGAAGTATTTCTAATATCCAAGTGTTTTTTGGCAGCCATGACGCATATGGACAAGTTGCGCGTGTTCGGAAAGGCGATGCGCGTTATGCTGAGCAAGCACCAGACTGTGCAGCTGCCCAAGGAGGGCCAGCCCGATGCCGGCCTCACCAGGTACTGACTAGTTCAGCGTTGAGCATGATCATTTTCACTCTTGGTTACCGAGGTACTGCAGTGCATCGAACATGTTCTAAGAAACAGGAGTTACCGACTGTTTGGCAAGCATCAGACTATGCGGCTGCAACATAACACAACCTTAGGCAGCTGCTCAAGGAAAGACCACCCGTTAATAACTAGTCCAGCGTTGGACATAGTTTTCACTCTTGGTTACCGGGGTACTGCAGTGCATCGAACATGTTCTAAGAAACAGGAGTTACCGACTGTTTCGCAAGCATCAGACTATGCGGTTGCAACATAACACAACCTTAGGCAGCTGCTCAAGGAAAGACCACCCGTTAATAACTAGTCCAGCGTTGGACATAGTTTTCACTCTTGGTTACCGGGGTACTGCAGTGCATCGAACATGTTCTAAGAAACAGGAGTTACCGACTGTTTCGCAAGCATCAGACTATGCGGCTGCAACACAACACAACCTTAGGCAGCTGCTCAAGGAAAGACCGCCCGTTTATAACTAGTCCAGCGTTGGACATCGTTTTCACTCTTGGTTACCGAGGTACTGCAGTGCATGGAGCATGTTCTACGAGGCAGGAGATCGCAACTTCTTCGCCATCACCCGTTCTCGCGTAGCTTCGATCTGGATTAAGCAGACTACTCAAAAAACATGATTCTGTATGCTGTCTGATCAGGTACAAAGTAACCCAGTGTTAAGTCAGGTCGCATGCGGATAAGTTGCGAGGGGTTTGTTGCCATACTCGACAAACCCCTTATGATCCTGATTGATCTTGGAGATTCATGAGAGAGGCCTATGTCCAGCAATGGGACACGTGGACAGCAGTCTTATGGTTAAGATTGATAATGACTATGTGCAAAAAATAAAGCTTGCATCTCACAAATCTCATCAATCGGTCCTGCGATCTTCTGCATCAACTGCGCCACGGTTGTAGTATATAAGATAACCGTGGCGCATTACTAATATTAGTAAAGTACGATAGGTTTAACAATAGTCTTCGTATTTCCAGAGACTACTCCCAGAGCCCTCTCCACCGATTCAAGAAGCCAGGCAGCAAGAACTACCAGAACATTTACCCACCGAGCGCTACGCTGCATCTGTCCAACATTCCGTGAGTGCTTTGAGAGTTCTATCAATAAATTTGAAAACATCATTAATACTTAAAAAAAAAATATTCACAATTTTATCCATATTCATTCATCTCTACAAACGCCTCTACAAAGTATTAAGAATCTGCCAATGGAAGATGGGAGCAGCGTCTTTTCGTGTATGAACATACGGGATGTTCATACACGAAAAGTGCGCTCGCCAACGCGCCTGCCAAGTGTGGCAAGTAGGTATAGCAACAACCCCTTCATGGGAAAGGCCTATGCCCAGCTGTGGACGTGGACAGTAGATCTACACAAAATACGACCGAGAGAGAATCTATACAACTTTTTTTAAATAAATTCGATCAATAATTTTGAAGTCATCTTTAAAATATATATTATTAATTATTGTTATCTCTCCAGAATAAACATCAATATATATAAAAAGAACATCACAAAATGGATATTGACTCATCATTGAGTTGATTGTCTAGCAAGCTAGGCAGTCAACGCTGGTCTTCCGACAGCGCCTTTTTTAACATAATGGATCTTACCTACTCAGAAAAATCAAATTGATTAAGTACCTACTCCTACAATTTCAACATAATTAAAATAAACTTTTGAAAAAACGATTTGGAATTTCTACAAGTTCGATTTAGACAAGCATTGGTACGGGGGTATGTACCAGAAAAGGGGGCGAAGGCCTCAAAACCTCACCAAAGGTCAAAAATGGCATTTTTGGGTTTTTGGACGTTTCGACATTTGAAGACTTATTTTTTTGGTGTTTTTTTTGGCCTTTTGAGGTCACAATAACTCCGGTCCCTGTAAATCAGTACCCTTCTCTCATTAAGACGGTGCTAACAAAAAAGGTTTCATGTAAATCGGTCAACGCGTTCCGTTGTAATCATCTCATGCAAAGACAGACAGACAGACAAACAGACAGCGCTATGCATACTAGGGGGCGAACGAAAACAAAATTAAACTCTTATCTTTGTCTTCTCAATAGATTTACATTGTATCAGAATTAGTTTTGGGTTAGGGCTATTTTCATCCTAATCATACTTCAATGGCGGATTTATTTAGACATTGGCGGGTTTTTGTATTCGTGTTTGTGGTGTTGTTCAAATTCGGGTAGATACTATTTGCCCTGAAAGTTTTTAGCAGTTTTATGCAGCTTTTTAGAACGAAGTTATCGTAAAATATATTAGTTGAAAATTACATAAAAAAGATGGATCTTCATCGTCCCTGACAGGAACCTACAGTCACACAATATTTTTTATGTATGTATTTAATTAGGTTTTTCATTATTTACAGAGCGACCGTGTCCGAAGAAGACATCAAGGAAGCTTTCTCCAAGCGAGCCTTTGCTATCAAAGCATTCAAGTTCTTCCCGTAAGTTATTTTACTATCTTATTTAAAAAAACCAAATGAGTATAGCTTTAGCAACTCATGATTGAAATGAATAATATAAAGGAAGGTATTTTCTATACAAAGTATAAAAATCCATCAAGGATTTGCTGAGAGTTAAAATTCTCACTACAATGTTATTGCTGTTCTAAAAACAGGATCCACTGAGAGTTAAACACACTATATCCTGGCTAGATCTAGTGAGAGTGGTCCATTTAAAACCATACATGTAAATGTTTATCAAAGCTCTTACTTGGTTTACAGGAAAGACCGCAAGATGGCACTCGTGCAACTGCCGACGATTGACGACGCGGTGGCCGCGCTGATCAAAATGCACAACCATCAGCTGTCCGAGTCTAACCACCTCAGGGTTTCTTTCTCCAAGTCCAGCATCTAAGCCACCGCCGGAATATCACACTGTCAGTCGTGTCACAAGTAACAGATTGTAACGCTAGTAATATAGAGTTTAAGCAAGGCATTCGTTTCAGGTGCATATTAACCGGATCACTTCCGATCGACGGAGTACTGCCTGGTAAAAAGGCTACTTTCGTAGTTAGAAATTGAGTTTGACTTGTGTACTTTAAAATTTGTCCAGAACCAGATGAGTTCTTAGATATCTGCCGTTGTTCGAACACCGATTGAACAATATTTTTGGAGTATCATTAATAATCGCATAGAATTTAATGACGTGATGGGCTGATATGGCTAAGCGTCAGGTAAATGTAGCGTACCTACGATAGTATTTTCCGTGATTAAGCCTCTGTAATTTTCCGTTGATTCAATACACGGTGTTATGTCAAGGAAAGGATTAGTACGGATAAATTTAAATTGTATGGCATGTTTCGTTCTAATTTTAGCGGAACTTATTTGACATTGATGAATTTAACCGTGCATTGGATCAATCGCTTAAGCCTCTAAGATTATGTTACAATGATTGTTTTAGAAGATACGACTGTCAATTCGATTACCTCTCATACAATCGAGAAAGAACTCGACTGAATTTTAAAAATGTCTGTATTACGCTTACTCGGAACAGTCTAGACATTAAGTGCTATTCTATTTTCTTAAAATACGTACTTTTACTGTTCATCTTAATCCTAAGGCTATCACCACATAGGTACATTTACCGCGTCGACTTTGTTTCACATCCTGGGATTGCGTAGAAACGTGACAAGAGAGGTTAGCTTCGTGTGATGTTCATTCCATTATTATTGAATATTTTATTTTTATAAACTCGTTTCATTTATTTGCAATATATTAATTTTGTATCAATTTATCAAGACGGTTTATTTTGCAATTAGATTGCGTTATATTTATTTACTCAATTGTTTACGTCGCTAGCTAACTGCAATGTAAGACATTGAATCACCGCCTTGTCAGTTACTATATACCTAATGTTGAAATTTTGTCATGGATGCTTATGATTTGCAGTTATTATTACACTATATTGTATTTTATAAACATATTTTATGGTCTAATATAATATTATGCACAATTTACTATTATTGCATTTCTTTGTAAGTCTAATTATAATTTTATATACGCATACACATTTTTCTTTCTAAGTAATGGAATTTATGTTCATGAATGTGTATGTGTGTGCAATATTAGTTGTAATCATAATATTAATGAAGTATATTTTAGATTGTAGCAGTGTTTGCGGCCGCCTCTCGCCGTCTCCTTCCAGATGCTTCCGATTCTCTTGTTTAGATGTTAATCCTGTTATGTTACTTTTATAGATATGACGATTAGTTAGTGTAATCACAACTCATATTGCTAGGCATCTAGTTTTATAATCACTATTTAAAACGTTATGTTCAGTAACATAATAGTGACATGATGCATTTATTTCGATGTTAATTTATATGGTAGCTACAACATACATAAATGCTCGTGCATTCGTTTCAATAAGTGGTTAATTTTAGATAAATTATTTATTTGTCTATGAAGGGCGTGTTAGGCTTCAGTGTGGTTTTGTTGTGTTCTATCGTAAAGTATAATTTGAAATTTATTGCTACATGGCACCGCGTCGCCACACTGTCGCCGATGACGCCACGGCGACGGTCTAAGTATTAGCTAGATCTGATTTTTGCTCTGTAACCTATGAACCAGTATTTACTAGGTCACAATAACATCGTTCAACAGTATTTTAGTTTAAACTCTATCGATTTTCCATTTTGTATATAGCTCCACCTAGACCAATTGCGCTTTTAACACCTCGGTTTCTGCTAACTCCCGATTGGATTTCACACATCTTTGCCTTCTTAAATTAATTAAAATGCGTCTAGTCCATTGCGAAAGAGATTTTCGTGGTTTAAGTGTATGGAGAGAGTCTCGAATAATTTACATTTTGGTGAGGAAAGCTTTTGTAAAAAGATTTAACTGATTCGTTTTTGTCGGAACGTCCTGTTCACCCTTCGCTCTCCTAGGACCAGCTTTAAGTGTTCAGTTACACGTCCAGTTTATGTGATCAGGCAAAGCATGAGTGAAACAGATACCTGAATGACGAGATGAAAATCAATACTGTTATCATTGGGACTACGCTTTGGCTTGCGTTGTGTTGAGTATCACGCAAAAATATCGTGTTACATATCGCGGAAAGCCAGTATCAGTATGGAATTAGTATTAAGTAAATTCAGGAATGATGATTGTAGCAATTACGTTTAACAATTAGTGAAAACAAAACCAACGTGAGGCCCGAGCC
Organism: Pasiphila rectangulata; assembly: GCA_963082625.1. Taxonomy (NCBI): domain Eukaryota; kingdom Metazoa; phylum Arthropoda; class Insecta; order Lepidoptera; family Geometridae; genus Pasiphila; species Pasiphila rectangulata. The sequence continues at coordinate 9,301,817 of OY720240.1, forward strand.
TCGTACCCTGGTTATAAGTTGTCATCCAAAATCGCCACATCCATTTGTTTGTCCTCTAAATCCATTATTAACATATCGCATGTCACAAAAATATAAAAAAAAACTTATTTTAGAAAACATTTGTGAAGAAAATACAATCACAAATATTTACACTATTAAATGTTTAACATTTTACATCACATAAGTAAGATAAATAGAGCTTACATTTTATTGAAAAAAAAAATAGAGTGATGTGTAAGTTTATTAGAAAAAAGTTAATCGTGAGTAAGTATGAATCTACTATAATAAGAACATGAAGTAGGTTTGGTTTAGATAATGTTAGGCGACCAGGGTGAGGAGTAGTTTTTGAAAAAAGTTTTTACCTACGCGCAGGGTACTGCGTCGCGTTTGGAATGATGAATGTAAAATGGTGGTGGTCTGTTTGAAATGGCGGATAACGCATTTGTAATTATAAATATTATTTACCTTTTAGAGACGGATTCATAGAGATATCGTTAATATTCCCTAGATATTTCCAGTATATCGCTACACGAGCGCTCTTGTTTCAATCTGTTGCATAGTGGTACTAATGCTTGCGCTCGAAGTAGGTTCGCCAGATGTGTAGCACATTCCGGCCTAAACTTTTTTCAACATCATTGGTATTGATTGATTACTAATAGATAATTTTAGTAAATAAAATGTTTAGAGAAGTATTTTAAATATTTAGATAATAATTATACTTATAAAATAGATCGGTGTTTAGTAAGAGATGCCAAATTAAGTCAAAATATTTAGGTAAATGGTAATTACAGATTAAAATATAAATTGTTGAGAGATTATTATATCAATTTTATTCATTGTAAGTGAACATTGTTTCAATTTGTTAGTTAAAGTTATGCGTTGAAAAGAGTTGTTTTTACAACCTCTTAAATCGAGTATGTTTACCGAATTGATAATTCGCACTATTTTACAGTTGAAACTTAAGCACTTATCTGTATTTTCATTATTTCTTCAAACTTACATTTCAGATCGCAATGTAAAACATATCTCAGCATATCAATCCAACTTCGTATTGCGCTTTATACTTCCTTATCAACATTAGCTGTACCTACTTTAAATTAATAATAATATATCATAATGAAAGAGGCCACATATCAATGAATAGATTTTGGCTAAGGCGTCTAATGCTGCTTATTCTTCCTTCATTTACCTACCTGTCCTCAAGTCTTGTTGACTTTAGGCTCCCATAATGTATCATCTATATTTAGGTTTGTAACTTTCTCTTATTTTAGTTTTAAGCCCTATTGTGTGGTTAATTTCTTTCTTATTTTTAATTTCATAATTAAACTATTATTATCATTGAACTTTTTGTTCTTTATTTTGTTTATCCTTTCCATAATCCCATTCCTTGTTATTTTTCTAAACCAGAGGTCTCCAAACTACGGCAGTAGTTTGGCGGGCCAAATCCGGCCCGCCACTGCCATCAATCCGGCCCGTTACGTGTCACAATACACAATCAATAGTAATTGAAATGCAATGAAAGCCTATGTTTGCTCAGGTGGGCAGAAAAATTAAAATTGTTATGGCCCTTGCAACAAAAATTATTATGGTCTCAAGACTTCAAAGTTTGGAGACCTCTGTTCTAAACCAATTGTCTACAGTAGGTACAATACATTTTATAGTTTATTTATGTCACGTAGGTATATTGCCCCAAATAAAATTATGATTGATTCACCTTAACCTATGAGTTAGTTTCCAAAGACCCTGCTTTTAAAAACTATTTGTATATAAAACGTTAAAGGGGATCAATATAAAATGTACATAAGTACACAATTGGTATTTTCTAGTCATAACTATTCGTACTTGTAGATCCTAACTGCTATCTTGGCGTATCTACACTTGTCTGTATTTTACACTGTCTGCGCTTCAGAATATATTATTGTAAATCTTGTGAATAATAAATATTTCCCTGACGGGTCTTGTATCAACATATCGGGAATTTAAACGTGTAAATTCGCGGGAGTAAGGGACTTGAAGTAAATATAAAAATGTCAATGGTTATTTGTTTATAGTCAAAAATATACTTTGCACAGGGTAATAAAGGATATTTGATTATTATCGCTGCCCTTGGCAAGGTGTGGCCCAGCGGTGGATATGGGCATCGCGTCCCTTATTCCTTTAAAAGAACTGAACCATTGCTCTGAGAATGGGGAATTTCTGTGACTGTCAATTATTGGGAAGACACGCATTGACATATCTTGAACAAGATATGAATTTAAATAAAGATAATTACATATATCGAATTGTGCATATGAAAAACGTTAAGTAATTGGAAAGATCACCTTTAACTACTAGCTAGGGTTTTTTTATTATAACTGACTATCCTTAACCTTCCTTCTAAATGACAGTTACGGTTTTGTTGACTAATTTAATTATGGGATTGTAAATATTAAAGCAACTATATCAAATAAATAAATTTATAAAATGAATAGGAATCTGTATTTAGTTAGAAAATAACATAATCATACTTTAAGAAACTAGAAAAAATCCTTGATTTCATAGTTGCTCTAGGTAATATTTTATGGAATACTTCCTAAGGTATCTAATGTTACTTACCTTCTTAAGTTCATCTTACAGTGTCGTTTAAGTTGTCCCGTTAAATTATAAAGTGTGCAAATTAAAGGGTTGTGTGTAAAGTTAAAATAGATAAATAGATTTAACAATCGTTCACGTAACGGTAAAAAATATCTCAAATCTAACTTCCATTGCACAATTTTGTTTGCAGTCTTTGATTCTAAAACAATTCAAGAGATGTCAGTAAACTAGACTATACAATACTGTATTGTATAGTACATACCAAAGACCAATCATTGGAGATAAGACAGGGATCTATATTGATATCGTTTCCTTTCTACCTTACCTCATAATCACATAGTTTAATGGATTACCTATTGATTAAATACCTACCTAATTGATATTCGAATTCTAAATCCAATGAAAGGCCAATGACCCATTTTCAGGTCGAGAGCTCACTATTGCAGTTTTAAAGAAATAATAAAACATTATATTAGGTACCTAAGTATATAATTTAAAATACATAACATACCTAACATCTAAGTGAATTACCTAACCCTAATAAACTCTAGATTTATTCTTTGTGATTTTTAATAAAACATAGTTGAAAAATTGCGTGTATTTATTTTATTCATAGAATATATAAAATCCCTATATTATACTCATACGTTTTCATGAAATATTTTAGGTTCATGCTATTTTACTATGAGCCAACCCGGCCTTTCCTACCTACTTCAATGTGATTATATTTAGAAAGTTATTGAGGCAAAGAAATATTCAATAATATACGTAAGTTGCCAGCATATCATGCCCAAAATAATTTGCCGTTTGCTTGCTGTTTAAATTACTTACTTAATATTTTAGGAGTTATTAAAAATATTTCACATCTGCCGTCTGTTCCGAAGGCATATTTTAGCGTATAAGCAAAGATTTAAATCTCTAGAGGTGCCCTGCCTGATACAAAAAACTGTGGGATTGATTTTGTGTGTTAACAATATTGCCGACGCACGCACCACATTGGTTTTTCCAATAAACCAAACTGTTAGGTATTGTTACCATTTATTGTGCAATCATATTGAACGAACTTTCGTGAAAAAATAACATCCGTACACCACGTCCGGCTAACACTGTGTTTCAAGGGGGGTAGATACACTGATTCCAAATGAGGCAGCTATCTCATTTCGTGTGGAAACTAAACGGAACGGTCTCAATACGTTAGGGGCGTATCTAACGATTTTAATCTTTGGGCATACCTGTTATTAAGTTAATTATTATTATTACTAGCTGTGCCCGCGACTTCGTCCGCGTGGACTTAGATCTAGTAAGCCTGCAAATAAGACGTAAGTATACATACTCGTATAGTGACCGTAATAATAAGCAGATATATCAGAAAATTTGAGAATGCTCAGAGCGAGAGTCATTTAAGTATTTTAGTTTGGTAATTTCCGAAACAGCATGTACCTACACATACGTGCTCACAAACAACAAACGTGATTTTCATTGAATAATGGTTACCGTCAGGATGTTGAGTCACCTGTCGTATTTAACGTTGAAATTTTATCCAAACATTGCTTCTGCTTCCTCTAATAAGAGATTTGCTTCCTTCACATTTCAAAAGATTTCAAGGTGACCGTACATTCATGACGTCAGGCTGGCGAGTCACCAGGCTGTAAACCACCTTCGGTGTGGAATAGTAGGAATTTATACCAATAATTGCTTCCTTCAAAGTTTTCAAACCTAGATAGAACAAGGAAATAAAGATATATAGACATGAGATGAATAGGTAAGCCCAGCGCCTGTCAAAAAATGGAGAGCAAAATAATCTATTTATTTATTTTATAAAGGCAAACCCAACAGTATACATAGTAAGCACTGAAAATAAAATATTAACCAATAAGAGGCCTGCACAGCATCACCGGTAACTGTATTTACTTATGAAATAGGGGTAGTACGTACTGAGGTTGTTTTATTTTTATACTTACTATGACTTGCGTGCTTTCACACGTAGGTACCTATAGCCAAGACGATTCATTATATTATTATTTAGCCTCCACTGTCCCACTGCAGGGCAAAGGCCTCCCTTCCCTTCTTCCACTCTTCGCGATTTAACGCTGTGACAGGCCACGTGCCCAGGTGAGTGTCCCGCCATCTCCTCGGTCGACCGCGCGTCCGCTGACATGCGGACGGATTCCGCCGTGGTCATAGGCTATAAATTACCGCCCAACGAAGTGGGCACCGGGTCAGCTAGTAATAATTAAGGATTGAAGTTTAGGCGTTAAAGGAAAACTAAAAACTGTTTAATAATGTGAAAATAAATCACTTTCGTATGATACACCACATGACCTAGTTACTTCACTTAACATTTTGAGACCTCTTTCCACCCTTGCAATCATAATACGAATATTTTTCAACATTTTTATATGGCATCGGTAGTTCCCAAGCTAAACACCTGTCACAGACAAAGTCACACCATAAGGTTTCCTTTTTACCATTTTGGTCCGGAACCCTAAAATATATACCAACCAGAGAGCACTTTATAAAAATAAACAGAAGTAAAAATATCCACCTGGTAAAAAGGACTTCGATTTAAAATGCGATGCCACCACTGAATAGTGACCCTTGCTGAAGGTAACCTTTGAACTAAGGAAGTAGGTAAAGAAAATAGTAATTTGTAGCAATAAATTTTCTATTATTTACAATTCATGAATAAATTTATACTAATGAGTACCTTATAAAAATACACAAAATACATTTTTAGGTGGCTATTAGTGCAGGTCTGATTTCTCAATGACAATTCACGATGAATGCTGTCTTTGCTAAGGTATCGCGATAAAACTCTGCAATTATGTTAGAAGTAATAACACAGGCTACTCTTTACCGAGTAGAATAGGGCCGCAAGAGTTCGTGATTTCATTACTTGCCACTAATATTATAAAGCCGAAAGTTTGTTTGGATGGAGGTTTGTTACCTCTTCACGCGGCTACGGATTTTTTTTAATCATTATTTATTTAAGAGAGTTTGATCAACATGATCATGTCACTCTCATAATTAACAATTAAATTTACGATCTACGCTTTAAACCTAACTTAACTAATTTATAAATCATTTTGGCATTTGACAAAATCTTATTACATTTACCAAATTCATGTAAATCGATGCCACATGGCTACGGATTGAGCTGAAAGTTTGCACACATATTGATGTTGACAAGGATGGCTACTTTTTATTCGGGTACAACGCATGAAGCGGCGGGCAGAAGCTAGTTGTAAATAAACACTAAATATCGCCTATAGTTTGACGTCCCTTCTCATTGACTAGCTGGTCGTGATGCATGGTGAGTGCGTCATGTTTTATTTTTGATTCCTTCTCCACTGCTTGGTCAAACTGGTCAACTCTGAAACAAACACAACATGAGGTTAGAACTTTTTATTTCTCATAAGAACACATATTTTTGATAAACAAAACTGATAGCTGCCTTCTATTTTTTAGCGCAGTACTCTATTTTTTTTAAAGTAGCCTGAATTACTCTTTAATGAGCAAACCTAGTGAAAGTCCCTTCTAAACCGGTCCAACCGTTTTGAATATTAGTGTTATTCTGACATTTAAAACTTCAATTGTACAGATGATTTTTTTTTTAGTGGTATCGATTCTGTTTTACACTTACTAAAACTGATTATAATTACAAATAAATTTAAAATCAGTTCTAAATTTAAAGCTGTCAACGTAAAATTAGGCTACATTGTATCGTTTGAATTTTAGAAAGGCACTATACGAATAGCCTCTTAGCTTAGTCGGCTAATAATCCAAAACACTAGCGATGAAGTAAAAAGTATCTATAAAAACGATTCATGATTCAAGTGCTGCAGAGCCTCATCCTCTGGCGTCAGTCATATTTTGAGGAAAGTATGTGTCAATATGTCCGAGGCATTCATCATCATCATCATCATTTCGGCCGTAAAACGTCCACTACTGAACACAGGCCTCCCTCATGGATCTCAATGAGGGGTAGTTGCCATACTCACCACGCTTGGCAGGCGGGTTGGCGAGCGCAGTATGGGATGTTGATACACGGAAGACGCTGCTGCCCATCTTCCGGAGGTATCCCTTAGCAGGCTTTTACTGCATCCATGGGCATGAGATGAGGGGTAACATTCTACTGCCGGCACCCCACGGCAAGCCATATTCATATTAGCCATATTCAGTGCGACCTCATCTCCCGCCAATTCCCACTGGACACGTCCAAACCATCGCGCCAGCGCATCTTTAACTAATTGCATAAATTTGGGAAATATATTACATACCTGTGCTGATTTAATCTTTTCAGAGCCAACCTCAGATCATCCATGGAAAAACCAGTTAAATGCAGTATACTAACTATAACAGTTCCAAATATTGCTCCTAATGCAGCACCTGAAACACAATACAATGAATGAATACTTTGTATACTTTCGCGATCTGTAGACATAATTTTAAACTGATTAACGGGACTTTATCGCGTAATTACCTTATTTTACTATTTCCCGTTAGCCGTGGGGTGCCGGCTCCTCTCATGCCCGTGGATGCAGTATGAGCCTGCTAAGGGATATCTCCGGAAGATGGGCAGCAGCGTCTTTCCGTGTATCAACATCCCGTACTGCACTCGCCAACCCGCCTGCCTAGCGTGGCGAGTTTGGCAACAATCCTCTCATGATCTTGGAGATGTATGACGGAGGCCTATGACCAGCAGTGGACGTGAACAGCAGTCCCACAGCTGGGTCTCTAAGTATCTACTGATTATGCCATACTCACCTTGGCATGCAGGCTGGTGAGTGCAGTAAAGGTGAGGAGGTATCCCATAGTAGATTCTTTACTACATCTATTGGCAAGAGAGGAGCAATATTCTATTGCCGGGACAACGGCACGGCAAAAGGATCTCTGTGCCTTAAGCATAAGAATTAGCAGTTTTACCAAGAAGCCTTTCACACCATATTTTTCAATTGTATGTGTATTTTTATTCCCGAGGCAACAAAACATACCTAATCCACAACCTACTAGAGTAGCAGCAAGTCCCAAATTCATTTTATAAAGACCGCCAGCAACGGCCCCTGCTGACACGTAATCTAAGATGGAGGTGTCGCCTCGATACACAGCTACTGTTGTTGCTGTTAAACTGAAACATAATACAAGTAGTTATAAGTACATTTGGCCGTGGGGTACCGGCAGTAGAATGTTACCCCTCCTCTCATGCCCGTGGATGCAGTAAGAGCCTGCTAAGGGATACCTCCGGAAGATAGGCAGCAGCGTCTTTCCGTGTAGGTTTCAACATCCCGCACTGCGCTCGCCAACCCACCTGGTTGGCGAGCACAGTACACTTGGGAATGGTGAGTTGGCATTATGCTGGGAGTCAGTTAGTTCCCAATTTTATGTAAAAGAACTGTTACAAAAAAACAAATACAAGCTATTCAATAAGGAATATTTTTGTTTCCCATTCAACACAAGTGATTGATGAGGGAGGTCTACGTCCAGCAGTGGACACCCTACAACTGAGATGATGATGAGTGTGAATTTTTATTTCTTTTAATAATACAAAATGGGTTAGCTGTTAAGTCAGATTCTTCCAAAAAAGCATGCCACAAGCATCCCTGAGATGTTGAAGAAGCTTAAAGTAAAGTAAAGTATCATTTATTGCTTGAAATACATGTGTACATTGAATTATTATTATTATTATGACATTGCTTGCATGCTCCACACCATCAGCAGCACTAGATATAATTCTTAGAGTGGTGCCGCTTCATGTGTACATCGTGTGTACAGCAAGAAGCAATGTCGGCCACACTAAGAATAAAATCTACAAATCAATGGAAAGGAAATGCAAGATCAAAATACTGGAAAAGTTCTATTACACTTTGTAATAGAATTATTGATAGATTATTGATATGAATATTTACACCTGAAAATTATGGCAATAATAAACTCTAATACAGAGTGAATAACTTAATGAAACTTACCTAAACATGCCAGTAAATAATCCTAACCGCCAACCCCAGCGCATTGCATTTTTTGCAAATCCAACTGTGACATAATCTTGTAATTTTTTCTGTAAGCAGAGAAACAGACTTAAAATAATTTGAAACTGTGGCAAGGTGATAAAGATGGAGCCCATAATATTATGTTAGCCTAATTCAATGTAGAATGTTTGTAAATAAACTACCAGAGTTAAAACATTGATTTTTTATATTTTTGTGATAACTGTTGACATAGCCTGTTGCCTAATTCCAACCCGGTGTGGACTTCTGGGACACCCTGTATATATTTCACAATTATTGTGAATTTGTGGCCACTTTTTTTAATATAAATTGCTATTATCTTGGTTAAAAAACTAACCTTAATGAAGCAATAAAATTTTTAGTGTGACAGTTTGTTTACAAACATTCTACATCAAATTTGGCTGAAGTATAGGTTGGGTGATACAAATATGAATCTGACAAGTGATATTGTGATGGCAGAGTGGAAGAAAAACACTTATATACTGTCCGATTTACATTCACATCTTTTCAAGCCATATTTAACTTTCACTCAGTCTATCCATATTTTTACTTTGTTATTAAATAGAGATAAGTTGTACCTTCGCATCAGCTGTGGATTTGAATATAGTAGCTTGGTTATATTGTATAAAGTTCAAATAGGCAGATTTTGAGCCAATAAAACCACCAATACATGCACCGATGAATGTGGCTGACATTGTTGTTTGAAAGACATTGGTTAATTCCGTTGATAAGTCTTCTTGTTCACTGCAAAAGTAATTTAGATGAGCATTAGCAATCAACTGGAAATAAATAAAATGTTATTTCGGTAGAGGTTATAAAGTCAAACTAACTCTTTGGAATACATTTTCTTCACCCTTTCCCAGCCAGTTTTAGGTGCACCAACGGGAGGCTGTTGCAGCCTGTCAACATCATTTACTAAATCTCTACTGAATAGCGAAATACTGGCCAGAGGTGCAAATCTAGCAAAAGGACGTATATTTCTTGTTGAATACATTTTTCACATCACAATAAGTACTAAAATTACACTTGTCGGTGTGGTTTTACCACTGTTCACCAAGTTATTTGTTTTATTATCTCATGTCTTAGAAAATAATTTCTTCTCAACAGTGTACATATTTTTTTCATCCGATCTCTTCTCTTCAGTTTAGTTTTTCTTTTCGTTTTCAGTGGTTTAATTTTCTTTTTCTGCTTCTTCTTGGTTTTATTGTGATATGTCAGTGATGTCAGTAGTCTGTATGCGTATGCGTATGTTGAGATAAGAATTTGGCTGCCAACATGGCTAGCCAATGAGGCGTTTTCATTAAAAAGTAAAAACTTCAAAAATAGTTACTTCGTACCTTATAGATGGCGTTAATTTTCTTTTACTGGGAGGCACAATTTGACAATTTGACAGGATTAATCACAAACTGCTTACTCCGCTTGTCAGCTCCATCTGTTAGGTTTAGTAGAAAACTCTTTTTGTTTTGTTACTGAAAACGGCTCATTAACTTACGAATTTATAAAATAACTTGACACTGGCGGAATTGTGTTAAACCAAACACAAAAAGCCATAAAATCAAAAGACAAGTGTATGCTGCGTTGCGTTCCTTGTATTTTGACAGGAGGAGGAGAACTTTGAAAAAAAATTGTTCGTACAAGAACCTGTCAAAACAGTGAGTCTAGTAATAATACTTCAATGTGTCAAAATAAAAAGTAGCGTTCATATTATTTCGTCTTTCTAAATTAATTTTTGTTTGGTATAAAATAATAGGACAATTTGGTTATCGTAATGAGAAATACTCATCGATTTAGTTTTTGTTTGAATCATCTTTTGCGGGGACCTAAGGGTTAACGAGTGCAGTTTATACACTTTCTATGATTCTAAAATATTCGGTATTTTTTTCAACATTTTTGTAAATAAGTCGTTTATACGGTTTAAGGGAAAATAAAACTGTTTAGTAACGTTCGAATGAAGCCCTTTCATATTATGATGACCCAGTAAACTTTTTGAGTAGGTAACCTTTTCCGCCCAAGACACTGTCAAAACAGCGTCTGGCAAAGTAGTTAATTCAGCTTCCGTCAATTAGGTTTGAGAGGAGTTAAAAATCCAATTAGTTTACCGTACTTAGCTCCCGTTAGGCAAATTTTGTAGGTTGCGTCATAAAAAAATTCCGGCTACCGCAGCGTCTGCCGAAATAATGTATTCAGATCCTGTCATGGAAAGTTTAGAGCCAAAAAAAAAATTTGATACCACAGCTTCAGTAAGTTCCATAATCAGGATACGTCAGGTACAGTTTGAGAGATAGGTCATGAGAAATATATGAGTTCCTAGTCCTACCGCATCCTGTCAAATTTCTTTCTATAAAGAGGACACCTCAGGTTTAAAGAAAAGAATAGCAGTGAGTAAAAGCTAGTTTTTTTATTTACGATTTTGTAACCGCTCTAAATATTTAATAAAGCTAGATAAGTAATTTTACATAAATAGCTTACAATAAAAGATCTTAATAATTCGAACTTCAGGGCCCGTAAGGCCATATCGAAGAGCAAGTTGCTGGTGAATGATCTTGGCTACTTGATTATATCTGTGCAAATACTCAGAGTCAGCAAGATGCGAATAGCCCGAAAGTACATGCCTGAGGGACTCCCCAGGGTGGTGACATGCCCGACATATGTCAATTGTCCCATCTTTCATGATGTACTTTCGGTAGTTGTTCGTCTTGATTACCTCATCCATAATTGCACAGACAAACCCTTCAGTTTCTCCGAAACGTAGTCAATTCACTGAAGCTAGGAGATCTACATCAGGCCCCATAAGGGTCTTATAGAATCTCCCATGTAGCTCCATGCTCTCCCATATTGCCCTACGATCCTGAATGCTCATCACCGGTGGTTGGCGCCAGTTCTTTTTAACTAAGGAGAGAGGAGTAAAGTTTTTGTCAATTGCAACCACATCATGGCTCTTTTGCAAGCCCTTTTATTTGATATCCATAATTGTAAAAGTGCATTAATAAAATGACTAATCCGCTATATGCCAGAATACCCAAGAGGGTATTCTGCCATATTGGGTTTAGAGTGACGTTATTTCATTTTTCGAGTAACTCTCAGCAAGGCCTTTCATTTGATACCCATATTGTAAGAGTGCATTAAGAATAACTAGTCCGCCATCTTGAGTATACCATCATGTTGGATTTAGTGATGTCATTTAATTTTTGAGTAACTCTCAGCAACGCCTTTCATTTGATATACCTATATTATAGAAGTGCATTAAGAATAACTAGGCCGCCATCTTGGATTCAGAGTATCGTCATTTCATTTTCGATTTATTCTCTGCAAGCCCTTTCATTTGATGATACCCATATTGTAGGAGTCCATTAAAAATAACTAGTCCGTCATCTTGGGTGTTTCGCCATGTTGGATTCAGAGTAACGTCATTTCATTTTTTGAGTTATTCTCAGCAAGCCCTTTCATTTTATACCCATATTATATAAGTAGGTACATTATAAATAAGTAGTCCGCCATCTTGGATTCAGAGTGACGTCACATAGCTGACCATGCATTGTCATCCAGAGAAAAAATGTATGCAAAAATTTCAGCTCAATTGGTTGAAGATATCTGCTTCAAAATGGAGTTGCAAGATTCCACCCGAACAAACAGATACAGGGCAAGCTAAATTAAAAGATTGTAAAAAAGAAGAATTTATTGACGTTAGATAGATGGCGCTACTATACAATAAACTTTAAGCCGTATAGTTTTCGACGTACAAAAATATTGAAAAAATACTGTCTTATCTATCTCCGAAGTTTGCGGAGATAAGCCCCTGAACATTTTATAGCTAATTAATGCTGGACACTACATAGGTCCAACATCATCTAGGTAGTCTAAAACTAAGCAAAGCTTGCACTACCTATGTTTTTTCGTGTGCAATAAAGAATTACCTGCAAGAATTAAAAGATATAGGTTGTATGTATTAGGCATACATAAATAAAACCAATTGGGTCTTCTATGTTTAAAAGCATTTTACTGACACGAATCGATTACTTATTACAATAATTATTGATTGCACTTTCCTTTAAATAGAGCATAATACAAAAATAGAACGAGAATATTTTACAAACATCAAAACTGTGCATCTAGAACTCAACATGAATAATCGATACACTTAACAATAAGATATTAAAAAGCTACGAAAATTTAATAACAATGTAGAAAAACTAACATTATGTATGTTACTTGATTGGCAAGATTTTAATTATTTGTACAACAAAGTGTGGCGAGTAAATGCTTCTACTTACAGTGAACATTCTGTTAGCCGTAATAACAGTGACGAAAATACAAAACTTAGAAAAACGGAAGACCAAAAAATATATGACATTTTTGTTACGTTTCCCTATAGTAAGCTCAAACTAATACTTTAGATCAAGAATACTACATTATTAGCTGTTTGCTAATTCTCCAAAAACCTATGTTGCATTAAAATACATTATTCAGTATCAGATACTGATGATTACAAAAATACAGTGTAGAATACATTCTGACTAGCTTCTCAACACTACTTACATGCTTTTCGAAAGTATAACTACTATTTGTGTTCTATCAAGTACGATACTTTATCAGCAAAATTATATATTCAATGGGTGTTGAATATAAAATTTTGAAATGAAAAATACATAAAACATGGTATGTTAAAGTGTCTACCAAACTCCTTATAAAACTGCATTATTATTGTTCTTAATCATTTCATATCAAAAAACAATTATACAAAAGTAAAACTGCTATTTGTGTTTTATTGAGTATGAAACGTCATCTACAAAGTTTTATCTCCAACATCAGTAATGTTGGATAAGTATCCTACACAACACGTTTTGAAACAGCATTATTAGTGCTTTTAATTATTTAATATTAAAATTCAATAAACATTATAGTTAAACTGCTTTTGTGTTCTATTTGTATATAGAGTACCTATGAAACGTCATCAAAAAATTAAATCTTCAACACCAATAAATGTTGGAAGTGTCCTACCAAACATATTTTAAAATAGCTTTATTATTGCTCATAATTATTTCATAATAAAATTCAACAATACATATTGAGCAGAATTATAATTATAGTCCGTAAAACTTAGCTTGATCGCTGCGAAAGATGCCAAGTGATAAGGCCTGGGACGATTTTGAAAATATGTCTGTTATTTATTTATTGGTTACGACGACTTAACGGCATCGCACATCACTATTCATGCAATCCCACCCATAAAGTACGACGCTGCCACAGGTTATTTATACCGATAGAATGTTCGGAACTTGATGGGCGGGACTTCGATGACAGCTGTCGCAGCATTCAAGCTAAGTTGACGAACTATACAGTAGTTATGCATTAAATATAAGCTCTAGACAACGAAAGCCTTGCACTATACTAAAATGTCGCATAAATCGTAAATAAACGCCACATTTGGACATCCTTCAATTATGTTATTTAATCAGCCTGTAGGATCCCACTGCTGGGCAAAGGCCTCTCATCCCTCTCTCCATACTTCCCGGTCCAAGGCGTTGGTCGACCAGTCAGCACAGTACATATCAGCTCATCCCGCCATCTGCGCCTGGGCCGGCCGCGCGGTCGCTGTACCGTATATGGGACCCACTCGGTGGCTATCTTTGCCCACATTTCTTCCGACATGCGACACACATGTCCAGCCCAGTCCCACTTTAGTTTAGCAGATTTATTAGCAGCATCGACGATTTTTGTCTTGGAGCGCAGTGTGATGTTTCTTATGCGATCTGTTAATTTAACACCAAGAATACTGCGCTCCATCGCCCTTTGGCAGACTCCGAGCTTTGACCGCTGAAGAGATGTCAAAGACCAGGTTCGTGCACCATACGTTAAGATAGGAAGAATGCATACGTCCATGAGCTTGCGTTTGAGGCAATTACGTTATACATATTAGTTATCGAGATAAATAACATACGTTTTTATGAAAAATGCAAGTCTTTCATTTGATATAAAATAATTATAAAATTTTTAAGAATAAATAATCCGCAGCATAGCAAACATCAACGTATATACTTACAGCTAAAACACCAGAACTTGAAAAAATAACAAATTTAAAGCCAAACAAGAGTTACATAAGAATCAACGTAAAACGCTTATATAATTCTTATTAAAATACAGTAGATAACGGATTTTATCAGACTTGATATTAGCTTAATAATCATCTCAGCTGTAGGACGTCCACTGATGGACATAGGCCGCCCTCATGAACCTCCAAGTTCTGATTATGGGGGGTTGTTGCCAAACTCACCACGCTTGGCAGGCGGATTAGCGAGCGCGTTGATACACTGAAAGTCGCTGCTGCCCATCTTCATGCCTTCATATACTATAGCCTGATACGTAATCAGCCTGTGTGTCCTGTGCATGTCTGGCCGATGTACGTTGAGAAATAAACTGTCATTCGTTCATTCGGCGTTCTAGGTTATAGTTTGTAAAACTTAGTTTGGTCGCTGACAGATGCCAAGTGACACGATAACTGGGGCGATGTTGGAAATTAGGACTTTGTGGTGCTACTGGCGCGTCGCATGTACGACCGCCGGGACAATTCCTATTACATTCACCTCTAAGGGCTCAAAGAGATTGCCCCTCTCCACTCACGACCACCTGACGTTCAGACTGGCGTCCCCTGCCCTGAGAAATACTGGGCGCACCCGAATCCCTGGTAGGAGCGAAGCTGGAGCACACAGGTCCAACAAAAAGCTTCAGATGGACCACCTGAAGCCAGGAAGGCATCTGGGCGACAACCTGTGACCTAAAAGTGGTAGCTTTTAGAGTTGAAGCCAGGGTTAATAGCGCAACGTCAAGAAGAAGCTGCAGATGGCCCGGTAGATTGATGTTGAAAATACGATGCATATGTTGGTTACGATGACTTATCGACAATCATGCAATCCCACCCATGAAGTACGACGATGCCACAGGTTATTTATACCGTTACAAAATTCAGAACTTGATGAACGGGATTTTAATGACAGCTGCCGCAGCGAACAATCTAAGTTTTACAAACTATAGTTATTGATTTCATAATATCATTAATGGTAGAAGATCACTAGGACTGCTGTGACCTGGTGATTCGCTTGGCTCCCCGGTTCGGTGGACCCTTAGGTTTCGCGAAGGCAGGCCGGTGCAGGTTTCTCTTGGGGTGAATCTCATCGTATAGGAACTCTTCAGTTAGCTCTTTGCCGTCATCGATTTCCAGCTGAAAACATAATGTACATTAATAAACAGGAATGAACCCCAAGGAATTATGCTGGTATTCATGCTGTAAGAGCCTTAAGGTGCTAGTGGCAATATGTGGTAATATTTGGCAATTTCTTGCTGCAATTGTATAGCCGCCAAAGTGCTGATTATATCGCTCAATTAGCTTTTGCCCGCGACTTCGTCCGCGTGGAAATCCCCTTTTTCACGCAGAGCCACTTTGATTCGAAAATATAAATCCCATTTATTCCCTATCCCGTGGGAATTTCGAAAAACCCCTTCTTAGTGCACCTCTAGGATACTCAAGGTATATGTGTGCCAAATTTCAACTGTGTGCAATTAGCCTATGACACTCACAAATACTGTGGCTTTCTATTAGTAAAAGAATTTTAAAAATCGGTTCAGTAGATCCAGAGATTAGCCGGGACCAATTTGCTACTCTGTGGCACACACTAATTCAAATTTAATTGCTATTTTTCTGTTTATTAACAAAGAAGCTTATGTCCGCCGCTTCGAATGCGTTGTACACGGATAATATGTACCCTATGTGTTAATCCTGGTCAACATTTATACGTGTGCAAAATTTCAGCTCAATCCGTGGGCTAGTTTTTGCGTGGAAGAGTAACAAACATCCATACATTCAAACATCTCACAAACTTTAGCGTTTATAATATTAGTAGGATTATGTGTAAATCTTTTCTTTGTGTTATAAAATGTATGTGTGCTTTAGTAAATAAATTACTGTCTATGTACAGTACAGTAGGCTAACTCTTGAGACTCGATTCCAATCGTAATTTGAAATTGGGATCGAAATCGTGCCATTTGGTACTCTTGACCGCGCAACTAGCGCACGATTGGAATCGAAATTGGTGGAATTTTATGGAACTAACTGAAATCGACTCTTCTCGAAACTATCAACTTCTTTGGCACTCTTGACGCGATTTTGACGTTTCGTATTGAGAATGGAATCGAGTTTACGATAGAAATTTCACAGTTGCCAAAAGTTATCTAAAATAGTAAAAATTAAAAATTAAAAATTAAAAATGAAACCCATAGTGGATCTCTTTGCCATAAATCATTCTGTTAAAAGTATACTATGGTTTTTTTGCAGATTTGTGATGCAGACCTCAACATACTTAGTGTTGATGCTTCATTTGGAGGAGCTACACATGATAGCTTTGTCTGGAACCAACATCCCGTCAAGAATCAGCTGAAAACTTTGAACAATGCTGGGGAAAGAGTGTTCTTACTAGGTAAATTTTTGTTAAAATTGTCATGAAAACAATTAATTTTGAGTTATTTATTAGAATTGCAATAGTGTAATTGTATTTTTCTGTTTTTATAGGTGATTCAGGTTATGCTCAAAGGGAATACCTAATGACCCCTATAGTGAATGCTCCTGAAGGCTCAGTTGAAGAACACTACACTAAACTGCACTGCACAGCCCGCAATACTGTCGAGCGCACTATAGGACTGCTGAAAAATAGATGGAGGTGCACTTTGGGGCACAGAGTTCTTCACTATGATCCTGACACCGCTGCTAAAATAATTAATGCTTGCTGTGTATTGCACAATATATGCAACAAAGCACGTTTGTGTCAGGATGACATAGTTATACCTGTAGCATCCATGGCAGGAGTGCAAGATCCACAGGAGGCACTGATAGATAACCCACAAGGGCCTGCCTCTGCTGAGCTGAGGAGGGGAGTTGAAGCTCGTGCACGCCTAGCTCAAGAACTGTGGGCAGCTCGGCATCTTCATCCCATCTAACATCATTTTTTTACCAATAATAAACTTTTAAATTATAATGTTTATTTTAATGTTATCATCAGTCTTATGAGATAAAAGTAAATTGATTATAAAATATTAATAATAATAATAGTACTACTCTGGCTGAAGAGCAGCAGCAATCCTACTTAGAGCATCAGCTACAGCCTGGCAACCTTCTCTTGTTGCTGCAGATAGACCTTCTATGGCTGTTGAGACATTTGTCAGCTGCTCCACAGCTTGAGATAAAGCTCTCGCCGTGAGGGTCTCAGCCTCAACCCTCTTTGCTTCTATCTCTGCAAATTTCTCCCTGTCTTGGTCCAGCACGGTCCTCCCAGCCCTAGTACGCTGTCTCTGGTTGCTGCGAGGAGACCTCCGCAATGGACTTCTCTGTCGTTGCGGTGATGGAGAATGTGTGACAACTGATGAACAAATTAAAAAGAATAAATATTTAAACTGAAAAATAAACTAATCATTCAATACCTACCTATTTCATGCACGCACATGTAGCAGTCTCTGCAACCTGCATAGGAGAAGCAAGGGGCACCATGTCCCCTTGTCTTAACACCTCTATCTCCACATACTGGCTTGGCATGTCCTGGATTTGAGACTGCAATAATAAAAAAATATTTATTGAATATGTACCTAAGTAGGATAAGCAATCCTTGCCACTAAGATGAGGGACTGCATCTTCAAATGAACTACTTACTGTTGACGGAAAAGGATTGACAGCGACGTGGCTGTCTCCTGCAGCAAATTGAGGGCCACCCATCACTGCCACCAAGCGCTGGTCGATTGGTGTTAAATTGGGGATTTCGTCCGCGACCCCGCCCCCTGTGCGGTTCAACGACTGCGCGTGCTGGGCACACGTCTTCTTCAAAGAACATTTCTTGTCTGCCCAGTACTAAAAAAATATTATACACAGATATAAATAAATAATGCTGGACAAATCACACAGCATCATCTAGCCCCAAGCTAAGCAGAGCTTGTGTTATGGGTACTAGATGACTGATATACTTAATACATTATACTACATAGATAGATATTTTTATTATATATAAAAAAACACCCTGAACAAATATCTGCAGATCGTACAGACATTTGTCCCGAGGCGGGAATCGAACCCGCAATCCCTTGCGTCGCAGGTGGACCTTCGCCCGCTACGCCACAGAGCTCGTCAATTACAGACAAGTCCCTCAATTGGATAAGTGTATAAAGATTGAATCACAAACGCGCAGGGGAAACCATCAATTTTTAAAAGGTAAATAATAACTAATTAAAAAAAATATCATAAATGATGTACTTATTTACCTTTGCCCAACCTTTTCCATCTTTTTGGGCACCGCCTAGCGCATTGAGGATTGCCGAAAGCTCGTCCCACTTCCTCTTTGTATCAAATTTCCCATGCGCTGAGCGGAGGAGACCCTTAGCAATTCCTGGGTTTTCCCCCAGAAAATCTGCAAGAGCCTCAAGTTGATGGTAGGTAGGCCTACTACTCATTGTTCCCTATTGGAATGGACGAAATTTATTAAAGTACTTAGTAATTTATCATTTTACTTGGATTCTCGTACAATAAAAAAGATTACAGCTTACCTTGATAATTGATTAAAAACTGAATGTATTAAATTACTTTCAACTTTGCTGCACTCTTCAAGTCTCGAAGCAAAATTAGGCTGAAAAGCTTTTGTAAACACCAAGAAGGTCTTGAAAAAGTGGGACCCTTGTTTGTAATTTCCCGCTGTTTTTTTTTTTAAGCCGGTAGTTATCGTCATATTTCATTCTACCACTGTTATTTACAATGCGAAGTCGATCTCATACTCGATTCTAATTTCAATCTCGATTTTGTTCAAGAGTGCCAATTTTACGTTTGGTGAGATTGGAACTGATTCGGATTAGAATTGGATTGAGATTGGGATTGGATTCAAGGGTAAGCCCGCAGATGTGAAATGCCAATTTTACATTGATAGTTTTTGCGTGGAAGAGTAACAAACATCCATACATTCAAACATACAAACTTTAGCGTTTATAATATTAGTAGGATTATGTGTAAATCTTTTCTTTGTGTTATAAAATGTATTGTGTGCTTTAGTAAATAAATTACTGTCTATGTACAGTACAGATGTGAAATACCAATTTTACATTGATAGTTTTTGCGTGGAAGAGTAACAAACATCCATACATTCAAACATACTCACAAACTTTAGCGTTTATAATATTAGTAGAATTATGTTTTAATCTTTTCTTTGTGTTATAAAATGTATTGTGTGCTTTAGTAAATAAATTACTGTCTATGTACAGTACAGATGTGAAATGCCAATTTTACATTGATAGTTTTTGCGTGGAAGAGTAACAAACATCCATACATTCAAACATCTCACAAACTTTAGCGTTTATAATATTAGTAGGATTATGTGTAAATCTTTTCTTTGTGTTATAAGATGTATTGTGTGTGTATTATTACTAAATGTATTTAGTAAATAAATGACTGTCTATGTTTAAAAACAAAATTCTACATTGATATTTCCTCTGTACATACCCGTTTCTCAACAGCGACTCCCATTTGTTCGATAATGTCCAAGCAGCTACCTTTGCAACTAGAATACATCATTCTCTCCTTTATGCTGCAGTTGTATCCGGGCATTGAGTAGATAAACACTGCAATCAGAAATCATTAAGACGATGCATTGGTAATGGCGGTAATACTGAGGCAGTGTCCATTTTTTGACCTCACGCAGCATTGGTTGTACATATTTTTAAAATTTTGTTTAACGGTGTAAGCCTAATTTGATTATTTTGTTTTCTTTGTAATTTGTATAATGTTGTGTGTGTGTCAAAAATAAATGATTTTCTTTCTTTCTTTCTTTTTAACAAGCATTTTTTTACCTACATAATAGAAGAATATTCGTTTGATTTTCAACCTAACCTACTACGTAATACCCATTCTATCATATAAGCGCGATCAGTACCTACCCAGGGGGCGGTGTTGTGCAGGTGCTCCGATAAAGCCAGGTAATGGACTTTTTTTTGTATGTATATACAAAATTGGTTATCGTAGATTTCAAATTGTTTAGCAGTTGTTGATTTATACAAATACATTTAGCATTTGTTTAGTTTCATTATATTAACTGTAATTACACGCCAAGTTTAGTGACTTTTTTTTAAATAAATGAATTTTATTTTTAATCTTCTCTTTAGTTGAGATTTAAACGCGTTGAATGAGCTGACATTTTTTATTTGGGAGGGTAGATTATTGTATAGCTGTGCGCCTTCATATTGTTTTTTACCGAATTTTGTACGTGGTCTGTGTAGAACAAGAAAACTACCACGACGTATGCTACGTGTCGTTATTTATTTTATCCTCTTATAACTTTGTGTGAATTTTGTGGTTTAAAAATTTATGAACAAGGATGCATGTACTTACTATATTTATATCATCATCATCATTCCAGCCGTAAAAAGTCCACGAAGACCCTCATGGATCTCCATGAGGGGTAGTTGCCATACTCACCACGCTTGGCAGGCGGGTTGGCGAGCGCAGTACGGGCTGTTGATTGATACACGGAAAGACGCTGCTGCCCATCTTCCGGAGGTATCCCTTAGCATGCTCTTACTGCATCCACGGACATGAGAGGAGGGGTAACATTCTACTGCCGGCACACCACGGCAATATTTATATCTTAGATATGTATGTCTTAGATTCATAACTTTAGTTTCTTTATAAATGATTTTAGTGGAAGTCAAATGGTTCTTACAGCATCCACGGGCAAGAGAGGAGAGGGAACATTCTACTGCCGGCACCCCACGGCGTATCTATAATCTATCTATTATAGGAAGGTTTGTCTTTAGTAGAAGACAGCTATATGCCAAGATGATTATAACGTCTCACCTATGCTATCCATATGATCGCCTTCATGCGTGTGACTGAATACGTAAAGGTGGTATCTCGCTTGGTCGCTAGGAACTTGCTGTGGCAACTCTACCAGAGATATCTTCGCAGCCTTCGACAGGTGAATCTGTTCTTCTTCTAAATCTGTAATTGAATCAGACATGGGATTTAAAATATTGCTACCACTGCAGGAAAGAGGGGATGATATGATATGATCCTAAGGATTTTGTCTATGTTTCTTTTTTATTTAATTTATTTAAGGACTTGAGTCGCCAAGCGACTACATCGCCTAATAAAGATAACAACAGGAACGCAAAATAGACAACAACAAAAAACAACTTAAATGAATCCTTAACTAAGCCTAGCTTGTACAATTCAATCAAGTTGGTAAATTTGTCGCTAGTAGGGTCAGCTAATATACTATTAACAATACCTATTTGTGCTAAACATTTTTTATCAGAACACAATGGTCTAAATGACCGGACACACTCCAGCAATATGTCTATGTTTATGTTTAATGTCTATGTTTCGCTCGAAAAAAAGTTGAAAAGTTTAATATTTCGCAAACGGAACCCAGAATCGAAAAATTGTCTTTGCAAACCCAAAATGGTTTATAAATACTTATTCTACTATTAAATAATCACAATCAGGTCGAAATTCTTGACTGCTTATCGGTATAATTTTGCATTTCTAGTATAAACGACTAGTGTAAATGACTATCTCGCGCAACTTTGTCTGCGACACATGAGAGAGCGAGAGAGAGAGAGAGGGAAGGGGGGGGGGGGGGAGGGAGGGTCGTAGGCAATGAGATGCAATTATCTATGAATGATATCGTCTCTGTACCTGATATAATTATTTTTTGATACCTTTTTTATAATGTTATGTTTTATTGCGTGTGCTCAGTGGATATGCCACCTATCACAAACAAGGTGACCGTGGAAGACCAGCGCTGTGGTTTAATTTACTTTGCCACAGCACAAACTGAATGGTGACCTTTTTTGTCACTTTGACTTAGTTCTATTAATAATTTTATAATTTTGTTAACTGTTCGTAATAAGTGACAAAATAAACATATTTTTATCTTTTTATCATTATTAATGCGCGCTCAGTGAAACTGCTATCTTCAAAGATATTCCTTGAAATCAAATCGTGTAAAAGGCAATTCTGTTTACAATTTAATATTTACATGATAAACAACGTCATTATTTGGATAAGGATTAACACTATCATAGACCGGACTAAGTTTGAAAGTACCCTGTAATTCCACAAAAAGTAAGGTTGATAGTAATTACTTCTCATCACTTCACCGCAGCCCTAGGACGTCCACTGCTGGACATAGGCCTCCCTCATGAACTTCCAAGTACTGATGAGGGGGTTGCCATAGTCATCACGCTTATCAAGTGGGTTGGCGATCGCAGTACTCGGAAATAAAATCTATAATCTATAAATACGCTGCTGCTCATCTTCCGGATCCCTTGGCAGATTTTTACTGCATCCACGGGCGAGAGAAGAGGTGCAAAATTGTGCTGCCGGCACCCTGGGGCATTACTTACTTATATTAAACTGTAAATAGTTGTAGGAACCTCGCTTGAGATCATTGATTCCTTGCTTGGCAGCTTCCGTGATAGGGAACGCAACGCCGCCCATTGTAGATTGCCTGTAGCAAAACAAACATTATTATAGTAGACACATTTCCATGAAAATGTTGCCAAGACTATACTCGATGCCATTCAGCGTGGCAATACAGGTCATTCACCTACCTTCAATACGCTATCATAAAATGCAATTAAAGTGTCGCTAATTCTGTCGCTTACCATACAAACCACATAGCACGTTTTCGATAGGTTTGTATGGTAATTGGTAAGCGACAGAATTAGCGACTTGCGTACCCAACAAAAAAGGTTTCATGTAAATCGGTCAACGCGTTCGGTTGTAATCATCTCATGCACAGACAGATAGACAGCGCTATGCATATTAGGGGCCTTTAGCGTCTTTCCGTGTATATGAACATCCCGTACTGCGCTCGCCAACCCACCTGCCAAGCGTGGCGAGTATGGCAGCAACCCCCCATGGCCAGTACTTGAAGAAAGCTTATATCCTGCAGTGAACGTACTTACTGAGATGATGATTACAATGAAAACATACATAGAAAAAAAGTACGCGATAAAGTCCTTTTATTTTAAAACTAAATAAGACATACCTAGAGTCAGTGCCATAGTTGGTAGTAACCTCGCTTTCCTGCAGTTCTTTCAACGCTTCCTCTCTGTTAGTAAGCGGGGCAGGCGCACTTATACCGCTTAAGTGAGCCTTGTAGCCTTTCAAAGATACTTCATCCTGAAACAGAGAAAGAAAATCACACTGAAAAAAAAACTTGATAACATTGATAAAAAAAATGTTTGCAGCTATCAAGGAACTTGATTATATGTATACGAGCACATAAAGTAATACGATTATGGCAATAAAGTTATGTTGAATAAGCAACAGACAAGTTGTCTTGATGATATCAAACAAAGTAATTGTCAATAATCAAGTTTGGTTAACGTGCCAATGATTTATGTTGATTGAATTTACAACGAACGTGGTAATGGTTATCAAGTATTTTAGTAGTTTCAGTAATGTATGTGCTTAATTTTATAAGGTAAAGTTATATTTAATATAATATAGCGGATGTGAGCGGCATTTCGTCAAATGAGAGGGCGTGAAGATGGAATAAAGAACATTTATTCAAATTAACCAAATTTAACTACAGATGGTGTCTCAGCTTTCAATACGTTAGTCCAACCAAGGGATGAAGCTAGGTACGTATGTACGTGCCGCTTTCTTTGACCAGTGGCAGTGTTGTTTATAGTGTTACGAGCTGAGGGTTCGGGATTAAATAATGTAATCCAATTTTACCAAAATAAACACTTTAATCACAGATCACACCAAAACGAATCTTACAGCTGATTAACACAGGAACACTTCTTCACTGTACCACACTGAACACCACTAAAACACTTGTTCACTATAGCACTTGTACACTGGACACTGATCACTGTTTTCACTTTACTGTCGCTCCGATATATCGCACTGTTCGCTTTCGTAGCCAAATAGACTGTTCGCTCGGTAAACACATCCGCGTATTTATATCCCACATAAAGACGATTCTCGAAACCGATGTTTCTAGATTGACACACAATAGAGACAGGACAACAAAAACAAGTAAACAACTTTTTATAACTTTGTTTACTACCCGAACCATTGTCTCAAAACCGGTTTGTCCAGAAAGAAACTTCACTTGTTTGTGTTCAAAACAATAAAGAGTGACCTTTGGACTCTTTCGGCCGCTCGCACACCGGTCCCTTCTACCTAGATCTTTCGCGAACTTACTGGTTTACGTTTGCGCACGGCGCAACAATAGTTAAATCACAAAATGTTAGACCCGAGACCTAAGTAAATGGGTGAAACACTTCGATAGCGCGTTCTAATTTTTCTAGTTGCGACATCTAGTTCTGTTAAATGTAAACACTGAGGTAGGGATCTATGATCTACATATGTTATTTGTGATGTTACAGTAATTGTATTCTACAATCAATGGACCTGATTACTGTGTATCGGTAACTTGATTAATTTGATTCTGTTCGATACTCGAATCAAATATTTGTATGTTTACATTTACAATAAAACCATGTTTACAATAACATAATCATGATATCTTAATTCCTTATAAGAAGTGAATGTTATAGAAAAGTTGATCATTTCACCTTTATTGTGACAATAAATAGTGATTAATGTAGTTTTATAAGTTTTTGATTGCTTCATTCATTTGTTTTTCTATCAAGCAAAATGTCATGCTTGATTGGCTGGATTTTTTTCAGTGCATTAATAAGAATGCTTTATTGCCAGTTTCTTGCCGTGGGGTGCCGGCAGTAGAATGTTACCCCTCCTCTCACACCCTTGGATGCAGTAAGAGCCTGCTAAGGGATACCTCCGGAAGATGGGCAGCAGCGTCTTTCCATGTATCAACATCCCGTACTGCGCTCGCCAACCCGCCTGCCAACCGTGGTGAGTATGGCAACTACCCCTCATGGAGATCCGTGAGGGAGGCTTGTGTTCAGTAGTGGACGTTTTACAGCTGAAATGATGATTGTCAGTTTACAGATCACATGTGATATTAGAACGAGTCAGCGAAGCAAACTAAGTTCTTAGTGGCAATTAAGCGTTTCGGCTGAAAGTTTTGCATGTACCTATGTCAAACATTGATTTGAAATTGAAAACTTAAGGCTGAACGAGTCGCCCGTCTTCCCATACAAACGTGAAGGGTAACTACTCCACTGTTTGACGTTGACCATCCAACAATAAGGATTATATCAATTTATCTCGTTGTAATCTATGTTTGTATACACCCCCAACGGTAAAAAAAAGTATTTATTTTAAAATTACAAGCTTCTAAACTTTCGTATTTCAACACTGATTTTAGGCCAACTTTGGACGAAACTAAATAATATAAGGAGAAAGAAACTCAAAAATAAATACCGTTCCGTAGGTAGTTTAATTATTCAAAAGTTGAAATAAATGTTATTTTAAAAAGATTACACTCAAGTTTTTCTATAATTACCTAAAAATATATAAAAAGTCTATTTACATCCGTCGTTATATCCTATGACGACGTATAAATGTAAAAAAACCTTAACATGTTGGCTACTTAAAAAAGATTATGTGGAGACGGAGAATATACTTACAGTCCTTTCTTAAATTACTTTCTTTAACTTAAATTGAATCTTAAATTGTTATTTTTCTATTCTAATCGATTTTTGCTGTTTTTATTGTATAATTTAGTAGTGTATAAACTCTAATTCTGAAACGCATATTCCGGTAGGAGGGTATAGGCATGCCATCATACAGGTAATTTATACCTAGTTTGGGTGCCTATGTATTCCGTTCTGGATAGTTTTTTATTCTAGTAGAATTAAGAACTAAATTGTACTTGTGATGTTTGTGGTAAATAAATAAATTATCTTATCTTATATTTTTGCGCGGTCGTTATAAGAATGAATCATTGTGCATTGCATTCTAGCGCGCGGGTACACACACTATGTCAGGTGATATAGCATACATTTAGGCCGCGCCCACTGACAACTTTGCCTCCGCGACTTGTTGAACCTTAAGGAGATTACATCAATACAAACTGATTTTAGTAAGGGAATTTTTATTTTTGGGATGTTTGAGATATGGGGATTTATTATTATTAGAGATTTTACCAACACTAGGTTAGTAGCCGATTGAAACGCAGGAGGTTGCAGGTTCTATTCCCGCCACAAATCAACTACAAATGCAATGGGATATCATTGAAAAAAGTTGCTCGCTCGTTCTAAGTTCGTGGCGAACAACTAGTTTAAATCCCCCGTTAATCCCCGTTTAACCCGCCGTGGGGTGCCGGCAGTAGAATGATACCCCTCCTCTCATGCCCAATGGATGCAGTAAGA
Organism: Pasiphila rectangulata; assembly: GCA_963082625.1. Lineage (NCBI taxonomy): Eukaryota > Metazoa > Arthropoda > Insecta > Lepidoptera > Geometridae > Pasiphila > Pasiphila rectangulata. The sequence continues at coordinate 9,328,729 of OY720240.1, forward strand.
GCCTGCTAAGGGATACCTCCGGAAGATGGGCAGCAGCGTCTATCCGTGTATCAACATCCCATACTGCGCTCACCAACCCGCCTGCCAAGCGTGGTGAGTATGGCAACTACCCCTCATGGAGATCCATGAGGGAGGCCTGTGTTCATCAATGGACGTTTTATGGCTGAAATGATGAAGGGGTCTTCCACCGTCTCCAGAAGCGAGGGAATCGCGGCGATGTTATCGTCCGTGCCACGTATTTCTATACACTCTCTTAGAGGCAGTCTCCACGAGCGAGAGAATCGCGACGAGTCCGCGCTATAGAATCGCCGCGATTCCCTCGCTCGTGGAGACGTCCCTAGGGTTGTACAGCAAATACAGAAAATAAAGTAATTCAAAATAAAATATTACAACTCAAGGTACCATGGGCGGTCTTATCGCTGAGAAGCGATCTTTTCCAGACATCGAGTATTTAGGTTGTATCTTTTATTAAACATTTATAGATCCATAGTACATTGTTTATTTATTAATAACAAAAATGTTACATGTCTGTTGTTTACAATGCATAGTTAACCTAATAAATAACATTATAAAACAATGATTATTTTCAACGAATAATTAACGTGAGTAGAATACCCGTTTAAAATAACAATGATTATGTCTATGTGATAATGATAATATATGCATACTTGGGTTACTTGGGTAGGTAACCCGAGTATTTCGTCTTGCCGCGATCATGGCTGGCGCAATACAGTCGAAACGGCGTTGGTCGGATTAAATCTAATTGCCACGGGATATCCGGTGTTCCAATTCGACAGGTTTTTATGGCCATCGATATCTTCGCCGGCTATAAATTGATTTTCATGATACTTTTTTGTAGTAAAGGTTTTTTTACACAACTAAATGACGAGGCAAGCCAAAGCCAAAGGCAATTTCTGACATTTCTAGTACTCAAACATCAGTCGGTCCAGTAGAGACTTTTGATCCTCATAAGAAACAGAATCGATTGGCATCAAAAAATGTTTTTGTGTAAAATGACCATTTTCTTGCTGACTGTACATTTTTTCCAAAATCTGTAAATGCAGTTCAGAATATCTTAAAAATTTATGGATAGTCTTATAAAAACGTTTTCCTGTAACTATAACGGTTAAGGCACCTGCCCTTACTGTCCCGTCTCAAAAATTCACACTGTATATAAAAAACACCCAGAACACCCTGAACAAATATCTGCAGATCGTACAGACATTTGTTCCGAGGCGGGAATCGAACCCGCAACCTCTTGCGTCGCAGGCGGACCTTCGCCCGCTGCGCCACAGAGGTCGTCAATGGTTACGATCTGACCATGGAAACCATAAAAACAGCACCAAATTGATATTTTTAAAAACATCAATGGTGATGATGATTATTACGAATCGGATGTTATTTGAAGAATATCTAATTTAATGATTTAGGCACTTTCACCCTTGTGAATTATGCATTCAGTTTTAATTCTAGCTCAGACCGGATCTGACCTGTACAAAAATAACGGTAAATTGAATGGCGGACAATACAACCAGTTTATCAAAACCAGACTGATGACCTTACCTACTGTATTTTCTAATAATTTTAAATCAAACTAGTTGCAGGCTGCGTTTTTTTGCGTGCCAGTAAAAGAGAAATCTCCAGTCAAAATCGGCCCAGCTGTTTCAGAGATTTGCCCGTACAAAAGCTTTTATTTTAACATCACAAACACATACTTAATTGTATTCTTCGAACGTTGTTGTAACCCGCTTTAAAATGAGATTTAATTGAAACCTTGCATACTTATCGGGAACCGATGTCAATACAATAATTCGGCGTGTTATTTATTTTGTACAACTTGTATTATTACTATGAGTTATATGTAAGTACATATATTACGAAAGTAGAAACCTATAAAAAAACTTTTTTGGTGCCTGTTCCGGCAAAACTCCGCAACGGTGGGATCAATTTTGATGGGACTTTCACTGACAGATAGCTGAATTATATAAGGATTAACTTAATGTTCTAATATTTTCTTAAATTAATTATGATTTTGCGCAAAAAACTAACACGCGGGCAAAGTCGCCATAAGCAGCAAGTCTAAATGAGGCGTTTTCCCAAAGTAAAACTTTAAAAATAGTTACCTCAAACCATAAAGATGGCGTTAGTTTTCTTTTTACTGGTACGAAACACAATTTGAATATGACAGGATATGAATCAACCACAACTTGCTTTCTCCGCTTGCCAACTCCATCTCTTAGGTTTGGTAGAAAACATTTATTTTTTACTGACGACGGCTCATTCACGTGAAAGGCCAATTTACTTACTACAACAGTAGCATGCATCTCATCCTTGATGTGTGCAGAACCGAACTCCTGTTTGAGTGTGGCTTTCGTTGATGCATATAACATCTTGTGTCTGACCGGAGCGGAGTCAGGTGACCAGCTGAGGAGCAGCCATTCAGAGCCCACTGAGTTAGTTGTGTCGAGTCTGTAATGTTTCAAAGATAAATCATTAAATATTCGGCTACCGCAACGTCTGCCAATATTTCTGATTCTGCTCATCACGTCAGGTAAAGTTTGAATGATGAGCCATACTTTAACTTTACACAAATAAACACTTTATTATTACCTACTAGCCTTTTATTACCTACCCGCGGCTCCGCCCGCGTAAAATAGGCAATTTATTCTATGACTTGAAGAAAGAGTCATAGAAATTTGGCTACCGCAGTGTCTACCCAATTCCTTCTTTAATCAGGTCACTTTACAGTTTCAAGGTTAAGTTGTAATAAAACTTCGGCTACCGCAGTGTCTTGCCAGGTCGCTGTGGATGTGGCGACCAGTCAAGTCTGGATGTGGGGACTTATTAACTTTACGCGAACGAAGCGGCGATTTTAAGCTAGTAGGTAGGTTATGTACGAGTCTAACAATTAAGTTGAAATAAGTATCTTTTTCTATGTCAAAACATTTGGAATTCTTCATATTTTTAATTTGTACACCGATAAGGAAATGCGAGTCACGAACTAATCGCAGACAGGAAGTAAACAGGAGTAATAATTCAAAGTAAAGAGTAATCATGATACCTGAAACCTGAGTTAAGTTAACAGATGAATAAGTTCAGGGATCAGGTTTCCATAGTACAAGCTTTGCATAGTTAAGGACTAGATGATGCTGTGCAATGTCATGCATCATCTATTGACAATTAACCTACGTGGCGCAGTTGGTTTAAAAGCTGTCTGAAACGCAGGAGGTATCGATTCCCAACGCGAGACAAATGTTTGTAGTTTTTCTACAGATATTTGTCCCCGGTTTACGTTTTTTGTATGTTGTAGAATAACTTCAGTATAAAGAATATCTTCCAAAGGTATTCTACAACAGTATTTACGACAGCAGCGTCTTTCCTTTCTTCCTTCTTATTTGTCTTTCCGTTATCAGCCAAGCAAGCCTGCCAAGCATGACAACATCCTCTCATGATCAGCGATTGAAGATCCATGAGGGATGCCTATGATGTCCCAAGGCTGAGATGTAAAGTATGTATTTACAAATAAAAACTAGATATTTAGTACCCATCTTAACACAACCTCTGGTTCCTTACAAGCTGCGGGCTTGATTGTGATAGTGTAAAATGTCCAGCAATATTTATTTATTAACAATTTACATTAGTAAGAACAAAAGCATACCTGAATAAAATATAACAGGGCAGGTCTTCAGCAATCAAGGACGGAACATATTTGTCAAAGTCATGCTCCCAGTTTTTTTTTGGAGGGTGATCTTTCGCTGGCACCAATTGCTCTGAAATTAATATTCATATTCATTTATTAATAACATTGATTTAAGGTCAAAAATACTTTTGTCTACCACTTGTATATAATTTTATCTTAATAAACTTATATTGTACTAGCTAACCCGGTAACCACTTCGTTGGGCGGTAAATTATAATAGCCTATGACACACAAATACTGTGGCTTTCTATTAGTAAAATATAATATTAGTATAGATTATTCGTTCATTCATGTTATAAAAGAATTCTCTGATTGGCAACAATATGATTGTACTCATATTAAAATATATGTAGCTGGAAATTTTGCATGTGTACCCACATGTGGACAAATGTTTGCTTGTGTGCAGATAATTGTGTCATGTTGTCTGGGTATTTTCATGTACAATATTTTATTAGGTTAATCATCAATTCAACCATAAAACGTCCACTGATGAACACAGGCCTCCCTCATGGATCTCCATGAGGGGTAGTTGCCATTCTCACCACGCTTGGCAGGCGGGTTGGTGAGCGCAGTATGGGATGTTGATGCACGGATAGACGCTGCTGCCCATCTTCCGAAGGTATCCCTTAGCAGGCTCTTACTGCATCCATGGGCATGAGAGGAGGGGTAACATTCTACTGCCGGCACCCCACGGCAGATTAGGTTAATGTATTCTATCAAACATCTGATTATACCCATAACACAAGCTCTGCTGACTTTGGGCGCTGTGCAAAATTCAAACCTACAACCTCTCGCATATCAGCTGGCTATAGACCAATTGACCCACAAGAGTTGTTGTTTCTCTAATTTTTATACATGGATTTGAATACATAAATATATTCAACATAGATATTCATTAGTCATTACTATTGGATGCTTTAGATCCTAGTAAATTCACCACTTCTTGATGATTTTGCTTAAATATTATGCTTAAATATTTTGCTTGATAATCAAAACTGGTTTTCGAGGTCGTTGACATGTTAAAAGGATCCTTAAAAGTACCCACCCACATGTTTGCTCATACAAATGTCAATGAACTCTCTCTACCTATTAGTGCATCTGATGCAAGGTTGTACAATACAGAATCAATACTTATTGAATATGTCTATCTACCTTACTTTTATTCAACTTTTCAAACAAATTACACACTACACCTAGTTGTTAACTCCCAAAATTGGCATTGATACCCTTTTTTTTTTATTTGGATTATAATCCTGTCAAGGAGGGTTGAATATAAGCATTTATTTTTATATTATTTTGTGCTACTTAGATTTAAGCATAACCAAATTTCCATTTTAAGCATCATCATCATTCCAGCTGTAAAAAGTCCACTACTGAACAGGCCTCGCTCATGGATCTCCATGAGGGGTTGCCATACTCACTATGCTTGGCAGGCGGGTTGGCGAGTGCAGTATGGGATGTTGAAACACGGAAAGATGCTGCTGCCCATCTTCCGGAGGTATCCCTTAGCAGGCTCTTACTGCATCCACGGGCATGAGAGGAGGGGCAACATTCTAATGCCGGCACCCCACAGCATTTTAAGCATGTTTTATTCAAAACTGTCAAAACATTGCGAAGACCGGCTTTAAACTTAGTATTAGCATTTATAACTTAGCCCTAATTGCATATTAACAATGAAAGAGTCAGGTTCATTTCTAATTCTTTCCCTTACTTAGAAAAACGTTTTTCCGAAGTGAACTTTAATTATATATTTTGTTTTGTTTATTTAAATTATCTATGTGGCCCTTAAATCCAAATGAATTAACTTTTTGACTTTGACTATCGAAATTAGAAGTGGTATTGGATTGTATTATTTGTTATTTTGTGGACAGATCAAAAAAATGGTACATTTGTAGTTGGAATTAATTCTTACCATTATCTATAATCACTTTGAGGACCCTGATTTTCCCATCTCTGCACTTGCTGAAGCATTTTTTCAAAACTGCATTGGCTGTAAAAACAAATCAACTAAGTATAATATTTTGAAAGTCCTGAGCAAGACATGATTGCTGCATTCTTACCTATTATTTAAAAATGAAAATAGCAGCCTACTAACAATTAGGCATATTATTATTAGATGAACATGAAAAATAATTTATTACAATGAAACAGGATGAAAAGAATACACATTACTTAAAACTAATTACACTGAGGCTACATAGACGAGGTACCTATCAGTTTCCTCACTAGGCGAGGCCTGTATCGAGGAAACTTGCATATGAAATAATTATATAGAAAACAGTGTGTTGTTCTCTAATTTAGGCAATATAAATATAAACAAGGTAAAATTATAAAAACACAGTCATATGAATACGAGTTTTACAATATTTTTACAGATAGGTAAGTATATAGTGTATGATTCAGAGGTATAGCTAGAGCATAACTTGCACCAGAATTACCTAAGAAGGTACCTACCAACTTTCATTATCTAATAATATCTATGTGTGTAGCTCTATGAATAGAACATTCTTGAGAAATTAATGTAGCGCAGATGATTGTGTAGATTTAAAAAGCAATAACAGTATGGAAGGCTTTAGTATTCGAGATAACAGTAACATTAGCTTTGATGTACCTTGTATTCCTGTTTGGTGAGACATCCTGGTTTTTCAGCACTGTGTCTTTATTTATTTTTATGGCAGTATCACTTCACACTCTTGTTTTAATTACCTATGTTTTATTTATAAAGTAACACTGTCTGAAATGAACAAAATTGCTGAGTGACAAATTTGCTTTTCGTTCGATTCGGATAATCGCCAATCGGCTAGCCGGTGTTACCAACTCTAACCAAGATTGGTCCTCCTTCCCATACCCATAGTACCTACTGCCTATTCCTGATGCTATGTTAATATGAGTCTGATTATGTGGACAGTACAATAAAGTTTACAGCGATTTTTATTAATTTTAAATAGCTCCAATAAAAGAAGAAGGAATAGTAATACATATTGTGGATGCTCGGGACGAAAAATTATATTTTTTAAAACCTAAAAGCTGTGAATAAGGTTACACAATATTTTTATGAAGCTTTGACAGCTACAAAGTATAAATCATACGCCATCATGTTCGCCATTTTAAAGTATTGACGGTTGCTTTTTTATTTTCACCAGAACTGAAAGTGTGTGCATCAGCTCAGTCACATACCAACAATTGGTCGATTAAGGAATAACTTTGAAGCGTAGCGTGAAGAACGCTGCCTTGATGATGAGAGGTATAATATGATGTATTGAGTTCTAACTTTAAGCTTAAGAGCTTTCGCCTATGTCTATTATGTAGACAGCCTATGTCTAACTTTCATATTTAAGTTACAAAAAGTAGTTTTAAATAATTAAAAAATAATTTAAATCGTAAAGTGATGTTTGTTGGTTATATTATCAACAATTATGAATTATTATTCTTCATTTGAATTCCGGCTCCGGAAGATGGGCGGCAGCGTCTTTCCGTGTATCAACATCTTGAACTGCGTTCGCCAACCCGCCTGCCAAGCGTGGTGAGTATGGAAGCTGCCCCTCATGGAGATCCATGAGGGAGGCCTGTGTTCAGTAGTGGACGTTTTATGGATGATAATGATGATGAATTCTTATCAAAATAAGTAAATTTATCGTCCCAAGTGTTTAAAACACAAGACTTTTCCCTTTTATTGCATATAATTTGGACAAATGGTTAAGGAGATTATACGACATAGGTACAGCGACCGTGTCGTAATCTATTGAGTGATATTTCTATTAGACGGCTTTTCTCTTAAGCAAGACGTTAATATTTTAAGGCTACACTGTTGCCGATACTGTTGTTGCACTAACTATCTAAAGCTAAATTGGCGTAAAACTGACTAAACTGACGTATAGCTATTCGGTTAGTACCGTTCTAAAATTAAAACGGAAGAAATACACACAGTTTTACGCTGACAGCTCTAAATGTATCTATATTTATTAGATCGAGAACCACGGAGAGATGGGGGAGGCCTTTGTCCAGCAATAGGACACGTACAGCTAATTGAAATTTGAAAATGAAAGCAAATACATACATACAACATACATTTGCTTTAAAAATATAACCTTCCTTCTGGCAGTCAGGAAATAAATCGTAGCACTCAGTACTAACCTAACCACACTCATAATTTCATCACAAGTAAAAATGCTTACCACCCAACTAAGTAGGCACTGGGTCAGCTAGTATCGGATAAAATGGCTAAGCAAAAAATGCAAACAAATGTTATCCATGAGTTATCGTTAAGGGATAGACATAAATCCTGTGGCGGACTTTTTTGTAGATCTATTTAGATATGAATAAAATTGATGTAGTGATAATAATTTTTGTAAGTTCAACTCTTTAATCACTTTGGCATATGTTTATGCAATGGGAATTGAGATGATTAGATTTATTACATTACAGAATATACACTCTAAAAGGTCGCATCGCTAAATAGTTGATTGAAGGAGGTAAAAAAAAGCGCTTCAAACTCTTGTAACAAATGATTTTTGGTAGCTAGGAAATTATTTGACTTGCAATGAAATTACTTTAATTACGTTGATATCAAGTAAAATCATTATGTTGTAGTTCTTACATTATACAGGGTGTATTATAACATGTACAACAAAACTAAACAAATGTATAGCCATATTAAACTGTAAGCAAAACATGAGTATTTTCCTCAATACTTGGGAAAAAAGCTATTAGTTGGCATCTCTAAATTGGCAAATGTATGTGTCATGTCTACGCCAAATAATTAGTAAATGTCAATGTCGATGTCAGAGTATCAAAAGTTCGCGTCGAAATCCAGATACTTTCCAGCAGCGCCACAATCGGGATTTGAATGCAAGTTACTGCAAAAAATGATGAACAGATGGCAGCAAAGTCGGCGAAAAATAAGAAGAAAACAAGTAAATCAACCTTATAAATCAACAGATGGCGTATACTTACGTATAAAATAAATTTTTGGCTGGAATTCTAATAAATAAATTAATAAATAAATAGTTACAAATTTCTGTAAAGCGATATTAATGTTTATTTTTTTTAATTTTTGTTTCCGTGTATTATGTCAAGGAAAAAGTTTCTTCGTATTTTTAAACAAAATGTTGTCGTACTAATAAAATTAATGAATCTACTTTTCATTACACAAAAACAGAAGACTGTGTGTTTTCTGTTCGTAAGTGATCAAAACAATACCAATCTACTTTGGAAAATGGTTCGGTTTCGCTACGTTTAACAGAATTGCTTTAGGTACCTACTTATGTCATAATTATACCTATATACAGACCAGACTGTTTCAAATGGGTTAAAACTGTTTGGTGGTCAATCCCCAGTTCTTTAGCTATGCCGTTCCTAAGCCGATCTTGCTCACTTTAACAAATAAGTAGACATAATTTATCCGGGGTGACCAGAGCGAGCTGCACCTTTCTTTGACATCAAATTTCCCGAATTAACCAACTTTTGTGCTATTTAGGTACCTAGGTAGGTATCTAGACTACCTACACTAAATCCATATAGGTAGGTACCAACTATTCAAATTAGCGGATTGGGTCGCTGTTTTCCCTTTAAAAAAAATAAAAGTTATGCTAAAATGCATTAACCTTACATTAACCTATGCACATTATATTTTTTTGCGAAGATAAATCCCTTGCTGCACTGAAGGTTACTAAACAACGACCTCCGGATCCAGAGTTCCGACTTTCCAGGTTCTTTTATGGTCATTAATAGGAACGTACCAACCGACCAAGGCAGAACGTCGCTAAGCGTTGGTCTCCTAGAACACTAAAAACAAACAATTGAACCGCCCAATGCAAGACGAGCAATAGTCTTAATTGCTTACTAACGACCAATTAGCTAGGCTGATGTCTGACAACATCTGCAACCTAATGAGACGGGGATAGGAAAATCGCACGTACTCGTATTCTACGATGAAAAATGCAATTCAGATTCCGTAGCACTCATCAATTAAATATTTCGGGGCCATTAGCACAGGTGGCCGGGTCGTAATGGTCCCTATTACAGTCTGTTGTATCTATTAGGCTGCGCTCACGAAGTCATCGGCGCGCAGGGATCGGCGCGGCGAGGCGGGCGCGGCAACGCAGATCCACAGGCTGATTACCACCACAGTTAATATAAGTACCGCATACCTAATTATTATTAGGTACATATCTCGCGACAGGTTTGCAACAAGCGTAAATCTCGCGATCATCGCTGTCAAACGTCCCAAACGTCAATTCTTTGCTTGTCTTGTCTTTTTATTTGATGGCTTTTTGTGTTTGGTTTTACACAATTTCGCCAGTGTCAAGTTAATTTATATTTTTTTATGTTTTTCGGCTGGACATGTTGGCGGCCATTGGCCTGTATGTTCCTTGCTGCCATGAGGACATACCCAATAGAGTGGAAATGTAATTCATTTTGTATTATACAACAATTCCACTAAAAAACTGCAGCGACGGCAGTTTTGAAGTTGTCAAACTGGGTAATGTCATTACACTGGAGTTGGGCAAGCAAATATTTTTATCGATTTTATAACAAATGAAATAAATTAAGTATCGTTTACAACTACTACAAGTGTGCCTTAGTAATATTAAATAGGATTTTTTTAAAAGTTGTTTTACCACTAGTATAGGATGGGAATTCCAACGTGTACGTTGGGAAGACATTTTATGTACCAGTGGTACACCACTGGTACACGATAAATAAAGCTTTGATGTGTTTATTTAATATTTCACACAAAATATGACAATTTAAGCTTAGTAAAAAAATATATTCGTTTATCAGCGATAATCGCGAATTTTACACCTGTCGCAAGATACGTAATTAGCCTACGGTAGGGTTTTATTTTGTATTAGAGAACAGTAATGAATTAACATTTGACAGTATTCGTTTTTTTTTTACCTCTATCAGAGACAGAGACTTTGTTACTTATTTCTTAACTTATTACATACTATTATTATTCTAGAGACTTAAAATAGAGTACAAGATGTTAATATAAACTGTTTCTTAGTTTTAAACGAGAACTTATACCTAGTTACAGGATGGAGAATATAAATTGTTACTCATCTTAATATTTTATTACAATTTATGAATTTCTAAATCTAAGGCTTATTTGTTATGTATTTTATCTTAATATTTATATCTTAATTTTAACACAGATGCTGTTCCTATATATATTTTAATATATATTACAACATTATTTATTTACTAAGTTTTATTTCTATATGCCACTTGGCATGCTATTTCAGTGCAATACTGTACAAATTTAGACGTCATATCTTTACTTGTCATTATAATATTTAGGTTTTCTAATTCTAATTTAATTTCCATCTGTATTTCCAGCTCCAGTCGTTTCAGAAAGCAAACAGGGCATTCTAACTGGACATAGGTAACTGATTCTATCGCGCTTGGATCGCAAATGCTCGATGGGCTTTACACTTGAACCTACTCAAGTATTCTGAGAACCCACCGTGCCCTGTCATTATTTGTGTCATAAAATTTGTTGGCTCAAATTTCCGTACCACTCCATATGCTTGTATTGCATCTGGGAAGAACAGCTTTGCTATTTTGGCAGTTTCGCCTGACTGATACCTCCGGTTCCATTCGTCGAGCGATTCCAATCGGATCTGTCGCTTGACAAATGAGACCGGGCATAAGTCATAGTCTGGCCGCCTCTTGGTTTTCAGTGCGGCTTCTTTTGCCAACTGGTCCGCCCTCTCGTTTCCCTCCAATCCTGCGTGGGCTTTGATCCAGAATAAAGCTACATGTTTATTCTGGAGTCTATTCTGCTCTGTCTAAGATTTTCTCGGGCCTCCACGGCCAGAGGATGGAGGGAGTACGGGTTAACTATAGTTTCCAGCGCAGAACGAGAGTCAGTATAGACTCCAAAGCTCCTCTCAGATCCAGCCAGAATCCGCCCGGTGGCTTTCCATATGGCCAGAAGTTCAGCTTGGTAGACTGTGCAGTAGGACGACAGCTTAAGCTTCAGGGCTTTGGTTTCGGTCTCGCTATTCCAGATGGATAGAGCCGCTCTGACCTTTCCCTCCAGCTTGCTGCCGTCCGTGTATATACGTACCTCCTGGTTTTGTATAAGTCTACTTGTTCGTGGTCTATCAAGCTTTCGAACCTCAAGCGCACATGGTCTGCCGGGTGTTTAGTTTGGGCGTATGGTGTTGATCGTTCCACCGTCTGTCTCCTAGTGCCGGTCGTGGAATCCCCCTCCTAGCCTCATATAGGGCAGCTGCCTCCTGTACGCGAAGTACGCTTGACAAAATTTTGTTGAGCAATATTTTTTATCGTGGAAATGCAACGAACACATATTTATTACCTAATTCTCAGCTATTTTTATTGGTTAAAACATAACAACTTCAGTCATATCGTCCGTAGTCTTTTAGGGTCCCGGACCAAAATGGTAAAAAGAAACCATTATGGTGTGACTTTGCCTGTCTGTCACCTTGATGGATATCTTGAAAACTAAAATGAAATAAAAAAAAAATATACTTAACATTATTTATTGGGAACAAACTTAAAAAACAAAATACATAATAAACGGTGATAATCGCAGAAGTAATAATACTGTGTCAAGAATAATCAACGCCCTCTTCTATAAAAGTACAGGTGTAGTTCCCTTTTTAGATTTGAATTTACATATGTACAAGAAAGTTAGACATAGGATGTCCTTAACTTTATTGTAGGCAAGCTCTAAAACTTTTATATAGAACTCAAACATATACCTCTCATCGTTAAGGCAACGTTTTTAAGAAACGTTTTCGTTCAACCGTTTTTTCTCCGACTTGCTTTGCAAATTCAACTACCACATAAAAGTTCATTTATCGGGTAAATTTATAGCCTATGGATACTCACAAATACTGTGGCTTTGTTTTTTTCAGGACGTCTGCTGCTTGGCAGTTTCTTACTGCATGCATGGGCAAGAGAGGGGCGGTGACATTCTAATGGCGGCACCCTACAGCAACCAAAATTACTTGCTTATTATATTTTTTTATTTCTCAAGTTTTATATTTTACTCATATGGCTGCTCAAATCAAAACTTTAGTTCTGTATCTTACAAACCTACTTTGCTCAAAATTCAAATTGAGTATGTATGTAGGTAAAGCTACATTATTTAACGGATTCGTATTATGCAGGATCTTAGTTCCTTCCGTATAATTTAGTTAGGGTAGGCACCTAAATGTAAGAGGCCCTTTGGGGTCCCAGTGAATAAACAATCTTGAGTGTGAATAAGTATCTACTACATACTTTAATTATTTGTTATAAATAACGCATTTATGACCTTGCGGAAATTCTACCCTAATAAAAATTCAGCAGCATAATTTAATAAATGCAGTAGATATCGGTGATTTGCTTAAAACATTTCCATCCACTTCACAAAAGGAGCACGAAGCAAAATCTAGAGGTTCAAATCGGTGAAGTGAAAGGAATCCTGAGTTGGATCTGTGCCCGACGTCGTCTCGTCGAGATTGCACCAATTTCTTTAGCCGTTGACGATAGATACCGTAGATATAAGATATAAGTAGATTTCATTAGTTCCGCTACGGAGAATAAGAAAACATAATAAGATGATACGATAAATTTACTGCACGGATAAGGACGACAAACCGTGCACGTGGGCCACGGTGCGTACGGTTGGGTCACCCGTGACATTGACGTGACGTGATGTGACGGGTGACACAAAGCCGTATGCGCAGCAGCAGCTGCATGCAACATGTCCCATGCGCGCTTTGGATAGTTGCCCTTATGTAGGTAAGTACCTCGGTACATAACTCTGTGCAAGTGCACAGAGCTGCGCAAGAGAGGATTAGAAACTAATTAAACTGTCTAAACTCTTAGGACATAAAGATACGCAGGGTAGGTAGGTATACTACCCCTACTTGTCCACCGATAACTATACCTACATGAATGCGCAGTTCGCACACAGCAAACAGGTGAGGGAAGCAGGGCCCGGATTCACTAGTACGTAACGCGCGATGTGTGTGTGCCTCTGTGCTGCCCTCTCTTCGGCTTCGTCCTCGACCTCGTCCTCGCCACGGTGCGTACGGTTGGGTCACCCGTGACATTGACGTGACGTGACGTGACGGGTGACACACAGCCGTATGCGCAGCAGCAGCTGCATGCAACATGTCCCACGCGCGCTTTGGATAGTTGCTCTTATGTAGCTAGGTAAGTACCTAGCTACATAACTCTGTGCAAGTGCACAGAGCTGCGCACGAGAGGATTGGAATCTAAACTGTCTAAACTCTTAGGACATAAAGATACGCAGGGTAGGTAGGTATGCTACCCCTACTTGTCCACCGATAACTATACCTACATGAATGCGCAGTTCGCACACAGCAAACAGGTGTAGGGACAGCAGGACCTGGATTCACTAGTACGTAACGCGCGATGTGTGTGTGCCTCTGTGCTGCCCTCTCCTCGGCTTCGACCTCGCGTTGTAAGGGTGACTCAACACAGAGCGTAGGCATAGCGTAGCACAGCGTAGTGATGGCGTAGCATAACGTAGCGTAGCAATATTAGATTAGAAGCACGCAGCCGACCGTAGCAAGCAATGGCGGAGCTAAAACGTGTATGATCGCACTCAAGGTTTATTTTTAAATTCCTGTGTACATAATAAATACAAAGGTCAGCAACCGCACCAAAACAGTCCATGCACGTACAAATAAAAAAAAGTATAAATAGTAACATTCTGAATATTGCGGGCTCAGATTGCGGGCAAATTCGTGCGGTGGGAAATGGTGGATTGTCCGATATTTTGGCAAGCTACAAACAGAAATGGGCGTAGAAAAAGAAGCAGGGCCCGGATTCACTCTTTACGCCCTATGTGTGTGCGCTGCCAGGCTCTCTTCTCCGCAGCCTCGATCTCACGTTGTAGGAGTAACTCCACACAGAGCATAGCGATAGCGTAGCAAAACGTAGCGATGGCAATAAATAAGTACGGCGTAGCCGACTGTAGCAAAACGCACACCGCAAACACGGCGAAACAAAGTTTATTTTTTGAATTCCTGTGTTTAAATATAAATAGGAAGGTCAGTAGCGACTAGACCAAAACAGGCACGTACAAATAAAAAAGGTAGAAATAGTAACACTGAATATTTCGGGCAAATTCGTGCGGTGGAAAATGGCGGATCCTCCGATATTTTGCCGAGCTACGTGTAATATCACCCGTTGGCTCCAACAACGATTGAAAGTAAATTATCTGCCTCGGTGTAGTTTTTTTGCCGCCGCCGACGCGGACCGTTCCCGCTAATTGTTTTATATTTTTTCGAAAAGTCCACTGATGGCCTGGCACAGATTTGTACTGTTTTTGCCAGCATTTTTGTGTAGCGGGAAATGGAGTATTCTTTTTGTGGGATGTGGTTTTAATGACTGCGATGCGTGGATGGTACTATTTGTTTTCCAGTGCTTGGGTCCTTATTATGAAAAAGTTGTCACTAAGTAATGCTGTGGGGTGCCGGCAGTAGAATGTTGCCCCTCCTCTCTTGCCGTGTGTTTGAGCGGTTTTTCCTGCGCTTCCTATTTGATTCAGGATGTGTTCGGGAGCATTAAACGAAGCCAGAGTTGTTGATTGCAATTAGAAACGATAATTTATTTTGAATTAAAGAACGTTACAAGAAATTATGCGTATCATGTCCGTTGAAAATCGAAGATCTGCCACTAGCTGCAAACGATAACGGCCACGCGATATGTAGGGTTCTGTAGGTTGTTAGAGTTGGTGTATGTTTCAAGGGTTCCGTACCCAAAGGGTAACAACGGGACCCTATTACTAAGACTCTGCTGTCCGTCTGTCTGTCTGTCTGTCAGTCTGTCACCACGCTGTAACTCATGAACCGTGATAGCTAGACAGTTGAAATTTTCACAGATGATGTGTTTATGTTGCCGCTATAGGTAAGTAACAGAAATAAATTGGGTTTACGGTTTAAGGCATTCCAGTATGTTTTAGTAAATTTAAAAAAATCGGTCAATTTCGCAGTATGTTTGGTAAACTGTATCACTTATATGAATAAGTGATAACAGTTTACCAAAAATACTGCGACAGTTGCGACAATTTCTCCGAAACTAATTTTAAACAAAAAAATTAGGTGGAGTTATTAAGTGGAAAATTAAAGAAAAAGATAATATCTGCAAAAGTTGCGCAATAGGACAAGTAATGTCACTGTCTCCATAAAAATAAAACTCCTCTAAACACAATTCAGTTGTAAAACGTCCACTATTGAACACATGCCTCCCTCATGAAACTCCAAGAGGGGTAGTTGCCATACCACGCTTGGCAGGCGGGTTGGCGAGCGCAGTACGGGATGTTAATTCACGGAAAGAAGCTGCTGCCCATCTTCCCGAGGTATCCCTCAGCAGGCTCTTACTGCATCTACGGGCATGAGAGGAGGGGTAACATTCTACTGCCGGCACTCAACGGCATATAAACAATGTATTAATTAAATATTAATTTTACTCAGCGAATACACGTAGGTCTACTGTGTACCAAGACGTACAGCCTTGCATTTTTAATGTAAGAAACGCGACTGCGAACCCAAGTAATGGGAGAGTAAATATCGCTGTGCTCCTCATGTATGAATTATATATAGCCTGTGGTACGTCGCAAATAAACCAGGCTGGAATTTCGCTTGGATTTAGCTGGACTGGAATCCACGGCTGACCGAAGTCACTGAAAGCTCGTACGGACACAATAGTCTACGTCGAAATAAATTGTGATCGATTTCTAAACGACGTTGGGATATCTAAAATTCAATGCTCTGGAAGAATTTTTAGTTGATTTGAAATGGACGTAAGACCTACATGAAAATACCCTTTAGAAAATACTCTGAAAATGCTCTTTTACGTTTTAGCATAGGTACTCTATACTAGAGCCAAGAGAGTTAAAAGTGGACCTTTCACGAGGCATGCAAAATGGCTATACACCACATTTGATAATACCTATTAACAAAGAAGTTCAGGTCAAGCTTCAGACGTATTGACGTGATCTTTCCTCTGAATAATAGCTGACTAAGCTGAGAGGATGGTATAGGTGCTGGGCAAGCCTAATCCATCTAACAATGTCCCAGGCACTGCAACGTCCCGTACAGCATGATTACCAGTTGCTGTATAAATCATCTATAATAGATGCAAATGCCTTACTACTTTTTTTTATCAAAGATAAGTGAAAAGAAAGAAGGGAGGCCTTTGCCCTACAGTGGGAAACATCAGGGTGTCTACCATGAGTTGTCACTGTTAGATCGCCTGCCGTTACTACAGTAATAATAGTACGTTGCTATGACATCTGTCAGATTTTTGTCAGATTTGTAACTCATGGTACCAAATTATAAGCAAATGAAGCCCAAACTACAGTAGGTAGCTGTAGTATACTGCGTATTTTAGTACCAAACTTTCCGCTTGAGGCGCTGTACAAAGTTTCAATTATATTTTTTTAACTACAGTCGCTAGCGAGTATGGATTGTGAGAACTCATGGTAGAATTAGGCTTATAAAATAAATAATAACGACTGCCTCCGTGGCTCAGTTGGTCTAATAGCTGACTGATACGCAGGAGTTTAGATTCCCCGGGAATAAATCTTTGTAATTGTTCTGCAGATATTTGTGTCAGGTCTGGGTATTTTCCTGTGTATGATGTATTCACAAAAAATATATATTTAAGTAGGTATTCTATGAATCATCTGGTTTTCATAGTAAAAGCTTTGCTTAGTGTATAATAATATTGGTACCCTCCGTCATTTTAGATTTTTTAATAATTTAACCCCGAAGTAAATATATATAGGGGATGCAAATTTGTTAGGGGAATTGTTGTTAACTTGAACAAATTGAAAATTTACATAAGCATTTTTTTTTAGCCTCTTGTGTCCCACTGGTGGGCAAATGCCTATATAAGCATTGTAAAATAAAAAATATTAAACACGTATTTCAGCAATTTTCAATAAAACATGCCTAATTTAAAATATAGGCGATGAAAGTTTGTATGGGGAATATTTATTCCACTTGATTCACTTAAAATTTTGCGTGAACATTGTCAAATTAAAATAACTAAACATATGTATGTTTCAGCATTTCAAAAATCAAATAAAACCGGGCAAGAGCGAGTCGGACTCGCGCACCGAGGGTTCCGTGCCATCATACAATATAATTTATGACAAAGGCGGTTTTATATTTGTTGGAGAACCTTGACAGCGCCATCTCTTGTCTGATAGCGAAACTTATGTAGACTTTTTAGACTTTCGATGATTTCTAAAAAAGTATGCTATGTAGAGAGATTGTAATAAATTTCCTCTAATCTTTACATACACTTCTAATAGTAATAAAAGTTTCAAAGGTTTATCTCCGCAAACTTCGGAGATAAGGGGGGGAACGCTATTTTTTTCAACTTTTTTGTAAATAACTCAAAAACTATACGGCTTAAAGGAAAACTAAAAATTGTTTATTAATGTGCTAAAAAGTACCTTTCATATGATACCCCACATCACCTAGTAACTTTCCAAAAATTTTGAAAACGCCCCTTCCACCCCCATTGTCTAAAAAACTATGCAAATTAGAGAGTTCGCTATAATTTTCCTATAAAGTTTACATACATTTCTATTAGCTATAAAAGTATCACGGGTTTATCTCTGCAAACTTCGGAGATAAGGGGGGGAAAGGTCGTTTTTTCAACATTTTTGTAAATAACTCAAAAACAATACGGCTTAAAGGAAAACTAAAAACTGTTTATTAATGTGCAAATGAATACCTTTCATATGATACCCCACATAACCTATTTACTTTACAAAATTTTTGAAAACCCCCCTTCAACCCCCCTTATCTAAAAAACTATGCATATTAGAGAGTATGCTACAATTTTGCTATTAAGTTTACATACACTTCTATGAGCTATAAAAGTATCACGGGTTTATCTCTGCAAACTTCGGAGATAAGGGGGGGGGAACGGTCGGTTTTTCGACATTTTTGTATCTGCCAGAGATATCAGGCTTTTACTGCATCCACGGGCATAAGAGGAGGGGTAACAGTCTACTGCCGGCACCCCACGGCAAGTTTATTTATTGAGGTTTTATGTATTATTGAGAGCTTTTCTAAGCTAATACATAAGGCTGGCTTAGTGCGTGTCGGGCCACACGCTATGCAGGGTTCCGTAGTTACCCGTAGACCGGTTAGAAGTTGGTTGGTATGTTTTGACGTGTAAATTTTTTATTGTACAATCTCTCAATAATACATAAAACCTCAATAAATAAACTTGCCGTGGGGTGCCGGCAGTAGACTGTTACCCCTCCTCTTATGCCCGTGGATGCAGTAAAAGCCTGATATCTCTGGCAGATGGGCAGCAGCGTCTTTCGGTGTATCAACATCCCGCACTGCGCTCGCCAACCCGCCTGCCAAGCGTGGTGAGTATGGCAACTACCCCTCATGGTTATCCACGAGGGAGGCCTGTTCAGTAGTGGACGTTTTACGGCTGCAATGATGAATAAACCCAGCTTAATGTTTGTCCATTTTCGAGAAGCCTAATCCGACTGCTTAAGATGCATTCACAAGGTGTCCGTGTACACAAAAGCTCTGAAGTTCAGAGATTTCAATAAATTCCCTTTGTAAAGTGTTTAGACAGCCGGTTCGCTATTTGTCGAGAAACGCGCAAAACAAGACGAACATTGTTTCAAACGGGCGCACTATTCCAGCGAAATTGCTCAAAAGTGCTCAAATCACTGTTCTTCTATTTCTATTTGAGCTATTTCCAGTTTTCCTGTTAGAGCGCATTTAGGAATTCAGGTTGTAAATAGCGCTAGTGCTAAAATTTCTTAGTTCTTCAGAACATCGGGAATTTTCTTGCTTTTAAGTTAAGAAGGTTTAGTAATTTTAAACTTAACTTCCTATTGAGTCGCGATAATAGCTGGTAATGAAATGTTTTAATTGCTGCGGAAATAATCTATTTCAAAAGTGCTAAACGAGTTACGGTATAACGTTAGTTACGGTACAACAATTTAAAATATAAAGCACACGTGGCCTCAGCGAAAATTCGGCGTGGCGTAGTAGAGCGATTACTCTCGTTTGGAACCTATTATGATCGGAAAAGCTGAGCTAAGCACTAGTGGGGTTAAAATAAAACCGTTATTTTTTCGATGTTGCTTCGTCAGGAAACCTTTGTTGGCTACGAGAATACGTTGGCTTTTGTAAGAGGTATTGTCAGGTAAAAGAAACTATAAGATGGATTTTATTGCGATTTCAGCTTTGATAAAAATATTCCTGGCAGAATATTTTGATGTAACAAAGGTAGTATTTTCTGCTCTATTTTTTGCGAATAAAAAGTTATGATAGTTTTTCTTTTAATAAATAGCACTATGATTCTTCAAGAACCTCTTGCTTCCACAAGGTTTGATAACTTGAGAAAGAAAGATGTTTTTTTTGGGTATGTATTCTCTTTTTACCCGACTGATAATAAGGGGTATTATTTTTCGCGCGTATCTTGTATGATTGTAAATTTCTTTGTTGCCACGTATCATCCAAAGGGCTGGATGGATTTCGACAGTTACGGTATCGTTAGATTCGTCTCAAAAACCCAAGTGTCATCAATCATTCGAATAAATTCGAATTTGTAATCAATGCATTCAAATGGTCGTATTTTGGCTTTAAATCGGGTAAGTGTGTGTTGGACCCTGCAGTTGGGTTTTTTGTTTCACTTTATAATGTTTGTCATTAGATGTGTGACTATAATTTGCCATGTTTCGCTTGTTTTTGATTAGTGTATGTCTCTCTCTCAGCCGTAGGACTACTGTGCACGTCCATTGTTCGACATAGGCCTCCCTTATATACATATCTCCAAGGATATTGTATCAGGTGTGTCAAATAAACGTTATTTAATTTAATTAAATTTTGTGTAGTAAGTAAGATTATGTAACCTTCTTTGAATACGAAGAGTTATAATTACCTGTTTATAATTTAATTATTACTCTTCATATTCAAAGGTCTGGGATATTTGAATCGTGGTGTTATTATAGGTGTCACTAAGGGCTTGTCACGCACCATTTGTTAGAATACAACACATTTCATAACCATTACTGAGGACAAATACATTTATAATACTTGTACAAATTTAATTCACCGCAAGAGTCGACATGGACAAGGTATTGGAATTGCAACACAATATCTAGCTTAAAGCTGAGCAGAATGCTTGTGTAAGAAAATGTCATTCTTATTTGGAATAGGAGTAGTCTCCGTCGCGACATTCTTTGAGATTGCAGCACATAGCATTCTATTGTAAGTTATACTTCAGGCAAATTCGATGTTCACAAAATGTAAACAAACTGTAACACTTGAAAGCGTGCTTAAAGCATAATTTTTCAGAATTGATTGTAATTTCGATTGATCAGAGTGTCAAGAATGAATATTCTTTCAAGAAGAAAGTGATTTTTAGGTTAAGTTTGTTAACATTTTGTGCATATTGAATGTGGCTAAAGTATAGGCATAGAATCTTGTATAATTTAGATTGACAACCTAAAATCCATCGCAGTGGATAACCAGCTTTAGTCAAAGCTACTCTAAGCCTCCCTGTTCTATGGCTTACGTTACGATAAAATGGTTATTTAAACGCGTAACCTTATCTTTGCCTATATTTGCCCAGAAGGGGCAACGCACCCACTGTGTACGCTTCTATGTTTCAAATTAAAATAGGATCAAAGATCCCATAAGAATAATTGGCGCTGCTCTCAAAACAGAGGAAATATGAGATTTGTTGGCGCACGGGGCCTCCTTGTCTAAGTCCGTGTTTGCATAGGACGGGTACATGTTGGGTTGTCAAATATTTGAGTCTGTTGATGGCGAAGGTTCGTTGATTTGAGTGACCCGTATCAATTTCAGCTTCAGGTTTATCTACTGTGAGTTGCAAAGGATTTCTTTACATGCCATTAATATTTACAGGAATAATAATTATTTTTATCCTGATGATGTTCTCTGTAACTTTTAGAAAAAAAACTTTAAAGGCGCATTGCTCTAATGTCAGATATGTGATCTTTCGGTCACGACTGAAAATCACAATAAAATATAGATGAGGTTATGTGTATTGTACACATAATCTCTAACCTTTGAATACGAAGCAAAAAGTAATTTTTAAAAGTACTTCAAACATTACAAGATGCGATATGGACGGCATATTATTACTATATCGGGTAGTTATGGTGTAATTACCTTTATGTTTATCCCAACGTTTTTCATAAATAAATTTAATTCATAAATTCATACATTTATTTCCATAGTTCGCAATTACAAAACATAGACACGTCAACTTACAATAGAAAAAAAACATATTTAATCATATGTTAACAGGAATAAGGCACAATGATGAATGAATTTGTTTGCTTCCCTGTTTTAAGCACTGTGATAAGAAGCGATTAAAAAACACAGTTCTTTTTAATAGTTAGTTTTTTAATTGTTTCGGAGTTGGAGCAAATTTCATTCCAAGCATTTTTGTCTTCTAGATAATCATATATTTTATAGTAAGCTTTATTGTAAAGATTACATTTTATTATTTTTTAAAACTTTTTCATAGAAAATTGCTGCATTTCTTTAGGAATTTTATTGTAGAAGCGTGTACACTGCCCTCTGAAAGATACATTGAAATTACGTAGCCTAATAGTGGGCAACGCCAGTTTTTCTTTATTTCTAGTATGTATTTACATTTTGCAAATCACTTTTCTTAGGAAAACTATTAATATTTTTGTGGGTATACATCAGAATTTCGTAAATATATTGACAGGGAACTGTAATATTCATTTATTTAAATTTATCACGTAGCGATTCTCTGGGGCCCATAATTTAGATTACACGAACAGCCATCTTCGGCAGCACAAATACAGTGTTTATATATTTAGCTCCAGCGCACCCCCACAACACTATGCCTCAAGACAATATGGCATAATAATACTATGGAAATATTTATGGTATTCAAGTCGAGGTGTAGCTATGTCTGTGAGGTAACGAACTTTTTTTACTGCATATGCAGCAGAACTGAGCCTATTGACAGCTTATCTATGTGGGGACCCCATTGAAGCTTACTATCTAGGGTGATGCCTAAAAAGACAGTGTTAGCTACAAGTTCTAGGTTTTCACCTTTTATTTGAATTTCTGTTAATGTTTTACATTAGGAAGTGAAAATGTGATACATTTCGTTTTGTTTTAATTAAATAATAGATTATTGGAACTGAACCAATGAACAACTTTAGATATTGCATTATTCACATTGTCTTTGATTGTACGGCGTTTTATTTTGAACAATAGTGAAGTATCATCAGCGAATGTACAACCTCGTGATTATCCTTTATAAGATACTAGCTTGTGCCCGCCGCTTCGCATGCGTTGTACCCAGATAAAAAGTAGCTTATTTGTTATTTATGGTCCACTTCTATACGTGTGCAATATTTCAGCTCGATCCGTTGGGTAGTTTTTGCGTGAAGAGGTAACAAACCTCCAAACAAACTTTCGGCTTTTTAATATTAGTGGGATGGTAGATCATTAATATAGATTAAAAAAAGGAATGGGCCAAGTTGGATCCTTGTGGTACACCCATTGAAACCACGTACCCCGGAGATCGTATTTCATTAACATCAACTCTATAATCCTTTTACTCAAGTAGGAAATAAAAAGATCACTCTGAATCCTGTTACTCAAGTAGGAAATAGGAAGAAGTTTCGACCGGATTGCACTGACCGCGACTTACGCGATAAATACCCGTTAATCCAATATAGTAAAAATTAGTTGTAATCGCGAAAGTTTAAACAAGTTTATAAAATTAAAAAATCAAGTAACCCCCGACACTTTACCTAGTCTCGGAGGTTGCCTTTTTTCTATAATATGTACCTTCAGTTTTGCAATCTACCCATCATGCCCTTTTATTTGACACCACACTTGGATTTAGAGTTTAAAAAGATCACGTCATGAGGAGGAATTAATTAAATATAGAAGAAGCGATGGATGTCATGTGTGAATAAAAATATTAGAAAGAAAGGAGTGTGTGATGAGATGACTGCAAAGAGAAGATAGTGAAAGAAGAAGACATGTTCTGCGGGGGCAGAGGGAGGCATAATGGCAGAGAGACGATGATGTTTGACATTTAAAAAAATAAATGAATATTCAAGAAATACTTAAAATTCATAAACATTTTAAAAATCGAATAACGGGCGCCGACTCGAAAAATAACTCACATCAAATCGGCATAAACGTTGAAATAAAATGCCTTTCTCGAACACTCGACTTTATTGAATACGAATACGAGAACATTAGAAATGTTATATTCGTAAGTTGTACCCCGCCCCATTTCCAGCAATGAATCTTGAAGCTCTGAGATTTGCATCTCAAAGGTGAAATCTGTCGCACAGTGAATTGATATTTCTCATTGAAAGTAAAATGTTTGGCAAATAGGGGGAATCGGCTTAGAAAATATTTATTCACGCTTATACCGTAAGGTTTATATTATGTTCACACCTGAAGGAGCGTTTTGCTCAAATAGACCTGCCCAAAATAGGTAACCTTTTACTAACCTTTTACTAGAGTAGTTTTTCTCGTACTTAGAATATTTTACCTGCCGTTTCCTCGTAAAAGGGTTTGATTATGATTTGCGTGAGCTACTTCTTTTAAGTTTATGAAATCTGGAGTGTATTAGAGATTGCTCAAACTAAGGCTTATTCATTTTAAGGAAATGCAAACCTTACTTCATGGTTCTGAAGCTTAGTTGGTAAAAACACTTCCGTTTTTAGGAGGGGTCTAGTATCAATTTTACCAACGTGGGTTCGAAACCCGGGATCGAAAATATTTCATAGGGTTTTTTATTTTCTCGAAATGTTATTAAGTTAAGTGCGGATTAATTGATAATCATTTAGTGGGAAAAAGCTATCAAAGCTTTTTTCCTATTCTCGCTCGATTTTGCGAAACGATGAGATTAAGTTATACGAGTAAATCTTATCTCTTTACAGAATTATAAATCCATGTTACCGTTTTAACAAATTATTAAAGAATCACTTTGAATTTTCGATGTACCCTTGTTGCCTGTGAACTCAGTGGCTTTGAAGATTAGATTAGGGTTACTGACACAAATATCAAGAACGATTAAATTGATAAAAGTAGGTATAATGAACTATCTCCGGGAATTTACTTTTCTGTTCTCCCATTTGGATTAAGAAATGTTATGTACGAGTACCTAAATAATTTATCTTGCTGTCCCGCGCTTCGACTGCTTCACGAATAAATGAGATAGTAAGTCGTAGCACATATAACTTAATTGTAAAGGAGCTGAAACTTTCTTAGTTGTAATCACAAACCACTTTTACGTCTATGCTATTTTTTTTAGTTTTTTTATCTTGGTGTGATGTTATGTCCTTGCAAAATTACAGTTTTCTTGGACTGAACTTTTTTCTTTGGTTTTTAGGGTTCCGTAGTACAACGAAGAACCCTAAAATGCAAAAATGTTAAGTTGTGAAATTCATTGCTTGCATTTGCGTTTACGAATCTGCTGTTTCCTAATATGTCTACGACGACTTCCATGGCTCGACGAACAAGCGAGCAGACATCACGCGAGTCACCTGCTGAAGCGAGTGGTAAGCGAGATATCAACTATCCAGTATACTACGATGGCCGCAAGATCGCTTACAGCATGCAGTTTTATGATTTGCGTTGTTATCCTAATGTGTGTCTACACAAGACGCCCTAAAGTTCACATTTCAATGAATATTATTTTGTCATGTGCGAGCTTTGTCGTATAAATCGGCTACGACATTTGTGTCCGACCTTTTTGGGTCACTACGAACTAACAATGATGATGATAACAGCAATTTACTATTTTACGGACACTTAACAACGAAACTATTGTTTATGTGTAGGAATAGTAAGGCCTTTGCATCTATTATAGATGATTTATACAGCGTCAGCAACTGGTAATTATGCTGTACGGGACGCTCCAGTGCCTGGGACATTGTAAGATGGATTAGGCTTTCCCAGCACCTATACCATCTCTCTCAGCTTAGTCAACTATTAGCCAGAGGAAAGAACAGGTCAATACGTCTGAAGTTAACTAAGCCGCGGGTTTCCTCACGATGTTTCCTTCACCGTTAAGCACGTGTTAAGTGTGCACATACATTTTTCATGAAAGAAAAATCCATTGGTGCACGGCCGGTATCGAACCCACGACCTTCGGATTGAAAGTCAGGGGTACATACCACTCTGCCAACACGGCTTGTAGGAATAGTGGTATTATAATATTCCCACATATATTTCAATGAGAACCTACCCTACCTGCCCTACCCTATCTACCCTGGGGCAAAGTGGCTGATTTACATGACAAAGTCTAAGTTACCCTGAGGGTGGGTTGGCTGTGTTTTAGATGGTAGGTAATCATTGTGTAGGTATTCGTTTGCAACGCGTCTGAACTTCTTAGTGGTTTTTCGTAGGTTTTACTGGTAGCGCTTCTACCCTGTGGTAAGAACACAGAAAAGAGAAGAAGAAGAATCAAGAATCAAAAAATACTTTATTCAGTGGCAATACTTTATTCTGCCGCATGGACTTGTGAACCTTACATTATTTATTTATTTTATATATAAACAAATATTTATTTTATAATTATATTATTTATTAAATATATATTTACATATAATATAAACCTACATATTTTAATTTAAATATATTATTTTAGTTATAAAAACTATTTTAATGTCTGTTTACGTTACCCTGATATTATTTTTTAAATACAAACCTGATTTGCGTAAAATGTTTGTTTACGTTACGGTTTGTTATACATATATAACCGTAACGTAAACAAACATTTTACGCAAATCAGGTTTGTATTTAAAAAATAATATCTTAAAATATCTTGAATAATATCTTGAAATAATACCACTTTTAGCCGTGGGGTGCCGGCAGTAGAATGTTACCCCTCCTCTCCTACCCGTGGATGCAGTAAGAGCCTGCTAAGGGACACCTCCGGAAGATGGGCAGCAGCGTCTTTCCGTATATCAACATCCCGTACTGCGCTCACCAACCCGCCTGCCAAGCGTGGTGAGTATGACAACTACCCCCCATGGTCCTCATCCATGAAGGAGGCCTTTATCTTTCATCTAGAAACTCAATTGTGTATCACTGTATTTCAGTTTAACGATCAGCATGACCATGACAAGGAGAGCTTGTGACCTGGAGGCAAAGCTGAAGGTGGCTACGGCCCAGCTGAATGATGTCAGAGCGGACCGTGACAGGCTGTTACAAGAACATGAAGACAGTGAGGCTGAGTTCCTGGTCAGCCTTGAGAGGGTTAAATCTCTCAAAAGCCATCTTGCAGACCTCCACACTCAACATGAAGACACAATGGAAGAAGTTAAACGCTTGCGGTAATGTCTTCACTCGATGGAAAACTGCCATAATTCACATGAACTGGACAAAATAAAGAACCGGTCAGTATAGATGGTGAAAGCTGTAACCTCTAGCCAATGACAGAAATATTTGACACTCTCATAGGTAGCAAGAAGCTCTCTATCATAGGTTGAGTATTTCTGTTGTGTAGGGCTCAACTTGCGGGAGAAAAAGGCTAGAGGTTGCCAATTTCCCTCTTGAAGTTGTTGCAAGACTCCACCGATTGCAAAATCTGAAGCATCAGTTACGAGACCTAACTTAGCTCTCGAGTCAGGATGGGCCAACAACGCAGCGGCTGTCCTTGTATGCCTCGAAGGCCTTCAACGAGTCTCCACTTACATCAACGGGCTGCGATGATTTGATGGAGACAGTCAATAGGGAGCTTGAATCTGGGCTGCTTGGGGAATAAACCGTCTATAGAAATTTACCATGCCCAAGAACCTTCTAAGCTGCTTGGCCGTCTGGAAACTCCTTGATGGCTTCTTACTTAACTTCCAGAGGTTCCGTTCCGTGGGTATCCTAAAAATGTCACCTCTGACTTAACGAAGACACATTTAGCGGTGTTTATGAGCATGCCATAATCCCTCATCCTCTAGGCGAAAATCAGGCGAAGGTGATTTTCATGTTCAGACTGCTAAATTAAAGTCATCGAGATAAGGGTAACAAAAATCTAAGCCACGGGTTATCTCATCAACGAACCTCTAGAATGTTTGTCCAGTATTCCGCAAGCCAAAGTTCATGTCAACGGAACTCAAATAATCCAAACGGTGTCGTTTTGGCGCATTTTGTATGTCTTCCTCGAAAACCGGTATCTGGTTGAAAGCTTTTACAAGGTCAATGGTCGAAAATACCTTGCAACCAGATAAACTGTGAGCGAAATCATGTATATGACGGATTGGATATTTATCAGGTATCGTCCGAGCGTTGAGCATACGGTAGTCACCGCACGGTCGCCAACTATTGTCCTTTTTAGGAGCGAGGTGCAGTGGTGATGACCTAGAAGTATTTATGTGCATTATGTGTAACCCACAATGTTTACGCTTCTACAACAAACTCCCAAGTGAGTTGCAGAAGTTATCATTGAATAAATTCAAAAATATTATCAAACGCAATCTGTGCAATACAGCTTATTATAAAATATCAGATTAACTAGAGGACAAAACCACTTGGGACGGAATCTGCTCCAACTCCGTCAAACGTAACATAAGTCAAAACAAAATTGTTAAATGATGACTATAACGACCGAGTTAGGTTCTTCAGTTCGCTTCTTTTCCTAACTCGCGTGTCATCTGAAGTGAACAGATCAAATTATGTGCTTTATTCTATTCATTTGTGTTGTTTTATTTTGTTATTTGTGACGCGTCAATAAGGTTTATGCGGCCGCTCTGAACAAAGTGGTTTTTGATTCTTGATTCTTCTTGATTCCTGTGTTGGATGTCAATCTTAAAAAATAAATAGACACTCATCTTCACAACACAGATAGTACAACCCTTAGGGACCGTCTCCACGAGCGGGGGAACCGCGGCAATTCTATAGCGCGGACTCGTCGGGATTCTCTCGCTCGTGGAGACGGCCTCTAAGAGAGTGTATACGTGGCACGGACGATAACATCGCCGCGATTCCCTCGCTCGTGGAGACGGTCCCTTAGAAATGCACTCAGGAGATCTGATACCAGGTCAAAATTCAACGCAAATACATAGTGCTCTGCAAAACTTCGGTGACCGGTATACGGTTAAAGTCAAATGTAACAATATCGTGGGGGACAAAGCACAATACACCCCTATGCGGGACGTCAGTGCAGATCTGGTACCAGAATTAGAATTAGAACTGCAAGACAACCTGAAGCACGTTCGTCAAATCGCCATTTCGCACCCCCAGATCTAAAGGGAGTCAACTCAAAAATCTCATTTTTTTAGTTTGGCTCACCAACGAATTCTAAATATCATTACCTATCGACCAACAAAACAGATTTAAAATTACTTCTACTACTCGACGCTAGATGTCGCCATAAACCTGTTTTGATGAACGAGCGGTCCCCGCTTCTCGCCCGCTAAACGGAGACATTGCTAGTTGTAACCAGTGTGGCAAGCCGAGTGCACCTGTCCCTCGTTAACAAAAAGGTATCATTTTGAGTTGCATCCGTAGTGTTGAATATTGTCGATTATATTATTTAGAGTTGACGCCGTATTGTTGATTAGTTCATAAGAAATCAATACTACATTTTGAGTTGAACCCGTGTTGCTGGAAAGTTTTTTGAAGTGTTTGTTTTTATTTTGAATTAATACCGTATTGTTGAAACAACTTTGAATTTGTAGTTGACCCTGTTTTGTTCAATCATTTTTTAAACTGCAAAATCTCTTTATAAATAAATTAATTTTGACCTGTCTTTTCTGGATATCATAGATGTTTTGTCATTTTAATAGAATATATTTTAATTAGACATTTTTTTCCGTTTTAACTAATACATTTTTGAGTTAGATCTCTTTAGATGGTCTCTGCAAAATACATTTAAATAATCTAGTTTATGAGACCTAAAAAGCTAAACCGATGGCTTATTATACATTTGGCTCATAAGGTCCTATCACTAGATGAAAGATGCATTTTATATTTAAGACAAACAATGAAACGTGGACGGTTTTTAGTAAAAATGATAGAAGAGAAGGATAACGAAGACACTCTTCCTAATATAGGATTCATTCGACAGGAAAATCTTGTAAATGTCTTCAAAATTTCGTCAAGCGATGATGTCTCATGTAAGGAAATCCATGCTGCCTTACCTGTAGTTGCCGAACCTATACCACATACATCAAAACAACAGAAA
This sequence comes from Pasiphila rectangulata, assembly GCA_963082625.1. Taxonomy (NCBI): domain Eukaryota; kingdom Metazoa; phylum Arthropoda; class Insecta; order Lepidoptera; family Geometridae; genus Pasiphila; species Pasiphila rectangulata. The sequence goes on from OY720240.1 coordinate 9,358,631, forward strand.
CTTGGTGGTCTAAACTATTATGTTTCACCGATTCGTAGCGATGAAAGTGATATTGATGACAGCGATAGAGATCCCAATTTTGAATTAGTTCCCGTAAATAAAGCAATATCCTACTAAACCATCTTCCAGTTCGTCCAACACCAGCAGTAGCAGCTCGAGTTCATCAAGTTTATCGGAGAAAAAAAGTAAAAAGAGAGTGAAAACAGCTGAGAAATTTTGGCAAAGCCTAACAGTCGTAAAATCAAAAAAACAAGTGCTAGAAGAGAAGAGTTAGACCCCCCCTGTGGAGACAAATGCAGACTCAAAAACAAAAATAAGATCTATGAAATGACAAGGCAACAGCTTTTCGATGCATATTGTGAGCTCGGAAATCTTGAAAGGCAGACAGAATTTGTAGTGCGACATTCACAAGAAATAAAGCCTAATTATCGATACTCAAGTACACAAGATTTAAGAGCTATTAACACCGCCTTTTATTTTGTGATTAATGGATCTAAAATAGTATGCAAACCATTTTTAAAATCGCCCCTAACTTGAGCAATAAAGCAATAAAAACCGCACTTACCAAAAAAACGGATTCAGGAATGATTAAAGCTGATAGGAGAGGAAACATGAAAACCATCCAAAAACCCACCAACCCACAAGTAAACAGAGTGTGATTGATTTTATAAATATTATTCCAAGAATTGAATCCCACTTTTTAAGGGCTCAAACAACACGACAATATATTTCAAGACAAAAATAAATCAACTGACAAATCACTGGCCGATATTTATAGAGATTATAAACTTCATGAAAGGAATAATTTAACCCTTTGCTACGTCTTCAACATTCAACATTAACACCGAATTCAACATTTCTTTCTTTTTGCTAAAAAAAGACCAATGTGATATTTGCGAAAGATACAAGAACACAGACGAAGAAGGAAAGCGCAAGTTAGCCCAAGAATATGAACCGCGTCTAATAGAGAGGACTTTGGCAAGAACTGAAAAAGAAAACGACATAAATAGGACCGCATCACAGCTGCTTACGATTTGCAAGCTGTATTGCAGATTCCAAAGGGACAAAGTGTGTGTGATTTATAAAAGAATTATAAATCCCGTATCAACTCTTTTAATTCCGTGAGTGATTTAAGAGCTAAATATGTCGTTTGCTTCTTTTGGGATGAAAAAGAAGGAAAGTTGGTTTTGTTTTAATCATAAGTTGAAAGTTGATTTCTCAGCTAACCTACATTTGTGAATTAATTAGTTATTACCTAAATATTAAGAGACATGTGCGTTCAAAATTGTTTTCCAAAGAGCAGAAGTTGCCTACATTTTTTTGTTATATTTTTGAGAAAACTTATTACTTTATAGACCTAATACTACTTTTAGAATTAAAGAAAACGAGAGACTCAATAGTTTTATCATTACTTTTATCTCTTATAGCTTTATTGATAAAAAATATTGTTGATCTGAGTAATTTTAAGTGTTTTCTTGCTAACCCACTACCAAATATATCCTTACTGTTGGTCACAGACTGCTCTATGATTTGGACTTATCATAAATAATAAGATAAGTTATTACATTTTTGATTTATGTGTCTCATTAAAAGAGAGTTAACTCAAAACTTAATTCATCAACACAGAGTCAACTCTAAATGATAAAAATATATACACATGCTTGATAAGCAAAAGGGAAATAACTCAAAAAATCCAATTTTCTGCCCAAATACATGTCTAAAACACAAAAATCCTATAACATATTTCTTTTAGCTGCACATGTATATCATAAATATAAACAAAAGACTCCACCAGTGCATAGAGGCCTGGCAATCAGTTTTTCGTCTTTTCTGAAAAAAGTGTTTTTTTGAGTTGAACCTGTTTAGATCTAGGGGTGCGATTTGATTCATGACATACCGGTAAACCATTCACAACTTCAACGTCGCGTCGTCGTAGCATTTACTTATGAAAACAAAGAAGCTACGTATGCTTCGAAACGGGCAGGAACGGACCGAAAATTCAATATCAACCTGAATTTCAATGGAGAGTCCTCCAAGGCAAAATTGAACTGAATATTCGTCGGCAATTTCGAAAAAATATGATAATCTATTCGAAGGATGGTGACTATTTTCATAAATTGATTGCTTCGAAGCCAATATCAAAGTGATTGTGGTAAGAAATTATCAAGTTTAATAAGTTCTGTTTCTTTAGAAAGATTTATGGCGAGCGCTTTACAATGTTTGTTTAGATTCATGAGTTCAATATTAAAGTTCGCAAGTCGTTTAGACAACAAATTATTATGCCAAAAGTCCAAGTTTAGTCCAGGCTGCGGATAAACTAATTGCCTTTCATGCAGCCCATTCTCGACCTTGCTAGGCTTATTTTATTTTGCCAACGAATTTTCCCAGACAATGAAACAATACAATTAACTGCGGTTCACATACACGCTCACGTTGATGTAAAAACAATGAATAGTAGCGCAACTCCTTGATGCCTCACACATAATGGATAGTCCATATTAGTTATAATATATAGTCCATATTAGAGTTACAAAAAGCTGAGTCACATACATAGAATTCCCTGATGAACTCCTAATTCTACAGCTCATCTCAGCCGAAGGACGTGGATCTCCAGGTAAGTACTGATCAGGATACGGTCATGTTATATAGTATGACAATATTCGCCCGGGCGGGTGCCTGCCAAGCGCGGTGAGTATGAGGTGAGTGGCCGGCGCAATACCGGATTTTGATATACGGAAAGGCACTGCTGTCAATCAGACTCTTACTGCATCCACGGGCAAGAGAGGAGAGGCAACATTCTACTATCACCACCCCACGACCAAATCTATCTATCTAATTGAGCGCCATGAACCAAGTTTCCGGTAATAACTAGATAATATTGTAGCATTTGATTTAAACACTATAAATATAACGACCTCAGTGGATTAGTTGGTTTAATAGCAAGAGGTTGCGGGTTTGATTATCGCCGGGGCAATGTTTGCTTTTCTGCAGATATTTTATCTCGGGTCTAGGTGTTTTTAAACGGATATTTTTTTTTACTTATATATGTGTATTTGTTGTTTGTTTGATGAAATGTTTCCCGTGTATATGTGTGTATACTATCAATCATCTGGTAAGCATAATCTACTTTGGGTGGAGCAGGCGCTGTGTGAAATATCCAGCATTATTTATGCTTAGTATACTTAAACCATGGTTAAACCAAAGGCTGAGGACATTTATTTCCCTAAAATAATGAAATTCACTTACAAGAGAAATACAGTCTTAATATTCTAGCCAGTTTACATAATATTACTAGTATAATATTACAATCTCTACGCATAGTCGTATGACTGTTTCTCATGTACACGCTGTGCTCTGTCTTGTAAAGCCGAATCCAACCGCATTGCACGAGCTCGACAAGGCAGAAGACGTGCCAAAAGGAGAATCTAGCACGATTACAGTGTGGATAAGTAGGAATAATGCCGCGCTGTTTAGCAAATTTACAATGTTGCACTCGTCAGCCGCTATTTGTTTAAGACTCTTCACGTCAGGTACTTTTAAAGAGGTGAAGAATACTAAAAAGTTCGCTGTCATAATCTGTATACGGTTAAATAAATAAATGAAGCCTTATTTATCTCACAAGTTGTTCAACTTTGCAGCTCCTTGATAACTCTGGTTCATAATTTATGTATTTTACTTAAAATCTTTACATATAATAAAATAAAGTGCTCTGCCGCGTCTGGTTGTCTGCCTGTCTGTTCGCGCAAAACTCAAAAACTACTTATTAGTTTTCCACCCAATTGCCAAGAAAGGATCTTGTATGTAAATTTATCTATTTGCACGTATCTTCCAAACGGCTGGATGGATTCCGACAATTAGGGTATCGTTAGATTTGTCTTAAAAAGCCAATTATCCTTAGATAGGTATTAAAAAAACAAAATGCCAGATTTTTGGCGCAAAATTGTAAGCCTGTGCAAACCTGTCGAGTAAGGTATCAAAATAATGGAAATTAAAAGAAGATTACAAAAATGTATGTCATGTGTTTAAACGTCATCATTCCAGCCGTAAAAAGTCTACTACTGAGCAGGCCTCCCTCTTGGATCTCCATGAGGGGTAGTTGCCATACTCACCCCGCTTGGCAAGCAGGTTGGCGAGCGCAGTACGGGATGTTGATACACGGAAAGACGCTGCTGCCCATCTTCCAGAGGTGTCCCTTAGCAGGCTCTTACTGCATCCACGAGCATGAGAGGAGGGGTATCATTCTACTGCCGGCACCCCACGGCACTTATTTAAATGATTGAATTAGAATGGTTGTAATTATTTCTGATTACGTTTAAACTAAATGGTCGTATTTTGGCTTTAAATCGGCCAAGTGTGGGTTGGACCTTGCAGTTAGGTTTTTTGTGTCACTTTATAACGTGATAACTTGTTTATGCGGTTTTTATTAATAGCTAGAGTAACCTCAGGAGGAAGATTTTAAGCTAAAATTTATTAAGATTTGTTGCAAATTCGCTGATGATGATAGTTGAACATGTCGGAAGATTTATTGCCGACTGGGACTTGTTTTGGCGTACGCCGCGTAAACCATTTAAGTGCAAATTATGTATAGAATAATTGGTCCTCTTAAAAAGTTCTACAAAAAAGTCAGCGACTTACCTTTTATGGTTAACTCATGGTACCTAATCATTATTTCTAATTAAAAACTTGATAAAAAGTTGTATGCATTTATCTTGAGAACTACTGATGCTGTCGACTTGAAATTTGAAATGGTATAAGATAACGCTTTTTCACTAATATGAAATATATAAAAACGTTGAAAAATATTCTTATTATGATTCTACCCTTTCACTTTTGTAATGCTGTGTTAATTAATTATTATATTTTAATTTTTTAAGTATTTTAATTAATGTGATTAATTAGTGTAATTGGTGTAAACCGTGCTAATTGAATAAATAAATAAATGATTGCTAGGGGGTCTCAAAAATGTTATGTGAAGTTACTAGGTCATGTGAGGTATTATATGAAAGGTATTAATTTGCACATTAATAAACAGTTTTTAGTTTTCCTATAAACCGTACGGTTTTCGAGATATTAATTTTAATTTAATTGCTAATAGAAGTGTGTAAAGATTAAAGGAAAATTATAACGAACTCTCTAATTTTCATAGTTTTTTAGAAATCATCGAAAGTGCTAAAAATCTACATAAGTTCCTCTATCAGACAAGAGATGGCGCTGTCAAGGTTCTCCAACATATAATATATAAACCGCCTTTATCATTATTATATTGTATGATGGCACGGAACCCTCGGTACGCGAGTCCGACTCGCTCTTGGCCGGTTTTATTTTTCATTACACACAACGAATTTGGCTGAAGTATAACATTATCAATCTGTTGCATAGAGGTACAAACTTGAGAATTTATGTTACGACCGATTAGGACCCGTATCCAACAAAGTGAGGCATCGTGCCAAAATGGCATTATGTCATAAATCCTCCATTCACTTTTCCACTCCGCTTTTCTTTGAGTTTTCAGGAGTGGAAATTGCGACTGTTTAATGTATTTGCTAACAGACCAAATTATTTTGAGGACTGTAGCGTAATTAACAATTTAAACTTTAACAGCAACCATAGAATGGTCAATCAAATAAGAACAGACCTTTTAAAGCAAAACACACACCACATAGGACCATAAAGACAACCACAGAAACCAAACATAAACTTGAGGAGCTGAAACCAAGAATTTGAATACCCTAGAAAAATTAGATAGACTGCATAATATTTTAACCAAAACAACAGAAAACCACATAAACAAAACTGAGAACAGGAAGAAGGAAATGAACGATACAATAAAAGACCTATTTGTAGAGAGAGTTGAACTAATGAAAAGTAACATCAAAACCAAAGACATAAGAACAAAAATAACAGAACTAAGCAAGCAAATAAAAATGAATATGAGGAAAAATAGACAGAAAGTAAGATTGAAAACATTTGAGGAACATATAACAAAGACTGGAGGCATTAAAAAGGCTATAAAGCAGCTGACAAACACCAAAGAGTGGATACCTCAACTAAATGACCAGAATGGAAAACATAAGACAAAACGACTAGATTTAATCTCCATAGCCACAACTTTCTACAGGGATCTGTACTCTCGGCAAACCAACTCCGAAGAAACAGACTTAGCCGATTATTCTAAAGTACCTGAGATCATGACGCATGAAGTTGAAAGAGCTGTGGAAACACAAAAAAGAGATAAAGCACCAGGAGCAGATAAAATATAAAATGAATGTCTTATAGCCGGAAAATCATACATTGCACCTATTCTTACCAACATTTACAATGAGATACTAGACCACGAAATTATACCAAAGCAGTGGACCATCTCGACAATCACTCTAATACATAAAAAAGGAGACAAAAACGATATCAACAACTGTCGACCGATCAGTCTTATGTCGAACATATACAAAGTATTTGCAAAGATAATCCTCAAACGTATAACAAAGACACTCGATGAGAACCAACCCAAAGAGCAAGCGGGATTTAGAAGCAACTTCTCTACTATTGACCACATTTTTGTTGTTAAGCAGATCTTTGAAAAAAGCAAAGAATATAACATCCCTTTCTACTGTTGCTTTATAGACTATAGTAAGGCTTTTGACTCATTGGAACACGGAAAAATATGGTTAGCGTTAAGGAATCAGGGAGTTTGTGATAAATATACTAGAATAATCCGAAATATATACCAAAATAGCACAGCGAGAGTTAAATTAGAAAGAGAAGGAGACGAAATTAAAATAGAACGAGGAGTTCGACAGGGCGACCCCCTTACACCGAAACTGTTCTCAGCCGTTCTTGAAGAAGTCTTCCGACAACTCAACTGGGAGAAATATGGTTTAAATATAAACGGAGAGAAGCTAACTCATTCAAGGTTCGCTGATGACCTGATCGTTTTTGTATCAACCAAAGCCGAACTCCAATTGATGCTAAGCCAGTTGAACACTGAAAGCCAGAAAGATATATATGAATGCAGAAAAAACCAAAATGATGACAAACAGCTCACAAGAACCAGTAAAAATAGACAATAACAACATCGAATATGTCAACGAGTATACGTATCTCGGTCAAATCATATCACACAATGACATTATGACTAAAGAACTTGAAACAAGGACAGCTAATGCGTGGAAACAATACTGGTCATTTAGAGAAATAATGAAAAACAAAGAGATGAACATGCACTTTAAAAGAAAACTGTATAATACTTGTATACTACCTGTTCTAACATACGGATGTCAGACCTGGGCTCTAACGAAAGTACATAGCAAAAAACTAGAAGTTTGTCAATCTACCATGGAAAGGAGCATGCTTGGAAAACGTAAATTGGATAAGATACAAAACAAGTCACTAAGAAGACGTACAAAAATAGAAGATGTTACAGTCAAAGTCAAAAAATTAAAATGGAGATGGACCGGCCATACAGTAAGAGGGAGAGAGAAATGGAGCAGAACGGTGATGAATTGGTTCCCGAAATACAATAAACGAAAAAGGGGGAGACAGTTCAAAAGATGGGAAGACGAGCTGAAAGAAGCAAGCAAAACTTGGATAAGAAGCGCGAGAGACAGAGATGACTGGAAGAGGTTGGAGGAGGCCTTTGCCAAAAAAGGGCAACCAGATATTAGTGTTGATGTCGTAGTGTAAAATAATTAAATTTAAGTAAAATAATGTATCTGTAATAAAGGCTTAAAAAAATGTATTTGCTGATACATTTAGGTACGGACAGCGTCATAGATAAAATAATCCCTTGCTCAAGACACCCAGCTTCAATGCTCGATGGCGAACGAGCGTGGCTGGGGTCCCCCGTTAATCAATTTATTTGCTGATATTTTAAAGTACAGAGAGCGTCATATAATAAGTAACCCCTTGCACAATACACCCAGCTTCAAAACCCTACGGCGAGCGCAGATGGAATCCGCCCGTTAATTGTGACGACAGTAAGCGTCACAATTAAGTAACTCCACAGCTAACTACTGTAACGAAGCCTTACATGGAGGACCTCACGCATTTTTAATCAACGGGACGTATTTTTACAAGCTTTAATTTAGCTTGCCCTGTATGTATGTACATATGTACCTACCTATGTAACTATGGTGGAATCTTGCAACTCGCGATCTTACCCAAGCGCAGCTTGATAAGCTTGAGCGGCTCCAAAACTTCTTAACAAACACACGCACACACATACATTTCCACATATGGACAGAGTAACTGCAATATACACGCAGACATAGTTACTACTTTTATATTTATTTTATTTTTGTGTCAAAACTCTCTTAATTAAATAAATAACTTGTGATTGATCTTATTTTTATAGCATTACCACAACTAATAGAAGATTTTTTTTGTGGATTTTTATGAACATTAAATTCCCTAGAATTTAATTTTTAATTTAAATTGTTTCTTTTTGTACTTAGTATACTTTATCTTTACTATTATGTTGCTAGTTTTTTAATTAAACAATTTACGCTAAGCTTGCTAATTATTACACTTAATTTATCATAAAGATAGCCGCGCTGCAGAGCGAGACCCTCTAGCACAGGTATCATATTACTCAAAAGAGGATCCCATTCCACTGAAATGTATTAGATTAAGTTGAAGAAATAAACTATTTTTTTTATTTACTAAATCATTGTGTTTCGTCCAATTAATGATGTCAGATACTGCCCTAGTTAAAGTTTGCTTGTCCTGATCTTTATCAGCTTTAATAATAAGATTAATATTTACCATATGGATATCAAGGGCTTGCTGAGAGTTACTCGAAAAATTATATGACATCACTCTAAATCCAACATGGCGGGCATGAGATGAACAGACAAGAAGCCAACTGTCTAGTGATAACTAATCATGGAATATATATTTTAGAAATTTAAACAACGAAATTGTAATATTTATTTGTGATGCCCGTCGATTCGATAGGTATTAATTAGTAATAGCCTTCTAGTGTTTAATGAAATGATCAAACGCGGCCCACATCAAGTTATAATTGACTCAAACTGAGGTCTTGTAATATAATAGTTTACGAGACACCTGTGAAGGTAATATGTACTCAGAGCCTTGGCTTTTAACTTTGACCCAACTTTGTCAAACTTAAGCTCCAGTCAACAAGTTGGGGCTGTAGGCGGTGATAATACAATTAATCTTTGCATAATATAATAGGGACTTCGTTAGATGGATTAGGCTTGCCCAGAAAGCTTCTTAGCTTAGCCCGAGTATGTCATTACTGCCGCGTCCCATACGGCATAATATATAGTTGTGTGACCAGTGGCTGGCGCTGTATAAATTATCTATAGAAAGGTGTAAAAGGCCAATAATAATTTAGATGCGTTACTCAAAATCGTACGCCTCACTACAGGTCAAAACCATAAAACTGTCAATTCTATTCTTACTGATATCAAATGTCATGTTTTTTTAACCTCCGACACAAAAAGAGGATCACTCTCACTAGATCAAGTCAACAGATCCAGTATTTAAAGTTTTTCGAATACTGGATCTAGAGAGATTTTTCATTAGATTAAAAAAAAAACTTAATTTTTTATGTAAATTTTGACACTGGATCTACTGAGAGAACAAACAAATAATATTATAAGTTTGACCGTTATGTGTGTCTGTCTGACTGTGGCACCGTAGCTCTTCTTATACGAGTTTGAATGCAGTTTTTTGAGTAAAGAGCAGGTTTTTTAGTGGTGGTTAAATATATTTTATCAAAATCGGCTAAGACGTTTACATACAAGATATGGAGGGTGAATGTAGGGACAAACAATCGAATGTATAGAAATATACCTACCCAAATTTGGTATAAAATGAAAGGAAATGGCGTATACAGGATGGGGCAAATTTTTGGCCCCTTAAGGGTAGGGTTTTCTTTTGACATTTTGTCAAAAAATCAAGTCTTGCCTTTTTATTTTATGGCTTTTTGAGTTTGGTTTTACACAATTCCGCCAGTGTCAATTTAACTGATAAATTCTTATGTTATTTGGCTGGCCATGTTGGCGGCCATTTCATATTAAAAAAAATCAAGTTGGTCTTAATCGACTCTATTTCCAACCAGGAACACTTTTCCCAGAGTAATATACCACATCAAATCGTAGGTTTTGGCAATAATTAAAAAAAAAACAATTCCCATACATTTTTCTTAGCATTTCCATTCGCCGTAACAAAGTCATACCATTCGAACACGGAAAGCAATTCAGTACCGTAGCTGAAGCTTATTTCTACGGTTGGCGCCCTGCTTACTTTTAAAATTATTTAACTTTCGTACACAGACATAATTTCAACAATAAAATTCAAACAATATTAAATAACCTAAATACTTTATAAATTACCACTAATGCAATTAATCTCAAGTAACCCACATAGCCCATAAGTCTCTATTTCAAGCTAAGCCGTGGCTTATACATATTGTTAATGTTAGGACCTATTAGGACAATCATCATTTCAGCCGTAGGACGTCCACTGCTGGACAAAGGCCTCCCTCATTGATCTCCAAGTACTGCGGTTGGAAGCCGTCTGCATCCACCGCCGACCAGCAGTTCTCACCAAGTCGTCTGCCCATCTTGTAGGTGGACGTCCTACGCTGCGCTTGCCGATCCGTGGCCTCCATTCGAGAACTTTGCGGCCCCATCGGCCATCTGTTCTGCGCGCTATATGGCCTGCCCATTGCCACTTCAACGTGCTAATCCGTTTGGCTATGTCGGTGACCCGAGTTCTTCTACGTATCTCCTCATTTCTGATTCGATCCCGTAGTGAAACCCCGAGCATAGCCCTCTCCATAGCTCGCTGAGCGACTCTGAGCTTGTTCATAAGGCCAATAGTGAAGGACCACGTCTCGGTTCCATATGTCATCACTGGTAACACACACTGGTTGTAGACTTTCGTCTTAAGGCACTGAGGTATGTTGGACGAAAAGACGTTGCGAAGTTTCCCAAACGCTGCCCATCCGAGTTGGATTCGACGATTGACCTCTTTCTCGAAGTTGGACCTACCTAATTGAACTGTTTGTCCTAGGTATACGTACGCGTCGACAACTTCAAGAGCCGAGTTCTCAACCATAACTGGGGCAGGCACGACATGGACATTTGACATGATTTTCGTCTTGTCCATGTTCATTTTAAGGCCTACCCGCTGGGAGACTCGATTGAGGCCTTCGAGCATCGTGCTGAGCTCTTCCATCGACTTTGCCATGACCACAATATCGTCGGCAAATCGAAGGTGAGTGATGTATTCGCCGTTAATATTGATGCCCAGCCCTTTCCATTCCAGGAGCTTGAAGGCATCTTCCAAAGCGGTCGTAAACAGTTTCGGAGAGATTACGTCTCCCTGTCTTACGCCTCTTTTTAGGACAATAAAGACAACCAAACTGAATTTCAGTGTTTTATTAAATTCCCAGTGGGACCATAGGTTTCCAACCTACCCGGACTTTCCTAGGTAACAATACCTAAGTATATCTTAATGCACAATAGTTTTATTTCTTTATGTTAATCGACATTCGCTGTACGGGGATTTGTTGCGCGCGTTACATATAAATCTAAACACATAGGCAGCCGTACGCTTCAAGCGGTTGAATTGAGAAAACCTACTAAAAAGAAATAAATCTTAATTTTCCTCTTGATTAAAAACAAGCATGTTAGTAATATTTTTAACTTCAGGTTAAGTCCTGTGGAACTAATTTTGAATCAAAATTCACCTAAGGTTTGCTGGATGATCACCGTTTAGCGTTAAGATCGCCTTTGTCATGTACCCTTTGTGTTAATATATTTTGTGCAATAAATAGTGACAATAACACATGAAGATATGTTTCTGCCTATTTTATAAAACAAACATTTCGTCTATTTCACCAACATCCCCATTTCAAAATAGTATTTTCGTTGCAAATAAAACCTATCGACATCCAGTTTATCGGTTAATTGAACACAACATTTCGAAAGTTGAATACGATCGAAACCAACAACCGGTCAACTTTAGGGATGACAAAACATGATTTATAACTTTAGGGTCCGCCCTGTGAACTCGAGTTTTTTGTTGGCTTGATGACAGAGTTGCTAGGATGTTTTGGTGGCATAGCGATAAATCAAAGATTGCGTCATTTTTGGAACCAGCTATCGTACCAGTGCTGAGTTATTTCAGGGTTTGGATTAAGCGCTGGTAAGTTAGGTTATCTTCTTAAGTATTAAGTGTATGTACATATTATCTGTGGTTTTTCGAACGGAATTAAAGCGTACTAGCCGGCTCAGGAGCAGGGTTCGATTCTTGCTGCGAGACAGAAGTTTCTAACATTTCTGCTGACCGAATGACTGAATATTTACATAGACAGAATACGTAATTTTTTACTTTAATAGCTTCAATTAAAACCAAATATATTAAATTCAATTACAACCAAAATGCCAGCTAATACATGACAGGGTCTGACTACAGCGAAGAGTTTCCTTCAAAGCAAAATACCTACAACGATGCGAAGGTTTTTTTTTCGAAACGTAAAAAAATATCAGGAAGTACAATTATCTCTACACCACATCAACTAGTAAAAATGTAAATGAAAATAATGAAAAAATACGAATTCCTGATTTATTTTCCAAAACTCCAGCATGGGATCTTCTTTAGGTTAGTACACTGTTTTAATACACCCTGCATCATATTCATAGCAAAGCCGAAAATATTTTGACCAGACAGTGTGCCATTTGTTTAAGAGTTTCTGGGTTTTTTAAGCATCAAAGTTAGCGCGAGTTATGAAGTTGGGCCATTCATCTCAGTGACACCTTAAGTGGATATCTACGTTGCTGTAAGCTACCTGAAGTGAATACGGGCTTAATTTGCCTTAACGAGTTGGTAAAGTTAGCAAACGAGATAGGAATTATGGATGAAGGTGCTAGGTTGTCGCCCTCTTAGAAAAGAACTGTACTCTATAGATATTCTTAGACTATGCTTTATTATTATTATTATTATGAGCCTGTACTCTCTCACTGCTGGGCAAAGGTCTTCCTGCAAGTTGAAACCTTATCAGATTAATCTGAAATTTTGCATACGATTTGTTTAGTCTACAATAGGCTATTTTACTAAAGGGCCATGATGTGTGTACAGAAATAGAGACACCAAAAATTTTAGATTGTGTGAAAAGTTTAATTTATTTAAAGCCAAGGAATCCAAAAATATTTATTTTTTAATTTGTTGTAATTCATGCAAATGCGTGGTTAAAATGACCAAAAAAAACTATTTGGTCTTGAAAACGAAAGATCAGAAACTCGTTGGTCATAGCGCAGTATTATATACATTTTCTGTGGTTAGATGTTGATGGCCAGCATTCATTGATTCTAATTGTTGTGTTATATTCGGTAAGAATGAGATAAAGGGCATGCCTATACCCAGCAGTGGGTAAATGTAGGCTGATAGATATAGAGTTCTGGTAAGTGACGGTATTTACAGAACAAATGACTAGCGACCTCCCACTGTCATTAAAGCATCTCAAACAATATTGTCTTTTTTTATTTATCATCATCATTTCAGCCGTAGGACGTCCACTGCTGGACATAGGCCTCCCTCATGGATTTTCAGTTATTGCGGTTGGAAGCGATCTGCATCCACCGTCGACCTGTGGTCTTCACCAGGTCGTCAGCTCATCTTGTTGGTGGACGTCCTACGCTGCGTTTGCTGGTCCGTGGCCTCCACTCGAGAACTTTCGGCCCCATCGGCCATCTGTTGAGGTTGAGTCGAGGTCGAGGTAACGACTAAGAATATGGGGGTTAGACTATGCTTTATTATTATTATGAGCCTGTACTCTCTCACTGCTGGGCAAAGGTCTTCCTGCAAGTTGAAACCTTATCAGATTAATCTGAAATTTTGCAGACGATTTCTTTAAACTACAATAGGCTATTTTACTAAAGGGCCATGATGTGTGTACAAAAATAGAGACACCAAAAATTTTAGCACAGGAACTTTAGGAACATGTGTAGGTAGGTTGAAAAGATTAATTTATTTAATATAAAGCCAAGGAATCCAAAAATATTTATTTTTTAATTTGTTGTAATTCATGCAAATGCGTGGTTAAAATGACCAAAAAAAAAACTATTTGGTCTTGAAAACGAAAGATCAGAAACTCCTTGGTTATAGCGCAGTATTATATACATTTTTTCAATGTTGATAGCCAGCATTTATTGATTCTAATTGTTGTGTTATATTCGGTAAGAATGAGATAAAGGGCATGCCTATACCCAGCAGTGGGTAAATGTAGGCTGATATATAGAGTTCTGGTAAGTGACGGTATTTACAGAATAAATAACTAGCGACCTCCCACTGTCATTAAAGCATTTCAAACAATATTGTCTTTTTTTATTCATCATCATCATTTCAGCCGTAGGACGTCCACTGCTAGACAAAGGCCTCCCTCATGGATTTTCAGTTATTGCGGTTGGAAGCGATCTGCATCCACCGTCGACCTGCGGTCTTCACCAGGTCGTCATCCCATCTTGTTGGTGACGTCCGCTGCGTTTGCCGGTCCGTGGCCTCCACTCTAGAACTTTCGGCCCCATCGGACATCTGTTCTGCGAGCTACATGGCCTGCCCATTGCCACTTCAACGTGCTAATCCGCTTGGATATGTCGGTGACTTGAGTTCTTCTACGTATCTCCTCATATCTGATTCGATCCCGTAAACAAACCCCGAGCATTGCACTGTCCAAAGCTCGTTGAGCGGCTCTGAGCTTACTCATGAGATCAATCAGAATGGCCACGTCTTGCTTCCATATGTCATCACTTTTTTATTATATTTTTTTATTTTTGTACCATCTGGCTGACATGTATGAAAACTGGGCGATTTTCTTATAATTTTTAGTCCCTCAGATTAACAAAAGCTATTGGACACATATTTTTTTATTTTAACGCAATCAAAAGATATCGGCGATATGTTATGTCGAAATGCAGCATGATGTCGCGCGCTGACGTGTTTCGGTACAGTTTATGACTATGCTCGGACCTCACGAGCTCCCACTCCTAAACTTCAATGCTTATCTAAGAATTGTTTCATTAAATTGAAAAAAGCTGAAAATACGTGACTATTATTTTTGTATTATCTAAATAATAGAATTTCAACCTATCAGTTAAAATATCACATTTCTCTTCAACAGAACTAAGCTTAGTTGTTTTCAAACATTTCTTACAAATCGAAGCCGAGCAAAGTAATAATTTAAAACAATTCCAATTATAACTGTAATTCACTTAGGAAATGTATGTTTTCTTAAACAGAGTGGACATTCAAGTTTACGATTGAAGTTCGGGGTCTCAAGTTTTAATTTACGGAAGGTCTAAGCCAAAACTTTTAGAACTCTGCAATCCGAGGACAAAAGTCATTAATACCCACCTAGGAGCAATTTGACCTAATTTATTCAACACCAAGTAAAATTGTGTCGTGTAAGCTAAAATTTACGATGAAGTCATTACGTTTTATGGGCCATAATTGATAGAGATAGCATCTCAGGACCGAATTGCAAAGTGGGGTTTCAGGCACGTTGAACTCAGGAGCATTAGTGAAAAGATTATAACCTTTTTATTTTACATAAAAGACTTACGCCATGGTCATTAATTACGTGATTTTATGGACTGCCTGCACGCAAGTGTTGCTTTACCGTTATTACACTCGATTACTTGTATAGCTTTTTACAAGGAGGTCATAATGTTCAAGAGATTACCGTTGATCAAAACTTATGAGATGGTCTTTGTGTTAACATTGTATGAAAAGTTTTTTATTTGTTGTAATTCTTGCAAATGTTGGGTTGAAATGACCAAAAAAAACTATTTGTTCTTGTAAATGAAAGTTCGTAAACTCCTTGGTCATAGCGCAGTATTATAGTAACGTATGAGGTGGTCTTTGTGATTGAGGCATAATAAATAATGCTGAACATTCACACAGCACTATATAGATAAAAAAAGCAGAGCTTGTGTTTTGGGTATCAGATACCTAATAGAATAGTTATTATTATTATAAGCCCATCTGATCCCACTGCTGGGCAAAGGCCTCCCCCGATTCCCTCCAAGCATCTCGATCCTGAGCCACTTCCCTCCAGTCAACTCGGTATTGATCGAGTTAAATAATAAAATAATCATAGAATAGTTAAATAATACATTTGTTTTTTTTTGTAAATAAGTAATTAACATTCATAGTGAAATACCTAGACCTTAAATACAAACATTTGTCCCACGGCGGGAATCGAATCCGCAACATCTTGTATTCATTTGGCTGTTAAATTAACTGAGCCAAGAGGTCGTTAGTTTCAGAAGCGTTATTAACACAAAACTCACATAAGTGTAGGTACATATAGATCCAATGGTATTTAATTAGTGTGTGTTAAATTTAGACATAAATTTTTCAAGAAATAAAAATTAATTGGTTGTAACCAGGTCGGTATCGAACGACCGTACATGTAGTGTCCCATTGCTGGGAAAAGGCTATTTAAAAGTTTTGTAAACATAATTTTATTTATTTATTTATTTATTTATTTACTTATGTAGGAAGGCCTACAGCTTATACAAAATCAGAACAAAAATAAAGTTAATTTTTAACCAAAGCTACAGATAGTACTAAACACTATGTAGACAAAACATTAACTTAATTTTAACAGACACCAGACAAGCCAATAAGTGGCCTTCACGGCTAAAAAACAATTTAAATACACAAAAACGCTAATGCAGTCATTACTGATTAATTACAAAAATAGAAAAAATAAAAGTTTGTCTTTACACACACATACACATGTTCCATGCTTAGAAGTACATAGGTACACTTACTATTTAAGAGAATCCAAGTAGGTAGGTACTACGCTAATACTATTGCTTGTTGTTACCTATCACTTTAAAATTTTATAACGAATGATATAATGATTCTTAGAAGACACTACAATTTAAACACAGAAATAAAAACAAAGAACGTAAAGAGAGGAGAATCGTCAATTAGGTTTAATTTGCCTTCTTTTGACGTAAATCTAATGATAAATTGGTGAATTAAAGAGCATAGCTACAAAGACTGAATTTTATTTACATTTTACATTTGTTTTACATCCGACTCTCTTTGAATACGTAATGATGACTACAAAGAAGCTTGAGGATTAGATAGAAAAAAACCTACGTTATATTTTTTACACAAAGGTACCTCTACTATATACGTTATATATATGTACCTTTGAACCTATTTCCGTAATTAAAGATAAGAAATACTTATTATTTGTCGTTCATTAATATTGTTAAACATGCTTTTTGAAGGCATATCTTATAAACAATTTAAGGCGTAATTATACATTCCTTTATATTAAAGTTTCATTTCTATCTATTCTCTATAGAGATAGAATGTAGAGAAATTGGATAAATTTAAATCGCTTCACTCGCCTGTCTGTCTGTTTGGATTCTTACTCCTCCTAAATCACGTACGTATTTTGATGTGATTTCCACCAATGTGAATAGTGTTTTAAGAGAAAGGCTTAGAAGTAAAATCAGGTTTCGTATAAGTTCGCCAAACTATGAAGAAGATTTAAGGCCACGATATTCCAAATTAGCCAATTTTCGATTCAATTTTGAACGATCAAATATCCTTTGTTTTGATCGGAAAAAATATATGTTGTAGTTGAATAAACGTTCTTGAATTTTTGACGGTTCAAAACACTTCACCTGATAATAATTATTTCCCTCACTAGGAAAAAAAGTTATCTGAAGCGAACGAATTCAATTACTTATGTGCTTTATTCAATGAAATGTGTCTTGTTCTTTTTATGTAAAATGACTATTCTAAGTAGCGTTTTGCTCTATTGAATAAACACTTATTGACTTTGACTTTGAATAAATTACGAAGGCAGGATAGTTTTTGCTCGTTTTTGTGGTTTTACTTCAAGAGTATCAATGTTATACTCTCAAAAACATCTCAAAAATAGGCAACGACGTTTAGAATAATATTCAATGGTTAGTTTTTCTGAAAACCCAATAAAAAAAATTATAACGATTATTTATAAAATTTAAAAGCAGCTTTTCAATTATATCTTCGCCGCTGGAATAACCTGTTCTCAAAGTTGTCGGAAAATGTAATTATTATTATTAGTCATTTATTTCAGATCAAAAGTGTTTTGATATGTTTGAAGATATGGATTACAATTTAAAAAGAGTTGACCACAATAAAATTAATAACAAATTAACATCATGGAAAGAATTGAAATACGTAATTATAATTATAAATATTAAAGTTGAATTTTATAGTGATAAGTCGAAAGCAATACATGTAAAATTAGATAGCTATTTAAACATAAACAAACACATTAAGAAAATTAAGACATAAGATTACAAAGTCAACCAATTAGCTATGAATAAAAATTTATTATGAGATGATGGTGGAAGAGTTTAAGGGAGACCTCTGCCCAGCAGTGGGACAAAATTGGTTAACAAAAAAACAAGTATTATTATAATATATTATTAATTGAACCCGTTTGTTTTGAATGCTGACTGGGAGATGTTTTGGCGTGCGCCGCGCAATACATTGAAGCTAGTGCTAGTTCCTCTTAAAAATGTCTACAAAAAAGTCCGCGACAGAATATTTTTATTTTGTATGGATTACTCAAAGTACTTAAACATTTTTCTATTTGAAACTCTGATAAAAAAGTAAGCTTAATAACTGTTTCGCTTTTCACTTTCATTTTCCAAAGTGAAAAGCGAAGCAGTTATTAGATGTTACAAAACTTACAAAGTGACGTTTGTTCATTAAAATAAAGGGAAAATTTTCCACAAATTGAGATAACACGGCCTGTTCCATTAACTTGTTAGCAGATATTAATATCCGGAATGTACTCAACACTCGAGATTGGATAAGTTTATACGGGATGCTTACAGTTTGTTTTACGACGACCTTTGGCTCAAATTACGGGTTGTCGACAAGTGTTGAACAAGTCTTGTTGACAAGATGCAGTTTAAACGCCCTCGAACTGTTTGTTACTCCTGTTAAATTGGCCTTTCATGTTTAGATGATTTAAACACTGTCAGGAACTGGTTTTTATGCTGTAACTACTTACGGAACGCAGCAGTGCCTGGGACATTGCAAGATGGATAACACCTGCCCAGCACCTATACCATCCTCCCAACATAGTCTGACTAATAGTCAGGCAGAGGAAATAACATGTCAATACGTCAGAAGCTTAATAATGGTTTTCTCACGATGTTTTCCTTCACCAGTAACACATGCTTTGTCAAAAGTGCACATACGTTTTTCAAGAAATAAATATGCAACTATGTTTCTATCGACATACATTTTTAATATTTCCATTTTAACCAATTTTTTTTTAAATCGCTTCAACTAACTCAGTAGACTTCAGTTTCGTAAATAGTGCACTTCCTTGTGTCCGCGCCGTTCCTTATGCGACTGCTACCAATTTGAGCGATTCAGGTTATAGTGACAGTGCGGTGCCGGCATTAGAATGTTGCCTCTCCTCTCTTGCCCGTGCATGTAGTAAGAATCTGCTAAGGGTCTGCTCTGCTCCGAAAGTTGGGCAGCAGCGTCTTTCCGTGTATCAACATCCCATATTGCGCTCGCCAACCTGCCTGCCAAGCATGGAGGGTATGGCAATAATTCCCTCATGATTTTGGGGATGTATGAGGGAGGCCTGTCTAGCAATAGACGTGGACAGCAATCCTACGGCTGTAATGAAGATAGTGATAGTCCCACTGCTGGGCAAAAGCCTCCCCCAAATTCTTACATTCGTCCCTATCAGAAGTGACGTCCTAAAAATCTTTTCGAAGGTGTAACAATACCCAATAGATTACCAAACTATATTTCTTTCTACCAGTTTTTAACATTTCCATTTTATCCTTGATTATTTTGACAATATCTTCAACTAATTCCGGACTTGTACAGACTTGTACAGTTCGGTAGCGCCACATACAGACGTCTAACTTTAAAGTTCAGTTTCGTAAAACCCGCACTTCGTTGTATCCGCCCCGTTTATTATCCGAATGCTACCAATTTGAGCGGTCTCTGCAGGTTATAGTGATGTCAGCTGGTAAACTCAAACTAATCGAGGAACTTTTATTGAATTTTTCACTTTCAAAATTAAAGTAAACGTCGAAGTTTATTTCGACACGTTTCGATCTTTCATGATCATCATGGGATGCCCGTCCGCGCGTGGGTATGGCACTTTTTTGCTATGCCAAGTGCGCCACAGAAGTCATCATAAAAGCAGGGAGATGATGATGTCGCTGGGCAATGACCTTCTCAAAATCCTCACTCATCAGGTTATTGTGGTTTGTCATCAGTCCTGTTTGTTTATTTATTCAACATAGGGACGCCAAGGCAATACATTTATATTAAGTAATTACATTTATTTGCCTAAAACGATCAAGATCTTTTTAATAATAGGGGGCAAAGCCATGCATAGCGCTGTTTGTCTGTCTGTCCGTCCGCCTGTCTATCCGTCTGTGTATTTGACGATTACAACCGAACGCGTTGACCAATTTACATGAAACCTTTTTTGTTAGCACCGTCTTATTGAGAGAAGGGGACTGATTGATTTTGGTGAACTTAGGGTCACAGGGACCGGAGTCATTGTGACCTCAAAATGTCACCAATAAAATAAAATTCTTCAAATGGCCGAAAACGTCCAAAAACCCAAAAATTCAATTTTTGACCTTAGGTGACCTTTTGTGGCCTTCGCGTCCTTTTCTGGTACCCCCGTACATTGGTACGGGGCTTGTTTATAATATGTATCAGTTGGAGAGTCGGTAAGGTTGTGCGATTCTAATGGGACCTAACTCAGCATTGTGTTTCCACACGTAAAAAATGCTAGAAGGTGCTAATTTTCAGTCAGAACTTGATGGGGGACATCACAAATACGGTAAAGGTTAGGTATTACATTATATTATTAGTATTGCCGTGAGTACCAGCAGTAGAATGTTACCCCTCCTCTCATGCCCGTGGATGCAGTAAGATTCTGCTTAGGGATACCTCCGGAAGATGGGCAGCGGCGTCTTTTCATCAACATCCCGTACAACTGCGCTCACTAACCCGCCTGCCAAGTGTGGTGAGAATGGCTCCTTCATGGATCTCCATGAAGGAGGCCTGTGTTCATTAGTGGACGTTTGACGGCTGCAATGATGATGATGATTAGTATTAGTCATGTCTCTATCGGTATTCTCGTCATTTCCTATAATGTTCCTGTTCCGAGGAGTACGTTTCTACACAGTACGGTACAGTAGTGCCAATGCACTACTTTGCTCACCGTTTTCCTTCAGGAGTACACGCAATTTTCTGTTCAGATTGCTTACTCCTACGTAAGGTAACGCAGTAAGGTTCTAGGGACCGTTAAACAACTCATTGTACTTTGCTTGTTTGCATGTTTTTATATACGTTTACCTTGTGTACCTCTGTCTGTGTCAATAACACACAGACAGAGATACATAAATATATGTACTTCTTCATACAAATCTTACGCTATCTTTATTCTAGAAGGAACAAATTGTCCAGCTGTCTTCCTAGTCACTGTGGCTGCACAGAAGTCACAGATATTATAGAAGATGTAGGTACGTGACTTCAAAACGGTTAAGATTCCTCCGGACTATCGCCAAGATCTGCGGCGGTGTTGTTATAGTTGTGTAGTTAGTTATAGTGGCGTGTTCTATATTATATATGATATGACATTGTCTACTACAGAGACAGGATTACAATCGTTTCTAAACATAAGGTATTAGATAGTAAGTAGTAATGCTCAATGGCTCAGTAGACATCGCTGAGAATAATTCATCGGCACAACATGTTTTTCTCTTTCAGAAGTCATCTCGTCACTTACTCTTTTCTTTCTCATGTGCTCATTCACACAATCCGTCCAACATTGCTTATGATAACTCAGTCTTCCAGCCGTAGAACGTCCGCTGCTGGGCAAAGCCCTCCCTCACTGATCAACAAGCATTGGTACGGAGGTACAAGAATAGGGGGTGAAGGCCTGAAAAGGTCACTAAAGGTCAAAAATTTAATTTTTGGTCGTTTTCGGCCATTTGAAAACTTTTATTTCTTTATTTCTTAGATGCAGACGGCTTCCAACCGCAGTACTTGGAGATCAATGAGAGAGGCCCTTGTCCAGCAGTTGACGTCCCACGGCTGATATGATGATGATGATGATTTCTTTGGTAAACTTTTGAGGTCACAATAACTCTGGTCCCTGGGACCCTAATCAATCAGTACTTTTCTCTCAATTAGACGGTGCTACCAAAAGGTTTAATGTAAATCAGTCAACGCGTTCGGTTGTAATCGTCCCATACACAGACAGTCAGACAGACAGACAGTGCTATTATTAGGGGGCTTCGCCCCCTGAAGTACTGCTCATGAGGGGTTGTTGCCATACTCACCACGCTTCTACACAGAACAGTAGTGCCAGGCGAGATGGCAAGTGAAGTACGGGATGTTGATACACGGAATGACGCTGCTGCCTACCTTTCAGAGGTACCCCTTGGCAGATTCTGACTGCATCCACGGGCAAAAGAGGAGGGGCAAAACACTACTACTGGCCTCCCAGTTTGTATAATTACTGATTATAACCTGAAAATTCTAAAGTATTTAAAACAGTATAGATAGAGTATGTAGGTATATTCATTGAACTACACAAAATAAAAACCTTATTATCGGGCCAGTCTCAGTTAACCTTTGTAGCTCACGAAAGAAAAATTTATTAGAAAGTCTAAAGGAAGCCAAGGCACGCGAACTATTCGCCTTCCTACATACGATAGGATGTTTACTCAAAACCACCGATATTACTTCGGAGTTTGTAAACAGATTTCAAGACGTTTCTTAATTGCAAATTCCCGAACAACATTCCGCGTGGTTTGGAAAGCCTATCTTGCGCGAAACTGGACCTTATACCTACAAAATAAAGATGAAAATGAATGGAAAATGTTTGTTTATTCACTTTAGGGCAGTACTTAATTAAATCGTCAATAAGATGGATCTTGTGGTTGGGTCTACTTATCGGTATAATCGTGTTAGTAGCGAAGCTTCTATACTTTGCACGAAACACACACAATATTTTGTGAGAGTTTAATTATATCGATTATAGGCTTGCTCAGCACTAATACCATTCTCTCACCTTCACCATCACCTCAGCCGTGGAACGTCCAATGCTGCACAAAGGTCTTCCTGATGGATCTAGAAGTACTGATCATGAGTGGGTTATTGCCATACACACCACACTAGGCAGGCAAATTGGCGCGCGTATTACGAGATGTTGATACACGGAAAGAAGCTGCTGCTTATCTTGGTATCCCTTGGCAGATTCTTATTGCATCGACGGCCAAGAGAGGACAACATTCTTCTGCCGGCACCCCACTGCAATAGTGGTTGTGGTGGTCGATTTCTGATAAGCTTAAGTCCTCTCACCTTAGTCACCTATCCGACTGTTCAGAGAATAGAACATGTCAATACGTCTGGAGCTGACTGTACACGTCTAATCGTCCTCGTTTTAATAGTAGGCACTTATGGTAATAACATTTTAGATGTACTGTTTAAGCAATAGGTACAATATTTATTGCACAATATAACTTTACAATCGAAATTCGTGACCATTTCCACAATAACATGAAATTCCTCTATTTTATTTTATTACTGCAGTTTTACGATGCGTGGTTAAATGATCAAGTCGTAAAAATAAGTTTCAAATTTTTGCTTTGCAATAAAACAATTGAAAAAATTAAATAAATATTTGCAATACCCAATTTCAAATCTGACGGGATCTAAACCAGCTGTTAATGAAATGTCA
The DNA here is from genome assembly GCA_963082625.1 of Pasiphila rectangulata. Lineage (NCBI taxonomy): Eukaryota > Metazoa > Arthropoda > Insecta > Lepidoptera > Geometridae > Pasiphila > Pasiphila rectangulata. The sequence goes on from OY720240.1 coordinate 9,382,419, forward strand.
CAGATTTGTGATGTGAAAGACCATAACTGTCAAGGGATAATAAGGGAAGCCGTCCAAAATTCATTTCCAAGTATTCTACTCCTATTTCAGTATACGGATATTACACTCAAAGACTTCAGCTTAACGGTAGGAAATATGACGTGAAGCGACCACCATAATCACCATCGCCGTGGGGTGCCGGCAGTGGAATGTTGCCCCTCCTCTCTTGCCCGTGGATGCAGTAAGAGCCTGCTAAAAGCTACCTCCGGAATACGTGCAGCAGAGTCATTCCGTGTATCAACATCCCATACTGCGCTCGCCAACCCGCCTGCCAAGCGTGGTGAGTATGGCAACTGCCAGCTCAGAAAAGGTGCATAAGAGCAATTTTTGGCTTGTTGAGCACAGTTAGCTGCAAGCCCGCTGCGTGGTGAGTATGGCAACTGCCCCTTATGGATATCCATGAGGGAGGCCTGTGTTTAGTAGTGTAGGTTTTACCCCTCCTCTCATGCCCAAGGATGCAATAAGAGCCTGCTAAGCACTACCTCCAGAAGATGAGCAGCAGCGTCTTTCCGTATATCAACATCCTATACTGCGCTTACCGATCCGCCTGCCAAGCGCGGTATGGCAACCACCCCTCACGGAGATCCATGAGGGAGGCCAGTGTTCATCAGTGGACGTTTTACGGCTGAACTGAGGTTGAATTAATTATAAATGGTGAAGCTGGTTGGCCAAGCCGCATCCACCGTGTATTCCTAGCGTTAGCATCTTTGCAAAAGCAAGTGCTCCGTTATATTCTGTATGAATGGGGTTTTCGGCGGACGAAAATTGCAGCTGAATATTTAAGACTACGGACGTAAGTCTAATGAACGCAAGTTTTCAGAAAATGCAATGAAAATGTAAACTGCTACTGGAATCTGGTTTCTGAGTTAGACTGGTAGATGTATTTTGTGTTACCTCAAGTACCTAATTATAGAAAATGGTAACCATGTATTTGAACTTTGCCGTGGGGTACCGGCAGTAGAATGTTACCCCTCCTCACATATCTATGGATGCAATAAGAGCCTGCTAAGGGATACCTCCGCAAGATGGGCAGCAGCGTCTTTCCGTATATCAACATCCCGTACTGCACTCGCCAACCCACCTGCTAAGGGTGGTGAGTATGGCAACTACCTCTCATGGAGATGAGGGAGGCGTGTGCTCTGTAGTGGACGTTTTACGGCTAAAATGATGACTTGAACTTAATTTTGAAAGTTTTGACAAGTAATTAAGTAGATGCACAAAACAATAAAAACACACAAAATTAGACACAATCAGTCGGTAGCTGTCCCGGGGAACTTCGTATCGCACCTACTACTATTATACAACTACTTCACAACTACTCTACAACTACTCTAGAACTACTATACAACCACTCTACTACTACTCTACAACTAATCTACAACTACCCTACTACTACTCAACTCTGATTAGTTCAGCATGTTGATAATCAAGATTATTTGGCGTTTTATTTGCGCCGTAGACTGTATAGCGACGTAGGTAGATACCACATATTATAAGGTTTTAGGCAAGCGGAGAATAAAGGAGTTATTTTATATCTAACATTGGAAATATATACAGTTACCATATATTTTATATAAAAAATATGAAACATACGATAACTGTATTGGAATTGAGCTGAATATCCAAGCATACCAAAATTTAATCATCAACTGACGCTCCAAATGGCCGTCGTTGCCCAACCGAAGTTCTTCAAGTTCTCAATCTACGTAACTGGTAAGATCGGCCTCTGTAAATTAGACGCTTAAGTTCCGATCACAATGAACTGCGGACCACAAACTATAGATGTTACGGGGAAAGTGTTAAAATGGTTGAAAATATGGTTGTAAAGTCACGAAGCTTGTTCGAGAAGTATTATCTCATTTCAATTCCTGTTTAACTTGGACTTGGTACAAATTGGTACTAAACATTAAAAAAAAACATGAAACTTTGAAGATCACCATGAACATAATTAATAGTTATATACTAGTGGATCTGTGAGCTGTAGACCTCGCATAGGTCTATAAACTTAAAACAGTTTTAAAATTAAATATTTCGCAAACGGAACACTTAATCGATAAATGGTCCTCTCAACCCCTCATGGTTTTTTTTTTTTTTTTTTTTTAATCTCTTCTTCTTGCGATCTGCCTATTGGGCATTAAGCGAGAGTTGTGTAGTTCCGCGACGTCTGGTTATTAAAATACATATTTTATCATTATTGCGTTTCTTTCCCTGCCATTTAAAAAATAAAATTATAAATTGGTTCGACTAAAATTTCCATATTATTTTTGAACCGGCTCGCCAAATTTCTCGAGAATCAGTTGAGAATTACGACTAGTAGAGGTGAACATACAGCCGGACCTACAAAAGCAAACACAAATTGACACGGAGACGCTTCGCTCGCTAAATGTGACTTATATTTGCGGTTCATATCTAATGAAAATCTAAACGAAACATGGAAGCCTTTGTGGTCCATACAGCGCGTCTTGTAACGTTCCACCGCGCAGACAATGGGCCACACGTCCATCTGAACGGCCTCGCCCCGCTGCACGCCCGACCTCCAGACTACAAAGGTCAGTGGCGCCCTGAGTCTCCCTGAGGGCGAGCTCGCGAGTCATCAATAGCGAGTTGGGAGTTATTAAAGACAGTATACAACTACCAGCCCTCAAGGCACACATCAAATGACCTTTGGAGCATTCAAGCCGGGGTAAGGAGGTGTTACCTTGATTTTTGGCGGAATTGTTGTTTAGACAAAATAAATGACATTTCCTCTCTATTGGGTATGTCCTCGATGGTCAGTGCTAAAAAATTTTCACCATCATCTCACTGTAGAACTGCCGTAAACGGATCTCAAGATCATGAAGGGGCCTTTGCCACTCGCCACGGCAGGCCGGTTGGCGAACGCAATTCGGGTTGTTGATACACGGAAGGACGCTGCTGCCCATATGGAGGTATCCCTTTGCATATTCTTCCTGCATCTACAGGCAAGACAGAACCGGCAACATTCTATTGCCGGCACCTCACGGCGAGAAATAATAAAAACAGGTAAATATACTTTAGGGCTGTTCGTGCTATCTAGAATACGGGCCCCAGAGAATCTCTAAAAAACGAATAAAATTTTCGCTTTATATAATCAGAAATCGAATTATGCATCTAATTCTTTCATTCCCAGAGTAAGTAAGTTGCATAATGAAATATTCTTTGATTGTGATTTATTTTCGCTATCTAAGAATCAATTTAAAAAATTAGTTTTTCTTTTATATTAGTATTATGTTCTTTTATTAATTTTTGTTTACATTTTGTTTGTTTTCTTACATATAGCTTCTTAAACATATTAATGTCCGCAGTATATTAAAAATAAAATAAAAAAATAATCTTTACATAAACGCTTATTATAAAAAAAATCTGATTATCTAGAAGACAAAAATGCTAAGAATGAAATTAGCTCTAACTCCGAAACAACTAAAAACTTTTTATTCTCTTTCTAATCGCTTCTTATCACAGTGCGAACAGATTAATTCATGTGCGTAATTTCCTGTTAACATAAGATTACTTGGCCGTGGGTTACCGGCAGTAGAATGTTACCCCGCCTCTCATGCCCGTGGAGGCAGTAAGAGCCTACTAAGGGATACCTCCGGAAGATGGGCTGCAGCGTCTTTCCGTGTATCAACATCCCGTACTGCGCTCGCCAACCCGCCTGCCAAGCGTGGTGAGTATGGCAACTACCCCTCATGAAGATCCATGAGGGAGGCCTGTGTTCAGTAGTGGACGTCTTACGGCTGAAATGATGATGATGATAAGATTAAAATACTTTTTTAGCCCCCGACTAAAAAGAGGGGTGTTTTATAATTTAATTGAAATTCCCTTTACCTTTACCGGTTAAATACGTCTCAGTTGTCCCATAAAATAGCTAAACAAGAACATGGCAGTATTTTTTAACATTTACGTAACACGAGCCACGGAACCCTTCCGATAAGATCAATTTGCGAGGGGTCTTTACAACCGATGGAAGTTTCCCGGTAGTTCCTAACTGGAGCTAATTTGCCAGGTCTTACGTTCCGGAGTTTTACATTATGTACCTGTTGAATGGAGCTCAATATTTTGCAAGGAACTTTTTTGATTGTAGATTGTTTTTTTAGGGTTCCGTAACCAAAGGGTAGAAACGTGACCCTGTTACTAAGACTCTGTCTGTCTGTCTGTTACCAGGCTGTATCTCATGAACCGTGATAGCTAGACAGTTGAAATTTTCACAGATGATGTATTTCTGTTGCCGCTATAACAACAAAATAAATACTTACTAAAAACAGTGTACCTGTACGTGCTTTCCAACACCATACAGATTACACTTTCAAAATTAACTTGAGATATTGAGAGATTCATTTTGTAAAATATTCCATATAGACATAACCATACAGATTATCAAGCAATCCCCTGATAAGTTGGTGAGGGACTCTAATCTGCCAAAAAAACAAAAGCCGACACAAATACAAAATAAACTTGCCAAGCATGGCAAGTGTTTTTTAATTGCTAGAAAAACTTAAAATCGCTGACGCCAAAATCACCGATTCGTCTTATACATATTTAACACTTCAACATTCGATGCTGAGCTGAAATTTTTTATGCGGCTCGCCAGCACTTTCAAATATTTTTTCGAAAAGAATGAACCCATGCTCAAAATAAAAGGTTGATTCAACCACTCGGCCAACATGGCTTTCTACGTGCTTTACAACACAACATCGATACAGATTATCAAGCAATCCCCTAGATAAGAGCGCTCTAACTTGTAATTTCATTTGATCCCTGCTGTCGATATTCCTATCTCGCAATCGTCCCGTTAATACCTATTAATTGGAAACTGGGCTCCTGAGAGGCGTGTCTAAGACGTCATAATCCATGGTTAATAGGTTATCCTCGTTAAGGGTAGTGAGTGAGTGAGTGTAAGAAACATATTACTACCAGTATTGATCATAAAATTAAGCCCACGCATCGATGAGTTCTTTGCAGTTATGTTTAGTGCCCGATTTTCTCTGCGACAGGGTAATGAGCAGAGAAAAGTTGAGCGGAAAGAGTACAATAAGTTAGTCTTAGCCATATATCAAGAAAGAGTTTCGGTGAAGCAAAAAGCTTGTAAAATTAAACTATGACACTACGTAAGAGCTCGAAGACCTGCTCTTTAATACAAGACTCATCATTAATTGCCTGTAATTTAATATCGAACTTGGGTATATTTCGAGGTGAAAGTGATGGTTTATCCTCACTTTCACCCTTCATATTTTGCAAAAAGATTCAACCAATTTCTACGAAATTTAAAATTTGGCCTACTATACTTGGTTTTCTTTATTTGATACCAAACATGAGAAATTATATTTGGAAGCATTAGGTTATTAATTCCCACTTGCACCTCCCACATCTTGTAAACTAAAATGCATTCAAATCGGTCCAATAGTTTATGGGAGCTACGTAATAATGAGACAAGTGTCTATACTGAGGCCGAAGCCAATATCAAGGCCGAAGCCAACTCGGTGCGCGTGAGCGCCCTTCACGATTGAGTCACTGAAGACGACTTCACTACGCGCCATTGCAGGCGACTTCACATCCATAATGTTCGGCTTTAAAATGAAGACAGAAAGAGGTAGTGTTTGTAAATAGAAAGAGATTATTTGAAACAAATATTTTTAATTAAACTTTTCAATAACAAATAATCGGAACACGAGACTCTTCTGGCTGCCAGATGACGAACCTGAAAAAATTATGCAGAATAAGACGAAATAATATCTACTTCTGTGATCGCTTCAATAAAGTCTATGCGGCCGCACTGAATAAAGTATTTTTTGAGTTTGAGTTTGATCATCCAAGATCTTCCTTGTCTAGGGCCATAATTAATTAATTGGAATATACGGGTTTCTGTTGTTAAAAAAAAAACCTTGCAGTTTTTTGAAAACTCTCATAATTTTCCATTTGAACAATGGAAAATTACGAAATGTTGATGATATTACTTTAGTAAATAAGATACACATTTCCTAAGAGGGTATATTTACCTTAAACATCTCCAGCAAAGACTCCAGATAATAGAACAATATCCTTTGATATTAGGAAAAATATGCCAGGACGGTTCCAATCGAAAGTTTTGGGGGGTTTTGGGATGGCCGCCGTACCTACTATCCCAACTGTAAAAAATACATTTGTAAATCGACTCCAGCATCACGTCCATCTTAACGAATAAGGTAAAGCCTTCGGCTTGTCTCGTCATTTAAATAGAAGTATAAAATAATTAAGATTCCGTTTTTAGTGTCAAAACAAGAGGGTTTTACTAAAAGTTTATAAAAATCGACTTTCAAATCACATCCATAAAACCTATACAAATAAATAAAATTATGTCATTAAAAATTACATAATAACATTCTTTTAATAAAAGTTTAAACAATAGCTATAACCAAAGTCCGAACTAAAACATACATATGTAATACTAGCTGTCCCGGCGAACTCGTATTGCACCTACTACAACCACTACTTACAACTTACCCTATAATTACCCTACAACTACCTACTACTACTACTACTTTTTAAGTATGATACCTACTACTACTTTTTAAGTATGATAAAGATAGTTAGCCTTAACCCCTTGGATTGGAAATTAGCGCGAGGAATTACTTGGCGCGATAATTCAGTTTCGCTACTTTTACAGATACGCGGTATTTACAAAGTGCTCATAAGCGGTATTGAAGTATCACCGACGATATGTATATGTTTAAGTTAGGACTATCATCATTATGTATGAAAATAGGAGTTAAGTTTAATAATGAAAATTGTGTCGCTGTCGTATCGACCTTGCCGACAAAAAAATAAAATTAGCGGGTGCTAATATCCGAAATGACTAAACTGATTTTTTAAGGACTATCACTGGTACATATATGTTTTAGAAACAAAAATATCTACAAAAATAATTAAGGTTACGCGTTAAAAAAACAAGCAAAGTCGCGGGTGTTAGTACGGGCTGCTTTCCGCAGTAAAATTTGTATTTAAAAGTTTTGAAATAATATAAGGTTTGGTTAAGATTTGGGGTAGATTGGGGATAAACTTTGTCCAGCAGTTGACTAATCCTATCCTATCCTATCCTACTATTAGTAGTAGTTAGAGTAGATTAGACCATGGAGACGGACATAGGCTACTTTTCGTTGCATAAATTAAATCAGAAGGGGTTAAAATAGGGGATGAAAGTTTGTATGGAAAAATCGTTATTCTTCACTTTAAAAACTTAAAATTTTGTAAAGTTGTTGGGTAGGGTAGCAGTAGGGTAGTTGCAGAGTAGTTGTAGGGTAGTTCTAGGGTAGTTGTAGGTTAGTTGCAGGTTAGTTATAGGGTAGTTGTAGAGTAGTTGTAGTGTAGTAGTAGGGTAGTTGTAGGGTGGTTATAGGGTAAGTTGTAAGTGGTTGTAAATAGCGATACAAAGGTATGAAGTTATTGTGCAAGTAAAAATAACACTTTATATTCAATGCATGGAGAAGTATATGTACATACTAGTGGCCACAGCCGCTTCGGTACCCGTCTCATCACATTTGAAATTGGAGACCTGTACCATGCTGGTAACTTGTAATTTTGCATCATCATTTACAAAAATGCCAGTAAAGTCATCAGATTCTTTGAATGGTGCTGTTAGTCCAGTCTGTAAAAACACAATAATACTTTTATTATTCTTTGATTTGACGGACGTGGGTTCGAATCCCACTGGAACCGTAAAAAAAAATTGATATGGTTATTAATTTCTTTGAAAATGTTCTACCTAAGTGTGGTAATACACTTTAAAATAACAAACTATAGAATACGCTATAGCGACATCTCTAGTCATTACTACTAAATGCAACTTCAGACAATGAACAGGAGAACTCTAGTAGTTACCTGTAGATGGCGCTCTAATCGGTTGCTCAAACCGACATCACCTTATCAAGAATTACAGCGGGTACCGACATGGGTTCTGTAGCTTATTAACGGTCAAAGCACTTCCGGCTTAAGGAAGCGTCAAGTATCGATTTGACGGACGTGGCTTCAAAGCCCACCGGAACCGTAAACAAAAAAAAATTGGGCCTCCTTCATAGATCTCCAGTTATTGCGGTTGGAAGCGATCTGCATCCAACGTCGACCTGCGGTCTTTACCAGGTCATCAGCCCATCTTGTTGGTGGACATCCTACGCTGCGCTTGCCGGTCCTCGGCCTCCACTCGAGAACTTTTCGGCCCCATCGGCTATCTGTTCTGCGAGCTACATTGCTTGACCATTGCCACTTCAACGAGCTAATTCGCTTGACTATGTCGATGATATGACCCGAGTTCTTCTACGTGTCTCTTCATTTCTGATTCGATAAATAAACCCTAAACATAGCCCTCGACGAGCTATGGAGAGCTCGTCAAGCTCGTTGAGCGACTCTGAGCTTATTCATGAGGCCAATCGTGAATGACCACGTCTCGGTTTTATATGTCATCACTGGTAACACTCACTGACTGTAGACTTTCGTCTTAAGGCACTGAGGAATTTTGGACGAAAAGACATTGGGTAGTTTCCCAAACGCTGCCCATCTGAGTTGGATTCATCAATTGACCTCTTTCTCGAAGTTAGACCTACGTAATTGGTCAGTTTGTCCTAGGTATACATACGCGTCCATAACTTCGAGAGCCGAGTTCTCAACCATAACTGGAGCAGGCACAAGATGGACATTCGACATAACTTTCGTCTTATCCTTGTTTATTTTAAGGTAGGGCCCATTGGGAGACTCTATTGAGGCCTTTGAGCATCGTGCCAAGTTCCTCCATGACCACAATATCGTCGGCAAACCGAAGGTGAGTCATGTATTCGCCGTTAATGTTGATGCCTAGTCCTTTCCATTCTGAGAGCTTGAAGGCATCTTCCAAAGCGGTCGTAAACAGTTTCGGAGAAATCACGTCTCCCTGTCTTACGCCTCTTTTTAAAGGAATATCCTTCGAATTCTGTTTCTGTACTCGAACTGACATAGTGGCGTTTCTGTACAAAGACTTTAACACTTCGATATACTGATAGTCAATTCGGCATCGTTGGAGATACTTAAATACCGCCCATGTTTCGATCGAATCGAAGGCTTTCTCATAGTCCACAAACGCGAGACTCAGCTGATGCCCATCTACCGAAGGCATTTCTTAGCAGATTCTTACTGCATCCTCGGGCAAGAGAGGAGGGATAACATTCTACACTATATAGATTACACTGGCACTATACCTCTATAGAGCGTGGCAAGGCCATTTTTAAGGACCGGCTCCGGTGCTTATTTATGATACATTACACACTATATATCAATTTTTTTATCTTTATTTACATAAACAGTATACAAATGGTTATATCTATTGGCAGGTGCCAACCAAAAAGGTCTTAAACGGTAAGACATGCATGTTAACGTACTATTTTGGTAAATTTTCTATTGATGATATGAAATAAAACATACCTTCACCAAAAATGGTATTATGTCTGGTAAGTCAGTTTGAAAGTGAATACGTGGCATATACACTTCGCATCTTTGAAGAACAAGAGAATTCAAAATGGTGTCGATAGTGCCTGGTTGAAGTTTGTCTATCAATGACTTTAATCCTGTCTTCTCCTTTGGAATGCATATTAACAAATTGTTTTCTCCTCCTTTGTACGGCAGAAGAATACACTGAAAATAAGATTAGATTTAGATTTCGACGACCTCCGTGATACGGTTGATTTTAGGCAACAGATTGGCGATATTACCAAAACGATGTCGACTGCGATTCTTCAGGAGGAATGTATGTATAGAGATATGTATATTCAACAAAAAAAAATACTTTTTAGTATTCAATCTAATAGGTTTCCATTATTACAAGCTTTGCTTTGGATTGGAACTAGATAAAGCTGTGTGTAGTGTCTACTAATTTTTAACATATAATAATTTCGATGGTCATCAATGTTCTTCATATCAATTTAACTTCATTTCTGAAAGCAAATGCTTATGTTGCTGAAAATTATAAAATCACTATTTCTCTGCCTATAATATTTGATGACTTTCCTCTATTCTTCATGGATCATCATCAGAACTGGGACGTGGATTTAGAAAAAAAATTAATCTGGAAGTGTACCCTAACAAATACAAGAATCATTTTCTAGAGGTAAATCGGTGCTTAAACGACAGACTTCTGTGCTAACTAAAATTCAAGTCATTTCAGACGACTTGATGTTAAACAACTTAAAAATAAGGAGGAGAATAGTTATATTAATAATTAGTTACATTACCTGTGCGCCAAGATCTTCACTGTCTAAGTATTTTAAGCTGGTAGGCTTCAGGTGCATAGTTTCCAAAAGTACAGTGTCATTATCGTTTTTGTAAAAATCTCTAGGCTGTGTTGCTTTGGGATTAAACTGATATTTCCAATTCCCCTGAAAGTATATTTCAAATAGAATCACTAGTTGTGAATACAAAATAATTACCGCATTGATTGCATTGTTATGATCTGCTTGTTAAGTTAACAAAATATATCATGTGGTTTAATGTTAGGTATTTTGTATTTACTTAATATCTTACCAAGAAATATATACAGTTCAACAAGGCTACCCTAGTGTTAGCACTTAACATGTTTTTATTCACAAGCTCTTTAATTATGCCATTTGTTTTATTGGATACCTGAAAAACAGAAAGGTTAGTTTTACTTTAAATAGGAATCCAATTGCTATTTTCATAATTTTAAACTGATTAACGGGACTTTGTCGCGTAACTACCTTCTTTTATTAATTCCCGACGTTTCATTATTTCAGTCCACCCGTGCCCACGAGGGCAGCAGGGCACTCGAAACGTCGGGAAATAATAAAATGAGGTAATTACGCGATAAAGTCCCGTTAATCAGTTTAAAATTATGTCTACAGATAGCGAAAGTTTACAAAGTGCTATTTTCATATTTTACAAAGCCACACCACACTCATCATCTTCAAAACCTAATCCTCTATTTCAGTTCGATTGACTTTTAATATTTAAGCTGCAGCCAAACCTGCAACGCGCGCAAAGCGTGATGTAAAGCGGGAGCGTCTACTACGCAAAATTAAACGTGTACACCCGCGAATCGCGAATTTGTCTCGCTCTGACGACGCGGTCGTCTTGCATTGTAGTCGCGTAGGTGTGCATGGCTCCATAAGATAGTCGTGGGAAGCGTCCGTCACACGGTTGACGCTACCGCTTTCGCTGACGCGCAGGTTTGACCGGAGCCTTATTTAGTTTTACTGCCAGTTATGTAGAAATAGAAAAATAAATCATTAATTTTCACCATAATTTACAAGTAAGAAACAAACTATAAAGTAACCAACCCAATCATTGATTGTGTCAGCCGCTTTTGCATTGTCACTGAAGTCAATATTTTGAGCTTCGGACCCTATGGTCGTTGCATCTTGTTTGAATTGCTTAGTTACAGTGTATTTATTATTAACATATATTTTGTTTGCTAATGTCAATGTAACGTTTTTCTGACCATTTAACTTCTCCAAAACTTCAGCGATGCTTGTGAGGATCTGAAATATAATATACCAAACAAAAATTAATAACACAATAAAAATAAACTTGTAAGGAGTTAAATAAAGAGCTTTGCAAATACCAATAAAGTCGTTACCGTTTGTTAACCTTATGAAAGAGAATAACTAATATTTTTTTAATACTTTTGATTTAGCCAATACGTCCAAAGATTTAAATCGCTAGATATGCCCTTACCGTAATGAGACCGTGCCGTTTTGTTTCCACACGAAATGAAATAGCTCTATAATTTGGAATCTCGTTGGTCTCTGCGACACAGTTTTTTTTAACTTTTGCGGATATCATCGTTTTTCATTATTTTTCTGTATTCTAACGTGTTTTTGATCCAATAAATGATTTTGATTTAATTGATTTAATCAGTGTTAGCCAGATGTGTGTGTTTTTTTTCACCAAAGCTCGTGCAATATGATTGCACATTATATAGTAACAATAATAGTTTGCTACGCGTGACGCACGCGCGCTGGTGCGTGCGTCGGCGTCGTCATTATTGTTAACACACATATATAAATATAGACAATGCCATTTATGGTATCAGGGCGCATATAACGATTAAAATCTTTGAGTACGACGCCACTAGACGCCATTTAATCGGGGCGCGCGAAAAACGTACACTATCAGTTGTATCATTAAACCTATACCTACGTAGAACGTCGATGAACATTATAACTTTCAGATAAAAATAAAATACCTCGTCCTTGTTATTAAGGTTCTCTATATGAAGCAATTGTTCAAGAGACACGCCGATGGCAGCAAGCGCTATCTGAGCCAACACGATCAGGATGGATAATGCGGAGAACATAAAGTTCTTTCCTGGTCGATCTTCAACTAGATACTGTAAAAACAAATTTACATAACATTTTATATCTTATAATAAAATATTAATTGAAGTTTTTAACAAAAAAACGACATCAATTAAGAAAAGGGTTTGTTGTGGTAAATACATACATAATCATACCTACATAGAAAAATTAACAGATCTGGGACAAATTTGTTATTACAAACTCTTGTCCCGTGGCGGGATTCGAACCCGCAACCTCCTGCGCAGTCGGCTATGAGACCAGCTGAGCCACGGAGGCAGTCAAAAAATGTTGGTTCGTACCTTCATATACTCAATGGTCAAGTCAACGTTTCCTTGCTCAAAATTTGCAAGAGCAGCTGTACTATTTACTGTTGGTTTGGGTGTAGTTGACGTTGTAATTTTTCCTAAAAAAGATATTTGTATATATTTTCATAATATTAAACTGAAAAACGGGACTTTATCCAGTACCTATCTACCCCACCACGAGGACCAAAATGCCTGCAATGCACTCGGGAAATAATCTTCTTTTTTTCTTCTTTAGTCCGGTTTCCTCCATTGTGGAAAATCATCGTGGCTTGACATCATTTAAAGGATATAATACGTTTTACACCATATACCTAACATAATAGTCAAGTCATTCATCAGTTCTCGGTGTCAGTTGTCAGTCGTCAGTCTCTCAAACAAACGTTGTTCATGTAGAAGGGCCTCTAAATGGTCTACGAAACGTCACCAAGATGATAATAAGTTTGGTATGTGGTAAAAGCCGTATTATATTCATTAAATAGGTACGCCTCTTTATGCTTCCTCCATTTATCTCGATTTTTCGCTATGCGCATCCAGGTACTGCCAGCAATCTGGGTGATGTCGTCTGTCCAGCGCATAAGCTGCCTCTCTACTTGCCTTATACGATTCTAGATCTCTACTCGGTAATTTTACTGGTCCATCGTGTCCTTTGGGTCATGTGGCCCGCCTAAATCCTGCTTAACCTGACCACCGCGACTGCTATACTTATCAGTGACTCTAGTGCGTTCCCTGATGATTGTGTTTGAAAATAATAAAATATATGATTAGGTACTCCCGTTAAATAGTTTAAAATCACGCACAGTGAGATGTCAAATAACTCGAATCAAATGGAAACGCTATTTTTTAACAACATATACCCAAATTAAACCGTAAGCATAAATTGATCGTAAGTTATCAGCAATATTCTATTAAATAAGTTTCAGGATTATCTACAGAACTTGGCGTCATTTAGATCTCAATTCTTTTGTGGGCGAAGTCAACAACCACGACATTCTTAATATTGAACTTGGCTACCATTTTCACATTTATGTTTTTGATAGCATAGCATTACTTTTTGTAAAAAAACTAGCAGGCGCTTGCCAAGCGTGGTAAAAAAAATGTAATTCGCCATTTTGTGGTAGCGGCCATCTTGGTTTTACAATGATACTGAACATGCATAATTGTTTGGTCATCCGAACTAAACATGTGTCCCAAATTACAGATCAAACGGTCAACAGAAAGGAGTAAAATTGTAATTCCCAAACAGGATTGTATATTATAAGCCGAAGTGTCGAAAATAATAAAAAAATAATGTCGAAGATACGCTCAAGCCTGCTTTGCAGAAAGAGTCCAATACGGCGGGGGCTCTGTACACGTATGGGCTGGCATCTCTTAGGAAGGTCGCATACAGTTAGTGGCCATAGAAAATGGCACTCTGATCGGGGTGAAATATGTTCAAGAGATCCTTAATGTTATTAAGGATCATATCTGGTAAATATGGGCGATGGATCAGTTCTAATGCGCAAGATATCGACCGGCCACACACCGCTCAGGTCATACAAGAGTACATTCAGAAGGTTGGTATCAACTTGATGGCCTGGCCATCAAGAAGTCTTGACCTGAACCAGATCGAACACGCTTGGGATGAGTTCGGAAGGCTGGTCAGACGACGCAGACGACCTCCTGACACCCTCAATGATCTTAAACCAGCCCTGATGGAAGAATGGGGGAATATCCCCCAACATCGTATCTGAAACCTCGTCTTCAGTATGCCAAACAGACTCGAAGCTGTGATCAGAACCAGAGGAGGCAACACCAGTTATTAAAAATGTGATTTTAAGACTACAAACACCTTTATCAGGTTTTTTTATTGTTGCCATTCTGTGAAAATGGCTACTTTTTGTTTTTATGTTTCATTTATGTTAAAATATTAAGTTAAGTAAAATAAACTTGTATTCAAAAAATCTTTTTAACTGTTCTATGTTGTTTTTATTTCAAGTCTCTAAGTTTAATAGTTCCGGATAAAATTGAATATAAAAACTGTTATACCTTCTTTTGCAGGCCAGTGTATCTCCGTATTATATAAGATACCTGCATGATTTTTTTTACTGTTTAATGAGCGTAGGTACCTAATTGCCTTATTTTATTATTTCGACGTATCGGATCGAGTCAGGCCTACTCTTGAACGCAAATTGCGATGAATCGTAACCAAGCTAAACTAACTCTTATGGCCAATACGTAAAGATTGCCATTCTGACGATAATACCGTAATCGTTTTCTAGAGTAGGCGCTCGATTTAAACAGCTTAAAATCATGTATCTTAATATAATATGGACAGTGAGATGTGAAATAAAATGGAAACATTGTCTGATTTGCGTTATTTAACATCTTCGTATTATAATACGAGTATTAATATACTTACATGATTTTTAACTACTTAACGGGCGTTCCTAAAAACCTTATTATATTATTTACCGACGCTTCGAGAGCACAACAGCTCTCGTGGTCACGGGTTGACGGATGAACTGGATAAAGCTCCGTTTTACAGTTTACAATTATATATTTAAATTGCATAAGGTATACGAAATTATACTTACATGGTTCATTGTTTCAAAAGGAAAACATACCACCTTATCCAAGGTTAATATTGCATTATAGTTCAGGAACCAGAATGAAAACCAGGTGAAAATTAATTGTTTTTAATAGATGATTTAATTATTTATGATAGTTACAGATTATAAATGACATGCGTTGAACTGCTTAAACTATAATATTATTATAAAATTTTAATATTTGATTGACGCCAATAGGGTCTATCTTTTAATGATAAAGTTAGAGATATTCTCGGAACAGTGTTCTGCAACATTTTATGTGGTCAAAGTACAACAAATCATGTTATTTGGGAATTGATGTAATAAGAGTAAAAACTCATAATAGATTCTACAAATTTTATTGCAGTTCTAGAAACTGGATCTAATGAAAGTACAAACTCTCATTAGATCATACTAGACCTGCAAAACCAATTTAATAATATATTCGTAACTGATCCAAAAATGTTTTTTTCATATGACCACGGCACATACTTTGCAGGACACTAGAAAGCCAGGTTAATAAAAAAACTACTTACAACCAGGTTAAAAACTTAACTAATGATTTGATAAAATTATGAAAAAATATTTATGGAGAGTGTAAATGACCAATAAAGTGTTATTGTATTCTTAAGCATTAATTATTACACATTCTAAACGGGCCGTCCACGCCGAGAAGCAATGTTTCATTAATGAGTCGCAAGCATTACATCGCTGTAAGAGGTTCAAATTTTTCGAATCAATTCTAAAAATGCCATTAAAAACTATAAATGTAATTCGAGCGAGTCATTAATAAGCCATTACATCTCGGTGTATACAGCCCGTCTATAAGGGTAAGTCTGTGTATGTGTCTGATTAATTATGAAAAGTGTAGGAAGTGTGAATGAGTAAATAAAGTTTTTTTTGACGAAAATCATTCCCTCCTCCGTTGGGGCCATCAATAAATTGGATCACATGAATTTCATGAATTTTTGACCCTCCCCTTTTATCACATTTACGACAGAGTGTGACATCACTTATTTTAGAATTTCACATCTTGAAATTATGCAATTAAAACAGCAGTTTAAAAATAAAAATAAGTTTCATTTCCATTTAACATGTTCACTGCCAACGCGTTCAATGTTGTGCGATGGCTTATAAAAGTTATTAGGCCGAGTAAAATACCTATTTTTTCCAGAGATTGTTTTTATTTATTAGGCTTATTACTTAGCCACAAGTGCTTAAGTATATTAAAGTATATTTGTTTGTGTTTTTTTAAGGTCACAATTTTTGAAACCCCTCTCACCCTTTGTCAAACTTTGCGGCCTCCATCTTCCCCCTTAACGCCCCCTTGTAAGAATTAAGCTCTTAGTGAAAAGGTTTGCTGTTGTTAACATATGACGTAATATACGGACGGCCCCATTGATCATGATGTTACTTCGGCGGCATGACTCTATAGCTATGGCGCTAACCTGGACATTCGCTTATACTTATACAAACGTCATCATCATCTCTCGCATAGTTATCTTCACAGTAGCACCGTTCAACACATTGGATATTCTTTATAGGGCAGTTGTCTTTGCTCTGTGTATCGAGGTCGCAACACACGTTGTCACATTCCGGGCCACAAGAGAAATACTCGTGAGCGCCTGTGCATTTCACTGAAAATAATGGTAAATACTGAATCGTGGTCACTTGCATTGCAATTAAAAATATTCGTTCTGCTTCACACTTTTTCACGTGCTGA
This sequence comes from Pasiphila rectangulata, assembly GCA_963082625.1. Classification (NCBI taxonomy): domain Eukaryota; kingdom Metazoa; phylum Arthropoda; class Insecta; order Lepidoptera; family Geometridae; genus Pasiphila; species Pasiphila rectangulata. The sequence goes on from OY720240.1 coordinate 9,399,382, forward strand.
GGGACTGACGCAAATAATAAGGATGGAAAAGACTATTTCGTTTTTAGGTGGACCGAAATAAAATGATTACCAAGCGATTTCATTAATTTACTACGATTTTACCAGTATTTGTAATCATAACAAAATGAAGGAAAACACTGATATAGTAATTTCCATACGCGTTGAAAGAAAATTACAATACTAGTGTTTTCCTTTCATTCAAACAGAAAAATCTCCATTTTGTAAGTATCGACCTACTTGCATAAACAAAACATTGACATGTAGAATTCTACTATCGATTTGGTGTTAGGTTCGGTTAGTTATACTCTTTGATTGTGTCTGCTTTGTGGAATTCTTATTTGCGAACGTATTTTGTGTGTTTATTCTGTATAATTTCAAATATTTTCTGGATTTGCTATTTTATCGACTCCCAAGCGTGCTCAGTGAATAATTGTATTTTAGTTGATCACGAAAAACAGATAAATCCTACGCGTATTTTGTGTGAACTGTAATATTACGTGAGCATATTATACAGGGTGTATTATAACATGTGTACGGGGGTTTCAGCCCATGAAAACAAGTAGTTTTAGAACGAAAACAATTCGGGACTTCGTTTTATTTTCCTTGGGGTGGTTAGAAGTACCCCTTTTCGGCTTAGTACACATGTTATAATACACCTTGTATAGGTATTAAATCTTGATCCATGATTTGCCGGCTTACTGTGCAAATGAATATTATCCACCAATCGTTAGTATATATTTGCAGTACATACAGTTTTTAGAACGATTTTTTTTACAATTATAAGAATACAATGATCTTTAATTTTTTTTTTATTTTATTTCCATGATTACCAAATTGTAAGAATTAGGCTTTTATTGAAAAGGTTTGCTACTAAGAATACTCTTTCAGGGTTAAGCTCGCCTTTAAACATTACCATTGAATATAAAATGTTTTTTTAAGTTATTTGTGTACAATAAAAAGCCGTGGGGTGCCGGCAGTAGAATGTGCCAAGGGATCCTTCCGGAAGAGGGACAGCGGCGTCTTTCCGTGTATCAGCATCCCGTACTTCGCTCGCCAACCCGCCTGCAAATCGCGGCGAGTATGGCAACTACGCCTTTGTCCAGCAGTTGACAGCAGTCCTACGGATAAGATGAGATAGATATAATCAATTTATAAAAAAAACCTCAGAACTTACAGCAATTTTCCTTGCTAATGCATTCTCCATTCAAGTTTCTGTAGAAGCCATGTATACAGCGGCATTCTCCGACACAATCGCTCTCGTTGATCTTTGTTTTTATCAGCGGGCAGTGATATGTATGGTTCAGGCTCTCACAGGTCTGCGGCGGGCAGTTGGGTGGGCAGTTTACGAACACTTCGTTTGGTTTCTGGCATGGATCTGAAAAATGTCACGTAAGTGAGGTTTTGGCCAAGCATATGTTAAGAAAGGTATTTTGAAAGGAATAATAGGAATAAATTGACGTATATACACGTGCACGCTAGTCAAACACAGATATCAATATCCGCTCCGAGATTTTTAGCATTTTATCTAAGTCTTAGTCTTCTTCATCAGTTCCACTTAAACAAATCATGCTTAGTGAATGCAAATGTTTTATGCTGAAAATACCAAAATCACTAAACGTTAGGGTATCTTATGATATTTGATGAGTTCCTTCGATTTCTTAAGGATCATCTCTCAGATTTTACAATTATTATGACAACCGAGTTTTGAAGTGCGTTTCTAACCCAAAATTAAATCAATTTAGGTACATAAACGACGGAGTTCTAAGATAAAAAATAAGAACAATACAGACGACTTGAGAACCTACTTTTTATGACGGTTAAAATTATTTTATCTATTTTTATTTTATTTATTAACAAAATCCACAGCTCTTAATTAAAACAAATAAACTAATATGTATCACTGACAGCTAATAACTATGAAAATTATATTCTATCGGATGTCCGTTACTCGCTTGAGCTAGAACGTGTGAAATGAACAGTTTTTTTTCTAAACGTGCAATACATTTATATAATTTAATTTGAAGCTCTACTTACTAGGACATTTATCAATAGGGACGCACTTCCCCAAGGCGTCTCTGAGATACCCTTTGGTGCAAGTGCAGCCTCCTTTACATTCGAGAGGGTCTATGCAGATCTTGGGTCCGCCTAGCTGCGAACAGTTCCTCGGTGAGCAGCCTCCGTTGATGCAGATATCGTATACTTCGTTTTCGAGGCAAGTGGGCGCTAAAAGATATTTTGATTTTATTATTTATTCACAAATCATTCCACATAATTTTATTGTAAACTCATTAGAATACATTTCGTACTTAAAATAAATACAAAAACGAACATTCTACAGTAAAAGTAGTAGAACTTTTTGTGAAAGGTTCACCCGGGGAAGTACTACCGCCATACCTATTTCTGCCGCCAAGCAGTAATGTCTTCATTGCAGTGTTCCGGTTTGAAGGGCAAGGGGGCCGGTGAAATTACGGGCACATGAGACCTTACAACTCTGTCTCAGGGTGACGGGTGCAATGCAATGCAGCGTTGGTCACGTGCTTAGTGAACGTGATCGCTGCGGCATTGCAATTGCCGTAGAGGTAGAGGTTACCGCTTAACATCAGGTGGGCCTTCGGCTTGTCTCGTCATTTAGTAGTATAAAAAAAAAGTAAAAAACACCAAAACGGGAATGAGTCAAGTCACGGACTGCGAAGCAAGACTGAAGCGGTCGGGAGATGAATCTCCTTACTATACGTGCCTAGTCCAGGAGTACTCCCTATTGTATCTGACTCTTCATCCAACTGCCTAGCGAGAGCCTCTCAAGATGTTGATGGAGACTCTTCGCTATGAGTCCGGTAACGGAAACGACTATCGAAGCCTATATCGAAGACCAGACATAAAATTTATACTTGGATAGAGGACACTTAGAAGATCAAGATATTAGTCAGAGGAAAGAACAGGTCGACAAGAACGTCTGAAGCTAGCTCCTTCACCGTTAAAGCACGTGTTAAATATGCACATACATTTTTCATGACAGAAAAATCCATAGTTGACAGCCGGTATCGAACCCACGATCTTCTGATTGAAAGTCAGACGTACCTCTCGGCCAATACGGCTGAAGGGATGGTATAGGTGCTGGGCAAGCCTAAACCATGTCCCATGTCCCAGGCACTGCGGTGTCCCATAAAGCATAAATACCAGTTGCTGATAAATCACCTACAATAGATGCAAAGGCCTAACTTTATCTTTAGAGGAACCAAAAATGGTTCACCAAATACCCCTTTATTAACTCTTTATTCGGCTTTTCTGTTTATCTAATGAATAACTACACAATATTTCAGGATTGAAAAATCCGTCATTTATTGTTAATTTTGTGTTTATATAATCTTTATCTCCAGATATCTCAGTAACGTGACATTTAAGAGCGTTACATGATTAAACATTTTTGTTCCTACCTTAGGTATCATTAGGCGTCATAATTTTGAAAAAAAAAGTTATTAACTCCTTGTGTAACTAGACTTCATACAAAAATGTTCGTTGCCCTTATTTATATATATAAAATTCAAAGTCCTGATTGACTTCAAAAATATTTGAAAAAGCTATGACTAATCGCGTATATAACTTTCTAGAAAAAAATAAGGTTTTTGACACTAATCAGTATGATTTTAGAAAAGAATGTTCTACAACGCTCGCTGTATATAAATACGTACAAAATATTTATAACCATTTAAATAAACGTAAATATGCAATAGGAATCTTCCTTGACATGACCAAAGCATATGACAAAGTTTCGCATCAAATCTTATTACAAAGGTTATACCACGTAGGGATAAGAGGACCCGCAATAAACTGGTTCCAATCTTATCTACAAAATAGGAATCAATATGTACAAGTAGATTACCTAGACGAAAATAACAGCGAAATGTGTTATATTAATTCTGATCTAAAAACTATAAATACGTCTATTCCACAAGGAAGTGTGATCGGATGTCTTATGTTTTTAATTTATATAAACAACTTACCAAAAGCGATTAACACACAATGCGTACTTTTTGCGGACGACGTGTCACTACTGTTTGAAAGGTCGCAGGGCACTGACTTTGATCAAATAATAACAACTTTCGAGTCCACCAAACAATGGCTCAGCGATTGCAATCTCGAAATTAACCACGCCAAGACAAAAATAGTGCAATTTAAGACTTGTCAAAGGAGACCTTTAGACCTAGGTAATCTAACAACTACCCTGAATATTAAAGAATCCCGTGAGTTCAAACTGTTAGGCCTAACATTAGACATGCATCTTAATTGGAAGAAACACATTGAAAACCTTTTACTAAAACTGTCAAGATTCACATACGCCCTAAGCATCTTAAAATGCAATACAAATTACCAAACAGCCCTCTCAGCTTATTACGCTAACGCTTACTCTTGGTTCAACTTTTCCATTATTTTATGGGGGGATAGTGTAAATTTCAACGATGTGTTTATTAAGCAAAAGAAACTTGTAAGAATACTAGTAAACATCAAACAGAGACAAAGCTGTAGACCCTACTTTAAAAATATGAAGATATTGACATTACCTTGCATTTATATAATGCAAATGACCCTATTCGTAAGAAAATACAGAAGTTTCTTTATATCCCACGCGGAAAATAATGAAAAATATAATAGACGATATAAAGATAAGCTCTTACAACCCTCAACCACCCTAAAAACATTTGCCCACAGTCCACACGTAAGACTTATAAATGTATACAATAAAATCCCCAATGTCATCAAAAATCAAACAAAAGATTTAGGCTTTCGTAGGAAACTTAAAGAATTTCTTATATCTAAATCCTACTACTCAGTTGATGAATTTTTACATGACAAATTAACCTAAATATTAATATTCATTTAAATTATTGCATTATTCACATTGACATTAAGTAAATCTGTTTTCTGTAATTATCGAGATATTGTTGACATTGTATTATTACTTGACATTTAATTATCTTTTCTGACATACCTCCTAAATATTGTTTTGCATTGTAGCTCTGTAGTTATGTGTAACATTAGTCACCATTGACATTGGAATTATCGAAAAATTCATTATATTGACTTGAATTTGTAAGTATGTACCAACTTGACCTTATTTGAATTCGATCTTATGTGATTTTATTTACTTACCTAATTTTAGACATCTATTGACATGAACACAAATTAATTATACTATACTTTTTTCTTTTTCTAATAATTTTTCTTAATTAAATTGCATGAAAACATAAATCGAACTCAAATTTGCAGCGCCCTAACAGGGTTCATGTAATTACTTATAATATGTATTGCTTAGACCTAATACAAACCTGTACATGATGCAATAAATAAATACAAATACAATACAATACTCACTGACTGACTGACTGACTGACTGATATATCAACGAACAGCCTAAACCACTAGACCTAAAGACTTAAAATTTGGCACACATGTACCTTGAGTATCTTAGAGGTGCACTAAGAAGGGATTTTTAGAAATTACCACGGGATAGGGAATAAATGAGATTTTTATTTTCGAATCAAAGTGGCTCTGCGTGAAAAAGGGGATTTCCACGCGGACAAAGTCGCGGGCAAAAGCTAGTAGCTACATAATATAGTCCCACTACTCTACTAACATATACAAATATCTTAATAACAATGAACTATGAAATCAGAAACCTAAAACTTAGAACAAGGAGTTTAAACCAAGAATGGATAACTGGATCCTGCATTACCTGAAAGTTCTTATTTTGGAAATATACGTTTATATTTATTTTTCATTCATACAAAATATCTGGGTGTGCCCAGAGGATATTATATCAACAGTTCATATTATTTATCTGGATATCGTTTATTATATTTTAAAGCTCTTACCAGCAACTCAATTGAATATAATTTTAAAAAGGACTTAGGTTCGCTTCAACCCATAACTGTTTACACCCAAATAATATTGCCAACGTATTCATAAATACCTGACTGAAGGGAAAAGGGACTTATCACGTACTCTTAAAATATGGAAAGGTTGACGTTGATTTAGTTATGAAAGTTGCCTTTGTGAAGTGAATACAGGAAAATGAAAAAGGTATTGTTACAGCTCACGAAACTCATGGCAATTACTGTATTTTCTTTCATCTTCTGGATTTTTACGATGCATAAGCTCATAGTTTAATTTACTACAGTTGCTTGTCGCTCTAAACCTGTCCAGAAGATGCAAAAAAGTGATAAGCACCACTGAGACGTCACCTTGTGTCTCTGACGTCACATGGGGCCTTATTCACAACTATATAGCTGTCCCGGTGAACTTCTTACCACCTCAGAATCAACTACTTTTTACTACTTTACAACTACTCTACAACAACTCTGCAGCTACTCTAAAACCAATCTAAATATAACTACTCTACAACTACACTACAACTACTCTACAACTACTTTACTACCACTATACTACTTCTAACAACTGCTATTACTTACTTATTCTCTACAATTACTAACTACTACTACTTACTACATCCTACTACCACTTTCTACTCCTATCACTACTAACTACTACTACCTAAATACATTATCTAAAAATATAAACAGATCGAGTTCTCAAGTTATAAATTACTAGGTGTTCCGTACGACCTTTTTCGTACTTCGTATCTCACCTACTACAACCACTGCCTTTAACTACCTATATATAGCCTTCCTAGATAAATGGGCTATCTAACATTGAAATAATTTTTCAAATCGGACCAGTAAGTAGTTCCTGAGATTAGCGCGTTCAAGCAAACAAACAAACAAACTCTTCAGCTTTATACCTCTAATATTATATATATAGTATAGATGTAATCAACCCGACTTTGTTTTATTTATGTAGATAAAACAACGTCAGGTTATTTACTACAAGTATGTACATCACTCGAGAACCGACTTCAATGATATTAGAATTTTTTGGATTCGTCTGTATCCGAAATACCTCGTTACGTATAGGGTATTTAACATTGCAAAAGCTTGTATTATAGGTAAATTAATTTTCTCATAAGCACATTTTTTATGGATGACATGTTTTCGTTGTCAAATGTTTATAGGTGCGTTTAGAAAAAATATTTTGATACTTAAATTAGGATCACTCTCAGTTGATCCAGTCACCAGTCCAGTCTCACTAGATCCAGTTTTTAGAACAGTAATAAATAATGGATATAGTTTTTAATTGTTTGTACTCTCAGTAGGTCCAGTTTCGAAATTTACAAAAAAATCACTGTATGTTAATTCGATTATAACTTGAATATTCAGGTCAAGTCATCAAGCAGTTGATATTTGTTATTAATTGAGTAGTAGTATTTGTAGTTGTTAGTAGTTATAGGAGTAGAGTACTTTTTAGTTGCAGTAGTAGAGTAGTTAGTAGTTGTAGCAGTAGAGTAGTTTTTTAGCTGTAAGTAGTTGTAATAGTAGAGTAGTTAGTATTTGTAGTAGTAGTGTAGTTAGAAGTTTTAGTAGCAGATTAGTAAGTATTTGTAGTAGTAGAGTAGTTAGTAGTTGTAGTAGTAAAATAGCAGTTGTGGTAGTAGAGTAGTAGTTCAAAAAAATTGGTAGTGATTCTGAGGCAATACAAAGTGTGCCGAGACAGCTAGTTTGTAATAAATAAAATATATAAATAAAATAAAAATAAATAATGCTGGACAATTCACAGAGGATCATCTAGCCTCAAGCTAAGCAGAGCTTGTGTTATGGGTTCTAGATGACTGATATACTTAATACATTATATATATAGTCCTCCTCATCGATTTCGATGACGGCGACCTTTACTTTACTTTCTATAATGAGCTCTAATATGGCTGGCCAGACCAAACTTGGTTTTAAAAAACTCTACAGCAGGAGTGACAGTAGAGCTGACCAGCGTCATTGTAGGTGTATATGTAGGAGGGCTTGGGTCTATCTTTGCGTAGTCGGCGTTTGGTGTCTAGCTCGTGAAGGCGATTGTCTTCAAAGGCTTTTACTTTATTATAGATAGTGCTTCGCCAAGATGACCGCTGTGAAGCAAGCTCCTCCCAACATTCCGGGTCAATATTACAAGCGTTAAGATGTCGCTTAAACACGTCCTTGTACCGCAGATGCTGACCGCCGTGGTTTCGCTTACCGTCAGCCATCTCCGATTAGAAAACTGCTTTAGGTAACCGGCGGTCATCCATGCGCAGAACGTGTCCACACCATCTAAGTTGCCGTTGCATCAACAAAGCCTCTATACCGTACATTCCGGAGCGGCGCAAAACCTCAGAGTTGGGGATATAATCCTGCCACTTGATCTTTAATTCTTTTATATGGTGCTGAGACATGGTGCCTTTACAAACCAGACATCAAAAAACTCGAAACGTATCATCTTAGGTGTCTTAGATCAATACATTATACCTACTACATAGATAGATATAAAAAAAATAATAAATTTTTATATATAGAAAAATATCCAGAACACCCTGAACAAATATCTGCTGATCGTACAGACATTTGTCCCGAGGTGGGAATCTAACCCGTAACCTCTTGCCTCGCAGGCGGACCTTTGCCCGCTGTGCCACATAGATCGTCGAATATAATGTTAGTTTGCTTTATTGTTATTTTTCTTTTCAATTTCATTTATTTTTTTCTTTAAAACTGTGTATCATATTTTTGTTTGACGTATCGCTCGCCAACCGACACGATTCAAAGTCAAAGTCAATAAGTGTTTATTCAATAAAGCAAAATGCTACTTAGAATAGTCAATTTACATAAGAAGAACAAGACACATTTAAATTTAATATAGCACATAACTGAATTCGTTCGCTTCAGATTACTTTTTTCCAAGTAAGGGAAAGAAACGAACAAGAAACCTCACTCTCTCACTACTATGCATTCTTAGACAGACATTGTATTATTATTATTATTATTATTATTATTATTATATTATGCTTAATTTAATGTTCGCAAGAATATGGGATACTTTGGACATTGCAAAATGACATTTTTTTTCTTATCGTGGTCGAACCGAGCAACACTCCGCCAAGGGTAAATATAATTCAAATAATCATCTATGGAATAATAAGCTTTTTCCATGAGATTTTGTTTTATAAAAAGCTTAAACCTATGAATCGATAGTTTAGTCGCCTCAGATGGAAGCTTATTAAAGAAGCGCACACAGTTTTCCATAAATGATTCATTTACTTTCTGGAGTCTAAATTTAGGAGTGCCCAACATTATGTTTGTAGGATATTCTTTTACATTTGGTAAAGAAAATTTAAAATATTTTGTCTTTTTAGCATTATGCACCAGGTTGTTTGCAGTAAACCAATCGTGCACTTGTGATAGCGAATTATTTACGTCGTCGTAATTGACTTTATTCCTATCAAATTTAAAAATTAACGAAGTATCGTCGGCAAATAAAACGATATCACACATGTTTTTAACAAAGAACGGGAGATCATTTTATATATCGAAAACAACAAAGGCCCTAAAATAGATCCTTGTGACATGCCTAATTAAATTCTTGATCCCAGTGATCTCTGATTGGTGGAGACCACTCGTTTCTAGTATTAAAAAGCCATTTGATTTGTAAGCGACTCCGTCAGAATACCAGCGCGACTCTTCTTGCTCCTGCGCAGCATTAAGCCGAGACAGAAACTTTTAACTCAGCAGTGAGCTTAGCGTAAATATATTTTTTTTGCTAAACTGTTGTTACTACTTAACATTTTTCTTTGTATGTTTTGTCTTCCTTTGTGTGCTGTATATTTGAGTTGTCAATAAATTATCTTTGTTCATTCATTCAAAAGTTGAGTTCATATTCAAGGTCTTAGCTTAAAAAAATAATTATTTAGCATACTTACTGCAATCACAGGACAGCACACATTTTTTGGTATTTTCATCCCAATAAAATCCATCTTTACAATCACATGCATTGGGGAAACAGATCCTGGGGCATGGTCTGGGATGGTTCTTGAGGTCGCTACATCTCTTTAGACAGTTGACTCCACAGCCCGATTGGGCATTGTCATCTCCACCGCAGGTACCTGTCAAATATTCGAATCATTTGGAGTGGAATTAAATCATCTAGGTCAGTCTTAGAACATAAACTTTAAAAACAAACGTGAGGTTAACTATTCTGTTTAAAAATCCGGGATAACTCATGTACTCATTTTAAGTCGGATATCGTGCCGAAAAGTTAGTTTAGATTTTCGCGATTAATTGGTTTTCTTTTTAAGTCATATTTTTTAAATTAATAGTTTATCTAACGTTAGTTTTGAAAGTTAAAACATAACAAATTTATTTTGGATAAACTATTTACATTATTTTTTATGAAAAAGGGCCAAGGAAAACTATAACGGCAGTTTTAAGTTTTAGATAAATTGTCGCTTAAATAACTGATACGGATAACCAAATATACTGGAATACCTTAAACCAAAAACTCAATGAATACCTGTTAATATGATTAGCTGAACGTTATAAAACTCACACCAACTTGTAACAACAGGTCTATGGCTGTCTAACATAGCACGTAATTTATTTACAGTGTAGTTTGTTGCAGCGTGATGCGAAGAATAGTCAAATAGAGTCGCTGAAATTATCGACAACTTTAAAAGGCAAACGCATTATGTTTTCCTAAGTTTCCATATTTTTGTACCTTTACGTTTTGTTGTCTTTTCTTCTTAAGAAGGTTTTTTTTTCCTGAGATACATATATTCAAGGTGTAGGTACTATAGATGAGTCAATAAAGTTCGTCAAGTCGCGGGAAATAGATGGCATCGGCTTATATGTTGGACGTTCAAAAAGTCCTACACCAGTGGATTAGATACAAGTAACTATGGACCTTCCCTTTCCTTAAAACATGTCCTTACCATCCGAAGTACGAAAGGTAGGTTGATATTATCTCGGTTGATTGTACCTAAGAACTCATGGATGCCTTGAGAATCAATGTATGGAGTTTTATTTTTCAAGAACAAAGTATTTGGATGGCGTGGTAATAAGCCGATGATGATGTGTTAGAGATAGATTATGATAGATGATAGATGATGTGATAGACACATACCACATTCCCTAAGGGTCACACAGTCGCCGTCATCATTCTCTACATATCCTTCTTTGCATCTACAACCTTTTTCGCAAGCTGGTGGATCTGTGCAGTTCAACGGGAATCCTACTTCACAACAGGTTCTGGGTCTGCAGCTTGGGTTGAAGCAGTCGTCGTAAACTTGATTATCGTCAGGACAAATATTAGCTGTGAAATATCATTATGTTATGTAGTTTACAGTGCAGTGGAGACAATATTTGACGAAAGTAGTATTCAGTAAAAATATCATTATAAATTATATTACCTATACTTAAAAAAACAATCTGAAACACCGGTTTTATCCCTTACAGGTGCAGAGACCATGACCGTAAATAGTATTTGTGCGCCGATGAACGTAAAACAATAAATTTTTTTAAGTGGCTAGGCAACAAAGTTAGCTGGGGTTTTTTTTAATCTATAACTTGTATGAAATATTTTTATAATTATAACATTAATTATAACATAAACACTACTCCACTCCAAAGAAAACTTGTTAAATTTGTGCGTTTGAATGGGTAGCATGCGCGTGGTTTCGTGTGTGTGCGTGTGATGTGTGTGTGTGTGTGAGTGTGTGTGTATGTATGTGTATGTATGTGTGTGTATGTATGTGTGTGTGTGTGTGTTAGAGAGAGAGAAAGAGAGTTAACTATAACATCATTGCCTGCGCAATACACACTTTTTCGTCGTAGCTCTTGGTCATTAACTATTCTATGAGAGTTTTTTCATGCCATCGGATAAATATGAAGTGGTTTGGTAATTTTATTATATATGAGTAATGATTATCTATTATATTGTCTTATATAACAGCATGTATTATACAGTCCACTCTCTTTAATTTCTACCTGAGACTCCGACATAACAATTCCGTGTATGTAGTTAAATACTTACGACATTCAGACGCCAACACGCACTTATTTATAGATTTGTCGTAGTAGTATCCGGGCCTGCAATCGCATGCATTTTCCTTGCATAATGTAATACATGCACCAGGTTCTTTACCGAGGTCATCACAGTTTTTGTTACAATTGATTCCACATCCCGATTGGGCGTTACTGTCACCTCCACACGAAGCTACAACGTAATATAGGTAAGAGTATAGCCATGGTTTTGTTTTATCTAAATAACAAATTCAAATGTGGTTTTCCAGATAAAAAAATATAAGGAAAACAATGTTTTTTAAAAAGTATTTTAAATAAAAAATATAATAAAATTGATATTTATAAAGGACATTGGCGTCTATGATCAGTAAGATCAGGGAAAATCCCCACCGATGAAAAATTCGTCTGTGGCATCCGTCTTACAAACCGTAAAAACTTAAAATTATCTATTATAAATAACTTAGTAACCTGTAACTGACCCGACGTTCGGCCTGTGGGGCCGCTTAATAAAATAGTAATGAATACTTTTATGTCAATAAACGAAATCTTAGTAAAGTGCCGCTTTCGTGGTCACGGGAGGACTGTTTTAATTTTGTAAACAGAAGGCAAAAGTTCATCCATTTAATCCAAAATTTAGGATTTAGTGTAATAGGATAAAAATATAAAAAATTATGAAAATAGCATTTGGACTTTGGGACAGGAAAAAATAAAGATCCCGTGGTACGCCCACCCCTGGCAGTAGTAAATGCTGTAGTCTTTAGTGTTATTTTAAGTGAACGCGTAAGCAGTCAAGAGTCAACAAACAAATTCTTGTCTAAATACTTTAATGATTCTATGTACAATCTGACGTTACTCACGACAATCCTCTTTAAGAATGCAATTTCCATTCTTATCCATAACATATCCATCGATGCAGGCACACCCAGGTTTCACCGGGCATTTGCCATTATCAGGGATATCAGGGTCTGTCAGGGGAAATCCAAGATCACTGCACGTTTGTGGGCCGGTCTCCCACGGCGGACACTTCACATGTCTTTCCAATTTACCGCATTGAGGTTCTGTAAAGTTTAAATCAGCTCTGTACCCAGTAATTAGGGATTCAATTCGTGCGAGCGTTCGCCGTGAGCGCTATGAATAAAATTTTGTACAGTATTGCGACAAAGTGCAAAAATATCTTTGATTACTGCAGGCCTTCTGATGGGCAGAAACAGCGTTGGACAGAATAGCTTGGCGGTTTTTGGAGGCCACAATCCACTTCGGGCGCCAACGCGGAAATTAAGTTGTGTTCTTAGTTAAGCGTTTCACCGTCAAAATGGTATTAAGTCCAACTAATCCAACCATGGTTGCGCCTGGTAGAGATCGCTCTTTATAGCACCGCCGATTGTCAATTCATATTTAGTGTTTCTTTATTTGCTAAAATTTATATTTATATGTTTTACGGTGTGCAATAAAGCATTTTCTCTCTGTTTCTGCTCAAATTGTACCACCTACCTTTACATTTCTTGATAGGAATACACGTGCCGTTCTTTGCGCGAGCATAATCGCTTTCGCAGTAGCACATTTCGTTGCACTTTATGTTAACGATGTGGCAACTTGTTTGGTTCTGTTTGTGCATATCCTTACAGTAGTTGTCGCAAGCTCCGCCACAAGAGAAGTACTCGTGTGGGCCCATGCACTGTCCTTTAAGTAACAAAATAGTATGTTTTAAGTTAAATGGTTATATTAGAAAAAAGGTTAAAATGATATGGATAATGTACTAAAAGCTAAAATACGTAGGTCCTAGGTAGCAGTCATCACACCCTCTCCTCATCAATCTAGGGAATTGATCAGACGCAAAAATAAAACCGTGGGGGGGTAGCATTATGCGAGAAAATAAATTCATAATGCTGTACACAACACCCAACACCATCTAGTCCCAAACTAAGTAAATCTTTTACTGTGAAAAGAAGATGTATGATAGAATACTTAAAAACATTTTTTTTATCATAAATACATAGAATAATACCCAGAAACAGAAAAGTAACTGTAGAACAATCGAAAACATTTGTCCTGTGGCGTGAAATGAACCCGCTACCTCATGCGTATCAGTCAGCTATAGACCAATAGTTGACTGATACACAGAGGCAGTCAGAGTAAATTTATTTATTTATTTATTGATTAAGGCACACAATACACGATACAAGATTAACAACACAAGTAATAAAAAATAAGGTTTAGACCTAGCTTGTAGCATAACTTTTGTGCGCACTGCAAAAACAGCATGGCAGTGTCAAAAAAGTGGACATTATATGCTAAATAGTTCAAGAACATAAATAGTTGACAACAATTAAGAGTTTACATAAAAAAGAAAAAGATAATACAATTATGAGAAAAAATTATAAAAATAAAATAAAAAATATACCTACCTACCTAATCAATTGACACAGAGGCTACCTGCACACTACCTACACTGCATTTAGACAAAAACATTATAATACACAGATATACAAATAAAACCAAAGCCATAACTCTAAAAAGACGAAAAGAGATAAAAACTCACGACATTGTTCTTCTCTGATACATTCTCCAATTTGGTTTCTAGTGTAGCCTTTCACGCATTTGCATTTAGGCTTGCAAGTGTCCCCTTCCCGAATCGGGCAGGCGTATACTTTATCAAGGCTCTCACAGGTTTGTGGGGGGCAGCCCCAGTCACAAGTTTCTAAGTATTCGTTGGGTTTATTACATACATCTGTGAAAAACATGTAATTATGATGATTAAGAAAATCAAAATGTTAATTTATAGTAAATGATTAAATAATGTTGAACAATTCACATAGCATTTATCTAGCTCCAAGCTGAGCAGAGCTGTGTAATAGGTATAAGACGACTGATATATTTAAACATTATACTACATATACAGATATCTTTTAAATATATTAAAACATCTTTAACAAATATCTGCAGATCGTACAGACATTTGTCCCGAGGCGGAAATCGAACCCGCAACCTCTTGCGTCGCAGGTGGACCTTCGCCCGGAGCGCCACAGAGATCGTCAAAACAGAAAAGAAAATGTTTATTTATCGTATGTCATTGTTTACGGAACTTATGTTTGTCATGTTTAGAAAAGGGCGCTGACTCTGCAGTTCCTTTTTTTGCTGTAATGCAACGGTCCCATTGTTTTTGTAGCTGCTCTTTTATTTCCAATAAATAATTTGTATTTTTTTTATTTATGACTCAAAGGTACATTATATAAAAAAAAAACATTAAGATAAACGAACATAAATCACTAAAGAACTCGGCAAGCGCTGGGAGAACTCGGCATTGATTTTTAGTGTCGTATACGTATCTGCAGATAGCGTCAATATGCTTCATGCCGAGGTTTGAACCTCTTCTTGCCTCTCTGTAGGTTTTTTCCACTTGGCCATGCCGGTGGAACAAATAATAACTTTTTGGCAAGTAACATTATGTTAGTATGTGCTAGAGATAAATTGTAGATGAAACTTACTTTTGCAGTCTTCTATTTTAACACATTTCCCATTGACTTCTCTCAAAGATCCCTCTTTGCAAAGGCAACCCTTAATACAAGCGTCAGCCCTTAACTTCACACAGGGGACCGGTCTCCCAATTTGAGAACAGTTTTTGGCTGTACACCCACCGTTAATACAATCTGAATATACTTCGTCATCGTTGCAAACTGGAGCTGATGAAGGAAAATTATACAAATTATTCGTTATTTTACAAAAACAAATTATATATTCAATATTTATCGAGTTTTGCGACTATTATCGATAACTATTTAAATATTTTTTAATAAATTTGGTCTAATGATAAAGGAAAGGCATTCTATCGGAAATATAACACGAGTTATATTGGTAACGTGATTTTATCATCACAGCCTTAATCGCTGTCGTCAAAATCTGAGTGAGAGTCGCTAAGGCAGTCTTGCAGATGAATAGTTAGCTTTGGTTCGATTAGAATATTGTCAAAGTGAATTTATTGTCACGGGTCATTATACCGTTACAAAATTCATAATTTGATGAGCGGGATTTCAAATGACAACTGTCGCAGCGATCAAGCTAAGTTTTACCAACTTTATTATAAGATCGTCATCAAAGCCGCAAGACATCCACTGTTGGACTCAGGCCACCCTTACGGACTAAGAGATCCAAGTACTGATCATGAAGGGTTATTGCCATACTCACCACGCTTGGCAGGCGGGTTGGCGAGCGCAGTACGAGATGTTGATACACAGAAAGACGCTGCTGCCCATCTTTGGAGATATTCTTTAAAAGACTCACATAATGCATCCACGGGCAATGATGTAAGGCTTGCGATTTGATAATATAACTTACTGCAATGCTTTGGAGAAACACATAGTTGAGTGTTCGCATCATAAACGAGTCCTTTTCTGCAGTCGCAGCCGTTAATTCGACATTCTTTAGTACATGCAACAGGTTTGTTGTAGTCGGAACATGACTTGCCACATTTATTGCCGCATCCTGGTACAGCGTTACTGTCCCCGCCGCAAGAGACTGTTGACGAAAAAATGTCTTCACCATTATCTCAGCCGTAAACGATATAAGATACTGCATTAGACACAGGCTTCCCTCGTGGATATTTAAGTGCTGATCATGACTTATGGTTGGACATTTCACTCAGCACCATCTAGCCCCAGAGTAAGTACAACGTGTGTTTTGGAACAGTACAAAATGGTTATTAGAATACTTTACTGTTTTTTGGAAACACAAACTTATCATACAAACAAAAATACCCAGACTGGTCTGAATATGACAAATCTCTGCAGAAAAACTACCAAATATTCGTACCGCGGCGAGAATCGAACCCGACCCCGACCCCCTGAGATTCAGCCGCATAGGGCACGGAAGAGTGATAAAATGAAGTCATAATTTCAGCTGTAAAACGTCCACTACTGAACACAGGCCTATCTCATGAGTCTCCATGAGGGGTACAAATACAAATACAAAATCAAAATATTTATTTATTTGCAAACAACGGGTTACAAGGTTGGTAAATAATTTTGGGTTCCATGCGATGTCTTACCAGCTAATATGGTATGCAAATATTTAAAATTGAATTAAGTTAAATTATATATGAACAAATTTTAATTATAGGTATTATAAGAATGTCATGCAACTTAGACTAATTATTTAGCAATAATATAAAAACAATAATTTGATTCTATTATGTTAACATCATTAATAATTTTATGAAAATAATTTATTAACAAATATTTAATAACGATAATTTAATAACAATGGAAATATAATTAAAAATTGATCCATTACATTTATTTATCGAATTATCAAAATAATAAATCACTAAAATTATATATTATATGTTAAATTATTCGAATATTAGTGTCAAACATTAATTCTTGCCGTGGGGTGCCGGCAGTAGAATATTACCCCTCCTCTCATGCCCGTGGATGCAGTAAAAGCCTGCTAAGGGATACCTCCGGAAGATGGGCAGCAGCATCTTTCTGTGTATCAATATCCCGTGCTGCGCTCGCCAACCCACCGGCCAAGCGTGGTGAGTATGGCAACTACCCCATGGATCTCCATGAGGGAGGCCTGTTCAGTAGTGGACTTTTTACGGCTGGAATGATGATGATGATGAATTCATTGATATTATGGTAATACTTTTGCGTGAGTAGCTTAAATAATTTTTGTTTGAAGGCGAGTAGGTTTAGATCCCGTAGCGTGACAGGTAATTTGTTAAATTTCTTAGGAGCAACCATAACATTCTTTTGATACATTGCTCTGTTGCATCGGTGTAAGCAAAGACGGTTCACATCCCGTCTGCTGCGTGAGTGGCCAGCCACTCACGCAGCAGACGCGCAGCGCAGTACCAGTACTGCGCTCGCCACACACACATCCAGATGTTGATACACGGAAAAACGCTGCTGCCCATTTTCCGGAGATATCCCTTAGTAGGCTCTTACTGTTTCCACGGACATGAGATGAGGGAAAAATGCTATTGCATTTAATATAACAACATTTTGCAAATATGAGATACAATAATAATTGATGGCCGTAACGCTAAAAGCAACTAATATAAAAACATATTTAAAATGTGTCCTATCTTTTAAATATGTTTTTAATACTAGTTATTATCCTTTAACAGTAAGTGGCAAGAGTGACAGCGATTCTGTTGTTGCAATAAGCAGCTAAAACTAATTAAATTGATGTAATTCGAACTAAACTGACATAAGGCTATTCGGTAAGTGCCATTTTAAAATGGAACAGATAGACCCAATTATACGCTGAGAGCTCTTAATTTTGAAACGTCATAGCCCTATTTATAATTATTTTTGAGAAGTATAAAACAGAATCGACACCAGTATCTACTTTTTTGCCAATTTACATTACTTGTTTTAATGTTTTCGTCAAATATGTTATTTTGCAGTAAACAACAATTAAAATAACTTATTTAAAACACTATTAGATAAAAATCATGTATCATAAAGCAATCGCACGTAGGTATCGCATGCAATATTTTACTTACGACAGTCTTCTTTTTTGATACAAACGCCCTTTGAATTTCTGACCAAGCCTTCTTTGCAGAGACAACCTTTTCTGCAATATTTTGGATCAATTCTTGGGCAAGCGATTGGGAATCCAAGTTGGGTACAATTTTGGGGGCTACAGTCTCCTTGCACACATGAGCTGTAGAATTCGTCCGGGCCACACGTTGGTGCTAAGGAATAAAAACATTTTAGTATAATAAATAAATGATGTGGGACACTATACACAGCACCATTTATTATCATTTCAGCCTTAGGACTGTTGTGCACGTCTACTGCTGGACATAGGCCTCCCTCATGGACCACCAAGATCATGAGGGGGCTTTTGCCATACTCGCTTGGCAGGCGGGTTAGCGAGTGCAGTACGGGATCTTGTTACACGGTAAGACGCTGCTACCCATCTTCCTGTATCCCTTGGCAGATTCTTACTGCATTTATCGGCAACAGAGGAGGGGCAAAATTCCAATGCTGGCACCCCACGGCAACTGTAGTAGTATCAGGCGATCATTTTCAAAATCAGCGATAGTTGGGGTATGGGAAAATTGTTATTTCGATTTAAAAATATATCATCATCATCATTTCAGCCGTAAAACGTCCACTATTGAACACTGGCCTCCCTCATGGAACTCCATGAAGGGTAGTTGCCATACTCACCACGCTTGGCAGGCGGGTTGGCGAGCGCAGTACGGGATGTTGATACACGGAAGAACGCTGCTGCCCATCTTCCGGAGGTGTCCCTTAGCAGTTTCTTACTGCACCCACGGGCATGAAAGGAGCATTCAACTGCCAGCACCCCACAGAAATAAAAGTAAATGTTTGGTTCTAGTTACCTAGTTTTATAAAACTATATAAATATAATATATAAACGGAAATAAAATGAAATAAAATGTTTTAAACCACGTTTTTCTCCCAATTAATATCTGCATTTAGTAAAAAAGTACTTACTGCATTTTTCAGCGAGAACACACGTTTTGGTGTTATCATCTTGGTAGAATCCATCTTTGCAGTCGCACGCGTTTTCGTAGCAGATTTCGATGCAAAACATTGGTTCCTTCCCGATATCGGAACAATGCTTGTTGCAGTTGACGCCACATCCAGGTCTGGCATTTCTGTCACCGCCGCATGATGCTAAATCATAAAAAAAGTATTTTAAGATACCACCACAAAAGTTAACTGCTAACACGGTCACATTGGGTAACATAACTTTATGCGAAGATTTAAATCGTTAGATACGCCTTCACCGTAGTGAAACCGCACCGTTTTGTATCCACACGAAATGAGTGAACTCACTCATTTCGAATCAATATACCCCTAAACACAGTGATAGCCGGACGTGGTGTGTGTTAATTTTTTCACAAAAGTTCGTGCAATATTATTGCACAATAAATGGTAACCATAACAGTTTGGTTTATTGGAAAAACCAGTGTGCTTGCGTCGGTATTATTGTTAACACACATAATAAAAACAAAACATAGTTTATGGTGTCAGGGCACATCTAACGCTTTTGACAAATCGCAATAAATACCCATGGCATCTTCCGATTTCTCCCAAGCATCATAAATAAAATAAATAAAACTCGCCGTGGGGTGCCAGCAGTAGAATGATACCCCACCTCTCATGCCCGTGGATGCAGTAAGAGCCTGCTAAGGGATACCTCTGGAAGATGGGCAGCAGCGTCTATCCGTATATCAACATCCCATACTGCGCTCACCAACCCGCCTGCCAAGCGTGGTGAGTATGGCAACTACCCCTCATGGAGATCCATGAGGGAAGCCTGTGTTCACCAGTGGACGTTTTATGGCTGAAATGATGATCATAAATATGTGACAACAACTCTATACAGGCATCAGTGGTTGACTCCGCTCTGGTAAAGCTATATTGCTTATAATGTAGTAAATTATTGGTATTTAAATGACGTCCTCCTTCCTTCAGTCGTCTTCCTCAGTTACTGAGGGTCGTGACCACTAATGATTGACATTCGACTCTTGACGATGGAGCGCCATCTGGAACGGTCCCCGGCGATGTGTAGAGCCTTGTGTACGGGAGTGTCGAGTGTGGAGCGGATCTGGTCGCTCCATCGCATCGGACTACGGCCTCTTGTCCTTTTTCCTTCAATTTTGCCAGTAATCATGAGTCGTTCTAAATTATCGACTTTCTTTCTGGCAATGTGTCCGAAGTAGTCTAGGATTCTTTTAAGGCATATTAGAAGATAGTCTGGTGGTAATCTTAAGCCGTTTTAGAATCGATGCATTGGTTTTGCGAGCCGTCCACGGAATCCGTAGCATTCGCCTCCAGCACCACATCTCGAAAGCATCAATGCGTTTGCGATCCTTTGCTTTCAAAGTCCATGTTTCAGCGCCATAAAGGAAGATTGAAAAAATTTAAATGACGTAACACTAGTTTAAAATAAGTTTTAAAAAAAATACCAAATTTTGGCACAACTTATTCTAACGTCTAAAGTTAGTAGAGCAGTCACAGTACCTAATTAGTATGTCTGTCTGTGTATGGGACAATTACAACCGAACGCGTTGACCGATTTACATTAAACCTTTTTTGTTAGCACCGTTTATTTGAGAGAAGGGTACTGATTGATGTTGGTGACCCTAGGGTCACAGGGACCGAAGTGGTAATAGTACCACTATTCAAACAAGCATTACTGTGTCTCATTAGATCAGGAAACACACCACAATCAATGCATTCATTAAAAACTACGGAAAGACCCCAGAGATCCGTCTTTTTTTTACGTTTATCATTTCGAATGCCTTTTTTATTTCCTGTTTAATTTGAATTCGGTATTACCAGCTGGTACATTATCTATTAATGATGACCCCGTAACTATTTGAGAAGAGTTTAAGAATTTTGTCGTTGAAATAGGGATATCAGTAAAAAAGGTTTCAAACGCTTTTTCAATAATAATTTAATTATATATCATTAATTTTAAGTTTTAACTTATAACTTTTTACAGTATTTCGGCCCCCTGTTTTGGCATTAATTATTTGCCTTTAATTTTGTTTTCACTATTTCAAATTAACATATACAATTGGATTTGGCTACCTAGCAGACTTTTCTACACAATTAAGTTAATATTTCTTAAGGTTTTCTCTAAACTCTTCACTAAAGTTGTGCTGTTTCTCACTGTACAAGTCATAAAGTGTTTGTCTACCCTTGTGTATACCTACAGTTGCCCACTCACTAAATCCAGGTTTACCTGAGAATACAATCGATTTGGGTGTAAATACTGAATTGAACATATTACTGAATCTGGTAAAAAACTGACAATATGACTGTTGTGGATTGTTGTTATAGTAATATTTCTAAGATGGTTGTGAATCCCATTTAATTTGATTGGTTAAACGCATACTTACAGCAATCCTGTTTTAGAATGCACACGCCATTCTTATTCCTTACGTAACCTTCTTGGCAAATGCATCCTTTCTTGCAGTATTTTTGATCAATTTTCGGGCAAGCAACAGGGAATCCTAGTTGTGAACACTTTTTGGGACCGCATTGTGCCTGAATGCAGTCACTGTAGACTTCATTCTGTGGACATGTTGGCTCTGTAAAGAGAAATTTCCACTTTTAATAGGCTAGATGACCAAACGTAAATTTTTAGTCTGCCATTTAGATTAACAAAATGTATTGGACATGGATTTGTTATTTTTAAACTTAACCCAAAAATAGCCGCGTTACATTATATAAAAATGTTGCGTGAATTCACACGCTGGTACGCACCGACGTACCTTGGTACAGTATTATGACGTCACTCCTAATCTTCATTAATTTGAAAAGGCAAAACATACTTGTCTATTATTTTTGTATTATCTAACTGACGGACAAAATAGAATTTTGATTTTACAAACATAAACTTCTATCCGGTGAACAGAACAAATTAAGAACAAACACCGTAACATAACTTTTGAAACTATCATGGTTGTAAACATTAATGCAATATCTAGGGGATAGTAACCTGTAGTAGAGTCATAATTCCCAGTTAGATACATAGAAAGAGGGTAGATCGTTTTGTCTGCCAATGACTACCGGCTCGCAAGACTTCAGTGTATCCGTCATTATGACGTGTGTCACACGAAATATGGGAAAAGTCAAAAGACTCAAATCATGGTAAATTTCGCATAAATATTTCATAAAACACCGTAACATCAAAATGTACTTCCGTTATCAATTCTGAACACTCCGCTATCGATTGAATTCTAACAGCTGAATAGCTAAGTTCGTATCTGTAACTCCTTTGTACAGAAGTTTAGAGTTTTCAAGATCGTTTTATTGTTTGTGAAGTGTGAGTCTTACCACACTCGCTGATCGGAATACAAATGTCATTTTTGTCTCTTGCATATCCTTTATCGCAGTAGCACTTGTTGTTGCATATTATATTAACGATTGGGCAGTTTGTTTGATTCCGTTCATGTAGTTTGGCGCACACGTTGTCACAAGCGCCACCGCAGGCGTAGTGTTCGTGAGGACCATAACATGCCGCTGTGAAATGTACAAGAAAATACATAAAACAAACCATGTTAAGACATTCGATTTGGAAATTGAAGATTCAAGTTATAAACGCATTTACAGTATTTTTCTTTGTAATTTTCGAAACTGGATCTACTGAGAGTAAAAACAGGTAAAAACTCTCACTAGATCCATAATTTATTGCTGTTCTAAGAACTGGATCTGTTGAATGGATCTACTGCGAGTGATCCATATTTGATAATGAAAGGGTTTCTTTCATGCATTGCAAGATATCCACAGTTTTGGTAGTCTGTCAAATGTTTAATAAAAACACATTTCCATGTGTTTCCTATTTGTTGCTTATAAAACGCTTAAATGTAAATATAATCCAACTGCTTCCTTTTTTGCATGGTTCACATAACTGCGAACTTCACAGGCGACCTTAATCACCTCTGCCGAGTGATTTAAGTCGGCCCTATTTTTGTTACTACCTTAACTCACCTAGGTAAGTTAGCCCAGGTGATTCAAGCGGAACAATTCACTACGTCCTTGTAATAATAAATATTTGTTTTAAATAAAAGAATGATTTATTGGGAACCATCAACAAAACTATTATACTAATTTTGTAAATACGGTGATAACGCAGTAATATATGTATATTATGACGTCGAAGTTTATTCCGACACGTTTCGATATCGGCTCGGCCACACGCGCGGATGGGTCATTCAATCCCGTGATGATGATTTCTAGAAACATCTAAAAGTGTCGGAACGACTTCGACGTTATAATATTGCGTGAGTAGTCATCGCATTTACAAAATTAATGGTATCAACATCCGCTGTAGGACGTCCACTGCTAGACATAGGCCTCCCTCGTTGATCTTTAAGTACTGAGGTTGGAAGTGGCCGGTATCCACCGCCAACCTGCTCTCACCAAGTCGTCTGCCCATGTTGTAGGTTGACGTTCCTACGCTACGCTTGCCGGTCCGTGGCCACCATTTGAGAACTTTGCGGCCTCATCGGCTATCTGTTCTGCGCGCTATATGGCCTGCCCATTGCCACTTCACAATAAATTAGTATATCTCACGTTGCCTTTGAAAGTAATAAACTATTATACATAATGACAGTAGCTAATAGTTAAAAGTCGTTTGCCATAAGACATGGGACTTCTATATAGAAGTACACCGGAGTAACACGCATTGGAGCGTGTTCCCAGAGAAGGTTTGAACCGTTAACTTTGCGGCTACGTTTAGCTTGAGGACGATTTATGGGCTTTGAGATATTCCTTTACGAGCTACAAGCGAGGAATAAGCTTATAAATGAGAATAGCGTACTGCATAATTTGACAAGGTTCATTAGGCATTATTTCTGGAGACATGATGTGGAGTATATTATCAACATCATCATCTCAGCCGTGGGATGTCCTCGGCTAGATGTAGGCCTCATCATGTATCTCCAAGTAACCATAAAGGGGTTCTTGCCATAATCACCACGCTAGTACGGGATGTTGATACACGGTAAAACGCTGGTGCCCATTTTCCGGAGGCATCATTTGGCAAATTCTTACTGCATCCACGTGCAAGAGAGGAGGAGCGAAATTCTCCTCTCTTGCCCGTGGATGCAGTAAGAATCTGCCAAGGGTTACCACATGAAGATCGACAGTAGCGTCTTTCCGTGTATCAACATAATGCACTTGCCAATCCGCCTGCCAAGCGTTGTGAGTAAGGCAAAAGTCCAGCGGTGGACGCGATGATGATGATATCATTAGTATTGCGCACTTACGGCATTGCTCTCTGGTGACGCACACCCCATGTCCATTCAGGTAGTAGCCATCAGCACACCTGCAGCCAGCTATGCACAATGGGTCGCCGACATTCAGCTGCGCGCACCTGATCAGGCGGTCGTCCACATCACACCTTCTTGGGTTACACGGCGAACTGCAGGGGTCGTAAACTTCATTTTGCCTGGGGCATGTTGCTAAAAAAAAGAGTTGTAAATGAAAAAAATTGAGCCTTCACGGGACGCTTGGCAGATGTTAAACTTTTTCACCACAGTCCCCACAGTCATCACAGTCGCCACAATCGCTACAGTAGCCCCAGTTGCCATAGTCACCACAGTTGCTACAGTCGTCACAGTAGCCCTAGTCGCCACGGTCGTGCCAGTCACCACAGTCGCCCCAGTCGTCACAGTCAACACGATACTTACGGCAGTCTACCCACCGCACGCATTCCCCAGCATTGTTTCTGTAGTAGCCGTCTTTGCATCTGCATTTAGCAGGCGGACAGGCTCCTTGGTCTGCTGCGCATAACACTGCTGCATCATTGATGCCGCATGTGTGGAACGGGCACGGGTATGGACATGTATCGTATATCTCGTTTTGTACTTTGCAGTGTGCAGCAGCTGGAAATAAGCAATGTAAATAACTAGCCGCTCTCTGCGGTGTCACATAGTTCCCGTTCCTGTGGGAATACAGAATACAGGTGTAAAATATAGCCTTTGTTACTCAAGGATAATTTAACTTTCTAATGGTGAAAGAATTTTGAAAATCGGTTTAGTAGTTTTTGAGTTTATTAGTTACAAACATACAAAATACAAATCTTTCCTCTTTATAATATTCTAAGACAAGCTGATGCCACTTCGTTTGCGATGTAGGTACCCCGATAAAAGGTTTTGACACTAACCTTTGTTTATCCTGTACATCAATGTTAAGCAAGATTTCAGCATTTATATTATTTTAGCTCTTCAAACAAAAACTACCTTACAAGGTAAAGAGGTAACAAATACCCATCTATACAAACTATCGAGTTAATAATAATAAATAAATTGAATCATCATCATCATCATCATCTCAGCCGTAGGAGGAATTTCACCAGTACGACATTATTATAGCTAAGTTACCAACTTGACCAACTAAAAAGAAGTCCACCAACTTACCAACTAAAAAGAAGTCTACATTCCAAATTTTAAGGGTCTATCTATGGCACATTAGTGAAGACAAGTTTAAACCCATTTTGAAACCTTTATAGTTCGAATTTTCAAAATCCATTTTTTAATGGGCGGTTTTGCACCAACACAAAATATATCCTAAATATTAAGTCTCTAGGATCAGTGGTTTAGGCTGTACTTGCCAGGAAACGTCGTGTCAGTGTATCTGATAGTATTTTATTATTTAAAAATGATTATAATAATGAAAGTTTTAAAGATAATAACGGCAATTTAAATATCTACTCAGTGATATTTTTGAGAGATACTAATACCTAGGAAATATGAAAGGGAAAACTTGAGTTAAGTTTTATGTACCAACGGATAAAAGGTGATTTATAATGCGTTTTTATGCTATCCCGGAGTGTCTCTTGGTTTGCTTCAAAGAATAATACTTTTATTTAAACACTAGCTGACCCAGTGCCTACTTCGTCGGGCGGTAATTTATAGCCTATGACACTCACAAATACTGTGGCTTTCTATTAGTAAAATAATTTTGAAAATCGGTTCAGTAGATCCAGAGATTACACACTACAACCTCACAAACTCACAAACTTTACCTCCTTATAATATTAAGTATAGATTTAATAATTTCAGATCATCATCATCATTTCAGCCATAAAACGTCCACTGATGAACACAGGCCTCCCTCATGATCCCACTCTCCCACAGGATCTCCATGAGGGGTGGTTGCCATACTCACCACGCTTGGCAGGCGGGTTGGTGAGCGCAGTATGGGATGTTGATACACGGAAAGACGCTGCTGCCCATCTTCCGGAGGTATCCCTTAGCAGACTCTTACTGCATCCATGGGTATGAGAGGAGGGGTAACATTCTATTGCCGGCACCCCACGGCAAAAATTGTTTTTTTCAGATATTCAGATAAAAACTGGCAATATGGTAGCGTACAATTATCATTTCAGAAACTAATTAGATTGCTACTATCCTCGTCGTTTATTCATGCATAAACTGGTTAAAAGAGCGTTGACTCTGCCAACAAGTGCATGGTTACTGAAAAACATAAATGTTTATAAAATAATCATTCCACGGTTAAGGTATTTGCATAGTTTCAAGTGTTGTTCCTTAGCATTATCGTAGAGTTCAACAACTTTTTCAATTCAATAGCTACAACAACTGCAATAACAAAGTAACAGAACAGTGTTGGCCGTAACGTACTTAAGGAAAATGTATAATATAGCGTTTACTGAACAAAAGCAGTTCAGTCAACCAAATATTTTTTAGCTTAGATCACAACGAAACGACATGTTGTATGTCTCATTTTTCTTAGCTTATGAAATCTTCTTCCTCTTTTTCTTAGATAAACACAAACGCCTTTAACAAAACACATCCCCACTACTCACTTAGTGAACTGTTTAAGGAAATTACCATTATAACTGTTGAATCGCAAAATATTTATGAAAACTTACTGTATGGCCCCAGAAACAAAACTTATTTTATCAAAAGATGTGAATTGCATAGCAAAAGTATAGCAAAAGCATACAAAAAGTGAAAATAAATTGCGTTCCTAAATTTCGACACCACAATTCTTTAATTTGTCATAAAATAAACCTACTTCAATGAGAATTATGTATATACATAATTATATACATAATACTAGCTTTAAAATAATAATAATAAGCATACTGCTTATTATATTTGAATTGTATATTTGAATGATCATGGCTCCTATCATCAGAACTGAGTTTAAAAGCAAGCAAACATTATTGAGTGAAACAAAAACCCAACCGCAAGTTTAAATAAAGGACATAACACTATACCTTGAGGGACAATATTATGAAAATAAAATCATTAAATTTCCCGCCGTGGGGTGCCGGCAGTAGAATGATACCCCTCCTCTCATGCCCATGGATGCAGTAAGAGCCTGCTAAGGGATACCTCCGGAAGATGGGCAGCAGCGTCTATCCGTGTATCAACATCCCATACTGCGCTCACCAACCCGCCTGCCAAGCGTGGTGAGTATGGCAACTACCCCTTGTTTCCAAAATATACCCGAGTTTGGTATCAAATGAAAGGAAATGATGTGTAGATTGAAAAACTGAGAAAACATATTACAGTATAAGTTTAGGTAACCTCTGAGACTAAATAAAGTGTTGGGGGTAACTTAAAATTTGTAATTCTATAAACTTGATAAGTAACAAAATCCTATAGAAAAAGTTTATTACTCTGTAGATTATTGTTTTAATGATATTGTCTCTTTGCCGAGTGTTGCTCGGAAACATTGTTATAATGAATATAAGTGAAGGAGTGAGGTTTCTTTTTCGCTTCTTTCCCTCACTTGGAAAAAATAATCTGAAGCGAAGGAACTCAATTTTGTGCTCCATTAAATTTAAAAAAGTTCTTTTTTTCGTCTGTAAATTGACTATTCCACCTGGCTTTTTGCTCTATTTAATAAACACTACTTTGATTTTAATGTCCATCGCTGATAGATAGCTATGAGTGTGGCTCCAACATCGAGCACAAATCAAATACAGTAAATGTATTGACTATAGATAATAGACATAATATTAAGGCCTTTGCATCTATTATAGATGATTTATACAGCATCAGCAACTGGTAATCATGCTGTACGGGACGCTGCAGTGCCTGAGACATTGTTAGATGGATTAGGCTTGCCCAGCACCTATACCATCCTCTCAGTTTAGTCAGCTATTATTCAGAGGAAAGAACAGGTCAATACGTCTGAAGCTAACTAAGCCGCGGGTTTCCTCACGATGTTTCCTTCACCGTTAAATCACGTGTTATGTGTGCACATACATTTTTCAAGAAAGAAAAATCCATTGGTGCACTGCCGGTATCGAACCCACGACCTTCGGATATATGTATATACCCCCGACTTTCAATAGACATAATAGACATACAGTAATTACAACGGCTGACAATACAGCTCTGTTATTTATTAGTTTCTATATATCTTTTCAAGGTTAATTGTGTCACCGTGCACCTGATATAGCGTTACCACTTTATATACACTTCTGATAATTGTAATGTTGATGAATGTTAATATAGTAATTTGACAGCTGTGATTTCAATATTTACCATGATTTTAGGTTTAATGAATTTCGATATTTCCACGCATTTACACACACCGTGAGGTGCCGGCAGTAGAAAGTTGCCTATCCTTCCTTGACCGTGGATGCAGTAAGAATCTGCTAAGGGATCATTCCGGAAGATGGGCAGCAGCGTCTTTCGGGGTATCAACATCCTATACTGCGCTCGCCATTCCGCCTGCTAAGCGTGGCGAATATGGCAAATCCCCTCATGATCTTGGAGATGTATGAGGGAGGCATATGTCCAGCAGTGTACGGTGGCAGCAGCCCTACGGCTGTGATTATGACATACACCATGATCACGAATAAATATAATAAATAAATAAATAATGCTGGACAAATCACACAGCATCATTTAGCCCCAAGCTAAGCAGAGCTTGTGTTATGGGTACTAGATGACTGATATACTTAATACATTATACTACATAGATAGATAGTTTTATTATATATAGAAAAACACCCAGAACACCCTGAACAAATATCTGCAGATCGTACAGACATTTGTCCCAAGGCGGGAATCGAACCCGCAACCCCTTGCGTCGCAGGCCTTCGCCCGCTGCGCCACAGAATTCGTCTCCCGTAAATATTTTTGAATTTTATTATTAAGTTAATTTTTTTTGTCCAAATAAAAAAAAGAAATGCCACTTTGAGCTTGTTACGAGTACTAAGGTTGGTGCGTCTACTTACTGCCAAGATGGAAATGCCAAATGCGGAAGATGGAGCAACCGTACTCGTATCACCGTGGAAACATGGTGATTAGGTTTAACCGGTAGTTCGGCATAATCCACCTCCCATTCAGGAAGGTCCCTTATAAGGATCAAATGTAGGATTCTCCTACAAAAAAGGTACATCAAACTTACTGCAATCGCAAGATTTCACGCATCTTCCCTGGAGCTCGTCGAAAACAAAACCTTCATTGCAATCACAGCCATTGTATGGACAAGCAAATGGACAAGCTCCAGGTGTTTTGTTGTAGTTTGAACACAGATTGTTGCAGTTGATGCCGCAACCAGAATGTGCATTTTTATCTCCACCGCATGATGCTGGGGAAATAGAAAAAAATGATAAAGTTTTGATTACGTGGCCTGTCTCAGCTTTAAGTCGCGGAGAGTGGAATAAGGGAGGCTTTGTCCTGCAGTAAGAGCTAAGTAACAATATGATTAAAGAAAAATAAAAGTTTATAGTAAAACAATACAAATACAACAATATTGTTTTATTTGTATTGTTTTCATTGATATTTACAGTCAATATGAATTATCATATGATAATAACAAATAAAACATATGGAATGAAGAAGAAGAAAAACAGAGAAAAAGGCGGATGAAAAGGTCCCCAACTCAGCTTTGTATACATCTAGCAAAATTCAGCTCAAATGCTACAGAATAAATATACAGACTAATAAAGAAAAATAAATGAGTGTTAACACGTTCTTTGTCTTATAAAATCAAACATAATTTGAACGTGTGATGTTATATGAGCCCCTTTGGTAATTAATGAGAAAGTAATTTCCTCTTATTAGGGTTCCGAACCTGAAGAGGAAAAACCGGAACCCTTATAGGATCACTCATTTGTCGGTCTGTGTGTCAAGACTTATTTCCGAGACGGCTAAAGGTATCGACTTGAACTTTATATCAAATATCAAGATCTGCGGGCAGATGATGCCCTTCAAAAATCTAGGTTCTACCTAAGGGTATTCAAAAGAAAAAGAACAAAATTTTACATTTGTTACTTTATCTATGTTTTAGTCACTACAATTTTTGTATGAAAATGGCAAAAAGAGAAATCTTTTAGGGCACTTCCAAAGGAATGCTGGGAGCTATTTGTGGCACAAAGGAAAAATTGTGAAAACCGGATTTTTTTCCCGTTATCAAACCGTATTTCGAAAAGGCCTTAATTATTTCAAGAACTATTTAACGATTGGACAATTTTAGACCATGAGTTAAATAAGTCGATAATAAAGTTAAGTTCTTCGTTCGTCTTTTTGCTAAAGTTTATACCTAGTAGCGCCATCTAGCATGAATTCATTACGAAGTAGTTGAAACATTAATTTTAATAAGTAAATTTAATTGCTAAACTCAAAAAATAGATACTGAAATCATCAAATGGTGTTTATATATTAACGTCCTACTGCCTAGCATAAATATATCAACAAACAAAATAATCTTCTGATTTTGGAACCCTTAAGGCGCGAGTCACGCTCGCACTTGTTCGTTTTATTTAAATGTAAATAAAAACTTACGACAGTATATCATAAGCACGCAGATGCCTTTGTTGTTTCGAACGTAGCCTTCCGCGCAGATACATCTAGGTTTATCTGGGCAGTTACCAAAAGGAAAATCTGGACATGCTACTGGAAAGCCGACCTCGTCGCATGTCTTTGGTCTGCAATCGTTTATGGGGCAGTTGGACCATATCTCATGATCTAGTTCTAGAAAATAAAAAAAAATATATGTGTTTCTCCTGTTATAATGTTTAGTTTTAAGGTGTGTAAAAAATTCGAAATGCTATGGGGTGCCAACAGTAGAATGTTACCCCTCCTCTCATATCCGTAGATGCAGTAAGTTCCTGCTAAGGAAAAATGGAAAATCTTCCGGAAAATGGGCAGCAGCGTCTTTCTGAGTATCAACATCACGTCCGCCTACCAAGCGTGGTGAGTATGGCAACTATCCCTCATGGAAATTCATGAGGGAGGTCTGTGTTCAGTAGTAGACGTTTTACGGCTGTCTAACGTCAAATTACGAATAAAAGGTATGATATTATTAGTTTTTAAAATACTGGATTTTATCGCGTACGTTTCTTCATTATTTTCCCAACGTTTCGACCGGATTGCGCCTGGTCATGGTCGCGGAAGGACTGAAGTTTCTTGGAGCTACCGCCGCGAATTAATGGTATGATCCACGACTACCCTCAATTCGTCTTCAGAATCAGAAACGTCCCGGTTCATATTACGACACACTACACTGACGGTGTCAGGTTGCTTGCTGTACAGTCGGAACAAAATGCAGACACTTATTAATTACAGGATTCCACGCAGATGAGAGACGAAAACCATCTTCACGATTAAAGTTTGTGTCATAATCAGTGTTTTATGAACTCAATCGCCTCTCGAACTATACTTTTGCAATAGTGGCGTTCCTTGGATATAACTTTTGGGTCATATAATTCTATCCAGTGATTAGGTCCTGAGACCAGCAGATGTTCAGCAATCGCTGACTTGCCGATTTTTCACTGTGATGTCCTCCTTGACCCGTTCGGCTATTGTCCGTTTAGTTTGCCCTATGTAAGAACGGCCACAGCTACAGTCAATTTTGTATACGCCTGGCATTTGCAGCGGTGTCCTATCTTTAGGTTTTCGAAGTTGCTGAGTGACTTTTGTGTGGGAAGTGAAAACTGACTTTTATTGAAAATTTTCTGAAAATGTTTCCAACTTTATTCGTCACCCCCTTTACGAACGGCAAAAAGATAGGTTGTCAGCTGACTTCTGACGTTTTTCGGCTTCTCCGTTTCGCAATTTTCCTACTTACATATCCGTTGTGTATAAGAAGGTACCTCCTGAACATGGCTGAGTTCACTCTCCAAATGTTCAGGGTCACACATATCATGAGCCATGTTTATAATATGTTAACAAATCGCGAAAGTTTAACAAGTTCGAAAAGTATGATAGCATGACGACGCGAGATTATTTGTTGATTTATGGAGTTATAAATAAATAATGCTGGGCACTACACACATACTTTCGTTCTGAAGGTCGGCCATTTTTATGGCCCACGCACGTGTTAAATATGAACATACATTTTTCATGAAAGAAAAATGTATGTTCATATTTAACACGTGCGTGTATGTTTTCCTACACCGTTAACGCGCGTTAACAGTAACTTAAGCTTACTATTGTTACTTTAGTAAGCTTCAAACGTAGGTATTGACCTGTTCTTTCCTCTGACTAAATGCCGGCTAATGGATAAAACAGGATGGTATAGGTGCTGGGCAAGCCTAATCCATCTAACATTGTCCCAGGCACTGTAATGTTCTGTACAGCATAGTTACCAGTTGCTGCCGCTGTATAAATCATTATACTTTGATTAAGTCCCAAACTAACCAAAGCTTGTAATATGAAAACCAGATTTTTGCTAGAGAGCAGCCAGATGCCAGATTAGAGCTACAGAGGTCGTCAATAAAATATATAATAACTGAGGGTTCGATCCTTGCCAAATGTGTGCTTAATCTGCAAACATTTCAGACATGTCTTGGGTCAGGGTGTATTCTATGTATGAATAATACTCTTCTTCTTCTTCTCAGCCCGGAATCACCCACTGCTGGGTATAGGCCTCTCTAAGTTTTTGCCAGCCTCCTCTGTCCTGTGTATTTCGCATCCAGGTGTGCCCAGCGACTGTGTTAATGTCGTCGACCCATCGCGCTTTAAAAATATATTTAAGTACCTATTCTATCAATCTTCTGTTCTCCATAGTGCAAGCTTTGCTAAGTTTGGGACTAGATTAAAGTCAAAGTAAAAGTCAAAAAGTGGTTATTCTTTAAAATTCTTTGAAAAATCAATAAACAAATTGAACAAAACACATTTTAAAAGAATAAAGCACATAATTGAATACGTTCGCTTCAGAAAACGTGTTTCAAGTGGCGAAGAAGAAACCTTTCTCTTTATTATAACAATTTTCTTCTTAATAATATGCTTAATTTAAGATGATG
Organism: Pasiphila rectangulata; assembly: GCA_963082625.1. Classification (NCBI taxonomy): domain Eukaryota; kingdom Metazoa; phylum Arthropoda; class Insecta; order Lepidoptera; family Geometridae; genus Pasiphila; species Pasiphila rectangulata. The sequence continues at coordinate 9,433,041 of OY720240.1, forward strand.
CTGTGTGTAGTGTTCAGCATTATTGAATTAATATAATTTTCCAACCGAATTGTGAATCGTCACTATTTTAATATCTGTCTTCATTTTAACATCTATCATCATCATCATCATTTGCCTCAAAGATCTCTAACAACATGAGGGGATTGTTGTCTTACTTGCCTCGCTTAGCTAGCCATCTTCCGGAATTTTCCCTTGGCAGATTACTGCATCCATGGGCAAGAGAGGAGAGGTATCATTCTACTGCTGGCACACCAAGGCATTAACATCTATATATTTAAGGTACTTACTGCATTTTGGTTCTTGAGTTGGGCATGGGTTAGAGGTTGTACCACAGGCCGGTTCTGAAATCATGAAAAAAAATAATATATACATATATATAATATTTGTTATTGTCAAGGGTTAAACAAATATTAATTTCACCTTCAAAATTAACGTGTCATTGTCATACTCTTATGTTAATGATGAATTTTGATTGACTTCTCACATTATTTAAAGTGATTACAGCGTTTTTTATACAAAATACTTGCAAAAATTTGAATTCTCTACTTTTTCCCACCAACACTATTTGTTTTCATAGGCTGAAACCTTCCCTTCCAGGTAAGTACACATTTTATACACCCTCTACATAAGCGAGTCGGACTCGCGCACCGAGGGTTCCGTGCCATCATACAATATAATAATATGATAAAGGCGGTTTACATGTTGGACAACCTTGATATCGCCATCTCTAATCTGATAGCGGAATTTATGTAGATTTTTTACACTTGCGATGAGTTTTAAAAAAATATGCTAATTAGAGAGTTCTTTATAATTTTCCTGTAATCTTTATAATATTTTAATAATAATAATATATATTTTTTAATAATATATACATTCTAATAGCAATAAAAGAGATAAGGGGAGGAACGCTATTTTTTTTCAACGTTTTTGTAGATAAGTCGAAAACTATACGTCTTAAAGCAAAACTAAACTTTCATATAATACCGCACATGACCTAGTACCCCACAAAATTTTTCAAAAACCCCCTTCCGCCCCCCTTGTCTAAAAAACTATGGAAATTAGAGAGTTCGCTATAATTTTCCTATAAACTTTACATACACTTCTATTAGCTTTAAAAGTTTTACGGGTTTATCTCTGCAAACTTCGGAGATAAGGGGGGAACGGTCGTTTTTTCAACATTTTTGTAAATAACTCGGAAACGATAAGGCTTATAGGAAAAATAAAAATTGTTTATTAATGTGTAAATGAATAACTTTCATATGATTACCACCCACACGACCTAGTAACTTCACAAAATTTTGAAAACCCCCCTTCCACTCCCCTTGTCTAAAAAACTATGTAAATTAGGGAGTTCGCTATAACTTTCCTATAGAGTTTACATACACTTCTACAAGCTCAGTTTAACGGATTTAATAGCACACTTCGGTGATAAAGGAGGGGGAACTGTCGTTTTTCAATATTTTTGTTAATAACTCAAAACCGATACAGCTTAAAGGAAATATAAAAACTGTTTAGTAATGTGCAAATCAATACCTTTCATATGATAACCACACACAACCTAGTTACTTAACATGAAAATTTTGAGATCCCCTATCCCTGCAACCATAATAGGAACATTTTTTTAGCATTTTCATATGAGGATGCTATATTAGTAAAAAAAGTGTTATCTTTAACCATTTCAAATTTCAAGTCGTTAGCATCAGTAGTTCTCGAGATATCCACGTGTGACAGACAGACAGAGTGATTCTATAAGGGTATAAGTATAAATAATATAATTCTACCATTTTGGTCCGGAACCCTAAAAATCAATGTGCGGTTTTATCGCTAAGAAGCATTTTCTTCCACACACCTTTGGATGTAGCGCAATAAGGAAGCTAGTAAGGAGGTGCACTATACCTACAATTCAAAAGTAGACCTGCATAAACCTACATGCAAACACAATGTTAGCCAGTCGTGGTGTTTGTTATTTTATCCACGAAAGTTCGTGCAAGGTGATTTAAGGTAGGTAGGTACACAATAAATGGTAACAATAACAGTTTGGTTTATTGACAAAACCAGTGTGCATGCGTTGACGTTATTGTTAACAAATAAAGACAATGCTACAGTTTTTGGTTTCTGACACCAAAAACTATGGCATTGTACATCTAAAGATTTAAATCTTTGCCTGCCGGATAACATCCTTGCCGCCTCTAGCCTATCAATATATATAAAACTCTTCCGTTACTGACTGAGTGACTGACAGACAACGCACAGCCTAAACCACTGGACCTAGAAACTTGAAGTTTGGCACACTTGAAGTTTGGTTACCTTACATACATATATCTTGAGTATCCTAGAGGTGCACTAAGGAGGGATTTTTCGAAATTCCCACGGGAACGGGAACTACGCGGGTGAAACTGCGGGGTGCGGCTAGTTCTTTTTTCAAACTATATTAAAACATGGCTGGCCGAGAAGGCGTTCTACAGTGTTGATAATTTTGTACCTAATATTAGTTCCATTTTAACCGCAGAACTGCTATTCACGTCCCCTGCTGGATTTTACTTGACATCATCATCATCATCATTCCAGTCGTAAAAAGTCCACTACTGAACAGGCCTCCCTCATGGATCTCCATGAGGAGTAGTTGCCATACTCACCACGCTTGGCAGGCGGGTTGGCGAGCGCAGTACGGGATGTTGATACACGGAAAGACGCTGCTGCCCATCTTCTGGAGGTAACCCTTAGCAGGCTCTTACTGCATCCACGGGCATGAGAGGAGGGATTTAATTTAATTTGACATAAAATTTTATTTTACTTTCGCTGATTTGTGTTAATAAAGAGCGAAGCGAATGAAATTCTCAAACGAGTGAGCGAAGCGAATGAAGTTCTCAAACGAGTGAGCGAGGCGAATGAAGCTGCCGAGACACTATCAACTATGCGCCTGGACACTAAATGCTCGTAGAGGTATACATATTATCAATCAATCAATAAACAATCTTTGTCCGAGGATAACTCTTGAACGCATATCATTAATGAAATTTTAAACATATGGACATTACATTTATACAGATCAATATTATTAAAAGAATCCTTGGGAGAAACATTGGGGTTTTAGCCTGTACCCATAAAGTTATATGAAAAATATTATACTGACTGGGCGGTGGTATTCCAGAGATTGTTGATTTACTTTCGCTGTACGAGTATGATGAGGAAGCTGAGGAGCTGGCTTGACTGCTGCTGCTTGACTCCACTGTTTTTATGTGTGATCTATTTCCTGTAACAACCATCCTGTTATCATCATCATCATAACTGTTTTAAGACTGCTGTCCATGGACAGTGCCGGACATAGGCCTCCCTCATATCCCTAAGATCATGGGGGGGGTTGTTGCCATACTCGCCAGGCACTTGGCAGGCGGGAAGATGTCGATACACGGAAAAACGCCGCTGCCCATCTTGCGAAGGTTTCCCTTGGCAGATTCTGCACCCACGGGCATGAGAGGAGGGGCCACATTCTTCTGAAGGTACCCTACGGCACCTTATTGTTATAGCACAATATTTTTATTTATGTTTATAAAAGACTCCTAAAATAACAAAACAAACATATCTAAAATATCGTATCTCATCTAAATATCGTATCTAGTTTGGCTCAGACGCTAATAAAACCATTCCTCATGTTATTACTTAGGTTGGCAAAATAATAAATGTACGTAGCACAGTAACAGTTGATATTCATTAATTTATTTGCCCTTCAAACTATTCTCTTTCGTAATATTGAAAATAATTATGTGTTTCAATACGACTGGGATGTATAAAGTATATGGTTACACTTTGAAAAGTGTAACTATATATTTTTTATTACATTATAACGAACTTAAAAAGAATTATAAGGTTATTTACAGCATCAAAAAACCACTAAGGTTTGTAAAGAGTTATCTCTTTACAGTTCCTTTATCCAATAAACAAATTAAAATATATATAATTAAATACCTACCACAAGTAAACACGATCATTAAATTTTAAGCAGAAAAACACCAACCTGACGATGACACTAATATAAATATATTCGCCAGCGCGGCAGCGAGAAGAAGTGGCTTCGCCATATTCACCCACCAGCCTGAGGCTGATATCAACGCTCTATCCTTTTATACACAATATATATACTCAGCTCACTTGAATCAACATAAAATGTTTGATGGGTACTTACGTACTTAGGTACGTTTATTACCGCGATACGATGCACCGAGTTTTTCCAATGATGCTTTTATTTAATCGCTACACAATGTGCTTTACATATTATTAGTTGTTTGCTTAGGTGCGGATGTTTATAAAATATTCGAACAAAAAAATTGTTTTTTAACTGACTTTAAAATAAAACTGGCCAAGAGCGAGTCGAACTCGCTCACCGAGGGTTCCGTGTCATAAAACGCGGTTTATATTGTTGGAGAACCTTGACAGCGCCATCTCTTGTCTGATAGCGGAACTTATGTAGATTTTTGACACTTTCGTCCTCTCTTATTTTCATAGTTTAAAAAAAAACTGTGCAAATTAGAGTGTTTTCTAAAATTTTCCTGTAATCTTTATATACGCTGCTATTGGCAATAAAAGGTTCAGAGGTTTATCTACGCAAACTTCAGAGATAGGGGGGTACGCTATTTTTTTAACGTTTTTGTAAATAAGTCGACAACTATACGGCTTAAAGCAAAACTGTTAATTTATGTGCAAATGAATAACTTTCTTATGATATCCTACATGACCAAGTAAGTTAACAAAAATTTTTGAGACCCCCTTTCCACCTCCCTTGTCTGAAATACTATGCTATATATGAAATATATTACTTAATTACTCAATATTTAGCGACCTCTGTGGCGCAGCAGGCGAAGGTCCGCCTACAACGCAAGAGGTTGCGGGTTCGATTCCCGCCTCGGAACAAATGTCTGTATGATCTGCAGATATTTGTTCAGGGAGTTCTAGATGTTTGTCTATATACTATATTAAAAAAAGTCATCTAGTACCCATAACACAAGCTCTACTTAGCTTGGGGCTAGATGATGCTGTGTGAATTGTCCAGCGTTATTTATTTATTATTTGATTAGAGAGTTTGCTATAATTTTCCTGTAATCTTTAAATAGACTTCTATGAGCAATAAAAGTTTCGGGGGTTTATTTCTGCAAACTTCGGAGATAAGGGAATTCCCCCTATTTTTTTCAACGTTGTTGTAAATAAGTCGAAAACCATACGGCTTAAATGCAAATGAAAACATTTCATATGAAACCCCACATGACCGAGTAACGTCAATAAAATTTTTGAGACCCCATTTCCACACCCCTAGTCCAAAAAACTATGCGTAGTAGAGAGTTCGCTATAATTTTCCTGTAATTTTTGCATACACTTATAATAAGCTATAAAAGTTTATATAATAAGGGTTACTTTTTACCATTTTGGTCCGGAATCCTAAAATGAAGAATGGATCTCAAGTCGTCTGTATTTTTATCCGAATTCCATAAAAGTAGGAGGTTCTCAAGTCTCAAGTATTTTTTAATTTATTTGAATCTGTTATCTCTATTCTTTGTATTTTCTTCCTTGGCGTCTTGAAAGAAGGACTAAGTTTAATAATTATTTTTTGCATCTTGACTTTAGAATTATAGATTTTTGATATTCTACACATTTTTTTACACGTGTAACGCGTTGTTGGTTCATCTGTAATGTTACATTGATTATTATTTGAATAAACTATTAGAATTTGAATTTTAGGCAGGACAAAAAAAGAAACAATTAAATAGTAAAAACAGTTCAATGTTTTATTCTCTGCACTTATATACTACGATTACAAAATTAGCTCACGAACATAACATGTTCGTTGGGTTGTTCACGTATTATTTAGTTTTTATGTTTTAATTAATGTCGAAAACTTCACTGGTGTGTTACACTTACATCACTTACTTATTTAGATAATGCACCGTATGTTTATTTAATATAACAAAAAATCTTTGGCGTTAATTAACCAATTTGGAAAATTCCTTTTGTAAGGAAACAGTTGTTTTATTTATATTCACTTAAATTTTAATGAAATTTTAGATAGGTCCCTTTTAACCAAAACGTAATTTTGATAACCCATCATCATTGAGGAATTGAGGGAACTCTGCAAAGGTTACACAACGCTTTTTTGGTTTAATTAATGGAATCAGGCGTTAACTTGCGCAAATCCATGACAATAAAATGCAATGAAAATATTTAGTTTTAATTCCGCTAATGCTGAGATGCATGAGCACCGCGCTCCCGCCCGCTAATTATGCACATGCAGGGAGAACTAGGTTGTTAGTGCAACATGTATACCCAAACCCACACGACGACACGTGTGTTTCGCCTCTCCGCGAGGCACCATCAGGTGAGACGCCGAAGTGTTGACTGGTCGGCGGCTTTTTTGTTTGTTTTGTTTTTTGTTACAGAAACAGCCAAAAATGCGTTGTAAGAAAAATAAGAAAATGTTATTTTGTGTTATGTATAAAAGCAACATTATATTACAAAAAAATTAAAAATTGTTGACAACTAAATTTGGTCGTCATTATAAGCAACAATAGAGAACCTGTCATAATTATTAGAACCCTACCATGGCGCTGGTTTCCGTTTTTAGGCACGGAACCCTAAAAACACCGGTACTACATTATAGCTATCAACAATGCATTTAAAGTAGAATTTACAACATTCAATAAAACTGAAAAATCCTTGAAATTTTGAATGAGGAGTCCACATTTCGATTTAAAGTGTCTACCATGCACGGTTTATGGAGATATGACACATTTTCAGTAATCTTATTTTTTTTTACTTAAAAAGCTGCACCTGATTTCGCAATAATAAAGAAAACTAGTAAATCCTTGAACACGTCGCCTATATAAGGAGTTGACACGACATTCCAAATTACAAACGTCTACCGTGTAAGGTTTTGATTTGACATATTAGTTAGAACAATACTGAAACCCCTTTTGAACCCCTTTAGAGTTTGAATTTCCAAAATCCTCTTCTAAGTGGGTGGTTTTGCACCAATGCAAATGTACCTTGAAAATTTCATGTCTCTAGGATCAATGGTTTGGGCTGTACGTTGTCTGTCTATCTCTGAAGCTGATAGCATTTTACAATATTATAGTGATTTCTCCAGAATAAGGGTTTATTATTTGGTACGTAGTAAAATTACATCTTTGCCCGTAAATAACACCATCTTTATTAGTTTCCAGTATTTTACTTTATTGAAACACGACAAAATGAAAAGAAAATTATTAATACACAGTACTTTTGTTATCAGTAAAGTAACATTCGGTAAGTAGGTACATATTATATTACACGATTGAACTACATATCACAGGTAGCTAACTGAAATAACATATTTTATTCAACACGAAAACTAATAATAAATACATCGTGAAAACAATAAAGTACACGTACAATGTGGTATTTATGGGTGGCAACATTCTTTAAAAGCGAGGCCTTGAAGAGGTCTTCAAGGTTTAAACATTATTTATTTTATACATTTTGATTTTATTTCCTAATATTTAAGTGATGTATACCCTGTATTCTACGAAATAAATGATCAAGCATTACATAACCATGACACAGCCATAATTTCGTCATCTGTTTCTGGTACTACGTTTAGCCGGCTTACAAGATTTCAGCACCATTCTAGTCCATTAAACATCCATACAAACAAACTTTCGGCTTTATAATATTAGCGAGATGTTTACGTTTAAAATCCTGAAAACAAACTGAAACTACCAATAGGGATTTTAGTATAATATTACAGACGTACTCCCAACTTCTCAGGCTTGAAACTAGCTATAACGCTGGACAAGACCGGCATATCTCCAAGCTCACCATCTGCTCCTCGCAACGTGATGATGCTGATGTGTGGAACGTTAGCAATGAACCAGTACTGCTTCTCAAAGATGTTGAATGCTTTATTTGCATCTGAAATAATAAAAATATAGTTACATAAAATGCTACATCATGAGCGGGACGAGCTGGACGCTGCCAAAAAGGACTGGCAAAGGGTGGCGCAAAATCGGTAAGAATATAGTGGAAATAGAAACAATAACATATAACCGCTTTTTTGGTTTTGGTAGCTAAAGATACCAAGATTTTTTAGCCGTTGTTTGGTTTTGGTAGCTAGAGATACCGATTAATTAGAACAGGTGCGTGTCACACGTTGTGTAGGGTTCCCCAGTTACCCGTAGAACGGTTGTTAGATGTTGGAGTATGTTTTACGTTTACTAAAACATAATAATATTAAGAAATTGATTGAGTTTTTGGTTTGCACTCCTACTTCCCTAGTAGATCTTTGCCTGTCAAGCCAAAATATAGGCTTAAAAAGACTTAACTTGGTAAAATTTAAGAAAGTTCTAGGACTTACTTGGTGGTTTACCCCCTTCTGTGCCAGACAAGTAAGTCACTTTTTGACGGGCGTAAGACAAATCTACTTGATTGTTGCCGACAAATGCGTTTTTGTATTGTGCAGTTCCATTGCTCGTTAACGTTCTTGATATGTTTGCCTGAAAACAATTAGTCACTTAGAAGCGTTTAAAAAATAATTTCTTTTTTTTTCGTTAAATAAGTTAAAGATTTTATTTTATTCCTCTACTTTTATAAACTACTACTTAACAGTCGTGGTAGTAGGTGTAGTAAGTACTTCTAAAACAACTTTAGTTAGCCAAAATATGTAAACAGCTGGAGTATGAGTATATACACAAAATAAACGTCCTGAACGCACCTATAAATATTGACAGCAAAGTAATATCATCACATAAAAATGTGAGAAAATGAATTTACTGTATAAATATTTTTTCTTTGACCTTTTACGATCTTTAAATAGCCTATATTATTATATTCCAAGTGGATTTATTGTGATGGCGGCGACATAGTACATACCTCAAATTGAGCATGGGAATTAGAATTAAAAATGATACGATTCAATGCCACTTACATCCTTAATCACTTGGAGAGTATCCACGTAACTGGTCAAATTTATCACTGGTACCTCAACGTTCACCAAAACTGGTTTCATACTGCCAATAGCTTGTTTCAAATTTTGCGGGGTACATCTTTGGATGAGTTGATTAACAGTAAAAGTTGCGTGGGGTAAAATAATTATAACGGAAAACTCATCGTCTATGGAGTTCAACCGAAGAACCTGAAAAAGAAACGCGCTGTGCATCAATCATTATGAAATTCTGGACAATATTCAGCATTATCTAACATCTAAACTGAGCTTATTTAGAAACCAGATAATTTTGATAATATTTTAATCTATTTCAAAAATGTTGTCAGGTTCTCAAGTAAAAAGGTTTTCAGGTCGTCTGTATTCTTATTTTTAATCTTTGTTACCTCAGAACTGCGTCGTTTATTTGGATAAGTACAATATTTTTTTAAAGATTCTGATGATGAGATCCTTAACAAATTAATTGTAATACTGGAGTCCCTCAAGGCATAGTACTCGTACACTAAATTTGAACTTGCGGTTGGGTTTTATAATCCAGTAATGCTTGCTTGTTTCTACACCCAGTTTTGATCATGACAAATAAAGGGAAATATTTAATTGTAATAGGTATGCTGTATGATAGGCTCGCCGTGGGGTGCCGGCAGTAGAATGTCACCCCTGCTCTCCTGGCTCCCGTGGATGCAGTAAGAATCTGCTAAGGGATATCTCCGGAAGATGGGCAGCAGCGTCTTTCCGTGTAAGAACATCCCGAACTGCGTTCACCAACCCGCCTGCCAAGCGTGGTGAGTATGGCAACAACCCCTCATGCACTTGGATCTCTAAGTCAATGAGGGAGGCCTATGTCCAGCAGTGGATGTCATACGGCTGTAATGATGAATAGGTATATTTTTCAATGGTTTGGGTATTTTTAGCAACAAGTCAAGGATTTTATCTTTCAAGTCGGTTTTAAACAAGACAAAGACAAACTAAATACGGTTTCTTAGACGTTTATATTATGTTATTTAAGAGTCTTTTATACATAAATAAATAAATAAAATAAACGTTGGAAAATTTAAGAATTTTTCGAAACAAAATTAAATAGTTTAAAACGAATTAGAAGCATGAATAAATTAATTAAAATTCAGTGGATTCCTTCCCATGTCGGCCTGTCGGGCAACGAGGAAGTGGATTTACTGGCAAAAAAAGCTGCAGATGGAGTAATTTGTAACTGCCTACCTAACTATTCAGATTTGATCCCAGATATTAAAATGAAAATGTTTGAAGTTTGGTCTGAATATTTTAATAAAAGATCTACATAAAGGCATATGGTATAAAACAATTCAGCCTTCACTTCCTCGTTCTCCATGGTTTCTGCGGGCCGACATGGAAAGGACCGATATTGTTACAGCTGCACGGCTTCGCTCTGGACATGTTCCATTTAACAGGTTTGCGTTTATGATGGTTATCCATATACGCAAACTGAGTTACCTAATTGTAATAGATGTGAGGTGATTGAGAATGTGTTCCACATTTTAGTGGAATGTGCCTGGGGCGAAGACTTAAGACGCCGGTTGTTTGAGCCAGGTCACATCCTGTGGCAGGTCGGAGGTTGCAACAGCATACTTCCCGAACCAATGTCGATGGATGCCAAGGGACTTATGGAAATATACCGTGCAGCTCTTAAAGAAAGATTTTCAAATCAAATTGTATGTAATCTAAAATAAGTAACATAAAATTTGGTTACATGACACCCTAGGCTATCTATAAGGGTGTCATGTAACCAAAACCCTGTATAAATAATCATCATCATCATCATCATTTCAGCCGTAAAACGTCCACCACTGAACACAGGCCTCCCTCATGGTTCTCCATAAGGGGCAGTTGCCATACTCACCACGCTTCACAGGCGGGTTAGCGAGCGCAGTATGGGATGTTGATACTCGGAATGACGCTGCTGCCCATCTTAGCATCTTAGCATCTAGCTCTTAGCAGGCTCTTACTGCATCCAAGAGAGGCACAATAATATAATAAATATGATTTAAAAAAAACAAAATGCTTCGGAAAATGTCAATCAATGCCAGCAATTTCATTTGGGCGAGTCATTTTTGAGCCCGCTTCGCTCGTATGTATGTTTGTAGTTTTAGGGTGTGTTTCCACTGACGCAGAGCGGGGTATAGTAGAGCATGCATTTACTAAGCTCGAAGTGTTCTGCAAGCGTTGCGATTGGTCAATAGGCTAGATGTGAATTTGAATTGTAAGTCCGTCATGTAGATTAACAAAATCTATTGGACACGTATTTGTTCTCACAAAATCTATTGGACACGTGTTTCTTACGTAATCCAAAAATAACAGCGATATGTATATCGAAATGTCGCGTTAATTCGAACGTTGACTTGCCTCGGTACAGTATTATGACGTCACGAGCTCCCACTCCTAAACTTCAACTCGCTTTATCTAAGTATTGTTTCATTAATTTGAAAAACCAAAAACTACGTGTCCATTATTTGTGTATTATTTAAATGTATAACAGACTAAATAGAATTTTGTCATCATGCCTATTCATGCTGCCATGCCCCGATCTGCCCAGCTCCGCGTCAGTAGAAACGCACCTTTAAAGTTACATAAAGCTTGTTTATTGAATGGAAACATACCTTAGCCTGTAAAATGGAACTTTCAGTATAATTGAACATATCCTTTTGTACCATAAAGTCGGTTTGAGCAGCAACAAAGGGCGCTTCGAAAAATAGTTTTTTGATCACCTTTGGCTGGAAAGCTATTTTCCATTGAAACTGAAATCATGGACATTAGTTAAGTACTTCCTGTTACCTACTCAAATAATTTAAAACCTAAAAATCAGTTTCTGTATTTACCGTTAAGAAAAACCCACTGAAGTATGCTAGTTGATAGGAATTGTATAGTTTTTGTACGACATTGGTGATTTGGTTATTTGTTTGTTCAGTTATCTGAAAAATATTTAAAAAACAGTTTTAGTTTTCGTGGCGAAGTGAAGCTTAAATTGTCGCCAGAATTAAATGATGATTGGATCAACGTCAAGATGGAATGGGGGGAGACCGTTGCCCAGCACTGGGATGCCATTGGCTGATATTAATAATAATATAAATTAGTATTACTAAGATCTTAAGCCTGGCGGTCTTAAGTGTAGGAGGCTAAGATCCATTTCGGGTAGTTGCGCCGCAGCAGTAAGTAAGATCAGTCTCTAAATGCCTCTCCCTCTCTCCTTGTCATTTATTATTCCCATCTAATGGTGGGGTCTGTCTTTCTGGTCTTTTCTTTTTGAACTTCTAATCCTCTTAATTTTGTATGGAGTTATGCTCTACATACCACTTTGTTGATGGCATCGACCGTCGAATTTGAACTAAAATCTAGATTTAGAGCTTGTCCAATTATGACTTCTTCCATAACTTGCTTCGCTTCATCAGTAAATTTAAAGTTAATATTAGCCGCAATGCCTGTCGCTAGTTCGAAATAAATACCCGGAGACAGGTTTTTCGAATTATTGTTTACTGCATTAAACACACAGACAATCTGAAAAAGATACATATATATTTATTTGAGGTATCTTTAAAAGAGCTGCTGCTTATTTCCTGCTACATTCAGTAGCAATGACGAAAGAGATGTGACTATAGCTGATTCAATCATTTTTGAATTTTTAAAGTGAAAAAAATTCAAAATTCGACATTAAAAAAAACAGATACGGGTATATTCGATATAATTACATTTTAGAGCCAGGCCAAAGATTTTGACCGCTCTTCGTCGATGAAAAGCAAAAATTAAAAATTTGAGAGAAGGAATAGTAAATAGGTATGTACCTCGCTTCTGTCGTTCAAAGCTAATGATTTGCTGAGTTCATCAAATAAACTGCCTTGAGCAAAATATAACGTAAATCCTAGCAGGAGCATGGTAGCCGTCGGTGATCCGGTGAAGGTTTGCGTAGGAAATTTGGATACGTAGCTCTGTTGAAAATAATTTAACTAAAATATATATGAAATTATCTTAGTGGTGAAATTAAATTCTTATATATTTTACACCAAGAAATTACAAAATTTATATTGTATAACAAGGTTTATTTTATATTGTTCATCAAAAGTGCTGCACCTGAAATCTTTTTTTGGTTTTTCTAGGTACTCTTATTTGTCGTTATTTATTTATTTATTAGGACCACCAACAAGAGATAAACAGATTCAACACAATTTAAAACTTAGGGACTAAGGGCCTTGTGTTCCCCCAATTAAAGGCGGCCACAGCATGCACACAATTGAGCGCAACTAAACAGAAATAGGTAATAGAGGTAGTATCTAGTAAGTATTGAAGTTATATTGGGTAACAACAGGTAACAACCTAATAATTACATAATTATCTCAAACAAAAACTAATAGAACTACAAATAATATGTAGTTAGATACAAAAGTAGTAATAATGTAAAATAGTTAGGTAGGTAGTAACAATGTTAATGTTATTCTCGTCGTATACACATACATACGATCATTAGCATTGTATCATATCAAGTACGTCAGTGTTGAAACTATTTGTTTACTTCGGTATTCAAAAGTTGAGTGTAGTTAAGCCTTCATTAAATAATCAAATGATTCTGAACTACCACATAGAACCAACAAGTTCCAAACTATGCAAAAGTTGTAACCTAACTAGATAATTGATATAACACTATTATTATCAATATAAATACATATCAACTAAAGAAAACACCAAGACTCGAGAATAATATTAGCAGACAAACTAAAATATGCATCTTCTTATGGGAAACAAAACAAAGTTGCTTTTATAATGTGAGCTTTTTACTATTGACTTAGTAAGGTTAAATGTACTTACAGCTAAGAATTTCTGATGGAAAGCATATGCCGCATCTTTAAATCTGTCTATGGCATCAGTGCAATCTTCTAGTACAGCTTCCGTAGTCGTCACTGGAAAAATAAATAACATAAACATTATGTACGCTTCGAATATATCTGCAAGGACATATAATAATTATTATTTTTAAATTACATTATCGTTAAGTTTTTTTTTATAGTACTAAATGACGAGACGAGCCGAAGGCCCACCTGATGTTATGCGGTAACCTCTACCTATAACAATAATGACAACAATAATGATAACCCTATCCCTTGTATGAATTCTAAACTTACTGGCAGACACTGCGCAGCCTAATTCGTTAAACATAGAGACTTAATATTTTAAGGTTATTTCAGGAACGTACATCTAGTCCAATACTTTGAAATTTTCGCCTCTATAGAGTTTAAAATGACGTTCTTTAAAAAATAAACTTTCACAAAACCGTTCACGCCCAAAATGTTGTAATGATGAAATCGTTGAAATGACTAAAAGCGTTGCAGATTTTTTAATTTCAATATTTTGATTAATGTTCAATATGCTATTCCGAAAGTTAAGTCTTACCTTCAGTTGTTGTCAGAGTTTCTGTTGTGAGTAGTTCAGTTGTTGGAGTTTCTGTTGTGAGTAGTTCAGTTGTTGGAGTTTCTGTTGTGGGTAGTTCTGTTGTTGGAGTTTCTGTTGTAGTATCATCGTCATTTACCTCTGTAGTAGAAGCATTTGTTGTAGTATCATCATCATATGCCTCTGTGGTAGAAGCATCAATTGTTGAAGTATTATCGCTTTCTGTTGTCGAATCATCTGTTGTAGTATCATCAACATATCGTGCTGTAGAAGTAACGTCTGTTGTTTTATTTTCATCGCATTCAGTGGTAGATGCATCAGACGTTGTATTGTCGTCGCATTCTGTAGTAGATGCATGCGTTGTTGTATCATCATCGCATTCTTTAGTAGACGCATCTGTTGTTGTATCATAATCGCATTCCGTGGTAGATGCATCGGTTGTTATATCATCATCGCATTTTGGGGGAGACGCATTTGTTGTTGGATCATAATTACATTCTGCAGCAGACGAATCTGTTGTTGGATCATCATCGCATTCTGTGGTGGACGCATCTGTTGTTGGAGTTTTGTTTTTGTAAAATGTAAGTCAGTAAATATGTTATGGCCTATTAATTGGACATTATACACAAACGATACACATTTCGCGGGAACGATAAATAATGTATTTTTATTTCATAATGTCATTCAACATTTAGGATGTTATAAAAAATACATGTTTTAATTGCTTTAGCACGATGGCATCGTGGACATTATTCTAATATAACCATGCGCAAATAGAAGATGAAGTCAAAGTGAATACACCTACAATATTATCTTCAACACTTACAAGTCCAACTCCTTCGATATTTAGATTGTTTAAAAAAAAAACACGAGACAAATCATCATTTCAGCCATAAAACGTCCACTGATGAACACAGGCCTCCCTCATGGTTCTCCATGAGGGGTAGTTGCCATTCTCACCACGCTTGGCAGGCGGGTTGGTGAGCGCAGTATGGGATGTTGATACACGAATAGACGCTGCTGCCCATCTTCCGGAGGTATCCCTTAGAAGGCTCTTACTGCATCCATGGTCATGAGAGGAGGGGTATCATTCTACTGCCGGCACCCCACGGCGAATATCTGCAGCTAAAACTTAAGTTTTGTCTTTCAACGGGGATCGAACCCGCAACCTCCTGCGTTAAGACGCAAACCGGTCATGAAACCAACTGCGCCACGGAGGTCGTCAAAAGTAGTGTAGATAAAAAAAAATAGTCAAGTAGTCTATTTCAGTAGTAGCAATAAAGGAAAAATACACGCGACAAAAATATTACCCACCGTCGTCATCGTCACCATTATCTAGACAAGTGCAGGTAGGCGTCGAAGGATCAGTTGTAAGTAACGTACAATCATCATCACGATCAGTTGTGGTATCATCTCCATAATCCCAGTCATCTTCGCAATCAGTAGACGGATCAATCGTTGCAGTAGTATCATCATTACAATCAGGAATGGGCGCGATTGTTGTTCTTGTGTCATCATAATCATCACCGCATTCAGTAGTAGGTTTCATGGTTGCGGTTGTGTCATCATAGTCTTCACAATTTGTAGTTGCGTCGTCATAGTCATCAGCGCATGCAGTAGTAGGCTCGATAGTTGTGGTTGTGTCATCATAGTCTTTACAAGTAGTAGTTGTGTCGTCATAGTCATCACCGCATTCAAAAGTAGGCTCCATGGTTGTGGTGGTGTCATCATAGTTATCACTGCATTCAGTAGTTGGCTTTAAAGTTGTAGTTGTGTCATAATAGTCATCATCACTATCAGTAGTAGGTTCAATAGTGGTAGTTGTGTCGTCATAGTCATCTTCACAATCAGTTGTTGGCTTAATCGTAGTAGTAGTGTTATCATAGTTTTCATCATAATCAGTAGTAGGTTCAATCGTCGTAGTGTTGTCATCATAATCATCTTCACAATCAGTTGTTGGCTTAATCGTAGTAGTAGTGTCATCATAGTCTTCATCATAATCAGTAGTAGGTTCAATCGTCGTAGTGTTGTCATCATAATCATCATATAAATCAGTAGAATCAGGCTCAAACCATGTTGGATCTGGCTGTATTGTTGTGTTGTCAGGTACTGTTGAAGTCAGCTCACCTGAAATATTCAGTTAATTTAAAAAAAAACAAGTATTTATTATATACTTCTAAGGCGTTTAAGTAATTAAAAACAACATTTAAGTGGTTTATTTTAGTAGGTACAGCTGGCAGGGTGCTGGGCAAGCCTAATCCATCTTACGTTGTCCCAGACACTGTAGTGTCTTGACAAACATGAATACCAAGCTGACGCTGTATAAATTATCTATAGAAGATGTTTGGGGCATAATAATACGCGTACTGATAATTGTAAGTTTTACCAACAATGTATGCCTCTTAATACAGTTATTATTAAAATTTTGATAATAAGTTTATAGTTGAAGTATTATTATCAACTTAAAATTTAATTAATAATTATCATTGACATTCAAACAAAACTGGTAACAATAACATCATACAATATTGGAAACAATAATTATAATCGCTTATCAAATTGCATAAATAACTGGAACACTAATTTAAACAGGACGTAAAACGTCCACTAGTGAACACAGGCCTCCCTCATAAATCGAGTAGTTGCTATACTCACTACGCTTGGCAGACGGATTGGCGAGCGCAGTTCAGGATGTTGATACACGGAAAGACGCTGCTGCCCATCTTCCGGAGGTATCCCTTAGCAGGCCCTTTCTTTAAAATTTGCTGCGGCACGTATGTAGTTTTAAGGCTTTTACAGTTTTTTTTAATGCGGGACACTTCACTTATTTTTTTTTTTTGTTTTCCTTGTCAGTAGCCTTATTAACTTCTTATAACATAAACTACGAGTATGCCAGTGAAGCACCGACAACTTCGGTCTCACCCTACAATTGGACAGCCACATCATTTATTATTGGTAAATAATTAAAAATATACTAGTTGTATCGGCCAACTTCGTACTGCCTAAGAATCTACTACTTGCCTACTACTACTACACTACCATTACCACTACTACTACTATTCGACTTATGCGTCTACCTACACTAGTTCTACAACTCGTGCTACTCTACAACGTCATTACAAAACATATAATTATTAAACAAATTTATTTATTTATAAATTTATTTATTTATTATTTATTATATAAACATTTTAATAAATAAATTTAAAACTATATTTAGTAAACATTTTAATGAAAAATTCACATACACCTAAAACTCCGCGGGTTAACTATACTGCCACACGTGTCATCGTGAAGTTACATGTAATGTGTGGTCTGACGTGTCACATCAGGGCTCATATTAGAACTAAAAATAAATCAAGTAACTCTAAATAACTAGCTTCTACCCGCCGCATCGCCCTGGTAATCTTGTACCCGTATAAAAGGTAGCCTATGTGTTAATCCTAATCAACATCTATTACGTGTGTGAAGTTTCAGTTTAATCCGTAGGGTAGTTCGTGGAGAGGTTACAAACATCTATAGAGGTACATTATAATACAAACAAACTTTCGGTTTTATATAGCCAAAACCTTTATAAAGCCGAAATTACTATCTTGCTTATCTCACTAATATTATAATATTTTATTATTTGTAAGTAGTAAGAAATATTTTTAAACTTTTTGTGCAGAAAACAGAAAAAAAATAATTCTTATGTAAGAACTGGTTTCGAATTTTGGTTTCGTAAGTGGCCGAAGGGAAAATTTTAAGAAATAAAAAGATAATCACGCGCTTGAGTACCTTTTAATAGAGGTAGATAAAAATGATGTATACTCGTCGTGAAACTTTAAAAAGAAGTTCCAGTTCTTCATGGTCAATAAACGTAAAATCTGTCATGTCTAAACGTAGAGGTCCAAAGTCATGTACTGTCCCACCAGGAAGCGTTATTTTATGATAAACTACTGTTTCTAAACGTGCCCCCGACTTTCAGTCCAAAGTTCGTAGGTTTATTTTGGCCGTGCACTACTGGATTTTTCTCTTACGAAAAATGTATGTGCACTTTAACAGTGAAGGAAAACATCATGAGGAAACACATAGGCTTAATTAGCTTCAGACGTATTAACCTGTTCTTTCCTCTGACTAATAGCTAACTTAGCTGAGAGGATGGTGCTGGGCAAGCTTAATCCATCCAACAATGTCCCAGGCACTGCAGCGGCCCATACATCATGAATATCAGTTGCTGATGCTTTATAAATCATTTACAATATATGCGAAGGTCTAACTTTATTTATTATTATACAGGGTGTATTTTAGCATGTATAAACCTGAAAGGGGAAGTTTCAGCCCATGATAACAAGTAGTTTTAAAAGGAAATAAAACCGGGCAAGAGCGAGTCGGACTCGCGCACCGAGGGTTCCGTGCCATCATACAATATAATTTATGACTAAGGCGGTTTTATATTTGTTAGAGAACCTTGACAGCGCCATCTCTTGTGTGATAGCGGAACTTATGTAGATTTTTTACACTTTCGATGATTTCTAAAAAAGCATGCTATGTAGAGAGATTGTAATAATTTTCCTCTAATCTTTACATACACTTCTAATAGTAATAAAAGTTTCAAAGGTTTATCTCCGCAAACTTCGGAGATAAGGGGGGGGAACGCTATTTTTTTCAACATTTTTGTTAATAACTCAAAAACTATATGACTTAAAGGAAAACTAAAAATTGTTTATTAATGTGCTAAAAATACCTTTCATATGATACCCCACAAACCCTATTTACTTTACAAATTTTTTGAAAACCCCCCTTCAACCCCCCTTGTCTAAAAAACTATGCAAATTAGAGTGTATGCTACAATTTTCCTATTAAGTTTACATACACTTCTATAAGCTGTAAAAGTATCACGGGTTTATCTCTGCAAACTTCGGAGATAAGGGGGGGGGGGGAGGAACGGTCGGTTTTTCGACATTTTTGTACATAATTCAAAAACAATACGGCTTAAAGGAAAACTAAAAACTGTTTATTAATGTGCAAAT
This sequence comes from Pasiphila rectangulata, assembly GCA_963082625.1. Lineage (NCBI taxonomy): Eukaryota > Metazoa > Arthropoda > Insecta > Lepidoptera > Geometridae > Pasiphila > Pasiphila rectangulata. Next base: position 9,452,421 of record OY720240.1, read on the forward strand.
GAATACCTTCCATATGATACCCCACATCACCTATTAACCTCACAAAATTTTTGAAAACCCCTATCCGCCCCCCTGCAATCAAAATAAGAATATTTTTTAAAATTTTTATATATGCTATATAAGTAAAAAACTATTGTCTTTTACCATTTTAAATTGCAAGTCGATAGCATCAGTAGTTCTCGAGATATCCATCTGTGACAGACAGACAGACAGACAGAGTGATTCTATAAGGGTTCCTTTTTACCATTTTGGTCCGGAACCCTAAAAAAGAGGAAATCTTGTTTTTTAATTTTTTTTTAATAATTAAAAAAAAATTAAAAAACAAGATTTCCTCTATATTTTATTTATAATTTTACTAGATGGTGTGCTGTGAAAATGATAATTGGATCTTAATCGTTTTTTTACTTTTAATAAAAATTAAAACCTATTTGCGGTTATAGGCATTTTTATTTGTACCTGTACAGCAACTCTTCTCGGAGGTCGATGACCCTGACAAGAATTAAGTATTTTCATTAATCCTAGGTTCTCATTATCGTATAATCAGCGGCTGAAGTTAAAACTTTCGTGGTGTTTTCTTGAATGAAAATCACTGAATCCTGAAAAGTCGTGGAGCAAAAGTTGTTCCTTGGGATGTTCAGAGTCATCCCCCTGCGGTTTAGTACACTTGTATAAAATACACCTTGTAAACTGTTTATTTTACACTCTGTAATGAATTTGGAAGAATTTTTTTAATTGTAAAAAAAAATTAATTAGTTTCTTGACTCATAATTGAGAATAAAATGCAATGAAAATATTTATTTTTAATTTCGCTTATGCATAAGCGGAATAAAAACTAAATATTTTAATTGCATTTTATTGTCATGGATTGCCGCAAAGTAACGCCTGATTCCATTAATTTCATAATTGAGATTCAAATACTGAATTTCATTACTATCTGTGTTAATGTAATTACCACCAAAATATTACTTGGATAAACGTCTATTAAAAATCATTATGTACTTACTTCCGTTGACAATCCCTGAAAAAGAAATCGGATTATAATTTTTTAACTCACTAACTCAGTTCACAAAAAATATCACAAAACTCAAATCATTTCAAATAACCTAAATGTTGCACGTCTAAAGTTGGCAGTAGGTATGTATGTATTTGAACTTATTGTTTAACTGTAAGACCTTTTTTCCAAACATTTCTGCGAATAAATATTTTGATTGATTGATTGAATAAAAAATGTACCTATAACGGATGGCAGGATAAATAATACCAATATGGCGATATGGTATACCTGCCTCATTGTTAAACAATGTTCTACTCGATCTAGTCAAAAAACTTTCACTTTTATAGCAACTAATTATTCAATAAGAACGTAGGTTCTTTAGTTGATAAACTAATTTTATTGTTAAAAGGCACTACAAAATTACAATAGATATTGTATATCCTAATCCCATCAGTACATAAACTCTCTGTTTGTATATTTATACAGGTATATTAAGAAATTGCCGTGGGGTGCCGGCAGTAGAATGATACCCCTCCTCTCATGCCCATGGATGCAGTAAGAGCCTGCTAAGGGATACCTCCGGAAGATGGGCAGCAGCGTCTATCCGTGTATCAACATCCCATACTGCGCTCACCAACCCGCCTGCCAAGCGTGGTGAGTATGGCAACTACCCCTCATGGAGATCCATGAGGGAGGCCTGTGTTCATCAGTGGACGTTTTATGGCTGAAATGATGATGATTAAGAAATTAGTTTCGTTATAATAGAACAAATAAAATGTTCATGTAAAAATAATAATAAAAAAAAACTAAGTCAACCAAGTGCGAGTTGACTCGCACACGAAGGGTTCCGTAACATCGTGTGTAAATATTATGTGAATATTTCAAGCGCCTACCTGTTGCCATTATTCATTATTTTAGCCGTAAAACGTCTACTACTAAACACTGGTCTCCCTCATGGATCTCCATGAGGGGTAGTTGCCATACTCGCCACACTGGCAGGCAGGTTGGCGAGTGCAGTACGGGTTGTTGATAGACGGAAAGACGCTGCTGCCCATCTTCCGGAGGTATCCCTTAGCAAGCTCTTACTGCATCCATGATGATGGGCATGAGAGGAGGGCTGCCGGAGTGGTACCTAACATTATTATTATCGAGCAAAATACGGAAAAAAAATCACGTTTTTTGTATCTAGTAGTAGTAGAAATTTTTGTTAAAGGTTCATCCGGGGAAGTACTACCACCATACCTATTTTTGCCGCCAAGCAGTAATGTCTTCATTGCTCTGTAGGGTCTTGATACACCAAACACAGAACATGTTCCTCCATTTCTGCGGATAGAATGGGAGCACATTCACGAGGTAGGCGTCGTAGTCCATTCTCACTAAACTCTCGATGGACGGCTATGAAAACTCTGTAGTCAATGGCAGGTCTTGTCGGGAAACGTTGATTATATTCTCGAGCGGCAGCACGAGCGTTGTCATTGCAAAATCCATAACATTAGCAGCGGATGCTAATGTAAATTCGCGAGCAGACAACGCTTCCCACGTAGAAGTCATTACGATAAAAATAATTTAGCGTATTCAGCAGGGCTAGCATGGGCTGGGGATAAAACATTTGTCCACCGGTTATATCCACTGACAAGGGATAAAATTATTTTATCCACCTGCCAAAGCACGGCAACAGGGGGAAAGAGAATTATATCACTTTTTGACATTAGACGTGGATACACACCCCCCGGCTATAGTATGTTTATCCACCCATGTCGCCATGCTCGGAGGGTGGACAAAATTGACAGAGGGGAATACTATTTTGTCCTCTCCCCGTGGATAAAATATCTCCGGCCATGCTATGCCATGAAACGATACAAGAAATTAAGCTTGTTTTTAAACTGAGATACCAATAACCGATTTGCAATGAGTGTATTGTGATTTTTTTTTAAAAAGGAATGTGTGTCACTTCCATTTTCAAAGCGTGCAGAATGTAGATTAAATCAGTTGAGATTCCTGTTGATCTTTGTACATGACAGAAAGTACCTAATTTAAATAGTGAATAACATGACAACGAAAAGAGATAGACCCATAGTTTTCAGAGAATTTGTAGAATAAACTATGAAGTTTTAATACAACATGCAAAAAAGTACACCTCAATAACCCAGTTTTAAAGTTACAGATCAAAAATAAAATAAAAATCGTTTTTTTTTTGCCAATTTTCTAAAAAAAGTATTATTTTTACCAGACTTTTTGTACAGTAATTGTATTTATTATTTATTGTCATAGCTAGGTAAACTATCTAGCTTTCAAATGAGATATTACATACATATATCTATATGACTTCGAATAAAATACACCGTTTACTCAAATTGAAACGAAGAAAATATAACTTGTTAAGCTTTCGCGATTTGTAAACATATTTTTTAGTTTTAAAATTACAGGATTTTATCGCGTACCTTTTTTATTATTTTTCCGACGTTTCGAACACATTTCAGCGTTCTTGGTCGCGGGAGGACTGATGTGCTGGGAGCTACCGCCGCGAATTGATTGCAGAATCCACGACTACCCTCAATTCGTCTTCAGATTCAGAAATGTCCAAGTTCACATTACGACACACTACACTGACGGTATCGGACTGCTGTACAGTCGGAACACAACGCACACACTTATTCAACACAGGATTCCGTGCAGAAGAGAGACGAAAACCTTCACGATTGAAATTTAGGTGTTTCTTGATCTCAATCGCCTCTCGAACTATCCTCTTTTATTAGTGGCGTTCTTTGGATAGAACTTTTGGGTCGTGTAGTTCTATCCAGTGGTTAGGTCCTGACCCCAGCAGATGTTCGGCAATCGCTGACTTATACACTTGCCGATTTTTGGCCGCGGTTATATGCTCCTTGACACGTTCGGCTATTGTGCGCTTAGTTTGCCCTATGTATGAACGGCCACAGCTACAGTCAATCTTGTATACACCTGGCATTTGCAGCGGTATGCTATCTTTTGGTGTTCGGAGCTGCTGAGAGACTTTTGAGTAGGGAGTGAAAACTGACTTAATTGAAAATCTCTTGAGAATATTTCCAATCTTATCCGTCACCCCCTTCACGTACGGCAGAAAGATAGGTTGTCTGCTGACCTCCGGCGTTTTTCGGCTTTTCCGTTTTATAGTTTTCATCATCATCATCATCAACTGGAGATCAAGGCATAGTTTATTGACCAAGTACGCAAATCTTTATTGACTAAGGTCGCAAATTTACTTCACGTTATCCAAACCGCCTTGTACAACCTTAAGCAAAAACTACTCTTAAATCCAGAAAATGTTACCATATGGCAATCAAAATGTACCTAGTAATATAACACATATGCCAAATAAAAAAATATCAAAGAACAACAACTGGTTAGGTGCTATTATAATCTTAATATTTTTTTGGAAAATATTAATATTCTGACATTTGAAATATGGTATTATAATAATGTAATATTTTTTTAATTATTTTTAATAATTGACCTGATTTAAATAATTGCATGCTTAGTCTGAGCAAAATGTGTTGGACCTATAATTCTGTATTTTTACATCCTGATAACTACCATATTTTACACAATAAATTATATTTCATTTCATATTATGACGTGACGCTCCAAATGTAAAGTTGCAGTTGGGTCTTTTGTTTCACATAAGACTTAATAATATTTGTTTGCTTTCAAAACCCAGCTCTGATGATGTATGATAAATCGAGGGATATACACAAATGTAATATGCATACAAATACAAATACAAAAAATACAAAAAAAATATTGGGAACAAAAACAGTTGATACAAAAACAATGGGAACGTTAAACTACCGCAAAAGTTAAAAAACTGTGTTGCAGAGTCAGCGCCCTCCTCCGAACATGACAGTCATAATATCAGCGCCCTCCTCCTCATACATTGTTGTTTGTAGTTTATATTTTGATTGTAAGCAATAGTTATATGGAATATGCATGATTTCCTTTCGTTTGGGTGTGACTCGTTAGCGAACGTATTGTATTCGATGGTTATGATGTTTTGTGATTTATGATTTTGGCATTTTGATGTGAATTGGCGTTTCACATCTTTTATATGGACTATTTTTAATCCCCGACAAAGAAGAGGGGTGTTATAAGTTAATCCGTTATGTGTGTCTGTCTGTGGCACCGTAGCTCTTAAACGAGTGGACCGATTTGCATTCAGTTTTTTTTATTTAGAAACAGGTTTTCCTGCGGTGGTTCTTAAACATGTTTTATCAAAATTAGTTAAGAAGTTGGTAAGACATGGGGGTGAAAAAGACCCTATGAATTTTAAATTCCCTTAATAATGTCGAAACATGCGTTTTTTGCGGCATAAACGGTCGTATTTTTTTTCAGGTTAACTTAGAATATTGATTACAGCTCAAAGAGGCAGTAGATTAAAGTATATTATGGTTATGATTTCAACTCGATACCTCTACAAGTTCTCGAGACAAAGGACAGAGAGACAACAAAGTGGTCCTATGAGGGTTCTGTTTTTTCCCTTCTGCTGTACAGAACCCTAAAAACAGCTATCTGTTAACAACTAACAAAAAAAATAATAAGGGTTCCGCGCATAAAGTTTAAACGCGTTTTAAAAAAACAAAGCAGCAAGCAGCAGCTCGTAAATAATAATTTATCTGATATGAGCTGTTTCAGCAATCGGTCAACGCAGCAAGGGTGTAATTAAATTGTGTAATTTTCCTTACATTTTCTAATTTAGTTTATCTTCATATTTTTCACGGCTTCAATAAAGAAATCAGGGCTTGATTTATGATTTCTTTGGCCTCTTTTTATAATGATTTAATTATTGGGGATGGTTATTAATAGCGACTTACCTAACATTTTAATGAAGCTAATAAGCGCCTTCATTTACGTTTTGTAGATTCTCAAAGGTTTTGAGATGTAATAATTATAATAATTATTACACGCAAAGTCCCTTCCTAATTTTAAACACAAGTCTCATCAATTTTATTTGGATTCACCTTAGCTCATGTTATTTACGTATTATATTTATTTTATTCACTTTATGTATTCGTCAACTATATTTATATATTTTATTGTTTTTGGGTATTGAATAGTTCATTTAATTTATTGTTACTTTATTTATTTTAATCTGTATCTTATTAGTACGCCACTGTCTTCTATAGTTCTCACAATCCTGTCCATCCAAAGGTTGCCTGGAAGAAATCGCTTTTAGCGATAAGGCCGCCCATTGTGCATTTAGTTAAGTATCTTATCTTCTACTGTTATTTATTTTATTTTATGGTGTACAATAAAGTTATAATCATTCATTCATTCATTCAATTATGTACATATACTTTTGTGAACATTATTTATTGGTGGAGAGCAAGCTACGCCATAAGACAGGGCATCTTAGCTTGGGTACCGATGTTTTTCTAAATTATTTTAACAGTATAAGCCACTGTTAAGATATTTTTTGTAGGAAATATGATTTGTATTATAAATATTTAAAAAAAAGTAAAATATAAACAAAATGTAATTTAATTAATGTAATTTTAAAACTAAAAATATGTTAACAAATCGCGAAAGTTTAACAAGTTAAATATAAACAAGTTGATCTTAATCGACGCTATTTCCCACCAGGAACCTAACTAAAAGTAACATAACAAATAAAATAAATTTTCGCAATTACTAAAGTAACGGATTACATACATTTATATGAAATTAGGAGTGCCTATGTGACATTATAATATAATAACATAAACACGGGAATTTATCGCGTAATACCTTTTGATAGGATTTTCCTTTTCGAGGGAAACAATCGTGGTCCCGGGTTGACTGGTCAGTCAACCCGGGACCACGATTGTTGAAACACAGTCGAAACGTCGGGAATAATCAAAAGGTATTACGCGATAAATTCCCGTGTTTATGTTATTATATTATAAAATGAATTGTGATCGCGAAAGTTTACGAAAAACTAATGCCTATGTGACAGGTTACACTTTATGCATTTCACAACTCTACTGCCACACGTGTCGTTGTGTATTTAAAACCAAGTTTGGTCTAGCGAGCCATATCAGGGCTTATTTAAGAAATATTCGGTAATATTTTTTTAGAGTCGCCGTCATCGAAACGGTTGAGGAAGGCTATAATAATTTTATATATATGTATGCATGCATATTCGATTGAATTCAAAGCATTGAGTACAAAATTATTTCCTGCATTTGCTTTGCGTGAACTCTGTTGCGGTGAAAAGAGCTTCATGGAAAATCTATTGAATGCGCTACTTATAATTATTGCATATATCTGATCCGATTGATCCGATTTGGTGTGTTACTCAGGGAAAAATGTTTGTACTAGGCAATCCATTTAACAATGACACCATCCATGTCACTAAAAAACTAGCGCTCCCTAGCATTGCTTATGTGGGGGGCCACAATGCTGAGTCAGGTCCCATTGGACTCACACAACCCTATGGACTGTTTTTCACTATTATAGGTTGTTCACTATTATTATTTTTCTTTGGCTCGTTAAGTGAGCTGCTTGTCATCTTTTTGTCACATATTTTTATATTATTTAACTGTGTACGCTTAGATTAAAATAAGAAATAAGTCCAACTGATTATTAGGTACGATTGTTTTTATGTTTTGTGTGTCTACTAAATAATTTTCTTCTTTCCTTCTTTTTCATGTAAAAACGATGCTGACGCTGTCTCAATCATCCATGGTACATGTTGCAGACCAATTTATTTGTTACTAAGTCGTCGATAAACTCTCGCCCATTCAATAGGTATGTACATATGTTCAATCGTACCAGGCGAGTGATTGATCACCATAATGTTGGTGCCACCTATGCTATGGTACCGCCCAATTTCAGCCATGATAAGCACTATGCAGTTCATTATACAGACAATAGACGCCGTTCGCTTGATGGAAGCTGATGGATTGAAATTTTCAGAATTGCGGCAGAATGTACCTATGTCCTAAATTGCTACCGTTGATGACCTCCGTGGATTGGAATTTTGTTTAATAGACAGATTTCGCGGTCAAGTCAATGCGCCAATGCTAGCAATCAAATGCTTCGTTACGCACGCAGTGGACAACGTGCATTAAACATGGTAAAATATAACTTGAAATATTTACCGGTAATTGACAACTGTTTCTTTATGTCTTTGCTTTCAGTAAAGCTGTTTTTAGCCGGAGATAAAACGCACAAATTATAACAAAAATATGTCGTTTTTACTCTAGTATAAAATGGACAAATAAATTGAAAATTGAAACGCTAATTTTTCAACTTCTATTCCTTTTCTTTTTAATGGAGTTTGTGGCAAGTATGCCCTTATCATATCACTGCTGATTTATGCGCTCATGCTGTAGGGTGCCGGTAAAAGAATGCTCTCTTTCTCGTAGATGCCATATAAATCTGCAAAAGAATATCTTCGGAAGATGAGCAACAGTCTCACCGTGTGTTAACAATAGTACTGCGCTTTCCGGCAACCGCCCCCTCACGGTTAGCACTTGGAGATCCATGAAGTATGTCTTAGTACAGCAGTGGACGTCCTATGGCTGAATTGATGATAGTAGAAACAGACATTTTTGTCATTCACTAAGTCTATTTTTTAACTTTAACTGCAAAGTGGAAGCCCACTGCACCTACTGCGATACTATAAAGAGACATGTTTTCATTCTATAAGTCTATACCCCCCAAACACAAAACGGCTGCTTTAAATATGCTGATACGGAATGTTGGAACAACTTATCTCCACCATTAAGAAATATGAAATCTATCCACACCTTAAGAACTAATTAAAGGTAAAGGGTAGTTGTAGGGTAGTTGTAAAGTAGTTGTTAGTTATAACCACTCAGCTTGTCGGTTTGCGTAGGTGACGTTGACGTCCAGGTGGGGCCGTACCTTAAGTAAGTTGTAAGTAGTGGTTGTAGTAGGTGCGATACAAAGTTCGCCGGGACAGGCTAGTAGATACATACCTACATATAAGTTTACAGCAGTTTGGAAGCCCACTGTACCTACTGAGATAGACTATAAACAGATGTCATGTTGGCATTCGGGCGGGTTGGTAATAGATTACAGTGTCACCGACCGCTGTCACCGCTCAGCTGCAGCCTGTCAAGCCCATCTCTAAGTAAAGCTTAATATTACCTACATATGTACTGTAATTAATAAATTGTGAGTGTAGTTGTGTAGTAGGCCGTGGGGACGGCAGTAGAATGTTACGCCCTGCAGTGAAAGTCTGCCAATGTATACCTCCGGATGATGGGCAGCAGCGACTTTCTTTGTATGAACATCCTGTACGCGCTCGCCAACCCACCTGCCAAGCATGGCGAGTATGGCAACAACCTACAGTGGAAGTGGACAGCAGTCCTACGGCTGAGATGATGATGATGCAGATGAAATCTAAAAGCCTATACAAATAGGTGTAGGTGAATTCCTCGCTGCACCTCAATTTATTTCTTTAAAATATAGGCTGAGATAGCCCCGTTGGCTCGCAAGGAAATGGCATAATACATTACAGATATCAGCAGTGGAAATCACAAAGAACGAACTGAAATGATAGGTTTTTGGATTTGTAAGTCTTTTGATACCTTCACGATTAAAAGAAATAAGCAACGTTTATTACATTATTGTCGCACAATACAAAACAATACCGTGCCGTGGGGTGCCGGCAGTAGAATGATACCCCTCCTCTCATGCCCATGGATGCAGTAAGAGCCTGCTAAGGGATACCTCCGGAAGATGGGCAGCAGCGTCTATCCGTGTATCAACATCCCGTACTGCGCTTACCAACCCGCCTGTCAAGCGTGGTGAGAATGGCAACTACCCCTCCATGGAGATCCATGAGGGAGGCCTGTGTTCATCAGTGGACGTTTTATGGCTGATATGATGATGACAAAACAATATAACATACAAGAATAATAGATAATTCTAGAATAAAAAAAAACCCTGATAAAATGCTTGACTTGTGGCTGAAATCACCCAAACCGCCATATGCACGCCTATTATATTTGAGTATTTCCTTCTATTTATCATGGATCCCATCATCAAGTAAAACAAAAACCCAAATGCAATGTAATTTAGTAGTTCGCCTAGTAATATTTGAAAATCGAACTATCTATAAAAAAAAGTTCACGTACTCCGATTGATCGAACCATGCAGTCGAACCACGTGGCCAGGAGCAAATTTAGGGCATGAATTACAATTATTGAATTCCTCATGGAACATCAGAATCGAGTTGTGATATACAAAAAAATGGGAACTCCTTTAAAACATGATCTACCTTATAAAGAAATAATCATCAAAATCTATTCCTAATCTGCGGAGTGATTACGTAACAAACATACAAAAAATATACAGTCGAATTGAGTACCCACTTCTTTTTGAAGTCTGTTAAAAATTTAGGATTATCACGACAACGGTCGCCACTCAGCTAATTGTAACAGTGGGTTGTGAACCGTTACTTATAACCACGGAGCAGATTATGTAGATATATCTCCATATCTGCTCTGTGCTTATAACCCAGGAAAAGATGGACAGACGACCTTATATAGGGTTTGCAAAGGGTAACCGGAAATAATCGGCCGGCCAATAGTTTGGATTGAAATAAGCACATTAAAGTAAAAAAAAATGTAACATAAAAAAATTAAGGATTTAGAAAATCTACGATTTTCTCAGAATTTTTCCGGCCGGTTATTTCCAGTTACCCTTTTTTTTTCTTTATTTATTATAGAGGGTTTAATCAACAAGATTATGTCACCCTGAAGATCTCACACAAAGATTTAACATCTACGCTTAATTCCTAACTTAACATATCTCAGTAACTTTTCGGCTTCCTCCGATAACGGAAAAACCAAAATATTACTAAAAAAACCTACTAAAGATAAATCAATACCGTACTTATAAATAAAAGCTATCCTTTCCGCTTCATTCCGGACACATTCCACAACAATTCCATTCCACACATTACACATCTGCTACTACGTCACACTCGGTACAGTTAGGTGAACTAACCTTGCGCATCAGGAAACCAAAACTATTGAGTGGAGTGTGTCCCGATCGAAGCCTCAACATGGTGACGATGTTCGACCTGGCCCAGTTACCCTTTGCAAACCCTTTAGAAACGGAAGGGAAGGATTGGCCTGCGGTTGCCAAGGACCGAGAGTAGTAAAAGCAGTTGGACGAGGCCTTTATCCAAAAGGGATTCAAAATTCAGTAACACAAGTGTGTGGTGTTAAATATTCAAATAAAGGGCTTTATTCTTGTTATTAGGGGGCCAAGCTCCCTATTATGCATAGCGCTGTCTGTCTGTCTGCCTGTGTGTGACACGATGACAACCGAACGCGTTGACCGATTAAATGAAACCTTTTTTTTGTTAGCACTATCTTAATGAGAGAAGGGTACTGATTGATTTTGGTGACCTATCTAGGGTCACAGGGACCGGTAACAGTGACGTCAATGTATTTGAAATTTTGAAAATTAAATTATTTTTTTTGTTTTTTCGGAAACCTTCGCCCATTTTTCTGGTACTACGAGTGTACACCGGTCCCTATGACTCTAGGGTCACCAAAATCAATCAGTACCCTTCTCTCATTAAGACAGTGCTAACAAAAAAATGATTTTATGTAAATCGGTCAACGCGTTCGGTTGTTATCGTGTCATACACAGGCAGACAGACTGACAGCGCTATGCATAATAGGGGGCCAATGCTTGTTACTATAACGCTAGTCTTCCTGGACACCAGCGTGCGCAATATAATATCTGTGACAGGGTACTGATTGGTTTTGGTGACCCTAGGGTCACAGAGACCGGAGTTATTGTGACGTCAATGTAGAGGTATTTGAAATTTTGAATTTTTTTTTTGTTTTTTCGGAAACCTTCGCCCCCTTTTCTGGTACCCTCGTACCAATGCTTGTGACTATAACGCTAGTCTTCCTGGACGCTAGCGTGCGCAATATAACATATGTGACTTTATAAGCATTATACAAAACAACAATGTAGTATTATTATACATTAATGCATTATTAATTAAAATTAATATAGTGAGAAAACAAACAAATAAATTATAAGGCCTCTGTCCAGCAGCGGACATGGAAAGCGGTGCATAGGCGGCTAAGAAAAAGAAACGCCTTGATAACATGGATCTTCAAAAGATCATGATAGGGTTGTTGCCATACTCGCCACGCTTGGCAGGCGGATAGTACAGGATGTTTCTGTACGGAAAGACGCTACTGCCCATCTACCAGAGTTATCCCTTGGCAGATTCTTACTGCATCCACGGGCAAGAGATGAGCAACATTCTACTGCCAGCGACCTACGGCTAAAGGCATTTAAGCCTAAAAAATTAGTAAAACAAAATGAGACTAATTGTTATCCCTTTACTAGATTAATATTATACTTAAGTATAATTTCTAATTATATAATAAGTATGCTTAATTAATCTAGTAAAAGAATAATATGTAGCCTTACTTTTTTTTACAATTTTTTCAGGCTTAAACTGAAACTGCTTGCAATGAAACCGGCCGTATTCTTAATTTGCTTGTTTTATACTTTGTAGAACATCTGAAAATTAGACTAACAGAAAACGGAGACAATATAAATTTAAGCTGTGTTACAAAAATACTCATTTTACTTCTAGGGTGCGGGTCTGATCCAAAATTATTTTAATTAGTCCGGCTAAACACAAAAGGTCAGAGAACGTGTGAAAACTTCTAAAGTTTACGTAAAACCATAATGTTATGTTGTTGCGACTTGCAGACGACCTTGATCACTCAATTTGTTTTATTCACTCAACTGTTTCATTTCTCTCATTATATCCACTAGGTACTCATTTCGGGAATTCGCTCGATGCACTTTGACAACCGTCCTCGCAGGGGTAAAATGCCGTAAGTGCATTTTGGGGACAGACATCCCTATAGTATTACAATTAACGGTGGTTTCAGCCCATGAAAAGTTTTGGAAGGGAAAAAATCGGGAATTTGTATATGTTTTTAAATTTTAGGGTTCCGTACCTCGAAAGGAAAAAACGAAACCCTTTGTTGTCCGTCCGTCTGTCTGTCAATACCCTTTCTCTCAGGAACACGTGGAGGTATCAAGCTGGAATTCACATCAAATACTACTGTCCCTTAGAGCTGTTAAAAAATCAAACTTCAAAGCCAACGCAATCAAAAGATACAGCCGTTTATGCCGCAAATTTCTGCAAATTTTCGACACTCTCAATGGAATCAAAACGGGACTTCCCGTGAACTCAGAATCTTGAAATTTGATACGAAGCAACGTCTTATAGCACAGATAAAGGAAAAATTGCGAAAACCGTAAATTTTTAGTCACATCATAATTATAATAAAAATATTTTTAATATAATTAATGGAATCAGGCGTTACTTTGCGAAAAATCCATGATAATAAAATATCTAGTATTAATTCCGCTAATGAACATTAGCGGAATTAAAACTAGATATTTTCATTGCATTTTATTAATATTTTTAAACTTACTACTCCTTTCCTCATGAACGCGTAGAGGTATTAAATTGAAATTCATATTAAAAACTCAGGTCTTATATACCTACAGGTTTGTAAGAAACCGTCGGTGCGCACGTCCGACTCGCACTTGGCCGGTTTTTTTTCATGTATATTTTTATTTACAATTTTACTAGTTGGTGTGATATGAAAATAATCCTGAGTTCAAAATCTTTCGTTTTTTTCATATTTATAAAAAAAATCTATCTGTGGTTATATTATTTTTATTTGTACCGATACGGAAACTGTTCGCGGAGGTCAATGACCCTGTCAAAAACCAGCTGGCATTTTGGTTCTCATTATCGTATAATCAGCTGTTGAATTTAGAAGTTGTCTTTTTGCCTTTAATCGTCTTGTTCGTGGTCTTTTCTTTAATGAAAACTACTGAACCCTAAAAAGAAGTAGAACAAAAGCTGTTTCTTGGGATGGTCAGAATCACGCCCTTTCGTCTTAGTATATATATTACACAGCCTGTATAATGGTTGCTGCGACTACAGACAAACTAGACCAATCGAGTGATTACGAATAAGAGAAGTTTATTTACTTGGCCATCGAAAACATTACTTACTGGTTTAATTGGTATTTCCGATCGTTGGAGTTTGTAGGTGCAGATTACCAACCTATCGAGGCGTGTTTTTGACCTTTCTGTATCGACTGATTATTCTTAAGGTAGGTCAGTCAGTAGGTCCTAGGTGCAGTAGTAGAACGTACTATGTTCATGCGGGGAAGTACACCTATTTCTGCCGCCAAGAAGAAATGTTCTGGTTTTCAAGGGGCCAGTGAAATCACGGGCATATGAGACCCTTAGACGAGAATTTATCTCATCTAAGATAAAACCTTTACTAGTTGTAGGGTGACGGGCGCAATGCGATGCTAAATAATTTTGTAAATTTTATGCAATATTGCCGTGGGGTGCCGGCATTTAGAATGCTCCTATATTGTCCGTGGATGCCGTAAGAATCTGCCAAGGGATAACTCCTCTACGGAAGATGGGCAGCAGTGTTTTTAGTGTATTAACATCCCGTACCGCGCTCACCAACCCGCCTGCCAAGCGTGGTGAGTATCGAAAAACCTTCTCATGATCAGTTGATTTTATTCTTTATACAGTTCTCAAGTCTTAAGGGAGACCTATGTCCAGCAATGGACGTCCATCCGATGATGATAATGCAATATGAATGGGATATAAAACAATTGAGTGTCATTGAGCTTCTGTGTACTAAGCCGAAAGGGGGTGCTTCTGACCACCCCAAGGGACAACTTTAGTTTTATGACTTTTCAGGATTCGATGATTTTCAATAGTCTTTTTTAAAGTTTCGCGATCACGACACATTATTAACACATATTTAACCAGGTATTTATCGCGCTATTTACCTTTATTATTACCCGACGTTTTGACAGGATTGCACCCATCGTGGTCCCGGGAAGACAGGGGGGGGGGATCCCGACGGGTCTTCCCGGGACCACGATGGGTGCAATCCTGTCGAAACGTCGGGCAATAATAAAGGTAAATAGCGCGATAAATACCCGGTTAAATGAGGGAGGCTTGTTCAGTGGTGGACTATTTACGGCTGGAATGATGATGATGAAACTTATATGCAGCATGAATCTGCTAAGGGTAACCTGCGGAAGATGGGCAGCAGCGTCCTTCCGTGTATAAACATCTCGTACTGCGCTCGCCAACCCGCCTGCCAAGCTTGGTGAGTAAAGCAACAACCTTTCATGGTCAGTACCACTTAATCAGTGATCCACGAGGGACAAGGCCAAGACCATGACATGTCCTTTATCCAGCAGTGGTCGTTTTACGTCCGGGATTATGATGATGATGATGGTCTACTTAATTTATCTACTTTCTCTTATTATAAGCTTTAGCAAAGGCCCTTACAAGCTTAGTTAGCTTCAGACGTAATGACCTGTTCTTTCCTCTGACTAATTAAAAGGATGGTATAGGTGCTGGGCAAGCCTAATCCATCGCTACTTCTGAGTTGTCGTACTATTTTGTCCTATCAATAGGATAGGATTCTGCTGACATACCATCTTACAATGTACCAGGCACTACAGCGTCCCGTACAGCATGATTACCAGTTGCTGACGCTGTTAATATCATCTATAATAGATGCAGAGGCCTTACTTAACTTTTTCAGCCCTTACAAGCGTAATGGCAGCGAAAGCCTAATGAATCGTCTTAAGTTGACAATTCTAATATTTCACGTTTGCAACATCCTGCGCAGTTACACGGAACAAAGCCGTCTCAGACCTATATTATGCAAACAAGTATCATGTTATGCGTAGATTTATGATGAATCTCATCAAAAAATACAAATTCAAATTCAAAAAATACTTTATTCAGTGCGGCCGCATGGACCTTAATGACGCGTCACAACTTACAAAATAAAACAACACAAATAAATAGAATAAAGCACATAACTGAATCTGTTCACTTCAGATGGCACGCGAGTTAGGAAAAGAAGCGAACAGAAGAACCTAACTCGGTCGTTATAGTCATCATTTAACAATTTGATTTTGTTTTATGTTACGTTTGACGGAGTTGGAGCAGATTCCGTCCCAAGTGGTTTTGTCCTGTAGGTAATCTGATATTTTATAATAATCTTTATTGCACAGATTGCATTTGATGGGAGTTTTGCAATCCTTTCATGTTCACGTTGGATATATCCTGCTGTCCTTATAATCTGGTAAGGTTTAGCAACCCTTACAAGAGCAATGACAGCGAAAGCCTAATGAATCGTGTTAAGTCGACAATTCTAATATTTCACGCTTGCAACATCCTGCGTAGTTCCGCAGAACAAAGCCCTCTAAGACTTGTATTATGCAAACAGGCATCATGAGAGGCGTAGATTTATGAGATTCATTGGGAGTCTTGCGTCCTTTCAGGTTCACGTTGGATATATCCTGTCCTTATAATTAATTAAGGGCTTTGTGATGTACACGCTTTGATACCGAAAATAAATTTCATCATCATTTCAGCCGTAAAACTTCCACTGCTGAATACAGGCCTCACTCATCTCCATGAGGGGTAGTTGCCATACTCACCACCCTTGGCAGGCGGGTTGGCGAGCGCAGTTCGGGATGTTGATACACAGAAAGACGCTGCTGTCCATCTTCTGGAAATAAATGTAGGTATAGGTATTGGAACACTTATTTTCGGAACTACTATTACCTTCATGTTATTATTTTTAATCCTCGTGAAGAGGGCAGTGGGATTCAACAGGCTAATTAAGATATAAAAATAACATATGGTAATAAGAAGTGCCGTGGGGTGCCGCCAGTAAAATGTTACCCTAGCTCGTGGAGAAGATAACAATCTGCCAAAGGACCTTATATATCTTCCTAAGAAGGTCAGCAGCGTCTTTGCGTATATCTAGATCCCGTAATGCGCTCGCCAACCCGCCTGCCAAGTGTGGCGAGTATGGCAACAACCACTTCATGCTCATGAACATTTATGAAGGAGGCTGTGATGATGATATTTGCAATATTAGTGAATAAGCGTACCTAATAATAATCCCAATTTCATGTCGATGGCATAAGTAGTTTCTGAGATATTTAGCAGAGACTCACAGACAGACAGACACACCTTAAGGGTGTGACTTTTTATAATATTTATCCGGAACCCTGAAAAAAAGATGCTTTTTTAGACACCCAAGCGCCGGTGGTTTTGCTGAGACGCAAGTTGCTGTTTCGATCCCCGCCGGGGGACCAAAATTTTTGCTTTTTGCTGGAGGTCCGACTGTTTATCTTTGTATGATAAGTATGTGTTTAGGACTTCAAGCATCTGGTACCCATAACAAAAGCTCTGCTTTTTATTGGGGCTAGGTGGTGCTGTGTAAATTTTCCAGCATATTTAATAAGCTGAAAAAGTCAACCTACAAAGTCCGTTTCTATGGCTCAGCTTACATTCATTTCCGCTTGGCCCGAAGAATATAATATCAAATATATACATTCAGGCCAAAAGATATGGAATCACTCTCACTCACGCATATGTACAGACATCAAGCGTGCCAGACACGTGCCATGACAACCAAAATCGTATTTATTTATTTATTTATTTATCGTACAATACACTTTAAAACTATATACAAAATAAAGTAAAATAAAATTTATAAACTAGATCTTGATTATAAAATAAACATTTGTACGCAGAGCTATAATATGATATAAATATCGAGGTATAAATACAAACACAACACACAAAGAATAAACACAGGCAAATTTAGAATACGAAATAAGAAACTAGCAGCTATAAGTAGGTAATTAAGTTACTTAAAACTATCCTTATGTCTGTATTATTCTAATGCTTGCGTCTGTCGGTGCCTGTGTTACGTTTAGATACAAGCTTATAAAATTAACATTTTTATTTAACCCCGGACACTTTACCAAGGCAAAGAGGTTCCCCTTTTTTTGTAACGTGTACCCTCAGTTTTTCATTCTACACATCATGCCCTTTCATTTGATACACTTGAGTAGACATGGAAACATTTGATTATTCATCCCCTATTTCATCCTCCAGTTTTTATATCTCCTGTATTTGTGTTATTTATAAGTAAGAGTGCAATAAAGTTAGTATCATTCATTCAACACTCTTGTGTTGTACAAGATATGGGGGATGAAAGAGGTTTTCATAAAACATGTTTAAGAACCGCTAGAAAACCTGATTTTAAATGAAAAAAAAAATGCATTTTATTCGGTCTAATCGTTTAAGAGCTACGGTGTCACAGACAGATACACAAACACATAAACACACACACAGCGGTAAAGCTAAAACCTCTTTCATCCCCCATATCTCGTCTTTTACAATATATGGGGGATGAATGAATGACAATTAATGTCTGCCAGGACACGTGTCTGACACGCTCTATGTCGGTAGAAATATAAATGGACCTTCAATTATTCTCCAGTTACCGCTCTCAGATTAGGTAGGTGTATATTAAAGTTTGGGTCGTGGGGTGCCGACGGTTGAATGTTACCCCTTCCCTCATGCGCGTGGATGCAGTAAGAGCCTGCTAAGGGATACCTCAGGAAGATGGACAGCAGCCTCTTTCCGTGAACATCCCGTACTGCGCTCGCCAATCCGCATGCCAAGCGTGGTGAGTATGGCAACTACCCCTCATGGATATCCGTGAGGGAGGCCTGTATTCAGTAGTGGACGTATTATGGCTAAAATGATGAATAATGATATTAAAGCTTACGCAATTAGGAAATCTCCGAATTTCTATTAAATTCAATCTGACTTATTATTTTTACTCATTATGATTATAATATAGCGTTTTCTGAGTTTTTCTGCTCGTAATAAATTACTTCTTTCATTTCTTCTCAGCTTTTTATGGGTGGCAGCATTTTAATATCATAATGAAAACTTTCATGGTTTTTAAACGCAACAAAAGGCCAATAACAAAGATTTATTAAAATAGTAGCAACCCGCCCCGGCTTCGCACGGCTGCAATGCTGATACTTAATATACCACAGAATATAATACCATCGCGTACTTTTTTGCAGACCTTTTTAATTTCTACAATACTGTAGTATATTATTTTGATCTATCTCGTAGGGTTCAGCCAGCGTTGTAAGCGTAAAGAAATGTGTTTATTTACGACCTCACATTAGATATAAAATTATCAGTGTTTCCAGCGCGATAAGAGATCCCATAGTCACCCCGTCCACTTGTATGAAATAGTCACCTTTCCATATTAAATAAATCCTGCACATAACTTTCAGAATTCCCCGTTAATGGTTGCAGCACCGAAGCTAAGTGCCGCGACATTTTGTAAGTTGGTGCATCTATCTGACTCATTATGAGGCGAGTGTGACTCGGTATGAGGCATTATACTATGACATTATACTTTATAGATAGATTTTTTTTATTATTATACAAGGTATCCCAAGATATAATAAAGCTTGGAGGTAAAGGACTTCGAGGGCTATCCGAATCACTTCCATGCATGTTCCGGGATTTTGCGTATTTTCGGAGTTATGATATTTTTTATTGTTTTTTTTTACTAACAACGAGTACGATGAGATTTTTTCTATGGTGATATGAGTTATTGTGATAGATGCCTAATTTTTTTTCTGCTAAGATGATAGATACAGCAACCCGGCATAATAACATTTACTATCTTTAGATCTTTAAAAAGAGTCGGAAAGCAATTCAAACGACAAAACAATAAAATGACCCAGTATTTTCACAAATTTTAGGAACTTTGAAAAAAAAATTACATAATAAAAAAATACCGTTCGATTTTTAAAAACTTTCTCTATCTATCAGGTAGTTATTCTGCAAATTTCATTGCGCTACTCAAAAGTCTTCATCGTAAAAATTGTAATTTAAATGTGAATGATCTGATGACATTTTTTGGCTGTTTGACAGCTTTAATGTTAGAAGGTTCGTTCAAAAAGTTTAAATAGTAATGAAACTCAAACTTAGATGTTTATATTTTGGTAGAAGTATAGTAGTAGTAGCTGTAGAGTAGTTGTTGGGTAGTTGTATAGTACTAGTGGAAGTATTAAGTAAAAAATAGGTGCGATACGAAGTTTGCCGGGACAGCTATTACTTAATAATTCATAAAGAAATTCCCAGACTTTGGGCAAATTATCTGCAGAAAAATTACAAACATTTGTACTGCGGTGGCAATCAAACCTGCTAGACGGGAATCGTTCATCTTCTGGAGTCCCTTGGCAGATTGTTACTGCATCCACGGGCAAGAGAGAAGAGGCAACATTTTACTAGCGGCAACCTCTTATTGAGATCCATGAGCGAGGCCTGTGTTCAGTAGTGGACGTTTTACGGCTGAAACGATGATGATAATTATTTACCAATTCGTTCTTTATAATCCAAACTACTTTCGAGTATTTTATGCTATTTTATTATAAGTACTTTTGTGGTGAATAAATAGTAGCCTATTTATCTAACTTACATTCGCAGACGAGTAATCCTTTTATAAGGGTCTATAATTATGTTGGGAACGACAATATTTTGCCAAAGACCATTATAATGTAAGGAGCTTTCCAAAATATTTGCTTTACTAAGGCTCTGCGCCTTGTATCTATGACGTGACAAGGGTCTTACATGATAGTGACGTCATAAGCAGGCTCTACCGTGATGACTCTTTTTATTTTTATTTGACAACAGTGTGGACACTTTACTGTATAAAAACATAACATGCATGTTCCTAGTTACGTTTAGGTTAGAAATCTTCATACTCCTTTAATAATTTACATTTAGTTTACAATGAGAACTTATAAAGATAACATAATATCACGCAGTACGAGCGCGCATTTGTGCTTTTTTTTGATGTAGAGAGAAACTATTTTTTTTATCATAATAATTGTTAGCATTTATAGCTTATGAATTACTATATAATATAGGTTTTAATAAGACCTATTGTTTGGAAGGACAGCCTTTATTAGCATGTTCATCATATCAGCCATAAAACGTCCACTGATGAACACAGGCCTCCCTCATGGATCTCCATGAGGGGTAGTTGCCATTCTCACCACGCTTGGCAATCGGGTTGGTGAGCGCAGTATGGGATGTTGATACACGGATAGACGCTGCTGCCCATCTTTCGATGGTATCCCTTAGCAGGCTCTTACTGCATCCATGGGCATGAGAGGAGGGGTATCATTCTACTGCCGGCACCCCACGGCGGCATTAGCATGTTCAAAAATAGATTAATTAATTCTAGAATTTTCCAACTAATAGAAACCGACTTCAATAACCCTAATGATGATGGTGATTAGGAAAGTGCGACCATAATATATGTTTATGTATACATCATAGCTATCTTTCGTTATCGGCGCCCGTGCATTTTTAACATTGAAGATTTTCCGAAATCATATCCCTCTGAGTCAATATAAATCCTTACTTGTTTCTGAAAATCTTAAAAACGTTATATTTCATATTTTACATATATATTTATTTATTTATTTACAATAATACCAGGTCTGAGAACTATTAAAACTGATGGAAACAGAAAATATGGTCACAGTTTATTCGCGATCATGGCGTGGAACTGCGCCGAAATATTGGAAAATTAAAAAGTAATCAAATCATGGTTAATATCCCGTAAATATTGCATATAGTGTTCACAACGATGATAACTTAAAAAAATATATTCAGTTTTAATTATAATTGCATAAGTAATAATAAGTAAATATGTCAAATTAACAATCAAATAATAACAACGTTAAAAATAATAATAATCCCACTAATATTATAAAGCCGAAAGTTTGTTTGAATGGAGGTTTGTTACCTCTTCACGCAAAAACTAGGCTACGGATTGAGCTGAATTTTTGCACACGTATTGATTGATGTTGACCAAGATTAACACATAGGCTACTTTTTATTCGGGTACAACGCATGCGAAGCCGCAGGCAGAAGCTAGTAGATCATAAATTAATTACATGAATTAGGAATGGAATATAATATCATGGACCATGTGGTCCATGGTATATAATGATATGTTTTCCTATAACATTTGAGGAGTTCCCCGGATTCCTCATGGTTTCCATCATCAGAACTGTGTTTTGAAAAAAAAATAACAGATGCCTATAGTTACTTTATAGTGAGAGTTCCAACGGACGAACTTTCAACTTTTATGAGTGAGGAATTCTGGGCAAATTTCAACAGTTCATTGGACGCCTGCAAGCGGACACCGTGAATCGTCATACGTCGCCGTCTTGACGTGTGTTAGTTTTAGTTTTTATAATGTGTATGTTAGTTTTAAGGTTAACCTATGGGCCACAGAATAAGTTATTTAAGATCTTCATTTTTTTCTATTGCGATGGAGCGACCAGATCCGCTCCACACTCAACACTCCCGTACATGAGGCTCTACACATCGCCGGGGACCGTTCCAGATGGCGCTCCATCGTCAAGAGTCGAATGTCAAACACGACCTGGTCATGACCCTCAGTAACTGAGGACGACTGAAGAAGGAAGGAAGGATACTTTTCTATTGTTGTCTTTTTTAAACTTTCGCGATCACAACACATTATTAACATACATCAACAAACGCCTTCGCTTTGCTGCGGTACCTCCATCACATCAGTCTTCCCGGGACCATGCTTGGTGCAATCCAAGCGAAACGTCGGGAAATAATAAAGGTAATTTTTCTATTGTTGCCTGACAATAAATATTATTGTATAGCGTTTGCTGGAAGTGGCACTAAACCTTATGCAAATTCAGTATTTGCATAAAGTACTTCTTAAGTGTGTTAATAGTTTGATAAGGCAAATTATAATGTGTACACAACAATAAACGGTGTCTTGACGACTTGACGAAACGAAGCAATGATCAATTCCCATTCAAATGTACTACAGGGCCACCTTATCTACTTAGTCTGATAAAATTGGAACAAAGACCGTTACATGGGTAAATTACCGTAACACGTCATACTCGTAAAACGAAGAAGATTGTAAAACGGGCAGACTGTCCCATTCAAAGGTTAATGATTAATTTCCTGCTGACTTTTTGTGTAATTAAATGTTAATTAGATACGTTTTTTTTGTCACACACAAATGACAAGTAATCAATATAAACTAATTAGGTTCTAAAAAAAACCCGTACTGCGCTCGCTAATCCGCCTGCCAAGCGTGGTGAGTATTGCAACTACCCTTCATGGAGATCCATGAGGTAGGCCTGTATTCACTAGTGGACGTTTTACGCCTGAAATGATGCAATGATGATAAATTCCTACAAGTTTTCTACGAGTTACATAAGGTCTAATCTATTTGAATTCAAAAAGAAAGACGACTTCAGAACACCCTCCTTTTTTGAAGTCGGTTGAAAATGCGGGCAAAGCAGCTTAGCATGTTTTATTTATCTAGAAGATTTATACAGCGTTAGTAACTGGTGTTATTGCTGTACGGGATACTGCAGTGCTTGGGACATTGTCAGATATATTAGACTTATACCGCTTTGGCATTAGAAAGCACCTATACTATCATCTGAGCTAACTACACTTAGGGTAAAAAAAGTCAACACGTCTAAAAAGCTTCGCGACGTTTTCTTTTGACAGGTATTAAATAACGTTAAAAACACACGGTAACATAATGAAATAAATTACTGAAAATTATTGTAAAAGTTTACAAAATATGTCTTTGTGTTACGAGTTGAAACAATGGAACAAGGAAATAAAACAATGAAAATTGGGCCCCGAACATAAGATCTATATAAAAACTATGCGTGACGAACGGATGACATCCTGCTTCTCACGTATTTGCCAGAAGCCGTATTTTCCGCTTGATCTGTCCCTTTCAAACGATCAACAGTGAGCTGGATTGGTCTGAAATAGAATTCGTAAAGGATTCCTAATTGAATTGGTATCCATGTATCTACCGAGTGCCTATGCTCAGGTAGATTTTTTTCGTGTTCGTTACTAAGCAGCACTTACAGCAGATTGCGCACTAATTATACGGTCCCTGAGAATACTGCATCTAGATAGATTTCGATTTAAAGGTGCGGAATGAGGCAAGGGGGACGCGGTTATGCTGTTTTTTATAACGTTGCTTATGCGCAAACCTGTTTATTTGTTCACCCTTTTTTGTCAGTTAAAAATTAATGTCAAAATGGTGACAAAGGTCCCTGGCATGTTAGGCAGCAGCATTTCAGACTCCTGAATAATAAGTTAATTTCGGAATGGGTTTAAAAGTGCCATTTTCCGTGCGCCGCCACCATCAATTATTCGTCATTGGTCAGAGCACGTTCGCCTTTTATAAATGCTGGCTGGAAGTACGACTACGACCTATTTTTATAACCAAATGTGAAATAAACATGTTCGGCAGACGTGAAACGTTAATTGTTTGTACCAATAAATAGGTTGCAAGATAAGCTGGCTTATAGGCTCGAATGACATAGTCATTTCTAACTTCAACGCAAAAACTTATAACACCCCTCGTGTTATAAGTTTGATAGACTGAGAGTTGGTAAAAGGTGCTGGGCAAGCCTTTTACAATTTCTCCGAAACTATTCATTGGGCTTTTATTTTGGATTGTTTAGTTCACGACGCTGCTGCCCAGGCTCTTACTGCTTATACCTTTACCACCCCACGGCTTATATCTTTATCACTTTACTATCCCTGTCGCACTCCCCGGCAGATATCTACTCTGGCAGTCTTCAAATGTTCTATACGTATAGCGGCAGTTTGATTCCAGTACATATTTCTGATGATTCTAAGATCTTTGTACCCCATTAATCAAAATTCCCTCACGATCGATTCGTATTAATGTAATCTCTTTAAAATGTCCCAGGCACTGCAGCGTCCCGTACTGCATGATTACCAATTGCTGACGCTGTATAAATCATCTATGATAGATGCAAAGGCCTTACTTTACTTTACTAATCTCCTTAAGTTTCAAATTACATCAAAATCAGATTATCCGTTCAAGAGTTATCCTCGGACAAAAAATCCGGACATACATTACAAACATTGAGCAAAATGCCTAGTTGCCACTAAGAATTTCGTTCGCTTCGCTCTTTCGTTCCTGCTTGGATACGTAAGTAGCCGGAAAACGTCGCTATGGCGTCTTAATGGGGCGAGTCGATGAGCGCCCACACATAACAACGAATATTGTTACTAGGTAGAATGTAGTAATAATTGTTATTAACCTATACAATACTTGATAGTTACCATTTACAAACTTGGTTCAAAAGTCAAGTTAAACTGTTGATATTTCAGCCGTTATAAGCGTGCTTTTATCAAATACCTGTTAGCTATATTAAAGACTTTAAAAATAACCGTTTTAGACTACTATTTTCGATAATAGCGATTTTCATAACCATCGACATCGTAAGTGGGGATCGGGTTACTACGATCACAAAACGATTCAAGCTATTGTCATTTTAATGTGAAGTTAATCCAGTCTGCTATTTATATTTTAAGCTGGCCTTTGTCGGAGCAGATATAAATCAGACGGGAACTGAATTAATGCTCATATTTTTGGATGCAAATTATCAACTGAATTTACCGTTACGTCTGAAATGACAATTTATACGCAATGCCACATCGAAGTTATTGAAATATACGTCCCAAAAGACAAACAATTGTATAACTGTACACCAGCAAAGAAGATTAAGCTCTATAAAACGGTGAAACGAGTTGGATTTGTTCGGATGATCAGATAAACAAAAGAAAAACAACGAAAATGGATATCCCGGTTATATTCAAATAAAACGCAAAGCAAAATAGGAATGAGTCGTTTCGCATCGAGACATAAATCCTACAAATGGCTTTTTCATGCAGAACCTGTGAGTACCAGTCGACTGTTGTAATGTATGTCAAGTTTAGACTTTAAGTCCTGATTATAAGGGTTAAAATCAGTTATGGTTTTCTTAACTGGTTTTACTGCAGACTACCCATCCGCGTAGATAATGTGAAATTATGCAAAAACAGTTTCATAACTATTCCAACGACTTCGCTTTATCTTTAACATTCATAATTCACTTTATTTCAATATTGAATTCAGGGAACTGTGAAATATTCGCCGTGTGTGTACCGCGTGCTCCCTATTCTTATTTAGGCACCTACTCGATCACTGTCATATTGGAAATCGCGATCAACCTTTCAAATTCTGACGTCTATGAAATATATTTTATTTATTTATCATCGTTCACACAGTTTCTTTGTGTACCAGTAGGGAAAACGGGATATAAATCCAATTTGTACCGACATACATCTTGGCCAGAGTGTGGTTTACGATTTATTTTTGACTAGTGTTTCGAGCAAAATTTCTCTCACTTTGGACATTCTTCGTAGAGTTTTCGTAGAGCTTTTGTAGCATTCTCGTAGCACTTAATAATATCGATCATAACAAGTCTGTACAATTGACGACGACCTTCGCGCGCAGTTGGTTTTATAGCTGTCTGAGACGTAGGACGTTGCGGATTCGATCCCCGCCTGGGGCACAAAATGTTTATTACAACTGCAAATATTTGTCTTGGGTCTGATTGTTTTCTATGTATGATACGCATGTATGTACAAAAATAAAATGTATTTAAATATTATTTCAACCATCTGGTAAGTTTCACAAAAGCTCTGCTTCTTTTAGGGACTAGACGGTTTGCGTGAAATGTCCAGCATTATTATATTATATTTATGAGTTCACAGTAGAATACAAGAGCAGATTGTAAACGTTACTAACATAAAGCGAAACCGCCTTCAAAATTTGAATTTAATATTTAATATTAAATGGTTTTATAACCTAACTTGTGCTGTTTGCAGTGGTATGTTTAGCGTTAAGATTGGGTACATTAGTCTAATCAGAGCTAAACATCCAAATCTCTGAATGAATTGTAGGTAGATCCATAAAGTCAAGTCACTGAAGCCGAAGACGGCTTGGTGTGTATATAAGAATAGAATAAAGTTGTTAGATATTCGTATAAGCTGATTATTTTGTCATTAGTCGGATCTGGCACGAGATGAGTGGTAGAGCAATTAGTTGGACCCAACAACGGATTAGTTGGCAACTGCCAAATAAATTGATTCCTCGCGGTGGGTTGTTCCGCGGAACGTATTGCACAACACCAAAATAATGTCATTATCACTATTACCAATGACAGTCATTGTTGGTCGAATAACAATACATTTAAATTCTAAGTCAATATTTTATATCGCTACTGCTTACGTAATTAAGTTAATATTATAGATTCGATTGTTAGTATTTATTGTATTAGTAAAAAAACAATGTTAGAACGAGGTACATTGAATAAATTAGGCGGCAAAAACTCAGCCGTCCTATTTTCCTCCCAGTAATATTTTAAAGCCGAAAGTTTGTTTGTATGGATGTTTGTTACATCTTATGAATAGTATAATTTTAAGTTCCTTGGCTCATTAATGTTCATCAAAAACTTAGTTGTATTCCTAATTCAAATAGACCATCCAATGTCCATATCCATAAATATAGTAAACAATGTCAGACCGTTAATTGTTACGTTATAAAATGTTTCTTCTTAAACCTACTTGTATTACAAATATACGATCTCTATCTACAAATAAATTCCAACTAGAAGGAGCTTTTCCACTTTGTAGTATATAAGTTTAAAAACCGTTTTTACTGAAATTTATCTGTGGTTTATGTTCTACGTCCAAATATACCTACAAGCATTTTGACCCGAAATAAATTACAGAAGTAATCGTATTTTTAGTTCTATTCTGCTAACCGGCAAAGCTGTTTCTAATTTACTGTCCACGCCTTTATAATCTATGCATTATAACCACGGCACATAACAACAACTGACAATATAACTATTATCGGGATTTCAATCTTGTAGACACTTCAACGGTTACGTAGTCTACTTTTCCATCGTGTTATTGGAAGTATTGACGTTTTATGTAGGAATAAAACATGAGTATACTCTTACGCGACGACCTAAACAACAGACTGCCTTCAATTCTTTAAACTATGAAAATACCTTGAAGTGCATCCAGCCCCAAGCTAAGCAGAGCTTGTGTTATGGGTACTAGATGACTGATATACTTAATACATTATACTACATAGATAGATATTTTTATCATATAGAAAAACATCCAGAACACCCTTAACAAATATCTGCAAAAATCATACAGACATTTGTCCCAGGGCGGGATTCGAACCTGCAACTTCTTGCGTCGCAGGCGGACCTTCGCCCGCTGCGCCACAGAGGTCGTTAAAAGAGGTCAGAGGTCGTTTTTATATCACTGAATGACCAGATAAGCCAAATGGCCTACAACTGCAGTAACGCGGTGATCACGTTCACGAAGCACGTAACCAACGCTGCATTGCATTGCGCCCGTCACCCTAAGACATTGAATATGCCCGTTATTTGAAGTTCTAGCAATAATCATCATTATCATCATCTCAGACGTAAGAACGTCCACAACTGGCAAGGGCCTCTCAGATAGATTTCCAAATATTGATCATGCCCACATGATCACTTGGAGATCTATCTGGGAGGCTGCACACACAATGTCAAAGCCGAAAGAGGGTGTATTAGTCATGGGGCTCTCGAAAAAAACTCTTTCCGTAAACAAAAGTTAAGTTGCCAAGGCCGAAATCAGCCTATAAGACTTGTATTGACTATTTGACTTGAATGTTTTAAAAATTATAGCAATCTGTGAATCGAATATTAGCATAATTTTAACACAAGGTGTTACGTTATACTACCAGTTAGGATTTTTTTAAGTTTGGCGATTTTAGACAGTTTTAGAGGCCGATACATGTAATTTTTAACATACGAGAACCATCTAGTCTAAGACTAAGCAAAGCTTGTAATATGGAAATCATAACGATGAATAAAGTACGCAAATATTTTTTTATACCTCTATACATACTTTTTTCTGCTAGAAACAATTTCTCTCTACTATACAATTATATTATACATTTTTTACTCTAAATAACTATTCTCATCTTAGCGAAAGCGTCTTTTTTGGGCTCCGGACCAAAATGATAAAAAGGAACCCTTATGGTATCGAATGAAATTTGAAATGGTATAAGAAAACGCTTTTTCACTAATATGGAATATATAAAGGTGTTCAAAACATTCTTATTATGATTGCAAGGGGGGCGGAAAAGGGGTCTCTGAAGATATGTATATGAAACGTATTCATTTGCACATTAATAAAAAGTTCTTAGTTTTACTTTAGGCCGTATCGTTTTCGAGTTATTTACAAAAAAAATTTAAAAAAATACCGTTCCCTCCCCTTATCTCTGTAGTTTGCAGAGATAGGCATACACACATATTATGTGTGTATGTTATGTGTACACATATTATGTGTGTATGTTTATGTTTACTATTCCTTTTTTAATCTCAACTTAATTTGTATATTGCCTTGTCTTTTTTGTGCATTCTGTGGTAATACCCATTAGGTACGGGATCACAATGCTATACATTGTTTTTGAATGTTTCCTTATAACATTATCCTATTTTAATAAATAAATAAACAAATATTTACCGAACCTTCTGGGTCTCAACGGCCTACTAGAAATATTTAGCCGTGAAGATATAAGTATTATTAAAAACATACAAAATATTACATTTACATAACAAGTATGTAAGCACATTTACATTTATAAGTGAACATTCCATGTATTAAGCGCTTAAAACTTTACTGGAAACAGTATATCCCAGTTAATATAAAAGCCAGATGAAACTCACAAGTAGACGCGCATGTAGTGAAGATTGCACTACGTCCAAACTTTAACCATACGGAGCGCACGTACGTGTGGAACCAGCAAAGCTATCAAACTTTATAACTGTCTAATACAATGGTATGCAAATGCATGCGAACTTTGAAACAGATTTAAAAATTCTGATGGGATTCCTAGGTGAGGTGGATTTTGTGAAATTGTTTTTAACTCTTTTATAACTTTCTTTTATTTGCGTTAAAAACATTCCATTTTCATTTGGTAGGTTGTTACTACGTTGAACTTATACTTTTGCGACGACCATGTTTAAAGGAGTTCGAAATTATGGGCACAGGAGACCTTACAACTATACGTCTTAGCGTGACGTGCGCAATGTAATGCAGCGTTGGTCTCGTGTTTCGTGAAAGTGATCACTGCGTTATCGCAGTTGTGATAGGTGGAGGTTACCGCTTAACATCAGGTGGGCCTTCGGCTTGTCTCATGTTTTAGTCAGTTAACTGAGCTAAAATTTTGTATACATGTTTTGTCATCCAAATGACAATGCATGGTCAGCTATGTCACGTTACTCTGAATCCAACATAGCGGAACACCCAAGATGGCAAACTAGTTATTTTTAATGCACTCTTACATTATATGTATCAAATGAAAGGGCTTACTGAGAATAATTCAAAAAATAAAATGACGTCACTCTGGATCCGACATGGCGGAACACCCAAGATGGCGGACTAGTTATTTTTAATGCACTCCTACAATATGGGTATCAAATGAAAGGGCTTGCTGAGAATAATTCGAAAATAAAATGATATCAATCTGAATGCAACATGGCGGAACACCCGAGATGGCGGACGGCTCTTCGCTGATGGTCAACCATACGTAGCCTTAAGTATGTATGTGGAGTAGGTAACATTAGGTCTACTTATAAGCTAGACTGTTCCAAATTAACCGGCAAACGACCTTGCAATAATGATGCGTTGAATGAGATGACTGAGAAACCTGTCCAACTAAAATGTAAAAAATAAAGGTAAAAAAAAAACTTTTTAAAAACCAAGCTTTTATTTAAACGTACTAAACTAATAAAATAAACATTTTCCATAAAAGTTTAATGTCAACTTTAAACGTCTTTACACAATTTATGTGATATAAAACTTTGTCGCGAGATTAACATGTGTACATTGATTTAAATTTTACCCATTTATTTTTTCCAATCTGTATGTGGTAAAATCATTTCTGTTTTAAAAACTTTAATATCACTTACATATGTATAAAGAAAACGAAACAAAATAAAACCCTGTAGCTCTCTATGCCTCTCATTGTTTGTGGTTTTCATTTAAATGATGGATATTAGTTGTAAAGATGGCTTAATTTATTAGCATGAAAAAATATAATTCAGTTTTGGAACACAACGTTTAAATTGAACAATAAAGTTGAAATTGTTCTGTTTAAACTTTATTCAAAGAGATTTTTCCATTCCAGCTAGCTTCTGTGGAACTTATTTATAGCAGGCTCTTTAAGGTCCCCAATGACACTACACTTTTATTTTCGTTGCTCCGACATTGTTTTTACTTTAA
Source organism: Pasiphila rectangulata (assembly GCA_963082625.1). Classification (NCBI taxonomy): domain Eukaryota; kingdom Metazoa; phylum Arthropoda; class Insecta; order Lepidoptera; family Geometridae; genus Pasiphila; species Pasiphila rectangulata. Next base: position 9,483,610 of record OY720240.1, read on the forward strand.
GCTATTTTAAACTTGTAACACGCTATAAATCTCATCATCATCATCTCAGCCGTAGGACGTCCACTGCTAGACATAGGCCTCCCTCATGGATAGCCGAGTACTGATCATGAGAGGTTGTTGCCATACTCACCACACTTGGCAGGAGAGTTGGCGATCGCAGTACGGGGTGTTGATACACGGACAGACGCTGCTGCTCATCTTCGGCAGATACCCCTTGGCACATTCTTACTGCATCCACGGGCAAGAGAGGAGGGGCAACATTATGCCGTAGGCACCTCATGCCATTTTAAAATTAGGACTACCTATAAAAGGATGGTGCCGAGATGTTGTTGATGACGCAGACGGCTTTGTACTGAATAAGACTTGCACAGAGAGCCATGGAGCGTACCATGCTCGGTATCAAGCTTATTGACCGTGTTCTCAATCTCAAGGTCGGAAGTCAGAAGGTGAATGATGTTGAGAATCGCATCAGAAAACTAAAGTGGAGCTGAGGAGGACACCGTCTTCGGAGACATGGTGACAGGTGGAGTAAGGCGTTAACTGAATGACGTTTAAGTATATAGAACCGAAGGTCGTCCAATTGGGAGATGAGCAGACGACATAAAAAGCTTTGGCACAGGACCGTGAAACGAGGCACAAAGTCATGGAGGTCTGTTTCCAGCAGAGGGTGAAGTCGGGCTGCAGATGATGATTATACTAATAGGATCATGTAATTATAATGTAAAAAAGTGCCGTGGGGTTCCGACAATATGATTTTAGTCCTCCTCCTCTTGCCTGTCCGTAGATGCAGAAAGAATCTACCACTGAATTGAAATTATCGTGGCTTGACATCATTTACCGCCGCCTCCGAGGGCCGCGAACGGTGCTCATGAAGAAGGGCCTCTAAATGGTCTACGAAACGTCAGCAAGATGATAATAAGTTAGGTACGTGGTGTAAGCCGTATTATATCTATTAAAAGAATCTACCAATTAATAGGCAGCAGCGTCTCTCCGTGTATCTCTTTATCAACATACCGTACTGCACTCGCCAACCCGCCTGCCAAGCGTGGTGTGTCATCAACGCCCACATGATCGAATTCGACGACCGAACGAGAGCGTTCGGTTTTATTTTTTAGAGAGAGATTTTGTTAGTTCAGAAAAAAAGCAGCATTTTAAGGAACATTATTTTTATTGAAGCGCCTGTTTGAGACGTTCTCCTAATAGAACCGAGCCCGGGGCCTTGTACTTCTGACAGAACGGCCTTTGTTCCATATCCTTGATCTAAGCAGCTGTTCTGGGAAATCTGAAACATTGTATTATAACTATTTTTCCTACTGTTATAGCTACTCCTTGCTACACTGACTGTAGGAGTAGTAGGCTGGTGGAAGGTCTGCGAATTCATTTACTTTATTTCCAGAGTGTGTAATATTTTAAATTTCACAATGCTGCACTTGCCGAACCGCCTACATTTTAACTGTTACTACTAAATTATTAATAATTTTATTTTAATAATTGTAGTTATTAATAAATGCATTTAACTTCTTTCTCATATTTTTTTTGCAGGAACGTATTCGTAGTCACCTTACGTGTTTTTTTTGTTATTAAGGAGTTTTAACCACTTGGTAGAACACTACAAGGAAATGAGAACCTTGACTTCGTTATTAAGGAGTTTTAACCACTTGGTAGAACACTACAAGGAAATGAGAACCTTAACTTCGTTATTAAGGAGTTTTAACCACTTGGTAGAACACTTCAAGGAAATGAGAACCGTATTGAAAATTGTTGATTCCGGCGGGATTCGAACCTGCGTTGGACAAATATATTAACCGGAAGTGATATAAACAAATGTTTGGGCTTTTCTGCAGATATTTTGTATACCTTATTCATCATTATCATTTGAGGATCCATGTGGGAGACCTATGGCCAGCAGCGGACGTCTTACGGCTGAGTTGTTAATAGCCATAGGCAGCACACGAAAGATGGTGCTGCCCATCTACTCGTATCAGGTTTGTTTAAACTTATCTATCGTGGATGGTAAATCTCCATCTCCATCTTCCAACACAAGTATAGTATGAAGCGGATTTTTCTGGAAAAAGTTAAAGTTTATTTTAAATTTAATTATCATCATCATCATCTCAGACGTGAAACGTCCACTACTGAACACAGGCCTCCCTCATGGATCTCCATGAGGGGTAGTTCCCATACTCCTCCTACGAGTGAACCGATTTGAATGCAGGTTTTTTTGAACGAGTGAGCGAACCGAATGACGTTCTTAGTGGCAACTAGGTGTTTTGTCCGAATGTTTGTATGTCAGCTTTTTTGTCCGAGGATAACTCTTGAAAAGTTTGAAGTTTAAAACATACGGAGATTACATCAATACCAATCTATTGTCGTAAACGAATTTTGAATATTTTTTTTTGTCAGAGGATAACTCTTGAACGGATGATCAGATTTGGATGAAATGTATATCTTTCGAAGGAAAAGTCAAGTATCGATTCGACGGACGTGGATTCGAATCCCACCGGAACCGTAATTTTTTTGATAAGGTTATTCATTTCTTTGAAAATGTTCTACCTAAGTGTGGTTAAACACTATAAAAATAACAAACTATGATATATATTTCTTGTTGACGCAAGTACTAAGCAGAATTGTCATTATCATCTCAGCCGTCGGACGTCCACTGACGATCATGAGGGGTTGTTGCGAAACTCACCAGCTTGGCAGGCGAGTTAGCGAGTGCAGTACGGGATTTTAATACACGATAAGACGCTGCTGCCTATCTCCCAGATGTAACCCTTGGCAGATTCTTACTGCATCCAAGGAAAAGAGAGCGGCAGCATGCTATCGCCGGCACTCTACGGTAAAAGGCAGAATTGTGTGAGAATGAAATGTAACCAATATTGAAATAATTATTGTCATCTACGTAAAAGATTATTTAAAAAATCCTTAAATCAACCAATCCTGATACTCATCTTTAGTGCAGCATAGGTAAAACGAAACAATCTAGTTACGCGCGGTATTACATTCAAGTTTATTCAAATTCAAATAATCAATGTAACATTTCCAAAGCGTTACACGTTAAATCTTACACTCATATTAAACACACATATTAAATAAATATTATTAAAACAACACACACAAAAGAAATACAGAACATAAAAAACAGAAAAATCTAATTAAAACAGGTGGCTAGGAAACATTATTTACAATTCGACACTTTCACAGTAGCTTTGACATACTCTAGAAATTATATTTATATTATTATGAAATAAATATAAATCTGGCTCGGTTTTCATAATTGCATTGAAATGGTTATTGATTATTTGATTTAAACATAAACCTTCAGTGAATATTGTAACAAACTTATCGAATTATTGTATTGTCATCGGTCCTTGGTAAGTATCTAAAGTTCCAATCAAATCTCATGTCCTAAAGTGGGTTAAAATTTCGTTCGAAGATTCTATTACAATGCTGAGGTTATATAATGTAACTTTAAAGCTTTACCTATATCTATGCATATAGGTAAAAGCGTGTTAAAATCATGCTGTATTATTCAAAATAACGTAAATAAGTTAAACATCCCACTATGAATAAATTAATAAAATTTAAACAATTTATTCGACCAACAGTTACCTGCGGGAAAGGTGCCATTAACAATAGGGAGCTCTGCAGTGGTAAATATTTCGAAACACATTGCATTGGTGATTACAATGAGATTAATGACGTAATCACGCCTCCTCAACACAATCACGACAATTGTACTGCAAAATATAGCCAACGGTTTGTTCATTTGCTGTACAAATAGTGGTAAATATAGTACGCGGTTTCAATTAGCCAGGGATGTTACAGTGCTTTGACTCTGACTCGGAAAGGTCGGAACCTACGATTGATTTTACAACTCTGACTCCGACTTCGGCTACAGTAATTACGAATCAGAGGTTATCAATCAATCACTTATTTATAATGATAAACAAAGTATTAGCACAGATAATATAATACACTAGTATTATATTATCTGGGTTTCATCACTAGGTTTGGGAAACAGATCATTTATTTGTGCCTTATTTAACCCTTATAATTTTCCTAGAAATTTCGTGGTTAAAATTACATTCATGATTTTTTTTAGATTTGTAACGTAAGATTTTAGAGGGGCGGGGAGAATTTACCTATTCAACAATACCCCACACGATGGAAAAATCAAGAAAAAAAGTTCATTACTACCTTATGTGTATGGGAGGTACCCCAAATAAATATATTTTTTATATTTTTTTATGTAGAGTTATCTCAGCATTGTTATTTTATATGTCCATTCAAAATTACAGCTTTCTAGGACTAATAACCTCTTTGCAAAGCCGGTGACGGATGGACAGATAGGCGGACAGACAGACAATTCGAAACTATAAGGGTTTTATGTCTTTAATCAATGGAATGATCAAACTACAGTTATTAGAAAACAAAAGACTACTACTACGACTAGACCTCTGTGGAACAAACCTTTTCCGCCGTATTCTTCGCTGGGCAGTCGGCGACACCTGTGTTATGGTTACTTGGCTTTGTAAGGCGCAAGCAAGTTGCACATTTGGGGTCATCATTCTTTCGGGCATTCCAGGGCGCCTCTTCTAGAAATCAATTACGGTATTATCGACAGAATGGCAATCCAATGGCCATAAGAGTTAGTTTGGCTCGATTCATCGCAATTTGCGTTCAAGAGTCCCCAGCTTAGTGTGACCTTGATAACCGCAGTGACCGCAAGTGTAACGTCAAGCAGATCTCTTTGCATGTCTTAGGCGGTAATCACACTGCCACGCACCACGCTGCGTGACACGCAAAAAGGGCCCATCAGTGGCCTAGCTGCGGAAACCAGTCCGCTCACCAAGTAAGTACCACGCTGCATGTTTCGTGTCGACGCACCTACGCGCGTACTTGCGGGAGTGCAGATCTGCATCATCGTGCGGGTTTTTCACGCACTCACGCACGTAGTTGCGTTTTGTGGATTCACGGCGGCTCTGACTCATTTAATTCAAAGCTGTTCGCTAGACTTGGAGACTCGGTGTGCCATACCTTGCGTGTCGCCCCGCACCTACGCGCGATGCATGTTTCTCCGCGCTTGAGCGCGTGATCTGCATGAACGCGCGTAGATGCATTTTCAGTGTGTTGGACTGTGCGTGTATATAAACGGAGGTACTTACAAGCAACGTTAGAAGACGCATTCACGCAACATGCAGCGTGTTGCGTGGCAGTGTGTGAACCGCCCTAGCCGCATGTCCGTCTTATAACGTCGAGTTACCAGCGTAAAGTGTTTTACAAGTAAGTCGTAGGTGTATCATCTGCGCAGCTTACCCACTTACTTATAAAAACTGATACTAGCAGCTAAGCAGCTGCTTGATAACGATTTTATAAACAAATGCAGCTGCCTTAATTAAGGTAGCGCTTATAGATGGTAATTGTGGATTTGTTCAGTGGAGTAGAGTGGAGTCTAGAACTGAGTAAGTTGCGAGTTTTACCTCATTTTTAGGGTTCCGTAGTACAATAAGTTATAGTTTCGCTTTGTCTGTCTGTCGTCGGCTTTACGAGGAGGTTTGACTTTGAGTATTAGAAAGCTGTAATTTTGGATGGACATTTTGGACACATAAAAAATCACGACGAGATAACGACACAAAAAATAAATAAATTTGGGTACCTTCCATAAACGTAAGATGGAGATTTTCTTTTTCTTGATTTTCCCATCGTGTGGGTTATCGTTCAATATGTTTTGGTATACATATAAATGACATATGATGACATATGGAACCGAGACGTGGTCATTCACGGTTGGCCTCATGAATAAGCTCAGAGTCGCTTAACGAGCTGTGGGCTATGCTCGGGATTTCTTTACGCGATCGAATCAGAAATGAGGAGATACGTAGAAGAACTCGGGTCACCGACATAGCCAAACTGATTAGCACGTTGAAGTGGTAATGGGCAGGCCATGTAGCTCGCAGAACAGATGGCCGATGGGGCCGAAAAGTTCTCGAGTGGAGGCCACGGATCGGCAAGCGCAGAGTAGGACGTCCACCAACAAGATGGGCTGATGACCTGGTGAAGACCGCAGGTCAACGCTGGATGCAGATCGCTTCCAACCGCAATAACTGGAAATCCATGAGGGAGGCCTATGTCCAGCAGTGGACGTCCTACGGCTGAAATGATGATGATGATGATGATGATACATATAAAAACATACACCAACTTCTAACAACAGCTACGGAACTCTACGTGGCCCGACACGCATCTGGCCTAGTTAGTTTTATATTAGAACCATTTCAAACTAAATGCCAGGTAAAACGTTGCGAGAATTATTGCCCGGTATTGTTTATCAGTCCAATGAATCCATGAAACTTTGAACAGATTGTTTACGATGCAGTGTCGTGGAAATTGCAATTTTCACTGTTCACTTAATTAAACACATATATTTTCATGAATTTTTCGGAACGACAGTCTGAATCGAATGGAAAATATTGATATTGACGGTATATTTTGCCGGCTTCTGAACTACATATAGTCTGTTGTTTTGTTGCTGGACGGAAGTCACTGGAGATTTTTGCACTTTAACATGTTAAAGGTTTAATAAACGTGATACTGGGATGTAGTATACTATGTCAAAGTCGAAAGGGGGTGGTTATGACCACTCCTAGGAACAACTTTAGTTACGACTTTTCAGGATTCGATGACAAAGACACATCGCGTGGCCTTGCTCCACCTGTCACCACTTGCCACTGTCACGCCTTGCAATGTGTAAAAAAAGGAATTTATTTGACAAAGTGTAATAAAATAAGAAAACTTCACACTACATCAGCTAGTAAAAATATAAACTAAACTATTTTAAAACGAAATATTATAATAAAAATATATACAAATTCCCAATTTTTTCCTTTCCAAAATGCTTCTAACTTAGTCCCCAGACCTAGTAAGTAAGTATAGTGCTTCCAAAGTTTATACAATATTAGAGGTATAGTTCATAATGAGCAGGTTCATTTAGTTACATTAAATAGTAATAAAAAGCTTAGGAGTGCACTCAAAAATACGACAATTATTAATGAATGTGATGGGCTTCAATCCATTATAGATGACTGATAATATATCGTTATAAGGGCAATGTATTGTATACGCTTCCACGATCAACTCCCAACTGTGGCATTGAGTTTTAGTCGGCCCCACGGAAGTCTTCAGTTTTGGAGAAAGCACTATGCGAGGCTAATATTAAGAGCACACAGAATGAAGAGGTGGTCCAATATTCAGCCACCATGAAAACGTTATGCTTATGCTACGCAGCTAATAAAACTACAGGTCATGTCAATGCTGCAGGCTGTGTGTTAACTACATTCTATGAAAATTGTTCCTACTGCTATATGGATGTGCTACATATGTATATAGACAACGTATTTGTGCTGCAGAAAGGGGTATTTGTTATATCTGTAATATGGGTCACAGATAATCATTAACTAAATTCAAAGCAATAAATATAATGTCAGTAGCATAACTATATGTAAACTTAAATATGATAACCGGTTTTACTTGTGTAATTGTCGCTGTTCTTCCCATACCCCATTATTGCTTCGTTTAAGAAAACAGCGACAGTCACAATGTAAAATACAAAAAATAATTATAAACTCGCTGTGTTCACTACTAGGCTCCATAGGGTTAATATTATCTTTAAATGAACACTGTATATGCTTCTACCACCAACTCGTGTTGTGAGATGTAAATGAGTTGCTGAAGTAATCATTAAACAAATTTAAAAACATTATCTAACGCAATCTTTGCAATAAAGCTTATTAATGAATGTGATAGGCCGTAGCTTGTCATCACATTAATAACATTAGAGGATTGCACTCCAATCTCGACTCAGTCGTTCACTACCTTGAGACTGCAAAGCCGCACTTATTATTCCTCACAGAGACGCAGATACAGCGACCTTCCGACATAGCATAACTCACCTACCCAGGGTTTACCCTGGAGCACAATTTCAAACCCAAGCCTGGAACATGTGTGTATGTTCGGGACGACTTATGCTGCTAGCGACTCCTTCACCACCTTCAACCATCAAGGTCACCTTGAAGAACCCTGCTTTTCGGTAATATGGATTTCGGTGGATACTGGCTTAGATAAAATCATCTATGCCGGTATATACTCGTATCGGTCACATACTGGAGATTAGGAGACAACCATACTATTCAAGTACATAGGCAGAACAGCTGATGTGGATCAACGACGCTATCCTGATGCCCAACCGGTACATTAGGGAGACTTAAATGCACACAGCATGATCGGTGTTCTGGTACGGGAAATCACAAGGTTTGGCTTGGATAATGCTGGTTGTGAGGTCCATTAACTTGCTTTATCACTCCACCTCACCCAGCTGGTGAACGAGGCAACCAGAGTCCCTGACATCGAGAGCCAAACAGGCAACTGCTTGGACCTACCAAAAAAAGTCCGTTTCTCCAGGTTCCTGAGTTCAGAGATGTATCGGTACCTATAAAAGATCAGCTGGAGCTACTTGGTGCCACTTTAACACCGACACTCAACTTTGGCACCTTTATCGAGTCCCAATAAAACTGCGGTCATGAAGCTAGGGATCCTGAACAAGGTTAAGCGATGCTTCAAACCGAAACAGCTTCTATCCCTTTACCATGTATTACGTTTAATTATACTTTACGGAGTATTGCTGCCATGTTTGAGATGGCTCAGCCACGTATCAGCTGGCTGCCCTAGACTCGATTGAACGAAGAGCCTTCAGAGTCATCGTTGAGCAGTATCTTGCGGAGACTAAGATCCAAAGTCTCGAACTCAGTCACTTACCTCGCGATCTTTTACAGGATACATTTTGGAGAGAGTTCTCAGGAACTCCACGACCATCATCTCCATTCCACTCCAGGACAAGCAGACGAACAGCGCAGTACCATCCTTTTCTAGTGGACATTCAACCTACTCGTACTAAGCGGTTCTCCTCCACCTTCATCATCCGCTAAGGTCCGGAACTCGCTGCCGGCTTCTGTTTTCCCCGAAAACTACAACCTAAGCCTTTTCAAGTCCAGAGTGAATAGGTTTCTTCTAGACCTTTATGATGCATCATCGGCCACATCTTCGCTTACCATCAGGTGAGATTGTGATCAAACAAAGGTCTATCTGCAATTAAAAAAAAAGTTGCAAAGTGACAGAACACTTTTATAACCATAGTGAATTAATTAATATTATGTTTCTAAAGCAAACGAATTTAGTATATACCGGACAACTATACAAACACGACGTCAAGTGCTGGCAGCAGTACGTTCTTACACGTGGATGCTGCTGGAATCCGCTATGGGGTACCTCCGGAAAATGGGCAGCAACGACTTTCCCGTGTATTAACAACCCGTACTCGCCAACCCCCCGGCCAAGCGTGGTGAATATGGCAACAACCCCTCATGATCAGTACATAGTGGTCCATGAGGGAGACTTTTGTCCAGCAGTGGACGTCCTACGGGTAAGATGATGATAATAGACATGTCTAATGACACACCATCCTTTTTATTTCTTCTTTCTAGTCGGCCACAAATAAATAATGCGTAGGCCTAGTCCATTCAATGATATCCCAGGACCGTTTCAGCATGAATAATAGACTGTATAAATCATCTGAAACATAAATCATCTATGAGTATGATATGGTGATACTTGCACTCGATTAGATTTATCCCTGAAACTATTAAAGAAGATACATGGTGCATAGGTATTTAAAACAGCATAAAGCAACAGTAGGAAACCGCACGAAGAATAGCCTTAATTTAACAAAGTTACACGTTCCTTTAACTTCTTATTCGCTGGTTTAAATTCCGTCGGGCTCACGTACGTCTCACTTCCCTAGATTTATTGGACAGCAGTATTTATGCCCCAGTCTAGAATGTAGGTCATTCTGGCCTGTTCAAATTGTAATCACTAAAGAGTTTTTCTTCGTTCGCTAAGTATACCATTATTAATAAGGTCACTTTTTTGGTCTTTGTGTGGCCAATAAGACTTAGATCGACTTTTGAGAGGTTCCATAAAAATGCTTTATGTTGATATTACTAATCTGACAAATATAAGTTGGATGTTTTTAATTTTTTTAATTTTTTTTTTATTTTAGCTTCACTTGTATGTTTGCATGTTTGTACAAGTATGTTTGAAGCCGACTCCTTTAAACCCACTTTGAACGGTCAGATTTAATTGAAACTTTGTGGACTTATCAAAAACCGATGACAATAGAATAATTAGATTTTATTCCATTATTCTAATTATGACCGTCAGAATTAAATAATTTATTCACATATTCTTTGTGTGAGAACAATATTTTTTATAACAATAAATCAAACTAAAAAGTAAAAAATAAGGATAGGTAGTTTAGAATACCAAATACAGGCATTGGTACGGGGGTATCAGAAAAGGGGGCGAAGGTTTCCGAAAAATGCCATTTTTGACTTTTGGTGACCTTTTGAGGTCACGATAACACCGGTCCCTGTAATCCTAGGGTCACCAAACTCATTCAGTACCCTTCTCTCATTAAGACAATGCTAACAAAAAAGGTTTGATGTAAATCGCTCAACGCGTTCGGTTGTAATCGTGTCATGCACAGACAGACAAAAAGTAAGGCCTTTGCATCTATTATAGATGATTTATACAGCGTCAGCAACTGGTAATCATGCTGTACGGGACGCTGCAGTGCCTGGAACATTGTAAGATGGATTAGGCTTGCCCAGCACCTATACCATCCTCTCAGCTTAGTCAGCTATTATTCAGAGGAAATAACAGGTCAATACGTCTGAAGCTAACTAAGCCGCGGGTTTCCTCACGACATACAGACAGCGCTATGCATAATAGGAGGCTTCGCTCCCTAATTAAGCTTTTATAACATATCATGTTTTTTAGTTTTTTAAACTAAATCTTTATTCTTCGTAAGAAGGAAGCGTATATAACAACGTATCACAAAATTCTGATCACATCACAACAGATACAAATAAATCAATGTAAATACTCGTAGTGGCACTATTTATGTTACGATCAGTTATAACCAGAAGGACATGTATACAGATCCATATAATATGGTATGGTATTTACTCAGCTAATAAAGTTAACACAAAATACGTTGCTACATACGCAAAAACATGAAATAATTGGAATAATATGAAAATGTAGGTACGAACATTTTCGCGAGTTTTTCGCAAAATCCACATTAACATTTCTCTGTATGCTCTCTACATAAATACTTCATTAAGTCACCCTCGACTTTGTACTTGCAGGAAATGCTAATTTCACATAAGCACAGCACCTTACTTAGCAATACTTCTCGAATATAAACTACTGCCTGCAGCTTCGCACGCGTTGTACCTAAATGAAAAGTAGCCTATGTGTTAATTCTGGTCGACTATAATAGAATGTGTGTTGCCTTGGTGTGCCGGCAGTAGTGATGTCCATAGGTTTTCTAACTCCTACATAAGGAAATACTTATTTCACATAGGCACAGTCCTCAGCAATCATCATTTCAGCCATAAAACGTCCACTGATGAACACAGGCCTCCCTCATGGATCTCCATGAGGGGTAGTTGCCATACTCACCACGCTTGGCAGGCGGGTTGGTGAGCGCAGTATAGGATGTTGATACACAGATAGACGCTGCTGCCCATCTTCCGGAGGTATCCCTTAGCAGGCTCTTACTGCATCCATGGGCATGAGAGGAGGGGTATCATTCTACTGCCGGCACCCCACGGCGGACCTTAGCAATACTTCTCGAATATAAAAATTATCTTCTTCCTGCAGCTTCGCACGCGTTTTACCTGAATGAAAAGAAGCCTATGTGTTAATTCTGGTCGACTGTAGAATGTGTGTTGCCTTGGTGTACCGGCAGTAATGATGTCTGTACGTTTTCAAACTATTACTTAATTAGTTGTAAGCACGCTAAAGCTCATAGAAATGAAAAATGCATTCAAAATTTTGTCTCCGACGGGACTCGAACCCGTAACGTTCAGACAAACACCTTTAACGCAGGCTACTTTACCATTCGGCTACGGAGCAATTAACCGTCGGGTCGAAAATATTGACTGCCTTTATCGGTTTCGAACCGCTAAAGCTCATCTAACTTAATTTTGCATAGACTGTACATTTAAAATAATAGTTTAAAAGCTAAAAACACGCCGAATGATAGTATTGTCATCGATCTGATGTTTTAAAGTGGGTTTAACAACGTTCAAAGATTCAGTTACATAGATACATGTAAAACTAATAAAAGCGTAGTACAGACGCGCACATAGTAAAGGAGAGATACCACTAAGCCTTAGTGGTACCTTAGTGTAACCTTACCTAAGTGGTATCCTTTACTATGTGTACAACAAGAAACCCCTAATAGTTTAGCTTTGTCTATATATCTGTCCTTCTGTCTGCGGCTTTGCGAAGAGACTATCAATCCTAGAAAGCTGTTATTTTGCAAAGACATTATAAAACAATAACGCCGCCGAGATAACGCTACAAAAAAACTGATTTGGATAACAAATGGAACAAAATAATTAATTTGGAGTACCGTAATAATACACTGCCGTGGGGTGCCGGCAGTAGAATGTTACCCCTTCTCTCATGCCCGTGGATGCAGTAAGAGCCTGCTAAGAGAAGATGGGCAGCAGAGTTTTTCCGTGTATCAACATTCCGTACTGCGCTCGCCAACCCGCCTACCAAGCGTGGTGAGTATGGAAACTACCCCTCATGGAGATCCATGAGGGAGGCCTGTTTTCGGTAGTGAACGTTTAACGGCTGAAATGATGATGATGAATAATACACGTAAGGTGAACTTATTTTTTTTTGTATTTCCCATCGTAAGTATCGTTGAATAGGTATTTAAATCATTAAGGGTTTTCGCGGACATTTTTTTGATTAAGGGATCCGTTTGCTAAAAATTAAAGTTTTAAGATTATTTTCGAATGTCCCCTCTAAAATCTAAACAGTGATCCCTTCAGGGTGTTCTGGGTGTTTTTATACATATATAGTATAATAAAAAAAATATCTATCTATGTAGTATAATGTATTAAGTATATCAGTCATCTAGTACCCATAACACAAGCTCTGCTTAGCTTGGGGCTAGATGATGCTGTGTGATTTGTACAAAAAAAAGGAAAATAATAATCTGCATACACAGAACCAAACTTTGCTTCGTTTAATTTAACCATGTCAGAGCATTCAGCGGAAAATCCAAAGTATTTACCCTCGTTAGGTTTATTTGTACTAAAGGACATAATAATTTTACAGCACAAAACTCCGAAGTTACTTTCACTGTTTGAATGGGTGACATTTTATTATCTCCGAGAATTTTGTACATAAAATTCTGTAGACAATTTTTCAACAATGCGGACCCATGAATTTCAAATACGTTTTTATAGATAAGGGCCCATTGTTGATACAAAATACGATTACGCAGTGTAACCACGCAAGCAGCCGACGATAAAAATTACAATACAGTAACAAGAAGCACAAATCATAAGAATACGAAGTTTGCATTAATGGATACCTGCTTTTCCTTTTTACGATGGAAAATTCTTTTATTGCTCCAAGTTTTATGCTGCGTAAAGTCTTAGTTGGTATGGTAATACCTTTTGTTGACGGAAATACGTAGCTTAGCAACACAGCTAATGGCATTTGTGGTCCTTTTCGGATTCAAACGCTCACTCAATAACGTACTGCCAATATCGTGCCTTTAAAAGACGACTTTATTTCTCTGGGTAACGTAATTGTGCCTAGTGAAATAGTAAAGTGAATTGAAACATTAAATATAAGGCATGTGTAAAGAGTCGCTCAACGAGCTATGGAGAGGGCTATGCTCAGGTTTTCTTTACGCGATCGAATCAGAAATGAGGAGATACGTAGAAGAACTCGGGTCACCGACATAGCCAAACGGATTAGCACGATGAAGTGGCAATGGGCAGGCCATGTAGCTCGCAGAACAAATGGCCGATGGGGCCGAAAAGTTCTCGAGTGGAGGCCACGGACCGGCAAGCGCAGCGTAGGACGTCCACCAACAAGATGGGAAGATGACCTGGTGAAGACCGCAGGTCGACGGTGGATGCAGATCGCTTCCAACTGCAATAACTGGATATCCATGAGGGAGGCCTATGTCCAGCAGTGGACGTCCTACGGCTGAAATGATGATGATGATGATGTGTAAAAAGATATTTTTTCTTTTATTCAAATATAAATTTATGAGGAAATATTCTGCCCTCTGTAAGATTTTGCCCTCATCTCCTGCCCGTTGATGCAGTAAGAGCCTAATAAGGGATTATTCCGGAAGATGAGCAGCAGCGTCTTTTCGTGTATCAACATCCCGTACTGCGTTCGCCAACCCGTCTGCCAAGCGTGGTGAGTGTGGCAACTGCACCTCATGGAGATCCATGAGGGAGGCCTGTGTTCAGTAGTGGACGTTTTACGGCTGAGATGATGATGATTCTGCCTTCAGTAAGATGTTTCCCTCCTCTCCTGCCCGTTGATGTAGTAAGTATCTGCCAAGGATGCTTCTTGAAGACATGCAGCAATGTCTTTTCTCAATATCCCGCAATGCGCCCGCTAACCCGCCTGCCAAACGTGGCAAGTATGGAAATTACCCCCACCATGCTCTTGAAGATTCATGAGGGAGGCCTATGTCCACAGAATAACCCATGGACGTAGATAGCATTTATTAATTTAAGTGTTTATTATATTTTGTGAAATTTTACATCTTTCCTCCAAGGTACTCGTAAATCTGAATTGCATAATATATTTACTTATTGGTAATATATTTAAAGATGGTCAATTATTAGGACACTAATTTGACTACGTACGCAATGTTCCGTGTATCAGACGCCAATATCATAACCTACGGTGTTTCGTCATTTTAGGTCAACCCACAGTAATATCAGAGTACATTGTCTTTAGCTTTTATGTTTGATTACCACCCTAGATCCATTCTATCGACTTGTTTTTGTACGTTTTTGTCAAGTTTGTCTGTTTTATTGACCCTAATACAAAGCATTTTTTTGAAAATGAAACAAGTTTACCTCAAATATTATCTTTAATACAATTTGTTTTGAATTTATAATATATTGACATTTTATTTTGAGCCATTGTCATAACATTGACATAAATTTGTTTTCCAGTTTTATATTCTTCATGTCGTTAATTAAATTAATGTACCTAGTTAATGTTTGGGCGCTTGGCGCAAGCTATAAGCCCATTTATTTGTGTGTTATAATAAATAAATATATAAAGTTTTATTGCAAATAGATTATCTGTCACGGCTGTGATGGGTTATCGGGTTGAAGCCAACAAATACCAAATTGTTTTACTGGACGCCTGAACAAAATATCCTTGACCTTATACAATTTGGCTGTCGTGCTAAAAGTATTCGTTCTCGAAATTTCAAAGGTAGGTATTTTATAGCTCAATTGACTGGAAGAATCTTATCAAGCTATCATACGCTCCAATTAACTAGGTAATCCAGTTACGTGCAAACACTTACGAGAAATAGAACCTTGTCGGAGCAAATACAGTAATTCAATTGAGGTAAACACCAAACTGATTGCTGAGCGTTTGTAACTTGCGAGACGGTTTGACTTTGAAATGGGAACGCAGGATTTTGCCAACAGAGCCAACTCTTACCCGCGAAACTTGTGCTGTATTAGGGTATCCAACATACTGTATCATGTAACGGTTATCACGTTCTTGCAATATCATTATAGTAATAGGATAACAAATCTCGCATCAGTCAAATCCGTTCCTGTGGATTATATTCTGCTCATCTGGACCTAAATATAGATATCATATTTTGTCCAGCAATACTACTTAAGAGAAAATAATCTTTTAACTACATCGTATTGAATTGGCGCTAGATGGTGTTTAGATATCTTAGAATAGATAAGATTGCTATTTATCTGAAATATAATATCTTGATCTGAAATAATAATAACCTAGTAATACAACAGTCATTTAGGATAAATAAATTTCTTAAAAAAAGTTATTTTTAACAATAAAAAATTAAAAGAAATTTCTTCTGTTATAATAATACCACTTTCGATCACAAGTGTTTGTTTTTTGTTCTTTAATAAAAAAAAATCTGCCGACATGCATGTGTGTGGTAGTGTGTATTTATAAATATTTGTGTGTGTATGTATGCGTGTTATGAATGTATGTGTGTTTTTGGTAGTATTTACAGAGGTACTATAAATTAACCAACAGTTTTTAGTGTAATTTCTGTTTTTTCATAATCAAGAGTCAATAAGAAGGACTTCACTTTAGTTTTACCTTCCATATATTTTAATTCTGTTAGAAGCATTTGTTTGCTGAGGTTATTTTACATAAAGGGTGCTAGAAAAAAGAAATGCTATAGTTTATTATTTTTATAGTGTTTAACCACACTTAGGTAAAACATTTTCAAAGAAATTAATAACGTAAATGAATAAAATGAATAATAATTCGGTAGCTCAAACCTACATCACCTTATCGAGAATTTCAGCGGCTCCTGACATGGGTTTTGTAGCTTAGCGGTCAAAGCACTTCTGGCTTAAGGAAGCGTAAGTATCGATTTGACGGACGTGGGTTCTAATCCCACAGGAACCGTACAATTTTTGATAAGGTTATACATTTCTTTGAAAAAGAGAAATGCTTTTGTGCTAGTGAGTTACAGAAAGTATGAATTCATCATCATCATTTCGGCCGTAAAAACGTCCACTACTGAACACAGGCTTCCCTCATGGATTTACATATGGGGCAGTTGGCATACTCATCACGCTTGGCAGGTGGGTTGGCGAGCGCAGTATGGGATGTTGATACACGGAATGACGCTGCTGCCCATCTTCCGGAGGTGGCTCTTAGCAGGCTCTTACTGCATCCACAGGCAAGAGAGGAGGGGCAGCATTCTACTACCGGCACCCCACGGCAGAGTTACAGAGTATGGTCGTGTAAATCTTATCTTTTCGCCTCTTACAAGGTCTGTTTTGTTTTTAACAGGGATTTCAAGGTGTTGTCTCAGAATCATTTGATGTATAAACAACTGCCTTACAGTAATTAGTTTACAGTCTGTTTAAAGTTGCAGTGTTGGGTACCTGTATAGTTTTGAATAAGCTACCTTGAGCACAGCCCTTTGTGCCATCTCTAGCTGTAATAAATGGGTCTTTGCTGCACCACCCCATGTTGTAACGCAATATATATGTATGTTGTAGCAAAAATACTTACCCCTAATCCATAAATAATTCTTGAACTACTTGAGGATTTTACGAATTTCAAATGTTCATCAAACTTCAGTTGAAAGTAGGAGGTAAAAATAACGTTTCTAAATTTCAGCGTTTTATTTTTTTTCATTTGTGCCATAAAAGCTCCTACCGCTCTAACTTCTGGAAATGGTTTTCCATTTTTGTCATATACAAAAACAACAGTTAATCAGTAAAAAGCGGCAATCACAGTGCAGTTGATCAGGAAAAAGACGCAATCTCAGTGCAGTTGATCAGGAAAAAGAATCAATCACAGTGCAGTTAATCAGAAAAAAGAGGCAATCACAATGCAGGTGATCAGGAAAAAGAAGCA
This sequence comes from Pasiphila rectangulata, assembly GCA_963082625.1. Lineage (NCBI taxonomy): Eukaryota > Metazoa > Arthropoda > Insecta > Lepidoptera > Geometridae > Pasiphila > Pasiphila rectangulata. Next base: position 9,501,166 of record OY720240.1, read on the forward strand.
ATTACAGTGCAGTTGATCAAAAAATGAGCAATCACAGTGCAGTTTATCAGGAAAGAGAAGCAATCACATTGCAGTTGATCAAAATAGAAGCAATCACAGTACAGTTGATCAGAAAAAGAAGCAATCACAGTGCAATTGATCAGGAAGAAGTGGCAAAACACTGGGGTGAGTCAAGATATAAGTAAGGCTTTAACATCTATTATAGATTATTTATACAGCGTCAGCAACTGATATTCATGCTGTACAGGACGCTGCAGTGTCTGGGACATTGTTTGACATGACATTGCCTAATCCAGATTATAAGTAAATCTATGTTTATATCCTAGTTTCTGTGTCATTAACCCAGCTCGCGGAAGGCCGATAAACTTCAGACAGGTTCCGACACAGGCCAGCAGTAATAAATAATGAGTAAATAATGCTGGACATTGCACACAGCACCTAGATGGTGCTGTAACATACAAGTAAGTAGGTTGATATAACACCTTCATCATTCCAGCCGTAAAAAGTCCACTACTGAACCCAGGCCTCCCTAATGGATCTCCATGAGGGGTAGTTGCCATACTCACTACGCTTGGCAGGCGGGTTGGCGAGCGTAGTACGGGATGTTGATACACGGAAAGACGCTGCTGCCCATCTTCCGGAGGTATCCCTTAGCAGGCTCTTACTGCATCCACGGGCATGAGGAAGGGTAACATTCTACTGCCGGCACCCCACGGCTACTACTTACTTTCGTACATCCTTTTATGTAAATACATACAAGACTTATCATATAAAGAAAGGTACCCAGATCCAGGACAAACATCTGCAGAATAATTAGGGGGGACAAGTATTTGTAATTGCACATATGTATTTGTCCCTCGGCCCGCCGGGGAATCGAACTCTACCTCTTGCGTATCAGTCGGCTATTAAACCAACTGAGCCATGGAGGCAATTATGCAATAATGATGATTTATATCGAACACCGTGGGGTGCCGGCAGTAGAATGCCTCTCCTTTTTCATCCGTGGATGCAGTAAGAATCTGCTAAGGGATGCAACCGGAAGATAGGCAGCAGCAACGTGTAGCAACATCTCATACTGCGCTCGTCAACCCGCCTGTCAAGCGTGGTGAGTATGGCAACAACCCCCCATGATCAGTAGGTACTTGGAGATCAATGAGGAAGGCCTTTATTCCGCAATGGAAGTCCTACGGCTGGAAAAGAGGTATCAAACAACAATTGTTTGAATCCGTAACATTTCAAGCAAACAAACAGTTCTTGGAAATATTCTTCATTGCAGTGCGAGCTTTATCTTAACTCATTGATATATTCGCGAGATACGCTCAATATTTATTCACATTATTCCTTTGTGGAAATCTCTTAGCGATCATAAATCGCTTCAGTTGACATAATAATGTAGGGAGGGCCTGGATTTATTCGTGTTTGATTTAGGGAGAGGTGAGGCCCGTCATTTCACGGTTTTTCCTAAAACATGGATCATTTAGCTTGCTCACTTTAGTATTCATTTTGTGAAGTATAAAACGTTTCTTTTGGTTTGATGCATAATTAACTTTTTGAATAGTCAATAATTAATAGATAAAGCGGATATGGATAACTATTGGTGGGTTGGCGAGCGTAGTACGAGATGTTAATACACGGAAAACGCTGCTGCTCATCTCCCTGAGGTATCCCATGGCAGATTCCTACTGCATCCACGGGCTCTATTGCCCGTGGAGGGGGCAACCTTCTACTGCCGGCACCTCACGCCAAGAACATTATTGGCTAGAGTTTTGAAAACATAACACGTTGTGACACTTATTCTTAGATACCAAATCATGAACTCAGTGTGAGTTACATACATCGCTTGCCGTTACTACAGTAGTAATAGTACGTCACTATAACATCTGTCAGATTTGTAACTTATGTTACCAAGTTCTAAGCAAATGAAGCCCAAACTACAGTCGCTCTAGTATAGTTTACAGCATATTTAAGTACCAAACTATCCGCTAGAGGCGCTGTACAAGTTTTCATACATTTTTAGGGTTCGGTACTTACCTCAATAGGAAAACACGGTACCTTTATAGGATCACTTTGTTGCTCGTCTGTCTGTCGGTCTGTCAAGATCCTTTATCTCGAGAACGTCTAGAGGTATCGAGTTGCAATTAACCATGTACTCAAATCTACAGCTTACAGATCTGTGAAAAAAATCTGTATTCTAAGTTAACCTGAAAAAAGATACGGCCGTTTATGTCGCAAAAAACGCATGTTTCGACATTCTCAAAGGGATCAAATTCATAGGGCACTTCCCGTAGACCTAGAACTATAAAAATTGACAAGTTATCGTCTTATACCGTAGATACAGGAAAAAATCCAAAAACTGTACATTTGCGACGGAATCGTACTTAAAAAAAAGTACGAAATCAATCATCGAGGTTAAGCAACCCTACGCGCGGTCATACATTGGATAGGTGACCGAATCTTTTAGAGCATTTTTACAACTTTCACTAATATTTTATTATGTTCCTACATACCTACGTAACCCTCGGTGGGCGAATCCAGCTCGCTTTTGTCCAGTTTTATTTTAACCACAGTCGCTAGCGAGTATGCCTACAGTTTGAACTTGTTATAAAAATACGGACTTCAAATTCCATCATAATAAACACCCATGAGAAGCTTCACCGATTTTAGGGGAACAAAAAAGATCCGGTCTCTATTAAACAATATGTTTATTTTTCCCGGGCGCTCTTCCAAACAAATACAATGTAAATTCACAATTCCACGAATTCCAAAGACTTTAATGGAATTCTGAACACGAATCAAATTAACCGATAAAGTTTTTGTCAGTCGTTATTAACCCGAAGAGACGTGCTCACGCTCAACCCCACAACTGGAAGCAGGAATGCAAGAATATTAAGAATATTATACGTAATGTTATTCAAACTTGAAGCACAAACTTTACATTTTATTTAGAAGTTTATAATGAGGACTTGTTTAACGATGCTTACTCTACTCTGATTTTTTCGTCCAATGTTGGAATGTTTTGATATCATTCGAGGTACATATATACCCACAGATGTATAACTGCAGTTACGGCTTTACAACGTGAACATAATAATTACTGTTCGTGAGCGAGAACTTAATTTTTTTGACAAAATTACTGATTGTTTCTAAGCCACATTTTGTAGGCTTAGACTAATATTATGAATGTTCTTCTCTATGAAAAAGATTCAACTTTATTAACCCTACAATAATATGACCTAATAACGCCAATTAAATTTCAAAGACCCCCTTTTCGTCCTCTTTGCAATCAATAAAATAATATATTTCAGTATATTTATGATTATATCTAATATATTATTAATAATAAGGGTTCTCTAATATCATTTCAAATTTTAAGTAGACAGCATCAGTAATTCTCAAAATATCCATCTGTTTTAAATTTTGAAAGATAATTATGTCAAAAAATTAGTGGCCCACAATAAAGTCAACTCGTAAACGTGTCCGTAATACCAACTTTAGAAGTTACCTTTCAAAATTCTTTACTTGTTATTGCAAAGCTGTAGTATTTTTTTTAAGTCTACGGTGTGCTCCACGCATATTTTTAACAGCCTTACAAAAGGAGGAGGTTCTATGTTCGACTGTATCTTTTTTTCTATATATGTTCACCAGTTAATCCTTTAATTGTAGACCGATTTAAAAAAATATTTTTTTATACTTAAGTGTGCACTTCTAGGTAGTTCCATAGGAACTAAGTTAGGTTCTAATGGTGAAATCCTAGTTTGCAACTATATAAATTTACAAGAATTTGTCAGCCCAATCAGTTTTCAATCAGCAATAAACTCGAATGCATAACACAAACGCTCCTAAAAACGATAAAGTGTTACAGCTTTTTCGATGTGTAGGCAAAAAATGTCGCACGTTCCGCGTGTAAAGGATAGGGGCTAATGACATTTCACCTTAATAATGAGGACATGTGAGAAGACGAACTCAGTTTACGTTCATACTAAGTGAAATATTTATACATCTGTGAAACCTTTATAATCTCCGTGGCATCACCGACTGTACTGAAATCAAAGATTTTAATCGTTACATACGCCCTTACCGGCAGGACGATTACGTATCTAGCGACAGGTTTGCAACAGGCGCAAATTTCGTGATCATCGCTATCAAACGTGAATTTTGATTTAGTTAACAGGTGTTGTTGTATAATTCGTTACTAAGTTAATTCAAGAATTTACTTGAGTTTTACAGCGATAATCGGCAGATATACTTAGTTTCTGTAATCTGTGGATACACGCCTGTTGGAAACCTCTAGCTACAGGTTTCCAACGGCGTATTCAGCCTGCGGACCGTTTTTTTTCCACACGAAATGAGTGAGCTTACATATTCGGAATCAGTGTACCTCTAAAGGCAGTATTAGCACAGACAATAATAGTTTGATTTATTGGAAAAAAATGTCCCAGGCACTGCAGCGTCCCATACAGCATGATTACCAGTTGCTGACGCTGTATAAATCATCTATAATAGATGCAAAGGCCTTACTTTATTGAAAAAAATACTGTTATCTATCAAGCTAGTTGTGGTCATACCACGCTTGGCAGGCGGGTTGGCGAGCACAGTATGGGATGTTGATACACGGGAAGACGCTGCTGCCCATTTTCCGGAGCCATCCTTAAGAATATTCTCACCGCATTCACGGGTAAGAGAGGATAGGGAACATTTTACTGCCGGCACCGCACGGCATAAGCAATGGGAGGATCTTACTCCTCTAGTTCTTAGTCTGTACATCCACCAACAGGATATTAGGGAATAAAGAAAGTGATGTGTCGCATATGAAGGCATCTTATTCGCTATAACGATTATTACTTCTTTCTCTTTCCAGCATAATCGTTTTTGTATTTTATTCATGGACCCTAACGCAATGGCATAATAATCGTCAAGGGAGGCTAGTGTCTTTTCTGTAATAACTAGTTACTGTTGAAATAACCCGTTAAAATGTTCAGTTACTAACAAGTAAAAGGCAAGATGGGCAGCAGCGTCTTTCCGTTTATCAACATTCCATACTGCGCTCGACTATGGAGGCCACGGACCGGCATGCGCAGCGTAGGATGTCCACCTACAAGATGGGCAGACGGCTTGGTAAGAACCGTAGGTCGGCGTTGGATGCACGCCACTTCCAACCGCAATACTTGGAGGGAGGCCTTTGTCCAGCAGTGGACATCTTAAAGCTGATGATGATGATACCTTGTCGGGGAGCTGTTCTGGGGTACGAAACCATTGAGCTTATGTGCCAGTGATGTATAAAAGAATTGTTTATCATAAATAGGATGTTGATACACGGAATGATGCTGATGATCTGAAAATCTCGGAAATCTGCCAAGGGATACCCCTTGGCAGATTCTTATTGCATCCACAGGCAAGTAAGGAGCGGCAACATTCTTCTGCCATTTCATGCAAATTATCAATACATATACATTTTTCTTCACAAAATATTATAATGAACAGGTCTAACATCACTTTGTAATTTGATTATATTAAAATACAACTTTTAATCAAAATTAAAACATTATTGAGGCGACGACGCGGCCTTGCGTATATTATTGTGAAATGTGCAATTTTCTGGATTATTCGTTTGATTTCCACTACAGAATCGCATTGAACACGTTTAACCATTATACAACAGTATTTACATAGTCATACAACAGTATAAGTATAAAAAAAAATCTAACTAAACCAACCTTTGCAATCTACACATCATACCCTTTCATTTGATACCACACTTTGGTATATTTGAAAAAGAGCTGATGATCTTCAAACGGCTGAACAGATTTTCATGAAATATGGCTAAGAACACTCAGAATAAAATTATCTATGACAAAAAAAAAACTAAACGAAAATTGGTTCATATTTCATTTATATTGCTTACATGTACATATTAAATACAGCTTAGGTCTTACATTAGCGTTAAGAAAGTACATGCTCCCTGCAAGGGCACTGCAATTTTGTGTTTGGGCCCACATTCATATAAGTCGTCAGATTTTAAATAATTTGAAGTATAATTATTATGAATTAACCATGTGTGTGAATTAACCATAATTATCAATAGAAAAATCCACTAATAAGTGTATAAAAATGTTGAAATCAAAATAATCCACAATATGTCGATTAAATTATGTCAAAATAAAATAATATGTCACAGTCAAATTATATGTTAGAATTAAATTATGTCAAAATAAAATTATCTACAGAAAATATAGTTTCTAATGTCAACAAACGATACAGTTATAGATGTCAAAAATCATCGTTGCTTATCCGAGAGTAATTCATCGGCAGGCATTTGTCTAATAGTAAAAATTTTACAAGACTACTCATACATAAGTCTAAGTCTTTTCTTAATTTTTAATGCTTTCAGTAGTGCTTGTAGTTTATTATAAATTTTTACCAAACTGTAATTTGGACTGTTAAGTACTTACTAGTTTAAGTTTAGTCACAGGAAGAATAAGTTTATTTTTATATCGCCTATTATAATTGCTGTACATGTCAGAATTTTAATGAAAGAGATGTTTTTGAATTAAAAAATAATAGATTTTTTTTCTGAATTTTGTGGCCTGTTCTGTAATCTGTGCCTGTAGTATGTTTGTTACGGGTAATGCTAGAAGATTAACTAATAATAACTAATATAAAAGTTTACTTAGAATCACCCAAGGAGTTTGGGTAAATTCCGAATAATAGTTAAATTAATTTTTATTCGGGATTTTATATAATGTTACGGCTAATAGCCGAAATGTGCCTATACCAAGTTTTAGCAGGGTGCGACTAGGTGCAGCCTAGTTTTAACCAAACCTAACCTCGGGTACGTCGACGGAGCCCCGCTTCGCTTCCCTTTTCTGTGTAAAGGGTTAAAGGTAACCTAACCAAACCTAACCTCGGGGTGCCCTTAGCTCGCTCTTGCATCCTACGTCGCCTATCGACCGACCGAGTTGTACCTGGCTAAAAAAAAATAATTATAATTCGGACTTTACCCAAGAAGCTTGGGTAATACGTATTATATTATCTGTGGTAATACTAAGTCAACCCGGGTAAACCTAGGTTTACTCTATCTTCTAGCATTACCCGTAACATGTATATTGAGGAAAGTGTTAATATTATATATTTTATAAAAAGTAGTCTAAAACTATCTTGTTGTTTTATATTAAAAAGTATTCTAATACATTTTATCTGCATTACAAATATTTGTTCAAAATATTTGTTCTACACTATCACCCCATACAATTATTATAGCGTAATTGAACCAGCTATATGCATAATAAGCTGAAAGTGCAGTCTCATAAATTGTGTTTGCCTTCAATATGCCGAGTGCGTAAACAAACTGTGATAGTATTGATTTTATTTTTGTATGTGAATCTTCCAATATAAATGAGCTGTTTTCAGTAAAAAAGAAAAAAGTGTTTTCTACTAAACCTAACAGATGGAGCTGGCAAGCGGAGAAGGCAAGTTTGTCATTAATCACAATTGCTGTCAATGTCAAATTGTGTTTCCTACCAGTAAAAGAAAATTAACGCCATCTATAAGGTTCGAGGGAACTATTTTCGAAGTTTTTACTTTTTCATGAAAACGTCTCATTAGAGTCCAAAGAAATTCCGAGGAGGTTAAAATCATTTGTTTTGTCTATGTTCAGATGGTTTGATAAGAAACTAAGGTCAATTAGGTGTTCTTTGGTAAGTACGGAATTGCAATATTTTAGTTTTATGTAAGTTAATTTCTAAATTATGGTCCCGAAGCCAAATAATACATTCACTACTACTTTCGCTACTACTAAAGAGAAGGGATACGTAGTCAGCCAGTAAAATACATTTAGTGTCAATACAATTTGGGAGGTCATTAATAAAAAGCAAAAATCCATACGTTTGGGAGCTACGATACCACAGACAGATACACAGACAGACAGACACGTTAAACTTATAACAACCCTCTCTTTTTGCGTCGGGGGTTAAAAATAAACATGATACAAAAAATACAAAATTCTGTTAAACTAATTTAACGTATGTTGAAAAGTGCACTCTTGTAAACCAAAACTAGTGCCGTGGCAAAATATTCGCTTTCCTTTTCTTAATTTTACCTCGATTTACTTTAGTAAAAAAAGTTTCAAAAAAGTCTCGTTTTAGGTTGCTAACAATATCTAAATCACAACTGCTGAGAAGTTGTCAGCTAATCTATCAACAATTTGTGGTGGCGTGACCGTTACAATAACTTGCGTAACCTAATCATAACCTAATTATATTCATGCCATTGATGGAAAAACATATTTATAACAATGCTTCCACGTGAGGCTTAAATAAGAACACATTATCTGTTAGCACCCCTAATTTTACACCAAAGCTAAAAGTTGTATTAACTACTAAAAGCTATTAGTGACGGGGACAGAGTCATGAAAATTGAAGCAATGAACTCGACGAGTAGTCACGAAAAGAGCCGAAGCGAAAAGTACCAATACAACTTGCTCAGTTGCGAGCGAGAACTCGGCAGGTCCGGACGTTTCAATACCGCGCCTTCCCCTTTAACTAGAACACGTACGATTAATTAAAATCCTACCCTCACAGAAGACGGAGGCAAAAAAGTGTTTCGGGCAGTGTTGTGTTTGTAAAATGTGATGTAACTGTTCCACTGATAATGAGGATGTATATTTTATTTGTTACTCTCAGCTTGTTGATAAAAGGTGAGTTTTTTATTTTTGATACCTACCATTACGAGATTTTTAAGATACAAGAAAATCGAGTCTTGATAATTATTTCGGGGAAATTAATTGAATCAAATACCACGTTGGGCGCCCATTAAACCTTTCCTTGGACAGAGACCGTGATTGAAAATTACAATTAAGAAGTGATTTGGTAATTGGCACTTTGTATCTTAAAGGGAGTCTACCAGATTTGGAAATGCGCGAAAAATTGTCTGTGAGATAGATAGATAGATAGATAAACTCTTTATTGTGTAAATCATACAGAAAAAAAATAAAAACAAAAATAACTAAAATTAACTTAAACTACAAAAACAACAGAAATACACAATGGGCGGTCTTATCACTTAGAGCGATTTCTTCCAGACAACCTTTGGATGGAGAGGATTTGAATGGAAGAATGGGGTATAGTGTTACTATCCTAATATTTAAATCCTAACATATATATGTACTATATACATATACAAATATATATACACATACAAATATATATACACATACAAATATATATACACATACAAATATATAATATATGTGAGGGTAAGAATTAAAAAAATATGTAGCATTGTGATATGTTTTATTTGGTGAGGTTATTAGAGATTAACAATAGAGATGGTTTGATTTGTTATACGGGTAGATTTATTTATAAATATATAATGTAGGAATTTTTAAAAAGAGCCAATGTTCAAAATAAACTCTTGTCCCATAAGAGCAGTTATTTTATATGGAATACTGTTGTTATTTTGTAATAAGTTGTCTGTATGTTTGTAATTCTTGTATAAGTTGTATGTAATTATAAATAATTTCGAAATTATACATAATGTCGAACCTACTCTGATTTTACTTAAATCAGTGATTTTGGTTGACAGTAGGTACCAAAAGTTAGATTTCTTAAATTGATTATAAGAATTCGTACACTTCTTCTTTAAGGTTTAATTTGACTTATAAAAATATAGTTCTTGAAAAATGTGTTACGTGTTTTGAAAACATCTTGGGGCTTCTCGTAGGTGGGATCGGCACAAAATCACAGATTACAGAACCTAAACTGAAGATGAACAAATGAACATGATAAAATAGCTAGAAGTCGCCCACGGTTTCACCCGCATCTTTGGTTACTGCTCCGCTCCCGTAGGTCGTAGCGTGATGTTATATAGCCTATAGCCTTCCTCGATAAATGGGCTATCTAACACTGAAATAATTTTTCATATCAGACCAGTAGTTCCTGAGATTAGCGCGTTCAAGCAAACAAACAAACAAACAAACTTTTCAGCTTTATATTAAGTATAGATAATATACGTTTTGGCTGTTGATTTAGAACTCTGAAAGTATTTATTACAAAATAGTAATATAATAATGTCCCAAGAACTGCAGCGTCCTGTCCAACATAAATAGCAGTTGCTGACGCTGTATCATGTCTTTGCGCTGTATACATCATCATACATGTTTATTATCCTTATTTATCTATATTCAATATAATTTTTTTAAGGAAGTAGGACGGAGAATTTTCTGGTGAAGAACATCATAGGAGATAGCGAAGGTGAGGCGTTGCGTTGTTAGATGCGATAATTCAAATTTGACACATGGCATGACGTAAATATAATAAAGTTTAAAGAGAGCAATAATTGCTCAGAGGTTATTGCAATAATGTATAGGTATATTGTATCTTGCCGTGCCGTGGGGTGCTGGCAGTAGAATGTTGCCCCTCCTCTCTTGCCCGTGGATACAGTAAAAGCCTGCTAAGAGTTACCTCCGGAAGATGGGCAGCAGCGTCATTCCGTGTATCAACATCCCATACTGCGCTCGCCAACCCGCCTGCCAAGCGTGGTGAGTATGGCAACTGCCCCTTATGGAGATCCATGAGGGAGGCCTGTGTTTAGTAGTGGACGTTTTACGGCTGAAATTATGAATATATATATACGTACATATATATATATGTATACATGTATTATGACCATTTTGGTCACAATGCTTAATACGTGCTTTAACGGTGAAGGAAACATCGTGAGAAAACCCGCGACTTAGTTAGCTTCAAACGTATTGACCTGTTCTTTCCTCCGACAAATAGCTGACTAGGATGAGGGTGGTATAGGTGCTGGGCAAGCCTAATCCATCTAACAATGTTCCAGCCACTGCAGCGTCCCGTACAGCATGATTACCAGTTACTGACGCTGTTTATATCATCTATAATAGATGCAAAGACCTTACATTTTATGGTCATATGTCATTATGGTTACAATTTTATTGCAAGGGAAAATCGGCCTTGTAGTTTCATGACGTTCAAATGAACCTCAACCGTAACCCTACGGTCAAATTAACAATGTCACCCTCGTTGACCCTCATTTAAACAACATTTTTGTCAATTCGGATGTGTTGCCTCTTCAACCGCCAAATAAAAAGTGTAGTGTCAATGAGGCAACACGTCCTGGGAGCGATGGTGTTGTTCGTTGATGGGCAACTGATCTTCGTTGTTTCTAGTGTATTCCATGACGAATGAGGAGGCGATTCTTATTAAGTAAGTAATTAAGTCTAAGTATTAAGTGCTTTTTCAGGCACTCATTGTCTACAGGTTAGCGGATATGTTACTATACATTTGTTGTTCATTTAGATAACTATAATGGATTTCCTTTAAGTCACACCTAATTCAATGAATTTCATTAATAGAATCAGGCGTTACTTTGCGGAAATCATGACAATAAAATGCAAAGAAAATATCTAGTTCTAATTCCGCTAATGCTGAGATGCATATGCACCGCCCTCCCGCCCGCTATTATGCACATGGAGGGAGAACTAGGTTGTTAGTGCAACATGCATACCCAAACCCACTCGACACGGTTGTCGTAACCGAATTAAAACTAGATATTTTCATTGCATTTTATTCAATGAATTTCAGTTGGTTATTGAATATAAAATATATTTTATTTATTCATTTAATTATCTCAGCCCTAGGACTGCTGTCTACTTGCACTGCTGGACGTAGGCTCCCTTATGAATCTCCAAGACCATGAGGGGGTTGTTGCCATACTCACCATGCTTGGCAGGCGCGTTGGCGAGTACAGTGGGATGTTGATACTCGGAAAGGCGTTGCTGCTCATCCCTTGTCAGATTTTTACTGCCTCCACGGGCAATGGAGGCAGGGCAACATTCTACTGCCGGCACCCCACGGCTCGTCATATATTTATTTTCTGTTAGACTTACCAACATTTTACTCAAAAGTCTCCGTAAATTAAAAAACAATATTTATTTAGATTTAACTAACCAAGCACCCTGCGATCTGAAGAGCTCAATTTTATGAAACTCCTGGTCCGCGCAAACATTTCCTTCTTATTTCCCTCAAGACTTAAAATACCCAACTCGAGATTCATTCGGGAGTTAGCGGGTGTCTAGAATTCTTTCTTATACCATATATCTAATAAAAAGACAAGTTGCGCCATGTATTTAGTTTAGTTCAGTTCCAACGTGCATTAGTACCAAACTTCACAACTAGATGTCGCGGCCAAATATGTTTTTTTTTATTCTAGGATAAATATGTTAAAATCGTAGATCGTACTAACAGAAACGTCAATATAGGAATTGTGATTTGTAAATTTTTTTTTGCTTATGAAAAATCTGACTTTGATTCCTAAGTCGAGATACCTCAGTACATAGGGGCATATATTATCTGTGGCATGGCCCAAAGAGCGGGTAAAATTATTATAACAATAAATAAATTCTTCTTATAATTTTTTAACGAACTTCAAAAATGTTTCTAAGCCGTCTGTTTTTGTTTTTTCCTATTCCAGATTCTCATTCGTTTTATTACAAGATACGGTCATATTGCTGGCTTTAAAAAAAAACAGCCATGTCAAATGTTTTTAATGAGCTTTGAATATCAGACACAATTTCGTCAAATACCAAAACAAGGTCGAACAATAATAATTGTGTGAAAGTAGTCTCTATAGGTACTATTTATTTTCTTAAAAGTCAGAATAACGCTCTTTTCAATTAGTACACATATTATAACACAAACTGTTGTAGTCTTTTTTAGAAACGTCGGGAATAAAATAAAGGGAATTACGCGATAAATACCCGATAATCCCATATTTTAACAAACTGTCGTTTTTACATGTTTGTGTATTCTTTACTCTGAATATAGCCGACTAAGTTGAGAGGATGGTATTAGGCGCTGGGCAGGCCAAAGTAATCTGACAATGTCCGTGACATGAAGCGTCCTGTAAAACATCATGAATACCAGTTCCTAACGCTGTATAAATCACCCCACATTGGGAGCCAGAGTTATCCCTTTTTCAGGTTGTTCACAATTTGTAATAGTCATTGTTTTAGGTCATTAAGAATGTTCAATAGGTGCCTTCGTTATCGTTAGTATCACGATACAATGGAGGATGCTCGTATTTGGTACTCAGAACACAATATAGCCGAGAAGCCGCACAAAAGTATCCACAGAGAGGAAAATAAACCGGATTCAATAATTGGATGTTCCCAGTAAAAGCGAAATAATAAATCAAATTGTATTTTGATTTCAAAGAGTTACCAACAGTGTAATGGCGCTTTTAAATGTGCTTGCTTGTGTTCTCTGGGATGTATTTAGAAGGAAAATTCTTTTTGGGTTTGAATAGACATACTTTTATTTGGTCCTATTTTTCAAATCTTGATTCTGATGGATGGGGGATCCAGAGGGGAGAGGATGGGGGATGAGGAATTTAATGATTCTAATAGTTTCTACCGGAGTCCTTCAAGGGATAGTTTTATGTCCTAAATTTAAACTAACTGTTGGGTTTTTGTTTACTTGAAAATGTTTGCTTGTTTTTACACCCAGTTCTGATGACGAGTCATATTTGACACATGTGTCATTTTAGTTGTTAGGATAATTTCAGTAACAAGTAAACGAATTTATGAAGAGTCGGTTTTTTTGTTGAAAAATTAAAGAAACATCTTTGTAAATTTACCGAGACCTGTAAGTCGCTTTATGCTAATCTACGGTAATTTCCCCTCCCCCCATTCCTTCGACTATTTCCGAGGCTCGAACCCTGCATATTAGTTGGCTATTAGACCAACTGGTCTAATATCCAACTTATACACAGGGTTCGATTCCCGCCACGGGACTCACGCGACGAGAAATATATGTTATCGTTCTGCAGTTATTTGTCCCGGGTCAGGGTATTTTTAAACCCCGATAAAAAAGAGGGGTTTTTAACCATTGTGGAATCGGTCGTTTACCCCAACGGTTATTTTTTACAGATACCTACCAAAGTAAAGTTGAGTTTTTTTTTTAACTTTTGCGAGCAGAACACGAGAAATGTAAGATTCGAGTGTTCCGAGAACCATGGCTGGAGTAGTCCTGTCGAAACATCAGGGTAATTAGCGCGAGTAGTACCCGGTTACATTACATGTATTTAGAATGAAGTAACGTTTGTTTTGCGTCCACTAAGAAATTACGAGTTTGGCTCGGATTCTACGTATTTTTAATACGTCACGTGAAAATACGTTTTGCTATAACCATTATAAAGTAACTATAGGTTCAAGGTAAACAATCATTAAACGATTTTTGTAGTTTTTTTTGTACAAAAAACTTCCACAAAAGATTCCTAAACAAACTTAGAAACAAGCCAAAATTAAGAAAAAATAACAATTTAGAATTTTATATTACGGCACCCCACGGCATAATAAAACACCACAGTTCAGTGATTTTAGAATTGTTGCGGCCTATCTTAAATTAGAAAGTATCCACATTAAATATTTACTGAATCACTAATTTAATAGCAAAAGTTTATTTTGAGCGCCTCAAGACTGTCAGTTACAACCACTGTCTGGCTCGACTTCATTTTGAGTCCAAAATATTTGCTTGAATCCAGTCGTCCAACTAAAAATGTGCTAACACAGACTGTAATGTAAGGCCTTTGCATCTGTTGTAGATGATTTATACAGCGTCAGCTACTGGTATTCATGGTGTACAGGACGCTGCAGTGCCTGGAATTTTTTAAGATGGATTAGGCTTGCCCAGCACCATAACTATCCTCTCGGCTTAGTCAGCTATTCGTCTGAGGAAAGAATAAGACAATACTTCTGGAATTTACTGAGCCGCGGGTTTCCTCACGATGTCTTCCTTCACCGTTAAAGCACGTGTTATAGGTGTATCATCATTTCAGCCATAAAACGTCCACTGATGAACACAGGCCTCCCTCATGGATCTCCATGAGGGGTAGTTGCCATACTCACCACGCTTGGCAGGCGGGTTGGTGAGCGCAGTATGTTGATACACGGATAGACGCTGCTGCCCATCTTCCGGAGGTATCCCTTAGCAGGCTCTTACTGCATCCATGGGAATGAGAGGAGGGGTATCATTCTACTGCCGGCACCCCACGGCGGATAGGTGTATAAAACATTAATAAGTAAAGAAAAATCTACCGATGCACGGCCAGTATCGAACCTTCGGATTGAAAGTCGGGGATACATATCTCTCGGCCAACACGGCTTTGCACAGACTAACAGTTGCAAATATCTACCCTACTGAGGCCACAGAGGCAGCCACACACAAGGCATTTCACAAAGCTGTTTCACCCACAAACGATCGTCTGATTTTCAAAGCCGTATGCTAGACTACTGCGATAGGCAGAGTGTCACTCTATGTTTTGTTCGTTTCTAATGCTCAGCGCAGACAGAACGGAGCGCAATGGAGAGTATTTTATTGACGCACTTAAATGCGCGAGTTTTTTTTGTCAGGTTCAAGCATTTATGCACTTTATTGTAATAATTTTAAAGTTTATTTTCAAGTGCGTTAATTAAATCCTCTCCGCTGCGCTCCGTTCTGTCTGCGCTGAGCCTAGGCCGTAGCAGAGACTAGTTGTACTTATTTACAATTTTCTGGCCGTAGCGATAACTCTATCCACAAGCCTGTGACTTTATGCACTGACGTACTGGACACAAAGGAGCAATTTTCAGTTATCATTATTATCATCTCAACCGTAGGACTATTCCACGTCCACTGCTGGGCAAAGACCCTCTCATGGTCTCCAAGATCATGAAAGGGGTTTTAGTTACTCGCCACGCTTGGTAAGCGGGTTGGACGGCGCAGTACGGGATGTTAATACACGGAAAGACGCTACTGCCCATCTTTCAAAGTATCCCTTGGAAGGTTTTTACTGCATCTATGGGCAAGAGAGGAGATGCAACATTCTACTGCCGGCACCCCACGGAAATTTCTGTAAAAAAGGGAAAAGTATTTACTAATAAACCTAGATGGAGCTTGGCCCTGTCATTGTATAATTATGTTTAGAGTCCTACCACACCAATTAAGTTCGATAAACGCGGCGCTGCTATCATATAACTAAATACAAACATCAGACTGTTCTGTGGAGTTTAAATCCCGCTTTTGCGGTAAGACTTGTTTGCAAGTATCAACTTCAACGTTTTTACCTCATTTTGCACCCACTGCAATTCTGTGCTACAATGGTAAGTAACTTAATGTTTATTAGAATAGACTACTTGACAGGGTGTGAAAATCAAAATAAAAATTTAGTCAGTCAGTTTAATAACACAAACATAACCGACACTTATTTTTTCTTTTTATGTTTAGGACACTTTGGACACGTGCTGCGGGCACGTGCCGTCAGATAGAGCAATAGTCATGAACTGTACCAAAATACGTCAGCGCATGACGTCACGCTGCTCTTCGAGATAATGTTTGTGTATCGCCGTTATTTTTGAATTACATAAAAAAATACGCGTCCAATCAGTTTTTGATAATTAATTATCCACGTGACGGACTCAAGTGCTCTAACTCAAATTCGACTTGGCCCATGCTTTCTTATGAGACAATTTTAACAGTTTATAGAAAGCACCATTTTCATCAGCCTAAAAAGTCCACTGCTGGATATAACACCAGCAGTGGACTTTTTAGGCTGATCTTCATGATTAGGCCACCCCCAATCATTTTGATCTGTGTACAGTTTGTCGCATCCAGCATCTGCCAGCAAACGTTCGTAAACATCGCTCCATCCTGTCAGCTGGATACTTACGACGTAACGTTACGAGTAACGAGTGTAACTAAAAATATTTTTCATTTTTTAGTCTATACTAATATAATAAAGCTGTTGAGTTTACTTGTTTGGTAGAACGAGCTTATCTCATTAACTACTGGTTCAAATTAAAAAAAAATTTATATAGGAAGGAATATGAACAATGCAATGCAGCCTTGGTCCGCGATCACTTGAACACCGATCACTTGAACGTGATCACCGCGGCATTGCAATATTTGTTATAGGTAGAGATTACCGCTTAACATCAGGTGGGCCTTCGGCTTGTCTCGTCATTTAGTAGTATAAAAAAAAGAGTTGACTTGTGTGTGTGTGTGTGTTTGAGTGTGTGTGCGTATATGTGTGTGTGTGTGGATTGTATTGTGTGGACGTATGATCCTCCCCAGGATCAGTGTAAAAAAGGACAAAAAATGTAGTAGGTGATAAATATTTTTATTATGGTTAGTTATAATTTCTTGTTTAGAATTAAAATACAATGCAGCGCTAAAGCACTAAAGATGATAAACGGTTTTAACTATTTACAGAAGTTTCCATGGGCTGAGGAAGTCAATGTTCACCCAAAAGTTATGAACATTCAGGTAAAATATTACACAATTGAAGGGAAATCTTAAGGGAACCCGGAGTTTCAACAGCTCTATACTTCCGGCGTGTTAATCAAATTTCACCTATGGGGCAACAGAAACAACTTAACTAATAATAACTTAGGCAAGACGCCGGTGCCGTCATCATTGCCATTACAGAATCACAGTGGAATATCCACAGCGAGATGTATGGGCTTTCTAGCTCTTGCTATGCAAGGATTGCAAATAATTAATGACCCCTACATCTCGCAGTAGACAGACTACATAAGACTAGCCTCTATCACGGTGGGTTTGCTACAATCAACAAAATTCCGTGGTTTGGGTTCCGCGTAAAACAATAACCTTAAAGACTTCTTTACCCTGATGCAGATGATGATGATGATGATGATGTGTAGGTAAGCATAAATATTAGTGGACAGGGCTATTTATTATCTTAGCCACCTTTCAATGTCGTCACCTGGAATTTATTTATTATTGAAGAGTTTCGATAACCATCTGTGGTCTTCTTCATCAGTTAAACTTACCAAATTCCGGTCATACCACTGTTTTATTTTCTCAAAATCATTATGTGCCCAGTTAACACGTCGATGGTTAACAGACAAAAAGTCGTTGGTTGCCGGCAGTAGGATGTTACCTTTCCTCTCATACCCGTGGATGCAGTAAGAGCCTGCTAAGGAATACCTCCGGAAGATGGGCAGCAGCGTCATTCCGTGTATCAACATCCCATACTGTGCTCGCCAAACCGCCTGCCAAGCGTGGCGATACACCTCATCAAGATCCATGAGGGAGGCCTGTGTTTAGTAGTGGACTTTTTACGGCTGACATGATGATGCTGAACTAAGCATTCAGATAAGGAGTCTCATAAGTGGATTTTGGATGTCTACCCTTTTATGCCTCTGCTCACGTGGTATAACATCGATCCGTATTTCGACAAGTCAGTGCCAGGGCCATGGCTATATGCTAGGTGCTTCCCATTCAATCTCATGATTTCTTGAAGAATCTGAACGAGTCGGAATAAACTTTGACTTTTGAAATACTCTGGAGTAATCCCCGGAGCAATATTTGAACATATAAAATAATGTTGGAATGAGCAAACATATCACTCTTGGCACTATAAATAATTATCACTCGCGGCAGGTTACTAGAACTTAACTCCGGAAATTGCCATTTTTTATGTTAGATAGGTTAGCTTGCTATCGCAAGAATGAGATCGACGATACAGCGAGCTTCCCTAGAAAATGCCTATTAACTCTTTTCTTAAACGTAATTTGCCATACGCTTAAACATAGTGTTTAAGGTTATTTATCGCGTTATTTATCTTTGTTTATTACCCGACCTTTTGACAGGTTTGTACAATCAAATCTCTAAGTAAGGCTGGAGTCTTCTACGACCTATAAATTATATTCTTTAACAAAATGAATGCTGGACATTTCACACAACACCATCTAGTACACCATACTAAGCAGAGCTTGTGTAATGAGTACCATATGATTGATACAATACTGTAATAAACATTATTCATCGCATACATAGGTAAATAGCCAGACCAGATACAAATATCTCCGAACATTTACAAACATTTGTCCCGTGGCGGAAATCATTCGTATCCGCTACCAACCCCATGCGTATTAGTCGGCTATTAGACTGACTGAGCAACGGAATACAACGGACCTTTGAATAAAATAACGTCTGGAAGAGATCGGTTTTAGCGATAAGACCGCCCATTGTATGTTATATGGTGAACTAGCGCCCCTGCTTCGCACAGATACGGATGAACAGTCATCGGTGGTATGAAGAGTAAAAATATATGATTTTCCAGTCGTAGAAAAAAGTATTTCAGGTTGGTGAACACAACCACCCCCTCTCGGACTTTTAGATTTTTTTCAGGTTAACATGGAAACTAGATCACAATTTACCAACATTGCTTCTAGAATATGTATGTATATACATGGAAACTAGATCACAATTTACCAACATTGCTTCTTATAGAATATGTTTAGCGTTTGATAAGACAATATTACACGCGAAAAGTTTTCGTACGTGTAAACAGCGGCTGCCGTAACTATTTTGTCGCACGAGACTTTTAATTTTGCTTTATTTCGTAAGATATTGATATTCATTGAACTTTATAGCTTAAAGAGCAAATATATTATACATATATGAACTACTCGAGCGGTTAAAAAAATTAAAACTAGAAAAATGGTTACTATGAGTTATCCATAAAAGATAGACATACGAGTATGCTATCGCGGACTTCTTTGGAGACCTTCTAAAGAGGAACATATATTTAATGCATCTTCACTTACACATAACTTCAGTGGTTTACGTGGCGCACGCCAAAACATCTTCCAGTCGGCATGAAATTTTCCGGCTACTTTAACAATCATCGTCATACTCGTAGTTCAGCAAACCTACACCACATATCAATGTTTTTTTCTAAATATTCCTCTTAAACCACTATCCATTGGTAAAAACCGCAT
Organism: Pasiphila rectangulata; assembly: GCA_963082625.1. Taxonomy (NCBI): domain Eukaryota; kingdom Metazoa; phylum Arthropoda; class Insecta; order Lepidoptera; family Geometridae; genus Pasiphila; species Pasiphila rectangulata. The sequence goes on from OY720240.1 coordinate 9,520,967, forward strand.
CAAAATCCATTGCGTGGTTTAGGATCAATAAGAAGAGATACACAGACTCGGAAAGCGACTTTAAATTATGTCGAGGTAGAGATGTAAAATAAAAAAATGTATCTCTTGTTGCAGAATCGTTGCCCCTATCGATGTTGCACGTGGTGGTGCCGGCGTATCGGGTGCGCGGCCAGCCGGCGCAGCTCGAGTGCGAGTTCTCGCTCGGCGCCGACACGCTCTACTCTGTCAAGTGGTACCGGGATAACGAGGAGTTCTACCGGTACATGCCAAAGTTCGACCCCCCAAAACACGCGTACAAGCTCGAAGGGATTAAAGTTGATGTGAGTACCATCATCATTTAAGCCGTAGGACGTACATTGCTGGACATAGGCTCATGGATCTAAAAGTACTGATCATGAGGGAGTGGTTGTCATCACTCACCTCGCCCGGCAAATACGGGAGTATGTCAAAAATCCAAATAGGTTTGGTGGCCGCAATAATAAAATGTTGATACACGGATGCTGCTGCCGATCTTCCGGTATTCTCACTGAATGATTACCTTACATAGACTCACATTGACGAGAGGATGTGAGTCGTAAAGTAAAGTGTGACGTAAAGTAAATTGAGCTATAACATGAACGCTTCAAAGTCTAGAATATTGTAAAATGGATAAAGCTTGTGATCTTTCATTATAGGACTGCTGGATCATACATGGATTTCGAAGGTCGTGAGAGGGTTGTTGCCATACTCGCCACGCTTGACAGGCGGGTTGGCGAGCGCAGTGCGGGATGTTGATACAAGGAAAGACGCTGCTGCCTATATTCCGGAGCATCATTGGCAGATTGTTACTGCATACACGGGCAAGAGACCAGGGGCAACATTCTCCGGCACCCCACGGCACTAAAAAATCGCTTTCTCTCTTCAACAGTTGCAAAAATCAGATGCGCGTCACGTGACACTGCACCAGGTGACGCTGAAGTCAAGCGGCATGTATCGCTGCGAGGTGTCTGCGGAAGCGCCGAGCTTCGCCTCCGCCGCGGGCGAGGGCCGGATGGAAGTTATTTGTAAGTTCCACAAACCAGGCGGTCTGCAAATAGTTTGCTCTAAAGTTGCTCTGCGGAATAACGTTTTGAATGACGTAAATAGGATTTAGCCGTGTTAAATTGTTTAGGAATGTTACGGCTCTGATCGATAATAGTTTTTTAGGGTTCCGTTCCTCAAAAGGAAAAAACGGATTCCTTATAGGATCACTTTGTTGTCCGTCTGTATCACGAGAACGTGTAAAGGTATCGAGTTGAAATTAAAACCATATACTCAAATCTACAGCCTTTTTAAGCTGTGAAAAAATGAATATTCTAAATCAACCTGGAAAATATATTAAGCGTTTATGCCGCAAAAAACGCATTTTTAAAGAATTCAAAATAATTCAAAGGGCTAACTTCCCGTAGACTAAAACTATAAAATTTGGCAAGGTATATCGTCTTATACTGTAGATACAGAGAACAATTCAAAAAACTATACATATGCAATAGAATTATAAAAAAAATCGTCCTTTAAAAAGTACGATATCAATCATCGAGGTTAAGCAACCCTATGCGCGGTCATAAATTGGATGGGAGACCGAATCTTTTTGTGCATGTACCTTTTAATAAATCAGATCAGCTAATTTATTATAATTATTATGTTCCAACATAACCACGGAACCCTCGGTGGACGAGTCCAGCTTGCACTTGTCCGGTTTTATTTTATTTCAAATAGGCTTGCGTTTGTCCACATCTTCTATAACGTTCTGCAGATATTTGTCTTGGGTCGGGTATTTTTATATATGATAAGTAGGTTTTTACAAAACAAAATGTATTTTAGTATTATAACAATCATATGGTTTCTTTACTGCTTAATTGGGGACTAGATGGTGTTGCGTGTAGTGTCCAGTATTATTTATTTATTTAGCATGCCTGATGGTGAAGCAATGTTGTTGTTTAGGATAGAATACGCTTGCCTAGAAGGTACCTGTTTATCCTTGATGTGAATAAACCCAAATAATAAATATCATCGATAAAATAAAAACATTTATAGCTCTTGCTTCAGGTCTATTAATATACCTCTATAATCTATGAAATTTAATATTCACAACACTTATAGTGCGTCATCAATCATCATCTCAGCTCTACAACGTCCACTGCTGAACATAAGGCCTTCCTCATGGATCTGAATAGGTACAGATCAATAGGTGGTTTTATTAACACATATTTTACCGGGTATTTATCGCCCCCGATATAATACCCGGTTAAATATTTGTTAATAATGTGTCGTGATCGCGTAAGTTTAAAAAAGACAATAGGTGGTTGTTGCCATGCTCAATCCACTTGGCAGGCGGCTTGGCAGGCGGAAAGACGCTGCTGCATCTTGCTGAAGATAGATCCGACTGCATCCACAGGCAAGAGAGGAGAGGCAACATTCTACTGCCAGCATGCCATGGCATTATCGGGTGTGTCAATTTCTAACCAAACTCAAAGTTTTTGCCTACAAGCTGCAGTTCAAGCTATGTACAAAATAATGCATATAGTTCGCTCTGAAGTTGGTTCGCGGAATAACGCTGTGGCCGACGTAAATGGTATTGAATCTGTATTTAATCGTAAAGGAATGTTACAGCAGCTCTGATCGATAGTAGTTTAAAGGGTGTTAAAATTTCAAACTAAAATCTAAGTCTTCAATGTAAATAAATAATCCTGCACACAACACTATCTAACTAATTTATGATATCAACATTTTATTATGATGCCTCCGCTCCTATAATATTGGTCATATCACGATATTACATAGCCTACTAGCTTCTGCTCGCCGCTTCGCATGCGTTGTACCCGAATAAAAGTAGCCTATGTGTTAATCCTAGTCAACACCAATACGTGTGCTATGTTTCAGATCAATTCGTAGCCTAGTTTTTACGTGAAGAGGTAACAAACCTCCATCCAAACCTACTTTCGGCTTTATAATATTAGCGGTTAATATTATATATATAAAAATATAAAAATATAATATTAGTAAGCCTTTGAGCTATTCAACACCGAAATAATCATTCAATTCGGTTCAGGAATTTATAAGATTATCGCGTTCAACCAAACAAATAATTAAAATTTACAGCTTTATATTGTTAGTAGCTTTCCAAGATAAATACGGAAAGCTTAATTAAGTCTTAATAGTTGCGAAAGAATGCGTAGGTGCCAGTAATGGAGCGTAAATAAGTTAAGTAATTATTCGTTAGGTTCTGTAATCTATTAAGTTTAAGTTATTCTGCTTTCCCAACAGATTTACCACGAGAAGGCCCCAGAATAACAGGCAATGAAGAAGAAAACCGAAGAGGAGACTCATTATTTCTGAACTGCACATCGGGGCGGTCATATCCAGCGGCAGTTCTCAGTTGGGATATTAATGGAGAAAAGGTAACATCATCATCTAGAAAGAAAGAAAGAAAGAAAGAAAACACATTTATTGGCACACAAGACATACAGGTAAACAACAAAATTAAAAAAATATTTAACAAACAACATAAAACAACAAAACAGAAGAAGCAAACCAATATAACAAACTATGTGGGTAAGGCCCTATGTGACGAGTGAGCCAAAAGGTGACGTCTCAGCATAATGCTGCTTACCAATCGGAAGCGGTACCTACGCAACGCTGGTTTTCAGACGAAATCTCTCTACTCCATAATTTGTAATTATTATTAAGATCATAAGCCCACGAAAGTCCACTGATGCATACAGGCAGAGGCCTACGTGCAGCAGTGGACTTAGGTCACATTAGAGCCTAATATAATATGCTGTCGACCGAAAAGGTAGTAAATAGGGTCTGACTGAAAACCAGCGCTCCCAACATGCGGTGAGGGAGCATGATGCTGAGTCAGGTCCCATTGGACTCACACAACCTAGAGACCACTACCGGTAACTGGGTTTTTTACAACTATTATTTTTTTTGGCCTCACTCTCTCACTCAGTACTTATCATTTTGTCTCATATTTTTTTGTAAAACTTATTTGTGTTCGCTTAGATTAAAATTAGAAATAAGTCCGACTTACCTTTTTTTTTTAACTTTTAACAATAGTTGTTTTTATGTTTTGTGTGTGTCTAATAAAAGTTTCTCTTCTTCTTCTTCGAACCGGTCTTCGGCCAATCTTTTGTTATTTGTTAAGCAATATTGGAGGTAGTTGTCCATAATCTCCACGCTAATGGACAGGCGCGTTGGAGATGGATAATATACCTTTAAAGACTATCTTCCAGTCGTAGGAAGCTGACTGCTGGAGAAAGGCCTCCTTCGTTTATCACTGGCCGTCCGGTCGGCGACCACAGTACAGGATGTTAATACACAGAAAGACGCTGGTGCCCATCTTCCAGAGTTATCCCCTGCAACATGCTGCTGCCTATAGTGCTCATCCCCTCCTACAACACCACCGGGTACTCCCGGTGGTGTTGTAGGAGGGGTGTGAGGGTGTGGAGGGGCTCATTCTTTGCCGGAGCTGGTGGCTCTCAGGAGCACTCTCTTGCTTAAGCCATCAATATGTATTTGGACTCGAAGTTACGAAATCATAATTTAAAATATGCCAAGTCAAGTCAGATGGTTAGGTGGACTCGTGAATGTAATCTGGTATGATCTGACCGTGCACATATGATTTTTTCTTATTCGAAGCCTAAGTCATCCTTCTAAGCCATCAATATATGTATATTTGGACTGGAAGTTACGGTTAAGAAAGGCTTTAAGATAATTAGAAATATGCCATGAAAAAAGCCGTGTTGGTCGAGTAAGGTGGTTTGAAGGTCACGTGGATTTAAATCCGACCGTGCACTAATGAATTTTTATTCTTGAAAGCCTAAGTCACCCTTTTAAGATATGTATTTAGAAGCCTAAGTCACCCTTGACTTTTGTGCTTTGAGGATCAAAGAAAACATCGTAATGAAAGTTGCAGCTTAGTCAGATCCAGATGTAAAAACCTACTTACATCCACAATCCTACGCTTGTCCACTTAGCCCTTAACATGTCTTGGTCGTTAGATGCGACGCAGGCAATCAATATTTTATAAAAAATACTACTTATTAAAAAGGCAAGTTAATTTAGTTAGAATGTTTAGTCCGTCATGTTTATTTTATAAATATTGAACACTTTTATTATAATTTATCGTCTCTATGAGTAATCAAAAAATAAAGGCGATTCCAAATGTTCCGTTACGTCGTGACTTCTATCAACTAAAGGCACTTAAGGCTCATAAAACAAATGCGCTAATTATTTTTTATGAATTTAAAAAAGCAAAAGAGTTAATATATTTTTTTTATTAGCTTGCTGACGGGCTATTTTAAATTCGATATTTATGCCTTTTAATATGCCTAACATAAGCTACAAAACATATAGTTTCTATGCAATAAATACCACACACTCCTGCAATGCAAATAGCGCTAGACCTTTGCTACGATGACAAAGGAATATTACGCCGCATTACGTTAACTTTGAGGAATCCTTGTAGATTGGTAGCTATTCAGAACGGCATTGCCAAATTTCTCATAGGTACGAGACGATGTGCGTTATACGCTCGTTCCGTCAAAATTAGGCGCATTAAGCTCGCAAAACGTGTTAATCGCGCGATATTGGTACGAAATCTTAAGGCTGCAAGATTTATAAGAATGAATAAAAACCCAGATTAATACTCCCATATAAATAAAACCGGGCGAGAGCGAGTCGGACTCGCGCACCGAGGGTTCCGTGCCATCATGCAATATAATATTTGATAAAGGCGGTTTACATTTGTTGGATAACCTTGACAGCGCCATCTCTTGTCTGATAATGTAACTTATGTATATTTTTTAAACTTTGGATGATTTCTAAAAAACAAAACGGTATTTTTGTCAACATCTTGTAATTATAATATATGTATATTTGGGGGCTCGCTACTGACGTCCGTAGGTGTCAACCCTTAGAGGCCCTACACGTGTTCCCCGGGTGGTGCCAATAGTAGTTCTGGTGGTAGGCTTCGGCCGTGGCATATCACCGCCTCCCCATAGTGCCATGCCGTGAAGTGACCTCGTCGTGTTTCGGGATGTGGTCCGGAGTAGACATCGTGGATAAGACAGGTCTGAGCAGTTTTGTACTGGAGCATACGTAGCTGGGCTGCAACAGTGCAAATGCACAGGACAACTGAATTTGGAGGGTAGCGGGATCCGAAACACGGTTCTCAGCTGGCCCACCGCAGGTTGTAGGGGGCCCAAGTAGCATGCCAGCCACACGTAAAAGGCTGCCTCGCCGCCTCGCGAAAAATCCTCGAGTGCTCTATCGTTCCGGTTATGGCGACCGGATGAGTGGACCCGATAGCCACTCCCGAGGGGGTTTGGGCGTCCTCGCAGTCTTCATTTTCAGCGATACATATGTGCACAAACCTGATGTGAACCCTGGTGCTTGCCGCTCAATGCTAAGCTCAACTGCTGTCTACCCACACACCTACCCACTCAATAATATGAAAAAAAAGGAAAAATAATAAATTGTGCCGACAGCGGAAGCACGTCCTCTCCTTAAATGTGCACCTTATGCAACATTCGAGGATTGCACTCCAATCTCGACTCAGTCTTTCACCACCTTGCGACTGCAAAGCCGCACTTATTATTCCTCACAGAGACGCAGATACAGCGACCTTCCAACATAGCATACCTCACCTACCCGGGGTTTACCCTGGATCACAATTTCAAACCCAAGGCTGGAACATGTGTGTATGTCCGGGACGACTTAAACTGACGCGACTCCGTGACCATCAAGAACCCTGCTTTTCGGTAATATGAATTTTGGTGAATACTGGCTTAGATAAAATCATCTATACGAACAAGGCCATTGGACCAGATGGAATTTCAGCAGAAGTCCTGAAATCATGTGCTCCTGAGTTGTCACCTATATTAACATTACTCTTTCGCCTGTCTCTGGAACATGGTAAAGTCCCTAAGTCCTGTAAGCTTGCTAATGTGCAGCCCATGCCCAAGAAAAGTAGTCGTGCCGACCCTTCGAACTATCGACCTATATCAGTCACTCCCCTGCTTCTTGATAGTAAGCTCTTGGCATACCTTGAAGAAAACGACCTCCTTAGTGACAATCAATATGGCTTTCGGCGAAAACGGTCCACTGGTGATCTTCTTGTGTATGCTACTCACACTTAGAGCGAAGCCATTGAGAAACATGGTGAAGCCTTAGTGGTATCACTTGAAGTCTCGAAGGCCTTTGACAGGGTTTGGGACGATAGCCTTATTGTAAATATTATAATCGTAATCATATAATATTCTTATTATGATTGCGAGGGGGCGGAAAGTGGGTCTCATTTTTTTTATTTATTCTATATAAAGTGAAAATGCCTCCTTTTTAAAAAGGTTCCTCGTAAAAATTTTGGTCCGGAACCCTAAAAAATATCAAAATTTAACCACCTGCAATATTTTTAATTTCATATTTTTATAAATTTATCATGAACAATGAACATTATTTATCTTAATAAGGTAAAGCATAATAAAAATAAAATATGGTTTCTTTTCGTGTTTTAATAAGCTCTGTTTAAATACTTTGTGTAGTAAAGATTAACACCTGCCTTAATGAGGCTTTAATTTAAAGCGATGTGGTCGTTAAAATGGAACGAAAGCTTTGAATTAAATAAAGTTTGGGTAGGTACCATATTTATATGTACTTGCAAGCGATTACAACAAAAGTCATCACGATCTATTTATCTTCCTATTATACTCGTACACGGTTACCGTACCGTCCGGAGACCAATGGATTTTACGTTCCTGAAAAAAAAATCTAGATTTTACATTCTACGCGTGCTTTAACGGTAAAGGAAAAGGTCGCGAGGCAAGGCAACCCATGACTAAGTCAGCATTGACATATTGACAATTCTTTCATCTGTATATAGCCCGACTGAGACGATGGTGTTAGGACAAACCTAATTCATCCAGCATTGGCACTTTAGCATGAATACCAGTTGCTGACGCAGGTTTAGGCAGTTCCTTCGAAGAAAGATTTTTTTTCACCTTAAATTTGTAGATCGGTTTAGTTACTACATTGAAATAAATAAAAAAAATACACAATGTTACAATCTCTCTAAAATCTATTCCGTACATTCACAACGTGACCTATGTATATTGGGGAATACCTTTCCATTAACTTATTAATTTAATCTGAATTTATTTTAACCAGCCTCTTGTCTTATGAAAACACATCGAACCTAGTTTAGAAAAATGTTAGTCCCTTAAAATGTTCACTTATTTTTCACTTTCTCGGTTTGACTGTGTTGTTCGTTGAGTGTCATCAACTTTATCATATTATTTTTTAGTGTAAAAATTACAGGATTTTATCGCGTACCTTTTTTATTATTTTCCCGACGTTTCGAACACATTTCCTGTAGTTTTTACAAAATCCTGTAATTTTTAAACTAAAAAATATGTTAACAAATCGCGAAAGCTTAACAAGTTTTATCATATTATCCTCATCACATCGCAATTTCACTAAAGGCCTCAAAAATATGAAGTGTTTAAAATTAATACTGTTTATTGCCTCATCAAAATTGTGCAAACAAAATATCACCTACAGTTAACAGACACAGAGCTCCTAGTTCAATATCAACCGACGCAGCACTCTCTCTGTTGCTGTTTGCAGCGTTCGGCTTGCAAATCATTGGTCAACATAAAATCTGGTTTATAAATGCAATGGCGTTATAATAATCGAGCAAAAGCTCAGATTTTTACCCTATTGCTATTGGAAAAGGGTAAAAATACGCATTATGCCAACCTTTGGTACAATACCACGCCTGGGACGGGATTAAAGAAGCATAGGTTTGCCCAGCGCCTACGCACTTACTTGGCCCCAATAGCCTGGGCCGTAGGAACGACAAGTCGATACGTACGGGGCCATCAGGGTTGCAGAAGATGACAAAGATGGCATACAGGTGTTAAGATGTCTCACGGAACTCCGCTCCGGGTTTACTAAGGAGTTTTCTCTCCAGGACGTGGTGGATGGACGAACGATACAAGACCCCTATCCCTCCGCCCTTCAGGCCTTCCACCAGACCTAGCTACCTCGCCACCGGAGGTGGATTGCTAATACAGCCGAGGCAGACACTGTGCACTATGCGGGGGGTATCCGCAAGGTTTATGTGCAGAGACACTTAAACCCCCCTCGACCAGGTTTGGCCCACGAGTCGACGTGGTTACCGGGGTGTGGCCGCTGCGTGCAAACAGCTGCGTGGAGCCACTGGTGAGAGTTATGAGCATCGACGACTTTAACTAGGTAGTCTCCCGCCATAGGGCCGACTGGGAAGAACCGACGCCGAAAACTCAATACACCCCATGCATACTCCATATTACCTGGGAGGACAAAGTGACAAACGAGAGGGTCCTCAAACAAGTGGAACTACCTAGTTTCACTGGCATGCTTAAGCAGCGCCGTCTAAGGTGGCTAGGACATATACATCGCATGGATGAGTCCCGTCTACCAAGAACTATTTTGTTAAGCGAAATCGCTAACGCCAAACGAGCAGTAGGAAGACCCATGCTCCGATATAAAGATTGCGCAAAGAGAGATATGGCAGCGTTTAACATCAAGCGCACTGACTGGGCATCACTAGCTGAGAACAGACCAGAATGGAGAAAAAACTTACACGAAGGTCTTAAACACCACGACCAAACCTGGTTTGTCTCATTAGCCGAGAAACGAGCGAGACGGCATCGACAGGCAGATACATCCAATCCACCAACTGCAATGGACACCCACGTCTGCCAAAACTGCGGTCGCGCAGTGAGGTCGAGGATAGGACTGTTTAGTCATTTAAAAAAATGCAGCACCCAAACCACAGGCATTACCTGAATCGTCTGTAATAGACGAAAAGGCCGATGATGGTACAATATTAATATTATAAATATGAAAACTCTCGGGAATGAATAAGTGATTTCCCATTTTAAAGCTAACAAAAGCGAAATTTCCTACAAGTTAATTTTGTAGCTATTGCAAAAGCAACAGATGCTCAAGTCTGACAATGCAATGGCTACAAATTGGTTGATCACCGACTCGGCTTTGACAGATTTGTCATATAAAACTAGTCAGTGACCATTTTGAACCCGTTGCTCGACTTGAGCTCTATAAAACCCAAAAAAAATGACGAAAGAAAACGCAATCAACAGGTCACGGACACAGAGCAAAGTTGAATATCAACCGACGCAGCACTCTCACGAACTAATGTTTGCAGCGCTTGGCTTGTTCTCATCCATATCAATCGCTCTTTTCATAACGACTCTTATCCCTCACATAAAAACTGGTCTACTAATGCAATGGCGTTTAAATATTCGACTCCCCTTTTGCTATACGAAAACTGACAAAAATTATAAGTAATGGAACGATTTGCAGCTAATGATATAGAACAAGGGCTCTCTCTAGCGCTCAATATCAGACTTGAGCGCCTGTTCAGTGATATACAGGCGTTCAAGTCTGCTTTAAAATGCTTTATCACTTATTCATTGTGAGTGATCGACTACTGGTATTCCAAAATGATCGATCACTGGCCTAGTTATAGTATGGAAAATCTGTTAAAACCGAGTCAGTGACCGACCATAAGCCAATGCAATAATCATACTTGGGCTAGGAGGCTAAGTATGATTATTGCAAGAGCTTCGAGCCGCCCTGACTAAAGCCCCTACAAAAATGTACAAAGGAAAACGCACCCACAGGTCACAGACCCAGAGCTTCTAGTTGAATATCAACCGACGCAGCACTCTCACGGGCTGCTGTCTGCAGCGCTAGGCTTGCGGGTGCCAATCATCGGGAGGAGCATGCAAGTCCGGTGCACAGCCCGAGTGGCCCCGGCGTGGCGGGAAGGCAGCGAAGCTGTGGTCGGGAGTAGTCATATGACTGACAGCAAGGAGGCTATGTTACTAGGTAAGTTTAAGTACAGTTAGTACTTAACCCTGAAGTCACTTGCTTCTTGTTGATTTATCATTATCACACACAACATTTTAAGTAATTTTAGATTGTTGACTTCGACAAAATTAGTCGAAGATCGTTGACAAGTTTTATCAATGGAAATTGTAATCAAGTCTGTCAAAACATCTATGCTTAGAATGCTTGGGTTGTTGTATGTTTTCTTAAATGCTTTCGTTCGAATTTCAAAATGTCTTACCTTTAAACCACTCGCCATTTGACAATCGACATAAGCGGTCTCCACTCCACTCGTTTTGAGTGAACATTATGTTAAACAAAAGCGTCATTGGAGATGTAATTTATACCCTGTAACTTATCATCATCATCGGCCTTTTCGTCTATTACAGACGATTCAGGTAATGCCTGTGGTTTGTGTGTTGCATTTTTTTAAATGACTAAACAGTCCTATCCTGTAACTTATAAAAATGTAATATTACTCACATTGCAAGACGTATACAAGAAAGTCATACGAGTGATCTAAATGCAGGTTCCTGATGTATGTATTTGAATCAGACGCTTTTGTAAAAATACAAGGAGTTTTTTCTTCTCTATGCGCAGTAATGGTGTAATTTTGAGTAGGTATTGGAATGCGCTTTTTCTAACTGAAAAGTCAGTATCTGTTACTTTTTTTATAACTTGTCAACGTTGGTTGAAAGGGTGACCTCTTCGTCTTGTTTAATAATAACGCCATATTTTACGATAGATAATAAGAAAGTTAAGTCTTTTGCACCTATTATAGATGATTTATACAGCGTCAGCAACTGGTAATCATGCTGTTCGGGACGCTGCAGTGCCTGGGACATTGTTAGATGGATTAGGCTTGCCCAGCACCTATACAATCCTTTCAGCTTAGCCAGCTATTATTCAGAGGAAAGAACAGGTCAAATGGAGCTAACTAAGCCGCGAGTTTCTCCACGATGTTTCCTTCACCGTTATAGCACGTGTTAAGTGTGTGCATACACAAGAAAGAAAAATCCATTGGTGCTCGGCCAGTATCGAACCCACGACCTACGGATTGAAAGACAGGGTTGTATACCACTCGGCCAACACGGCTTTTTATTGCACGATAAGATAATAGATAACAGCAACAAGAATTACCTACCTACAAGAAAAATTTAGTACTATAATTGTATATATCTAGTAATTACGTTAAATATAGAAGATCAAAGTAGGTCACCCTTATTACCTATATAGAGGCTCTTATTGATAAGCAACTTTTAAAATGAAGAAAGAAGGTCACCTTCATTACCTAGTTTGGTTTAATAGACTTACCTTGATAATCATCTACTGATTGTCGAAGATTTATTAAAGAGTTTATAGAAAAAGGTTCTTTGTAGAAATAAACTTAAAGAGTGATATATGGGATAAAGATAAGATGTCATCTCCTATTTGGGCTTCTGTTTTTATCTGCATCTCAAATTCTATTTCGGTTCTTATTTTCTCTAATGTCAGATACAAACATGCTATCTTTAAAAGAGCTTTGAAAATTGCAACAAAATTGTCTCCTGTGGAATGTGACACAGCTGGGCGCTGTTTTATTCAGATGCCTAACTTTTTACTCCTTTTCCGTTTCTACAAACCACCCAACTTTGCATATGATTTTTCCTTACCACAGTACCCATTTTGGCAGTTTTGCTTTTCAATCGAAAACAACTTTTTTTATTTTGTATTCAATTCATTCTTTTCAGCAACTGTTCTTTGTACAAGTAAAATAGTATACCAAGACTTGTTCATGTTGATAACCGATTAGATTTTAAGTTTTTTTTTATGGAACCTAAAAACAATATACACAATCTGTTAAAAGATTTAGAACACTGCGCAACTTTTGCAGCTGTTCAATGTAGAGTACCAAGAGTTGTTTACGTAGGTTATCCTACGTAAACAACCTTAAGACCACCGACCTTAAGAAACCTTTTAGAAGTTTTCAGGTTTTTTTTGTTAAGGAACTTAAATCAATATTCACCATCTGTTAAAAGTTATACGACACCCTAAAATCCAATTCACATCTTAAGCGAATAAAACGCAAACTGCTAACAAAATTGGACTGTCAGTTGTAGGAAGTCTATTCGTTTCGCAAGAATAACAAAGCTCATTTGTTTCAGTGAGGAGTTCAGCGTCTACGTTAAGTGTAACACTGTTAACACTTTCCCTCGCTCTGTTTCTTGCCGTGCAATCTGAAACGTGATAAATTATCTTTTTACGTTTATTAGGAGTGACGAAACGTTTAGCACAATGCGATTTTGAATCGTGGTGTTGTGTGTTTAGAGTTTTAGTTGTACTGATTTTAGTGATGCTTACGTGTGGAACTATGTGATTGGTGTAGGCCAAAAGCTGTCAGTCGTTTGTGATTCCCGACAGAGCTTTGCTATCCAATTTTAATATAGCCTGTGTTGAGTAGATTTTGCGCTTTGTTCAATATTTCTTTTTTAAACTAATCATTCAGTAGCAGTAAGTAAAAAAATTACATTTGGTACAAGGTAATCCTGTCTGTTATTAATTTTTAAAGCTCTGATATCCACTCCGTTGGTTATATACAATGTCGACTTTGTTTTTCAATACTATCATAATGTTTAAAACTCATAACGGTAGGCTAGAAAATTGTTAAAATATAAATGAAGGTTAAGTTGTTTACACAGAAATGTAGTTTACTTTGACGTTAATTATTTAGTGACACAAAATTTCTTTACAAATTGCATTTAAGCAATAATGTGTCAATAGTTTGAAAAATACCAGTTTTTAAGTAATTAATTCAAAGGTTTGTTTTGATTATTATAACGTATGAGTTTGTGTTTGTGTTCAAATTTAGCGCTAAATTTTTGCGAGTAAACAAATTGTTGAGCAAATTTGTTAATTTCCAAGTAATTATCATTGTTTATCCTAAATATTGTCACTAAAGTAACAAATAACTCTAGGTTTTTCGATACTCTATAATTAAGATATTTATTTGTAAATTGTTTTGTAAATACATAGCTTTGGGTCGCTTGAAAGAAAATATTGAATTATATACATCTGTTGCTATGACTGAAAAGTGGTTGGGGTTTTGTTAGAGACCAAAAACATAAAAATAACGACTACATAATAACAAATGGATAAATAATATATTTTTTAAAAACATCATGCAAAAGAATGCAATTGCCTTTACCTTTTAGGTTTTGTATCAGTAAAAATATCTCTTGAAAAAGAAATACTTAATGTTTGATTTATATTTTTTCAAGAGATTACGAAACAAAAGAAGCAGATAGACTGAAAAAACCTTGGAATTTGGAAACTAAATAATATTATAAGGCCATTAAACATAATAACATATCAAAACGTCTCTGACACAACCCACCAATAAAAAGTTTATAAGTGATTCAACATGTAAATACTTAGGGTAATGGACTTCATCATTTATTTCTGTAAATTAACTTTTGAAAATAGGTTTCAATGCTATGATTTCAAACTTCCTTTCCATGATTATCAATAAGTATCTGTTGTTATAGTATATATTATGTATTTGCAGTATTGTTTGTTTTATTACCTATCCTCAAGACTTTTTCAAGTTCGCTATTTTTAACCCCCGACAAAAAAGAGGGGTGCTATAAATTTGATCGCTCTGTGTGTTTCTGTCTGTTCTGTAGCACCGCAGCTCTTAAACGAGTGGACCGATTTGAATGCTGTTTATTTTATTCAAGCCGGTTTTCTAGCTCTTTAAAACTTCATAGAATAATAAAACCGGACTTTTATTGTTCTATGTATCTTCAAACTTTATAGAAAAATAAAACCGGGCAAGAGCGAGTCGGACTCGCGCACCGAGGGTTCCGTGCCATCATACATTATAATATATGACAAAAGCGGTTTTATATTTGTTGGAGAACCTTGACAGCGCCATCTCTTGTCTACTAGTGGAACTTTTATTGATTTCTCAAACTAGATTATTTCAAAAAAATATGCAAATTGGAAATTTCGTAATAATTTTACTGTAATTTTTACATACAATCCTATTTGTAATAAAAGTTTCAGAGGTCAGTATCTCAGCAAACTTCGGAGATAAGGGAAGACGCTTTTTTTTCAACTATTTTGTAATGCTTAGGGCTTAAAGCAAAACTAATAACTGTTTATTAATGTGCAGATGAAAACCTTTTACATGATACCTGACATTACCTAGTAACTTCACATAATTTTTTGAGACCCCCCTTCCACGCCCCTTCACTGAAAAACTATGTTAATAAGAGAGTTCGCTTTAATTTTGCTATAATCTTTTCATACACTTTTATTAGTTATAAAAGTTTCATGGGTTTATCTCTGCAAATTCGGAAATAAGCGGGGGGATCGCTATTTTTTAAACATTTTTGTAAATAACTCACAAAAGATACAGCTTAAAGGAAAACTAAAAATTAAAAACATATGATATCCCACACGACCTATTAAATTCACTTTAAATTTGTGATCCCCTATCCGACCCTTTTGGAATAATAATAAGAATATTTTATGATATGCTATAATTAGTAAAAAAGCGTTATCTTATACCATTTCAAATTTCAAGACAGCATCAGCAGTTCTCAAGATATCCATTTGTGACAGACAGACAGACAAAGTGATACCATAAGGGGTTATTTTTTTTCATTTTGGTCCGGAACCCTAAAAACTGTCAAACTCACAACTGAAATGAACTTTCTGCATTCTCGTTATCTCACCACAAACAAATGTCTATTGCAAACCGATCGTGATGCATCAACTGGTAAAGGGCAGCAGTCGAGATGATAGTAGACTAAGAGTGATGTGACGTTTGGAGTAGACAATCAGAAGTGTGATGAGACGAAGTAACACGCAAAATAACGATTCACGAGAATTGACCTTCTGGAAGCGACTGAACTAAATATGACTACAAATTTCGATAAGATGACAAGACAGACCTACGAATTAGGTGGGTATCATCACACACACATATATATATCACAAACTTTAATAAATATAACAGGCACTTTTTACTGTTTCTAAATAATAAAACAAAATAACAATTCTACGCTATCCTCCATTTCACTAACGTCATTTAAAAAAAACATAAATAAGTCCTCGTTGAGATCTCGATCCATCTATCAAATAAATTAAGCATTTTGTAACATATAAAACTTACAAATATTGCAAAAATTAAAATTGAGTGGATAATAAAGAGTATGAAATCTTACCTCTAATACTAATGATCGCCTCTGAAGCGTTTAAAAGCTCTTTTTCTGAAAAACGAAGAGCCTCCTGTCGACCTGCGTTTGGTCCCCCGCCTCGATTTCACAACTCTCTTTTTCGCTCCAATTAAAAAATAATCGCAAAAAACTGACCGCGGCGGGCCTAACAGGCGATGATTAGTACTGAGGGTTAAATGTTCTTCTATGTTTATAAAGTTTTTAAGTAGGTACCATTATAGCACGCCAACCACAATCTACACCACCATAGAGAATGCTTTAGCATTAAGCCTAAAATACATCTCTTTCCACCCAGCTATTTCTTTAGGTTTGGAATCAAGAAATAGTCGCAGGGGGCTAAATCTGGAGAATATGCTGGATGTTGTAGTAGTTCGTTGTCCAATTTATGTATTTTTGCCATGGTGCATATCATTTTGCATTATCTTGATGGAACAACATTTTTTATTTGCCAAATGCAATGTTATTGCTGCAAATCAATATGAAATCAGTCCAAAAGTTGTGAACTAAATTCGCCGGTGATCGCGTGCATCCCAAAACTCTGTAACAATGACTTTATTGGCCGACAAATATAATTTGGTCTTCTTTGGTGCACATTCATCCGGAGAAACCCACTTGTTTGATTGTTCCCTGATCTTCGGTGTATTGTGATGTATCCATGTTTCTTCAACGGTTACGAAACGGCGCAAAAACTCGTTAGGATTACGGCTAAACACGGTGACAGGCACTTGATCCTTATTTATCTTAGGTTATAGGTACTTTCCAATTTCCTCTTCTGCTTACCTACTTAGTTTGGTTGATGATATGATGAAAACGTATTGTGGCTCAAAAAGAGCCCACCGCTTAGCAACCACATAAATAATGAATAGAAAAAAGGCTTTAACCTTTGAATACCCAAAGTTTTCGGAGGTAAATTGGCAAAAAATATGGGTAAATAAAATAATGTTCATATTCCTTTACGTAAACAAGCTTACGCCCTCGCATCACTTAACCAAATATCAAAAAAGGTCTATTATCGTTTTGTAAAATGAGACGATTGCGTGAGCTTACCTCCGTTTCCGTTTCCAAAACCGTTTTTATTACGTTTCCGCAATAAAAAGAAATGTTCCGTTTTATATATGTAAATAGGCGAAATATACGAACTTATAATAACAGGGATTAATTGCGTTTTTGGATTGAAGTATTCCAGTAATTTGGTATCGATCGTCAATTTCTCCGAAACTTGACTAGGATAGCTTATTTACTCAGAAAGTTCATAGTTAACTACATGTACAAAACAAAACTGGCTATAATAATAATTTGCAAATGGAACACTAAATCAAAAAATTGTCTTCGCATGGGTATGCGAAGTCAACGGTTAGAAAAACCCTATACAATCCATACAATGGTATAAAAAGCAAAAAATATATACCTACATACATGTGTGGAAGGTACAGTCAACGAAGTACAAGCAATTACATGAAAACTTCCTTACAACTCAAATTCACGTAAAGACATCAAACCTTAAAAATATACGTATACACAAGCTGTGCACAATAATTATGTAGGTGACTAAACGTTAAATTGTGTCAAAATTAGCTACATATTTTTGTCAAATTATTGTTAACAATAGATTACTAAAAAATATATTAATTCTAAGTGACGTATATTATATGGGTAAACACAAAGTAAATCTCTTAAACATGTATACTTACAGTAGTTTCGAAATAATGCAAACAATTAACAGGTTGAGGCTTAGAACTAAGTTGTGCGCAATCTATCTGTAAGTCCACAATGGAAGGTCTAGGACGAACAGTTCTCGAGATGTATACCTATCATATGTGAAGTTTAAATGCAATTATAAAATCCTTGACTTGTTGCTGAAAATACCTAAACCATCTAACATCTCAGCCGTAGGCCTCCAATTCTCAATTTGGATCTCCAAGAACATTTGTTTTGTTGCCATACTCGCCACGTTTGGCAGGCGGGTTGGCGAGCGCAGTACGGGATGTTAATTCACGAAAAGACGCTTCTACCCATCTTCCGGGAGTATCCATTGGCAGATTCTTACTGCATCCACTCGTAAGAGAGTAGAGGCAATATTCTACTGCCGGTACCCCACGGCGACTATATGTACGCCTATTACATTTGAGTATGCCCCTCGATTTATCATGGAAGAAAATAGACATTATTACTAAAAGGCACTTTAAAGTAAAATGTCACATTTCCAAGAAGATTTTCTGGAATTTCACTCGTTAAAAGAATCTTGAGTGGGCGAATCATTCTAGATTTTACTATTTATGGCTTTTTATACAAAAGAAGCCTTACTAGATGATGATTGAAAAATACTAATTGAATCGTAGAAATATATAAATATGCACGATGGCAGGGTATAAAAATAAAATTATATTAAGTCCGTCCGTTAGAATATACAAAAATAATACACACGTATTTAAGGGGCGAAGCCCCCTAATATGCATCGCGCTGTCTGTCTGTCTGTGCATTTGATGATTACAACCGAACGCGTTGACCGATTTACATGAAAACTTTTTTGATAGCACCACCTTAATAAGAGAAGGTGACTGATTGATTTTGGTTACACGGACCAGAGTTATTGTGACCTCAAAAGGTCACTAAAAAAATAAAAGTCTTCAAATGGCCGAAAACCTCCAAAAACCCAAAAATGCCATTTTTGACCTTTGGTTACCTTTTGAGGCCTTCGCCCCCTTTTCTGGTACCTATGGTATGTTTGTATGGCCAATGTTTGTTTTTTGCTTGTCTTGTGACGTCATCATTCTGTACCGAGGCATCACGGCGCGTGTGATTTCACGCGACATTTCGATATAATGTATCGCGGCTATTTTTGACTTACGTTAAACAAGAAGAAAATACAGTCTAATAATTATTTTTTTTTCATTATACTCGTTTCTCATTGGCATGACCTTTTAGCTAAAACGGGGTGTGTTATTTTATAATATTGTGCTCTAACTTAAAATGGAGGTTTCAGCACACGAAAACAAGTAGGTAAATAGTTTTGAAAAACAAGTAAATACTTTAATACTGCACACGCATTACATTACTGTTAAACATTAACAAAGAGTTAGTTTAGCAGGATTGTTACTGAATAAGAATGTAAATGTCATGGGATGCCGGCTGTGGAATGTTGCTCTTTTCCTATCTTACCTCTGGATGCATAGAAAGCACCCAATGAAATATCTTTGTTATGTTAAACGGGTTTTCTACTCACGTTAATTATTCGTTGAAAATAGGTATCCAACGTGCTCAGTTCCCCTGGGAGGAACTGAACACGTTGGATACCTATTTTCAACGAATAATTAACGTGAGTAGAAAACCCGTTTAACATAACAATGAATAGTGTAACTCACGAATCATTTGAAAGTGAAATGAAATATCTGCAGAAAAAGAAAAAAAAAATCTATTTTATCCAGTACAACAAACACTTTACACAGTTTGAAACGCGGGAGGCGTTTCAGACTGTGTAGTGTACAGAATGATTAATTCATTATTTATTTTTCGTATGGTAAATGTGCCAAAAATGTGTTGGTTATGCACCTTAACCTATTTACATGGTACATAGGTACTGTCACGGAAATACAAAGTAAATACATGTTTAAAACTCATTGCTAGATCTAGATAGAATACTAGATACCTAGATATAATCTAAACAATGAGTATTATCCGAGCGTACTCTTAAAATACATTTTACGGAAGCAGACGCCCAGTAAGCTCGGAACAGAATTTTTTTAAAATCTTTGTAGGAAATAAGACAATACAAAAAGTGCCATGAACAATTTGTCACTTGAGTAGCTACTTGCTAAGAACCAATTTATAAATTCTTTCAGCTAAAGCTCTTTGTATCAACGCCTGTTTGACGATGGATAAATCATTCAAGCCATTAAAACGGCTAGAAAAGTTGGCATAAAAGGGAAATGTTGTTTCTTAAAAACATGTGGGAAATTTGTAGGTTCTTGTCAAAAACATTTATGGTTTCTGTCGGGAAAGTTTTTACCCACTTTAATGTATTGTTACAGTCAGCATAAAATGTATCTCAGCCTCCAAACTGACCAAAAAGAATTAATTTACAAAAGTTATATATCTACGCTACCACAGTCACCATATTGATCTATGTAAGTGTTCAAAATGTCTCAGCATCAAATATTTCTTAAGCTTCCCAGCTGCCAGGGTTTTCAAAATTATGACAGTAAGTCGCTCAATGGTATCTTAGCATAAATGTGTTCTAAAGAAGGCGTCCTATGTATCTAAGTATTGACAAATTACATCTTTCCGGCGTAAAAAATCTGATATGTTTTCAAAATGAAGTGAATCTTTATTTCCTCTTTACTTCTAAACTCTTCGTTATACCTCGGTATTTTTCATGTTACATGTGGTGATCAATAAAGAGTTATCTATCTATCTCAGTAGTTTTATTTTTCATGGTATATCTATCTGTTTCATTTTGCACATGATGTCAGTTTTACACCATCAAATTTTAAAACAAAAACATAGAGACTATTTCTAGTTTGCGTAATTTTGTTGTGGTCATCATTAGTAATGCTTTGGAATTAAAAATATAAACCATAATACAAAGGAATAAAGTTGATTTCACTATACATACTAATGACCACTTTTAATGCCTAGATACCTTTGAACAATTTGACTGCTTATATAACAATGAATACCTTGGCTAGGTACCGGAGATATGTATGACAGGTATGCTTAGATCTTTTGAACACCTTTGGTTCTTAAGTTAATATGAATAGTCTGAGGTCGTATATTTTAAATTTCCTTAAGGGGCCGTCTCCACGAGCGAGGGAATCGCGGCGATGTTATCGTCGTCGTCCCGTATTTTTATACAATCTCTTAGAGGACGTCTCCACGAGCGAGAGAATCGCGACGAGTCCGCGCTAAAGAATCTCTACTCTGAACGCTGAGATACAATTGATGCTGACTGTACCTAGTAAACATTTAGCTAAATTACTTTAACTATCGTGCCGTGGGTAGCCGGCAGTACACTGTTACCCCTCCTCTGTAGCCCAGATATGCAGTAAGAATCTGCCAAGCATCTTCCAGAGGTATCCCTTAGCAGGCTCTTCCGCATCCACGGGCATGATGGGAGGGATAACATTCTACTGCCGGCACCCCACGGTTCAATGCAAAGCACTTTGCACGGCAAAGCTATTTGAAATACCATTTTTAAATAATGCTACACATTTCACACAGAACCATCTAACTTCAAAGTAAACAGATCATGGGTACCAAATGAATGAAAGAACACTTAAATACATGTTGTTTTGTCATACAAGAAAACAGGAATGAAAGAACACCCTCTTTCATTAGTTCCTGAACCTAACATTCATATTCACGTTCAAACTTTCAACTCATCATCATCATCATCATTTCAGCCGTAAAACGTCCACTACTGAACTAAGGCCTACCTCATGGATCTCCATGAGGGGTAGTTGCCATACTCACCACGCTTGGCAGGCGGGTTGGTGAGCGCAGTACGGGATGTTGATATACGGAAAGGCACTGCTGCCCGTCTTCCGGAGGTGTCCCTTAGCAGGCTCTTACTGGAGGAGGAGGGGTAACATTCTACTGCCGGCACCCCACGGCACTTTCAACTCACCTTCGCCCATCTCGAGCAGACTAGCTTACCCCAACACTAGAATTTATATTAACTGCGCCCGAACCAAATAACTCGACCCAAAGTCATTCGTTGTAACCAAAACCCAATAATCATACTTTCACTCGCAACTGTCCTAAGAGCCCACATTCACGCAACTTCCAAACTTTTCAGGGTAAGCGAGGCGAAAAAAGTGCCTACATGGGGCGAGGCCTCTTGATAAAACCGATTAGGCGTCCTTCTACTAAACTTTTTTATTCGTACTTTATTCAAATCGACAAGAGGGAACCGGCGGAGTGTAAAGGCTGATAGTCCGGTGGTTTAGTATCTGCCTTTAAGGAGATAGTGATTGCAGGGCAACGGTTCATAGGGACAGAGCTTTGTCACGCAAGGTAAAACGTTAAATATATATTTTTTTTATTTCAGCCATAAAACGTCCACTAATGAACACAGGCCTCCCTTATGGAGATCTATGAGGGGTAGTTGCCATACTTACCACGCTTGGCAGGCGGGTTGGTAAGTGCAGTATGGGATGTTGATACACGGAAAGACGCTGCTGCCCATCTTTATTTATTTATTTATTTATTTATTAAAAAGTACACATACATCAAAAGTATTAAAAAGTCATTAATAACACATTTAAAATCAGGGTATTCAATCTGATACAATTGACAATTGGGTTGTACATAACATGTTCCATTTGTGCGTTAGAAAAAACAAAAATTATACAAGGAAGAAAAAAATTACAAAAACACAAGATAACTTAAAATTAAAATCTAAAGTAAATCTTCCGGAGGTATCTTTTAGCAGGCTCTTACTGCATCCATGGGCATGAGAGGAGGGGTAACATTCTACTGTCGGCACCCCACGGCGTAAATAGTAAATGTTAAAAATATATTGCTGGACATTTCATCTATCATCTAGCACTATCTTGCCCTGAAGTAAGCAGAGCATGTGTTTTGGGTACCGGATGATTGTATTTTTTACGACATAATGACGAGACAAGCTGTTAAGCGGTAACCTCTGCCTAACAACTGCTTTACCGCGGTGATCACTTTCACTAAGCACGTGACCAACGCTGCATTGCGTTGCCCCTCACCTTGAAACTGGAGTTGTAAGGTCTCATATGCCCCTCATTTCACCGACCCTCTTATGCTTCAAACCGTATATGATGAATATCGACTTTTTTAAGGGTTTCGTAGTAAAACAAGAAACCCTTATAAATTCGCTTTGTCTGTATGTATGTCTGTCTGTTATTAACATACATATAACCGGGTATTTATCGCGTAAATTACCTTTATTATTTCCCGACGTTTCGCTTGGATTGCACCAAGCATGGTCCCGGGAAGACTGATGTGATGGAGGTACCGCAACAAAGCTAAGGCGTTTGTTGAACTACCCTCACTTGTCTGTCTGTCTGTCCGTCCGTCCGTTTTTTTTGCGCAGAGACAATAAGTCCTAGAAAGCTAGTATTTTGCCAAGCAAAATATTAGTATATAAAATAACAACCCTAATATAACGCTACAAAAATGTGCAAAAACAATAATGAATTAGGGGTACCTCCCATACACGTAAAGTGGGGATGAAATTTTTTTTTCTTTATTTTCCAATCGTGTGTGGTATCGTTGAATAGGTATTTTAAAATCAGTTAGGGTTTGCGACGACAATTTTATGATTTAGGGTTACGTTTGCGAAATATTAAAGTTTTAATATTTTTATCGAGCGTCTCCTCCCCCCCACCCCCCTCGTCTAAAATCTAAACGTGAATGTAGTTTTCATCAAGAACTGAAAACAATAAGAAGCTAGTTTTTAAGAATTCGGAGAAATAGTCGCTCAAATAAGTGATGTGGTTTCCAAAAACATACCGGAATACTTTCAACCGAAAAAACAATTAATTCTTGCTATTATGTATTGGTATGCGTAAAAAACCATACAGTAACTTCTAACCACAGGTCTAAATAGTGCGTGGCCCGACACGCACCTTGGGATGCAGGCAGTATAATTCCCGTAGATGCAGAGGGATACCTCCGGAAGATAGGCAGCAGTGTCTATACATGTAACAACATTCCGTACTTCGCTCCCCAACCCGCCTGACAAGCACGGTGAGGCAACTACCCCTTATGTTTAACAGACATCCTACGGCTGACATGATGATATGATGATTTGATCCAAGCAATTCATGATCATCATCATTCCAGCCGTAAAAAGTCCACTACTGAACAGGCCTCCCTCATGGATCTCCATGAGGGATAGTTGCCATACTCACCACGCTTGGCAGGCGGGTTGGCGAGCGCAGTACGGGATGTTGATACACGGAAAGACGCTGCTGCCCATCTTCCGGAGGTATCCCTTAGCAGGCTCTTACTGCATCCATGGGCATGAGATGAGGGGTATCATTCTACTGCCGGCACCCCACGGCAATCCATGTATCAACATTCCGTACTTCGCTAGCAATCCATAAAATCTAACAAATTAATACACAAGCAAAATACAGTATACAAGCTAATGATTTCATATCGGCAACACTTGATCATAAATAAAACATTGAAGGAATATTAAGAATCTTACCTACTCGTACAGTGTTCGTAAATAGTAAATTATGTTCTATGTAGGTACCGAAGTCATGTCTCTAATTACGAAAGCCTTGCAAGTAATGAAGCGAGTGGAATATTCGTTCGTGGTAAGAATAACAAAACAGTTCCCTTACCCAATTTAAGTTTCGAGGCAAAAAATGTTTCTAGAAAGCTAATGACTGAAAAAGTCGTTTCAGAATTACATTAGCAAAAACATTTTATTCTTATTTGAGTGTTTCACTTTTGTCGGTCCAACTGATGCAGCTTTTTCTATTTGTTTGCTCCAGGGCAGCGTCCTTGGCTTCCTTGTACGGCATAACTCCTTCACGTGTTCATATAACTGATCCTTGGTCTTTATCTCCCGGTTCTTTCTGCCCTCCATCCTTTCAATACGTTCTTGATATAAAAACATGTCGCAAATTATGTTTATTATTTTCTCCTCTACAACTTGTAAATAATCTTCATCTTGTTAAACCCGTGCAATTCTATGTTCGTCACTCTTTCGGCCCAGCGTATTTTTTCTATTCTTCTCCAGCACCACATCTAAAATGCCTTTAAGACTTAGCTTACCTTCTTTGTTCGTTTCAGGGCTTACCATGCAGGGCTTATATCCAAACATACATATGTATCATGACACTTAAGTTCCATTTTGTAATTTAAATGTCATCATTATCATTCCAGCCGTAAAAAGTCCACTACTGAACAGGCCTCCCTCATAAATCTCCATGAGGGGTAGTTGCCATACTCACCACGCTTGGCAGGCGGGTTGGCGAGCGCAGTACGGGATGTTGATACACGGAAAGACGCTGTTGCCCATCTTCCGGAGGTATACCTTAGCAGGCTCTTACTGCATCCACGGGCATGTGACTCATCACATGCCCGTGGATGCAGTAAGAGCCTGCTAAGGTATATAATAATAATAAACCCCTCGGGGTAACATTCTACTGCCGGCACCCCACGGCTTTTAATTTTGATGTGAAGATATTTATTTTGTTGTTCATGGCTTGCTTTGCTGTGCAAAAACCAAGAATTATCTACATCTACACTTATAATAAAGTGTAAAGATTTGATTGTTTGTTTGTTAGTTTGTATGCAATGAACAGGCTCCGAAACTACTGCACCGATTTGAAAAATTCTTTTACCATTAGAATGCTACTTTATCCCTGAGTAACATGAGCTACAAAGAGAGCCAAATTTAAAAACTTACTGTATCAACCTCCTCGCCATAAAGATATATATAAAAAAAATGTTTATAATATGTGTATACTGATATATAATAAATTACCGGAAGAGCTTAAGGTGTTAAATGGAAATATATTTAAGAGAAAAAATAATGATTGGTTAATGTGTAATTGTTTTTATAATATAATTGAATATTTAGATTATTTTATAAATTATTCTATTAATATTTGCACGCCTGCATGCAAGCCGAATACATGTACTGACGTTTAGCACTAAGATCTGTTACTGTGATATTTTATGTATTTTGGCAAATAAATGGTTGATTATGATTACATTTTATTCCCGTATTCCCACGGGAATGGGAACTACGCGATTAAGGCGAAACCGCAAATTGCAGCTTGTTTATATATTTTATTATTGGAAATTCCTTTATTTATTTATTTGTTAGGTCTGCCAACAGTATCACAAGATTACTACTAAAACTTAGCATTCTTAAAATGTCTTAGGCTACTTGCGATACCAATTACAGTCGAACACAGCTTGCCTAACAATCTAACATACAAATGTAGGTAACACAAAATAGTAATGACATTTAAAAAACTATTTATAAAATAACCTAAACATTACCGAGAACATGAGCAATTGACGTGAATCAATTTTGTGATACAAAATCCCTCATTTTATAAATTGGATGAAAATTTATATCAAGATTCTCTAGCTTATTGTATAACCTACTTAACCGGGGAATTGGAGAATCGTACCCGAGGACTGTTCTTCTTAGGGGGAAATCTAGAGGGGTTATTTTATGACTTTAAATCTAAGCTATCGCAAGAAGATTAAGATATTTTTTTTTTGAGATCTTGTAAGTGGGAAACAAGATAAGTGTGAGAACTGTCAAAAATAAAAAATAAATTATTATACACAAAAAAATTACAAGTCAAATGAAATAATTTTCGTTAAAACAAAACAGGCAAGTAAATTGAAATCATTATAAAGAGAGCTAATTATAATTATTCAGAGGATTTACAGATACCAAAACGTTGGCTGTCAAGACGTTATCCGTCACCCAATCACTAAGCCTCACCGTGACGCGATAATAGGATAAACCAATGTTAGACAATCACGCTGGCAAAGGATTCCACGTCGTCATTCATTTTCTTTTTTTAACCAAACCGCAATCTGTTTTGTTAAAGAACGTGAGCTCGGTAATCTTTTAAAGAAGATTAAATTATGTAAAATGTTAAAACGTGCTGTCCCTTCTTGAAAATAAATTACCACTAAAACACTACATATTCGCACATTAAAATGTTACCGGGTATTTCTAGCATTCTGTTTGTTATGGTCACGAAAAGATTTCAGTTTTTTGTTGAAAGGTTATGTGATATACGCCAAAATTACTCGATTACGTTAATGCATAATTTATCAAAGTTTTTTTTAAGTATGTAAAATATTTTTAATAAAATATTTTATAAGTTTTTCAAAACAGGTTTCACCTCGTAGTGGGTGTCTTCTTACGCGGACGAAGTCCGCTTGTGGAGGAAGTTTCGGGGGTGTTAAAGCCTCGTCACACCGCAACTAAACGTTGTGAAGCCCACCTATAAGATGGTGATGATTTGCGAATGGTCGCTGGCAGATGCTGGACGTGGTAAAACGACTTGACTTGCTTTGCATCCTATGTCCCCGAGGTGGGGCAGAGGGCGTCCACAGTAGATCACTATCGCGAACGGTCCTGGGCTTCTAGCTTCATTTTACTTCAAGACATTCCGATGCGCGTCTCTCTTGCCAACATGGTGTTGCGCTAAAACGCCGTGACAAGACAAAAACAGTAATTAAAATAGGTCGTGCCACGTGGTATGTAAGGTTCCAAATTAGTCATGGGTTGTTAGAAGGTGGTTTGTGTTGTTTTACGTTTACCTAACATAATTGTACTACTTATTGATAGTAAACACATACAAAGAAAAATATAAACCAGGATCAAAAATATCTACAACTAACCATTATCCTCCCACGGGAATCAAACTCGTGATCTCCTACGTCTCAGCTGGTCATAAAACCAACCACGCCACGCAGGCCGTACAGATAAATTTTCGTTTCGTGTGCAGTTGGCCAAGTACAGGCTACTGACCCCTCAGATTATAGTTTAACCGTACAGGGCTCCACACGTTCTTCCTTGCATAATGTAGGCTTAGGCGGTCACGTATTTTTCAAGTGGCTCCGCCTTTGCCTTTGAATAATTGAAGAACAAACGTCTCACAAATTTTGTGACGATTTGTCTCGGAAATTCTAAAATTGAATTTCATATTTTCACAGCTTACCTGTTTTGCTGTAAAGCTTGAGGACGTTCAAATTCTTTGTTCTCCGCTTGCATACAACTGAAATACCTATGACGCTACATAGTCTGAGAGCTATGCTGGCCGTGGGATCGGCCCTGCACCAATGGATTTTTATCATCATGTCAACACAATCAAAAATGTATGTGCACACTTCACATGTGCTTTATCGGCGAAGGAAACGTCGTAAGCGTTAGCTTCAGACGTATTGACCTGTTCTTTCCTCTGATTAATAGCTGACTAAGCTGAGAGGAATGGTATAGGCGCTGGGCAAGCCTCATCCATTTTTCAATGTCCCAGGCACTGCAGCATCCCGTACAGCATAATTACAAGTTGCTGACGCTACCATAGATACAAAGGCCTTACTTCTTTTTCTATAATAGTCTACGTCGCACAAAGTCTAATAGGCTAAATTCCTTATTATCGACATTTTTTTTATCTCGGTCGAACTAATCTGTCTTGAGACTTTGAGACATCTGTGTAGAGAAAACGCGTTTGAACTAAAAAGGCTTAATCATAGTTTGCTTTTTGTGGTTCATTTTGATGACATTACTAAATAACGTTACGAGTAACTTGTTATTTAAACTATCTAGTAACTAGTGATGAATCACTCAATTATTTATTTAATTTAACCTTTAAGTATGGACGTCATTTTTTCTTAAAACTACTGTGGACGTGGAGTCTCACAGGCTCCTATAAGCGCACACATGAATTTGATATATCATCGCTTTAAAAACTTATTGAACATAAATTTATGGGATTTAGCAATAAAATAAAGTGCTCATAATGATCAACTTGTTTCGTTTTCGTACTATTATCGTTGAAATATGTGCATCGGAATATGTCGTGGTTATTTTGTTCGTAATAGATTTCATGGTCTACGAAAGCCTTCGCTAGATGGCGTTACTAGTAGCGATTTGAGAATCAAGAAGATAGAAATTTCTGTGCGGGTAGACATAAAATGGATGCCCGATAATCGAAACCTACCGTCGAGATGAGAGGGACAGACGCTTTTCGTGGGTGAACGGTGCGTGATACGCCTTTGAGAACAAAGCTATAATAACGTATTAATTCATCCGTAAACCGAACACACTATCGTGAAATAACGTGTAACAACTGTGGTGCTTCAGAATATATGTGTGTATACATTGTGGATAGGGCGAAATATCAGCAGACTTCCAGGAGGCCCCAGGACAAAACATGGCAAGGTTAGTAGTGGACTTAATCATTTTTGCGTTAGTTTTTGCATTATTCCTCAAGTGTAAACGATTGTTTGATGTTCCCGGTAATCAGATTTAAAGCGATTTTCTTTACGCAACGTCTTCATCATCTATCTTATCCTATTATCATCCTTATCTATCATCTATCTTATCCTATTCAATCTGATTGACCCTTGTGTTGAAGCCTTCTCGACACATTAATTGGTGCCGAAACCAGGGATAGTTTATTTATTTACTAGCATTATAGAGGTATATAATAATTATATAGAATTATCGTCTCATTTTAAAAATAAACAATTTTTTTTGTTAATAAATTGCGTCGCGACTTTGAAGAGAAACACACGGAAATCATATCATGATGTAAAGCTTTTTTGCACTCTAAGTGCGAAGCAATTTCACCGATACCCAGTCGAGATAACTGAATACCCAGGGCGAGATAACTGAATAAGATAACTGAAAATCAAAACGAAAAGTCAGTGGTGCTACCTTAAAAACAAATTGTTTTGCCAAATAATAGTACGAAACCCTTCGTGCGCGATTCTGACTCGCACTCAGACGATTTTTAATATAAATGTGGAATTGAATCCATATAATTTGATATAAAATTATTATATGTTTATAATTTTGCAAAGAGGTTAGTAACGGAGCTTTGTGTTTAGAACACGTGTATGAAAGTCACTCAAAATTTATAGCACTGGCACAAATAATTATTTCGGTTTATGCTTGAATAATTGTCACCAGAGATCCCAGGATAGGAATCAATGGGAAGGCCTGAAGTGACGAATTAAGCTTATAAATAAATAATAATAGAGTATTCAAATTCAATGATTTAAAGAAATTAATTCATTCGGTTTGCCTTCGCAGATAGCCATCAAAATATCTAAATGATCATCAATTAATATAATAATAATAATATAGTATTAAGCATTGAGTATTAAGAATACCGCTAACCTATAAATAACGAGCGTTTGAATAACACCCAAAAAAAAATCGACACGTGTTTTGCCTCTGTACAAGGCAGAAAGAAGAGAAATCGGGTTCTGGGTCCGGAATACAGTAGAAACAATGAACGGGGAGCCTTTTTATCCTTAGCTGCCTCGCTCATTTCTAGTCAGAGATTAAGAACGAGGGTAGACCGTTTCTATTACTACTCACCTACACAATGACACTAGGTAACTCGCAAATGACATGAAAGGTTCAATGAAAAAAGGTTTATACGTTATTTTCCGTATGTCAAACACGCCATAATCATATAATATTGGGAAATTCAAGAAAGATCAAATAATCTCTCATCTCTCAATATTATAAAGAGGAAAGATTTGCATGTTGTGTTTTGTATATTTGCAACGAATAAACTAAAAAAAACTGAACTGATTTTCAAAATTATTTCACCATTAGAATGCTTCTTTATCCCTGAGTAACATAGGCTATATTTTATCCCCGTATTCTCACGGGAACGGGAACTACGCGGGTGAAACTGTGGAGTGCGGCTACTGGTTAATATCCCGTAAATATAAAAAAAATATGTGTAGAAAAATAAACCGAGTAAACCGAACAAAAAATATGAAACGCGAAGGTAAATTCAGATTGATTTGATAAGAATAATAATATCATTTAATTTCGATCTTGACTTTAAACACTGAGGTCATTACTGCGGCTCACCGGAATGGCGCCGCTAATGATGTCGTGAAAGAAAATTGAGTTTACTTAACAGGGGAATGAAATTTGAATGAACTTTAAAAACTAATAAAGAACCGTGATATAAGATTTATTTCATTAACATAGCTTTTTAATAACTTAAAAGTTAATTAGAAATGAAATTCTTGGTATGAAAATTTTAATGAAATTTTTGATTAAGCTATTATTCTATGAGCTTCGTTTTGTGTCTTGTTAATGACTCGTCTCTGTTTGGGGATACACTGCCTAACTATCATAGAAAGCTTCATAATAAAATATTTCGTATATTTTTCGATGCTTAATTTAACTGTTTATGTAAAAGAAACTCTTTGTATTATTATGTTTATATAATATAATATTTTTTCTGTACACAAAATAAGATAAGTTGAAAATGTTATAAATGTTACTATGAACAAAATAACATGAGGTTTAAACGTCTACTTGGTTACTTTGTCACACGTGAACTATCATGTCTTGAAGCATTATAAGTAGCACGAGTGAAGGCTGTCCTTAATAACTTAAGCACAATGTGTAACCTTTCTTTTTACATGTAATATAATACGAAGTTTAATATGTCATTACTTGTGACGTGACGGCTGCTCTGAAACGCGAACAAACACATTCACAAGGCGGCATTTCCATTGCTGACGCCTCAGATGTACCACGCGGCCATGGAAACATGGGCTATTTACGTAGAGAATTCAGAACAACGATATTTTTTAACTTTCGCTATTACAACACCTTATAATTTAATAGATTATCGTATAATGCCACCGTTTCGTTTAGAGTGCGGTCCCAGTGTACCCGGACTTAACTTTAAATTTCAAAATTTTGTAGACAATTTAGTCTGATGTGACGCTACGCTTTGCTGCGGTTAAATCCAAACCAAGATCAAATTAGCCTGCCTGAGACCACGATAGGTGCTGTCCTGTCCTGTCGAAACATCGGGATAAAAAAAGGTAACCACGCAATAAATACTTGATTATCAATTATATTTATAATTCCGAATAGTACTATCTGTTGCATGGTCAGTTTGTTTAGTATCATCAGCAACAAACAGTTGTTTTAAAATCTTCACGCATCCAAGTATCCACGTAACAATAGCAGTTTCCATGGCCACGTGGCGCATGTCTGGTATGCGTTGCAATGCATTAGCAACTCTAGTCTAAACTAACCAAGTTAATGAGTAAAAAGCTTTTATGTACGTAGTTACTTAAAAAGTACCTCCAAGTGTACACTAGAGGTTTAAGAGAATCCCTCACGTGGAAACTAAGTGTTACTGATTGTTACGGGATTTCGCTAAAACACGATAGCTTTTTGTTAGTTTAATAGTTTGTAGTATTACATGTTAGCGAAACTGGATTGTTTTCATTTCATTTAAACAATGAGAAACAATGAATACAGGAATCTTTGGAATGTATGCTGGTATGCTTCGAACAAGTTTAAATGCTCTTCTTGTACGAAGTTTACAATGAAGTTATGCACACTATCCACGATACAGTTAAGAGCCCAAACTTCCTGGAACAGATTTTCAGTCATAAACAATGCGCGATAGAAGACTTACCAAATGTAATGACATTTAAGCATTATAAAGTAGGCTGCTTAAAATATTTATCTTGTCTTTGATTTGTATTTGTTATGGTTGCACATTTCTTTAAGTTGTTTAATTATGTTATCGTAAAACAAAAAATATTATTGACTCAAATTTAAATAGGGAATAAAAGCTACTTTGCCATAACACAGTTATTATATCTAGCACGGGAAGTGTGCCTGATCACTCATGGTGCTGATCGAGACTATATTTAATGTTATTGTTTTTTAGTTTGTATTAATTACTTAGGCATCGTGGAAATTGTAACACATTTGGTAAATAAAACATTCAACATGCATTATTTCAAGGTACTTATTCGCAACTATTTAAATGTTGATTCGCATATACTAACAGTACCTGCCCCAGTTATGGTTGAGAACTCGGCTCTTGAAGTTGTCGACGCGTTCGTATACCTAGGACAAACAGTCCAATAATTAGGTAGGTCCAACTTCGAGAAAGAGGTCAATCGTCGAATCCTACTCGGATGAGCAGCGTTTGGGAAACTTCGCAACGTCTTTTCGTACAACATACCTCAGTGCCTTAAGACGAAAGTCTACAACCAGTGTGTGTTACCAGTGATGACATATGGAACCGAGACGTGGTCCTTCACTATTGGCCTTATGAATAAGCTCAGAGTCGCTCAACGAGCTATGGAGAGTGCTATGATCGGGGTTTCTCTACGGGATCGAATCAGAAATGAGGAGATACGTAGAAGAACTCGGGTCACCGACATAGCCAAACGGATTAGCACGTTGAAGTGAAAATGGGTATGCCATATAGCGCGCAGAACAGATGGCCGATGGGGCCGCAAAGTTCTGGAATGGAGGCCACGGATCGGCAAGCGCAGCGTAGGACATCCACCTACAAGATGGGCAGACGACTTGGTGAGAACTGCTGGTCGGCGGTGGATGCAGACGGCTTCCAACCGCAGTACTTGGAAATCAATGAGGGAGGCCTTTGTCCAGCAGTGGACGTCCTATGGCTGATATGATGATGATGATGATATACTAACAATCGTTTGGCGCTAGCTTCAGAGCAACCACATATCAGTTACATTTGTTTGTTCGAATGACTAAAAAAACTTACTGATATCTCTAAATAAATTCGTGTTTCTTTTGTTTTATAACTTTCGAAGTAAATAGTATCTCTTTTTAGAATTCCAATACCGTAAGCAATGCAGGATTCGAACAATTGGTTGCAACAATGAAACCGCAAAGCTCTCTAAGACTATAAATACTGTTATTCAAACACGATACACCTCTTTAAGCCACGTATAAATGCCAGCACTCTTTATCCAGGAGAGCGTCAAAGTAACTTCATTTACTTTATTCTGTGCAAAAACAACGGGCTTCGCGTTTTAAATATGCAAGAAGGAATTTTAAATAGGCTGAAAAAATAACAACATTGTTAAAAAGAACGTGTAAAAAGCTTGTGTACTGTGTATTTTTAAAAGAGCTTACCTAATTTGGTAACTTTTATATTCAAAATTCAAAGCAGTGATAAAAATTTCAAGAAACCTCGTTGAAAAGGTTCTTATTAATGAACAAATGTTCGAGTACTTTCGTTTTTTGTCCAAAGTCACTCACCTTAGATTTCTGGAACGTTAATTAACTAACTTATGTTTAGTGTAAAATTTTTGAGATTCCTTACTAATTACGTAAGAGTTTCTAATTGTAAGCATTTTATCCTTTTCGGTTAGATGTTAGGCCTAATTGTCAGTAAATAATATAACAATGGCACTAACGAGGAAAAGTCATCTTTATGCCTAAATTTTCATATTTGATAACAAATAGTGTTAAAAAGTTTAGTAATCAAAAATTTTATTTTAGGACAATTTAAGTTTTAACAATACCTGCAGATCGAGAACGATAGAAACAGATGGTAGGCAGCACACCACAAAAATAGGAATATCTTAAAGTTAAAATCTTGAGACCTATCCAGATCCCACAATAGCGTCGCCGTAGAGCGAAAAGACACTAAGTCTGTGTTTAAGTGTTTTGAGCTATGAGAGTTTTAAGTTTTACAAAACAAGAAAATCATATCCTTTTAGGTTTGAAGATATTATTAATATTGACGTATCATGAGATAGTAAACATTAAATAAAATTAGTCTCAAATGTGTATTGAAAATGTTATTTAGTGATTTGTAAAGTTTTTACTCGCATTTTGACTGATAAAATCCGGTTAATTAAATTATGATTCATATTAAAAAAATATTTTTTATCTTAACCGTCTTATTTGCTGAGAGCTGAGAAATTGCAGCCTACTTCTAGTTTGTGTGATTATGTTGGGGCTGTTGCCATACTCGCCCCGCGTGGCGGGCAGGTTAGCGAGCCCAGGACAGTGTTAGGACACGGAAAAACGCTAATGTCCATCTTCTGGAGGTATCCTATGGCAGACTCTTTCCGTATCCACGGGAATGAGAAGAAGGGCAAAATCCTACTCCCGTCGCTCCCAATTAAGGTGGAATTGTATCTGATTTTGATAAGGTATTAAGTCGCTTCTCATCATTCTAGAACCATTGTTTCATGTTCCTGTCTCTTTTTATTAGGGTTCCGAACTTCAAGAGGATAAACCAAAACCTCTATAGGATCACTCGTTTGTGTGTCTGTCAACTTAAAAATACCAAACATTAAGGACTGCCGCCAGAAAATGATTTTAAAAAATCAAGGGTTTAGGGCGTTCAGAAGTTATGTTTTAAGTTATGTGTTTAAGCACAATAAATGTATTTTTTTATATAAAAGGCAAAAGTGGAAAACCTCTAGGGCGCTTCCAGAAGTCTCACGACTCTGAAATTTGGAATGTTGGGAGCTTTCGTTGCAGAAGTAAAGGAAATATCATTCTAAAAATGAGGATTTTTTTTAAACCCTATAATACCGTATTGAAGTAAAAAAAGTAGTAGTAGTACAACTATTTGTGAAGAGTTCATCCATGGAAGTACTATCACCATACCAATTCCTGCCGCCAAGCGAAATTACGGGCAAATGAGACCGTAAAATAAAAACTATGAAGTTTATTAACGTAGCAAAAATACTGAAATTTGCAGAAAACAAGATGACTTTATTGACGTTCCTAATCCATTTTTCACAAAATCAAGACTTATTGTCTTTTCGCTCTACGAAGCCGATCGTCAGTAACAAAACTTTTACGAATTCGGCCAAGTCAAAAGTTGTTTCGTTCCAAAGTAGCTGTCG
This sequence comes from Pasiphila rectangulata, assembly GCA_963082625.1. NCBI lineage: Eukaryota > Metazoa > Arthropoda > Insecta > Lepidoptera > Geometridae > Pasiphila > Pasiphila rectangulata. Next base: position 9,556,492 of record OY720240.1, read on the forward strand.
TCTCTTTAATTAGAAATTAGGCAAGTCATAAACAAAGTCTTTACTTTGCCGAATCTTGCCATCAATCTGCGGTCGAGCCTCCCCATTAATTTGAATAAAATATCTTCGCGTTAACACAGAGTATAATTTTTTAACAGTAAAGACACTTCGGTTAACTGAATTTGTACTTAAGTTTTGACATTAGGAGAGGGGAAAATAACTATATTGAATTAAATAATCCGTAATTTATAATTTTGAATTGAATTACTGCGGGGTAGCGGCAAGAACGTTGCCCTCCTTTCATGCCCGTAGATGCAGTTAGAATCTGTCAAGGGATACCTCCGGAAGATGAGCAGCAACGTCTTTCCATGTATCAAAATCCAGTAATGCGCTCGGCAACCCGCCTGCCAAGCGTAGTGGGCAACAACCCAGAGGCCAATGTCCAGCAGTGGCGTCTAGGACATGGTCTATCGTCGAGGTGAAGGTGGTAAAATAATCCGTGGTGAAAACAACACCATTATTAATAAATAAATAAGGCCAGGTGCGTGTCGGGCCACGCGCTGTGTAGGGTTCCGTAGTACACGTAAAGAAACTGCTGCCCTTCTTCCGGAGGTATCCCTTAGCAGGCTCTGACTGTATCCACGGACATGAGAGGAGGGGCAACATTCTACTGCCGGCAACCGAGGGGCGGTTTTACTATCTATCCTTGTCTTGTTTGAGAGAAAAATAAGATTGTAGAATTTGAAAAGATTTTTAGCTGAATTCAAAAAGAGTTTTTATGTTTGATTATAATCTTAGAATATTTTTTTTAATACATCTAATAGAGTGGGACAAAAGTGGCCTACTGCCTTGCATAGATACTTCTCTAATATTATATATTCTAATTTCGGAACCCTAAGGGCGTGAGTCTCGCTAGTACTTGGCCGTTTTATTTTATAAATCGAGACAAATATCTGCAGAACAGCAAATATTTGGTCATGTAGAGAATCGAACCAAACTCTTGCGTCTCAGTCATCCATTAGAACAACTGAGCCAAACAGGTCGTGCTATAGAAAAATGTAGACTTTTATACATTTATTCATTTAGGCAGTTCACACACTGCCACGCATCACGTTGCATGTTGCGTGAATGCGTCTTCTAACATTGCTTCTAAGTCACCGTTTCACATCTTTGTTTATATAAAAAACACACACAGTCCAACACACCGAAAATGCATCTAGGCGCATTCATGCAGATCACGCGCGTAGGGTGCGGGGCGAGACGCAAGTCATGGCACACCGAGTCCCGCAGTGTAGCGAACAGCTTTGAATGAATTGAGTCAGAGCCGCCGTGAATCCACAAAACGCAACAACGCGCGTGAGTGCGTGAAAAACCCGCACGTTGATGCAGATCTGCACTCCCGCAAGTACGTGCGTAGGTGCGTTGACACGCAACATGCAGCGTGGTTCGTGGCAGTGTGATAACCGCCTTAGACCGTAAAACATCCACTACTGAACACATGCCTCCCTCTTGGATCTCCATGAGGGGATAGATGTTGATACTGGATGTTGATACACGGAAAGACGCTGTTGCCCATCTTCCGGAGGTATCCCTTGGCAGGCTCCTACTGCATCCATGGGAATCAGAGATGGGGCAATATTCTACTGTCGGCACCCCACGGCAACATAGACTTCAGCCAAACTCGATGTAGAGTGTTTGTAAACAAACTGTCACATCATCATCATCATCAGCCTTTATCGACCCACTGTTGGGCATAGGCCTCCCTTTGATTTTGCCATTCGCCTCTGTCATAAGCTATTCTTAGCCAGGTGTAACCCACGGTCTTCCGAACATCGTCAACCCATCGGGATGGTGGACGATCCATTTTTCTGTGCCCTTCTCTCGGCCACCATTCAGTCAGCGTTTTCGTCCACCTGTCGTCATTTTGTCTGGCCAACTGTCCTGCCCAACTCCATTTGAGCCCCATTATTCGCTCGCCGACATCCTGAACCTTAGTCCGCTCGCGAATTCGACGTTGGGGACCCGGTCTATGAGTGTGATGCCGAGCATGGCGCGCTCCATGGCTCTCTGCGCAACGCTGATTTTGTGCAGTGCCTCCTTAGTAAGTCGCCATGTCTCAGCACCGTAGGTCATTGTTGGTAGGACGCATTGATTGAAGAGACGAGTCTTAAGACACTGTGGGATGTGGGTAGATTTAAAAATATCGTCTAGTTTTCCGAAAGCTGCCCATCCTAGTTGTACTCTCCTGGTAACCTCCTTCATCTGATACTCCGTGCCAAAAGACAAAACATGACCAAGATACACATATGAATCAACCATATCTAACCTCTCGCCCCCAACTTTAACGTGATGATGAAAATATATAAATATTATAAGAAATATATTCTCACCCTTAGAGAGCAATTCAAAATTAAATGTGACAGTTTGTGTACAAACACTCTACATCGAGTTTGGCTGAAGTCTATGTTGCCGTAGAATATATTTCTTATAAATATTATAAGACATACATATATTCTCACCCTTAGAAAGCAATTATTTAATTATGTATATAAAAACTAACAAAACGGAAGTAATTTTTAGGTTAAATTTATAAAGATAGCATCAATCGTCAATCTATCAAAATCCATCAAGAACATAAAACTTTAAACTAAATTGCCTTTTACACCATTTAAAATCAATGAATATCTTAGAAGATATTACAGTTTCACCGCGCGCGTTTAATTTACGCGGAATGACGTGCGCGATCGGTCATTACTCTTCAAATTAACCAATGAGTATTACCCATTACAGATATGTCCGCATAATTATGAACAGTACTAAATTTCAAAAAGTTTTATGTAACGGTTCTTAACTGGTTTGTGTATAGGCCAAAGAAAGTTTCAGCTCCTTTAGAATTGTACTATTGTAGTGCTTACGACTCTCTCTTTCTCTCTCTCTCTCTGTAACGCCGACGAAGTTGCGCGTGACAGCTAGTGTAGTTATATACTAAGAAAATCATTGTGTATTCAGTGATTGCCGTGGGGTACCGGCAGTAGAATGTTGCTTTTCCTCTCTTCTCCGTGGACCCAGTAAGAATCTGCCAATGGATGATGCCTCCGAAAGATGGGCAGCGTCTTTGCGCGTATCAACATCCCATACCTACTGGGCTCGCCATCCCGCCTGCCAAGCGTGACGAGAATGGCAACAACTCCCACATGATTTTGGAAATCCAGCAGTGAACGTCAACAGGCAGCCCTACAGCTGATATGATGGTGATGAATGTGCATTCTGAGAGCGTACTTGATTACCCTCATGGAAGCGAAGAGAGCCCGATCAGCAAAGTAATCGGTCGAGGCTTCGATCGAGTTTTGTGAGATCGATGGATGACTGACATTTAAATTTGATATTTTTTAATAATTATTTGACATAAGTAACTTATATATTATTTTATATTGTAATTTGACATTTTAAGATATTTTATTTAATGGTTTATTTTGTTAATAATAAGAAGACATTATTATTTTCACTATTATTTTCGAATTAACTGTAATTTGTTAATTTTATTTTACTATTAGTGGATAAAGTTTCAATAATTCATTAGTGTAAGTGGTCATTATGCGACCGTTCTGGTTAAATTAAATAAATAAATAATGTTTATCGTTTTGCAGAGTAGGGGAAAAGGTATATGTATATATTCGCTGCGTATACCATTTAACTCGATTATGAGATGTGAAATTTTTATGTGGACGTTCGTTTGCTTTTACTCGTGTTATAACCAGCTTTATGGTACAACAGATGGGGTAGTGACACAGAGTACACTACTAAAGTGCGCTAGTTTTAGTAGTGTTTACTGGTATTCGTGGCTGTCATGTTCTTTGGTACATATAAAAAAAATATATAAATAATGCTAGACAACTCACACAGCATCATCTAGCCCCAAGCTAATCAGAGCTTGTGTTCTGTACAGTATAATTAGTCATTTAGTACACAGGTACTGAATGACTTATTATACTGTACCTATACATTATTTACAATATTATACTACATGGATAGATATTTTTTATTATAATGAATGAATGAAAAATCTTTGTATTAGACTACAAGGGCTCATAGCACATTATAAACATTGCACTAAAATAATAAAATGAACACTTCATCATATCAGCCGTAAAACGTCCACTACTGAACACAGGCCTCCTTCCCATTAGGGGTAGCCATACCGCCATACTCACCACGCTTGGCAGGCGGGTCGGCGAGCGCAGTACGAGATGTTGATACACGGAAAGACGCTGCTGCCCATCTTCCGGAGGTATCCCTTAGCAGGCTCTTACTGCATTAAACATGCGTAAGTCGCGAGGATTTAGGATTGGAAGGACGAAAGAGAGGCTTTTGCCCAGCAGTGGGACAGTAACGGCTGAAAATAAAAATACATATCCTTACATATTATACAACAGTCTGTCTGTCTGCTCGCGCTAAACTCGAACACAACTGAGACTGACTAAAGAGTACACTCTAATAATGATTATGAATGACCCACTTAGATTTTTTAATATAGGTACAATATTGTCGAAATGTCGGGTTAAAGAATCAAGAATCAAGAATCAAAAAATACTTTATTCAGTGCGGCCGCATGGACCTTATTGACGCGTCACAAATTACAAAATAAAACAACACAAATAAATAGATTAAAGCACATAATTGAATCTGTTCACTTCAGATGACACGCGAGTTAAATAAAGGTTAACCAAAATATTAGGTCTACCCGCGATATAACACGGTGCAATCCAAACACCGTCCTATATTATACTCGTAGGTAATTGAGCGATAAATATCCGGTAACCGATATATTTATGACACAGCTTTCTTTGTGTTAGTGTTAGTGATATTATACATCTGTAAATGTTACTTAAACTTACTCTTAAAAAATAAAATTGTTTATGTGTAATAACTCCCAGATACCATTTTATTATAAAACAAGAATAAGCAGCTATTTTTAGGGTTCTGGACCAAAACGGTGAAAAGGAACCCTTATGCATATATATATATATATATATACATATCACTTTGTCTGTCTGTCTGTCCTAAATGGATATCTTGAGAACTAGTCTAAAAAAATACTCAATCGACCTTGCTAACCACGCATGTCCGTCAACTCTAAATCAAAATAGTATTATTATATTTTTTTATTATTTTTTTCCTCCTTTCGGAGCAGGCTATAGTTTAAATCCATACCGCCTAGTCCAAGGTTATGTTATTTTCCCTTTTGTTAATTTTGCAGTTTTGGCTTGCGTATTTTTTATTTGGTGCCAGCCATTTTTTCTTCCGTCTCCTAAACCAAAACAGTCAGAATGTAATAGGTGTAATCAGAATGTAGTCAGAATGTAATCTATCTTGTCAATTCAAGACGATTCGCTTCAAATCCAATTGCACTCAGTTTTAAGGTCCCTATTCCACTGGCGTTTTCCATGCGTTCCTCTATATCGAACGTTTGACCACCGACAACGCTGGCCTACGCGACATTTGGATTCCTGCTGATTCTGTTATAAATAAAAACAACAGGGGATTTTTTCAGCGTCGTTTAAAAATAATAGGAAGATCAGATCAGGCTCTTAATCCCCTATTACTAGGGTATCTTGTCAATTCAAGACGTTAAAATTACAAATACCTAGTAACAGAACAAAGCCGGTCTCAATGCTCTCAAACTATTAGTTTCAATGGTTTATCGTAATTTGGGTAACGGATTGTTTCAATAGTCTGGAGCTAAAAGCTCAATCAACTCAAACCATTGTTACTCTTATTACTTAACATATTAGATTATCAGGGGATTATTAACGTTATTTATAACCATTTTCAAAGAAAGGAAGATGTTCTCAAGTCGGTCATGTGATCCATGATAGATCGAGAGAAATACACAAATGTATTTCTCTCGATCAGGTGCCGTGGGGTGCCGGCTGAAGAATGTTACCCCTCCTCTCATGCCCGTGGATGCAGTAAGAGCCTGCTAAGGGATACCTCCGGAAGATGGGCAGCAGCGTCTTTTCGTGTATAAACAACTTGTACTGCACTCGCCAACCCGCTTGCCAATCGAGGTGAGTATGGCAACTACCCCTCATGGAGATCCACGAGGGAGGCCTGTGTTCAGTAGTGGACGTTTTACGGCTGTAATGATGACTCAAATGTAATAGAAGATTGCATCCTTGAAGTATTTCTCTTCGGAATTCTTTAATTGTTATTGTTGAACAATTTAAGCATTAGTATCCCGACGTTTTGACAGGATTGTACCTATCGAGGATACAGATAAAATTATCACAGTACCGTAAATGTGCTCGCGAAAGTTGAGAAATACCATTGATACCACGTCTTAAGCGTGTTCATTATCGTTAGTATTTTGTTCCCGAGGATGCCGAGATCCCGACTCGTTAGGACGAAGTGCGTTTATGAATAATGGACAAGGAAAATAAAACGAACCTGCCGGTTTTAATGAAACTGAAACGGAGAATCCTTTGATGCAACCAGGTGGTTTTAAGTGTTTAATCGCCAGAAACTCTTCATGTTTTGTAAGATTCCTGCCGTTTAATTTATAAATTATATTTCATAACAATATTTCTTTTTCTTCATTCAGACAACGTACCAGGTAGGGGAAAGGTGTACAAAATGATCCCTCGAGGTAATATGATTCCCTATGGTTCTCAGCAAACTAGTAATGCCATCTATCTGATTTATACGCAAACGTGTTTTCCGTACCCCGCTCAGTGGTCTCACAGGGTGTCATGGCGGGGTGAGTGTTGTGCATCGAAATATTACGAAAAAAAGAAAAATGGTGTGTTTAATCTAAGGTAAGCATAAAAATAATGTTTCACTGTTGAAATTTGGTTGCATTTTACGGAATGAATGTTTTACTGGCTGTTCCTATCAATATTCAATTTATTCTCAAGCACGCTACGACCTCACTAAGGCTATGTTTCGTGGTTAGTTTTAGACATTTTTTGAAAAATGTGCTCTTGAGGTCAAACGATCCCCTTGTGCCGGTACAAAATGATCCCTGGAATCATTTCACCCCAAACATAGAATTTAAGTTAGGTAATGTTTTTTCTTTGTTTTTTTCTTTATCTACCAGTGTATGATTGTTTTTTACCTTTCCGTCTTATATATGTATATAATATATACATATATATGAATTTTGATACGTATAGTGCTTATATTTTTACAGATTATCATGCCACGTACATACCAATGAAAAAGTACCCGTCAAAACTGGAGTGAAAATTCCATGAAAAAAGCCTTAGAAGCTGTGAAAAATGGACTGCCATTCAAAACAGCTAGTAAGCCATTCAAAACACTTTTGATAAACCATCGACATCTTTTGGAGTTTACATCACGAGATTTTCGACCTTTGCCAAAGATACAAGGTAAAAGAAATAATTATGTAAGAAAAATAAAAATAGACACCCCAATTTTGACTAGCACACCCTATAAAAACTATTTAAAAGAGGAAATGCAGAAAAAAATAGAAAAAGAAGCAAAACAAAAGTCACGTAAAGACAAAAATGTGAAAATGATCTCTGAAAACAAAACTAAAGGAAAAGGAGTAGGAAAAGGACAAAATCAAAACAAGCAAATAATAAAGAAGAAGATATAAAGAAAATACTAAAAAAGAAAGAATAAAGAGAGCAAGGAATAGTTACGAGTCAGAACCTACGGATGACGCTGAATGCATGTTCTGCACAGAAGCTTGCTGGGTCCTTTGCGTATGCTGGGTCATAAATGGGGACATGAAGCATGGGCCGGGCTTGATAGTGATGACTGTTGATTATGGTGAGATAGTTTGCTTAAAAAAATAAGAAGATTTTCTGAATAGTTTGAGTTATTATTACCTATGTGTTATTAAATATTTCTGATCTCAAGAAAAAGAAAGATGTTTAATGTTTGTATAAGTTTTTTAATTTCTACCTTGGTATTTAGACACAGTGTTGATTAGGTACTATAAGAATTTAAATAAACAATTTTTGATGATTTTTTGTGTTGAAAATGAACATAATCATGATAACGTACCCGTATATATCTTTTATTTTAACTCAGCAGGCAGCAATAATAGCAGGAGGGGTAAAATGATCCTTCGGATCATTTTGACCCTACCCCAGGGATCATTTTAGACACCTAGGTGTACAAAATGATCCTTTAATAATGTTTTGGAAAATCTTAAATAAATTTGGTCTACATAAAGAACCCAAGATAAGGGTATGCTAAAACGTTACCACTGAAATTATTCATCATAAACTCTTTCAACATGTTCAATAACCTTCATACTTTGGACACAATCAAGCTTTTCTCTTAAGGGGATCATTTTGGGCACCTTTCCCCTAAATGAACTTGCCCGAAGCATTGCAGTATCGAATACTTTATACTAACATTATTGTTTGAAAATGAAAATGAAAAGTATATTTATTGCTACTTCATCGACATATTGCTTACATCTAATATTGACACATTTATTTGACAAATTAGAGAGGTTCTACTGAATAATACATTATCAATGATTCCCACACTAGGCAGTGCCTGTATCATGTTTTTTTTTTGTTTGTTTGACCTAATCTCACGCCCTAATATCAGGGACTTCTGTTTCGATTGGACGGGGATAATTTATTCCTTCTGAAGCTCTCAGAAGGAATAAAATATCCCCGTTCATGCAACTTTTTTCAATTATGCTCCGCTCTTTTTGGTCATAGCGTGATGTTAAATAGCCTATAGCGTTCCACGATAATTGGGCTATCCAACACCGAAAAAAAAACGAACCAAAAATAACTCAGATGAGGCCGTTTAAACAAACAAACAAAAAAACACTAATATTAGTATAGATACTGCATTGCTTCGTTGCGTGCGCTGCGTAAACGGTTGAAGTTACGCAGCCATCCTGGTATGCGATACATAATGGCTTTAAGTCTGGGATAGCATAATGTCTATCTTTTAAAGTTGACCCACCATAACCTTTTACATGGTAATCAAATTGGTTTTAAAATAATGCATTATTTGCGAAGGGTTTTTCTTTATAAACATAGAATCAATCCTTAACCAAATAATTACGTTATTCATCGTTATACATTTTTTAACGGAATATCCTTTTACATCATTGAAATGCAAGGAATATCTTAGAAGATATCACAGTTTTTGCGCAGGCGCATTTTAATTATAGGTGCCTACGACCCACTTTCTATCTATTCGATTCCCTCGCTCATGGAGGCGGCCCCTTATGTGACGCAGACGAAGTTGCGCGGGACAGTCTTACTTTAAATAATATGAATAATAATAATATAAGAAATAACACAGATGATTATTATTCAATCTTAAAGTGCGTTAAAGTTACAAATATACTTGTGAAACTAATAACTAAAGCGTGGTGCTAGTCCATGTGGATGTCATACGGATGTGATGGTGATGTGAAACTAATATAAGAGTACGACTAAAAGCAGGTGATATTTTTAGCCTTTATTAAAAATTAAAAGGAAGAGTAGATTACGGATTAAAGTAAAGCCGATACCGCGCTGCCATAATCTATGATAATAAACAGTAATCATAAACCAAGCAATACTTGATCAAATTTTAATAAGCTCGCGTCGACACAAAATCCACAAATAAAGGAGTTTTCCTCTTGTCGTAAAATAAGCCCGAGAATAGAGAGGGAACGTAAATGGTATAATCTTTAACTTTCTGACAGTTTAATAAGATAATAAAATAAAACCGCGGAATAAAATAAAGTTTATACAGTAAATTTCGCAGAGGGCTCAGTGATGTTTTAATTTCATAAATTTGATCAGGTGCCTGTCGGGCCACGCGCTGTGTTTTTTTTTTGTTTTCGTAGTTAACCGTTGACCTGCTGTTGGATAGATTGATAGATAACTCTTTATCCAATACCACAAAATTACTTATAATAAAAATATAACATCAAAAACAGTTGGTAATGAAGTGGTGGTAATAAATTCAGCGGTTGAATCAAGGAGTTGGTTGGTGGTGAAAGCAATTATATTAAAAATATAGAAAAACACCCAGAACACCCTGAACAAATTTGAATACATAACTTAATATTATATTTTTATTTCTATTTCTAATATAAACCTCCTATAACACAATTTAAATTGCTTGACGTTACAGAAACCTCGGTGAGCGAATCCAACTCGCACTTGCCTGGTTTTATTTTTTACTACCTACTGAAAATAAAGGCACATTAATGATCATGGAATTTACAGCCAATGCCTTCAGTAGGTAATCCACCATTAGTGAACTGAAAATAATTTCGTCTGCAAAATTGAATTTGCAAATCCTCTTCACTAATTACTAAAGGATGGAATTCTATCTCTTCATGTTGTTTCCGAACAACACTGCATTAATCTGACGTCAGAGTAGAATACGCTGTTTCGTTCCGGTTGAAATAGAAAATTTAATAATGCTAGACACTACAAACAGCACCATTTAGATCCTAAGTAAGCTGGGATTGTGTTAAGGGTAGATAACTGCTTGAATTATATATATTTTTTGTGAATTCATACATAGAATATTTCATGTGATACTAAACGTGTAAATATTTTATTTTATTTTGAACTTTTAGGAAACCTTACAGCTAACATAGATACAATTATGAACTCAATAGAAGGTGAATGATACAGAAAGCCAATTAGAAGATTTCACAAATAGGCATAGTTATTAACAAAAACGCCGTGGGGTGCCCGCAGTAGAATATTACCCCTCCTCTCATGCCCATGGATGCAGTAAGAGCCTGCTAAGGGATACTTGCGGAAGATGGGCAGAAGCGTCTTTCCGTGTACCATCATCCCGCACTGCGCTCGCCAACCCGCCTGCCAAGCGTGGTGAGTATGGCAACTACCCCTCATGGAGATCCATGAGCGAGGCCTGTGTTCAGTAGTGGACGTTTTACGGCTGAAACAAACGAACGAATTAACAAAAAAAGTAGACAGATGGTTTAAAAAAATAAGGAAGCTTAACAGTTTTACTTGAACGTTTGAACTGAGATGGATATGTATTGAACAAGTCAACCTTCTCTGCAACTGCATTGAAATATCTGCATAATTATTCGATTATTCATTCCTTCATTCACCCTCTGTATCTTGTAAAAGTCTTAAGAGCCTACGGTACCCCAGCTCGAATCCAAGTTTAGCCCCCGCCTCACTGCCCGGCCGTGCCGCACATTCGCAGCTATCTCACTCGCACAGTTCATCACACAGCAGAGTCACGCGCACAAACGAGTCGACCGACCGTACCATAGATAGGGTACCTATATTATATTAGACAGAAATATCACGGCGGAATTATCTATATTGTTCTGTGCAGATATTGTACTATATAGTATTATATACTATATTCTAGTAGGTATATACCTATGGAAATAAAATGAAATGATTGTAGAAAAGTATCAAAGCGCAGCCGTACGACATGGTAAATAGGTTATTGTAGTTAGGTAGGTATCTATGTACATCTCGTAGGCATGGAAATAAAAGGAAACGAATAGGTAGGTATTGTAGAAAAGTTCCGACTTCCGAAGCATACAAATAGTACCGACATAATGACACATAATGACAGTAATGACACCCTATTACTTACTTCAGTCTTACTTATAAACATCACATCTAACAAAAAAGGATGGCAATAATTATATTGAACGGTGTTTCAATTTTGACAGAAGTTGAGTAAGTAGTACCTAAGACTGGTGTACGATCAACTGAACAGAACAACTAGTTGTACGGAATGAAATTCGCTCGATGAACACTTTTGTTTCATCAAATCAACTGGTTGGTCAGACACGACAGGTACGCCTACTTACAATTCGTTGATGACAAAAATTCCCAACGACCCCATTGAGTGGTGGGGTTGTTGGGACTAAAAAACTCAACGACCGCATTGGTGGGGTGGGCCAGTAGGGTCGTTGGGAATATATCTTACTTATTTATTTTACCTACTTATTTTTGTAAAATTTTCTTCACAACGAACCAACTCGATATGTGAGATTATGATCGCAGAATGGAACTCTATGGAGTTCCATTCTGCACAACTAGTTGTCCTTTCAGTTGATCACAGTGGAAGCACTTTGTTCCACTCCAAAATCAACTGAACAGACCAATTTGACAACAGATGTCAAAAGTATCAGCACATGCCAAAAATTACAGATTATGAAATCGGAAGCTTTTCCCCCTCAACTCCTATATAATATAACTCTTATAGGGGGTGCATTATCAGTGCCAGAAATAGACCTCTGGGGTACATTCTAAAGTCCTAGATGACTGAAATTTGATGTGTGGGCTAGGAATTGCATATAAACAACGTAAAAACTAAGAAATTATAATAATATAATACAAAAACGTCAAAACTACTAAAAAACTATTTTAACGAAAAGTTTGTGTTGTATGACCGTTTACTCCAGGCACCATTGGCAATGACGTCTATGCAAGCAATGCCGTTTTAATTTACCCTCCCTTCCGCAATTGCAGCATCACGTTCTCGTATTCCAGCCGCCTCCATCACACTAACAGCTGTGCTTCGCCAACCATCGTATATCTGATTTTGAACTTTACTGTAATGTTTTTGAGTGAAAGATGGACAATCCATTGATGCGATTTAAAAAAATGTTTGAAATCGATGAGTCTTCGTCCATTTATTTGGAAAATGCTCTCTGTTTCGCGTTCTCTGGTTATTTCATACCTGAAATATCCAGATTCAAAATTAATAGGTACTTATGTGACTTTCTAACTAACACTTCGTGAATGTAACACGCGGCGGAGTTCTTAGTGAAATAAGGTGCCTAATTCCAGCATTAAAACTTAAATTTAATTTTGAGAACACCCCATATTTTTCAAAAATCCGTTATGTAAAAGTTTGCAATTACCAAGTAGTATCGTCATCAGAGTCATGCTTCAAATCACCTGGAAGCCTAAAAAAATATATTAGAAATACAATATTGAGATAGTTCAAAAATGTATGTATTAGTAAAATTATTTTAGATAAATAAACTCACAATTCTACAGTTTGTAACGTCGTAAAATCTGGTTCATTTGTATTTTTGGAACTACAGGAATCCATAAGTTCCGTTGGTATTGACATCCTGTAACAAAATATGCTTCACTTTACTTTCGTTCTTGATGTATTATTCCCAACGACCCTACTGGTGGGGTGGGCCAGTGGGAATTATTTACCAACTCAATATTATGTGATCATAGCAACTTACTGGGATGACAACCCTAAAAAAATAAGTAAAATTATTTTGGCTAATAAACTTACAAATTACAATTCAACAGTTTGTAACGTTATAAAATCAGGTTCATTTGTATGTTTGGAATTACTGGCATCAATGAGTTCCGTTGTTATTGGCATCCTGCAACAAAATATGCTTCACTTCACTTTTGTTCTTACCCATTCAATATTACACATAGTATTATGATCATGACAAATTACCATGAATCTACATATAACTAGGATCAAATCGGATCAGTAGTTCCTGAGATTAGCGCGTTCAAACAAACAAACAAAAAAACAAACTCTTTAGCTTTATAATATTAGTATAGTTGGTAGGTGTGTGTACCTATGTAGGTACCTAAGAGATGAGACAAGAGACAGACAAGAGGATGACCAATAAAATTGTTATGGTGATAGGCAAGTGGTAGGTAGGTATATACCTACCTATATAGGTAGCCTGCTTTGCTTAGCTAGGTGATATTCACGGGCACAGGTCCACGTCCGGTACATTTTCTTTATTCCAGTCAGTATCGAGTAATATTTGTTTATTTCTGAAAATGAAAAAAAAATTAGGTAGGTAGTTGGGTAAGTAGGTACAATAATTATGATTATTGAGTACGTAACAGGTCTATCTACTTTACATAGATAGGTGTAGGTACCCATTACAGTACCTAAAACGTAGGTAAATTACCAATTCATTTGGGTAGTACCTATTATAATCGTGTTTCATGTCAATAAAACATAATCATACCTACTCAGAATAAGGAATATGTAACTTACTTTTTTACTTTTACCTGTGCTTTTACTCAGAATAAATAGGAAAGTGCAAACAAACATTTTATGACTCATAGTAGGTACGTACTTACTTATTTTATATATTATTCATGTGTTTAGCATTTTCTTTTCTCCAATTCCGTCTTTATTTTGTTGTTCTTAACATTCCCCATTTCACTACACTTATAATTTCTTAGGTACGTATCTGGTAGGTCTGCGAGCGAGCGAGCGACACGGGTTCCTCGTTCGAATGCCGGAGCGCGACTGAATTCGTGCGGCGGACGCTGGTCACACGCAATATTTCAGAATTTAATTTCTGACAACGAAAATAAAAATTATTATTTAAATCCAGATCATACAAGCCCTGTATTGTGCTTAGTTGAGTTTATATACAAAGTTTCATTAGTATAGGCAAAGTATTCATTGACTTCTGCGGTTTATTAGTAAAATTTAGAGGGATGTTTGCGATTTTTTTCTATCGAGATTTTTTTTAGTAATCGTGTTTTCACATCATAGAAACCTCGGTGCATATCCTAAACTTTACTATATTTTTTTTTCAATGTTATTGGTTCAATACTTTTATTGATATACAGGATCAAACGTGAGAGCTGGAGCAGTTTTGAGGTTGTAAAGGCTCTTAACCAGTTTGATAAAACATTAAGAAAACCTGCTTTTAATTACACAAAAAAAAAAAATTAATCTGTCCATTCTTTTAAGTGTTACGGTGCTGCACATAAACATACACATAGCGGTCAAACTTATAAAACCCCTCTTATTGTCAGGGGTTAAATGTAAGGAATTAAAAGAAGCGCAGAAGAAAAATATCCAATAATATCTGCTATGCTTATAGTTAGTATTTGCATTGCAAGAGTATATTTACAATGTTACGAGTCCCATAGGACCTTCTTTAAAAGTCATCCTTTATCCAGTTACTTTGTCTTCTTCTTAACTATCGACGTAAACTCAGCTCAATCTTCTTTTAAAAATGCAAGCAGTACACAAACTATCCTGGAACAAATAAATCACAGTAACCAACTACAACAAAACAGGGCACTTTTTCTTGCTGAATATTAATGAGCATGGGTACACAATCTCAGGGTATATCTAAATAATTTATCGCCTCGCCAGGTGTCGCAGAAGACGAATTTACATGCCGAGTGGTGTTCAGAATAGGGGTAATTTATAACGACACGTAGGCGCTTTGTCGAAAGAGGAATAATGCCTATGAATACGGACTGGATTTTCTAGTCCATCTATCTCCATATTCCCTGATAAACATTATCTGGAGCTCGTAAGTTTTAGAGAGCAGGAGGGCGCGTGGCTTTTGTTTTTGTTAAGGATGAGTGCGAATGTGCTCATGCATCGGTAGTTTCGCTAACGCAGTCGGCAAACAGTTCACTGTATGCATTGCAGTACCGTTGTACAATCACAAAGGCCGAACTATTATTTGATCGAATCTGTTTATTTTAACTCGTTACACTTTAATTTTTAATTGACTTTAAAGAAGAAGGAGGTTTTCAAGTCGTTAGTATTTTTTTAATCTTTGTTTTTACAGATCCCCGTCATTTAAAAAAAAAATTGAGTTCTAATATTTAAATTTCCCAGTTTTCAAGGTCTTCAAAACTCAGTTCTGATTATGGGATCCATTAGAAATCGAGGAAACTCATCAAATATTTTTTTATATTCGGTTTTCATTGCAGGAAAACATATTTTTTTGCAAAATCAGCTAAAGGTCAAGCATTTAAATTTAGAAAGTTTTATTTGGTAAAGTGGAACTGATAAAGAAGACCACAGTTAGTTATAGAAACTCTTCAATACAAATTAACTTGAGTTGACATCGAAATGTGGCTTAGATAATAAGTCCCTATCCACATCATACTCGTATGTACTCGTATCATCTTCATCATCATTAACGTCATTGTCACTAAAAGAAATAAAGTGGAATAAAATAATTGTAATAGGTCTATCAAAGTCCCGCAAGGCGTGGTTATATGCTCTAAATTAAAACTCGCGCTTGGGTGTTTTCTTTATGTTGATAACGTTGGCTTGCTGTGAAACCCAGTTCTTATGATGGGATCCATGATAAATCAAGGGAAATATTCAAATGTAAGCATACATGAGTGAATGGGTATTTTCAGCAAGATTTTATCATTAAGGTCGGTTTTTATAGATCCTATTTTTTAGTTTTAAACTTACAGGATTTTATCGCGTACCTTTTTTATTGTTATGCCGACGTTTCGAACACATTTCAGCGTTCTTGGTCGCGGGAGGACTGATGTGCTGGGAGCTACCGCCGCGAATTGATGGCAGAATCCACGACTACCCTCAATTCGTCTTCAGATTCAGAAATGTCCAAGTTCACATTACGACACACTACACTGACGGTATCGGACTGCTGTACAGTCGGAACACAACGCACATATGTACTTATTCAACATTTATATTACATACATTTATTTATAGATCCTGTCTACATACGGATATCAGAACACTAAAAAATTGTGTTTTTATCTCCTAGTAGACAATTCAATGTCTTCAAAACACAGCACACAAAATCACAATGGGCGGTCACAAACGTCTTTATGTCCACTTTTACTAACATTTCCCCCACATTACAAATCTTGGATCATAATATCCTAAGCTTCCGTTGCGTAGATAAAATCAGACCGGCTCGCAGCCAATTTACGTAGTATCTCCGTTTACGTGAAAGGCATTTTTTCATGAGCCTTTATGACATTAAAGTTTTTATTACAGTGCTGGGTGAGTACGTAATCCCTGCAATTTGTTGTACTATATGAGGGTGCGCGCAGCCTTGATAATACGTGACACTGCTATCTCGGGGTTGCTGGCGAGATTATTTAATTGCTTTTGGAGAGTAAACAATATTAAGGTTCAACCTGACAAATTGTGTCGTTTAATAAATAAAAACATCAAAGTTTTACAATAACCAGCTGCTTGGACTTTAAATCTTGAATTGATTTGTCTGAACTGAAATAATTATATTAATTTTGACATGTTTGCTTTTATTTTTTTTACTTGCACGCCTCATTAAGGCAGAATGTTAAGGAAATATTTAATTTAAACATTACTTAAGTCCTTTCTCTACCTACATTCCAGCGAATAAAATGATTTGTATTTGATTCTTGCGGCAGACCGAGGCGCAGATGGCGGGACGAACTCGATCAGTACATCGTTGACTGGAGGGAAGCAGCTCAGGATCGGGATATATGGAGGGAATTGGGGGAGGCCTTTGCCCAGCAGTGGGACCCAAATGGCTCATAATAATAATAATAATAATTTGATTGTCTTTTTTAAACTTTCGCGATCACGACACATTATTAACACATATTTAAACGGGTATTTATTAATAGCGCGATAAATACCCGTTTAAATATGTGTTAATAATAATTTGATTCTTGTAAAAGTCTCAGGCCTCGGTGAAACCTACGAGTCAGCAACGCGGGATGCGGGACGAGAAGCGGGAGGGTCAGCCGCGCGGCGGATGCTCCGCATAATGAATTAATTAATGAATATCATTAACATTAGCAGGCGGGAGGGCGGTGCTCCTGCATCTCAGCATAAGCGGAATTAAAACTAAATATTTTCATTGCATTTTATAATGAATATTACTTTATTGTACACCAAAATCAAGACAATTAAAGGGAAAAAAGAGTTATTACAAAAATAAATGCAATGGATAATATAGATAAAAAAAATAAAAATGTGGTTACATTGTCACTAATTAGGAACAATTAACAAAATAATGAAATTATTCTTAGAACCACAATGGGCGGGCTTATCGCTAACAACGATCTCTTCCTGAACCTTTGGATGGACAGGATAGATTTAAAATGATTTATGATGGTGGCGTACTAAAACAGTGAAAAACTAAACAAATAAGGTGATAAAAATAGAATAAATAGTCAAAATTAATATTGTTATTAAAACCATACAAACACATAATTATAAATATAGATATATGCCATGATAATAAATAAAAACGATTATTTCCAAAAAGGTCCTACATGTATGGAGATCCTAGAATAACAGTCTTAGTTTTAACGCCTCGCTCTTACTTAGTACTAGACTTGTGATAAAGACGCGAAGGATCTCTACTTCGGCACAGTTTTCAGTAAGTTTAAGTACATTTCCTAAGAAACAACACTATCTGATAATTTTTGAAATAAACGTTATATAAATCAATTAAAAAAATATATATCTTATACCGCCATGCACACCTACGCGACCACATCACGGGGCGACCGCGTCAGCAGAGCGGCAGCGTGATTACGTATCTTACGAGATCTATCTCTATCGATATCGATATAGGTACGAGGGCTATCGGATTCAAAACTTAGAAAAACATACCTTTGTAGTTCTGCACTCCTGGTAACGGTGGTACATACAAAGTAAGAAGAAAAATTTTAGGAAAGAAGTTGGTGATAGTTTTTGTGATTTTAAATCGTACTATATTTATTAAAGAAAACTTTGAACCTCCTATATTATTATGGTCACCTGGTACTTTTAAATACGTACGAATCTGATTATAGACTGTACATCTATTTTGCGTGGAGGCGGTCATTAATTTTTGTGGATGCCGTTGTAATAAATAAGCCTTTTGCAACAAGCATAAATCTAGCGATCATCGCTGTCAAATGTCAATTCCTTGCTGTTCTCTAATACAAAATTTACGTTTGACAGCAACGATCGCCTGTTGCAAACCTGTCGCGAGACACCTAATCAGCCTGCCTGACGATATTCGCGATTCGTGACGTAAGCGCGCAGAGGGCGCCCACTCTAGAAAACGATTACGATATTATCGTCAGAATGGAAATCTTTACGTTATTTATTTGTCTATTATAGCCATAAGAGTAAGTTTGGCTTGATTTCGATTTCGATTCATCGCAATTGGCGTTGAGAATTAGGCCTACAGGTGTACACGTTTAATTTCAAAGCCAAAGTCAAAGTGATTTTGAATTATACATGATAAAGATAATTAGGAACAACGTAAATGGTAAAAAAGACGCTTTTTCGAAAAAAATAATCATCAACATTCGATTGGCTTCCTATACAACACCACGAGCTCTGACAGCGAAAGATCGCTGTCAACTCCAAGGACGTCCAAGAGGACCAGCCCGCAGGCGCAGACGCCACCCAAGGAGATGAGAGGTAAGCGGGGCCCTGCGCAGTGCCACCGTTGCCAAGGGTTCCGTCACTCTAGCCACCGCCCCCTCGTCTGCGTCCGTTGCGGAGGGCCGCACTACGCAGGCGACTGCCCGAAGGGCAGGGAAGACCCGCCTAACTGTGAGTTAACTGCAGTGGCCCTCACACGGCCAACCAAACCAGCTGTACAACCTTCAAGCGGGAGACCCGCAACAGGAAGGCGCGCACGACACTACACCACATCCCGGGTCGGCCATGACAAGCCGCCAGCCAGACCACCGCAACGACAGCCCAACACTGTGGCTCAGCACTCACGAATGGAGCACGGTGGCTCCCTCATGGCCCCAGCCAACGACCCCACTGCGCAGTCGAACGGCCTACCACGATGGAGGAGGAAGAAGGTAAGACTAGCAACCTTACCTTCAACCGACACAGACGTCCCCCGCACCAAACCACCTCCCCGCAACGCGGCACCAGCAGCGGAGCAGCTAACTCCCGCAACCACCACGACCACGACGACCCCGCAACCCACACCGGACCTACCGCGCCACGAAACCGCCACCGCACCAAAGATCCTCCAGCACGACCAGGCCCACCTGGAGGTGCTAGATGCAGCACTGCAGATCCTGCACGACGTCCTCATAGCGATCCGGCAGGGGACGAGCCCGATCCCGCTGATCCTCAGCGATCAAAACCAACAAAACAAATAAGATAAGAAAATAAGAAGACAACCGACCGATAATAATCATCATTATTTCAGCTGTAAAACGTCCACTACTGAACACAGGCCTCCCTCATGTTCTCCATGAGGAAGTTGCCATACTCACCACGCTTGGCAGGCGGGTCGGTGAGCGCAGTACGCAATGTTGATACACGAAAAGACGCTGCCCATCTTCTGGAGGCATCCCTTAGCAGGCTCTTATTGGATTCACGGGCTCATGCCCGTGAATGCCAGTAGTAGAAAATTGCCCCTACTCTCATGAGTAGGGGCAATTTTCTACTACCGGCACCCCACGGCAAGTGATATATCGCAGATATTAAATATTTCGAACAAGCTACTCTAACAAGAAGGCTTATTTATTGTGAATTAACTTCTCATTGCGCCTTCTTAATCAGTTTCAAAGCCAAAGCCTTAATAGATTAAACCTTAGATCAGTTTAGTATAAAACCAAAGTTTCCCCGAAG
Organism: Pasiphila rectangulata; assembly: GCA_963082625.1. NCBI lineage: Eukaryota > Metazoa > Arthropoda > Insecta > Lepidoptera > Geometridae > Pasiphila > Pasiphila rectangulata. The sequence continues at coordinate 9,576,808 of OY720240.1, forward strand.
CAAAGATTAGCAAAGGCTTTGTCTCTGCAAAAGTTAATGCAATAGCTTCAAACAACGAACTCGGAATATTCAGGAAGATTAAATAAGGAAGATAGTTATTTGTAAAATTTAAAGTAAATTTAAGTAAATTAGCGTTGAATGTTCGAAGTTTTTAACGGTAACAATATGAGTAACATATATTTCTTCATCGTTTCAGCCGCAAAACTTCCACTACTGAACACAGGCGTCCCTCATGGATCTCCGTGAGGGGTAGTTGCCATACTCACCACGCCCGGCAGGCGGGTTGGCGAGCGCAGTACCGGATGTTGAATGTTGATTTTGATGTTGATACACGGAAAGACGCTGCCGCCCATCTTATGGAAGCATCCCTTAGCAGGTTCTTACTGCATCCACGGGCATGAGAAGAGGGGCAACATTCTACTGTCGGCACCCCACGGCTATTTATTTATTTATTTTTATTAAAATATTTCTTATCAGGCATCAATAGAAATGTATAAAGATCTTAAGATACGCAGAGCTTGTGTTTTTGATTACCAGATATTTTTATATTTTGTGTACGTAAATACTGAAATGATCTGGACCAGTATTCTAATTGATGCAGTAAGAATCTGCCTAGGCATATCTCCGGAAGATGGGCAGCAGCGTCATTCTGTGTATCAACATCCAGAACTGCCTGACAGACATACAGTCAATTGTTTTACTACGAAACCCTAAAAAGCTTGGAAGAAAATAGTATTGATAATCTATTTCACTAAAACGTGATCACCGCGGTATTGTGTGGCCTTCGGTTTGTCTCGTCATTTAGTCGTATAAAAAACCCAGTGATCTATTATCATACCAGTTCCCGTATTTATGCAATGTTATCTTAATATCATATGTATATATATATATATTTGCAATGAAAACCATTGTAAATATAATACTTTGAACAGGAACACCTGAAGCAAAAACAAATATGGGAATTCATCCCTCACACCACATCTCTGGTATCTCCAAACATTGCTACCCTGCAACCATTTTGGGTACGTGAAGATAATGTAAACGTTTCCACGGGACACGTTTCCTCACTCTGCCTGAAAAAGCTTAGCGTTCTGCGACAGAGTGCAACATTTTGTGACGAAAATCACCGCTGTGTCAGTTAGGTACTCTTATACTTTGGGAAAACTCAACGAATGTTTCCAGGGCTTTTATCGTCCGAAATTACCTAAGAGTAATAGGCTACTTCACAGAATATGAAAACCAACATTATATTAGTCCAACAGTTGGTTATAAAAAGACAGGTATTTTGAGCTTGACAATTAATGACTTAGATAAAGCGTATTGAAGCTTAGGAGTGGGGGCTCGTGACATCAGAGCATAGTCATAAGCTGTACCGGAACAAGTCGGCGCATGACGTCACGCGACATAATTATCGCCATATTTTTTTTAATTACCTTGAGAAAAAATATATGCCTTATAGTTTTTCTTATATAACGCACTTAGAAAAAAAGTTACTCGAGTAGCCTATGATTGAAGGGATTGATGTACTTACATAGGTACTCTTTTGTAAGTACTTAAAGGCTTCGCCAAACGGGAGGCGTATTTAGCGCACGTCAAAGGAATAGCCTGTTGCTGTGCTAAAGCGCTTTATTATGTTATATCAAAGTGGCCACTGCGAGGTTATCTCAATCGCTTATATGCCATTGCTGGAATCGATTGTATTTCTCGCATTGAATCGAACAAAAAATCGACTAAGTGCGAATCAGATTCTCGCACGAAGGGTTCCGTACGATTATTTGGCAAAACAACTTGTTTTTGAGGTAGCACTACCCACTTGTATAATTTATATTTTATTTCTTCTTTAATTTCCAATCTAATTAATTTTTATAATTATTGTGACTTCGATTCAATTATATCTTACACTTAAAAAAATAATAATAGTAATATCTTCGTTCTCCAGTTGTAGTAACATTTTTTTTATTTTTTCTATCGAATAAAATATCACATTTCCTTCTTTTTACATTTTGAAGAAGCAAATCTTTTTTTTTTATTTTTGGTTAAGGAAGTCTTATTAAATGAATAAATTGGAATAAGTTATTATTCTGATGAGATTTATATAATCCAAACCAATTCTACGACATGTCAGGTCTTGTTGTTCTTCAAGTCAATTGAGAAAAAGCCAAGCCTGATACGCAGCATATAATTTTAATGTATAAGTGTGCGCACAATACACAGATGCACCCACTCGTCTACCTTCCCTTGATCCAATGGAACGGGAAACCGATCCGATTGGAAGGAGGGTGAGATGCAATCTCTGGTAAGGATACCTTTCTCCTGTCGCCACCTTCAGGCCTTCGACGTTTGCCTGGTTGTATCGCCACAGCGAGTGGTCTGCGTTATCGAACTAGTACAAGGAGTGACCGTACATACTCTAGTCCTGAGACATTTTTAGAATAGAAATTGTATGTTCTTGACCGCAGATGGGCATGACAACGTTACCGGACTATGGCGAGCGCAGAGGAGCAGCCGCAAAAATTAGGTTGGGGCAACAAGCTCAAGGGCATCACTTAGGTTCGAACAACGGCTTGGACTGTTGCCAGTTTTTTATAAGAAATGATGGTTAACGTCAAGGTGCAAAACTGCACCTTAAGATGGAATAGGGTATTCTTCGGCTCGCTAGCGGGACCGGTTATTATAGGTGTGCCTCGCAGCTAATGTTGGACGGGTTGACGTCACCTCCGGGTTAGCGGTGGTGAGCTCGTCAACGGGCAAGCCGAGAACGTGTCTCGGTCGACGGAGGAAAGCCTGAGACACTCAGCCAACTGGGCGAGTGTTTCAGTACTTGAGCTCCCTCTACTAGGTTTATCCCACGAGTCGGCGCGAGCTGCGAGGAGCCACTAGAGACTTATTACAACTTCATAGTTGAGTGCAGTGATACTCTTATATTTTAAGACCTTCATACCTGTACTTACATAAATAAAGTATATTTCATTTCATTTCATTGCATTTCATTTCACTTCATTTCATTTCATTGGTCTGTACTTCTCTGTTAGTTGTCGTCAAGGAAACTTTAAAAGATACAAGTATACATGGCAACTGTCTTGCCAAATATATTGTATTAATCAGAAACATGGTGCCCGTATCGCAGATACATACGCACACTATACTCGATGCCTTTAGCGTGGCAATACATGTCATTCACCTACCTTCACTACGCTATCATAAACTGCAATGAAAGTGTCGCTAATTCTGTCGCTTACCATACAAACCTATCGAAAACGTGCTGTGGTTTGTATGGTAAGCGACAGAATTAGCGACACTTTCATTGCATTTTATGATAGCGTAGTGAAGGTAGTTGAATGACCTGTATTGCCACGCTAAATGGAATCGAGTATAGACAGATTCCATCTGAGTACCTCCGCGACATTATCTGTCGATTACTCATTTTTGGCAAAAAAGCGACTTACGGTACGCTAGGAGGGTAGAATATAATTATGGTTGACATAAATATAAACTAGTTGTTCGCCCCGAACGTAGAACGATCGAGATTTTCTTTTTTCATTGAAGTCCCATGGCATTTGAACTTAATTTTACCTAGCGATTTGGACTGGATTGCTAGTCTCCAAAACACGGATTTAATTGGACTCTTCATTTGTAATTTTTCAATAAAAAGGAAGTGTTATTGAAAAAGTTATAATCGAACAAAAACAGTCGAAAGAACTTTTGATAGATGGGGACTCATAAAAACCCCTCGGTCGATCGATTTGTATTTACGTAATCTCCATATGTTTTAAAATTCATCAAAATCCGATCATCTGTCCGTTTAAGAATTATCCTCGGACATAAATTGCAGACATACATACATACAAACATTCGACCGAAACTCCTAGTTGCCACTAAGAACTTCGTTCGCTTCGCTCACTCGTTCGACAATGCTGAACCTTTAACAAATCTCCAGTCCCAAATTACGCAGAGGTTGCACAGTGGAAACTATATTTTGAGACAGGTATCTGCAGAAAAGAGGTTTCTTTAAAGCTTCTTACACTCACTTGTGAAGAATTTGTTTAAAGCAAACGAATTCAACAATGTGCTTTATTCAAGTTATATGTGTTTTTTTTCTTTTGTAAATTGAATATTCATTCCAAGAAGTTCTTCAATCAATTATCTTGTAGGTGGACGCTCTACGATGCGCTTGCCGGTCCGTGGCCTCCATTTGAGAACTTTGCGGCCCCATCGGCCATCCGTTCTGCGCGCTATATGGCCTGCCCATCTACTTCAACGTGCATTAGCACGTGCATTAGCTTTGAATTAGACGGATTATCCGTCTGGCTATGTTCACAAATCAACTACACGTAAATTAAAATTATTTAAATTCTTAAGCTGAAAATCAAATCAACTATCAACAAAGAAACAAAGGGTAACGCGATGTTTGGAAAGCTGTTGATTCAGCACTCTGATAACGTACGTACAGAAGGAATTCAAATTTTAACCAAAACCAAGTCTGCTATTGCAATGGTTTTAAAAACTCTCGTGGCCCAGTTAGTAGGAGTACTTTATTGTATATTATATAACCTTCCTAGCGTCGACGCTTTCTAGCTCTATCAAGTGGGTTCAGTTGGAAATATTTTTATCTTTTTAGCTGAACACGAACGGCTCATTGTTTACCGAGATCTTGTACTTGACGCCATCTTCTTCTTATTCTCTTATTTTTTTGGTAATCGTACGTTTACGTAATCACCTTGCGGTTGTTCTAAAGGAGACGACGTCATCCTCATGGGACCTGTCTGGAAATCAAAGCCGCAGATAATGTTACCAGCTTGATCTGGCGTTATGCTGAGCTTGTCTCGGCATAAAGTCCCTTTTTTGGCCTCACGCAACAAACATTTTTACAACTATACCCGTTCTCTTTTTTTTAGATCGTTCCTGTTCTTTTTAGGTTTCATGGCCAAAATGGTAAAAATAAATTTATGGTTATTACGTTATGGTATCACTTTGTCTATCTTAAAAATTTTGAGATTCCCTATCCGCCACCCTGCAATCAAAATAAGAATATTTTTTTAACATTTTCTTATATGCTTTAATAGTAAATAAGTGTTATCTTTAACCGTTTAAAATTTAAAGTCGATAGTATCAGTAGTTCTCGAGATATCCATTTGTGACAGACAGAGAGTAATTCCTAATGGGTTCCTTTTTACCATTTTGGTCCGGAACCCTAAAAACGTTATGTAGTTTTTAATTTTAGTCAATAAAGTCAAACAAAATCTAAAACAATGCAAGGAAAATAAATAGAAAATTCCTGCTATTTTTCAGTAGTGCCCAAAAACAATATGAGCTATTCTGTAAACAATTTGCTTTTGAATTCTGTGAACAATTTGCTTTGGAGTTCCGTGAAACTTGTTTCTCGCGGCTCTGCCCGCGTTTTAATTTTTTTGCGCATATGCCAATATTTCTGAATTTTTAGAAGCTTTAAGTTAATTAAGGCTAACAGATAACTGGTGTTTTAAGGAGTATCGTATAATTTCAGAAACTCTTTTAAGTCCCGTCAAAACCAAATATTCTTTTTAAAAATAAGCCGGAACAAACGGCCAGACAAAAATGTTTTGGAATTGAAATTTTTTATAGTCGTGAGATTCGTTTATACCTCTATTTTCTTATATTTACTTTATAATTTATTAGGTAATATTTTTTGAAGGTTTATGTTTTTCTTCTTTACCTAGCTTGGATAAAATAAATTCTGAAAATAAATCATCTGCTGTATTTAAATGTGTTTTTTTCTCTTGTAATTCATTTAGAATTAATGAATGAATTAACACTTTATTGTACACAGATAAACTTACAAATAAAATAAAAATAGGTAAATATGTACAAATAGGCGGCCTTATTGCTGACAGCAATTTCTTCCAGGCAACCCATCAGGATATACAAGTTGATATAATAAAACAGTAAGTAGTGCACAAAAATGTAGGAACAAGTTATTGATGGTATTAGCCTGTATTTACGTAACTAAATACTCATAAGTAAATATTAAATTATACATTCTTATTTATGAAAATAAAGTAATTAATTAAGTGCTGCATAAAAATTAACAGGGAAAAAACACGAGAGAATGAAAATATTATTAGATAATGGACAGATAAAATATTTTGAGCTTTTGCTTATAAACATGGATAGAGGGAGCGAGTCTGATTTCAATAGGCAGTGAGTTCCAGAGTCGCACAGCTTGAATCGTGAAAGAGTTTGTGTAAAAGGATTGATGATGAGTGGAAAATTCCAGTAATAAATTTTCTGATGACCGAAGATTGTGGAAATTAGAAGAATGAAGTAATTTAAACCGATCTTTGAGAAACGGTGGAGGAAAAGGATTGAAAAGAACAGAGTAAAGAAGAGAAAGAGTATGTGAGTCCGACGAAGGCGGATAGGGAGCCACTTGAGCATAGTGCGAAAAGGTGAGACGTGATCATATTTGCGTAAGCCAAATATGAACCGGATGCAAAAGTTTTGGAGGCGCTCAAGCTTATGCAATTGCTCCTCTGTGATGTCCAAGTAACAAATGTCGGCATAGTCAAGTACTGGAAGAAGGAGCGATTGGGCAATAGCAATTTTGGTGGCAGTTGGCAGGAAATAGCGTAGTCTTCGCAGTGAAGCAGCAGTTCCATAGAGTTTTCTGCAGGTGCCTTGAATCTGAGGACACCACGATAAGTGACGGTCAAATGTTCCTCCCAGGTTCCTTACCATAGCACTGTAGGGGATAGGGATTCCATCGAAAGTAACACAAGGAACTGCCTACCAATCAATTTTATCAGTTAATCTGGAGCTTCCTATAATAATGGTAAATCCCAAGCAAAACTCAGTTTTGATAGATAAGATAAGATAATTTATTTATTTGTAAAACAAGCATTCACATACAAATGAACATTTTATAACAAAAATAAGAGAAGTAGGTGACATGCTTGAGTCACAAAAAGGTCTCTGTCTCAGCATAAGTTGGTTATGTTAACAACCAACGCTGGTCTTCCGACAGAGCCGTTTGGTGACGTCACGGAAAGCAACATATTAAATATAACAAAACTAAGCATAAACATTGACAATTGTATTGACATACACAAACATAGGTTAAATAATAAAAAAATCAAGCAACTGAAGACTGAAAAAAAATATATAATAATACACTAAATGGGAAATTAAAACATAACTTCAGTTCTTGTTGTGGCAAAAAAGAAATATAAAATTACACAATATATGCGGCCAATATCGTCGTTTAATAAAACCCTATCATGGGAATTTTAAGGGTGAAGAAGATAAAAAATAATAATATAAAATACCTGCTTTATGTAAAAAATACTATTAAACAAGTAAATAAAATATTAATATTTGTAAATAAATAATATAGAATGCATAAATATATATATGTATATATTATGGCATCATTATATGATATCGTTTTTATGACTTTCGAGCTCTTTCTGACCTTCAAATATAAATTTTCTAAGTTTATCTCTAAAACTATAAAGACTTTGCAGGTTCCTTATCGGTGGGGGGATATTATTCCAGCACTTCGATGCAGCGTACCGGAAGCTGCCTTTAAAAGAGGCCGAACTATGCCGCTGCATCGAGAGCTGCCGAGCAGTTTGTCGAGATCCACAGGATCTCGAGCTGCCCACCCACGCCAATTTCTCATAGAGATATGAGGGCATTTTATGCTTGATAACACCAAAAAGGAGACATGCTAAATGGAATTTTCTGCGGTGTTTCATTTTCATAATTAAATGTTTATTTAAAAATGGCGTAACATGACCTCTCAACGGTACGTCAAAACAGAAACGAGCACACGCGTTCTGGACTCGCTGTATCAGTCGCTGCGTTCTGGTTAGCAGCCGAGGACCGATGACTGTATCAGAGTAGTTCAGCTTGGATAATATAAGTGACTCCACTAGACGTATCCGTAAGTCTACTCTAATATGAACCCTCATTTTATACAGTATCTTCAATCGGTAAAAACAGTTGGCAACTGTATCGGCAACATGCTTTTCATAGCGAAGATTGCAATCCATTTGCAAACCCAAATTTCGCGCTTCGTACACGCGTTCAACGGGTCTGTGCATTAGCTCTACACTCACTGATGGACTAAGACAATCTAATTGGTGTTTGCTACCGAATATCATATATTTGGTTTTAGTTGGGTTGAGTAAGAGACTGTTGTCTTTAGACCATTGAGCTATGCTATACAAGTCCCTATTTAATTTCGTTATTGCATCATCAACGTCCGTGGGCTTGAACGAAATATATAGCTGGGTATCGTCCGCATATATATGAGACTGACAATACTTTATATGACTCTGAACATCTGCTGAGTACAAAATAAATAACAGTGGGCCCAAAATGGATCCTTGAGGAACTCCAGTTTTGACAGCCACTGTGTCAGATAGCAATATGGAACCATCATTGCAAGAAAGTTTAGTGTACTGGTGGCGGTTACTTAGGTAGCTGTTGAACCAGAGAATTGAATTGTCATCAAAGCCGTAGTAATGCAACTTAGAAAGTAAGAGATCTGTATTTATGGAGTCGAAAGCCCTAGAGAAATCTAACAGGACCAGCAAAGTACAAAGGCCCTTATCTTGTGCGCACAGAATATTGTCCGTTACGTCCATTAGAGCAGTTACTGTGCTATGTCCCCGTCTAAAACCCGATTGTACTTTAGGTAAAATGCAGTTATTTTCGAGGAAGTGAGTTAATTGGAAACTGACGACTTTCTCCAAAACTTTAGACAAACAAGGCAATATGCTAATAGGCCGCAAATCTTTTGGATTAGTAGGGTTAGGTATCTTGGACAAGGGCCGCACGATTGCTAGTTTCCACATATCCGGAAAAGTTGATGTCTCCATTGAAATATTAACTATAGATGTTATTGTATCTAATGTTTCAGGTAATGTCAGCGTAAGCATATTTAAAGTTACAAGATCACTACCTTCAGCATTCGATTTTAGGCTATTAATAAATTTAGCTATTTTGTCTACAGAAACAGGTTCAAAGTGAAAGACAGCTTCACCAAAATTATTAAACTCAAAGTATGTGAGGTGTGAGATTGCTTTGCTTGGGTTTATCTTTAGGCCATACGCTTTACTCCACTCAGAAATTAAACCTAGATCCGCGTTTGTGGTATCAACCGCATCAGAAATATTTGGTACATTTCTGATTAGACCTTTGACTCTAATTTTTTTCAAAATATTGAGTACATGAGTCACCTACACAAAAACAGAAAGAAAACCACAACCATCGGCCATATACGATAGGGTATAGCCGATCTCATAAGATACGTCCGTCGGTCTGTCAAGACCCTTTATCTCCAGAACCTGTTGAGGAATCTAAATTCATAGGGTAGGTACTTTCCGTAGACCTGTAGATACAGAGAAACATCCAAAAATTATACATTTGCAATGGAATCATAAAAAAATCGTACTTAAAAAAGTACAAAATCAATCATCGAGGTTAAGCAATCCTACGCACGGTCACAAATTGGATGGGTGACCACCGAATATTTTTGTGCATTTAAAAACTTTTACTGATATTTCATATGTTCTTACATACCTACGGAACTCTCGATGGAAAAGTCCAGCTCGCACATGTCCGTTAGAGCTGGTAAGTTTTTTTCTGTTTTACTTTGCAGACCGTGACACTAGGTAGACTTAGTACGGCTGCAAATACCTCTATAATAGATAATTATTCTAGTACCCCTAAATAGTTATTCACCTAGCAATAATTATGTGTCATTTGTTTTATTTTGAAAAATTTAAAATCTTAAATCTCAAAATCATCAGTCGTAGGGTCGGAATCCTAAAAACAATTCCCCAGTGTTTCAAAAATAAACTCTGAGCCTTTGTTAGCATTGCAAAGTCACATTTCCCAGGTAATAAAACTCCAGTGGAATCTTTATAACAACGACAATTTTATATTGTGCGAAAGGATGGGAACTTTCTGACCTATTTTTTACGCTCTGGGAATTGTGTTCGAAAGTTTACGTTTCCCTTTTGTATTTTACAGAGTTATGTTATTTAGAATTTATGAGAATACTCGCCAACGTGACAAAGAATAATTCCGCGATGACGAACTCCGTGTTGCAGTTGGTTTAAGACGACGCATTGATACAAAGATTTATCTCGTTTAAGTAAACAAAAAATTATTTGGATGTGAATCCCGATGATATAAAATCATGAGATCTATGTCTTGAATCATAAGTAACGGACTTATTCGAAAACAGAGTCCGTGATTACATCAAATAAGATTTTTACACTACTTACAACTACTTTACAACTACCCTACAACCACTCTACAACTACCCCACAACTACCCTACAACTACCCTAGTACTACCCTACTACTACCCTAAAATATCACACAACTACCCTACAACTACCCTACTACTACCCTTCAACTAACCTACTACTACTCTACAACTAACGCTGAAACATGTGTTTAATATTTTTTTCCATACAAAGTTTCATCCCCAATGAAAAAAAAAATTCTAATCAATAAGATCTCGTCCGTCTAGTTATATTGTGTTTATTATTAGTTTTTAAAATACAGGATTTTATCTCGTACATTTGTACCTACCTACCACTAAAATCTTGTACACTGTTTAACACAAGATGGGAATTACAAAAAATGACGTGTACCACTGGTACTCAATTTGCGTCATCATCATTGTTGTTGTCATACTCGCCACGCTTAGCTGGCGAGTTAGCGAGCGATACAGAGAAAGACGTTGCTATCCATCTTTCGGAGGTTCAGAAGGCGATCTATCCCTTCTTACTGCATCCACGGACATAAGAGGAGAGGCAACATTCTACTGCCGGCAGCCCACGACTCCAGCTAAATCTAGTACTGTGCCTAAATTAAGCTTTACTACCGATTTTGGAATGACTAGTGGCACTAATTTGCATTCGCGACCAAAATGGATCGTGGGGCGATATTGTCTGGCACTCTAATTTCCTCCTGAAGCTATTGCTACCGAAACTTGATTCAAACTTTAATATATAAGCTTTGGATGTTCCAAAGTTTGTAATTGTCTTGGAGATATTTTCGAGAAAATACCAGGTTTCGTAGTATTGTTTTTCTTCATGAATTCCTGATGAACTCTTTAAATAGTAAGAATGAAGAAAATTTTTTTTTTAAATTTAAAAATTTAATTTCCTTTTTTGTGAAGCAGACATTAAATTTGTTAATTAATGAAAATAATTATCTCGTATTCTCCAGTGGTGGAAATTGGTCGCTAACCATGTAGGTACCTTACCATAAAAACCTATGCCCTACAGAAGGACACAAAATGTAGAAGATGGTACGCCTTTGAACAGTTGGCAATATTGTCAATAAAGCAAATAAGCCGTGGGGTGCCTGCACTAGAATGTTGCCCCTCCTCTCTTGCCCGTGGATCCAGTAAAAAGATCCAGGAAGATGCCCCCAGAAGATGGGCAGCAGCGTCTTTCCGTATATCAACATCTCTTACTGCGCTCGCCAAGCGTAGTGAGTATGGCAACAACCCATCATGACCAGTATTTGGAGATCCATAAGGGAGCCCATGTCCTGCAGTGGACGTCCTACGGCTGAGATGATGATGATGAAGCAAATAAATAAATCATTTCAGCCGTAGGACGTCCACTGCTGGACATAGGCCTCCCTCATGGATATCCAGTTAATGCGGTTGGAAGCGATCTGCATCCACCGTCGACCTGCGGTCTTCACCAGGTCATCATCCCATCTTGTTGGTGGACGTCCTACGCTGCGCTTGCCGGTCCGTGGCCTCCACTCGAGAACTTTTCGGCCCCATCGGCCATCTGTTCTGCGAGCTACATGGCCTGCCCATTGCCACTTCAACGTGCTAATCCGTTTGGCTATGTCGGTGACCCGAGTTCTTCTACGTATCTCCTCATTTCTGATTCGATCGCGTAAAGAAACCCCGAGCATAGCCCTCTCCATAGCTCGTTGAGCGACTCTGAGCTTATTCATGAGGCCAATCGTGAATGACCACGTCTCGGTTCCATATGTCATCACTGGTAACACACACTGATTGTAGACTTTCGTCTTAAGGCACTGAGGCATTTTGGACGAAAAGACGTTGCGTAGTTTCCCAAACGCTGCCCATCCGAGTTGGATTCGTCGATTTACCTCTTTCTCGAAGTTGGACCTACCTAATTGGACTGTTTGTCCTAGGTATACATACGCGTCGACAACTTCGAGAGCCGAGTTCTCAACCATAACTGGGGAAGGCGCAACATGGACATTCGACATAATCTTCGTCTTGTCCATGTTCATTTTAAGGCCGACCCGTTGGGAGACTCGGTTGAGGCCTTCGAGCATCGTGCCAAGTTCCTCCATCGACTTTGCCATGACCACAATATCGTCAGCAAACCGAAGGTGAGTCATGTATTCGCCGTTAATGTTGATGCCTAGTCCTTTCCATTCCAAGAGCTTGAAGGCATCTTCCAAAGCGGTCGTAAACAGTTTCGGAGAAATAACGTCTCCCTGTCTTACGCCTCTTTTTAAGGGAATATCCTTCGAACTCTGTTCCTGTACTCGGACAGACATAGTGGCGTTTCTATACAAAGACTTCAACACTTCGATATACCGATAGTCAATTCGGCATCGTTGGAGAGACTCGAGCACCGCCCATGTTTCGATCGAATCGAAGGCTTTCTCATAGTCCACAAACGCGAGACATAGCGGCAAGTTATACTCTTCGGTCTTCTGTATCACTTGCCGCAGCGTATGAATGTGGTCTATGGTACTGTAGCCTTTTCGAAACCCGGCTTGTTCGGGACGCTGGAAGTCATCAAACCTGCGATCGAGACGATTTGTAATGACCCTTGAAAACAGCTTATAAACATGGCTCAAAAGCGAGATCGGTCTGTAGTTCTTAAGCAAGGTGTTGTCACCTTTCTTAAAGAACAGTACCACGACGCTTTTGTTCCATGTTTTTGGCGTAATACCTTCGAACAAGACGGAGTTGAAGAGCTTCTGAAGGACTTTAAGTATCGGTGATCCACCCGCTTTCAGAAGCTCTGAAGTGATTCCGAGTGAATAAATAAATAATGCTGGACAATTCACACAGCATCTTCTAGCCCCAATGTAAGTAGTAGGTACTATCACCCGGACCAGAGACTAATGAAGGGTTAAAAACAATTTCGATAATTGAATCGTTTTACAAAGGACACTTCAGGCGATCGATTTTACTTGCGAACGATTCAATGTTTTTGCTGCACATCGGCTCCTAGCCACGCAGTGCAAATTGGAAACAAATCAAATATGCATTGGTCGGCCAACCGTGAGATGGAATACTCGCATTAGTGATATATTCGAATATCCGATTATTCGGAATCCGTTGCCGCACTGAAGCCTGTAGAAATAGAATTTCGTGTTAGCTTATACATGTTTGACTCAGTCACTTTTTACAATATGATAAAATAATTTGTTGTTTAGGTTACTAGTGCAGTTTCCCTGGAAAACACACAAAATAATTTTATATTTGTCCGAAATTGTAATTTTCATTTATAATCACTTTGCGTTGTCAAAATAAATCGGTTATTGAAAGTGAAAACTTGCGAACGGTGCAATGTTTTTGCTGATTATTCGGCTCCTAGCCACAAAGTGCAAATTGAAAACAAATCAAATTTGCATTGGTCGGCCAACTGTGAGATGAAATATTCGTATTTGTGATATATCTCAATATCACGTCTATTCGGAATCCGTTGCCGCACTGAATCGTTTCGAAATATAATTTTACGTCAGTCTCATGTTTGATACGATCACTTTTCACAGCAAGAGCCAATTCATTTATTGCTGAGATTACTCTTCCAATTTCCGTATCAAATATTTACAAGAACTTATGTGGGTCCGTATTGAAATAGATCAGTTGACGATTTTACTCGCGAACGATTCAATGTTTTTGCTACACACTCGGCTCCTAGCCACGCAGTGCAAATTGGAAACAAATCAAATATGCAATGGTCGGCCAACCGTGAGATGGAATAGGTACTCGCATTAGTGATATATTCGGATATCAGATCTATTCGAAATTCGTTGCCGCACTGAAGCCCGACAAAATAAAATTTTGCGACAGCCTTTAGATGTTTGATATAGTCACTTTTTACAGTAAGATAAAATAAATTTGTTACTGTTTTAATTTCCATGGCAAATATTTACAACTTTTTTAAATTGTCTGAAATAGTATTTTTTTTCTGATATACCTGCTACGGATGGTTATTTTTTATGTATTCATAGCTTCTGAGCCTATGCCCAACACAGTTTAGATCTAATTTAGTAAAAATCGTCTGAAGTAGACGAAAGGCAAATGATGATGATGATAAAAAAGTTACAAGCTCAAAAACTTAGAAAGTTATTTATTTGTTAGCATAATTATTTCCATAAAACTACAACCTTGTTTGCTATGTAGGTTTTAACCAAGACAAACAAATTAATATGATCGACCAGACGCCTTATTGCCACTGCATCCACAAATTAATGATCACCGTCTCCATGATTTAATTGTATGTCATTTTATTATTGATTATTACCACCTTTACAAAAACAGACCTACCGAGTAAAATGTAAGTAAATCAGATTACCAAATTGAGCAAAGCTCGCGACAAAGGCTAATGGATATCAAAATAAATCATATATCTATTGGATTCCACCCAGCCAATAAGATCAACGCATTGAATGGTAAACATATTTCAAACGATTTACGATGGCTTAGCGGGCATTTATTAGTGTTTAGTTGATTAATGAGCAAGCGTTCGTTTAGTGTAAGTAAATGGTACGGTCACGGGTTCGACAGGTACTCGACGCAGCCTAATACAAAACCGATAGTTTATTCAGCTAAATTGTTGCAGTAAATGTAGCTGATAGAGAAACAGTTGTGTCACAGGCAACGGACGTTACTTTGTAGAGGTAGGGTGCTGGGGAAGGTAATGAAAGTGAAGGTTAAAACAGGGGCGATAAGAAAGGTGTAATGGATGTATGAAGAAATAGATATATAAATAGAGGACCAGCCCGCAGGTGCAGACGCCATCCAAAGCGATGCCCCTCCTGCCCTACCCCCTGTGAAGCCGCCAACTGCCGCATGTTCGCTGTCTCCGAAGGCTGCGCACGACGTTGATCTTAACGTCTATGCGCAGCTCAACAACCATCAAGCGCAACAGAAAAGCGGGCACGACCGCCTACACCACATCCCGGGTCGGCCATGACAAGCCGCCAGCCAGACCTCCACAGCCACAGTCCGACACTGTGGCCCAACATCCACGGATGAAGCATGGTGGCTCGCTCATGACCCCAGCCAACGACTCCACTGCGCGGTCGAACCGCCTACCAAGGCGGAGGAAAAAGAAAGAAAGTCTGGCCTAACCTTCGGACACCAAAACGGACTCCCGTCTCAAGCGAACGCCTCGGCCCACGGCACCAGCATTGGACCAGCCGAGACCCGCCGCAGCACAGCCAACCACCACGACGACCCAGCAATCCACACCAGACTAACCGCGCCCCGCAACCACCACCATCACACCGACTACCCTCCAGCACAACCAGGCCCATCTGTAGATGTTGGACGCAGCACTGCAGATCCTTCATGACGTCCTGCTAGCGATCCGGCAGGGGACGAGTTCGATCCCGCTGATCGTCAGCGGTCAAGCAACACTCGTGTGCCTCACTCACACTCGCCTCACCACGCCCGTAAGAACGCGGGCCATCACCACGAGGCTACAATCCACACTTGAAGACCCCTTAGCAGTAGCTAAGGGCGAACAATTATACCGCAGGTAAGGGCTCACGCCCGGTACTGCTTCCCCACGTGGGCGTCGCCCACGTATGAAGACAACCTCGGGATCCTTTTCTCTCATTTATTTATTTATTTATTCAAGGAAAACCAACAGGTTTTAAATATATATAAAACATCTGCTTATATATAGGAAGCCAATAAAAGGTTTTCACGAGTAGAAGATAAAAGTATAAAATTAAACAGTTCACTCATGTTCAACTCATGTTTTCCTTCGCCGATGATGGTGATGCTGTATACATCATCTACATAATAATTAGTATGAAAGGCCAATTTACTTTTAGAACGTTCGTACGATGCCAGTTGTTTTCTATGGCCTGCAATTTCGGTCGGAATGGTCGAACGCGCTAATTTGCAATGTGAGTGCGGCACTTTTCACCGTCCTGTGTGCATTGTGGACCTGCTTTCGACAGGTAGCGGTAAATGTGCGGTTCTTTGTTTATTTTGAAAGCACTTTTCAATGTTTATGTGACTTTTAAATGCAGTTTTGGGGATAAGTGCGGCTACTGTTTTGTCTGGCTTAGCCGCTGTTTTGTCGTCAGTTTTAGTAAAATTTTAAAGCGGAGTTTTTAAATTTAGCTGTGCTTTGTAAGGCAGGATGGGCTTCATACAGATTAATCTTATGAGCCTTTAAAGTTTGTATCAATATAGCCATTTGCTACTCACTTTACGAATTTACGTTTCATTAGAGATTTGGATGTTCAGCTCTGATATGGCTAATGTACGTGTTTCAAGTTTAAAAACCATCTTTGCTTGAGTCTATTTCCATCTTAAGTAGTTGCAACCTACGATGAACATAATAAAAGAAAGATAATACATATGTATGCCTATGAGCATTTCAGCATTATAATCTATACTTTATACTAATACTAGGGTATAAAGAGGTAAGATTTGTATGTTGTATTTTGTATGTTTGTAACGAATAAACTCAAAAACACAACGAAATTATTTCACCATTAGGATGCTTCATTGTCCCTGAGTAACATAGACTATATTACATTCCTGTTTTTTCACGAGAAAAACTGGGCGGGTGAAACCGCGGAGTGCGGCTAGTATAAAATATACAACGGATACATCTGCATAATTTAACGATAGTTTTATTTATTAAAGTTATTTCAATCCATATGGTTATTTCAACTCGACAAGTGTTTAAATAGCCAAGACGTAACAAAATATGAAATACGAGTATATTCGGTGCAGGTCTAATGGCTCCCCTAGGAGAGATATTCTTCTTTAAAAACGATGTAAGGCAAGGACATTCTCGTCAATATACCTGATACGAACACGTGTCAAGCCAAGATACACACTAAAAAAAATAATTGAATCTTATATGGCAGTAGTAAGTAGTAGATTTTTTTGTGAAGAGATCATCTGTGAAAGTACTACCACCATACAGATTTCTGCCGCCAAGCCGATATGTCTGCATTGCTGTGTTCTGGTTTGAAGGGCAAGGGGGCTGGGAAAATTACGGGAAAATGAGACCCTATAAATCTATGTCTTAGATAGGTCAACGGCTTGTCTCGTCATTTAGTATTAAAAAAAACAATTAAAATCCTGGTTGAATGTTTTTTTAACCGGAATATCTATGAAGAGTTAATAAGGGAAAGTGAAGACCTGTGAAAAATGAACCAAGCACCAGGTTCGGTGCAGGTCTAATGGCGTCCCAAATGGATCCCCTAGGGGAGATATCATGAAAAAAATTCTGTTGGCTCCCCTGGCCAGGGGAGACGGGTTTACCCACAAGATTCTTCCGTACTGTTGAAGCACGTAAGTGCATTTAACTTGGTGCTGAACAAATTATAATAAACTGCATTGATTCATCAAACAAAATATATTATCTTGTTAATTGGATAGCTAGTTTGGTCACGCGACAATCCTTTTACCGCAACACAGTAATGCAGTAACCCATTCAGTTAAGAAACAAACATGGGGGTACCAGAATAGAGGGCAAAGGCCTCAAAAGGTCACCAGAGACGAGCTTTGTGGCGCAGCGGGCGAAGGGCCGCCTGCAACGCGGTTGCGGGTTCGATTCCCGCCTCGGGACAAATGTCTGTACGATCTGCAGATATTTGTTCAGGGTGTTCTGGGTGTTTTTTTCTATATATAATAAAAATATCTATCTATGTAGTATAATGTATTAAGTATATCAGTCATCTAGTACCCATAACACAAGCTTTGCTTAGCTTGGGGCTAGATGATGCTGTGTGATTTTTCCAGCATTATTTATTTATTATTTTAAAGGTCAAAAATGGCATTTTTGGGTTTTTGGACGTTTTCGGCCATTTGAGGTCTTTTATTTTTTGGTGACCTTTTGAGGTCACAATGACTCCGGTCACAGCCCTAGGGTCACCAATCAATTAGCAACCTTCTCTCATTAGGACGGTGCTAACAAAAAAGGTTTTATTTAAATCGATCAACGCGTTCGGTTGTAATCGTCTCATGCACAGACAGACAGTGCTATGCATATTAGTATAATATAGACAATAATGGTTTAATATGAGTACATATTTGATTATCTACGTACTCGTAATTATCAAATTCCAAGGTCGTGGCTTCGATACCAGCCGTCTTTCAATGGATTTTTCTTTCTTGAAAATGTACATATGTATGTGCACATTTAGTCACCCTTTAACGGACATGTTCTATCCTCTGACTAAGCTGAAAGGATGGTATAGGTGCTGGGCAAGCCTAATCCATAGCATCCCAGACGCTGCTGCGTCCCGTATGGAATAAGTACCAGTTGTTACACAATTTTATTATATGACTTAAATCTGTATTGAAAGCATATTATTTTAATAATAGAGGCCTCCAAATACAACAAAATCACAGAAAACAAAGTGACAGAATTTAACTAAGTAGGTACTTTATTCAATTTAAGTCTTTTGTTTTTGTTTTGTGAATTGGCATTGTATACTTATGCCCTTTGAATCCGAATAAACAAACCCTTTTGACTTATTTCAAAAGTTGTAAAAAAAGGTTTATCCAACTTTTTATTTTAAAGTAAGAGTCCTAACTTTGCCGCGGGGTGCCGGCAGTAGAATATTACCCCTCCTCATATGCCCGTGGATGCAGTAAGAGCCTGCTAAGGGAACTCTCCGGAAGATGGGCAGCAGCGTCTTTCTGTGTATCACCATCCCGTACTGCGCTCGCCAACCCACCTGCCAAGCGTGGTGAGTATGGCAACTACCCCTCATGGAGATCCATAAGGGAGGCCTGTGTTCTGTAGTGGACGTTTTACGGCTGAAATGATGAAGACTTCTAACTTAGCAGACAAGCGTACGGCCTACCTCATGGTTAGCGGATACCGTAGCCTATGGACGCTTGCGACACAAGACAAGTCACACTCATCCTTCAACTATTTTAAAACGCCCTTTTTGAAGAATCCAATACTGTTTCTGTGAAAAACCGCGGCATGCAGCTTATTCAACGACCTAAATGTTCGCGGGAGGAAATTCCTCTAGAACTTCACCGTACGAGACCGCATTGGCTCCAAGGTTTGAAGATGAATCCCCCTGCCGGTGGCGCGGTAGAAGATAGCACCATTTAAAATAACTCCTCGGAACACAAGCCATTATACAAGCGGTAGAGTAAACAAAGAGAGGACAAGCCTCTCCTGATTACTAATAGTTTCAATACGCCTGATACATTGGGATTATCAAAAGCCTAAAAGATATCAAGAGCCAGGTGCTCCTATATAGTGCTTCTGCCCATTGATGACAGCAGTATTTCATGTGGGGCCGGACTTCCGACTTATAGAGAAAAAGTCTCATCCCCGCACCGAAGTCTTGTTTTGCTCTACTGAGCACACCGAGCTTTTTAAATGCCAGTTTTGACTTGTCCTCCAAGTGATAGCGAAACTGAACGTCATTTCAAATGTCGACACCCAGAATCCCAATACATTTGGAGATGTTATGGGTGTTCTAAAATTGAGAGGCTACATACAGTATAATGTTTTTTTAGCTGGGAACGCGCAAACTTGTTTCTTGCTAAGGTTGAAATCAACCAGGATTTTTTCTCCCCATCGAATCCTCTGGTTAAAACACCTTCGATTTCAGAAACAAGCTGTCACAAGCGATGTTTATGAAAATAATGCTTTTTATATATTATTAAGGTCATTTATAGACAACTACTTATTCATAGAGACGTTAAAGTTATATTATCATTATTGCCTCAGCACAAAAGTTAGAAATATTCGTTTATGAGATTCATTCATTCAGTTCAGCCAAAAAACGTCCACTAATGTACAAAAACCTCCCCCCTCATGGATCTGCATGAGGGGTAGTTGCCATACTTACCACGCTTGGCAGGCGGGTTGGCGAGCGCAGTACGGGATGTCAATATACGGAAAGACGCTGCTGCCCATCATCCGGAGGTATCCCTTAGCAGACTCTTACTGCATCCATGGGCATGAGGGAAGGGGCAACATTATTCAATCGGCGCGATAATTTATTCTCAAAACAAAAATATCACCTAAATGAGAAAAAACTTAAAAAAAGTAACTTTATATAACTTCAAGCAGCTTATTAGAAACTATACTATTAACAAAACAGAAAAGATTCTGCAACATCTGTGTGTCTACCATGAGTTGTCACTGTCAGATCGCCTGCCGTCTCTACGGTAGTAATCTCTAGTAATCTGTAGTAATACACGGCCAGCCAAACAACATAAGATTTTTTATAAATTTACTTGACACTGGCGGAATTGTGTAAAACCAAACACAAAAAACCATAAAATAAGAAGACAAGACAATCTGTAGTAATATTACGTTACTATGACATCTGTCAGATTTGTACCTCATAGTACTAACATTCTATGCAAATAACGCCCAAACTACAGTCACTGTAATATAGTTTACTGCGTATTTTAGTACCAAACTAACCGCAAGAGGCGTTTTCATATATTATTTTAACTACAGTCTCTAGCGAGTATAGAGTGTGAAAACTCATGGTAGACCTACTGTGCACTCGACAGAAACTAAAAAGCGTAAAAGTGGAGAGGGAAAATACTGTCCCTTTTCTAGAGTACGGCCAAACACACTCTAACATTAGGCTTTTCAATCGACGACAAGGGATTTTGGGACAGCTAAGTATATTAAAGCGCGTTTATGCTGCCCCTGCTTCATAAATTATACAGGAATGATCCTGTATCCAACCAGGATACCAAAGGTCATTTTTTTTATAATTTTAAGCATAAGGGTGCTGGCAGTAGAATGTTATTCCTCCTCTCATGCCCATGGATGCAGTAAAAGCCTGCTAAGGGATACCTCCGGAAGATCAACATCCCATACTGCGCTCACCAACCCGCCTGCCAAGCGTAGTGAGTATGGCAACTACCCCTCATGGAGAACCATGAGGGAGGCCTGTGTTCATCAGTGGACGTTTTTCGGCTGAAATGATGAAGCATTAATACAATTAATAAATATTGTAAATAATATTGGTAACGTTTATGGCTTGTATTCATAAACTTTATACCGATAACGCCGTGGGGTGCCGCCATGAGGGAGGCCTGTGTTCAGTAGTGGACCTTTTTGGATGAAATGATGATGATACCGATACCTGTACTGATAGCTATGTGCTCAATGCTTTTGGCTAAGACTGTACATAATTTGGTAAGTGTTTTTATGTTTGAAGCATTCGAAATTGTCTCATAAGATAATATTTTACAAGTCTACAATCAATTTTATGTCTTTTCTTCATTTGACAAGATCTAGAACTAGGAAGCCAGAAATCTTCTAGTAGGCACGGGCCTACTCATTTTAACAGATAATTAAGTAACATATTATTAGTTTTTAAAATACAGGATTTTATCGCGTACCCTTTTTAATTATTTCCCCGACGTTTCGACCAGGTGAAACGAATAACCAGGTGTTCGACGAAACGTTGGGAAAATAATTAAAAAAGGTACGCGATAAAATCCTGTATTATAAAAACTAATAATAGAGAATTAAGTGTTATCTGGTAGGTACTGAAAAAAGCTACGAGTTCAAAGAGCTATGGAGAGGGCTTTGCTCGGGGTTTCTCTACGGGATCGAATCAGAAATGAGGAGATACGTAGAAGAACTCGGGTCACCGACATAGCCAAACGGATTAGCACGTTGAAGTGGCAATGGGCAGGCCATATAGCGCGCAGAACAGATGGCCGATGGGGCCGCAAAGTTCTCGAATGGAGGCCATGGATCGGCAAGCGCAGCGTAGGACGTCCACCTACATGATGGGCAGACGACTTGGTGAGAACTGCTGGTCGACGGTGGATGCAGATGGCTTCCAACCGCAGTACTTGGAGATCAAATAGGGAGGCCTTTGTCCAGCAGTGGACGTCCTACGGCTGATATGATGATGATGATGACTGAAAAAAGACAAGAAAAACCCAAAATCCATTTTTTTTATAATTATCTCATCATCATGTAAGCCGTAGGACGTCCACTGTTAGACATAGGTCTCTCTCATCAATGTCCAAGAACCGACCGTGAGGGGGTGGTTGCCATACTCACTACGCTTATTAGACCAGCGCAGTACGGGATGTTGACACACGGAAATACGCTACTGCCCATCTTCCGGAGGTATCCCTTACCAGATTCTTACTGCATCCACGCGTAAGGAAGGAGGTGTAACATTCTACTGCCGGCTCCTCGCGGAGAATCCTCTATTTTTCTATCTCTTCAAAATAAGTTAAATTGACTCCATCTCAGTGACTCAGACAAACTGGTAATGTCTATTTATAGTCCTCCTCATCGATTTCGATGACGGCAACCTTTACTATCTGTAATGAGCTCTAATATGGCTGGCCAGACCAAACTTGGTTTTAAAAACTCTACAGCAGGAATGACAGTAGAGCTGACCAGCGTCATTGTAGGTGTATATGTAGGAGGGCTTTGGTCTATCTTTGCGTAGTTGGCGTTTGGTGTCTAGCTCGTGAAGGCGATTGTCTTCAAAGGCTTTTACTTTATTATAGATAGTGCTTCGCCAATATGACCGCTGTGAAGCAAGCTCCTCCCAACATTCCAGGTCAATATTACAAGCGTTAAGATGTCGCTTAAACACGTCCTTGTACCGCAGGTGCTGACCGCCGTGGTTTCGCTTACCGTCATCCATCTCCGAATAGAAAACTGCTTTATGTAACCGGCGGTCATCCATGCGCAGAACGTGTCCACACCATCTAAGTTGCCGTTGCATCAACAAAGCCTCTATACCGTACATTCTGGAGCGGCGCAGAACCTCAGAGTTGGGGATATAATCCTGCCACTTGATCTTTAAGATAATACGTTTTAAGATACATATACGACACCTAAGATGATACGTTTCAAGTTTTTTGATGTCTGGTCTGTAAAGGCACCATGTCTCAGCACCATATAAAAGGACAGGGATAATAAGTGCCCTATAGACATTAATTTTCGTAATGATATATTCGCTATAACAGTTTCATCAAGTAAGTTTTTTTGATTATATCCAGCTGTCCATCAACAAACTTCATTAGAGAGCTGTCTTCATAACAATGTCGTACGTAGTGATGAGAATGCACCAAATAATTATTATAGTGGGAACTGATCATTTATCATCTTCATGTTTGTTTCAGGTCGGCCGCGTCATTTATCATGATGCGGGTAATGAGAGCTCTTCGCATGACGAGCGTCTAACTTGAGTACCTATAATTTCAAGGACAAGAAGTATTTTTGTTGGAACTGGACATTTACTTGTATTTTAATTACTGGGGTGCCGGCAGTAGAATATTGCCCCTCCTCTCTTGCCGGTGGATGCAGTAAAAATCTTCCAAAGGATACCTCCGGAAGATAGGCAGCAGCGTCTTTCCGAGTAGGTATAAAAAACATCCTGTACTGCGCTTGCCTACCTGCCTGCCAAAATTGGCGAGTATGCCAACAGCCCCCTTATGATCTAGGGGATCCATGAGGGGGGAGGCCTAATTCCAGCTGTGGTCGTGGACAGCAGTCTTAAGGCTGATATGATGATGATATCTGTTGTTCATTTTTATTTTGTTTTCTTTTAGTTTTAGATAAGGAACATACCCATCTGACAAGGCATGAACAGCATCTAAAGTTCATGATGTTTCTAAGCTGAAATAACATGAATGATACAATATTTAACCGAGTATCACAATTTTTAACCGGGTATTTGACTGCCTATATGACTCAGTTGGTCCAATAGCCGAATGATACGCAGGAAGTAGCGGGTCAGATTTCCGCTTGTAATTCATCATCATTTCAGCCATACAACGTCCACTACTGAACACAGGCCTCCCTCATGGATTTCCATGAGCTAATTGCCATACTCACCACGCTTGCCAGGCGGGTTGGCGAGCGCAGTTCGAGATGTTGATACACAGAAGTCGCTGCTGCCCATCTTCCTGAGGTATCCCTTAGCAGGCTCTTACTGCATCCACGGGCATGAGAGGACATTCTACTGCTGCCACGCCAGTAATTGTTGTCATTGTTCTGTTGGCTTGTAATTGTTCAGCAGATATTTGTCCCGGATCTGGGTATTGTTCTATGTATGATAAGTTCTGTTTATTTAAATTTTAAGGAAGTACCATTATAGCACGCCAACCACACTCTAAACTACAAAAAACAACTAAAAAATGTATTTTAGTATTCTATCATTCATCATAGTACAAGCTTTGCTTAGTGTATGGGACTAGACGGTGATGTGTTTATTGTCCAGCATTGATTATTTATTATTTACCTTTATTTTTGCCCGTGGTTTCGACAGGGTTACACACGTCGTGGTCCCGGGAAGACTAATAAATATCTGAATTAGAAAACATAATTTTATGTTTCATCTGCATCCTATAAATGATAGAAAAGAAGTAAAGTGATATTACTAAAGAAATATTGGTTGCGTTACTAAATGTTAATAAATTACGTAATAAATTCGTGATCATCAAATTTGAAAGTCCTTAATCTATTGTCTATTAACTGCTTAAACTCGTCAAATCTTTAAACAAAAACGGTTTACAATATAGATATGTGTTTAACTTACTTCTAAAAAAGAAGGAGGTTCTTATGTCGTCTGTATTTTTTTAATCTTTGTTACTTAAGAACTCCGTACCTAGTTTAAGAATCTATTTGGAAAGTTCTTTTTTTAAGTCCGAATGGATACACTTTCAATTAGTTATATAAAGGTCAAGCATTTGCATTCAGGAAATATAATTTGGTGAAGTGGAACTAAAGAAGACCACAGATGATTCTCGAAACATTTAATATTACGAAATCCACAGGTGACGACATCGAAAAATGGCTAAGATAATTATATCCCTATCCAATCAATAATCATTGTTCTTACGTAGGTAACATGATCATCGTTGATTATCATAATGATAGTGTCTACTGGAGTCCCTCAAGGCAAAGATATTTGCCCTTAATAGCAAATGGAAATGCCTACTGCAGCGTGTCCGTCGGTGTCACAATACTTACATATTTGTTAAGGTCTCTTCTTCGCTTCTTTCCCTTGGGTGCTTTATTCAATTTAAATTGTGTTTTGTTTTTCTTTTATAAATTGAATATTCTAAAATAAATTAAGGAATACATTTATTTTTGACACACACACAACAAATATTATAAAACAAATCATAGGAAAATGCAGAAAGAATAAAATTAGGTGCACTATTGTGTAATTAACATATTTACATAACAACAAATGCTGCGTGGGATCAAAAAACGGACACTGCCTCAGTAGTACACCGCAATCACATAGCAAGCTATGAGGTTGCGGAGCTGATTTTCAGGCTATTCTATGTAGCTTTTTGCTATTTAATAAACACTTATTCACTCTGACTAGAGAAGGATTCTCCTTATTCGTACGAAGTATTTTACATAATTGTACACGTTGACGTTGCTATCAAATCATCAATAACCTGAAAAATCTTAGTACTTATGATTACTATGTAACGAATTGCGGGGGCACGTTCTAAGTTTCTCTATTAATTACTTAGTTCACGCTTTAACTGTGAGAACACTTAGTGCCTTTTTGCCTAGTTAAAGAATAAAATAATAATTTATTTGGTAAAAAATAACAAATTAAATGAGAAAATAAATAGAACGTACACATTAATTGGTCGCCATCTCAGCTTACGCTGCGTACAGACAAAGCTCGTACCCTGGTATTTTTATTGCGTAAAAAGTACCTGTCTAGACAGAAATCAAAAGGGTCATTTCGTTAATATTTCAAAAAAAGAACTCCTAAATCATTATAATTTTGCCTAATCCTCAGAGATTTTAGGATTACTAGATTTAAATGAATTGTGCAATCACAAATCTACTTAGGACAAATCGCGCCCGAAGCATTTCTTAGAAATGTTTCTATTATTAAGATTCAGTCCGGTCGACTTCACTGTCCCTTGATTAATTATGTCACTCGCAGTCTGCAATTGCTTTTATTTCTTGGGCCTAATTAACTTGTTAGGCTGTATTACGAAACAAATATAATTGTGTTTTATGCCACTGAATAATTAGGGTGTTTTATGACTTCGGTGCTACACGATTTATTAAAATAAAATCTAAATATTTTTTACGAGCGTTGTTTTTGTATTTTAACTTGATCGAACGCACCAATATGCTTTCTTAGAAACTTTTAATGGTACCACTTTTGTAAGGCTTTGTCAGCGGTTTCGGAATCAATCAAGATCTTATGATAATAGTCGAGCTTTTGAAAATATCATGAAAATTATATTCAATATAATGTCGGAAAACTCAAAGAGACTCAAATCATAGAAAATATTACATTAAAGTTTTTAAGTAATTTTAAATAACAAACTGTTTTTATCACAAGCTGTAATAACTACAAGTAATAAAGTTTGTAAGGAAGTGCTCATCTGGCAAAGTAGATACCTTCTTGTTTCCACCAACAAGTAGCGTTGCTTTGTTTCAGTTGAAGGGTATGATTGCCGGTTCCAGTCGGCTAAAATGACTGTAATTTGACAGATGCTAGACAGGGCTTTATAGGTCACGTTTTTGACCTGATATAATATTTTTTTATTTGCGGCTGCTTAGCTGGTGAATTTATTAATGTTTATAACTTATGTTTATCTCTACTGATATTGTAATAAAATATATCCAGCTCAAGACTTTGTTTATTTGATCTCAAGACTACATACTTGAATTGAACTGAAAAAATAATTTAGTGTTGGCAGTGAGTTGTAAATAGTTAGAGTAGCTATACCAAACAAAAAACGTGTCGCAACTTGATGACAGCGGGGGTGCCTGCGCGGGGCGCGCTCGCCCCCGCACACAAGTATTCGCTGCAGCGCTACACGATTAGAATGTCGTCTATCCATACCATCAATACATGCAGCGCTAGATCGCTAATAGAGAATAGTTTTCTCGCGACCAAAACGTCGTAAGCGCCGTGAATTTCGTGGCGCTTACACGTTTCGTTCAACATAGTGTAACAACATGTCGCTCTAATAGATTTTTTTCACCGCAGAAGGGACACTTCAGACAGCTATTAATGCAGTAATGTTAATGCAGTAGGTACCTATGAATATTATATTTCAAAACGTAAAAATATTTAAGTACATTAAATTAAAACGAACCGTTAAGCGTTTAAAGTCATTTTTTTTAAATAAATTGGTATTTTATCCAACAAGTACATAGGTAGGTAGGTAGGTACTTACACTAACTAGACCCCACACTTTATTTCACTCTGCCCCTCCTCTCATGCCCGTGGATGCAGTAAGAGCCTGCTAAGGGATACCTCCGAAAGATGGGCAGCAGCGTCTTTCCATATACCAACATCCCGTACTGCGCTCGCCAACCCGCCTGCCAAGCGTGGTGAGTATGGCAACTACCCCTCATGGAGACCCATGAGGGAGGCCTTTGTTCATTAGTGGACGTTTTTTGGCTGAAATGATGATGATTATCTAGCCCAAAACTAAGCAGAGCTCTTGTTATGGCTACTAGATAACTGATATAATAAATACAATACATAAATACCTATTTATTTATTATTATACGTAGAAAATGACCTGAACACCCAGAACAAATATCTGCAGCGATCACTAAACATTTGTCCCAAGGCGGGAATCGAACCCACCTCCTGCATCGCAGGCGAACCTTCGCCCACCACGCCACAGAGGTCGTCAATCTATTACATTAAGAATTTGTTCAGACAACAATATAGGTATAATACAGCTCCAGTTTATAAGTAATGACGATTGCAAAAGATACCTACAGTAGGTACCTAGAGTACCTACTGTTACTGATCAGACAGACGGCATAGGGCGAGTAATATGAGTTAAAAATAATTAGTTAAACCTTTGTCGCCAACCCTTAGTAGGTACCTACACATCCCATCTGTACGAATCACTTTTCATAATCTATGATTTTCAAACAAAATGTCAGTACAATAGAAAATAATGTACAAAAATTAATTTTAGTTGGTTTTAGTTGATATTCTGTTTACTTTCCGATGATAAGTCACGCCACTATCTTTTTTCTTCGCAGTTGATTGATTAATTACACGTTTTTAACACGCAAGACGGCATTTTTAATTTGGGTTTGTTCGCATGCGGTCGCGATGGGCGTCGACGAACGACTAAATGAGTTGTTGCCGGCCGGCAACAACTCATGGCGCATACTTGTTGTTCGCGGGTGTCAATTCTATACGCTAGTAATAATACTTCAATGAGTGTTGGAGAGTACTTTTATTAAAGAAGGAGGATATCTTAATTAAAAATAAAAACACAGACAAAGCCGCAGTCAGCAGCTAGTCTTTTATATATAAACATTTAAAAGGTAGTTAAAAAACTAAAAAAACGCTTTTATAGAACTAAAAAGTAAAAAGTAATTCATAATAAGGGCAGAAAATAAAAATGAACAAAACATATTATTATTGTAAAATAAGCGTGGAGTGCCTTGATATACGAAAAATATGACAAAAACGCGCCACGCTTTTAAGGGTTTCGTATTTAAACAAGAAACCCCTATAGTTTCGATTTGTCTGTCTGTCTGTCTGCCCGTATGTCCGTGCCGACGATCCTAATAAGGATAAGATTTGATGAATAGTTAACAATCAAAAGTTTTTATGACGTAAACAATTTTATGCCACATTAACACTACCAATAAATAAACCAATTTAAGGACACTGACTAATTAAGGTAAAATGAGACCTATTAATTACTCAAATTAAAAAACTATTTACTGAAGGCGTGTTGACCGAGTAGTATGTACCTCGACGTTCAATTCGAAGGTCGTGGGTTCAATACCGGTCATGTACTTATAGATTTTCTATTTTGTAAGCGTATGTGCGTATTTAGCATGGATACATGTACGGTCTTGTGCCCCTGGAGTGTATTGAATAAGCCGGAGGCTGCACTTTAGCGCCGGAGCTACCGCGATGCTAAATGTATCATCCCCATGAAAATAACTAAGAATTACCCCGACATTAGTTGATTAGGTTTGCGGTACTCGCAGACGTACAAAATGTCGGATTTCCATCGTGAGTTTGTACTGTTACTGTTATTGTTAACCTGTATCATCCCATTTTTGGGCAAAGGCCTTCCCCCCATTCCCTCCACTCTTCACGGTTTTTCGCCACTCTATGCCAGTCCTTCTTGGCAGCGTCCAGCTCGTCTCGCCATCGCCTGCGTGGTCTACCGCGACTCCGTCTCGCTGTCTCAGGGCTCCCCATAGTGGTTATTTTGGCCCACAGCGTATCAGGCATGCGGCAGAGGTGGCCGGCTCAGTCCCATTTAAGCTTTGCAGCTTTTTCCCCTTGATTTTGTTTTTGGAGCGCAGTGTGGTGTTGCGGATGCGGTCAGTTAATTTCACTCTAAGAATACCATCCATCGCCCGCTGGCAAACCTTGAGTTTGTAAACTGACGAAAATGTTTTTCTTGTGCAGTTTATCGTCAGTTAATAATCTGACTAGTTCGTTTGTAAGCTAACGATTTGTACAATCTTACGGTGACATATGCAAAAATACCTATAAAATGTATTTTTTTTGCATTTGGGTACTTATGACACATTTATTTTATTTAAGCATAAAAAGTCAGGCCTCTACATCTACTATAGATGATTTATACGTCAGCAACTGGTATTTATGCTGTTTACATTGTAAGATAATATTAAGACTTACCCAGCACCTATACCATCCTCTCAACGAAGTCAGCTATTAGTCAGAGGGAAGAACAGGTTAATGCATCTGAAGCTAACTAAGCCACGGGTTACCACACGATGTTTTCCTTCACCGCACATGTTATAGTTTGTGTTCAGTTCATAAAGTTGGCCGTGTGGTATGTACCCCCGACTTTCAATCCAAAGGTCGAGGGTTCGATACCGGCCGTATACCAATGGATTTTTCTTTCTCGAAAAATATATGTGCATATTTAACACGTTATATTTAAGCATATAAACTTATATGATATTTATACTATTTTTGTTTTTCTATAACTGGTTATATAAAGTACTAATCGCTCTCCGTGGTTTTAAATTCATAGTTTCACCGTTCCCGTGGGAATACTGTGATAAAATAGCCTGTGTTATGAGTAAACCCAGGGGATAATGTAGCTTTCTAATGGTGGGAAGAATTTTGAAATTCGTTCTAGTAGTTTTTGAGTCTATTCGTAACAAACATACAAATCTTTCCTCTTTATAACCCTACTATATTAGTATTAACGATAACAGAAAAGGCTTCAATCTCACAGAATGAACTTATCATCTCATTCATCTAAGAAGTCTACCTTCTTCAAAACTAGCACAAAGTCCTTAGCTCAAGTAGCAACATGAGCCTAGCATAAGGCTTTTCAAGGAAATGACGTCAAACGTGTCCTCCGTCACGAGTTATACAACTCTCGTCTTGATATCTACTTCTTTCAGTAATCTAAAGTCAGACTTTTTCTTGTGGTATCTAATGCAAGCCATTTTGATTCTAAGCAGTTACGATTTTTAGGTTTCAGTTATGATATTTAGGTACATTTTTGTCAGTTATTTTTTAGTTTTGTTTTATAATTTTTTTTTTAATTTTCCAACAAAAAACCGACGAGAATTGTTATCAACATTTTAGATTTTATCATTAAGTTCTAAAATAATGATAATAATTCTTAGATATGACAACAAAAATAAAAGACTTCGTGTTACAAAATCTAAAATGCTGCTGAAAATTCCGAACCGCTATGTATGCTTATTACACTTAAATCTATCCCTTGATTTATCATGAATCCCATTATCGGAACTGGGTTTAAAAACAAGAAATTATTAGGTGAAAAAAAACCCAAAGTTTATGTGTAGGGCATCACATTGAGGGACTCCGGTATACATTAATTTAATTCCATTGAATTTCATTCAGATGAACCTGA
This sequence comes from Pasiphila rectangulata, assembly GCA_963082625.1. Taxonomy (NCBI): domain Eukaryota; kingdom Metazoa; phylum Arthropoda; class Insecta; order Lepidoptera; family Geometridae; genus Pasiphila; species Pasiphila rectangulata. The sequence continues at coordinate 9,607,909 of OY720240.1, forward strand.
TGATGTGTTGGTAAGTATGCTGATAAGTGGATAGGGAAATATTATGCTATCTTTCGATGTCGTCTCCCGTGAATTTTGTAATATTAAAGAGTTAAAGAAACCACCTGTTTCATGGGAAACAGATATGGTAGGATGGCCTACCATATCCGTCTTCTTCATCAGTTCCACTTTACCAAATTATACTTATAATAAACTTACTTAATATACTTGAATAAAAATTCTTGACTTTTAGCTAAATATGCCTAAATCGCTACATGTTTCACTACAATATTTGAGGAGTTTCCTCGATTCCTCATGTATCCTATATCATGTATTATATATAAAAAAAAAAAAAAAAGGTTCTGACGGAAGATCAGCGTTGTCAACTTAGGCTGAGTCAGACGCCTTTTTGTAACTGTTTTTTCTTAGTTTAATTTGTTATTTTGTCTCTCCTGTTGTCTTTTATTTTTTATGTGTTTCGTTATGAGTGTTACAAATAAATGTTTTATCTATCTATCTATCTATCTATCATCAGAACTGAGTTCGAACTCAAATGAGTTGTCGAAAGTGGATCATAAACGAAGTATTTGCATGAAGGAAGGATAATAAAAAAAATTACAGACGACTTGAGAACCTCGTATTTTTTTTAAGTCGGTTAAAAATTAGTTGTGTAAAATAGTTTGGAAGTAAATTAAAACATAATAAGTAAATAGTTGCCGTGGGGTGCCGGTAGTAGAATATTACCCTACCTCTAATGCCCGTGGATGCAGAAAGCCTACTAAGGGATACCTCCAGAAGATAGGCAGCAGCATGGTTTGACGAGCTCTGTGGCGCAGCAGGTGAAGGTCCGCCTGCGACGCAAGGGGTTGCGGGTTCGATTCCCGCCTCGGGACAAATGTCTGTACGATCTGCAGATATTTGTTCAGGGTGTTCTGGGTGTTTTTCTATATATAATAAAAATATCTATCTATGTATCTTTCTATGGAGTATAATGTATTAAGTATATCAGTCATCTAGCACCCATAACACAAGCTCTGCTTAGCTTGTGTAACTACCCCTCATGAAGATCTATGAGAGATGCCTATGCTCAGTAGTGGTCGTTTTACGGCTGAAATGATGATGATTATGAAATGATAACGATTGAGGAATAAATAAATAGATGTTCTTCTACTAAGCCATGGTTTTTGAAGATAAATAGATCTGGAGATTAGGCTCTGTATCTTATAGGTTGTTTTATATAGTTCCGTACCCAAAGGGTAATAATGGGACCTAAATTACTAAGACTCCGCTTACCGTCCATCTGTCACCGGGCGGTATCTCATGAACCGTGATAGCTAGACAGTTGAAATTTTTACAGATGATGTATCTCTGTTGCTGCTATAGCAAAAAATAACTAAAATCGGAATAAAACAAATATTTAAGGTTTTTCGTGATTTTTTTATAATATAACGGCACTAGGAACGCTTGAAATATTCATAGAGTATTTAGTTGTATATTTGTTGTTCGTGCGCGAGTCCAATTCGAACTTGATTTTTTGTGCTTATTATTATGTTGCATCTCTATTTTGACTTAATGCTGGCCTTGGCTGTAATTTTTGAACATTGCGAAAAATATCAATCAATACATTCAGGTTTACGAGTCATCAATGGCCCCGCAGTCGCTTTAGGTCTGTTTGCTTATTACGTCATCACTGCATGACGTGATATGAACGAGGAATCTTATATTAAAAGCGCCGCACTCAGTTCATATGTCGGTAAGTTCTTATTTGAACCTCGTGTACTCCAAGTAGTGTAATTTTCGTGTCAAGACGTCTGGCGAAGGCACGCGATGCTATTCGCAAATCGGCTGAAATTCCAACCTGTAATGTTATTTTACGCAAAAATCTCTACCTCTACCCGGTTTCCCGTTTTAACGAAATCAAACTTAGATCCATCATCACATACATACACATTGCCACAATATTATTTGTTTCCAGCGTAGCAATTTGTACCTAAATATGTATGAGTACCTAAACCTAATTAAAATGTGATCGAGAAAATGATTTAATTTAAAAAACCGACTTTAAATGATAAAATCTTTGAATTGTTACTAAATACGCCATTTTTTTATAATTTGCATCTTTTTATCATGGACTCCATCAACAGAACTGGATGTATGAACAGTGAAAGAAAAAATCCAACCGCAACGTTAAATTTAGGGCATCAAACTATGCCTTGAAGGACTGGTTTCTCTTCTTCCATTACGATTATTTTATTCCTCATAAATTCTATAATCAAAATAAAGATATGAAAAATTGTATCAACTCTGAAACCTAACCAACCTTTTAAAAATTATTAAAATCCATTCATATTATCCATGGGGTGCCGGCAGTGGAATGTTAACCTTCCTCTCATGCCCGTGGATGCAGTAAGAGCCTGCTAAGGGATACCTCCGGAAGATGGGCAGCAGCATCTTTCCGTGTATCAACATCCCGTACTGCGCTCGCCAACCCGCCTGCCAAGCGTGGTGAGTATGGCAACTACCCCTCATGGAGATACATGAGGGAGGCCTGTTCAGTAGTGGACTTTTTACGGCTGGAATGATGATGATAATTCATAATTAGCGGAGTAATCGCGCACAAACATACAAAAAAACATGTAGTTGAATTGAGAACCTTCTTCTTTTGAAGTCAGTTTAAAATTAAGAAAATATTACACTTTTATGTTACTCTATGTCATGGAGTTACATAATATTATATATTAAAAGCCACAAAAAAGCCTTGTTGGCGTAGTGGTAATGCCGACTTTAAGTAAGTACAAAGAGCAAAGCTTCGACACCTGCGGAGCAATGCATTTTTCTTTCTTGAAATAATTATTTGCACGTGCTTTTACGGTAAAGGAAAACATCGTTAGAAAACCCGAACTTAGACAACTTCAGACTTTTTCAGACGTAACCTTTTCTCTGTCTAATAGTCGACTAAGCTAGATGTTTGGGTAGCCTAATCCTAAAATCGGTTTCCATGAATATATCTATGGACAGAGATAAGATAAGAGTACGTAACAGTACATACTCTTAGCGAAATACACTGGTTTAATATTCTATTCAGAAATAGAACTTCAGCAAATTATGTGCCAACTGTTTAGGAATTCACGAGTTTATGAACGGAATTATGGGTATAAAGTTAAAGGCCAGAATACTCGTAGCATCGTCCAAAATTTCTGTTAATTTAACATTAAAATAAAATAACGTAAGTAGCCTGGTAAATAACATTATGTAAATTCAGTCAGTGTCGTGTCGGCCCCACGCGCGGACGGGCATTCAATCCCATGATGATGATTTTCTTGAAAAATCGAAACGTGTCGGAATAATCTTCGACGTTACAATACTACGTGAGTAATTCCCGTTTTTACAAAATAATAGTATATCTCACATTAATTTTGAAAGTGAAACATTATGTAAAATTAAAGTTCTACAAAATAAGTGGAAAAATATTATTGTTGAATAGGCTACTTGACAATATTTTAATTTCAAGTTAATTAACATAACTCTATAGTAACGGGAAACCATTAAAATCGAAATGTAGCGTGACGTCACGCGCCGACGTGTTTCGGTAAAAAATTTTGAGACCCCCTTGCATGAAAATAATATTTTCAATATTTTGATTTATTTCATATTAATGAAAAAGCGATACATTTAAAATTTCAAGTCAAAAGCATCAGTATAATTCTCAAGATATCCATTTGTCACAGACAGACAGCAAAAGTGATACCTTAAGAGTTCCTTTTTACCATTTTTCAAAGTTTAAAAAAAAGTACCGGATCTGAAAACGCTACTACGGCAGACGCCATCTGGAAATTTTATGACTTATCGTTCAAACTTGAACTACCGGAAGCTGAATACGGTACTTTGGCAGACGCTAAGTTGCAAACACTTGGAAATTCTAATGATGCAACCAAGGAATTTTACCTGACGGAAGTGAAATAAGATAGCAGACGCTACGGTAGCTAGAAGTTTTTGTGACTTATCTCTCAAATATTACTGAAAAGGATCTGAATACCGCACTTTGGCAGAAGCTGCGGTAGCTGGATTTTTTTCACTGGATATTTTTACGACTAATATCGCAAAATGATCTGTGAGAAGCCGAATAAGTTTTAGTGAATTAGCTAGAAATATGTATGACTGTAATCTCGAACTTTAACTAAGAGGGTCAGTACCATGGCAGACGCTGCGGTAGCAGGAAATTTTTAGACTCATATCTCAAATTTACTAAACGGTAACCGAATACGGTATAATATATAGAGGTATTGTCATAAATTTTTTTATGAGTAATCTCGCAAATCGACCTGTCGGAAACTGAATTATGGTACCTTGGTAGAAGCTGGGATATCCAGATTGTTTTATTCAGATCCCTTTATTATTTAGGGTTCCGTACCTAAAAAGGAAAAAACGGAACCCTTTAGGATCACTTTATTGTCCGTCTGTCTGTCAAGACCCTTTATCTCGAGAACGTGTAGAGGTATCGAGTTGAAAATAAGAACTTGTGTTATGGGTACCAGATGGTTTATTATCATCATCATCTCAGTAATAGTTGAACAATCGTGTACCAATATGGAGTACACGTTGACGTCAACGTTAAGCAACGGGGATCATGCGCAACCTCCTGCGTCTGAGCAACTACCGTGCCACGGAGTTCGTTAACATGTATTAAGCAACAATGGCCATAGATAAAAAAATAAACTTCATAATTATTCAAAACTAATAAAAACTTATTTCGTAAGTTCCATCAAAAGCATCTGGAGTCTGGTTATAATGGTCAAAAGTTTCATCGAAATGGCCCTCTTATGAGTTTGCTGATAACCAAAGTTCAAAACAACGTCAAAGTAACCTCTAAAAGTGGTAGTATAAGCTGCTGAGCCCCTCGTTTTATTATAAATGTGTATAAGTGTATTTTGTTGGGTAACAATTTTAGTCTCAAATCCACATAAAATATCTAGATTAGTACAGACTAGCCAAATATTTGATCGACGTCAGGAAACGATATTGCTATCTCCAACGCAACGTTACCAAGTCTCCTAGTAAACTTTGGACATCGTGAAATGTTTTGATACTTTTTCTACGGGTACTTTACCAGATAGGCAGGGAGAATACGTATATTGCAACAAGCATAAATCGAGCGATCATCGCTTTCAAATGTCAATTTCTTCCTGTTCTCTAAAACAAAATTGACGTTTGACAACAAAGATCGCTTGCTGCAGACCTGTCGCGAAATACGTAATCAGGCTGCCGTTAAACTATATGCTAATCTCCTAATTAAAATAACAAAAATTAGAAGAAGAACTAACAAAAAATATAGCTCTCGATCGTTCTTTTGATCCAATATCTCGGCAGTTGTATTTTCACTAAGAAACCAGTCCACAAAAAGTTTCGGCTGACACAGAATCCAAACGAATGTCGCCCGAGAGTCGTTTGAATAAAGTTTCCCTCACTGATTTATGTGAAAACTTTTAACAGTGCCCGGGAATGTGTGGCCATGTATTGTGTACTTATCTCGGTTTATTCTCTAGTTCTGCCATTGCTAGAATCCCAGGTGGTCTGTTGTCGTCGGTATGTATTGTAAATAATGTGGCCAGGTTTTGGAAGCAAAGATGGAAGGCGTCTTTTATTTGGATAACAATTGCCGTTGCCGGATTTTTAAAGCCTTTTCATTTCAATTGTTACGGAAAGACCATTGCCCTACCTTGCAGTACGTAGAAATTCAATCAACTTGATCAGTTTTCGGTAAACAGCTTTCCAGCGGTTTTTATGATCTGATAATGTACCTACAGTGTATGTTGTTGTAGATGTCTCTAGTAAAATTTTGGGAATTTACATGTATTCATTAAGTATGAGTAAATATGCGTGGTGAGTATTGCAATATGATGAGTGAGGCATTGTCCAGCAGTAGACGTGGAGTTCTACGGCTGAGATGATGATGATATTTTTTCAATGAATAACAGAATATATTTTTATCTCTGACCAATAAAGGTCAGTTTTGTGTTGGTTGGAAGTTTACTCATTCGTATAACCCCTTGCGTTTGATCTCACAAAGATACTCCTTTAAAATAAGAGTCCTAAATAAAGGTACACAAATAAGACCATTGGTTTCCGTACTCTTTTAGAAGGTGTATGGTTCTTAAACACATTTGATTTATCTATTTTATTACATTAAACGATTTATCTATTTATCTATTGCTTTGGGCTATCGCTTTATTATAGCTAATAGCAATTACTAACTAGATCTACTAGATAGCCACTTATACGTAGATGCGCAGCGTTATATTAGTATTGATCAAAACATTAAAGTTTTATAATTAGAACGTTATAATACAAAAACAGGGGTAGAATCAGTATACCTGGGACCACGGCTGTTGAAACACAGTCGAACCGTCGGTAATAATCCAAGCGTGGTGAGTGTTGTAACAACCCTCTCATGATCTTGGAGATTCATGATGGAGGCCTATGTCCAGTAGTGGACGAATACAGCAGACTTACGATTTAGATGGATGTATTAAAAAAAAAATATTCCATCAACTATTAAGAAATTTTAATAATACGTCATCATTCCAGCCGTAAAAAGTCCACTACTGAACAGGCCTCCCTCATGGATCTCCATGAGGGGTAGTTGCCATACTCACCACGCTTGGCAGGCGGGTTGGCGAGTGCAGTACGGGATGTTGATACACGGAAAGACGCTGCTGCCCATCTTCCGGAGATATCTTTTAGCAGGGTCTTACTGCATCCACGGGCATGAGAGGAGGGGTAACATTCTACTGCCGGCACCCCACGGCTCATTTAATAATACGTATTATTTTTTAATTTTAAGAAATTAAGAAAAACGTACGAATTTCTTGTTTGCATGGGCAAACCAAACAAACAATCAAACCCTCCCGTTTTGGGTCAGTACACATATTATACACACCCTGTAAATGTAACCAATGCAATATTTTGCATAGGTTTGGATTAACCCGTGATGTGTAAAGTTTTGTCGCCAGAACATTTTGATTAAGGCCATAAATCGAGCTAAGGGCTATCAGGCGTAACATTAAGCGGTGACAAGGAGCAGGGTTCCGTCGTAAATTTTGCCCCTGTCTCGGTCTTAGTGGCCGTGGGCTAATTATCTTGCAACAAAATAAAGTATGATACTGTTTTATTTGTGCCATTTGGCAGAATAGACTAGATGACTATATTTTAATTGTTAGAACGTCATGATGATAAGCAAATTCCATTGGACACATATTTTTATTAACCCCCGTAAAAAGGTGTTTTAAGTTTCCCTTCGCGATGTTTGAGTTCTGTGTTTCTATGTGTGGCACCGTAACTCTTTCACGAGTGGACCGATTTGAGCGTAATTTTATTTTATTTCGTTTCGTTTCGTTTCATTTTGTCTCGTCTCGTCTCGTCTCTTCTCGTTTCGTTCCGTTTCTTTTCGTCTGGTTTCGTTTCGCTTCGCTTCGCTTCACTTCGTTTCGTTTCGTCTCGTCTCGTCTCGTTTCGTCTCGTTTCGTCTCGTTTCGTCTCGTTTCGTCTCGTTTCGTCTCGTTTCGTCTCGTCTCGTCTCGCTTCGCTTCGTTTCGTTTCGTTTCGTTTCATTTCGTTTCATCTCGTCTCGTTTCGTTTCGTTTCGTCTCGTCTCGTCTCTTCTCGTCTCGTCTCGTCTCGTCTCGCTTCGTTTCGTTTCGTTTCATTTAATTTCATTTAATTTCGTTCGTTTTACTAAATGCATGAACAGAATCGACACCACATTTTGGTGTCCCTTCTGTTCCCCAGTAGAAAGGGGTCGCCAGTAGAATTGTGCTCCACCTTTCTTGCCCGTAGATGCAGTAAAAATCTGCTAATTCCTGAGGTAAATTAATAAACCGTACTGCACTCGCCAACCCGCCTGAAAAGCGTGGCGAGTACTATGGCAAAAACCCCCTCATGATCTTTGAGCCTTTCTCCAGCAGTGAACGTTCTACTGCTGATTAGGATAAGGTGTTCTCAAATATCATATATTTACAAGAATATACGCCAAAGGTGCACAGATCATCAGAACTAACATCACTCGATTTCTCGCCTACTGGAAAATTTCAGTCCGAAAAACATTTCAACCTCACAGTAGTTCATTAGCGTGCATTCACAGGCTGACAGCAAAACCAAATACCATGGTATGCCGTAGCGAGCTTACATTTTGACCTAAATGTTCAAAAGCTCGTATATTTTAGAGATGGGTAATTTTAATTGGCAAAATGATGTGACAAATTTTTACCCTGGAATGTAATAACGCTGGAAATGCTATGTGAATTACCTACTTGAATAAAAGCTACGCCGTTTTATTGTGTTCAGATATTTAACATGCGATAAGTCGCGAGGATTGGAAGGACGAAAAAGAGGCTTTTGACCAGCAGTGGGACAGTAACAGCAGAAAATAAAAATACATATCCTTAAATATTATACAACAGTAAGTCTGTCTGCTCGCGCTAAACTCGAAAACAACTGAGCGGATCTGTATGCGGTTTTCATTAATAGGTAATTCAGGAGGAATATTTGAAGTTAAAATTTATAAAGATGCAAAGTGAAAGTTCGCTGAACAATGATGATGATAGTTGAACATCTCGGAAATGTATTGCCAACTGGGAGTTGTTTTGGCGTACGCCGCCAAAACCATTTAAGTTAAGTGCAAGTGATATATTGAAGAATTGTTCCTCTTCAAAAGGTCTACAAAAAAGTAAGCGACAACATGTGACATAATATGCTGTCGCTGACTTTTTTGTAGACCTTCTTCTATGGTTAACTGATTGTATTTCTTTTATGGTTAACTCATAGTAATGAACAACGAATAACTCAAAGTCCACAAGTTTTTATTTAATAGAGCAAAAGCTACATAGAATGTTATTCAATTATCAAACGAAGAACACGACATATTTAAAATAAATAAATCAATTATTTAAAGTTATTTGCGTCAGAAAACTTTTTAACATTGTTTTTTTATTTTTCTACTCTTATTATTTAACCTACCTAAATGGCTGAACTGATTTTGATAAACACTAACAGAAAACCTGTTTTTCAATGAAAATAAATAAGGTCACGTGCGTATCGGGCTACGCGCTGTGTAGCGTTCCGTAATTACGTGGTATACCTTGTTAGAAGTTAGTGTATTTTATTTTAGAAAGGGGGCCGCTCGGAAGATTGTTCCAACTTCAATATTGCACAGACCCCTTAATCAAAAATTTTTATTTGAAACCCCGAAATAGTTTTAAAATACATATTCAACGATACTTCACACGATGGAAAAATCAAGAAGAAAAGTAAATTCCCATCTTACGTTTAATAAAGGTAATGTTTTCAGCATTTTTCGTACCCTTATTTTGGCGTCATTGTTTTATACATATGTCCGTGCAAAATTACAGTTTTTGGAACTTACAGTCTCACGTAAAGCCGCAGACAGACGAACAGATAGAATGACAAAGCGAAACTTTAAGGGTTCGTTGATGAACTACGGAATCCTAAAAACCGCATCCAAATTAGTTTTCCCGCGTTTAAGAGCTACGGGCCGTGGGGTGCCGGCAGAAGAATGTTACCCCTCCTCACATGCTCGTGGATGCAGTAAGAGCCTGCTAAGAGATACCTCCGGAAGATGGGCAGCAGCGTCTCTCCGTGTATCAACATCTCATACTGCGCTCGCCAACCCGCCTGCCAAGCGTGGTGAGTATGGTAACAACCCCTCATGGAGATCTATGAGGAAGGCTTGAGTTCAGTAGTGGATGTTTTACGGCTGACATGATGAAGAGCTACGACACAGATTACAGAACCTACGGTACCACAAGCAGACACACACATACACACATGTCAAACCTATAACACTCCTCTTTTTTGCGTCGGGTGCTAAAAAAGTTTTAGTTTAACTTTGTTTTTTTTTCTAAAAATTATCCCTAGATTCAGTTAGTAGAGGATATTTACAATGTACCCACTGGTAAATCCACAAACTTTCTATTTGCCTAAATAATTACATTCAGTAGACCCTTCCTGATTGGATCACGTATCGGAAGGATCAGTTCGGATCTCTAAATAAACAGAAACTTTCTTTTACACGTATTGTTGTTGGATTTCGATAAATTGAGGATCCAAATCACGGTTTAAATATGTCGTTCGGATTTTTTGCTCATACTTTCCGTAGGGTGCCAGAATGTCGCCACTCCTCTCTTGACGCAGTAAGAATCTGCTTTGAGATAGCTCCGGAATCCGGCTCCAGTAGCGACTTTCCATGTATCAACATCATTATAATTTATTCATAATGCAAAAAAAAATATCCATTTAGGTATTTAGAAAAACATATTGTCTGCGAAATAAATTAAAACAAAACAATTTAATTTGTATTCAAGACCTTTACTTGTGTTTGCCTACTTGTAAGATTGATCAATTGAACAGTAAAAGTTTATATATATTGCGCTAGCCAACCCGCATGCTAAGCGTGACTAGTATGGCAACTACCCCTTCACGATCAGTAATTAGAGATCTGTGGACCTCCCACGGCTCAGATGATGATGATTTGCCCAGCGGTACGATAAGGAGATTATTTTTAAATATGCTTGTATGCATACAAACGCTACAGTACCTGGGGTATTGTTAGATGTTTTAGGATTGTCTAGCACATATACCATCCACTCTGCTGTATCGCGTATGTTCCTAGTAAAGAACTTCAAAGAATATGATAAAAATTGTTACACTATTTTGAATTATATAACATGTAAAAGACTTCTAAGAGACTGGCCACTTTAGTCGGATGCAACTAGATAGGTAAGGCAATATCATTAGCATCTAGGGTTCCAGACGTCGGAATGCGGCGTCGAGGTCTTCCAAGACATTCCTGGCGGATCGATCTCGTCACCTTCAGAATACACCAAGGATGGTGGGGTATAGCGACAGATGGAGATAAATAAATAAATAATAATAAATAAATAATGCTGGACAATTCACACAGCATCACCTAGCCCCAAGCTAAGCAGAGCTTGTGTTATGAGTACTAGATGACTGATATACTTAATACAATATACTACATAGATAGATATTTTTTATTATATATAGAAAACATCCAGAACACCCTGAACAAATATCTGCAGGTCATACAGACATTTGTTCCGAGGCGGGATTCGAACCCGCAACCTCTTGCGTAGCAGGCGGACCTTCGCCCGCTGCGCCACAGAGGTCGTCATATAATCAGATAGTTTATAGAGATTGTTGGAAGAGTTTTGGGGGGCATTTGTCCATTTAGCATGAGTAAAATTTACTAAAAAAGATTGAGGTTTACTGCGTTTTACTAGAAAAAAACATAAAGTCGAATTGATAGCCTTTTCTTTGAAGTCAAATTCAAGTTCCGTGCCGTGGGGTGCCGGCAGTAGAATGTTACCCCTCCTCTCCTACCCGTGGATGCAGTAAGAGCCTGCTAAGGGACACCTCCGGAAGATGGGCAGCAGCGTCTTTCCGTATATCAACATCCCGTACGGCGCTCAACAACCCGCCTGTCAAGCGTGGTGAGTATGGCAACTACCCCTCATGGAGTAGTTCATTCAGTAGTTGACGTTTTACGACTGAAATGATGATGATGATGAAATTCAAGTTCATCTGAAGCTGAAAACTACCATGAAAAATCTGAAATCGCGCTTCTAGTACAAAGTAAGGCTTGGTACTTAAAGTCTTATATTTACTGACCCCAGATCCTTGGCCTCTGGGCGTATAAATAAATGAAAGAACAAAGTGCGTGTGCGTTCTTTGAAGTTCTTTTCATGTACTTCCATTGTAGGTATATAGCCTTTTACCTTAGTAATGAAGTAAAAGTCAAGACAATTTAGGATAAAGTCTGTAGAAGGCGGAAATTGTTGATAGACACCATCCTATTAACAGTGACACATTCATTTCAGCCATGAAAAACGTCTACTAATGAACAAAGACCTCCCTGATAGGTCTCCATGTGGGGTAGACGCCATACTCACCACGCTTGGCAGGCGGGTTGGCGAGCGCAGTACGGGATGTTGATAAACGGAAATATCCTGTCCTATCTGAGCTTCCACAGCTGCAATACATTTTGTACACCCCTGGTTTTTCTAATGGAAAGTTATCTGGAGGCGAACGCAGGTACTGCTGCAGCTTTTTGAGCGGTGTGAAGTTTGTCTTTATAAACGAGACAAGATTTTGGCAATTTTATCAACCGTGTGTGTGGTTTTCTCTAGACACATCACGTCCAAAAACGCCAATGACGATCCATTTCCATCTCGTACGTAAACCAGATCTTATTGTATACTCCATTCAAGTGTGCCAATAGAAGTTCAATTTGCGGTACCTTTCCTTACAAAATACAGAAGACAGCGTCAACATACATACCTCTTCCGTAACCTTACTTCTAGAAGGTAAGAAGAGATGGCCACCTTCTCGAATATGGCTTCGTTTTTCTGCGACAAGCGAGAAATAAATGAATGCCATTCTGACCCACACCAAATATTGACGAATTGTATCGACAAGTTCCGTTTCCGTATCTAATGCAGCTGTCACTGATAGTTACTCAAGCAATCTGAATACATTTTCATTCATATTTGATGGTGGGGGTCAAGGTATAAGCGGCAGTGATTTTTGAGTCCAAAACTCATTAAGAGAAAGTTGGAGTAGACAATTATTTAATTTTAAACAACAAAAAACTAACTTCAATGATTATTATGCACATAATTTTTTTCACGAAAGAAAAACATATTCTTGTGGCCATTATCAAACCTTCGGATAGGTAAATAACGAAGATACCTAGGCAGGTTTCCAATCAAAGAATGAAGAATCTAACAATACGTTATTCAGTGCGGCCGCAGGAAACTTATTGACGCGTCACAAATTACAAAATAAAACAACTAAAATTAATAGAATAAAGCAAATAATTGAATCTGTCCACTTCAGATGACACGCGAGTTAGGAAAAGAAGCGAACAGTAGAACCTAACTTGGTCGTTATAGTCATCATTGAACAATTTTATTTCGTCTTATGTTACGTTTGACGGAGTTGGAACATGATTCCGAAATGGTGATGATAGTACGCTCTCTCACGTCCACACAACGTGAACTGATTGTATGTGAAATGTAAAAACTATAGGGCGCATAACTGAGATGAATGCGCAATCATCAGTGCTTCTACACAGCACTATATTCCTTCGATATATGCTTTTATTAGCTTCTCTTGTATTTTTGTACTACCCCTTTTTCCTAAGTTTTTATGGCAACCCCCTTTGTCTGCGTTTCAAGACCGTTAATTAAACATCATCATCATCATTACAGCCGTAGGACTTATTCCCACGTCCACTGCTGGACATAGGGCTCCCATTTTCCGGAGCAGAGTAGACCCTTAGCAGATATTAACTACATCCACGGGCAAGAGATGAGAGGCAATATTCTAATGCCGGCACCTCACGGCATTTAAACATTTTCATTCCAATAATTATTTATTTTTGCGTTGCTTAAAGGAAAGTTTTCTTTTAGTTTAAGACGCTTATTCACCTTACTTGTGTCGCACCTACTTGGTAGTTATTTACAATTCTGTTCTGTGAGCATGCTCATCACATAACTAAGTCATAATACAGTCAGAAACTTCAAAGGAGGGTGCCTGTTACAAAGGAAACTGTATTTTTGAGCGTTGTTGTTTTACAATAGAAATGATGGAGCGCATCCGAGCGTCCAACGGATGGAATTCGTATTACCGAACCGCGTGTCTGCAGCATGCCAAGTTAGCTGTGGGCAAAGGTCGCCACTGGTACCCAGACCCGGTAAGGGTCAGCGCAGACAGAACGGAGCGCAACGGAGAGGATTTTATTGACGCACTTGAAAATAAACTTTAAAAGTATTAAAATAAAGTGCAAAACGCCGCGCGTGGATTCCCGCGTATCTTCGAGGACGCGCGAGCATTTTTTGTCAAGTTCAAGCATTTATGCACTTTATTGCAATAATTTTAAAGTTTATTTTCAAGTGCGTTAATAAAATCCTCTCCGCTGCGCTCCTTTCTGTCTGCGCTGAGCCTAAGAAGGCGACCGACCGAGACGTAGATGCGCGTAGATAGAAGGATGAGCTTGATGATTTTCTGGTATCTGCGTACCTCAGAGGCCAATTCTAGTAAATCGTGATTTTGCGTGTTACTACTACGTCTCATCTCATTTCTCAGTGTCTACTACGAACTTGTCACATCAATCTAACAGTACTGTCAGTCTATCATCTCAATAGCCGGTCTTTGCTAGTCGATGTATCACGATCGGTTTACAATTAGTAATTTGTCTATCGTGAGATTATGTTATCATCATTCATTTTAGCCGTTTAACGTCCACTACTGAACAAAGGCCTCATGGATCTCCATGACGGGTAGTTGCCATACTCACCACGCTTAGCAGGCGGGTTGGCGAGCGCAATATGGGATGTTGATACACGGAAAGACGCTGCTTCCTATTTTCTAGAGTTATCTCTTAGCAGGCTCTTACTGAATCCACGGGCATGAAGGAGACTTAACATTATTCTGCCGGCACCCCACGGCGCTAAATATGTGAAAACATAAAATTCTTTTCAATAAAGATTTTAGGAGTGTAAAATTTATCGATTTTAAACGTTTATCACTTGGATGACGATGCAAGAGAATTGACCGGACTCTCTGGATGAGAGTCCGGTCGGGACGTCCGAAGAAAATGGTGAAAGTCCGACGACGATGGCGGGACGAGCTCGAGGATTTTCTGGTGGACATGACCTACATAGCTTAGGATTGAGATGTCGGGAGGAAATGGTAAAAAGCCATTGCCCAGCTGTGGGACAGTAATGCAGTAGCTAATAATAAATAAAAAGAACAATCCTAAAATTGCCGTGGGGTGCCGGATGCACAATGTTGCCCATGGATGCTATAAGAATCTGCCAAGGGTTACCTCCGGAAGATGTGCAACAGCGTCATTTCTTTAACTTAATCTATACAAATCTTGAATTGCTTTGGAAACCCCCTTTTAAGTATAGATATACTTGTGTTAGTAGGTAATAGCTCTTGCCTAATGGAAAATCACTTATAGACTAAGAAGATTTCAATAACAAAATATGTATCCTTCTATTTTACAAAAAACTTAAAATCTTATCTATGTTGCAAATGATGATATAATGTGTGTGTTGTATGTGTAGGTGGGGTTATTTATACGCATTATCACGAAACTATGTCCAGTAGGTTTTCCGTGTCCTGATACGTAAGGGTCAGAAGCCAATCTGTTAGTAGCTTCTTAGAAGCATGTTTTGTTAGTGGGTAAATATTAAATATCTTATTAATTTTATTACACAAATGATTCGATTGTTTGACGTATTGTCGCTTTGCAAATTTTGAGCGAGCCACTTCTTTATCCATTATCCTATCCTTTCTTC
Source organism: Pasiphila rectangulata (assembly GCA_963082625.1). Lineage (NCBI taxonomy): Eukaryota > Metazoa > Arthropoda > Insecta > Lepidoptera > Geometridae > Pasiphila > Pasiphila rectangulata. The sequence goes on from OY720240.1 coordinate 9,623,289, forward strand.
TTTTAGTAAGTTTTGTGGGATCATATGTTAATGTTTTATGTAGTTTTAGTACAGCATGTAAAATGTAGAGCTTTCTCACAGTCAAAATATTAGAATTTAAATTATAGCTTCTCCGTTGGATACCGATAAGGTCTAAAGAACATTACTTTTAAAAGGGACCTTTGAGCTCTTTCTAATTGCAGGAATTTAGTTTTTGTAGTAAATGCAAAGGCCTTACTTTATTTGTTTGTGGTTCCGGTACATTTTGCGCAGAAATTCGGCCTATTTCCCTAAACCATAATTTAATTCATTTACCGTAGCAACTTCCATATCCTGAATTTGCATGTATTTCCTTGTCGTTTTCCTGCAAACTAGAGTGGCAAATTTAATATTATATTTGCGAAACACATTTTCCTAAGACCTATTCGAGGTTGTCACGAAAGAGGAAATTACTGAATAAATTCGATTGACTCCGGCACTCACTCCGCGACCTATCGTCTGATCGACGACTCGCGTGACACAGCTCTTAAAATAAAATAACACGTGTTTTTTTAACAGAAATGCTATGCGCCCTCTTGCTCGTTCACCCCGAGGCACCACGCATAGAACAAATTTGGCTTCGACTAACCGCAAATGGCCTCAAGATAGCAATAGGTACTGCCTATCGTCCGCCATGGCAGAATGTGGACATATTTTTAGAAGCACTTACAGACACGGTAACAACATTATCTAAATTTAATCATAAAATAATAGCCGGAGATTTTATTCTTTATTGCACACAAAACAAAAATAGCTTAAAAATACTTAGTAATGATCATGTACAAAGGCGACCTTAACCCTAAAAAGAGTTCTCCTACAAGCAAACCTTTGAGGCTAGATAGAGGTGATTATAGGTGTAGGGGTTGTGTACACACGAAATAAGATAACTTACATTATGATACTTAAACTAATAATACAATCTACTTAAATAATATAAATAATAATAACCATATATAAATATTATACATTATATATTTTATATATACATTATATTACAATATTGCTGTCAAATGTCAATTTCTGTATTAGAGTACAGCAAGGAATTGACATTTGACAGCAATATTGCTGTCAATTGCCTGTTGCAAAACCTGTCGCGAGATACGTAATCACCCTGCGGGACGCTGGTGCCTGGGACAAGGGAAACCAAGCCAATGAACTCCAAAATATTAAACGGGTGATTATTATCACATTTACTTATAAAACTTGGTCACCGAAGTTAAATCGGAATCCATTAAAATACAATCGTTTCAGTATATCTCGATGCTCCCATCAAATTACTTTGAATTCTTGACTATCCATTATGAGAAGAGAGTTCTCAGAAAAAACGTCACGAAGGTGGCGCGGCTAATATATCAAGTGTTCGTGCCCACGCTACGCGAACAGTGTAATGTCCTAAACCAGCAAGGCTATCTTTAAATTTTTTTCCCCTAAGATATAAAATATGTAAATAAAACCGGACAAGTGCGAGCTGAACTCACCTACCGAGGGTTCCGGTAGGTATGTAAGAACATAATAATTATTATAGGTAAATTAATTCGGTCACCTATTCAATTTATGACCGCGCGTGGGGTTGGATAACCTCGATGATTGATTTCGTACTTTTTGACGGACGATTTTTTTATGATTGTATAGTTTTTGGATTTTCCTCTGTATCTACCAGTACAGGACGACATATGTACCTTGCCCAATTTCATTGTTCTAGGTCCACGGGTATTTTGATTTTTGATTCCTTTAAGAATGTCGAAATATGCGTTTTTGCGGCATAAACTGTTTTTCAGGTTAACTAAGAATATAGGTTTTCTCACATTATTTTATGGTTTTAATTTTCACTCGATACCTCTACACGTTCTCGAGATAAAGGGTCTTGACAGACCGATAGACGGACAGACAAACAGATAGACAAACAGACAGACAGACGGACACAAAAGTGATCATAGGAAGCAAAAAAAAACACGGTTTGAGGTGCGGAACCTTAAAAAATGCAAGTAAACAGATACATAGTTCCTTGTTTCTTTGACGACCTCTGTGGCGCAGCGGGCAAAGGTCCACCTGCGACGCAAGAGGTTGCGGGCTCGATTCCCGCCTCGGGACAAATGTCTGTACGATCTGCAGATATTTGTTCAGGGTGTTCTGGATGTTTTTTCTATATATAATAAAAATATATTTTTATGTAGTTTATTGTATTAAGTATATCAGTCATCTAGTACCCATAACACAAGCTCTGCTTAGCTTGGAACTAGATGATGCAGTGTGAATAGTCCAACATTATTATATTTTTTTTTTGTTAATATGTTCTTTTTTTGGTAATAAGTTCTGAAGCATAAAAAATAATACTATAAGAATTAACAAACAAACGTTACATCACTATTAAGTGGTCCTCGCAGGACCACTGATGGCCACTATAGGCCAAACCTGTATTGCAAAGACCAATACATAAACTTCACTCACATAAACTTGTACAACAGTTTGTCCCGGTGTAACAAAACCCTTATTAATTAATTATTTTCTTCCTTCAAGACCACCGTGACTAGGTTCGTCAAATAGGTAACGGGCTCAGCCGGCGCGGGTTCGATCCCTGCTGGGGGACATAATGTTCACTAAGTTAAGTAAACTTACAAAAAAAGTGTAAAATATTAAATTTTTCATAGTAAATGTTTTGCTAAGTTTGGGACTCGATGGTACTTTGTGTCCAGCGTAATTAATTAAAATCCAAAATTATTAATAACCGTTCTCTTCGTTACGTAGTTGTTAGAAGCTGGTGTGTGTTTTACATTTATCTAAACATGTTAAAAGGTATTAATTAGGTTTTCGTATTTAAACCTTAAGGAACCCCGTCGTTCCATATCGTGCGTCGAAGGTTAATGGACTCAAGAGCTCCCTTCTAAAATCTAAATTGCTACGCCCTACAAATAAAGAAAACTTAAATATTTCGAAAACGAAACTCAATCTAAAAATTATCTGTGCAACCCTGCAATCATTTCAATAGAGGCTTTAAACCATTGCAGGCTTGTCAATGTTTGGTTATATATTATGTATGCTCATATTAAACAATACTCCACACGATGGGATATTCAAGAAAAAAAACATCTCCATCTTACCTTTAAGGGAGGTACCTCCCTTAAAGGTAAGATGGAGATACCATATATGTACCCATATTCAATATTTTTCACAATTTTGACCGTTATCTCGGCGTGATTATTTTATATTATTATTATTATTACTAGCCATTTTCGTCCCACTGCAGGGCAAAGGCCTCCCTATCCCCCTTCCATTTATCTGATTATTTTATACATATGTCCTTGAAAAATAATAACTTGCTAGGACTATAGTAAAGCCGCAGACCAATGGACAGACACACAAAGCGAAACTTTATAGTTTCGCTACAAGGAACCCTTATGGGTTCCTCGTTGGAACCCTAAAAACGTGCACAAACTACACACTTTTATCATTATTACATTTTATTGCGGTACTGGTTAAAATATACAGTGCGTCGCTTTCTTGTGACTGATGTCTCCCACTCATTTATAAATTGACCTTACTTTAGCTTGACGGAAGCCAAAGCTCAAACCCGTAGGGGATTTTATAGTTCACGCTTACCTATAATATCGGGATACGCGTTCCAAATGTTATGAAAATCGACCACGTCATGGAATGAATATTGTTTGGCTTTGGGCTTGTCTCGTCATTTGTTCGTATAAAACACAAATATTAAATCGTTAGACCGCTTTTTTCCACACGAAATGAGTAAGCTCACTCATTTGGAATCAGTGTACCTCTTAACACAGTGTTAGCTGGACGTGGCGTTTTGCAGTATGATTTTATAATAAATGGTTATAATAATTATAGTTTTATTGATTGGCAAAACCAGTGAGCGTGCGTTAACATTATTGTTAACACATATATAAAGACAATTCCACTTTTTATTCAGGGCACAAGGCACATCCAACTATTTTAATATTTGATAAAATATATTTTGATGATTTATACAGCGTCAGCTACTGGTGTTCATGCTGTGGCACCGCCGTGTCTGGAATTATGTTGGCTTGTCCAAGACTATAAAATCCTCTTAGTTACCACCCGCTAAGCAGCTTAGTAATCTATTGCAGAATCTAAGCTTAGTCAGCATATTTGAGAAAATAACATGTAAATATTATTAAAATATGGGATTATCGTGTATTTATCGCGTAATTACCTTTATTTTATTCCCGACGTTTCGACCGTTACTGACAAAATTGGAAACTTGCTTAAGAAGTTTTCAATAAAGACAGTCTACAGTCCACACACAAAAGTGGCTAAGCGTCTACGATCACCAAAGGATTTTATTTATTTTATTTATTTATTTATGGACACCCAACAAAAGAATCACAATAAAATATAAACTTATAACTAATTTAACTAAGGATGTAGTACCCTTGCAAGTACCTGGAGTTTACAAAGTCGATTGCAGCTGTGGTCGTTCTTACATAGGCCAAACGAAGCGCACAGTCGCCGAACGTGTTAAGGAACATATCGCAGCGGTCAAAAATCGACAAGTAAACAAGTCAGCTATAGCGGAGCATGTAGTGGACTCAGGACCCAATCACTGGATCGAACTCCACAATCCCAAGATTATTTCCAACGAAAGGCACTACTACAAGAGAATGGTTCGGGAAGCGATTGAAATTAAGAAATATCCTAATTTTAATCGTGAAGACGGCTTCAGACTCTCTGCCTCATGGAATCCAGTGATAGCCAAGTGTACTCGGCGTGTGAATAAACCAAAGTGTGCTGATACAGTGAGTGTAGTGTGCTGTCCCAGTGTGAACCGGCCTTAAATCTCAAATTTCTAATTATGAAGACCAAGTGAGGGTAGTCTGAAAAGATGCCTTCGCTTTGCTGCGGTTAACTTCAGCACGCCAGTCTCCCCGCGACCACGACCAGGTGCAATCCGGTCGAAACGTCGGGAATAAAATAAAGGTAATTACGCGATAAATACCCGATAATCCCATATTTTAATAATGTGTTGTGATCGCGAAAGTTTAAAAAAAACATGTAAATAGGTTTAAAGCTGAGTGAGCCGCGGGTTCCCTACAGCACTTGTATTTAATGTGTAGGTACATACATTTTTCTTTAATGTGTAGGTATAAAAATTTGCCTACGGCCGGCACCAAGAGTGTAATTTACGTAATCCTTCATAAATTTCCGGCTACTGCACTTTCCTTTGCTGGGTTAATATTTTACGTTCAACTTCAAACCAACCAAGTTTTTCTACCTGACTGCGTGACTCAAGGAGGTAAGTGTATTTATTTATACAAGTTCTCATGAAATCATTTCAAATCTCATGAATTGTGGATTTTTGAAAACAATTATGTATTATTTAGCCTCGGTATCTTAAAAACAACATCAATATTAGATTTCAAGGACTTGGCATAATCAATTATGATTAATTAATGTTCTTGTACAAAAAAATGTATCTACGATTGTTTTGTAGGATTATTATTTTGATAATAAACTATCGGAACTGTATTGACTGTATTTATCCTTCAAGTCTACCTGTTTTGTTTTTGTACTTAGCTAAAAAGATAGAAAATACTTTATTGCACACCTTAAAACTAAACATAATAGCAAGAAACGCTAAAAAACAAAGTGACAATTGGCGGCTTTATCGCTTTAGCGAGACCTGTACCAGACAACATTGGGATGGATTGTATTTTAATATATGACAAGGAGTTATAATGGTATACAAACAGAGTGTCCCTTCTTCTTAGTCGTGCACTCTTGTCAGAGTGGTCGTGGCTGTCAATGGACAGGGTTTTGCGGCTTGAAGTTACCGGTCACTCCCAGCCCTGGAAGCGCTGCTCGTCGAGCGATGTCTCTCCATTTCTGGCAGCTGTCAGCATTGCGAGCACACTGCACCGCTGTTAACTGTGTAGCTTTTGTAATTAGGTCTATCCAGCGTGTAGGAGACCATCCGCAAGATCTTTTACCCTCTACGCAGCCTTGTACCACAAGTCTTTCTATAGAGTCCTCATTTCTTGAGATGTGTCCAAAGAATTTCAGGATTCGCTGCTGCATAATCGACGAAAGCCTGTCTCGTATATGGGTTTCTTTGAGGATCGAGTTATTGGGTGTAAATAAAGGTTATAGTTATTAAAAATATACCATACTCAAGTTTGCTATATGCATAATGGATATTACCATTATACATTTAGCAAACTTGAATTTAGTTCTGTAGTGTGGGATCCGCGTGAACATAAATACACGGCTATGGTTGAAAGACTGTAACGAAAATTCGCTAGATACGTGTATAAAAAAATCTACGTATGCAGTGTGTAACCGGTATGGTCGGACTGGACATGTTAGAACTGCGGTGTAAGTTGCAACTCGCACAGAAAAGTCAATAATCCCGCCATAATGGGCTCGATGTCACTCTATGTACCAGACAACTATCTGCGCAGTGGGCGACGTCATCAACCCCTTTTTGCCTGCCATACTCCACGGGCACAACATGCGAATACTCGTAACGCACCTACAATTAGAGCTATCAACCATAAAATGCTTACATTCACGATGTTCATCATACAGATATATTTAATGACATCGTAAGCGTAATTTTTAATTCCTTAAGAGTTTATCGTTAACGCCGTGGGGTGCCGGCAGTAGAATGTTACCCCTCCTTTCATGCCCGCGGATGCAGTAAAAGCCTGCTAAGGGATACCTCCGGAGGATTGTCGTGTATCAACATCCCGTACTGCGCTCGCCAACTCGCCTGCCAAGCGTGGTGAGTACGTTATTTTTTCAAAGTAAGAGTAGTTATTATTTCGAGGCTAATTTTATGAAAAACATTCATGTTACTCAAGTTACATCAAAATTTTACATTTAGCTGTTCTTGTAACGTCAGGTTAAATTATTTTACTTTGTTGTTTCAATGTCAATTACTTACGTAGCGTTTCCTCGCAATATTCATTTCACTTTTATTTCATATTTTTATTTATATTTTCAATGTTTGCTTGTCTTATCTTATTTGAGAAGGAAATAACATGAACATAACATCTTCCATTTTGTTAAGTGATTATCATCTGAATAGGCTTTATGTGCCATTTTGTAGATATGAAGGTAAATAAAACCGTTCTCTTATTTACAAAATTCAAAGGTAAACTAATATGATGTTACCATTAGGCTTTTTTGTTGGCACATACTCATCCTACTAAAGGAATGAATGGAATTAAGAAAGGAGATTGTTAAGAGTTATTGTGGAAAAATGGGGTGCGAGAGCCAGGCCAAAGAAACGATGGCTGGATTGGGTAATAAAATATCCCTTGACTCCTATATTAGATCCATTGTGTACTTTCCCATCAGTGTTTTTTTTATATATTGTACCTCAGAATATTTTTTTATTCTTAGGTATTTGCCGTTGTATACATATAGGGTGTAATAACATGTGCACTAGCCCAGAAGGGGTCTTTTGGAACAAGTGGTTTTGAAGGAGAAAATAATCGGGAATTTTACTAGTTGATGTATTGTGAGGATAATCATTCCTGATAACATCCTAAAAGATCATCCTGTATAAATAATAAAATATGTAAACCAATGTTTACAATACGATTTTCAGTTGTATTGGGTGTAAGTGTGTAAAATTACCTCTGTATGGGCTTAGGTATTCTTATTTGTTTCACTACGGCAACTCTTAGTATAGGTCAACGACTCTGTCAAGAATCAATTGTCGTTTAGGTTGTTCTTATAGCATCCTGAACGAAAATCACTAAATCCTGGAAAGACGTAAATTTAAATTTGTTCTAAATGGTATTCAGAATCACACCCTTTCGTGTTGGTACACAATAAGCATGCATTATTTATTAGTCATCCTGTACTTATTTTGTCATTATTTTTCAAATTCATTAAATGAAAAAGCTCTCTATGGGTATTTCCAAACGAACTTTATGACAAAAATGCAAAATGCTGCCAAAACATATTGGAGCTCCAACTTTTATATCTTTGTGGTCTGAATTTATCAATTTCTGCAAAAAAACAATGTGTAAACCTAAGATATAATTTATAGAAATGCAATCAAAATTTTCATTCCAATGGGACTTGAACTCGCAACGTTCAGAAAAACTCCTTGAACGCAGGCTGCCTTTACCATTTCGGCAACAGAGTCCCTGAACGCCAGGTCTAAAATCTTGAATATAAGCATTACTTTCATTGCATACTTCTGTGATTTTATAGCACACTAACCGCAATATATTTAGTAGAAATGTTCGAATATATTCTGTCCAATAATAAAGTTAAGTAAATTAAGTCATTAACCCTTTACCAGGCCTCGGACAAATCCTATACTAATAGTGATTTTTTAATAGATTTCTATGAGTAATAACGTTTAGTTTGAGATTTCATCAATTATATTTAGCTGAAAACCTGAAAAAAAACATGTGGGAAAGCATAATCCCATCGCCTGTCCAGACGACTGACTTTTATATCTACATATAATGTTTATAAATTTGTAAGCATTTTAGTTTAGAACTTTTTAATGAAAACTATGGGTAATCTACGAATGAAACATACAATGTAGGCACTTATTTTTAATTTCAGTCATAAAAAAACTTTTTATTCATCTTCTAGAAATCTAAATTCTGACTTGGTGGTACAATTTCATGCACGGGGTGATACACAATGTTACCTTACAAATTTCGCATTCATATTTTGACCGCTTGTCCTGTTTTCCGGTTTTGGGACATCTTCGTCCTCTGACATGTCACTGAGCACATTTTCGATCTGATGTTGTTGTAATACCTGTATAACAAAAAAAACACTAAAGTAGGTAAATTTTATACTGACTAAGAATTCAATGACGACAAAAGTCTACCCACAATTTATATTTAATTTTCCATTGAGCAAAACGTGAGTAATATCTTCTTAACTTTTAATGTAAAATGACCGTAAGCAAACCAACAAAGAAAACCCGCGGCAAAAAGCTAGTATAAAATAAAGATTTCAATTCACCGGGCTATGTACATATAAATCCTTCAATAATTCCAAGTTTCACAGGCTAAGGTAATATGGTTTCCCACATGCTTTATTTTGGTATATCATGAATTTTTTCGAGTATTTACTTATAATTTATGCACATATCACTAGAAAAACTCTAATTCTACAACATATAAAAAAATCGTACGACTTACCTTTCTCCGGTTCGCCATAATCAATCAAATACGCCGCACTTTTCACAAAAACAACCGTTACACGGACGACCATTGAAAGAATGGCCGTAAAAGTGACATTTGACAATGACAGTGACAATTTATTTTTTGTGGCCCTGGGGAATATTTTTATTTGGTCATTTCTTGACAGTTTGTGGTAGATACTTTGCCATAACCTGATAATAACTTCTTAAAATCGATGTGGGAGACGCTCAATCCATAGCCTGGTTAAGGGTTAAGTCAGTAAAAGTAAAACACTCATCTTTAAAAAGGATATATGCAAAAGCGCCATCTGTTTGAAGATGATCAGCTCCTGTCTAACTAATCCTTTCTATAGAAATGAAAAATGCAGTAAAAATTTTGTCTCCGACGGGACTCGAACCCGTAACGTTCAGACGAACACCTTTAACGCAGATCGAGTCCCGTCGGAGACAAAATTTTGATTGCATTTTTCATTTCTATAAATGATACCTTAGTGTGGATTTACACGTTAAATACAAAAATAGCTTATATAATCTTTTCTAATCTATATTTAGTAGGGGTTTTATATTTTGCATATTCTTATACCCACAATTATTCATTTATTAGTATGATATTGGAGATCCATGAGGGAGGCCTAAGTTCAGAAGTGGAAGTGGATAGCAAGCCAACGACTGCGAAGAATAAGAAACATTAATTAGCCTTTGTGTTAATCTTAGTCAACATGAACATTTATAATGGAGCAAAGTTTCAGCTTGATCTGTTCTGAAGTTTTGGTTTGAAGAGGTAACAAACATCCATAAAAACACAAATTTAAGATTAATTTATTAGTGAGAAGTGTAATAGTGAAACCAAGACTTTATTAGAATAAACCTTTATTCGAAACCAACAACGAACACATTTACAGATTCACGACCTCTGTGGCGCAGCGGGTGGAGGTCCGCCTGTGACGCCAGAGGTTGCGAGTTCGATTCCCGCCTCGGGAAAAATGTCTGTACGGTCAGCAAATATTTGTCCAGGGTGTTCTGAATGTGTTTCTATATGTGTATCTATAGTGTATTATAATAAGTGTACTAACTCGAAAGGGCCAACAATAATGGTAGTTTTGGAAGGGAAAAAAGCGGAAATTCGTATTTTTTTTATTTTTTTTTGTATATAAATCTTTATTCACAATTTTACTAGTTGGCGTTAAGTTAAAGTGATCCTAGGGTCAAAATAGTTTTTTTTTTAATTTTAATAAAATAAACCTATTTGTGATAGGTATTTTTATTTGTACCTGTACGGCAAATCTTTGCGGAGTTCAATGACCCCGACAAGAATCAGCTGGCGTTTAGGTAGCCATTATCTTATAATAAGCTGTTGAAGTAAAGACATTCATAGACTTTTCTTGAATGAAAATCACTGAATCCTGAAAAGTCGTAGAACAAAATGATCCTTGGGATGGTAAGAATCACCCCCCTTTCGAGGACTTGTTAGTACACATGTTATACATGTTGTATCGTTTTAGCCGTAAAACGTCCACTACTGAACACAGGCCTTGCTCATGGATGTCCATGAGGGGTAGTTGCCATACTCACCACGCTTGGCAGGCGGGTTGGCGAGCGCAGTACGGGATTTTGGTACACGGAAAGGTATTACTGCCCATCTTTCAGAGGTATCCCTTAATACCTCTGAAAGATGGGCAGTAATACCTTTCCGTGTACCAAAATCCCGTACTGCGCTCGCCAACCCGCCTGCCAAGCGTGGTGAGTATAGCAGGCTCTTACTGCATCCATGCATCCATGGGCATGAGAGGAGGGGTAACATTCTACTGTTGGCACCCCACGGCGAATGCACATGTTGTATAAAACAAAATATCTATCTATGTAGTATACTGTATTAAGTATATCAGTCATCTACCCATTAGACAAGTTCTGCTTAGCTTGGAGCTAGATGATACTGGGTGAATTGTCAAGTAATATTAATTTTATTTACTTAGTTATTGTAGAAAAAAGAACAAGGTATAAAATTTCCATAGTTTCTAAGTTTACTTTTCCAATTTTATCTCCAACGGGTCATATTCAACGGTCCACTGAAAATAAGCGTCTTTAGAGATAAGAACGTTTTGCATAATATCTACATTTGGCAGGCGGGTTGGAGGTTGCAGTGCAAATATTACTGCCCAATTTCTGGTCAACGAAGGTCATAGAAAATCTGCCTTTAAGGGCATTACTAAAGCACAACTCCATACAAAATTTTAAGAAACAGAAGTTGAAAAGAAAGAGTTACGTGTCTTAGGAGCATTCCGTACATCGTAGTATTCCGGTGTTTTTAGTAAACCGTATCACATATTTGAGCGACAATTTCTCTGAAACTAAAAAAGCCGTTTTGACCATAGACGTAGAATTTTTCACTACGTTCTAAGCCTATGGTTTTGACGACCTCTGTGGCGCACCGGGCGAAGGTCCGCCTGCGACGCGAGAGGTTGCGGGTTCGATTCCCGCCTCGGGAGAAATGTCTGTACGATCTGCAGGTATTTGTTCAGGGTGTTCTGGATATATATCAATAATAATAATAAAAATATCTATCTATGTGTTAAAATTTATTATGTATATCAATCATCTTGTACCCATAACACAAGCGCTGCTTAGCTTAGGGCGATGCTGTGTAAATTGTGCAGCAATATTTATTTATTTATAGTTTTCCTAGAAAGTAGTCCTATTTAAAACTACATTCATGAATATTTTCAGCTAGCAGTTTTGTATTATAAAGCAATTTAGATTTTAGTAAACGGTTGAGGACGGTCGAAAAAAGTTCAAAACTTTAATATTTCGCAAACGGAACTCTAAATCGAAAAATTGCCTTCGCAACCCCTTAATGATTTTAAAATACCAATTCAACAATGGGAAAATCGAGAAAAAAGTAAATCCTCAATTTAAGCAGGTGACCCCAAAATCTTATTAGCATTTTTTTGTATCGTTACCTAGGCGTGATTATTTTATAAGTCCATGCAATATTACAGCATTCTAGGACTAATATTCTCGCGAAGAACAAATTCAGATGGACATACAGACAGGCAAATCAAAACTATGGTTTCCTGCTTGAACAACAGAACCCTAAAAATGGGACCAATCTGTAAGTGTGATCGGAGATCAAGTCAAATTAAAAGAGATATTCAAATCGGTTCATAAACGTAGAAGTACTGTGGTAACAAAGATAAACAAAAGTTAGTCGGCTTGAGAATCTCCTACTTATTCGGTAGATGAGGTTAGTAGGTCTGTTATAACAACATTAAGAAACTTGAAAATTGTATTATTACAGAAATATCTCTGTGACGAGCTCTGTGGCGCAGCGGGCGAAGGTCCGCTTGCGACGCAAGGGGTTGCGGGTTCGATTCCCACCTCGGGACAAATGTCTGTACGATCTGCAGATATTTGTTCAGGGTGTTCTGGGTGTTTTTCTATATATAATAAAAATATCTATCTATGTAGTATAATGTAATAAGTATATCAGTCATCTAGTACCCATAACACAAGCTCTGCTTAGCTTGGGGCTAGATGATGCTGTGTGATTTGTCCAGCATTATTTATTTATTATTTATTTATTTATCTTCACATGAACAACATGACTGATGAACAACATTACTGTACAAATCTTTTCAAAAATTATGTGTAAAGCCAATTAACTTTCACTTACTTACTTTTACTTGGCGTTTATATAAAAACGTTTGCAAAAAGTGTAACGAAAAGCAATTTCCGCATTTTTCCTTTGATAATGTCTCATCCAATTTTGTATAATAAACTGGAAATAAATTAGACAAAGTCCGGGCCATTGCGCTGTTTAGAGTTTCGTAGTTATCCGCAGACCTGTTTTGTTGGAAGTGGGTGTATGTTCTGTTACGTTTACCAAAACATATAGATATACACAGTGATATATATATATATAATGATAGATACACTATATATATCACATATATACAGGTAATTATTGAGTTTCTGGTATAAAGTATTTGGTAAACCGTAAAATCGAAGCCAAAGTCAATAAGTGTTTATTCAATAGAGCAAAACGCTACTTAGAATAGTCAATTTACATAAGAAGAACATGACACATTTAAATTAAATAAAGCACATAATTGAATTAGTTCGCTTCATATAACTTTTTTTTCAGTGAGGGAAAGAAGCGAACAAAAAACCTCACTCTCATTTGGGCGTATTACTTATTTGAGCGACAATTTCTACGAAACTAAAAAACCTTATTTAATTGTTATAGTTTTTGTGGTGTATTGCATATCTAAAGGTAGGTAAGCATAAAATAGTGATAGTGTAAACACAATATTTAATGTGTAAATATAAGGGTACCCGGAGAAGAAGCTTCCACAAGTTCTACAACTAAATACCTTGAAAAGTGCAGTCTTGAATAGCCAAGTGAGTTCATAACATTGGCGACATCGGATAATTCGCGAAATATTGTGAAAAACCAGTGAAAACTTAGTGGAATGTGTGTGTTTACTTAAATTCGTTGTGAGTGAAACTTTAAATTCAATCATTATGTATTATAATATGGAGGACAATCTCATGTATAAAAGCGCTTTGTAGAGGTATAAATTAAGAAATATGTTATTTATTATCCTACTCTGTAACTTAATTATTAATAAGTAAAACAATGTAACAATACAAGTAGTTAAAACAGTCTCTGGCTACGCCAGAGGAACAATAATAAGAAAATATGGAAGACATGTTACAATATACACGGATCATAAGCCGTTGCTTGGTATATTTAGCCCCAATAAAGCTATACCTTAAGTTCTGTCCCCGTGAATGATGCAATGGACTTTGAAACTGAATTCACACGACTACGAATTGATGTATAAATGTGGTACCAGTATAGGTTATGCCGATGCTCTAAGTAGATGGCCAATTGTAAGTAAAGATCGGAAGCCAAATACTGAAGACATTGAAGATGTTTTGTTGCTATCAGAGACACCTATAGCGCGGTAAAGTATTCTGCCAAAGATATTGCGGAACAAACAGGGCGAGATGAAACTTTATCTTTAGTGAAGTTCTGGATTCTGCATGGATGGCCTGATACCGTAAGTGATGGTTATTTAAATTTGTAATGGCTGAAAAGAAAATAGCTCTCCATACCAATGACTAATTATTATGGGGTAGTCGAGTCGTCATACCACCGCCGCGCCGATGAAAACATATGCTGGAGGCGTTACATGAGACACATGGCATAGTGATTTCGAAATCAATCGCACGAAGCTACTTTTGGTGGCCAGATCATGAGATAGAAACTTTGGTGGGAAGTTGTGATAGCTGCCAAGTAAATAGGAATATGCCTGAAAGTATGGCACATTTATGGGTAACTTCTTCCAACCCTTGGCAGCGCTCACACTTTGATTTCGCAGGACCAGTCGACCGAAAGATCTACTTTATCGTGGTGGACCCACACTCGAAATACCCAGCAGTAAAGATAGTGAGAACGACGTCAAGTGAATATGCAATTAAAGCATTAAGAGAGATTTTTGCTAAGAAGAGGTTGCCAGAAGTCGTAGTATCGGATAATGGAACGGCCTTCAAATCCGAGGAATTCAAGAACTTTATGAAAAGCAATGGCATAAGACATGATTTGACGCCACCTTTAGTCCGTCTTCAAATGGCCAAGCTGAAAGATTCGTTCAGACAGTAAAAAATAAGTTGTCCGGATCTGACATGGACATTAAGTTGCCACGCCTTCTGTTTGGTTTAAGAGTAACTTCAAGTTCTGTAACTGGAAAATCACCAGCAGAGATGCTCAATAAACGTCGATTCAGAACGTGTTTTGATGATAAACATCCCTACTCCACAAAACCGGTTGCTGAAGGACAAATTGAAAGAAATATAGAAGTGCCGGTGCGAGCTTTTGGACTGAAAGATGAGGTGTGGCTACGCAACTATGCAAGAGGAGAGAAGTGGGTTAAAGGGGAAATATTCAGAAACAAAGGTCCCGTGCGACTCCTTGTGAAGATGGAAAATGGACTAATAGTAACAAGACATATAAACCAGCTACGATAGCGTGATTCTAATGATGTTCCAGGCCCTAGTAATACGCCTACACCCTAACGGAGGCTAACAGGTAAGTAAGCACTAACGAAACCCCAAAATGGGCAACCTTAGTATAGAAAAAAATATCCATTTTGTAATCAAATGTTGTATTTGTTTGAATTAGAACATGCAGACGAAATTATAAGTAATATTACACTGAAATCAAAATTAAAAAAAATTACATCTTATACTTAAAATGGGTACAAATTAACAACGAAAGCTTTATTTCAACAATATCGTCAGGATTTGTTAATTATGTTTACTTATAAAAATGTTTCAATACATTTCCGATCGCGCATGCAATTGCAATATCATTTTTCATTATTATATATGGTGTAGGATGGGTAGCGTAGAAGTCCACTGCTTGCTCGCTGTCCGAGTAGGATGCAGATTCTGTATGAATAAATAATAATTATTAATTAATCAATAAATAATGCTAAACATTTTACACACATCCTTATGCAAAATTCCCAAAGTAGGCATAGCTTAGGTACCTACTAAAAAAACTAATATTTTCCCTCTTTGTTAAATGGTTCATCCACAGAGTAGGAAACATCGAGATAAAACCAGAGGCTTAGTCAGCTTTAGACGTATATTGACCTGTTATGTCCTTTTATTAAGCTGAGAAGATGGTATGGGTCCTGGTAAAGCCTAATACATCTTAGAATGTTCCAGCAATGCAGCGTCCTTTACAGCATAAATACCAGTTGCTGACGCTGTATACATCATCTTTTTATATATAATTTGGTGGTTATCCTATTGGATTAATACCTCTTGTACCTTCACCTAGAAAATACCTTTTCATCCCATCTATTCGAAAAGGACGACTTGGTTCGCCTTTAAGTGCACCCAAAGGTGGTCAAATCAGTCAAATCATGGAGCACCCATTTTTCATTTTTATTTTATTTTATTGATTTGACGCAAAGGAGTCAATATTGTTGGTAAGGTAACATTCAACCATGCCGCTGATTCCTGGGTAGTTTGGCTCGGATCGACCTGCACCATCTCTTTCAATTCATTGTTATTCTCCTGTGTGGGCGGTTTTTCACGTGGTTTGTTCTTCAAATCAAAGTTTCGATCACGAAAGCGTTTAAATCAAAATCGCACGGTGCGTTCATTAGCTGTCCCCTCTCCAAAGGCAACATTGATATAGCGAGCTGTTTCTGCCGCGTTAGTTCCGCGTCGGAACTCGTATACAAAAATCACTCGAATTTTTGAAATATCCATCTTTCTTGTCTAAGTCTTGTACCGTAGCCTTTTTGGAACACGGCTTGTACGGGAGGCTGGAAGTCATCAAACCTGCGATCGAGACGATTCGCGATGGTCCTTGAAAACAGCTTGTAAACATGGCTCAAAAGCGAGATCGGTCTGTAGTTCTTAAGCAAGGTGTTGTCACCTTTCCTCTTCAGCTTCGTCATCTGGCTTTTCCCAATAGAGATATCTCTCGCAAACACTTTGGAGCCTTTGTTCCGATCTAACGTATCTTTACGAGCTGTATTAAAATTACGAATTCCGTGCCGCAAGGATTTCTTAATTTGTATATTGAGCTAGGCAGCTCATGAGGTTTTTAACATTACATAGGCATGTGATGTTAAAAACAGGGTAACACGTTTAAAGCTTAAACAGTATACGATTTCTATTTGTACGTGTGTTATGTACGAAACTTACCATCATATGGCTCTACTCCGTCCAAAATATTGCCTATTATTACTTTGTGGGCACTCTTAGTAAAAAATCTTCGCTCAGAATCTCCACATGGACCCTTAAATTGAGGTGTTGCGCTGTTAAATATGGAATTCACTTCACCCGTCTGAAAAAAAGACGTTTTGAATGAGAAGGAAGGAAGTTACTAATTCTGAAGATTATTTTTTTGGTTATTATATGATTATTGGCGTATTTATGGTGAAAAACTTCTTTAAGTAAAAAAAAAAATGTTGATAATGTTGTGAGGGATTTTCATTCTCAGTGCACCATCCAGCCCCAAAGTAAGCAGAGCTTGTGTTAGTGCCTGATGATTAATCGAGTACTTATATAGTTTTTTTAATTATTGTCAGAGTACAAGTCGTCTCGTTGGATGCTGTAGAATATTGCTCCTCCTTTCTTGTCCGTAGATGCAGTAAGAATCTGCTAAGCGATAGCTCCGGAAGAACACCGTCTTTCCGTGTATCAACATTCTGTAGTGCGCCCACCAACCCGCCTGCCAAGCGTGCTGAGTATGGCAAGAGTATAAGAGTATCATGATCAGTACTCAGTGATAAATGAGGGAGGCCTTCGGTTGGAACAAAGATGTCAATCAATACTTCATTGAGCATGACAACAACCTTACACCCATAATAACTACATTACGCTACGTATAGCTACGAGGTGCTACGGAGTGCTACGACATTGTAACAAATTGCTACGAACTGCTGCCAACCATCCTGATCATTTTATTAAAACTATTATTACTTTAAATGCAATATTTACGGGATGTTTACCATGATATGAGAATTTTTAAATTTCCCGATATTTCGACGCTGAACGCTTTTTCCCGATCACTGGATCGAACTATATAATTCACAAGTAATCTCAACTGAGCGTCATTACATCCCAAGAATGGTTCGGGAAGCCATTGAGATTACCAAGCACAGGAATTTTAACCGAGAAGATAGTTTTCAATTATCTGGAGCCTCGAATCCTGTTGTGAAGAAATGTAGCAACCGAAAAAGTGCAGTCTTACCCCGCGTAGTGTACCTTTAGTACCTTTAGTGTTTTGTGCCGTGATCGAGTTGCGCTCGAAAGTGAAACCGATAGTAGAGCTATCATTCGCAGTCAGAGATTTAGAAAGAGGGTAGATCATTTTGTCTGCCAATGAGTAGTCATTCGTAAAATACTTTAGTTTATCCGTGATCATGACGTATGTAACTGCGTCGAAATATCGGGAAACTCAAAATGACTCAAATCATGGTAAATATCCAGAAAATATTGCATAATCATAATGTAAACAATCATGATAGTTTCTAAAGTTATATTTAAATACTGATTTAATCAGCCTGTAGAAACCCAATTGGCTAAGGCCTCCCTTCCCTCTCTCCATACTTCCCGGTCCAAGATGTTGGTCGACCATTCAGCACAGTACATGTCGTGGTCATCCCGCCGTCTGCGCCAGGGCCGGCCGCGCTATCACTGTACCCTACGTGGGTTCGTACCTTTGTCCACATTATATATATATATATATATGTATCTATATATAAGTGTTATATTGTGTTAGATATAAGCTGTCGGTCTTCCTTAACAATAAATAAATAAACTCTTTAAAGTAAATATTAAATTTTTTAAATAAAATAAAAGATATAAGTCTTTACAAATACCTAGTAGATATCAAAAATACGCAGGTATGATTGTGTGGCTCGTGGCTCTGTACCTGTATGATAAAGGCCGGTTCAAATCCCGTTAGAATACAAAATATTTTGTTTGAATTGTTCGTTACCATCAGTAATAATAATAATAATAAATAATGCTGGACAGATCACACAGCATCATCTAGCCCCAAGCTAAGCAGAGCTTGTGTTATGGGTACTAGATGACTGATATACTTAATACATTATACTACATAGATAGATATTTTTATTATATATAGAAAAACACCCAGAACACCCTGAACAAATATCTGCAGATCGTACAGACATTTGTCCCGAGGCGGGAATCGAACCCGCAACCCCTTGCGTCGCAGGCGGACCTTCGCCCGCTGCGCCACAGAGCTCGTCAAGTACCTTGGTTTACACATTAAAATCAAAATAGCTTATAAAATTAAGCCTTGCATAAACTTTTGTAATAGGAATTGTTAATTTTACAAATCAAAACTGTGTAAATAGTTTGTGGTTATTCCCGGGACGATGACTGTTAATTAGATTTTAGGGTAAATTACGCTATAAATTGACGAGTCGATGTGTGAAATAAACATTGAAATGTTTAAAATATTATGATTGCAAAAAGGTTTTTAATGCTGTGTCGACCCCCTGGTCGGCTATGTTACATACGAACATAATTATAAGATAATATTTTTTTTAGTATCATAATCATCAAATCAGCCGTAAAACATCCACTGCTGGACATAGTCCTCCCTCATGGATCTTCAGGTACTAATCATAAGGGGTTGCTGCCGTACTAACCACGCTTGGCAAGCGGGTTGGCGAGCGTAGTATGGGATGTTGATACACCGAAAGACGTTGCTACCCATCTTCCAGAGGTATAACTTGGATGATTCTTACTGCCACGGATAAGTGACATTCTACGGCACCCCATAGCAATCTAGATTATAGAGACTATGATTACAAATAGTCAGCTTAGATAGACACTTTAAATCATAATTGACGACATGAACCGTTCATGTCATAAATTATGCCAATGGACCGTTTTATTTTTTTTTATATTATTACGCATTGCATATACTAGGTTTAAGTTATGAGATACCCTATCTAACCGTATAAACCGCGATAAGCGTAGGCAAAATAACGAGACCTAATTTGAGGTAGTAATAGTTACCTAGAATGAGCCTACGATATCATACGTACACTTTTCACAATCGGCACAGGATCGATTACCAAAGTACTGTTCCCATACATTGGTAAATATAGATTGACCAGGGTATTTTTTGAGCTCTTTATCTCCTCCAGGAACAACTCGGGTTTCATAGCTAGCGTTTGAGTTAGTGTTGTTAGCCCGCATACCGTGTTGGGTAGTATTAAGTAACAATCGTATGAGTTGTTCTTGAACGGTATTTTTACTATCTGCAACGAAAATGTTTTAGGATGATACACAGTATAATAATAGCGGGTCTAGCTTTGAAAATTCACACTTTATCAAATACAATTAAACATATTTCAAGCGTTACTATATTTTGTCTTCTTTTACTTTGTGTTTACTTGGTAATATGACAATAGGGAAAACGAAAGATCAGGGTTCTGGACCAAAATAGTAAAGAAGAACCCCTATTGTGTGACTTTGTCTGTCTGTCTGTCACAGATGAAAAAATTAAGATTGACTTGAAATTTGAAATAGTATTAGATAACGAAATAAAAAATATGATTATGATTGCAAAAGAGGTAGAAAGAGGGTCTCAAAGTTTTTGAGTGAAGTTATTAGATCATGTGGTTTATCATATAAAAGGGCTTCATCTGCACATTAATAAACAATTTTTAGTTCTCCTTTAAGTATAGTTTTCGACTTATTTACAAAAATGCAAAAAAAACCTCCCTTTTATCACCGAAGTTTGTAGAGATAAACATCTGAAATTTTTATAGCTAAAAAAAGTACATGTAAGTGTAAAAATTAAAACGAAGTCTATAATTAACACTGCTTTTTTGGTAGTTATCACCGAAAGTTTAAAAATCTTCATAAGTTCCGCTATCAGACAAATGATGGCGCTGCCATCATTATCGCAAATTATATTGTATTATATTGTATGATGGCACGGATCCCTCATTGGGCGAGTCCAACTCGCTCTGAGCCGGTTTTATTTTAAAGTGTTTAAATTTATATGAACAAAATATTATTAAATAAAATATTTCAGCCAGATTTAAGCCACATGCATAATATGCATATTCCCTTTTACTTGGAATAGAAGAAAGTGGATGTTAGTCTTACCTTCGCATTTAGTTTGTAGCTATCCTTGAACATGTATTTCCCTGTTGTGTATGTATATGGAACTTGAATTACACTCTTTGTATTTTCGTAGTAGTCTCCACGGGTTATATTGTTTTTGTTGAAAGCTTTTTGCCAGAGCGCCTGCAAAATATTAAAATTAAAGTTAGTTATAAACTTTCTGGTATGGCAACAGATTGTAAGCAAATAGCGCAAAATGCCACATTTTAGTGTTCACATTAAATCCAGCAAGCCTCAAAAACAAAAAAGTTACGCAACGAAGTCTAAGAAATGTGATGGGAGTACTAAGAGTGATATTTTATAAAATAATAACAGTATGACAGCTTGCCGTGGGGTGCCGGCAGGAGAATGTTCCCCCCGTTTATTGCCTGTAGATGCAGTAAAAATCTGCAATGGAATAATTCCGGAAGATGGGCAGCAGCGTCTTTCATCAACATCCCGTACTGCGTTCGCCAATCCGCCTGGTGAGTATGGCAACAACCCATGATCTTGGAGATTCATCAGTGAGGCCTTTGTCCAGCTGTGTACGGTTGAGTTAATGATGATGATGAAAAGTATGAATTTGTGTTTGGTGAAACTTTCATCTTAAACGAAAGTTTTAACTTAATTAATTGCTTTTTCAGATTTTTAATAATAATCATACTTACATAAAAATATAGTCCTGACACTAATACCAAATCAGCATCTTTATTAAATATTTTCGGAGCCAGGTATGGTGATACTGTATTTTTCACGAGATTGTTTGTTTTGCTTGCAATCTGAAAATTTAAATAAAAATATGTTTATAGTACCTAGCAAAAGAAGGTATGGTTGCACAAAAACTTTATAAAATAACTAACAGATTGTAAGTTAATTCTCCGACTCGTGTCTTGCGTGTCTTATTTACTTTAACCCAAGTCTAAATCCATTCCAAAGTCTATTATCTCACTCCAGATTCTTAACCAACTTTAAAAAAAGAGGATTTTTTTATTTTTGTTTCCTCATAAATCATTCGGTAGACTCTTTTTGCATTTGACAGACTAAACTATGATATTGGTCCTATTTTTTCTTCTTTCAAAACCTAGTTCTGAAGAGGAATCGAGGGAACTGCTTCAATGTTATAGGCATATTCATTTAGAGAGTTAGACTTGGTGGAACTAACGGTGACTTACAGATGGCGATCGAATTTCTTGAATGTAACAAACTTTACGAGTGATGATATGAAACGAGTGCTAAGATATAACTCTACTACCCACTACTACTACTATACTACTACTATATATGTATGTATATCTACTTATCGTCAACACTAATAATAATTTTTTTTTAAATATTATATTGCCCACTGCGGATCCTTGATTTTAGAATAAGTTAACAGAACGAGTCTGTTGAGGTTTGTACAAAAGTACAGAGTATTACGATAGTCCCGACAGAGTTCTGATTGATGAGTATCATTATCAAACATTACTGTGGGGTGATGACAGTAGAATGTTGCTTCTTCGCTCTTGCCCGAGGATGCAGTAAGAATCCGCCAAGGAAAACCTACGGAAGATGGGCAGCAGTGTCTTTTCGTGTATCAACATCCCGTAGGTACTGTGCTCGCCAATCCGTCTGCCAAGCGTGGCGAGAACGGCAACTGTAATTGATGACCAAAGATCATGAGGATTCTTCATGATCTGTGTCCAGCAATGAACTTGGACAGCTATCCTATGGCTGAGATGAATATTAAACTATACATAGCCCGCCACTCTTCGCAAAGTTTTGGAAAATTACTAAAAGCAAGCTCATTTCGTAATAAAAACTATGTAAAAGCCACTATTTTAAATACGTGTAATACAAATTTTCAAAGTCAAGGACACAGCAAAACACGTGCTTATATCTTTTGACATATTTACAGTTTCATAACTAAAACCTTAAATTTATCACTAGGTAATAAAAGGTACTCACCACAGCATTTATGCTTCTTCTAACTGATTGAGTGTTAGTAAAGTTACAAGTGACTGCTTCACCGTGTCCGTCGTCATGAAGTGCTTGCTGGAATATTGTGTTCTTATGAAAACTGTAACGGTTACTGTCAGAGATAACGGTAGTGGTGTAAAGGAACGTGACACCCTCTGGATCATTTCCAAACGGACTGACTATATTCTTTACAGCGCAGCGGAACTGAAAAATTTTAACTTGGTTTTGACAAAATTCATGATAGAAGGTAAAATTAATACAAATTTACTTGATGCTGTAAACGGTAACACAGTCAACATTTCCAACGCGTTTATGGGAAGGGGTGCGTTAACTATGCACCTGTGCTTGAGCTTATCTTCTTCACCTAGGTACATTAAATTTACTTTTACTAAACTTTCAACACCTGTACCTGTTGATACACGGAAAGACGCTGCTGCCCATCTTCCTGAGGTATCCCTTAGCAAGCTGTAACTGCATCCACGGGCATGAGAGGAAGGGTAACATGTTATGTATAATTAATAAACAATAAACTCAAAGATGTGAACATTCTCACCTGATCTTTGTTGTCGAGGCCCGAAAAGTTGAGAAGTTCCTTTAATGTATCTCCAACAGCATATTGTGATAGTAAAGATACAAAGAACCACGCGTTAATCGGTACGCCTATCTTCGGTTCAGTTTTGCTTCGAACCAATTGCTGAAATAATATTGACACGATATTTCTACTAAGTTCAAAATTATGCATTCGGCTGGGCATTATAATAAAACCTTTTTATGGAAGTCGGGTTGGGAAAAGGGTCCATGCGCAATCCCATAGCGGTAGCGTATTTTTGCAGTCATTAATAACTTCAACAATTTTAATTGATCATCATGTCAGCCGTAGGACGTCCACTGCTGGTAGGTCGAGAACTGGTAGCATGTCCTACGGTGAGGCCTATACGTCCCTCATGAATGTCCAAGTACTGCAGTTGGAAGCGACCTGCATCCTGGGGTTCTTACCAAGTCGTTTGCCCATCATGGACGTCCTACGCTGTGTTTGCGTGGCCTCCATTTGAGAACTTTGCAGCCCAATCGGCTACCTGTTCTACGCGCTATATGGCCTGCCCATTGCCAATTCGACGTGGTAATCCGTTTGACTATGTCGGTAACCCGAGTTATTCTACGTATCTCCTCATGAATGTCTCTGGTACTGTACAGCCTTATCGGAACCTGACAAGTTCGGGAGGCTTGAAGTCATCAAACATGCGTTATAAACGGCTCGCGATGAACATGACCCAGCGCCTTATTGTTCCTTAGCTATTTCAGGACCATCCTGATCTCGTACAAGCTGATATCCAGAATACCCTTGGTTTATTGTCGGGTCAGTTTGGCTCTACTACAAACAGGTTTAGAAACGGTATCGTATAGCTGTCCATGAAACCTTTCGATATGTGATTAGTTAAGTAAGCGTTCTTATGTAAACGGGTTAAAGTTCTAACTCAAAATTATTTTTACTTACATCCAAAAACTGAAATGTAAATTTCAGAAGTGATAATTTAGCTTGCGAAGAGGCTTTTGTGCAATTATTATTGTAATTGCTCAGGTCATTACACGTGTCCATGTTGGTATCTGTTTGAGAATAACTTTTAATGATTATAACCACTTATAGATAAGAAAAGTTTGAAATAATAGCAGCATAAAATTACTACTACTACTACTCTACAACTACTTTATCTTGTAGTAGTAGAACGTAATGTGAAGAGTTCATCCGGGGAAGTTCTAGGACCATAACTATTTCTGCCGCCAAGTAATGATGCCTGCGTTGCTGTGTTCCAAAATTAGCCGAATCCGTTATTGCGCGTTTACGCATGATGCCGTGACCAAGGGAAATAGGGAGTCATTTTTATATATAAGATATTAGATACTATAGAACTGATCTGCTCTGAGTAAAACATTACGAATAATTTATATAAATAAACATAAAGAATTACATAAAGAACAACTATCTGCAGATCGTACAGACATTTGTCCAGAGGCCGGAATCGAACCCGCAACCTCTTGTGTCGCAGGCGGACCTTCGTCCGCTGCGCCAAAGAGGTCGTCCTGTTTGAACTATTTGATAGCAGTTAGCTTAGCTAGAATTGAAGTTAATAAAACGTATAAAGAGGATTTTAGAGGATGCAAAGGCCATTGCCCGGCAGTAGGCTGAAAAAAGGGTCCAGAAAAAAATCATGAGTATAATAATATCTTACCATTTAAATTGGAACCATTTTTAGAAGAACTCGATGTGAATGTAGACGCTTTTGCAACAGCATTAGCAGACGATGAAACTGATCCATTACTGGTTGAACTCGATTCACTTTCTAAAAATAACAATGCCTTATTTACCCGTAACAAAAAGACATAATGAATCATTAAAATTGCATTTTTCATTTAGAATGATTGAAAACCAACCTGCTGTGGCTTGCTGCACTGTTGTTTCATTTTTTGTTGTCGCCAAAACTGTTAGGAGGATAAAAATATAATGTTAAAAAAAAAACACTCGTCGCATATAATTTTAGCAGTTAACATACGTCTTTATAAAAAAAAATTGAAGGTTTTCTATATGATATAAACTTAACGGCTGGAGTGCTCCATGGCTACTTGCCGTATACTTAAATCCGCAGTTGGATTTTCTATTTAAATTTAATATCTTGGCTTGTTTAATATTTTTGCATAATAAAAGGATCCATTATATTCTATGAATGAGGTAGGGTGACCTGTCAACGATACCTTTTCCTGAAGTTCCAGTTTCTGAGACCTGTGTTGTCTCTATATTCGTAGTTTTTGATGATGCATATGCCGAAGAGTTTGAAGAAGCACTAGAACCACTAGAGTTTCCCTCGCTGCCTGTAAAATGATTCGAGTCTTATTGATTTTCTAGATATTTTAATATGTTCACTATTGTATTTTTTACTTAGGTACCTACTTCATTTTCGTATTCAATTCAATCATACTTATGTATCTATATTTCTTCTTTGTTTTAGTTTTAGTTTTTATGATTTCCATATTAACAATCAGCAAGCATATTATATCTATTTTTACTATTGATGTACCTATACATTTAATTGTAGTTGTTAAATTACCCAAGGCCAACTCAAGCTTCTGGACATAGCTTAAAAATATTTTGTTCCGAAATCATAAACTCAAAAGTAATATGTATCTTAGAGCTTATTTTTTTGATAAATAAGTTTATGTTAAAAATGACAATAAAAAGTATAACACACAATACAATACATTATGATATTTGACAAAAAATACCGCTTTCGCCATCTTCGTGACGGCCTTTTCGAAGAATGATATTAGAAAAGAAAGTATTTAATTAAATTTACTTACTGGCAGCTGCTACATTCCGGGTTTGTGTTGTTTTACCTAGAAAAGAACAAAAATATAGCTTAATTTAATAATTCTTAGATTACAAAATTAATACACTTGCATTTTTTTTACGTATTAATCTATAAAAAAATCTACCTTGACAATTAAATAATAAAATAATCTGACAAATTAAAACAAAATAGATTTGAGAATAGCCCATACCTTCGCATGATAACAGTAATGTTGAAGAGAAAACTCCTACCAAAAGTATTATCCGCATGCTTGCTAGCTGAACTACTTCTATCTGAATTAATTCACAGTAAACACATTAAGATATATACTCGTAGTAGTAGTATAATCACCTACTATGCCAACGAAATAAATGAATTCTAATGAGTTAGAAAATAAATTTAAAATACAGTATGATTCGGTTTCCGAGGACTTTATTCTAATACAAACAATTGTTCACTTATAATGAGATAAAATGCAGAATTTTTGCCTAGCTTTTTTTTACGATTATCGTCGTCACTGTGCGAAGGTCTCCACAAAGCCATCTGTACCAAAGCAACTGGTTAATAATTATACACAAAATGCACCAAAAAGGAAAACATTATTATTTAGCGAGTGCTCTCGGAAACGGGCTAGGATTTAGGAATTAGGCACCATATAATAAAACAATTTTGTTCAGTTCAAAAAACACTATCTGACGATATAATCACACATAGTTATAGGAGAGGGATACCAACATTCTCATTATCCGTCCAATATTAAATATTTGAATATTACTTTGTATTTAATTTATATTTATTGTACTTTTAGTACAGTAGCGCTCATAGTAAAGGATACCACTAAAGTAAGGATACACAACACGGAGGCTAAGTGGTATCATTTTCTATGAGCGCGACTGCACAATAAGCTTGATAATTGAAGCAATTTTAACAAGAGTCAGCGCCGCCACTGAAATCTTACGGCAAAAGCGAGAACTAAAGCCGTGTACCGGTACAGTATTGTTTAATGTGTGTAATGAGACGAGCTCTATGGCGCAGCGGGCGAAGGTCCGCCTGCGACGCAAGGGGTTGCGGGTTCGATTTCCCGCCTCGGGACAAATGTCTGTACGATCTGCAGATATTTGTTCAGGGTGTTCTGGGTGTTTTTCTATATATAATAAAAATATGTATCTATGTAGTATAAGGTATTAAGTATGTATATCAGTCATCTAGTACCCATAACACAAGCTCTGCTTAGCTTGGGGCTAGATGATGCTGTGTGATTTGTCCAGTATTATTTATTATTATTATTTATGTATTTAGTTCTTTGATAGCAGCGCCGCGTCTCTAGGACTTCAATGGTGGCGCAGACTACACCTAATGTCAAATGTGACAGTAGATTTCCTCTCCTATATTTTTTGGCTTCAAGTCGGTACATTTAAATCACTTAAAGATCCCTTATCTAATTTAGTAAGATAAACTGTAACTTTATCATAGTGAGACCTTCTAACAAAAGTATTTTATAGAAATGAAAAATGCAATCAAAATTTTGTCTCCCACGGGATTCGAACCCGTAATATCCGAACACTTTAAATGCAGGCGGCAAAGTATTTTAGCATTTTTTTACTTTACTTATTAAGGAAAACTTCACAATTCTCAGTGAAGTAAAATGAAGGAGAATTGTTTTAATTCAATGACTTTTGACTGGGAATTGAGAATTTGGACAAATCATAAATAATCTATAATATTTAAAAGAAAATCGTGTAATATAAAATAATAATAATATTATTAAACACATGTTTCATCATAATATAATAACATAAACACGGGAATTTATCGCGTAATACCGTTGATTATTCCCGACGTTTCGACTGTGTTTCAACAATCGTCCATCAATCCAGTCAACTCGGGACCACGATTGTTGAAACACAGTCGAAACGTCGGGAATAATCAAAGGTATTACGCGATAAATTCCCGTGTTTATGTTATTATATTATAAGGAATTGTGATTGCGAAAGTTTACGAAAAACATGTTTCATCGTTAGTTGAAGCTTAGTTGTAGGGTAAATGTAGCGTAGTTGTAAGGTAGTTGTAAGGTAAGTTGTAAGTAGTTGTTATAGTAGGTGCGATACGAAGTTCGCCGGGTTTGCCTAGTCTTTTATATAAAAATGAAAAATCGTTGACTTTCGTATGTACAAGGTTTTTTTATTCAAGTAAGCATTATATGTATAATGAAATATAGTAAAAACTAAAATGAAATACACAGTAAAATATTCGAGCCTGTTTTCATTAAAACATATTTGATACGTGTAGAATCAATTTCTTTAACAAAACAGTCAATAATTGATCTTAAATTAAGTTTTTTGCCGTGCCGTGCCGTGGGGTGCTGGCAGTAGAATGTTGCCTTTCCTCTCTTGCCCGTGGATGCAATAAGAATCTGCCGAGGGATACGTCTGGAAAAAAGGCAGCAGCGTTTTTCCGTGTATCAACATTCTGTACTGCGCTCAACAACCCGAGTATCACAACAACTCTCAAGATACATGAGGGAGACCTATGCTCAGCTGTTGACGTGGATAGCAGTTCTATAATATGAAGATGAAGGAAGTTCTTTACAAGTTCAGAGTTAAATGTGGCTTTTTATTGTTCTAACGGACATCTTTGGTTACAGATAAATGGGTGTCATCACTATGACTACATAGTATTTAACAAAGTCTTTTCCCACTGTCTGTCTGTCTGTCTCATTATCTTTAAAACTACGCAACGGATTTTCATGCGGTTTCTTTAATAGATACAATAATTCAAGAGAAATGTTTTTATGTATAATACATGCATAATATAATGTAATGTAGAGATACACTGATAATTTTAGAGGTTTCTAATGAGATGCCGTAAAAAAACATATTTTTTTTGCGCTTATATTGCAAACGCTGGCTGAACCCTACGAGATAGATCAAAATAATGTACTACAGTATAAACCTTACACTAACCGTACACCTTAAAAAGCGATGGTATATTCTTTAGTATATTAAGTATTAGCATTGCAACCGTGTGAAGCCGGGGCGGGTTGCTAGTGTTACAAATTTTTGTTTTATACAATTATTTAAATATTCGGAAACCATAATGTTTTAGCCTACCTTATCTATTATTATTCATCGTGGTTCATTAGACTTAATTTTTTTAACAAAATTTAAATACCCTAATCTTGTATCATTTGTTTCTAATTATCGAATTAAAAGTAAATTACTCGGGTTACTGATAAGGAATGTTATTTCTATGTTATTGATAGGGAATTTTCATTAGGATGATGTGTAAAAACACGAGTGTGTTTTTAAAAAGTCATTAATTTGTTGGTTCATTAGCAGTGGTGGGTTCGATAACGACTAACTTCCATAGGATTGCTGTCCACGTCAATAATCATAATCATTTATTTGCCAGAATGTATGTACAATATGTTAGCTTTCACTAAGTAACTTTGTAGAAAATAATAAGACGGTACTTACTTGCTGAAAATATACTTTATTCCTTCACTTCACTTGTACTTAATTTCCACTTTACACTTTTTAACCTTACAGTTCGAGAAACAAAATTCAACTGCCAGAGCAAGCCTGCCCGCCGAACCTCTCCCCAATACTCCCCACTACTATAATCCCTTCCAAACACAATATTCTCATTGGTCGAAAGAGCGGACTTGCTAAGGCAGCTAGTACTTGCAAGTCAATACTAGTACTCGATACAAGGTGTCTTTTAATAATTAACTAAATTTATAAATACGTAATCAACTCATACAAATAATATTCTTAAAATAATACAATAATTATAATATGGTTTTCACTAGTGTTGCTAACAAATAAGATCTTAATTAAATATAATCTCCAGTTACTACCAAACATGGCGTGCAAATATAGTTAAATATTAAAAATATTAAAATTATATTAAAAAAAAAATTAAAGATCAAATAAAGTCAAAATATATAAAAATGTCAAATAAAATCAATAAAATTAAATTAAGTCAAGTAATATAAAAAAAAAAAAATTTTTTTTCAATAAAATCAAATTAAGTCAAGTAATATAAAGCTGCCCTGATGGATCTTCAAGATCAGGAGAGGGTTGTTGCCATACTAGTCACGCTTGGCAGGCGGGTTGGCGAGCGCAGTACTGGATATTGATACACGGATAGATGCTTCTGCCCAGCTTCCGGAGGTCATTGACAGGTTTTTACTGCATCCACGGGCAAGAGAGGAGGGGCAACATTCTACCTGCCAGCATCTCACTGCAAGTCGATAAATGCGTTTGATAGATTGCGCTTCAAATGACAGCAGAACAATTTTGAGAAGGAGGCCAAGCGGAGTAATCACATAGGCTGGGCAATTCTACTGCACCCCATGGCATTCTAGATTATAGTGTAAACTATGATTACAAATAGTCAGTATAGATAGATAGATAACTCTTTATTGTACTTAACTTAATACTAACACTTTAAAGCATAATTGACGACATGAACCGTTCTTGTCATTAATTATGCCAACGGATCGTTACGATCCATCCGCTATATTACCTAGTTTTTTTATATTATTACGCATAGCATTTACTAGGTTTATGTTATGAGATACCCTATCTAACTGTATACACCGCGATAAGCGTAGGCAAAACCTAGTTCGAGGTAGAAATTGTTACCCAGTAACACCAATCTACTCTCAGTAATCCTACAAGGACAAGTACAAAGGACAAAGTACTGTTCCCATACATTGGTAAATATAGATTGACCAGGGTATTTTTTAAGCTCTTTATCTCCTCCTGGAATAACTCGGGTTTCATAGCTAGTGTTTGAGTTAATGTTGGTAACCCGCATACCGTGTTGGGTAGTATTAGGTAACAATCGTATGAGTTGTTCTTGAACGGTTAATTTTACTATCTGCAACAAAAATGTTTTAGGATGATACACAGTGTATTATTAGCGTGTCTAGCTTTAAAAATTCACTCCTTATCAAACACAATTAAAAAAAATCAAATACAATTAATTAGGGAAACTACGTAGGGTTTTCCCAGCACATATACCACAATGCTTAAAAACGAAAGTTTTTATCAGTGCGTCCTACGCGTCATGACCTACGGTACTGAAACGTGGACAGGACACTTACTTATTATTTTACTTTTAGTTTATAATATTATTTTACCTTAGTTATTAAGTAGCTTTATGTTTTTTGTTATGGAAAATTAAGCCCAAATGGGGAGTGAGAAAGAGCTACTTCGCCGTGACACAGTTTGTACTAGCACGGGAAGTACATGCGAAGCCCCGTGGTGTTAATCTAGTTGTGTCCTATAACATCAGTTGTGTCCTATAACATCAATTGTGTCCTATAACATCAGTTGTACTTATCTTTTTATACCTATAACATTTTATAACTTCTAGTTTAAGCACTACGGAAATTGTACCTTATTTTGTTAAAATATATATTCTTTATTATTATTATTGTACGTGCCGAGTCCAGGAGTACTGCCTTTTGAACATGGCTCTTTTTTTATTTATTTATAGTTACAAGAAGTTACAATTTTATTATACAGCATCAAAAAACACTAAGTTTCAACTAACGACTCTTACTTACTTACTACTACTCCATTGGCTCAGTGACCCAAAGTCTTGGCCTCCAATACGAGAACTCGCCACTTTCTTCTGTACCTTACTGTCTCTTGCCAGTTCTCGCTGGAATAAATTTGCCTTGCCTTAATATGCCTTGATCCAACTATTTTATGAGCTTTTTGGGTCCCACTGCTGGGCAAAAGCCTTCCCCATTCCCCTATACATTTCGTTGTATTAGCGACTCATTCTTGTCTACGGATTGTAAAAAGATGTGTTGTTCATATAGACTTGCAGAGCAAACGTGTTTAGGGAGGGATAACGAGATGAGCGTTTATTATTGAAGTTAATTCATCATAAAGTCAATCAATTGGAAGAATCAATAATTAACGTAAACAATTTTTAATATACATTATAAATTTATGAAGTTTTCATCTTGAATCAAGCGAGGTAAGTTGAAATTTTACAAGACCAGATCAGACACCATTGTGTGAATTTCTAAGTGAATTATTGGGTAGTTTGGAAGACGGACGAGTTGAAAATAAGCAATACATACACCCTTTGTAATAACCAACGTCTCTTAGGACATAGCACTTCAAGAAGAAAAATAGTCAGTGATCAAGGAAGGTAGCCTGTACCGCCTTTGACTACTTACATAATTCTAAATTCCATTTCCACCGTATAATTTTCAATTTAAATACATAAATAATAGGAAATTCTCCAAGAATTATGATTAAACGTAGAACTTTCTTGAATAAATGGCTTGGAAGATAGTTTTAATAGTTACACTAACTGAATAATTCCTAACTAAAGAAGTTTTATGTCCCATGGAATTAAACTATTATTATAAGGTCACAAAAGGTTATCGTAGCAGTAACCTCTTTACATAAAAGGTTTATTTATGGACGTTTGTCAGTTTGGGCAATGATTGTAACAGGGTGAAAATATGCTTTTTTTACAATATAAAATGTATAAAAATTCTTTTTTGTATTATTAATTACTTAGATAATAATGACCAATTGCTAAACTGTTGTTAAGCAGTTGCTTAACAACAGTTAAGGGTTAGGGTCTTTTCAGCAACAAGTCAAGCACTTTTTCATTGAAGTTGCATTTTTTGTTTGAAATTAACGAATTTTTAATTTCTATTAATTATTCCTGGGAGTTTATATTTAAGAAATCGTTGTTTAAGGTTTTTGTAACTTATAGCACTTAGAGCCGATCTTTCAGTCCTCAAATATCCTGATACAACGATTAGAGAGTGAGACAACAATACGGTATTGATGAATGTTAGAGAGGAATAGATAATATCTGACTGTTTATCCGAGGATTAAAAAGTCGGCCCTTATTGAACTAAGCTTAATAATAAGTTACTTACTTCCCTAAGTAAACATTATTTAGCCGTTTAGGCTACGGCACATGGAACTAAAGACTATTTACAGTCGAAAAACATAAACCTTCTTTGTAGCAGTCTGATTAAAACAGTAGTCAAAGTAGTTTAATGGCTACATACCTTTTTTTTTGCTCTTTGATAAAATATTACGAATGAAATGAAATATTATAACGCCAACACGCAAAGAGAGACCTAAGCCCTTCTACGTAAACATGTTTAACTCCGCGGGCCAACTCTACTGCCACATGTGTCATAGGGTATTTAAAACCAAGTTTGGGCTAGCGAGCTATATCAGGGCTCCCATAGCAGATTCTTACTGCATCCACGGGCAAGAGAGGAGAGGCAACATTCTAATGCCGGCACCTCACGACATTTCAAAAATATTCGGTAATAATTTGTTTAGAGTCGCCGTCATCGAAACCGATGAGTAGTACACTATACATAAATATTTAATATATACAAGGTGTATCATAATATGTGTACTATCCGAAGGGGGGGGGATTTACACCCCCCGGGGAACAACTTTTATTCAACGACTTTTCGAATTTCGATTGGTATCTCTAACATGAACAGCTGATTTTTTACGCAGTGACAACCCTAATTTTAGCTGTCGGGACGATGACCTCAGTATCGCAGAAAATAGAAATAGAAAAATAGAGTATGAATCATAACACTTAAAGGTCGGTTTTTCTTAAACCGCAACTTTCGCTACTCAATTAGGGATGTGCCGTTTTCTGGGCAATACGTACCTTGTATATACGATTGGCTTACATCTTCCTCTAATTCCACAGTTGCTGACCTAACAGACTCAGATGACCAAGGTAATTAAATGATCATTAATAAAATCACCAGCAAAATATATCAGGCCGCTAAACCGTGGACAAATGCATCGGGCACCGGTACCTGGACACAGGGAGGCCTTTGTCCAGCAGTGGACGTAAACAGCAGACCTACGGCTGAGACGAAAGTAAAATACAAACTTATAACAACATAGAAAAATACCCAGAATATTAAACGTTGTATAATTATTAACAGTTGCTGGAAACTCAATATGTCCCCAAGCATTTGAGAATTTTAAACAAGCAGTGGTAAATTACATGGGACAGGTGTTGTTAAATGTGAGTATTTTTAAAAACCCGCCCTGGGGTGCCGGCAGTAGAATGATACCCCTCCTCTCATGCCCATGGATGCAGTAAGAGCCTGCTAAGGGATACCTCCGGAAGATGGGCAGCAGCGTCTATCCGTGTATCAACATCCCATACTGCGCTCACCAACCCGCCTGCCAAGCGTGGTGAGAATGGCAACTACCCCTCATGAAGATCCATGAGGGAGGCCTGTGTTCATCAGTGGACGTTTTATGGCTGAAATGATGATGATGATTTTTATAAAAGGTATGCTGATAGCTTCGTAAAAGTGTTATTAAAATGTTATTTATAACTTTTAATTGTTTTAGTCAATTATTCAAATACCAGCCAGCGATGATACATACCTGGCTTCTCCAGTGATCGCTCTTGGCCTAGTGGCCCAAAATGAATACTTTGCTAAAGCGGAAACTTTAGTCAAGGCGTTAAAGTTACTTGACCTTTCAAACAAGGAAGACGTAAGCTTATTTTAATCAATCAAGTATCTTTTTTATACTACTAAATGACGAGACAAGCCGAAGGCCCACCTGATGTTAAGCGGTAACCTCTACCTATAACAATTACAATGCCGCGGTGACCACGTTCACTAAGCACGTGACCAACGCTGCACTGCAATGCGCCTGTCACCCTGAGACAGAGTTGTAAGGTCTCATGTGCCTGTAATTTCACCGGCCCCCTTGCCCTTCAAACCGGAACACAGCAATGAAGACATTACTGCTTGGCGGCAGAAATAGGTATAGTGGTAGTACCACAGATTACAGAAACTAACAGATACATCACTCCAATACAAAAGCGAAAATACCTACGCTATAATAGCCTACAAAATCGTTGAGATTGCTTTGCTCACCCGCCTCACCTACTTGCAAGTAATCTGTGACGCGGCATCGAATAAGTGGCTAGGGTTGCTTCTACGATGATATTTATAATAAAACGAATGTGGTGAAAAAACAGTTATTTTTATTGGTTGCTCAAATATGATTTAGTTTTTTAAAATGATGGATGGACCTTTTGATGGTCGAAACGTCAGGATAATAATAAAGGTAATTACGCGAGAAATACCCGTTAATCCAATATAGTAATAATCAGTTCATAAACGACAGAGTTCTCAAACAAATAAAAAAATCAGATGGCCTGAGAACCTCCTCTTTTTTTAAGTCGGTTAAGAAAAGCAGCGACCTTTGTACAGGGAGGTAAGTACCTACCTACTCTCCGTACGCAGTAGTAATAGGTATAACTATGGTAGTAGTTATAATCTTTGACATAACGAACTAAGTACACACCACACTTTACACACCTATACTATTATTGCTCTTTTACCTAGGTATTTAGATACTTCGCAAAGATTTGAATCTTTGTTTTTGTGGGTACCTAATACTTGATTTTAGGACTGTGTTGTTTTCAAAGCCATAATCGATCTGAAAGAACGCTGATCTGGTAAGCGATGACCTATTTTGTGTGTACAAAATACTATAATCAAAATACTAAAATACTTATCTATCTATCTGTCTAATAGCTGAACTTCTTTATTTACGAATATTTACATAGTACCTTCCTAAGTTCATTTTTAGAGGAAAGGGAAAAATAATTCTAAAAACTTAAGATTTAAAATATCTTTTACTTTACCTTTTTTCATCTCTAGGCAAAGAAAAAAATGTAAATTTTTCATTAGATCTTTGGTTTAGTACGACGCGCTTTCGACATCAAAATAAACGCATTTAACGTGCGTGCGCACAAGCGGGCTTGTGGCAGCCTACTGCCTTGCATTGCAGCTCCGGCGATGTACAGAGCGGTAGGCATTTAACGCGTGGCCTTGAGCGAGTGACGGACGCCTGGTAGTACTTCCTCGGATGAACCTTTCACAAATAGTTCTACGACTACTAGTTACATTCCGTTCCATACATACGAGTACATACCGATGGAGGCGTTTGATGATCACGTAAAGCAAACTTTACGTGATCATCAAACGCCTCCTTCGGAAGACCAGAGTTTAAGTTGTTAACATTGAGGTGCCCCGCGTTCCTTGATTATGTTTGCAAATGTATTCGCGAACAAAAGTAGCAGATAAAACAGGTATTAAATACCTCGTGAATTAGATCACTTAGAAATAATCTAAAAGTATTTTATTAAACCTTCGAACATTATAAATCAAACTGTATACAATTTTTGTTAATACTCATAATAAATATTGTATCTCGGTTATTTGTTATGTAAGAGAGAAAATAAAAATACCTTAAAATATAGCTTAGACTGTAAAAAATCAATAAGTGTTAATGTTTAATTAAAATAACATACTGAAGGAATAATCTTCCTATTTCTCGGCAGC
The DNA here is from genome assembly GCA_963082625.1 of Pasiphila rectangulata. NCBI lineage: Eukaryota > Metazoa > Arthropoda > Insecta > Lepidoptera > Geometridae > Pasiphila > Pasiphila rectangulata. Next base: position 9,659,854 of record OY720240.1, read on the forward strand.
CACTCGGCGGTAAATTCGATTGATAAGAATGTTCTCAAAAGCTAGATAAGTTACAAAAAAAATAAAAAAAATATAAATAACTCAGGCGGTACAGTGTATAAAAATAAATTATAGAACATAGAAAACAAAATATATTTCAACACATTAGAGTACATCACTGAATGAATGAATGAATTGAATAAATTAATGAATGAATTAACTCTTTATTAATGCACAATGAACACACACATAATAGAAAAAAAAAACAAGAGAAAACATCTGTACAAACTGGCAACCTTATTGCTCAAAGCAATAAGCTATAAGCTTTTTTCACTCTGCCAACTAACTTTATTGTAATTTATCTATTGGTGAAAATTTTACTATAAATTTTGAATAATTTCAGCTGTAATACGCCCACTACTGAACACAAGCCTCCCTCATGATCTCCATGAGGGCTAGTTGCCATACTCACTCAATTTAAAATACTGACGAGCTCTGTGGCGCAGCGGGCGAAGGTCCGCCTGCGACGCAAGGGGTTGTGGGTTCGATTTCCGCCTCGGGACAAATGTCTGCACGATCTGCAGATTCAGGTTCAAGGTGTTCTGGGTGTTTTTCTATATTATTTATTATGCCGGCATTAGAATGTTGCCTCTCTTTTCTTGCCCGTGGATGCAGTACGTTGATCACCCCACGCTCGCAGTACCCCACGGCGGGTAGACATTATTACAATTATTTAATTCTTCATAGATCCCATCATCAGAATCTAGTTTTGTAAAAAAAATTATAAAAATCTAATCTGGTAATGTATATTTTCGAAACCATTAGAATCTTCTAAATCAGTTCATAAATGACTGAGTTTTGAAAAAACAATGATTAAAAAATATACAGAGAATTTGTTTTTTTTCAGTTTTTAAATGTGCAATCTTGTATCCCCTAAAGGGTTCGAACCGGCATTGTTCAGACGAACACTTTAAACGCAGGCCGTTTGGCTACAGAGACACTGAACGCCAGTAAGATTATCTCCGGAGATTTCTGCTAGTTGGCGCTAAGCGGTGCCATAGAACCAAAAAAGCATTCAAAGTTTTTGATAATCCTTTGAAATGGAGGTCAAAAGTTATTTTAGTTCGAGTAAGGTTAAATTAATGGTAACAATATTACACCGTCCAGAGAATAAGAGATAAACCAAAATCATGGAAAACAGAATTGTTGGTCCCAAAAGGATTCTAGTAATAGGGTAAGTCATAAATAAGACATATTTTATCCTTAGGAGTGTCACAGGGCGTTTAAGTTGGTTCTTATTGTTTTTGTGGTAATAATTTCTCTTTTTATAAAATAGATATAATAAGTACCATAATCACGTCATAAATTTATCATTCTAATGTTTCACAGTTTATTTAAATTACAAAAATTGGCCAAGTGCGAGTCGGATTCACGCAAGAAGTGTATCATTTTTTAAGTTTTTTGTATGCCCTAAAAAGGTATTTTGTTTTTAGTATTTGTTGTTATAGCGGCAACATAAATACATCATCAATGAATAGAAGTGAAAGAGTGAGGTTTCTTGTTCGCTTGTTCTTTCCCTAACTTGGGATAAAAGTTATCTGAAGCGAACGAATTCAATTATTTGCTTTGTCTTGTCTTGTATTTTTATTTTATCGCTTTTTGTGTTTGGTTTTACACAATTCCGCCAGTGTAATGTTTATAAATTCTTATGTTAGTTGGCTGGCCATGTTGGCGGCCATAAAGCCGATCGAGCAATTTTGTGTAGATTTGTTGTGCAAAATCTTTCGTCTCGTATGATTATTTGCTTTATTCAACTTTAATGTGACATATTCTCTTTTGCAAATTGACAATTCTATGCAGCTTTTTGCTATATTGAATAAACACTTAATGACTTTGACTTTGAGATAGACAGACAGACAGACAGCGGAGTTTTAGTAATAGGGTCCCGTTTTTACCCCTTGGCTAAGAAACCCTAAAAATGTAACATAATAGCATCTGCCCGCCGCTTTGCACGCGTTGCACCCGGATAAAAATTAGCCTATGTGTTAATCCAGTCCTACATCTGTATGTGGGCAAAGTTTCAGCTCAATCCGTGGGGTAATTTTGAGTAAAGAGGTAACAAACGTCCATACAAACAAACTTTAGGCTTTATAATATTAGTGGGATTTGCTATAGTGACAACACAAGCAACACTACAGCAACAGCCACTACAAAATTTGAAAGCTCAGAATAATAAAATAATAGAAACCAGGCTAAATTAGCAACCAAAATCAATCAATTTCTACTCTTTTTACTTATGACATTTTATAGGAGCTAGAAAGAGGTGCATATACAGTTGTATCTTCGTAATTTACAAGGTTGTCGTAAATGAACAGTCAAAAGATTTGAAATTTGGTTGTACTTATGACGTATAAAGCTACTAAATTTAAATGAAGTGTCTGACGCGATCTTGATTATTTCAAGTAAGATCAACCTAGCATGGTCGCGTTATGTTTGGTTCGTAATTTGTGGTAATTTTACATTATTTGTAAGAAAATTTACAAAAAAGTAGTGAAAACGAATTAATAGAATCTTTAAACTTTGTTGCGATAAGTGCTAAGTACGGCGTGTATAGTAAAAGACTGCAAATCGCATACATCACGAAAAGAAAGTACGGACAATTCGGTAACTTTTCATCGATGAGTTTTTTTGTAAAATTTGCAGAAATTGTGTTCATATGGTCAGAAAATTGTTGTATATCTTTTAAAATCGAAGTTCTATAAACATTTCAACCAGTTTATTCCCTTTTCTTCCGTTTTCTCCAAACTTTTTTGTTGATCGTAGTGCTGTAAAAATAATCATTATTATCAATATTATTGAGACACCGCTCCTTGTTTCAGATTCCCCAAAGATGGAAAAATAAAAAAATAAATGGCTACAACGGATATCCAGAAGTAATTGGATACCGAAAAAACATAGTCACATTTGTTTCAATTATTTTTCGGAAAATTAATTTACCTACCTAACCTCGATGATTGATTTCGTACTATTTTAAAGATTTTTTATGATTATATTCTAAATTTATAGTTTTTAGATTTTTCTCTGTATCTACAGTATAAGACGATATACCTTGTCAAATTGCATAGTTCTAGGTCAACAGGAATTATCCTATGAATTTTGATTCCTTTGAGAATGTCGAAACATGCGTTTGCGACACAAACGTTTGTCTTTTTTTAGGTTAATTTAGAATATTATTTTTATCGCAGCTTATGTAGGTACCTAGATAAATATTACTTATCCATTATCTGTAGATTTTTAGATGATAATGATTAACACTGTACCTGCTAAAACTGTGATTTCATAATAGTAGTTTTAAATTATCTGTTCTGTTATCTAAATAGTACTGATAAAAATAAAAGAAATGAAGACTGCACTATGTGGACGGTAGCTTTTAATATTAATAAGAAAATATTTATTTACGACTCATAACTACACAGGTAAATTAAAATTACATAATTTAAACAGAATAAAAATCTTATGAGACATAAACTGGTCACCAACTCAGCACACGCCTTTATTTTCACGCCACGATTTTAATTTTCATTTAAATAAAGTTTATTAAACCAATTTATATAACTTTAATTTTCTTAACCCATTTTGCTCTAATTAAATAGCGAAAAATAAATTATAAAATATTAAAGCTTTTTCTTTACTTATTTAACTTGTTATCTTTGTGTATTAAGGCCTCAATAATATTTTGATAATTATTTGCTTCATACAATTTGATTCTCTGTGTTTATAACTGGTAAAGTCATTTGGTCAAAATTTTATTTATATAAAAATTTAAGATTACGCTAGGGGTATTAAAATAAATTAGGTTTTCAATTATTGACCCCAGATTCTCATACACAACTTTCTTCCTGTAATAAAATTAAAAACTTTGAAGATAAGCACAAGTAAATAGGCTTTCCAGGTGGATTTAAATAGAATAATTTAGGTATTCTTTTTTGTAATTAATGGAATCAGGCGTTACTTTGCGGAAATCCATGATAATAAAATGCAATAAAAATATTGAGTTTTAATTCCGCTTATGCTGAGATGCAGGAGCACCGCCCTCCCGCCCGCTAATTATGCGCATGCAGGGAGAACTAGCTTGTCAGTGCAGCATGCATACTCAAACCTATACGACGACACGTGTTTCGCCTCTCCGCGAGGCATCATCAGGTGAACGCTGTAGGTGTTGACTGGTCGGCCGCCGGAACGAAAGTGCATGCTGCACTGACAAGCTAGTTCTCCCTGCATGCGCATAATTAGCGGGCGGGAGGGCGGTGCTCCTGCATCTCAGCATAAGCGGAATTAAAACTCAATATTTTTATTGCATTTTATTCTTTTTTGTGATAAATAATTTTAAGATATATCTAAAAGTAAGACATTTTTAAGCAATACTATTATCTAAGATACCTCTGTATAAATGGCTAACAAAACATTAGTTTTATCGATTTTAAAGTTGACACAATTACATCACTAGCAGTAATATATGTAAAGTTAGCTTTTAAGCTTGACAGTTCATTTACGCCAACCTTATCAAGATGAAATTAAAACCATTATACTTAAAATCTTTATGCTGTAAAAAAAACTGGCTTAGTGCGAGTCGGACACGCGCACCGAGGTTTCCGTACAAACCTGTAGGTATATAAGACCTGAGTATTTGTTTTGAATTTCAATTTCATACCTCTACGCGTTCACGATTAAAGAAGTAAAACATTTTGAAGACAGACGGACAGCGGAGTCTTAGTAATGGGCTTTCGCTTTTAACTTTTGGGTACGGAACCGTAAAAAAGCTAAGCAATTTACATAGGATATTCTACTCATCTGCTCGTCTGGGTTCATCAAACTAGTTACACTTAAACTAACGTTTTTTTAATTTTACAGAGTTTAGACAACTCTATTAAATGTAAATAGTGGAAATTAGGCTAATTTTCAGTTCACTGTCTGGAATTTTATCAACTATTTTGAACATTAATTAGATTCTAAACTGAATAATTAAAACCCTCTTTAAATTAACGAAGAAAACAACTCGCAAAAGGATATAAAAGACGGTCTTTGCATCATTGTTCATAGTGGTGTCAGGATGACTACAACGATGGGGAAATTTTCAATTTTTGTGATGGCTGTGGCTGTAGTAACACGTGCTGGTAAAACTTTAATTATAACAATAGATTGCCGTGGGGTGCCGGCAGTAGAATAATACCCCTCCTCTTGTGCCCGTGGATCCAGTAAGAGCCTGTGTGAAGTGATACCTCCGGAAGATAGGCGGCAGCGTCTTTCCGTGTATCCCGTACTGCGCTCGCCAACCTGCCGAGCGTGGTGAGTATGGCATTTACCCCTCGTCGAGATCCATGAGGGAGGCCTTTGTTCAGGAGTGGGCGTTTTACGGCTGAAATGATGAAAATGATAAACAATATACTTTGAAAAATGCCTAGACAAAATTAATAATTACGCTATAATACGAGTTTTCCATTTAATAATAGTTTTCCTACCGTAGGACTTTTGAATAAAATAATTATATTGAAACGAGTTTATAAAATTATAAATTTCAAGTAGCCTTCGACACATTACCTAGTCTCGGAGGTAACGTATTTTTTTTGTAATATGTACCGCAATTTACACATCATTTCCTTTTATTTTGATACAACACTTGGGTATATTTGAAAACATTTGATTGTGCACCCTTACTTTCAACACATATAATCTATGGAATGGCTCGACCGATTTCTTTTTAACTTTAAGTTCTGCATTCTACGCGTAATTTCCTTTCTTTTGATACTATTCTTTTGATTCGGGTATATTTTGAAAAAAAACTATTATTTATCCCGTCTTTCACCCCATATCTTATAAACTCCTTAACCGATTTTGATATTACGTATTTAAGAAACACCGCCGGAAAACTTGCTTTAAAAAAAAACTGCATGCAAATCGGTCCACTTGTTTAAGAGCTACGGTGCCACAGACAGACAAGAAGACACACACATACCGGTCAAACTTATAACTCCCCTTTTTTTGTCGGGGGTTAATAATCTCAATGTTAACTTAACTTTTATAGGACTGATATGGATATGAAGTTTTTTTTTAAATGATCGTTTTAAGACTATTTATTTAATAAAGCTTATTGATGCACATCATACCCAAAAATCCATCGAGCTGCATTAGGCTGCAGAGCGGCACGTAAAATATACACTCGAATACATAATTTTTCGCAGTATTTTCATAACCTAAGTAGTCACTCAGCTAAGTTTTTACTAGCTCTTTACTATACTAGTACATACCGCTTACTTATTTTATTATAATTCTGCTGTTGGTAGTAGATAGATGGGTAGTTAGTTAGTAGTAGATACTTAGTTCTAAGAATAATTTTATAATTTTGTTAACTGTTCGTAATAAGTGACAAAATAAACATATATTTATCTTTTATCTTTATCAGTTGCTGATCACACCACAGATGACTGCCAAGGTAATTAAAAACCGTCTATTATATCTTCAGCGAAATATTTAAGGTTTGATAGGTAAGGCACACCAAAAGAGCAGCCGTGGAAAATGCTGTAGGCGTAATTAATAATGTTATTGGAAATAAATGTTATATGGAAATGTTTCCGAAATAAATGAATGAAAAGAAGGTTAGAGGTAGCAAGTCAAACACAGTGGTGAGTGGTGCTTTGTTGGTAAGTGTTGTTAACACACTTTGTAAGCATTACAAACAAACAAAATAATATAATAGTCCATAAATGCATCATAAATCGTTTATACTAGGTGCAACTATAGCTGAGACAGAACATTTTAGCACACCACACTTTTATGCCAGGAAATTTTAAATAATGTAACCGTAAAATACGTACTATATGAGTGCATTTATTTATTTCATAATTATATTTAAGGTGTGATGTATCAATAAACGCATTTTATATTATTTCACACGATTAAAATTAATAATTGAACGATAAAGTAGGACAATCAGTAAGCACAAATCATTGTATTTAAACAGATTCAGGAAACTCAAGATGTCCCGAATCATTCGAAGGATTTAAACAAGCAGTGATAAATTACTCTAGCAGGCTATTAAATGTGAGTATTTTGTTAAATAAACATGATGATATTGAAAGTTTAAATGTTAAGTCATTTACAATTTTAATCATTTCAGTCACTTATTCAAACACCTGCCAGCGATGATACATACATCGCTTCACCATTAGTTGCACTAGCCAAAGTGGCTCAAATTGCATACTTTGCTAAAGGGGCAACTTTAGCTGAGGCATTAGAGTTAGTGGGCATTACAAATAAGGATGACGTAAGTATTCTTTAACTTCTTCACTGAGTAGATGTAGGTTTAATGTAATTGACCTTTAATTTCCGTGTATCCGATTTGTAATATGTTCTGAAGAAAATATCGATTACATTGCTCATACAGTTTCATCAAATATAAAATAAACTAGGCCAATAGCGTGTCGGCCAATGCACTGAGTAGGATTCCGTAGTTACCCGGAGACCTGGTTGTTTTTTTTTTTTTTAATGGCGCCTACGATGTGCCTGCCTAACTTATCTCTGAACGAAACAGAGCTTTTGTTACGGGAAAATAAGGGTTGTACACTTGTTTTCTTATTTATTTTTCTTTACAGAAGTAAAAATAATTATGTTTATCTATCACCTAATTTCTTACAATCTAATTCTTAAACAGGGTTATTCTTCTTATTCTACTATAAAAATATAAATTGTTATATTTATTATGTGTTCTTATGTTCTAGTTCTTATACTATTTGTAATTAACAATGTGTTTACAATTTTACTTATGCTAACATTTTTTTTAAATGACTTTATCATTATATTCCTAAATATAGTGAAGTTATATGTTAAGTACTATTTATTTTTACATAAAACTTTACTTGCTACATTTATACAAAATTCTAAAAACTTATCCCTAATACACTTGTTTACAATGATATTTTTCATATTTTAATCATTTAATTTTGTAAATGAAGCAGTTTAGATTTATGAAGGTGGGGTGATGCCCTCAAAAATATTGAAAACTTTAATATGCGACTCTAAATCGAATAATTGTCTTAAAATCAAATAATAAATAATAAAATAAATAATGCTGGACAAATCACACAGCACCATCTAGTCCCAAGCTAAGCAGAGCTTGTGTTATGGGTACTAGATGACTGATATACTTAATACATTATACTAAAAATACATTATATTAAATTGTCTTGATACACAGGAAAAAAATCATCTTACGTCTAAGGAGGTTTCCTAAACATAATATTTAATACGTTCATGCAAAGTTACTGCATTCTAGGACTTACTTGACGAGCTCTGTGGGGCAGAGGGCGAAAGTTCGCCTGCGACGCAAGGGGTTGCGGGTTCGATTCCCGCCTCGGGACAAATGTCTGTACGATCTGCAGATATTTGTTCAGGGTGTTCTGGGTGTTTTTCTACCTCTATATATAATAAAAATATCTATCTATGTAGTATAATGTATTAAGTATATCAGTCATCTAGTACCCTTAACACAAGCTCTGCTTAGCTTGGGACTAGATGGTGCTGTGTGATTTGTCCAGCATTAATAATTATTTATTTAATTATAGTCTATTCATAAAGCCGCAGACATGTGGACTGTCAGGCAAACAAAGCAAAACTATAATGATTCCCTGTTGTACAACGGAATCCTAATAAAGAGAATGATTGAGAAAAAAATTAATAAATTATCTAATTTTTCGTCCTACATTGTGTTTAGTTTGCGCCCTTCTGATTTGTGATAAAGTCTCATATAGATTAATTTTGTATTTCAGATTCCATGTGTACTTAAAGAAGCTATATATCCTTTTTTGAATACACCTGAGGGCGTCAACTATTTATTCAGTTCAAATATAGTGGCTGACAATAGTTATGAGTTCCAGGAAACTTTTATAAATAAGGTGTACGCCAATATAATGATTAACGCCATTAACGAAAATTTTCGCAAACCCAAGCAAGTGAAAAAGAGTGTAAATAATATGGTAAGTACAAACTTTTCATAAATGCATATTAATAGTATTTAGCCGAAGGGTATCAATAGGATTTTACCTCTGCTGTCTTGTACATGGATGCAGTAACAATCTGCCAAGGCCTCTGGAAAATGGATAGCATCATCCTTACGTTTATCAACATCCCGCACTGCGCTCGGCATACTCGCCACGCTTATGGCATCAACCCCCTGATAATCTTGGAGATTCATGTCCAGCAGTGGGCGTGGACAGTGTAGTCGTATGGCTGACATGATGAATAATATTGTTACAGAGGTGTGACTGTTTTTCACTAACTAATGACTAATTACCCCTCATGAAGATCCATGAGGGAGACCTGTGTTCAGTACTGGACGTTTTACGGCTGAAATGATGATAATGAAAGACTAATTTTCATCTTGGCTTCGTAGATGGTCTTATTTCAAACTTCATATCAGCCGTAAAACGTCCACTACTGAACACAGGCCTCCCTCATGGATGTCCATAAGGGGCAATTGCCATACTCACCACGCATAGCAGGCGGGTTGGCGAGCGCAGTATGGGATGTTGACACACGGAATGACGCTGCTGCCCATTTTCCGGAGGTAGCTCTTAGCAGGCTCTTACTGCATCCACGGGCCAGAGAGGAGGAGCAACATTCTATTGACGGCACCCCACGGCAAGGCAAGCACAGCAATATTTTAAACTTAAAAACAAATAAATAATAAAAATTAGTCGATATTAACATTGAAATCTTACTTACAGGTTGCATCTGAAACCGATGGCGAAGTTTTGAATATAGTTAAATCGTCCTCACAGATCAATATTAGTACAGAATTCAGTATATTTGTAGGGCAATACTTTGAGGTATGTTTATAATGTGTATTATATAGTTATCACAACATGGTGCAGTATTATTAAGCTGAGATTAATATATAAAGGTTCGTCAGAATCGACACGTGTCATATAATCTTTGACGTTACAATAATACGTGATTAATTCCCGTTTTTACAAAATGAGTTCGTTAGAAAGTTTATATTGTTATTAAACTCAAGATGTTTATGTTAAGTATACTAATACTTAATATAAACATACTAACTACTACTATAGTAGTAATAGTTAGTAGTTGTTGAGTTCTTGTAGTAACTACAATTACTACTCTACAACTCTGTTGTAGTAGTTGTAGAGTAGTTAAGTTAAAGTATATTTATTGCATAAATACATGTGTACATAGTTATTATTTTAAAATTACTATTATCAAAGTATATTGCCTTGTTATGGCGTGCAATATTTTAATACAAAATATAAATAGTTACAACAATAAACGAATTAATATAATTGAAGGTCAAATAATTTAAAAACTTACATGCTTTTGTTATAAAATAATTAAAATAATAGATATGATAAAAAATAATAATAAAAATATAAAAAATTCAAATGTCAGCTAATTGAATAAAAATGTATTAAATTTAGTCATGGTATTAATTGTAACATAAGTATTCCAGTTTCATATCATTCATAAATTCATTGAAATTTTTATAACATTTTGTAGTCCATAGAGATTTTTATTTACTTATATACATTTAGATTTACAGTGCTGTTAACGGTTCTGGTAGTTTGTTAAAAACAAATGGAGCATTACCAAACATACTTTAACGCATCATTTTAGTTTTACATTTTAGGGTGCGGACTTTGTGATCTCGTCTGCTCCGACCAACTTCAGACAGCTGGTGGAACATACCAGGATTACTCTTTACAAACAAAGCTGTTTCATAAAAATACAGTAACGGGACAGTCAATCTATGTTTCGTGAAATAGGGTGTGCAGGAATTAGTAACCTTCAGGCTGAACGTTGCTCTCAAGCACCTCTTTTGATACCAAAAGATATTTATATAATAGCATCTGTAGAGTTTCCAAAAATCATTATTCCATATCTTAGGGTGAATGATATAAGACCATGATAGCACTAAGAAGGGCTTCTAGATTGTCTATTGGAGAAAGTTTATGTACGAGTGAAACATAAATCTGGCTGTTTATTTTCTTACATAAATTCTCTAAATGTGGCTTCGAGTTAAGTTTCTTATCAATATTAATGCCTAGAAATTTTGTCATGTCAACCGCTTGAACTATATTATTATTATGTTGAATGTCAAAGTTGTAGAGTAGTTGTAGAGCAGTTTTAGAGTAGTTGTAGAGTAGTAGTAGTAAATAGTTGTAGTAGTAGTGCGATACGAAGTTCGCCGGACAGCTTGTTTGTATTAAACTTGTTCAAATTTGGAAACAGACAATTCTTAATAACTCACTGTATATTTTTCAGTCGGAGTATGATGTGGCATTTAATACAAACAACATCACAATCGGTAAATACTACAAGCGGCCGAAGACTGTTATCAAGACTAATTATTTGTACCAAAGAGGCGTATTCGACTATTATTATAGCGAACATTTGAAGGCAAAGGTAGGTTAACAAACATTCACTAAGCACGTGATCAACGCTGCATGGCATTGCATTCGTCACCTTGAGACATAAGGTCTCATGTGCCCGTAAATCCTTTATTAGATTATGGGCTTTAATTTGATATCGCTTAAGTTGAGATAATAAAAACTAAATCACATTTCAGATTGTAAGAATACCCTTCAAGGACGACAGTCTTGAAGAAATACTAATAGTCCCTGATAAGGACTATAAATCCGTTGCTCGGAAGCTAGCTTCAAATGGGCACTTGTTTCAACAGGTGTATGACAGTTTAAAACCAGCTGTATTGTCCCTATACCTGCCTGCTTTCTTAAATATCAGTAAAACGATCAATTCCAGAGATCTTCTTATGAAGGTAAGTAAAATGTATTTAAATTACTATCGCATCATATAGCTAATAATAATAAGTGATATTACGTTTTGAAAATGTGATTATAACAAAGTGCTTTTAGTTTCTTTATCAAAAAAAAGAAAGGCCGCCATTATAGATTATTTAGAGGTATACAGCGTTAGCAACTGGTAATTATGCTGTACGGGACGCCGCAGTGCCTGAGACATTGTTAGATGCTTAGGCTTGCCCAGCACCTTTACCTTCCTCTCAGCTTAATCAACTATTAGTCAGAGGAAAGAACAGGTCAATACGTCTGAAGCTAACTAAGCCGCGGCTTTCCTCATGATGTTTCCTTCACCGTTAGAGCACGTGTTAAGTGTGCACATACTTTAAAAAAAAAAATCCATTAGTACACGGCCGGTATCGAATCCACGACCTTCGGTTTAAAAGTCGGGGGTACATACCACTCGGACAACACGGCTTGATTTTTTGTCAATAGTTAGTATAGTTAAATAATATATATTATGTTAAAATAAAATAAATTTACAGAACTCTTTCATGAAAACAATTTACTACAGCGAAACAGCACAGTTAAAGAATGTTACTGTAGGCGATAAACCAGTGGGCTTGGAGCAGTTTATTCAGAAAATTGTTTTGAAAAACAGTTTTCAAGGTGGACAACAGCCGGATGACTGTGGTACGTATTTAATGGTTTTGTATACAGAAATCAGGTTGATTGATTCATTGAAGCATAATTATGGTTTTTAACCCCTGACAAAAAAGAGGGATGTTATCAGTTTGACCGCTCGCTATTGTGTGTGTATGTCTGTCTGTGGCATCGTAGCTCTTAAACCCGACCGATTTTTATTTAAAAGCATCTGCATGGTTCTTAAACATGTTTTATAAAAATCGGTTAGGAATTTTTCATGATATGGGAGGTGAATAATCGAATGTTTCCCAATATACAATATATAAATAGTTTGGTATCAAATAAAAGGAAAGAATTTGTGTAGAATGCAAAAATGAAAGTTGTGTATACAGAAATCAAGTGATTGTAGCATAATGGTTGTCATTGAAAGGTTTAAAAGTAGAATCTGTAATTTGTAATTTACCTTTTAAATAATACATAAATTTTTCAATAAAAAAAACAGAATTTAATGATAAAATCCTTGACTTGTTGCTGAAAACACACAAACCGCTATGTAGCCTATTTTATTTTAGTAGTTCATTCAATTTATTATGGATCGCAGCATAAAACGTGGGTTTTAAAACAAGCTAACATTATGAAGTGAAACAAAAAACCAAACCGCAAGTTTAATTAAAGGGCAAGTAACTAAACCTTGAGGCACTCCTGTAGAAAATTATATTTAATTATTTATTCTTCATAGAACTAAACGTGTACTCTATTCGAACCCAAAAAAAATTCTAAAACGTTTCATAAACGACAGAATTCTGAGGTAACAAAGATTTAAAAAATACTACATAAGTCGGAAATCGAACCGTACCTTCTGCTAATGGATTAACTGAGCCACGGAGGCAGTACACACACTCAGCTCATGAATAGCTACAAAAGTTAATTTTAAAGTTTTACTCTTGTGTGTACATTAAATATTCATTCATTAATTCATTTATTAACGTATAATACATTGTATGCTTTCAGGATGCTCAGATGGATTGGTAGATATGAAAGAGTATGAAGTCATAGCAGACCGACCTGTTTTGAGGTTCATTGGGAGCCAAGGCATGCCGTTGTTCTGTTTGGTAGGCAAAGTGGGTAAAGTGTGATTCTTTAAACCATTCAAAATGCCGTGCACAGAAACGACAACACAATTTAAATAAAATGATTTAAGAGATCTTATCTTGCACGTGATCTTGCTGTAACAAAGTTTGTGAACAAGCACGGGAAGTAAGGTAATAATTGCGCTATATATAATGTAATGATGTACTTTTGTCAAGGTTTCATAAAATTTATGAGTTCATTTTATTTTAAAACAGTACAAAAAATGATTGTTTTTATTTAAATGCTGTAGGTACTATCCAAATAAATTTCTGTAGTCATATTTAATATCTTTATTATTTACCCAAATAACCCAAAACTCCTTGAAATTAAACCTATTCAGGAAACCGTGTTGGACAAGCGGTATGTTCCCTCGACAAAGGATCCCAAGGTCGTAGGCTTGATTTTAGCAGTGCACCAAAGGATTTTTCTTTCTTGAAGATGCTTCTGCTGAGTGTTTGCTAAAGTATTTTGACCCTCTGTGGCACTCCACGATGAACTATACAATACAATACAATACAATACAATACAAATCATTTATTCCATTAAGATACAATCGTACACTTGGAAAAGTCAAATTATAACAGTTTTAGAATACATATATGTACATTAAAAACACATAATAGTAAGACTAAGTAATAAATAACTACTAAGTAGGTATCTCACAATGTAAAAAGTCATCAGCAAGAGCTTCGTCAATATTGTAATAGGATTTATATAATAATAATTTTCTAATTTTCACATTAAAGTCCGAATCATCAATGCTGCGTAAATCTTGGGACAATTTATTAAATAATTTTATACCAATACATAGGAAGCTTTTACCCACTTTCGCAAGTCTGTGAATTGGTATACAAATATTATTTCTAGATCTAGTGTTAAAGCCATGGATGTCCTTATTTAATTTAAATTCTGTTAAATTCATCTTAACATACATTAGGTTTTGATAAATAAATTCCCCAGCTAGTGTCATAATTTCCAATTGCTTGAATTTTTCCCTGCAAGATTCAAGATTATTCATCAGTAACATTGATCGTATTGCTCTTTTCTGTAGAATAAATATTCGTTTAGACTGAGAGGAGTTACCCCAAGTAAGGACACCGTATGTCATAATGGAGTGAAAATAAGCGTGATAGACACATTTAGCAGTTTTTAGGTCACTTAGTAATCTAATTGTTTTAATTGCGTAAACGGCTGATCTCAATCTACCAACAAGGTTGTCAATATGTTTATGCCAAGTTAATTTACTGTCAATGTGTATGCCTAAAAATTTTACGCTGTCAATAGATGTTATGAAATGTCTATCAATCGTATTCTGTACCATCATTTCACTATTAATTTGTCCATTTCCTAAGAAAAATCGTACAATGTTTGTTTTTTCCACATTTAATAATAAATTGTTCGCTTTAAACCATCCTTTGATGTTTCGTATTATGCTGTCTAATTTTAAACAAACATTGTCCTTATTTTTATCACTTACTACTATAGTGGTGTCATCTGCAAACAGAACCATGTCCATCTTATTTTCTATATTAACTACAATGTCATTTATATAAATAATAAATAGTAACGGTCCCAAAATAGATCCTTGTGGAACTCCCAATTGTATTTTATGTGCCTCAGACTTATGCGCATTGCATTCTAATATTTGCTGCCTATTTTCCAAGTAGGATTTGAGTAGGCATAATTCATTTCCACGGACGCCGTAATGATTAAGTTTGAGCAAAAGAATCCTATGGCAAACACAGTCAAATGCCTTGGACAAGTCACAGAATATACCATAGGTATTCTTTGACTTATCCAAATTCCACAAAAGGCTCTCTATTAAAGTTGTTATGGCTTGACTCGTGTTCTTATTTCTTCTGAATCCAAATTGGCTTTTATTTAAAATATTATGATTTTCAATAAACAAATACAACTCGTTTGCAATAAATTTCTCAAGAATTTTGCTAAAAACCGGCAATAAAGAGATAGGCCTGTAGTTATTTGCATCAGAATGGCAGCCTTTTTTAAATAGTGGTATCACTTTAGCCAGCTTTAGCATATCCGGAAAGCTTCCACTCTGTATACACTTATTAAAAATTTCCGCAAGCGGTGCAGCTAATACATATTTAAGCTTTTTTATCAATGACGTCGACACATCCCAAAGGTCACATGAGCTTTTGTCTTTTAATTGGTCTATTATTTTTACAATGCAAGTTGGAGTAATAGAGTTAATGATAAATTTAATAGAGTTGGGTTCTGAAAATTTTGTCAAGTACTTCAGTGCTTCAGTTTCTGAACTCATAAGGTCTTTGGTTAGTGTAGTTGCTACTTGGACAAAAAACTCATTGAAATGGTTGGCGATTTCAGAGGGTGCGGAAAGCGTTTTACCATCAAAGCCTTTTATAGTCTCTATAGTCTTACAAGTAGATGACAGTTTACCTGTTTCTTTCTTTATAATCGACCAAGTTGATTTAATAATATTTTTCGAACCAAGAACTTTGTTACGTACATGGATTTTTTTAGCATCATAACAGCATCGCTTAAATAACTTACTATACTTCCTTATATAAATTCTCAAATTTTCATCATTAGTTATTGATAAGGAGTAGTAAAGGCATTTCAAACGATTTTGAGATATTATAAGACCAACTGTCGCCCAGTCGTTAAATGACTTCCCTACTCTTTTACAGATAGTTTTTATTGGCATAATACTGTTCATTACTCTCAGAAATGGTGTAAAAAAATCTCTAAAATCAGATAATTGACAATTTATAAATTCATTGTGAATAGATTTTTTTAAAAGCTCAACGGTATGTTCATTAATAACTCTTTTCCTAATGTACACATTATTATTATTAGAGCGGTCAATCATAGAGCATATATTAATTGTTTGAGCAAAGTGGTCTGACTGAACACCGTTTACATCCTCTGAATCTAAAACGTCTACATTGGTCATTATATTGGACATGGACTATCATAGGAAACGAGTATAGAACGGAACCATCATATTTTAGCTAATTTTACCGACGGTGATCGAATAGTTAGGTAACTTTCGAACCAACTTACTGTCCCAGAACTTAGACCGTAATAAACAGCTTAGTTAGAATGAGTAGGTATGTACTTAGATAACAAAATGTTGAACCCATACAGGGTTCAACAGTTTGTAATATAAATATTTATTTACTTATGTATATATATTGTATACAACATTTTGTACACAATATATATAAGTAATATAAATATTTTCAGCAAAATTGTAATTTCGCAAAAACCGCCTGAATAGTGATAAAACAGTCAACTACAATTATTAAAGTAAGGCCTTTGCATCTATTAAGATGATTTATACAGCGTCAGCAACTGGTAATCATGCTGTACGGGACGCTGCAGTGCCTGGGACAATTGCTAGATGGATTAGGCTTGCCCAGCACCTATACCATCCTCTCAGCTTAATCAGCTATTATTCAGAGGAAAGAACAGGTCAATACGTCTGAAGCTAACTAAGCCGCGGGTTTCCTCACGTTGTTTCCTTCACGGGGGTACATACCACTCGGCCAACACGGCTTTTTACTACAATTATTAACAAAGTGAATATTTTACAGAAAACAGCCATCATACACTGGCTGTCTTTAACATAACTCCAAGTTACCCAAGCGTGGTGAATATGGCAAAAATCTTCTTAATGATTTTTAAGTACCTCTTAACATATAGATTTTTGTAAAAAAACAGCCGTAGAGGCTGTCTTCTGCAAAATTGGTATTTTTATTTGTGTCTGAATTGGCGTAATTAAACACCACAATGACTGTTTTTATACGAAAAAAAATATTTAAAACCTTCTTGTAATTCTTTATTGCACACAAAAAAAACATTTACAGAAAGTTTACAATTAGTTCATTTCTCGGACAGTTCTTTGAAGTAAGTTTTTGAAAAGCCTTTGATTCGCTGAAGTATTCTTTTCATCATTTCTTTTTTTCAAAACATATAAAAAAATAAAACAATGCTTTTGACTAATTTTATAGATTTTTCATTTTCATCATTTTAATGTTATTTTTGTTTAATTCAGTCGCAGTATAAGAATCCTTTTGATACTACCAATACTACAATCGGCAATTATTTAATTATTTGTATAAAAGTGGAGTATACGACTACGCTTATAATGAAGATATTTACAGTTTAGAGCCAACCCCATTAAAACTTAAATTACCATGGTATGCTAATTTTAGCAAAGTAGTAAATTCTAGAGATCTTTTATTGCAGGTAACGTGATAAAAAAATAGATGGATTTAATCTTATTTTCATTAAATCCATGTGATTATTGTCTTGACTGTGTTTCGTGGGCTCGATACCGGTCGTAGACCAATAGGTTTTTCTATCATAAAAATATATATGCACATTTAACGCGTGACTTCTTAATTGATTTGTAATAATTTGCAGAACTCCTCCTTAAAAACTGTTTACGGTAGCAAAACAGCTCAGTTCGAGAATGTTACAGTTGGTAATAAGCCAGCGGGCATAGAACAGTTCTGCCAGAAGATTATCTATAAAAATGCTGTTCAAGGTTAAAAGGAGTCAGTTTGTGGTATGTGTATTTTTCTATCGTCATCTCAGCCGTATTGTTGCCATACTCACTACGCTTGGGAGCGCGTTGGCGAGCGCAAAACACATGTTGGTAATCCATGAAAGACGCTGCTGTCTACCTTCCGGAGGCGTCCTTTGGCTCTTTCTACATTAACAGTAAAGAGAAGAGGAGCAACATTCTTTTCCCGGCACTCCACGGCGCTGTTATGATGAGGGGGAAATAATGACATTCACAGGCTTAACAACGACCGTTGCACATATAAGCTCGCGTCTACTTTTGGCCTGTAGCTATAGTAATATGGCGCGTCGGCGTCGGCGTCGCCCTGCACAATTTCGCTCGAGAATGTGTTGTGTTAGTTTGGTACTAGCACATACACTACCTACACGGATTTGCGTTTTTGAGATGACATATTTTTACCGACTTCAAAAAGAAGGAGGTCTAATTCTACAGTATGTTTTTCGGGTTACCCAAAGGGCAAAAACGGGACTCTATTACTAGTACTCCACTGTAAAAGTAAAAAAGTAAAAGTTTATATAATAAATACAACATAATAAATAAATAATAAAAAATAATAAATAAAACAACAAACATTTAACAACACCTTACCTTACGCGAACTACGAATTAATTAATTAAATTAAAAAAAAAAACTGTAATCTATCCGCCTGTGTGTAAATATTTACAGAATATTTAGTTGTATTATAGCACATATAACCACCTTAAAAATAAATAATTCAATTATATTCAAATAAAACAAATATTTAAGCGGGGCTTCCATAAAACAAACGTGATTTTATTTGCGTTTTTTGCTCGATTTTAATAACGGCAACACGTAGACGCTTGAAATATTCCCAGAATACTTAGTTGAATATTTATTTTTAAAATAAACGATTTAATTTAAATAAAATAAATATTTTAAGTGGGGCTCCCATACAGCAAACGTAATTTTCAAACCTTATGGAGACCCGTCGCTCCATAAAGCGCATCGGGGGCCGTTTTTTCCAAATAATGGTATGGAACCCTTCGTCGCACTTGGCCGATTTTTTTTGTATGTGTGTTACGCGATTACTCCGATCGGATTATTTTTTTATCAGATAGGGCATGTTTCAGAACTGGACCCATTTTTTCCAAAACTCGATTGTGATGATAGGATCAATGAGGAATTAAATGAGTAGACATTGGGGTCCCTCAAGCTATAGTTTTATGACCCAAGTTTAATCTTGCGGTTGCGGTTTTTTTTTTGCACTTTATAAAGTTTGCTTGCTTTTGCACCTAGTTTTAGCAATAAGTCAAGGAATTTATTTTATGAAGTCGGTGTTATTTTTTTGAAAGGATATTATCACTATTGCTATTAAGTTTACTTGAACTTTTTTGGTGTTTGTGCAATGGATTTACTTATTTTTTTTAAACAAACCCTCACACTAACTCAAACGAGCTCACAGCGTAACTAAATAAATCTAGAACTCTCAGGTTGCTCGAATGATAACACCGTTAATATGGAAGAAGTTGAAATCGTAGTAGACCACCCAGTTTTGTTTTGCGTCGCGAGACAAGGCCTGCCAGTGTTTTGTTCAGTGGGAAAAGTAACCAGTGCTTAAAATGTTGATCAGCTCATGATATTAGCACAAACAAAGACGGGCAATGCAGCAGAGAGTTTATAACGCAGCTTATTAAAAATAACAAGAAGACAGTCTTTATGTGTTTCTTGCAATTGTTTAAAAAACTGCTGCCTCATAAATTTTTAGCAAATGCAAATTCTGTTTTATTTTAACGTGGACCAGTAACCATGGATCTTAAAATTCATAAGAAAAAATACTGCTAGGAAATTTGAAAAAAATATGAACTTAAAACGTAACTTCATCCCACTACGTAACTGAGTTTCGTTAAGAATTATGACATGGCAATTATTTAGTGCCGTTTTGTTAATAAATAAAATATTATTATTAATTTTGGTAATTTTACGAAGCACCATCTAGCCCAAAAGAAGGTAGAACATAGAGAGAATACATTTTTAATCGTGAAATACTTACCATATTATAACATACATCATGAAATTTCCAGACCAGAGACAAATATCCGCAGAAACGCAAACATTTTCCCGGCGGGAATCAAATCAGGAACCCTTTGCGTATTAGCCGGATATTACAACCACGGAACCCTGGAGGTGGTCCAACCGTTTAACCTTAAAATATTGGCTATCAATAATTTGAACGAGTGAAATGAATCCTATTTATATTGTTAAATCACTTACTGCAATAAAATTGTATTTCTAATCACGAAAAGATTGTAGCCAAAATTAATAAAGCTTGTAAAAATAGGTACCGACGCGTAGACGGGTAGACTGAAGTAGCCAAAAATTAAAAGTCAGTAGACTTAAGAAGCCAAATATAAAATTTAGGTATCTAGGCGACTAAACACATTGATGGAATTAACTGGTAAGAATTATCATACCAGTTAATTCCAATCAATGTGTTTGTCACATATTAACGTGAGGCAATAGAAATAAAAAAACAGGATGGGATGGGCCCTCGGAAAAGGAAAAGCTAATACACTCTTTAAAGAAAACCTAACCCGACACCTGAGGATCCCGTGCCACGCTGGTGATGATGACACAATCATCGTCGAACTGTCTAATCATTAAAGTTACATACCTTTACAGAATTCATTGTTTTGGCCACTTTAATGATTAGACAGTTCAACGATGATTGTGTCATCATCACCAGCGTGGCACGGGATCCTCAGGTCTCGATAATATCAAAATCCGCTGGTAATAATTTTTACAGGCCTATAAATTCGATTAATTATTTTTTAATACAACAGTATTCCAATTCCCGGAGTAGAATGTTACCCCTTATCATGCCCGTAGATGCAGTAAAAGCCTGCTAAGGGATAACTCCGGAAGATGGGCAGCAGCGTCTTTCCGTGTAACAACATCCCGTACTGCGCTTGCCATCCCGCCTGCCAAGCGTGGTGTTGATGACAACTACCCCTCATGAAGATCGGTAGTGGACGTTTTACGGCTGAAATGATAATTATGATAACAGTTTTTCATCCGAAGTTTTTTAGAGTGTCACATGATAGAGGAAGCTAGTTTGCCGTACATATAACATGATAGTTTTCCATCGCACAAAGAATAATGAAGTTCCCGCTTTTTCCTGCTTTCCCCGTTAGTGCCACTTCGAGATTACCCAAAGCCGGAAAATTCACCCAATTTACTGTTCTCCTTTGACATTTTGATTCAAAAGCGTTTTATCGCCAGGTATGTCACGTGTCAAATTTTTTATTTCTATACGTGAAAACCTTTTATTAGCTTAATGTTTTGTAAGTCTATTTTTATCTGTATTAATGTGCTGCTGGTTTTCCTAATAAATAAATAAAAATGTCGTCAACGTGCATCAACTAAAATGTTATTTTCCAAAAGATCCAAAAGATCATTTTTATCTCTATCTGATGGATTTTACTTCGCTTATCAACGTAATTATCTAAGAATTAGAAAAATTAATCAGTCTTTGATAGCTATGGCTAACTAATTATTTATTACATTGCGAATTTTTAGAATAATAGCTTCTGCCCGCGACTTCGTCCGCGTGGAATAGTTACTTTGGGCTAACGCTAACTTTAACCCGCGACTTCGTTTACATAGAATAGGTGGGCCCTCGTAATCGTCTTTGCTTGAACTCTCGTTTAATTGGAATCGAACGTCACAGGTGAGTACGTTTAATTTTCGGTTATAGAAACGGGTAGAACCCATCCATTAGTTGCCATAACAATCGTTTGCTTTTTAATTTATGTTACTGACGAAATAAGCCTGTTAGTTAATATCACATAGGTTGTCCCCGTGATGTACCCCTAACATATAATGTCATTCTTTTGTTTGTTCCTTAGTATAGTTCAGGTAAATTGCTCAAAGCTGTTCCTCGGCGAACGCTAGTTGTTTGAGATTTAATAAATCTCAAACAACAAGCGTTCGTCGAATACAATCGTAATAACAAGAAGAAAATACATGCACAACAGAACCCTATTAGGGTTCTGTTGTGCATGTATTTTCTTCTTCGGACAACACTGTAGTAGTAGAATCAACAGCATAACAATTTGAACTACGGTTAAGAAACACCATAGTTCAATTTTCCAAACATAAGAAATTTTATAACATTTATTTTCCGAATGATTATATTTCAAATTTAAATTCTTTGTTTCCTCCTTTCCATCTTTTTTCTAATTGCTGAAAGATGGCTACCGCTTTCTTTCCAACAGCTACTAGCTTGCATTTTTAGCGGAAGTACTGAACAGTTTAAAATCATCATATCGGTACTTCTTGTAAATTACGTAAACCAGTTTGACTCTTTACAATCTTCTCAGTACAGTGACTTTTAACATATATGTATATCATTTCAGCCATAAAACGTCCACTGATGAACACATGCCTCCCTCATGGATCTCCATGATGGGTAGTTGCCATACTCACCACGCTTGGCAGGCGGGTTGGTGAGCGCAGTATGGGATGTTGATACACGGATAGACGCTGCTGCCCATCTTCCGGAGGTATCCCTTAGCAGGCTCTTACTGCATCCATGGGCATGAGAGGAGGGGTATCATTCTACTGCCGGCACCCCACGGCGAATGTAATGCAATAATAAACGGTGATATGTATATTAATTAAACTAAACACTAAAGTATCTTCTTATATATCATAATTATCTTCTTCAGTATCTTTTAATTATGGATTAATATATTTACAATAATCCTAGCAGCAAGCAGTTCGTTAAGAAAAAAGTATTTTAGCACAATTTAATATTATAACAGTTGTCTCGGTTTCAAGATTTGCAAGAAGCCTATCTCGCTGTTTTATTGACGTACAACTTATCCTTCGTCATACCATAAACCGTTTCACTTCCCTTTGATTCTTGTTTGATATTGACTGTCAGATAATTCCACTTCACGGTCCGTCTATCGCACCGTATCGCGTTCATATTTTTTTCAAAACTTGAGTTTTGAAAAACTATGCAAATATGAAAATAAAAAATCAAAATATACAACTAAACTTATGCTAAACTAAAACTAGAAGTAACAAATAAAAATAAGTCTTAAGATTCATTTTGTAAAAACGGGAATTACTCACGTAGTATTGTAACGTCGAAGATTATTCCGACACGTTTCGATTTTTCAAGAAAATCATCATCATGGGATTGAATGCCCGTCCGCGCGTGGGGCCGACACGACACGTATCGTCGACGTATCGTCGTATCGACATGTGTCTTCGAATAGTATTTCTCACGTTAATTTTGAAAGTGAAAAAGTCTTAAGATATTCAGTGGTTTTTAGGGTTCCGGACCAAAATGGTAAAAAGGAACCCTTATAGAATCACTCTGTCTGTCTGTCACAAATGGATATCTTAAAAACTACTGATGCTATCGACTTGAAATTTAAAAAAGTAAAAGTTAACACTTTTTTTACTAATATAGCATAATATGAAAATGTTAAAACATATTCTTATTTTGATTGCAGGGGGGCGGATAGGGGATCTCAAAATTTTTAAGTGAAGTTACTAGGCCGTGTGGGGTATCATATGAAACTATTTATTTGCACATTACTAAACAGTTTTTATCCTTATCTTCGAAGTTTACAGAGAAAAACCCGTGATACTATTATTGCTAATAGAAGTGTATGTAAACTTTATAGGAAAATTATAGCGAACTCTCTAGTTTTTTTAGACAAGGGGGTTTGAAGGGGGGTTTTCAAAAATTTTGTGAAGTTACTAGATGAGGTTGAGTATCATATGAAAGGTATTCATTTGCAAATTATTAAACAGTTTTTAGTTTTCCTTTAAATCATATCGTTTTTGAGTTATTAACAAAAATGTTAAAAAAAATAGCGTCCCCCCCCATCTCTAAAGTTTGCTGAGATAAACTTCTGCAACTTTTATTGCTATTAGAAGTGTATGTCAAGATTACAGGAAATTTATTACAATTTCTCTACTTGGCATACTTTTTTAGAAATCATCGAAAGTGTAAAAAATCGACATAAGTTCCGCTATCAGACAAGAGATAGCGGTTTTATATTTGTTGGAGAACCTTAACAGTAAGGTTCTCCAACAAATATAAAATCGCCTTTGTCATATATTATATTGTATGATAGCACGGAACCCTCGGTGCGCGAGTCCGACTCGCTCTTGCCCGGTTTTATTTGCTAAGGAATTATTTATTAAAATTGTAGGTGGCTCCGTCAGTAAGCTGGGCCTGTTTTGAGAGGAGCGGGTTACGAATTAACTAGGCATTGAATTATAAAGTCTGCTGACTGATGGAATATACTATAATATGTGTGGTGCTGCTCAGGCGTGCATTTAATTATTACCGTACTAAGCCGTGGGGTGACGGCGATGAAATGTTGTTTTAAATGCAGTAAGAATCTGCCAATGAATACCTCTGGAAGATAGAAGCTCTTTCCATGTATGAATATCTCGTACTGCGAACGCAAACCGATTGGCAAGCGTGGCGGGTATGGCAACAACGATATCATGATCTTGAAGATCCATGAGGGAAGCCTTTGTCCAGCAGAGGACTTGGACAGCAGGCTGTGATAATAATTATTGTCAGCGCATAGATGTAATCCGATCTCACGTGTCTCTAAATGGGTTGTCGGCACTACGTACATTCTTTTGTTATGCAAATTACAAAATTTTTGGGGCAGTTAGTACACTGTTTACCTGGACAGTCAAAGTGAAAAGTGTTTTCTATGCGATAGAAATAAGTATTGAATTACATCAGTTAATCTTAAATTCATTCATAGTAAGTACGTGCTCAGTATCATTTTCCTAAGTGAGTATGCCGTGGAGTGCTGGCAGTAGAATGTTGCCCCTCCTCTCTTGCCAATGGTTTCAGTAAAAATCTGCTAGGGGATACCTCCGGAAGACAAGCAGCAACGACTGTCTGATCCTAAACTGATCTCACAAGCCCGCCAGCCATGCGTGGTGTTTATGGCAACAACCACTCATGCTCGGTACTTAGTAATCAATGAGATCTTTGTTCAGCAGTGGACGTCATACGGCTGGAAAAGAGAGTAAGTAGTACTAAGAGAGTAGTAGAATTTTTGTGAAGAGTTCATCCGGGTAAGTTCTATCACCATACCTATGTATGTATGTATGTCTATCGCTAAGCAGTAATGTTTGCATGTTCCGGGTTAAATGGTAAGGGGGCTTGTGAAATTACGGGCAAATGAGATCTTAAATGTCTAAGGATGACGGGCGTAATGCAGTGCAACGGTAGACACGTGTTTAGTGAACGTTAATACCGCGGTATTCCAGTTGTAACAGATAGAGGTTACCGCTTAACATAAAGTGGGCCTTCGGCTTCTGAAAAATCTTCGGCTAAGGAATAAAAGGCATCGGATTTTGAAAAAAAGTTAAAACTTAAGGAAGTTACATCAATACAAATTAATTGTCGTGGATGAATTTTGATATATGGGTAGTTTTTTCATTTTCATGAAATTTAAACACGGGGAGATATCACCAACTAACATTTAGTAGCCGAAACGCAGGAGGTGCAGGTTCCAATCCCGCCACGAGTCAAGTTCAAATGCTATGGGACTTCATTGAAAGAAGTCGCTCGCTCGTTCAAGTTCGTGACGAACAACTAGTTAATCAAGAGTTTTACCTAACAATGACCTTCATACCACAATATGCAGACTAGATCATCATCATCATCATTTCTCACTACTGAACACAGGCCTCCCTCACGGATCTCCATGAGGGGTAGTTGCCATACTCACCACGCTTGGCAGGCGGGTTGGCGAGCGCAGTACGGGATGTTGATACGCGGAAAGACGCTGCTGCCCATCTTCCGGAGGTATCCCTTAGCAGGCTCTTACTGCTTCCACGGGCATGATAGGAGGGGTAACATTCTACTGCCGGTACCCCACGGTCTAGATAACATCCTGAAATTGTATTCACCATAACGCATTAGTGGCACTAATAGGTTATCAATGTTCTAATTGTCCAGGGAAGCCAATGCTAATGTATTATGGCTTCATACATTATTAGTAATAGGATCATATGAGTAATTACTGATAGATATCTCTTAAGCAATATGAAACCGTATTATGATTAAACTCCACAGAGACTTCGACGTTGGAATCATTTCAGCTGTGAAACGTCCACTACTGAACACAGGCCTCCTTTATGGATCTCCATGTTGCCATACTCACCACGCTTGGCAGGCGGGTTGGCGAGCGCAGAACAGGATGTTGATATACGGTAAGACACTGCTGCCCATCTTCCGGAGGTATCCCTTAGCAGACTCTTACTGCATCCACGGGCATGAGAGAAGAGGCAACATTCTACTGCCGACGCCCTAAAGCACGACGTTGAAGTATGTAAATCGGTAGAATCCTACTTAATATTATAAATGCAATAATTTGTGAGTATGAATGTATGGATGTTTGTTAGTGTGTAGTTCTCTCTAGTTTTTGCGCGAAAGTTCACGCAAAAACTAACATGTAGATGATAACCAGGATTAACATGTATGCCATTTTATCCGGGTAGATAGTTTTTTTTTATACCTCAGCTTTGATGGGTATGGAAACGTGGGAATTTCTAAAAGATTATTAGGACTGGTGCTGTTCACCTCCACTGCTAGACATAGGCCTCCTTCATGGGCCTCCAAGATAACAAGGAGACTGTGGCCATAATCACCACGGTTTACAGGCAGGTTGGCGAGCGCAGTACGGATTGTTGATACACGGAAAGACGCTGCTGCCTATCTTCTGAAGGTGGGCAACGTTCTATTGCCGGTACCACACGGCAAGTAACTCTACTTATTCAAGTATCTTTATTTATAAGGTAATACAAGTTATAAAATAAAAATAAAGTAATTAAGTTACCCCCGACACTGTGCTTAGTCTCGGAGGTAACCGCTTGCGTGAGAGTTCACGCAAAAACTAACACGTATAGATGATAACCAGGATTAACACATATGCCATTTTATCCGGGTACAACGCATGCGAAGCGGCGGGCATAAGCTAGTGTTTAATAATATTATTTTCGTAGGAACTAAATAATGTTGGATTGAACATTTCACACAGCACCACCTAGCTCTGGAGCTAGGCAGAGTAAGCTGAGCTTGTTAGTGATGATGATGATGATGATGATTGTCATCCGGCGGGGATCGAACCCTCAACTTCCTGCGTGCAAACGTACTCGCAACCTTCGTGTGCTCGGCTATCACGGCTTCTGGGCGCCAACTCTAGAAAACGATTACGTTATTATCGAATGTCAATCTCTACGTAATGGTCCATAAGAGTTAGTTTGGCTTGATTACGATTTAGATTCATCGCGATTTGCATTCAAGAGTAGGCCTTCTGTCTTCACTGAAGATCCTATCCAACCCCCGGAAAAAAGAGGTATGTTATAAGTTTGACGGCTATGAGTTGTCTGACTGTGGCACGAGCTTCTAAAGGAGTTGACTGATTTGCATGTGTCAGATTTAATATTAGACCCTAGGTATATTCCTAGAGATTCCTAAATAAATAAGCACTTACTGCTTATATCCACCGAGACCTATACTGAGCAAGTCAGCAAACCTGATAAGTCTTATCTGCTAAGCCTAACAGCAGAGGATGAGGGTGGAATAAATATTATAAAACACATACTAGAATGTTTAAGTACCAAAGTCATATTGATTCTCAACAAATAACCTACTTACACAGGAAAACAAGGGATTATAATAACTATGTCAAAGTCAAAGTCAATAAGTGTTTATTCAATAAATCAAAACGTTACTTACAAAAAAAGAACAAGACACATTTAAATTGAATAAAGCACATAATTGGATTCGTTCGCTTCAGAAATGTTATTCAAGCGAATTAATTCAATTATTTGCTTCTGAAGTAAGGGAAAGAAGCGAACAAGAAACCTTACTATTTCAATATGGTTGTACTTATATTAAACCAAATAACAGAGCACAAACGTAAAAATATGTTAATTCTGGAATAGAAGAATCATTATGCACATACATAACTATGTCAATTTATTAAAGACACAATATATCTACCATGTTAGGCCCTAATTGGTTGGACATAATTATAGTTATAGACACAAAAACAATGAAATGAGTTTAATAGGATTTCTACAGTATTTGGTATTTTAGCTACACCAAACACTTATTACAAAACAGTCAAAGTACTTAACATAAGATGTAATATTAACAAATCGACTTATGTTTATTTCTGTAGCTGCACCACCAAAAGTAAGACTGAGCGGTCATTTCAATCTTAAATACCTTGATCAAAACAAGTTGCTTCGACCAATCACAACAGAACAGAAAATACAATTTGCTTATTTTACTAGACTTATAAACAAGCGACCTCTGTTACATTGTGGTGGAACTAATTTGTATGTTTGTTAACAAAATCTTAATCTCTTGTAACGAAATAACGCGTCAGAAGCTTAATTTACATAAAATATTTAAATATTAGACAAAAAAATTAGGGTGTGTTAGTGTTATTGTTACGTAAGTTTACATAAAAAACTCTTAATTTCTATTTTGATTTCCATCTAATTTCTTTATCAGAAATTACTAATCTGTTACATGCATTTTTTCGTATAAAAGCAGGATTTTCGGCGGTGGTACACATTATATATGATATGTTTCATCAAATTTGATTAGGAAGCTTACAAGAAATGGGGGGTGAAAGAGGGGATGAATTATCGAAAAAAAATCAGTTTGAGGATTGAAGGTAGGGGTGAACATCGAATGTTTTCAAATATACCCAAGTGTAGTATCGAATGAACACATTACAAAAAACAATTAGGTAACCTCCAAGACTAAGCACAGTGTCGGGGGTTACTTGATTTTTTTTATTTTATATACCTTATAATTAAAGAGACTTGAATAAGTAGAGTTACTTGCCATGTGGTACCGGCAATAGAACGTTGCCTACCTTCGGAAGATAGGCAGCAGCGTCTTTCCGTGTATCAACAATCCGTACTGCGCTCGCCAACCTGCTTGTAAAGCGGTGAGTATGGCAACAGTCCCCTTGTTATCTTGGAGGCCCATG
Organism: Pasiphila rectangulata; assembly: GCA_963082625.1. Classification (NCBI taxonomy): domain Eukaryota; kingdom Metazoa; phylum Arthropoda; class Insecta; order Lepidoptera; family Geometridae; genus Pasiphila; species Pasiphila rectangulata. Next base: position 9,689,040 of record OY720240.1, read on the forward strand.
AAGGAGGCCTATGACTACCAGTGGACGTGAACAGCAGCAGTCCTAATAATCTTTTAGAAATTCCCACGTTTCCATACCCATCAAAGCTGGGGTATAAAAAAATGTTATCTAGAATTGTTACTACAAACCCTAAAAGAGTCTAAATCCCACTAATATTATAATTCCGAAAGTTTTTTTGTATGTATTTTTGTTACCAATTCAAGCAAAAACGACGTAACAGATCAAGCTGAAACCTTGCACACGTATTAAAATAAATAAATTAATAATGCTGGACAGATCACACAGCATCATCTAGCCCTAAGCTAAGCAGAGCTTGTGTTATGGGTACTAGATGATTGATATACTTAATACATTATACTACATAGATAGATATTTTTATTATATATAGAAAAACACCCAGAACACCCTGAACAAATATCTGCAGATCGTACAGACATTTGTCCCGAGGCAGGAATCGAACCCGCAACCCCTTGCGTCGCAGGCGGACCTGCACCCGCTGCGCCACAGAGCTCGTCGAATGTATTGATGTAGACCACGTCCGTTTTCATCTACATACATCGACCGTGCCAGACACGTGCCGTGGCAGACAAAATAATATTATTCCATACAATATGCATTGTCGTATATCAAACAAAATATAATAAATAAAATACCGTAAAAGTGCGTTCTGGACTCGCCCATCGAGGGTTCCATAGTTATGCAGGAACGTAATAATTTATATAAATTATGGTGAAAGATACAGACAAGACAGAAAACAAAGTGATTCTATAAGGGCTCCGTTTTTTTCCTTTTGAGGTACGGAACTCTAAAAATCAGATCTCTTTTTTTAAGTTGTTTAAAATACGACACAATCCTCATTACAAACTTGCTTTCATGATTTGTGATCGTCTTACTCTAAGCATTACCGTCTCGGATGGTTCGCGTGGCTACTCGGCATAATCGTAACTTATATCAACAAAGAATCTTCCATAAAGCGTATTGCCAATTTATGAGTCTGCTCTGTTGAAAAACGTCTGAAACATTTTTATGTAGAAACTCTCGAGATGATAAAAAGTTAGCTCTACATGATGAAAGTTGACTTTTAAGAAATTTATGCGCGTGGTAAATTTATGAGACTCTTTTGTTGGAAATAAATCTTACGGGTGGAAAACTTTTGTGAAGCTACATTATGAACATTACACCAAGCTCTGTTCTTAGCATTGTGTTTCATAGCATCTGTGAGATTCCACTAGACCTTTAGAAGGCCTTATAAATAAAACAGGTAATGAAATGAAATGAAATTGTTTATTTGCCAGAAGTATGGTACAAAGGTTTTAGGATTAAGTAAGTCAGCTTCACATACTTCACTGATTTATCAGCGTGCAAAATAATGTCTGTAGTTACAAGTACCTACATAAGAATGAACGGAGATTCTAATATTAATTGATTTACATCCAATTCAAATTTCAAATTGTCATATCTATACAATGTCAAAATTTACTATTTAAATAATCATTTACTTTATAAATACATTTATCTACTAGCAACTTATACAGCTTTGTCTTAAATTGTCTGAATGGTAATTCTCTTATGTCCTTAGGTATCTTATTATATATTTTTATAGTCATAATGTATGAACTCTTGCTTCTAAGTGTCGATTTACATATTGGTAATATAAGCTTTGTAGGGTCTCGGTTTTTTATGATAGAGTTTAATTTATCTTTATATTGGATAAAGATGGGATTTTCTTTTGCAAACAGGCAAACTTGAAATATATAAAGTCCTGCTAGTGTTAATAATTTCAGTCTTTTGAATAGCGGTCTGCATGATTCTAAAGGACCCACTCCGCACAATGCTGGACACTACACACAACACCATCTAGTCTCAAACAAAGCAAAGCTATTTCATAGTACAAGCTTGAGACCGGACAAATATTTTCAGAACAATTACAAGCGTTTGTCCTGCGGCGGGAATCGTACTCGCTGCCTTTGTATCTCAGCGACTCGACTGAGGCAGTCAATATGTTTCGTTATTTGTAATTTGTTTTGTTCATCAGACATAGCATGATATTCTGTGCCATCCTAATAAATAAATAAATAAATATAAATAAATAATGCTGGACAAATCACACAGCATCATCTAGCCCCAAGCTAAGCAGAGCTTGTGTTATGGGTACTTGTGTTATGGTACATGGATGACTGATATACTTAATACATTATACTACATAGATAGATATTTTTATTATTATAAAGAAAAACACCCAGAACACCCTGAACAAATATCTGCAGATCGTACTGACATTTGTCTCGAGGCGGGAATCGAACCCGCAACCCCTTGCGTCGCAGGCGGACCTTCGCCCGCTGCGCCACAGAGCTCGTCGCATAATCCCTACAGATAGTGGTCTCAGAGATTTGTTGTATTCGTAAAATGTTAGCACTCATTGGAAATGTTACAAAAATTTTTACACGTACAATTGTTAACCGAAGAATAAAATAATTATAGTTGTGTCTACCGGAGTCCCTCAAGGTATCGTTTTATGCCGCAAATTTAAATTTGCAGTTGGATTGTTTAAAAACAAATCATGGCTTATTTTTGTTAAAGTAGGATTGTTAGTAGAAAATTTAAAGAATTGTCCGACGCTTACATAATGAGGCGTTTTCATTAAAAAGTAAAAACTTCAAAAATAGTTACCTCGAACCTTATAGATGGCGTTAATTTTCTTTTACTGGTAGGCACAATTTGACAATGACAGGATTAATCACAAACTTGTTTACTCCGCTTGCCAGCTCCATCTGTTAGGTTTAGTAGAAAACTCTTTTTGTTTTGTTACTGAAAACGGCTCATTATAAAAACTGTTACAGACACATGATTGACATTCGCATTAGCGCGTCAATATCAAGTACTGAATGTGTACCGCGTTCGTGTTGTACAAAACCTAATTGTATTGTATTTCATGCAGTGTTGGCCAAGTGGTATGTACCCCCGACTTTTAATCGAAGGTCGTGGGTATCGAACCGGCCGTGCACCAATGGATTTTTCTTTCTTGGAAAATGTATGTGCACACTTAACACGAGCTTTAACGGTGAAGGAAACATCGGGAGGAAACCCGCGGCTTAGTTAGCTTCAGACGTATTGACCTGTTCTTTCCTCTGAATAATAGCTGACTAAGCTGAGAGGATGGTATAGGTGCTGGGCAAGCCTAATCCATCTTACAATGTCCCAGGCACTGCAGCGTCCCGTACAGCATGATTACCAGTTGCTGACGCTGTATAAATCATCTACAATAGATGCAAAGACCTTACTTTTTTTTTATTATCGTACGGAACTATTTAACTACCTCCGTGGCATAGATGGTCTAATATCCGGCTGAGACGCAGAAGATTTCGGGTTCGATCCCTGCCAGAGACAAATGTTTGCTTTTTTGCAGTTACTTGTCTCGGATCTGGGTGTTTTTATTTATCATTAATAGATAATGTATGCCCGCCGTGGGGTGCCGGCAGTAGAATGATACCCCTCCTCTCATGCCCATGGATGCAGTAAGAGCCTGCTAAGGGATACCCCCGGAAGATGGATAGCAGCGTCTATCCGTGTATCAACATCCCATACTGCGCTCACCAACCCGCCTGCCAAGCGTGGTGAGAATGGCAACTACCCCTCATGGAGATCCATGAGGGAGGCCTGTGTTCATCAGTGGACGTTTAATGGCTGAAATGAATGAATAGATAATGTATAAGCAAAAAAAAATGTGATATTCCACCCATTTGGTACCCATGACACAAGCACTTCTTACTTTTTCGGCTATGTGTACTGCGCAGTATTAAATTTGTATTTTTACAATTACAATACACACATGGTATGCCTGGAAGAGATCGCTCTTAGCGATAAGGCCGCCCATTTTGTGTTATTTTTAAGTTGCTGTACATTAAAGTTATTATAATTTATTATCAATTATGATTAAATTTACACGCGTAACTATACATTTTATTATAACGCTTGTGCAATTATTGAACCTGGTTACATATACTTAATATTTCGTCGTTATTGTGTCGTACGTGTTCAGCTAAGGTCAATAAAAAGCTAAACTCTAACATTTGACATTAATTACTGTATACACGAAATATGTGTTTTGAAACTAACTTAAGCATGATCTTGAGGCATTTCGTGAAGTTCACGCATCAACATCTAGAAGCAATTGCGTTTAGTTTCGAGGCATGATGACGTCATCTATCTTGGCGTAATGGCTACCGGAATTCAGTCTGTTCTCAACGGAACATTTGCGACGGTATATACCCATTAGTTAGTGTAGGTGCCACTTAGTTCTCGTCCAAACCCAACTAGGATCTAGTAATTTTGAATTTTACTGGCACTCTAGGCAAACTGCCAGTTTGTAGCCGTTACCGGTGCAGGTTTGCATGGTATTTGTTACAACGAACGTAAGATGGAGGCATATTTGCTGCTAACACCTGGAAAATAGGTCAATAAGGTTTTGGTACCAATTTCAACCGCGGCGTGCGAAAGGTTAGCCTACCGAACGGTATTTCCGCCGGGGGCAAATGTTTGTTGTCTCCAGATATTTGTCTCGAATCTGGGTGTTCAAACTTCAAAGAGTACTTAGGTATTATATCAATCACCTGGTTTCCATAGTATGAACTTTGCTTACTTTAGAACTAGATGGTGTTGAATCCAGTATTATTTATTTATTAGCACATAACGCTGAAGGTAACGGTGAAGCTATTTAGAGTATCATCATTTCATCATTTCAGCCGTAAAACGTCCACTACTGAACACAGGTCTCCCTCATGGACCTCCATGAGGGGTAGTTGCCATACTCACCACGCTTGGCAGGCGGGTTGGCGAGCGCAGAACGGGATGTTGATACACCAAAAGACGCTGCTGCCCATCTTCCGGAGGTATCCCTTAGCAGGCTCTTACTGCATCCACGGGCATGAAAGGAGGGGTAACATTCTACTGCCGGCACCCCACGGCGCGTATGAAGAGTAAGAGTATGTAGAGCGCTAAATCCGGTGCAGAGATGAAATTGCTGACGTTAGGTGCTTGTTACGGACTGTTATTATTCAACTATCAATATTGCGTTTTGGTTCTGACTAGATATATACAGTAAACTCAAATACTTTCACCAAAAGCGCTGCACCGAGAGAGATCGAATTTGAGCCACAGCAAAACAACACGTTTGCTTCGATGCTATTATGAATAAATCGCAAGCTACGGTATGACCATGACGTATGTCGGTACAAATTGGATTTATTTCCCCTTCCCAGTGGTACACAGTATAAACTGTTATTGCACGTATGAGCGATGAGGTGTTATGAATAAAATATTTTACTTAGTGCGTGTCACGTAGGCGACGGGTTGGTTCTGAATGTGGCTGGTATCCTCACGAGTGTCGGATCAGAATTCTGAATAAATGGCACGTAATGAATGTTTTTGTGTTTGAACAAAATTATCCCAGTTACTCTTTGTTTTTTGAGTTTGTTGTTGGATTTGGAAACTTAGTGGGAAATCTCGCCCTTAAACATAATAATAGTTGGAGAGCCAAAGGGTTCAATAATCTCGAATACTTAGACTCCTTTAATATTAATAAATAAATAGTGACTGTATATATTATAATCGATATAATTTATTTAGTATTAACAAGGTGTATGCGTACTTAGCTGAAAGGGATCTAACCATCCCAAGTAATAACTTTTGTTCTACGACTTTTCAGGATTCAGTGAATTTCATTCAAGTAAAGACTACGAATGTTTAAACTTCAACAGCTGATTATACGATAATGACTACCTTAAATATATTGGTCGCTTAAAATGACAACCATTTCATATACCAAAATAAAAAATTACTTATTTTTAAAAACTAACAGTGATTCGTTTCATTAATTTACAACTATCACAAATCACAAATCGGAGAAGCTAACATTTTTATAATAATTTATTAATAAATATTAATATGGTTATTATAATTTGCCGTGGGGTGCCGGCAGTAGAATGTTACCCTTACTCTCCTACCCGTGGATGCAGTAAGAGCCTGCTAAGGGATACCTCCGGAAGATGGGCAGCAGCGTCTATCCGCGTATCAACATCCCAACTTGTGCTCACCAACTCGCCTGCCAAGCGTGGTGAGAATGGCAACTACCCCTCATGGAGATCCATGAGGGAGGCCTATGTTCATCAGTGGACGTTTTATGGCTGGAAATGATGATGAATATGGTGATTATAAAGCGCCGATTAGTGTGACGTCATAAAACTGAGCGCTTTCTAACACAATAATTGTATAACAATTACGAAATCATAAAACCTACAAATTTAAGGTTTATTTATAAGGTACCTAAATTAAGGAAGGAGTTTAGCGTTTTCCCACAAAGTCACGTAAACAACAACTCGGCCATTAAATATTCAAATATAATATATAATAGTTAACGAGTTAATCAATTGAAAGCTGGTAATGAGCGTGAATAGTAAATAGATTTAGGCTCTTATGTTTCTCAGAACTTGGAACGTATTACCCGACTGCCAAGGAAGGGTAGGGTTTTTCGCGCGAATCTTGTATGTCAATTTGTTTTTAAATTTCTTTACTGCTACGTATCTCCTAAACAGCGGGATGAATTTCTATAATTAGGGTCATCATTTCAGCCATAAAACGTCCACTGATGAACATAGGCCTCCCTCATGGATCTCCATGAGGGGTAGTTGCCATTCTCACCACGCTTGGCAGGCGGGTTGGTGAGCGCAGTATGGGATGTTGATACACAGATAGACGCTGCTGCCCATCTTCCGGAGGTATCCCTTAGCAGGCTCTTACTGAACCATGGGCATGAGAGGAGGGGTATAATTCTACTGCCGGCACTCCACGGCGGCATAATTAGGGTATCGCAAAATTATTCTCAAAAACCCAAGTGTTCTTAGATAGGCGCCAAGCTATCAAGTAGCGTGTCAAATACATCATTCATCATTTCAGACAAAAAAGGTCTACTGATGAACACAGGCCTCCCTCATGGATTGCCATGAGGGGTTGCCATACTCACCACGCTTGGCAGGCGGGTTGATGAGCGCAGTATGGGATGTTGATACACAGAAAGAGGCCCACCTGATGTTAAGCGGTAACCTCTAAGCGGTAAATCTTTAACAATTGCAATGCCGCGGTGATCACGTTCACTAAGCACGTGACCAACGCTGCATTGCATTGCGCCCGTCACCCTGGGACAGAGTTAATTTCACCGGCCCCCTTGCCCTTCAAACCGGAACACAGCAATGGAGACATTACTGCTTCGCGGCAGAAATAGGTGTGGTGGTAGTACTTCCCCGGATGAACCTTTCACAAAAAGTTCTACTACTACTACCGCTTCCAGCCGCAACACTTAGAGTTTCATGGAGGCCGAATTGCTGATTTTTTTCCTCTAAAACTACTTGTTAATTAACATGAACTAAAATCCCCTATTTTCGGGTTCGTATACATAAAATTAGGATTTTTTTAATACCAAATCCCTGAAAGTCACTTAGTTCGTACATTATTAACTGGTAGTTAATTGAGTTCTCTGAACGTATTGATTTTATTTACCTCAAGAAAGAGACAAATACCTTCAAAGATAGTTTTAAAATGGACTGCAATTTGTGGACTATGTTTCTAATCTACTTAACTTTCTCGTCTGTTTCTTTAGACCATCGGATTAAGTCAGTCTGCCTTGCTGGCCGCTCGAGGATTAAATGAAATTGGCTAAATATTTTCATTCCCCGAGCTGGATATAAAGCTTGGAAGGAAGAAAGTTATTAAAGAATTCAATCATCATCATCATTATCATAAAGCCTTCCTCATAGATCTCCAAATACTGATAATAAGGGGGTGGTTGCCATACTTGCTACGCTTGGCAGTTTTGCTGGCGAGCGCAGTAGGAGATACACGGAAAAACACTGCTGCTCATCTTCTGGAGGTACCGGTGATTTCTACTGCATCCAAGGGCAAGGGAAGAGAAGCAATTTTCTACTGCCGGCACTTCACGGCAGTTTTTATTAAAGACCTGCTTACGCATTCAGTTTCATTATTACCTCAAGGAAAGCTTTTTATAGTGGCCCTTATCGTGTTGCATGAGAACCTCCGCATAACGTATAGCTTAGCAACGATTTATGTTTCCTAATATAGGCAAGAATAGATTAGATATCATAACTTATGGCTACTAAAATTATTATGGGCCATGTAGATATGGATCTGATACAAAAATGTAGGCTTCTGGTTTACAGAATGAATTATTCCCTTCGATCGTTTTGATAAGCAGTGGTTTTACCATCTATGATAAAGGGAATGAGGTTTGAGTTGTTTTTCTGTGGGGTTATGTGAGTGAATTTATTTTTTGAAAGTATGAAATAAATTGTTGTTTGCTTATAAAATTATTAAATATAATTTTAAACAAAATTGTAACATTTTATATTATTCTTTGTATAGTTTGTTACTTAATTATCTATTGTATTAGATTACTATAATACTATTACTATTGTATATATGTATGTAAGTAATTACTATTGTATTATGAATGCGCTTTTCTATGTTTTACTATTAGTTTTTAATCACAACTCTTGTCTGTTGCCTTGTTTTCTTGCATGCTGTGGTACCCTTTAAGTACGGGAGCACAATGCTATAAATTGTTTTTGAATGTTTTCTTATTATTTTATGTGTAAACCTGTGTTGGGTATCCTATTATAGTAAATAAATAAAATAAATAACTAAACAAATAAATAAAAATCGACCAAGTGTGGGTCGCGCACGAAGAGTTCCATACAATAATTAGTCAACAAAAATCACGTTTGTTGTATGGGAGCCTCTCCTTAAATATTTATTGTAGCTGTTTTAGTTAGTAGTTTTAATTGTTATACCGGCAAAAATACATCATCTGTGAAAATTTCAACGGTCTAGCTATCACGGTTCATGAGACACAGCCTGGTGACAGACAGACAGACCTTTGGTGATCCTTTGAGGTCACAATAACTCCGGTCCCTGTGACCCTAGGGACACAAAAATCAATCAGTACCCATCTCTCATTAAGACAGAGCTAACAAAAAAGGTTTCATGTAAATCAGTCAACGCGTTCGGTTGTAATCGTGTCATGCACAGACAGACAGACAGACATTGCTATGCGTAATAGGAGACTTCGCCCCTGAATAGTTAAGCACTTTTTTATGTTGTTATTATGCGTAAAAGCCAAGGTAATTTGTAATAGCAAAAATATGTAGTAAGTACTCGTAAAAGCAAAGCAATAGTCGTTTTTACTCGTATTAAAACTGCTTATTCCATATTATTGTATGATACGATATAGAGTAAAATCTGCATAAAAGCCGGTGGTCACGCATAGTAGGTACCTTTTACAACGTTCTTAAGGCTTTAGTTTTATTACGGGCGTTGACCCAAATAGTCACGAACTTACCTAATAGCATTTTTTAAAAGTCGTATGCAGTTGACCTACAATCATTAAAAAATACTTAATTTGCTATCGTGCTAAGCCAACGCAATCACACGTAGAGTATACGACGCTGCGGTATTTCCTTATAGTATTTTGAAGTTACAGCAACCAGTGCTGAAGTGTTTTATACTTTCGTGATCACAACACAGTAGTACCAATTGGATTATCAGGTATTTATCGCTTAATTGGTGACAATTCTGTGATTACACTAACGAGCTAAGGCTTATTAAATTTACGTAAAATGGACTAAAATTACATTATTAGTGTTAAAGCCAATCGGGTAGTGCCGTTCTAAAATAAAACAGGAACAAATAGATCCGATTTCACGCTGAGAGCTATTAATTTAAAAACGTCATATTTTCAACATCATAATTACTTTTGGGAAGAGTGAAACAGAATTGACACAATTACCTTTGTTTTTATCCCGACGTTTCGACAGGATTGCACCTATAGGGGCCGCGGGTGGGCAGTGACGAAAAAAAAGGTAATAACGTGATAAATACGCGATAACCAAATATGCAGGGTATTATAACACGTGTACTAACCCAAAAAGGGGTGTGAGTCTGAAAACTAGTCGATTTGGAGGGGCAAAAATCAGTAATTCGTATTATTTTTTTCATTTTGTTCATCATTTTCATCATTTCAGCCATAAAACGTCCACTGATGAACACAGGCCTCCCTCATGGATCTCCATGAGGGGTAGTTGCCATACTCACCACGCTTGGCAGGCGGGTTGGTGAGCGCAGTATGGGATGTTGATACACGGATAGACGCTGCTGCCCATCTTCCGGAGGTATCCCTTAGCAGGCTCTTACTGCATCCATGGGCATGAGAGGAGGGGTATCATTCTACTGCCGGCACCCCACGGCGGGTTCATTTTGTTAATTTTTTTTTATTATTGAGTTCCTAATTGGCTTTTTGTTATTTTCTGCTACATATAAAAAATACCTGGGTGGTTTAAAGTAATTTTATGTGTAGGAGGTCGATGACCGTTTCAAAAATCAGGTGGCGTTAAGCTTGACATTTAATAATTAGCAGTTGAAGTTAAAAATTTCGTGTTCTTTTCTTGAATGAAAATCACCAAATCCTAGAAAGTTGTATCTTGGGGTACTACTTTTTACTACTACAACTTACCGCATGGCTACGTATTTCCACTTCCTAAAGATTAATTATAATTAGAAGTTATGACGTTTTTAATGCTGTCATTGTAATTATTAGGTAATGCCTAATTTTAGAAGGGCCAGACCAAACAGTTATCTGCCATAATAGTCCATTTAACGCAATTTTAGTTAACTTTAGCTCGGAAGTGCGCCACTGTAAGCTCCAAAACATAATATGCTTTGACCTCATTACAGTAATAGCATAAAATTATTATTACTTTTAAACGCACATTTCTAAAAGCTCTGCTTTATGAATATAAACCAGGTACAAAAGATATAAAAGTAGATAAACATGACATAATTCGTATTTCAGTTTAATGAAAAGTCTAGCAAGAAAGTCATTAGCCTGAACCAGAAAATTGATACACCAAAAGCAGCCTACCACACGAGTTGTTCGAATAAGAGTATGGTAAGAAAAGTTGTAAATGCACTAGTTTTTAAGGCGAAAAAAATAGGTATGGTGGTAGTACTTCCCCGAATTAACTCTTTACAGAATGTTCTACTCTACTCACTGAAAACTTACTACTTCAATAGAAATCAAGACGCGAATTCTTGAGTACTATCGCTATTGATATCACTCAGCAGGCTCGTCGTCTTTGAACTCTAGTTGGAAGAAGTAGAAACGTGTTAAATGAAATAATTTCGAAAAGTATCAGTTTTTCGCTGATTTTGAGAAGGTTTCTTAAAGTTTTCTTATCGAATTAGGTAAAATAAATTGAAATTTTAATGGTTTTTCATTAAATTCTGTTAACATTATAAATGTCGTTTTTATCATTATAACTTTTTATGTGGTTAAGGGGTTTCGTAAATAATTTATGGTTTTCATTATCTTATCTTTAGAACAAAGGAATGGGACCATTCGTCTAAAATAAAACGATCTAGAAACGATCTAAAAAAATATCATGAACATTGTTTTAGTCGGCGAAGGTCCAATTATACGAGTACTTACTATGTTGTTTTATTCACTAACATAATCATTACGGCTCAGAAAATAACCTTTAATTTTTTTTTCGGTAAGCCTATGCAGATCCTGTATTTCGTCTCATGTCCATTGATACTGGTCCATCCGGGGATTTCCTGGACAAAACATGATGATAAAAATTATTTTCGACTAATTAAATTTTATTTTAAATCGTTTTGTATTATTTTATTATATCTGATATTATGTGATTGTTTATATTTAATACATAATAGTGAAATTCAATGTCCATAATTTTATATAATTTTTGACCTGTGAATTGTTTACCAATAAAATGACTATCTGAATATCTGACAGACACGCATACAAACACTCATGTTAAATTGAGAATATTCTCCAGCGAGAAATTTTTACTCGTTCGCCAAGAGTGCTGCTAAAGTCAAGCTGAAATTGGTGGAAAACTACTGTCTACATGGTTGAAACAAACGAGATTGTCAGGTGGAGAGGCTGGTTACTAACCGTGTAGCACTAGCACATCTACCTCTGCAGCGGTACCGCTCGCATATTCAAGTACTAACAAATTCAGTACTTTTGGGAAGTCTTTACGTCGCCTCGCGTCTCGTACGTATTTGAAATAACAAGGCATGTCTGCTTCGCTTGGTTTGAATATAGGAAAGCGTTTATGCAACGGGCTAGTTGAATAGATTAAAGATTTTGTGTAGTAAAATATTAGACACGTATTTTTAATTGTTTATTTAAAAAAAAAAGGCAATACACTGTTGAAATGTATCATATCATATAGACACGGCGTGGCTCTGTTTAAGGTATAGTATGGAGTCTGAGTATGGAGTAACGAGCCACGTACACTTGAAATTTAATTTGCCCTGAATTTAAATAAAATTTGAAGAGTACGTGGGTTTTTCTTAATATACATATTTTGATTAATTTGAAAAAAGAAATGAAACGTGTTTTTTTAATGATCGAACAGTATAATAAAGGGTGTTATCCCTTCTGTTTAGGTTAGCACGTATGTGTAACACATGTAAGGTTTTAAGGTAAGTGCCTTAATAGGCTTTATAGTTTAAGAAAATAGGTCATTTTGGAGGGGAAAAAGTTTGATTAGTTTTTGTTTTTATTAATCATTTTACTTTTTTATTATCCTTTTTCCGTTTGCCGTGGGGTGCCGGCAGTAGAATGTCACCCCTCCTCTCCCTCCCGTGGATGCAGTAAGAATCTGCTAAGGGATATCTCCGGAAGATGGGCAGCAGCGTCTTTCCGTATAAGAACATCCCGAACTGCGCTCACCAACCCGCCTGCTAAGCGTGGTGAGTATGGCAACAACCCCTCATGCACTTGGATCTCTAAGTCAATGAGGGAGGCCTATGTCCAGCAGTGGATATCTTACGGATGCAATGATGATGATGATGATCCTTTTTACTAGATAATTTGGTGTGAATATGATCAGTATCTATATTATATATACATATATATCAATCTTTATCTATATAATATCAAGTATTATGATTACTTTACCGAAAACAAGTACACTAGAAATAAACAAATAATAAAAGTCTGTATTTTTTGTGCAAATCAAATCGATTGGGTTTTGGAAATATTTGAAATTCCGTTCGGACTCAGTCAAAGGACGCATGCACGTCAAGTTTTGTATAGCAAATTGTGATTCTAAATAATTTTATCATATAAGCAAATTTTGTCATGAAAATTGGTTCAAGATACAGACACTTTTATATATAAAAATAAAGCCCAGTTCGTGAAAACGATGCAAGCACAGACAAAAAGCATTACAGTGAATGTCGAAAGGACATTATGTTTTTTTCATGAAAATGTCATTCATATATTCGACATTTTACTTTCACATTTCACGTTGATGAGCTTGAATATGAATAAACTTGTATTATGTCTGCGTTTACTGTGGAACTTGCTACAATTCGTTTATTTTAGGGTTCCGTAGTACAACAAGGAACCCTTATAGTTTCGCTGTGTTTGTCTATCTGTCTTCGGGTTTACGAAGGGGCTATTAGTCCTAGAGAGCTGTAATTTTTAATAAACATGTAAAATAATGACGCCAAGATAATGTTACCAAAAACCGCTCAAAAATAACAAAGTTGGGATTCTTCCCATAGGTACATGTAAGATGGTAATAATTTTTTAAAATGATTTTTTAATCGTGTGAAGAATATCTATTTTTATAGTTATTTTAAAACCATTTAGAGGTTGCAAAGATAATTCCGCCATTTGTAACGTCAGTTTGACTTACCTCATTGGTGGCACTGGTCCCACGCACCGGGATTTTCACTTAAGTTTTTTCAATAGTGGGTTAGAAAATTATTCGATTCACTCGGTCTCACAGACACAGGTCACTAATGGCGGGTTAAAGTTGATTTTTAGGGTTCCGGACCAAAATGGTAAAAAGGAACCCTTATAGAATCACTCTGTCTGTCTGTCTGTCACAGATGGATATCTCGAGAACTACTGATGCTATCGACTTGCAATTTAAAATGGTAAAAGACAACAGTTTTTTACTTATATAGCATATATAAAAATTTTAAAAAAAATTCTTATTTTGATTGCAGGGGGGCGGATAGGGGATCTCAAAAATTTTAAGTGAAGTTACTAGACCGTGTGGGGTATCATATGAAAGGTATTCATTTGTACATTATTAAACAGTTTTTAGTTTTCCTTTAAACCGTATTGTTTTTGAGTTATTTACAAAAATGTTGAAAAAACGACCGTTCCCCCCCCCCCCCTATCTCCGAAGTTTGCAGAGATAAACCCGTGATACTTTTATAGCTAATAGAAGTGTATGTAAACTTTATAGGAAAATTATAGCGAACTCTCTAATTTGTATAGTTTTTTAGACAAGGGGGGTGGAAGGGGGGTTTTCAAAAATTTTGTGAAGTTAATAGGTAATGTGGGGTATCATATGAAAGGTATTCATTTGCACATTAATAAACAGTTTTTAGTTTTTCTTTAAGCCGTATTGTTTTTGAATTATTTACAAAAATGTCGAAAAACCGACTGTTCCCCCCCCTTATCTCCGAAGTTTGCAGAGATAAACCCGTGATACTTTTATAGCTCATAGAAGTGTATGTAAACTTAATAGGAAAATTGTAGCATACTCTCTAATATGCATAGTTTTTTAGATAAGAGGGGTTGAAGGGGGGTTTTTAAAAATTTTGTAAAGTAAATAGGTTATGTGGGGTATCATATGAAAGGTATTCATTTGCACATTAATAAACAGTTTTTAGTTTTCCTTTAAGCCGTATTGTTTTTGAGTTATTTACAAAAATGTTTAAAAAACGACCGTTCCCCCCCCCCCCCCCCCCCCCCTTATCTCCGAAGTTTGCAGAGCTTGTGATACTTTTATAGCTTATAGAAGTGTATGTAAACTTCATAGGAAAATTATAGCGAACTCTCTAATTTGCATAGTTTTTTAGACAATGGGGGTGGAAGGGGTGTTTTCAAAATTTTTGGAAAGTTACTAGGTTATGTGGGGTATCACATGAAAGGTACTTTTTAGCACATTAATAAACAATTTTTAGTTTTCCTTTAAGTCGTATAGTTTTTGAGTTATTTACAAAAATGTTGAAAATAGCGTTCCCCCCCCCCTTATCTCCGAAGTTTGCGGAGATAAACCTTTGAAACTTTTATTACTATTAGAAGTGTATGTAAAGATTAGAGGAAATTTATTACAATCTCTCTACATAGCATACTTTTTTAGAAATCATCGAAAGTCTAAAAAGTCTACATAAGTTTCGCTATCAGACAAGAGATGGCGCTGTCAAGGTTCTCCAACAAATATAAAACCGCCTTTGTCATAAATTATATTGTATGATGGCACGGAACCCTCGGTGCGCGAGTCCGACTCGCTCTTGCCCGGTTTTATTTTTTACGAGTATCCTAAAATCTAAACCTTCGCAAGACTTACATTGCTATAATGATTGTCTTTTTTTCGAATCAATGCTAAAAATATCAAGAAAATGCAGCAATGTCAAATAAATGAGCAACATTCCGCACACCACGGCATCAGATTTAGCTATGCTAATCCAATCTAAAGAGCCTGCTGGATGCCACTGCTTATTGATAAGCATTTTTATCACATAAATTGTGTAAAGAGTTTTAAGTTGACATTAAACTTTTAAATGGAAAATGTTTATTTTATTATTTTTAGTAGGTACGTTTAAATAAGGAGTGAATAACTGATTACAATTAATTTTGTAAAATCCGTTGATTACACATGTAATGTTGTAAAAACGAAGCTTATTGTTTTTTTACAAATAGAATAGTGTATCTCACGTTATTGTTGTAGGTGAAACATAATGCTGTTAATGTAATGTGAACTGAATATAAAAGAGACCATGGCAAATGCGAGCTGGACTCGCCCACCGAGTGTTCCTTAGGTATGTAGGAACATAATAAATATTAGTAAAAGTTTAAAAAATGCGCAAAAAGATTCGGTCATCCATCCAATTTATAACCGCGCGTAGAGTTGCTTAACCTCAATGATTAAATTCGTACATTTTTAACGACGATTTTTTTATGATTCCAAATTTGTATAGTTTTTCATTGTATTTTTTTCCTGTATCTATAGTATTAGACGATAAACCTTGCCAAATTTCATAGTTTTAGGTCTACGGGAAGTACCCTATGAATTTTGATTCCTTTGAGAATGTCAAAACATGCTTTTTTGCGCCATAAATGATCGTATCATTTTTAGAATATTGATATTTACACAGCTTAAAGAGGCTATCGATTTGGGATTATGGTTTTAATTTATCTCGATACCTCTACACGTTCTCGAGATAAAGGCTCTTGACAGACCGACAGACGGTTAGACAGACAGATAGACGTACAACAAACTACAAAGTGATCGTATAAGGGTGCCGTTTTTTTTCTTTTGAGGTAAAAAACCCTAAAAATAAAACAAACGTGAAATTGTTACAAATTATTTCATATACTTACAGCCTATTTTCTATCATGTCTAAATATTTTATTGTAGATATTTTACCGTGTCTTGCGTCGGCTAAAAATACGAATTTATATCCGTATCCATAAAAATACGGATATAAAACCATATTTTTTTGGAGTATATCTACTCAATGTTAATTTTTCATATTTTTGTTTTAAAAACTTTTACAATTATTTAATTCCTTTATAATTCTTGATATTGATGATGATGGTGATAATGTGAATAGGTAAGCATGATGATTAGTAGGTACATATATTATCTTCGCCATCTTGTTACTCGTGATTTTTTTAATATTGAAGAGTTTCGATATCAATCTGTAGTCTTCTTCCACAATTCCACTTCACCAAATTTTAATCATACTTTTAAATGTAAATTACCATTAGCTCAAATTGCTATAGTGTTTACCCATAACATTTGAGGAGTTCTCTCGATTCTTAATGGATCCCATCATCAGAACTGAGTTTTGAAAAAAATGGGACCTAATTTAAAGTTATTGAAACTCAAAAATAAGTTTCCCATAAACGACGGAGTTCGTATATAACAATGAATAAAAAAAAGATACACATGACTTGAGAACCTCCTTCTTTTTGTAAGTCGGTTGAAAATTACCCTGTAGGGGAGCTTTTTCCAAGAAAACCAATTGACATGAGCAAACCCTTATTCTACCGAACGATAATGTATTTGACAAGAAAATCAACCCTTGACTAATCAATGAACATCAGAAACATTAACCCTTCAAAGATTGCTAAAGATTTATCAGATGTCGGAAAATTTATTTCCGAGAAAGCTCTTTAACCCTTCATCTTTTCACCGTCCGTCAAGCCGGATGGTATTCTAACAATGGCTTATGACTTCTCGTCAACCAAATGGAAGACAACACTTTAATGTAAACGTCACATTCACTGAGCCGCGACGCTTTCGCTCATCAAAGAAAGTTGACGACGGGTCGGATAAATGTTGACGGGATGAATAGTAATGGTTGCCTTATCTCCACCTGAATTGGGCGATGTATTTCGTTTTCCTGTTTTAGAAGTTGAGACTTGGTTTGAAATATTTTTTCATTTATTTGTTTCAGAAACCTTTTTTAAGTTAGGATAAGCTGCGCAAATAAAACTAATTTGATCGGAGTTCTTATATTTTACTTGTTTTGCTTTTATCGTCTTTGTCTACGACAATAAAATTACAGAACGGAACATATCTTCGTCCCCCACAGCGCAACTCTTCTTCAAGACAACTTGGCCCCGACGACGAAAGCAAGCGCAAGACGACAAGCGCAATTTTATATTTGAATCGTATATTACTCGATATAATGTCGTCATAGTTTACCGCTTAATATCAGATGGGCCTTCGGCTTGTCTCAAAAAAAAATTTATAAGGTGATTTTAAGTAAAAAATAGATTAAGGAGAGTGAGGATATGGGTTGTCCGAATAACCAACAAGTTAATAAGTAGAATATTGGTGTAATCGAGGTAAATTCACCTCTTTCGATAGCACCTTTGCTTACTTTTTTTGTGAACCAAAAGGTCCTTGACATAATGTTAATCCAAATAAGGATTAAGGTTTTCAGGCGCAAAAAACATGCGCTCCTATTAATTTTTACAGTGACAGACTAAATGGACTTTTGACAATCACGACTATCAGATACCCTGTCGACTAGTCTATGAAATACCTTACTATAGTTTATTCAAACGGACCTTTTCAATTGGTCCCTCTCTCGTCTTTCACACCACACGATGCGTGAAATGTGCCCACACGTTTGGCGTTACTGATAAAATAATCGTTCACGCGTCCATCCTTCACGTTCATTTTATTTAAATTGACTCAGAACTGAGCGAGTGTAATCCTGATAGGCATGTGGATAGTCAAGTGATTTAGGGCCCGCTTGTCTAGTTAGATAGTGAAACGGTTAAATTGTCAGGCAATCTGATCGGAGGAGTGTGTTTTGTCACGCGAGGTTGAGGTGTTTAAAGACTACCAATAGTATAGATAAGGCAAGACTGAAAGAGACATTTGTATGTCTATTCCTGTTCATGGTGAATTCACGTAGTCATTTTTCTTTATAAGTGATAGTGTTACATTGGAGTCGTTATTTTGAGGCGTCTATACGTTTTTATTTTGTTAGCGTGGTTATACATAACAAATAAAAAGGCGGAATGTGGATTCACTTTATAATGACAAATTATCATGATAGGTATTACCTAAAGGTCAATTTTTACACTATACAAGGTGTCCAAAGAAATAGTAATATAGAGGTAATAAAGCTGGGAGGTAGAGGACTTCGAGGGGTATTCGATTCACCCCCATGTATGTTCCGCGGTTCGTATTTTCGGAGTTAGGATGAGATTTTTACTTATGGTGACATGAATTATTGTGATAGATGTTTGATTTTTTATTTCTGCTAAGCTGATAGATTGACCAATCCAGCATGGTAATATTTTACTACGGTTAGATTTTTGAAACGGGTCGTAAAACAATTTGAATGAGAAAAAAATAAAATGATCTAGTATTTCAACAACTTTAAAAACCTTTTAAAAAAAATAAATAATAAACAACTACCGTTAAGTTTTTCAAAACTTGCGCTACTCATAAGGCTTGGCATGGCTGATATGGTGAGTGCAAAATTTAAATTTCTTAAAAAGTGAAAATTTATTAAAATAAAGCAGAACCAATTACAAAACACTAACACCCGTATTCAAGAACAAAACTTATGTAAGGTAGCAAGCAACACTGTGCTAAGTAAGTCATTTCTCACAGGGTTCGCCATGGTAAGCCTTTTCATTCACAAACAACACTCAAGCGACACTTCACTATGCGAACGCACTGCGTCTATTGCAGATCTGTGATTGGTCGGTTCTGTTGCTAAGTTCTCTTTATTGTTTGGCATCTGTGCGGATGACATAAATGTAACCTAAAACGTGTTGTTTGTTAGTTTTGTTTGCTGTGAAATTATGAGTGGTGACTATCTGGTGAATAGCTTCTCTGTTCCTAGACATACGTTCACTTTTATATATTGTTATTATAAAAGCTGTAGGCCTTCCTTAAGAAAATAAATAAATAATATCAACAACAAAAATTAAATATTCTAGTATTTCAAGGCAAATCTGTACCGTCTTCTAAATTCCTCTTCACTGTAGTAATCGAAAGGATTTTGAAAATCCCGTACCACTTTTCGTGTATTAATTTTGACCTTCGTTCGTTTAAAACATTGTTGACATAATTATCTTCACTGCTATAATCCATTGCGTTTATAATAAAATATCGCAAAGTTTGAAGGAAGGAATACAAACAATCAAAATCAAAATGTGCAAAGCAAAATTTACCACAGAATGACCATATGCTACACTATGCGTTGGCTAAAATAGCTATCGAGCTACTTTACGTAAGGGTCGTCTCAACTGAGCGCATAGCGTCGCACATCACTCAAGTATTGTCTACGAATCGGATTTGCCGGCCCTATGCGTTCGTGTGGACTGTGAGACCTCACAGTATTGTTCTTGAATACGGGTGTAACACTTGAGGTCCAATACCTCCCAGCTTTATTCAGCTTCACTATTTCTTGGGACACCCTCTATCATCATTCTAGCCGTATGTACAACGTCCACTACTTAACTGAATACAGGCCTCCCGCATGTATCTCCATGAGGGGTAGTTGCCATCCTCACCACGCTTGACATTGTATACTGTAATATGAAAGGTTTTCTCTCTTCGAGACCAAGACAACGAACGTCCGTCCCCTCGTCTTTTTCCTTCTACCCAAACTATATTTGTCTGCTCAAGAAATGTGGCAAATTATCTAAAACGAAACTCGATAAGTCGTTAACTTGTCAAAATCGAAACTAAATATTTGGGTAGACGTCGATTTCTTTTCATTTGTAAAATATTTTTTCTATTTTTACAACAAAATCAATAATGGTTACTGTTACTGTTACTATTAGGCCGAATCATCCCATTGTTGGGCAAAGGCTTCAGAGGGAGCTCCACTTCTTCTTTTTCTTTACTTAATAATGGTAACTTATATAATTATAAAATCATAACAGAGCATCCGTTAGTCAACTTAAATATTTTTTATTAATATATCAAATTGGGAAGGGAGGCCTTTGCCCTGCAGTGGGATAATAACGGCTTAAAAATAAATAAATAAATAATATATCAAATTAATATATTTCTTTGTAAATGCACATAATGATTTAAAATATCACTATATGCATTTAATATTAACATGTGGTAATTTTTCAGATATTTTAAATCATTATATGCATTTTACAAAGAAATATAAACTGAGTTTTAAATTTAATCAAAACCGTTAAAGTCCCTTAACTCAGATCAGAAATCCCACATTACAATTAGATTTGTATGTTCTTATGTTTCAAATTAAAACAAAATCACTATTTCAATAGTCTTCGGACAAAAAATGCGGACATAAATACAAACATTCAGCCGAAACGTCTAGTTGCCACTAAGAACTTCGGTCGCTTCGCTCACTCGTTCCAAAATTCTTGAGTCATAGCAAAAAGAAACAGGTATTTTTACAAACATAATATAGAGTTTTTGACATACCACCCAGAAACAAATTATTAATTAATATTCGAAGAATTAATTTCAGTGGGAATGATTCTAAAAGGGGTGCCGGCAGTAGAATGTTACCCCTCCTTTCCTACCCGTGGATGCAGTAAGAGCCTGCTAAGGGACACCTCCGGAAGATGGGCAGCAGCGTCTTTCCGTATATCAACATCCCGTACTGCTCTCACCAACCCGCCTGCCAAGCGTGGTGAGTATGGCAACTACCCCTCATGGAGATCCATGAGGGAGGTCTTAGTTCAGTAGTGGACGTTTTACGGCTGAAATGATGAATGATGATTCTAAAAGAACAAAAAAGATTATATTCCAGAACGAATTATTTACCTTCCAAAATTAAAACACCATTTCAATTGAGAAAATAAATATTTTCTAATTCAAATTAAAATCCACATTTAACCTCGCTATTTGGACTTAATCTACTGTTTGGATTTGGGTTTAATTTAACGTAGAAGGTTGTTCGTTTGCGGAACGCTCGAGTTTTCGATTAAGTTGGCGAGTGCGCGTGGGAAATTAAAACAAGATTTTACTCAAAGTGTTCCATACCAACATCAAAACAGCCTACGAACGCAAAACAAGTTAAACTTAAAAGGTCCTTAAACCTTTTGTTAGAATACTTTCTACATATGTATTTCGACCTATTGCTTAAAATAATAATTTTTAGACTTCTATCAAATAACGATTGTACCTCACCAGTATAATTATGATAGTTAGGGTCTACGTACAATCTATCTTTCTATCTATAGCCTGTATTATATAACTATTTTACCTACGTGACATATAACTTGGCTTTATTAATAAATGTTAAGTACTGTGCTGTTTTATTTTTTACAGAAACGATCTCTGTGACGCAGCGGGAAAAGGTTCGCCTGAGACGCTTAACTGACACTGCTGGTCATATTCCGATATCCCTTAGCACTCTTACTGCAACCACGGGCATGAGTACATCTAATTTTTGAATCTATTCAGGTTGAAAAACAATAATTTATTAAAATAACATAAACACGGGAATTCATCGCGTAATACCATTGATTATTCCCGACTGTGTTTCAACAATCGTGGTCCCGGGTTGACTGACAACCCGCAAACAACTTACGACTTAAGAACTTACTAGTATACTGTCAACCCGGCACCACGATTGTTGAAACACAGTCGAAATGTCGGGAATAATGAAAGGTATTACGCGATAAATTCCCGTGTTTATGTTATTTTATTATAATAATAATAATACTATCCTTTATTGTGGGGCTATCGCAGCTTGCCGCGTTGCACGTGTCAAGCTACCGGACACTGACCGTGCACCGCGCCGGGGAAGTGATACCCCTGCTTGGCAGTTAAGGATAGAGCGGCGTATTAATACGTTCAGGACTCTCATTGCAAAGCTAATTTGCTTTAGAGAGGGCAATCGTCGTCCTAGGGTTATGCGTTTTGTGACTCAGGCTTTCTCTGGAACAGACATTGATCCACGAGATTATTTAGCCTGTGTCACAGAACGCATAGATTATCTAAAGCAAAAAGTCTATGCGTGGGCAAGTCGAATAAGACGCTATAGGAAACGTATTGACAGGTACTGGCAGAATCGCAACTTTCAAAGTGATCAAAAGAAGGTTTACAGAAATTGGGAGAAACCAGATCAAAGTGCTCTGAATGGTCACGTACCAGATGCTGAAACTGGCAATAATTTTTGGCGCAGCATCTGGTCTGTCCCTATTCACCACACAGAAGCTGACTGGATGAATGTAGTGAGTGCAGAGTGTGAGCAAATCGAAACCATGGAGAATATTACCATCTGTCCAATGGATGTTACTAGCGCAATCCGTTCGGCCCAGAACTGGAAAAGTCCTGGACCGGATGGATTGCATAACTTTTGGGTAAAATGGTTTCGTTGCTCACACTCCGTTCTGGCTACACAATTCCAAGAAGCTATTGAACTCGGGTCTCTTCCAATTTTCATGACAACTGGTGTAACCTTCTTGCTCCATAAGTCCGGTAGTACCGCGGAACCCAAGAATTACAGACCAATTACATGCTTACCCACCATCTATAAGCTTCTCACATCCATTCTAACAGTAAAAATTAACACACACATTGTTGCAAACAATATTTTGGCACCTGTTCAGAATGGATGTAGAGTTGGGTCTCGCGGTACTAAGGAGCTCCTCCTCATTGACATGGCCATTAGCGAAAAGGTCAAGCGTAGCAAGGAAAACCTCTTTGCTGCTTGGATTGACTATAAGAAGGCATATGATTCAGTGCCACATACATGGCTTGAGAGGGTCTTAGAGTTGTATAAAGTAGATACTACTCTAAGATCATTCTTAGGTGCGTGTATGAGGCAGTGGACCACAGTACTTCGTCATCCAGGAAGTAGATGGGATTCTCTTGCTACGCAAGACCTGATAAGGATTGAGAGGGGTATATTCCAGGGTGATAGTCTGAGTCCTTTGTGGTTTTGCCTAGCACTGAACCCGCTTAGTACTTTACTAAAGGATTCAGGGCTAGGTAATCGCCTTCGCAGAGGTGGTGAGAGCATATCTCAGTTGTTGTATATGGATGATCTCAAACTTTTCGCGCCGAAAAAATCAGAGTTGATAGCTCTGCTTAATATTACACAGATATTTAGCAGCGCTATTAACATGGAGTTTGGTGTTGAAAAGTGTGCAATCATACATATTCAACATGGAAAAGTTGTAAATTCAACAAATTTACAGCTTTCCCAAAATATGTCCCTCAGGTGTCTCTCCGAAGGCGAAACATACAAGTACCTTGGTATGTCTGAATCGTTGGGTATAGTGGATAAGGACATAAAACAGGCAGTGAAGGAACGTTTCTTTTGTCGCCTCACAAAAGTTCTAAATAGTCTTTTGTCAGGCGGTAACAAGGTGCGTGCTTACAATGGCTGGGTTATGCCCCTACTCATTTACACGTTCGGCATACTAAGGTGGTCTCAGACAGAATTGGATGCCCTGGATTGTAAAGTTCGTCAAATGCTAACTGCTCACCGCATGAGACACCCTCGTTCGTCGGTTATGAGAATGTACATCCCGCGGAAGTGTGGAGGCCGGGGCTTTCTTGACGCGAAAACCCTCCACAACCGCGAGGTGTGCAATCTCAGGAGTTACTTTCTCCAAGCAGAGTGCGAGGTGCATCGTGATGTGGTTGCAGTTGACAAAAACTTTACTCCTCTCTCCTTAGCTAAAGAGAACTGGCGCCAACCACTGGTGATGAGCATCCAGGATCGTAGGGCAATATGGGAGAGCAAGGAGCTACATGGGAGATTCTATAAGACCCTTATGGGGCCTGATGTAGATCTCCTAGCTTCAGTGAATTGGCTACGTTTCGGTGATCTCTTCGGAGAAACTGAAGGGTTTGTCTGTGCAATTATGGATGAGGTAATCAAGACGAACAACTACCGAAAGTACATCATGAAAGATGGGACAATTGACATATGTCGGGCATGTCACCACCCTGGGGAGTCCCTCAGGCATGTACTTTCGGGTTGTTCGCATCTTGCTAATTCTGAGTATTTGCACAGACATAATCAAGTAGCCAAGATCATTCACCAACAACTTGCTCTTCGATATGGCCTTACGGGCCCTGAAGTTCCGTATTATAAATACGCACCGGAGCCGGTTCTTGAAAATGGCCTTGCCACGCTCTATTGGGACCGATCTACAATTACGGACAGGACTATTCTTGCGAATAAGCCTGATATCGTTCTGATAGATCGGTTGGAGCGGAAGGCAATACTCGTTGATGTCACCATTCCACATGATGCCAATCTCGTCAAAGCCGAGAAAGATAAGCTCAGCAAATATCTTGATTTAGCCCACGAGATTGCCACCATGTGGGATGTTGACTCAGCGACTATTGTTCCGATAGTCGTTTCCGTTAACGGACTTATAGCGAAGAGTCTCGATCAACATCTCGAGAGACTTTCGCTAGGCAGTTGGATCAAGAGCCAGATCCAAAAGGCAGTACTCCTGGACTCGGCACGTATAGTAAGGAGATTCCTCTCCCTGCAGCCCTAGTCACCGACCGCTTGAGCATTGCTTCGCGGCCGGTGATTCACCGTTTTGATATATTTTTTACTGTAGAGTATTTGTTTTTGTATTTCTTTATAGTAAAAAATGTATTTTTATGAGTTTACAAATAAATGATGTGGAATAATAATAATAATAATAATTTATCTTATTTATAACAAGAATTTAGTTTATTAAGGCGTGTAAGCTAATCGCATGAGTTCTAAGTAGGACAATTTAGTGTAGGATTAGTTTTCTTACCGCCCTTTTTGTCTACAGGTTGTAAGACTTTGCTTTGATAATTAAGATTGATTTATTGTATTTGTGTTAACTGTATCAAGTATAATTATGTATTTGATGACTGATGATGATGTATATGAGGAAAGATTTGATTATTTGTTTGCTTCTTTGTATGCAAATAGGCTCCGAAACTACTGTACTATATTTTATCCGCGTATTCCTACGGGAACGGAAACTGCACGGGTGAAACCGCGGAGTGCGGCTACGTTACATTTTTGTAAACTTAACGTATCACGTTCACGTTTATGTAATTGTTCAAGTAAATTACCATGGGGTGCCGGCAGTAGAATAACGCCCTCCTCTTTGAACCGTGGATGCAGTTAGAATCAGCCCAGGGATGCTTCCGGAGGATGAGCATCAGCATTTTTCCGTGAATCAACATCTCGTACTGCGCTCGCCAACCCGCCTGCCAAGCGTGGTGAGTAGGGTAACAACCTCCTGATGATCATGCCAAGCGTGGTGATTATGGTACTCGTAACAACCAGTTTAACCCATATGAGATCAGCACTAGGAGATTCAAGAGCCTATGTCTAGCAGTGGACGTTAAAACATTTACCGTCCACATTATACATATTTAAAGTGCTTAGAGCCGCCAAAACCACCGCAATATATTAGGACGCTCTCCAAATACTAGTTGAAAACGGAATAGCACAAATGTAAACATGCAAACAAACATTCTAAGAATCCCGCTTAATTTCTACTATGTTTGGAAATGCTTGGTGAAATTTATTCAACATGTGTGTTGTTAAATGCTTGGATATTTTGTTGCTATGCTTACATAGTAGTCCTTGGGTGAACAGTTCAAGGGCAAAAACAAGGAACTCGAAAAAAGTTGAACGAAAACTTGTATTGGAAACTATCATGGTTATTATCAATGTAATAATAATTAATTGTTACCCTTAGATTTTTGTATATTATCGTTGAACGTTAAAACTAGACTCTCCACTCTGCTACAAGGGTATACTGAATTAATTAAGTTGGCGCAAACAAGGCAGCCAGTCGACGCCAATGTGTCGACTGGCTGCCTTGTATAGCAGGAAAAATAGACTGGAAAATAACTAGATACTAGTCTCTTAACCGCTGGTCAGATGTGTTAAAAACTGGTACGGGACTCCCTTTTACTACCATAAGGCAACCCGCGGCTTAGTCAGCTTCAGACGTATTCCTTCACAATACGCAACCTTTCATAATGATGACAACGACACATAAGATATTTTTTATGAA
Source organism: Pasiphila rectangulata (assembly GCA_963082625.1). Lineage (NCBI taxonomy): Eukaryota > Metazoa > Arthropoda > Insecta > Lepidoptera > Geometridae > Pasiphila > Pasiphila rectangulata. The sequence goes on from OY720240.1 coordinate 9,715,672, forward strand.
ATCTAAGTACGAGGAAATGGAATTTTGCTGTTAAAATATCTAAACCCATAAATAAATAAATAAATAATGCTGCACAAATCACACAGCATCATCTAGCCCCAAGCTAAGCAAAGCTTGTGTTATGGGTACTAGATGACTGATATACTTAATACAATATACTACATAGATAGATATTTTTATTATTTATAGAAAAACACCCAGAACACCCTGAACAAATATCTGCTGAGCGTACAGACATTTGTCCCGAGGCGGGAATCGAACCCGCAACCCCTTGCGTCGCAGGCGGACCTTTGCCCGCTGCGCCACAGAGCTCGTCAAAATAATAAATCAAATAAATAAATCCAGTATAAAACGGATTTATGAGTGTAATAGATTTTTGGATAATTTTGATAAAAGAAATCATAAACTTATGCTTAAGCTTCTGAAATCTATGGTTTAACACTTGAATTATGTAATATTTTTACGAGTAATGCTGGTTTTACATTAATCTAAGGTTAGTTCTCTGTTTTACACAAGTAATCAATGTATATAGAACTTGTTATATACATATTTTTATGGTATTTATTATGTTAAAACACATACTTTGTAGTATTTTGTAAAATAACAACTAGATAACAAGTTGTTCGACTCGACAACTAGGTAGTTGTTTGAAGAAGAAGAAGAAGAAGAAGAAGAGGAAGAGGAAGAGGAGGAAGAGGAGGAGGAGGAAGAGGAAGAGGAAGAAGAAGAAGAAGAGGAAGAAGAAGAAGAGGAAGAAGAAGAAGAGGAGGAAGGAGAAGAAGAAGAAGAAGAAGAAAAAAAAGAAGAGGAAGAAGAAGAAGAGGAAGAAGAAGGAGGAAGAAGAAGAAGATGAAGAGGAAGAGGAAGAGGAAGAGGAAGAGGAAGAGGAAGAGGAAGAGGAAGAGGAAGAGGAAGAGGAAGAGGAAGAGGAAGAGGAAGAGGAAGAGGAAGAGGAAGAGGAAGAGGAAGAGGAAGAGGAAGAGGAAGAGGAAGAGGAAGAGGAAGAGGAAGAGGAAGAGGAAGAGGAAGAGGAAGAGGAAGAGGAAGAGGAAGAGGAAGAGGAAGAGGAAGAGGAAGAGGAAGAGGAAGAGGAAGAGGAAGAGGAAGAGGAAGAGGAAGAGGAAGAGGAAGAGGAAGAGGAAGAGGAAGAGGAGGAAGAAGAGGAAGAGGAGGAAGAGGAAGAGGAAGAGGAAGAAGAATTTCAAATTTCATCATAATCCGATCATCCGTTCATTTTTAACATTCAGCCGACACGCCTAGTTGCCACTAAGAACTTCGTTCGCTTCACTCACTCGTTCGATTAAACAGGGTGTTTTATAACTCATCTTAAAGGGGTTATAATAAGGATGCTCAATATTTGAAACGATAAAATAATCAATTCATATGTCCTGGCGAATCAAATGTCCAATATTATAATTTATACTTAGTCTACGCCGTGGGGTGCCAGCAGTAGAATGTTACCCCTCCTATCTTTCCCGTGGATGCAGTAAAAGCCTGCTCAGGGATTTCTCCGGAAGATGAGCAGCAGCGTCTTTCCCTGTATCAACATCCCGTACTGCGCTCGCCAACCCGCCTGCCAAGCGTGGCGAGTATGGCAACTACCCCTCATGGAGATTATGTGTAGTGGACGTTTTACGGCTAAAATTATGATAATTTATAGTCTATTTAGTAACCATTTTGTGCCCGCAAAATCTCTCCTGCCCGTGGGTGTAGTAAGAATCTGTTAAAGGATATGTCCGGAAGATGGGCAGTAGCGTCTTTCCGTGTATCAATATCCCGTACTGCGCTCGCCAACCCGCCTGCCAAGCGTGGCGATTACGGCAATAACCACTCCTGATCATCATCCTATCCATGTGGGAAGCCTTTTTCCAGCAGTGGACGTCCTACGACTGAGATGATGATAATGATGACCCACAAAACCCAGGCACACCCAAAGCGATTTGGTTTAAAACTCGTACACATAGATAGAACAGGGATGTATGACAAAAAGTGTCAAATTTCACCCTTTAAAATACCCAGATCGGAACGTTACAAGATAAATAGATTAAAGGCCGCTCCCCGACGCGATATAGCACGGTTGAAACTCGATTTTTACGAGTATGTGAGCGAACCATCTATTGAATATTTAAACTTCTCAAACTTCAAATGAAAGTAGGACATTACCATTTTTAGCGCTTACTAGATTCAGCTGTGGTAACTTACCGCGTTTTTAACAGAATTTCAAAAGGAGGTTCCCAATTCGACTGTACTTTTTCTTGCATGATTTGTATGCGATTACTCCGCCAATTATAAATAGATTTTGAATATTCTTTTTATAGATAGTTCATGTTTCATATACAAGGTAACATTTATGGCGATTGGTTCAGGGCTTATTATAAAAATCAACGAGTTTGTTGTCAAACTACCCTCTACTTAGCATATTTTTGATTTGTTGTGAATTGTGAGTTTTAAATTTTATATTTTAGGTAACTTAACTTTATTAACGCTTTCCGGTGTTATAATTTACGTAGTTTTAAGTTTCTCTGTAAGTGAATTGTCATATAATTCTTAAGAGAAAATAAATGTCTTAAACCATAACGAAAACAAAAAAAAAATATACATAGATGATATTTTTTCACTGAATCTTTCTTACCTCCTTACTCCATTGTTTATAAACCGATTTGGGAAATTATTTTTCGAGATACTGAGCTCAAGGCACAGTTTCATGCTGAATTTAAAAATGCGTAAGGGTTTTTTGTTTCACTTCGTAATGTTTATTTGTTTTTACACCTAGTTCTGATGATGGGATCCATGATAAATATAACCACTTAAGCCGTAAAACGTCCACTACTGAACACAGGGCTCCCTAATGGATCAACATGAGGGGTAGATGTCATACTCACCACGCTTGGCAGGATGGTTGGCGAGCGCAGTTCGGTATGTTGATACACGAAAAGACGCTGCTGCCCACCTTAGTAGGCATCCCTTAGCAGGCTCTTACTGCATCCACGGGCAAGACAGGAGGAGTAAAATTTTATTGCCGGTACCCCACGGCTAAATATAATAGGCTTAGGTACAAAATATAGCAGTTTGGGTATATTTAGCAAAAAAAAAAGATTTTATCACTGATTTGTTATCTTTTTATTTAATTAAATAATTTTAAAATAATGTATTTAAAACATTGATTTTAGCTCATCCCATCCTTTATTACTTTTGAAAGCTCGCGTTGTGTGTGTCACATTTAATATTAGTCTCTAGGTATATTCCTAGAGTTTCCTTTATCTACATACTTACTGCTTATATCTACCAAGACCTATACTCAACAAGGCAGCAAACCTGTTTAGTCTTCTCAGCTGAGCCTAACAACAGAGGATGAGGGTGGAATTAATATTATAAAACACATACTAGAATGTTTAAGTACCAAGGCTGTATTGATTCTCAACAAATAACCTATCACACAGTTATCAGAGCACAAACGTTAAATTATGTTAATTGTAGAATAGACGAATCTATAGGAACATGCATACTTATCTATGTTTTATTAAAGACAGTATATCTACCAACTTAGGGCTTAATTGGTTGGACATAATTCTAGTAATGGATACAAAAACAATGAACTGTGTTTTATAGGATTTCTACAGTATTTGGTATTTTATCAACACGGAACACTTATTACAGAATAGTCTAATTACTTAATAACATAAGATGTAATATTAATAAATCAACTAAACTTTATTTCTGTAGCTGCACCACCAAAAAATGTGACTGAGCCGCCATGTCAATTTTATATACCTTGATCAAAACAAGTTGCTTCGACCAATCACAACAGAACAGAAAATACAATTTTCTTATAACTATTTTAACTCACATGGAACAAAAGTATTTTTAAAACTAAATTTAACACATTGGAGCCATTTCAAAATTCAAATATCGTCGTAATCAACAGATTATCAAGCTATATACTTTAAACAATAACGAAATGTTTGAAATAATATGGATCCCAAGTCATTAAGGAATAGTAGGCAATGAAAAAGCAGACATCGAGGCTAAAAATGCAACTAATGAAAATTATATATTTGAGATATAGTTAAATCAACTACAACTGAATTACAAAAACACATAAAACATTTAATTAAAATTAATTGGGACCACTATTGGAAGACAGAGAACACTACAAAATTAATTGATGTTAGAGATTCAATTTTCGACAAACCTCCCATGTTGTTTTCCTGCAGAAGAGATCAGGCAGTTATACAAAAATTAGAAAATTATTATAAAATTAGTTCATGAATAATGCATTGTTTGCGAAGGTGTTTTTATAAACTAAGTATCAATCCCTAACCAGATAATTACGTTATTTTTCATGAGATTACGTATTGGACACACAAACATGACACATATCCATTTAATAACGAAATCTGATAAAAACAAATGCAAGTGTGGACAGGATTTGACTGTTTACCATATTTTAACTGAATGCTCAGCATTTAACAATGAAAAAAGTTTATGCAAGATACCTAATAATTTAAAAGATTGTTTAAGTCTAGATGTATGTAGTCGAATAATACCCTTTTTGAAAATGATTAATGTTTATAAACTAATCTAAGTTATAACCTACTGTACCATTATATTCCACTGTATAATGAGGTCGCTAATGACCTTAGATGTTAAAAAGCGACCTAAAATAAATAAAAAAAAAAAAAAAAAATAACGAAATGTTTTAGTTTACTTATAGTGACTTATATAATATCAAACAAGCGACCTCTGTTACATTGTGGTAGAACTAATTCCTATGTTTTCTAACAAAATCTCAATCTCTTGTAACGAAATAACGCTTATCAGAAGCTTTCCTAATTTACGTAAAATCTATAAATATTTGATAATTGGAGTTAAAAGTTTTTTGTTACGTAAGTTTACATATTAAACTCATAATTTCTATTTTTATTTCCATCTTATTTCTTTATCAAAAATCACTAATAACCAGTGCTGTGTCTAACACAGCGTACGCTGAGTTGGCGACCGATTTATGTCTATAAATATTTTATTGTAACAGTTCCGTTTGTGTAATTTTAAATGAAACATAAATAAATATTATTTTCTTTCTTTCTTTCTACTAATCTGTTACGTTAACGGTTAACCCGGTATAACCATTTTTATGGTATTAAAATTAGTTCATGAATAATGCATTGTTTGCGAAGGTGTTTTTATAAACTAAGTATCAATCCTTAACCAGATAATTACGTTATTTTTCATAAGTATTAAATTTTAAACAGAATCATCTTATACTCCTTTTGAATTCAAGGAATGTATTAGAAGATATCACAGTTTCACCGCTTGCGCATTTTAATTTTACGAGCCACTCTTCGACACTCACTGATATGTGACGCAGACAAAGTTGCGCAGGACAGCTAGTCTTTTATAAAAGAGGACTATACACAGTCTACAGACACAATAGCGCGGGCGTTGAAATTTATTTAGTGCTATTTTATACTGTCTATCCGTCCTGGGCTAATGCACAAATGTTGTTAGCTCTCAGCATAGCTCGAGGCATTGCTATGTAGGCCATGCAGGCAGCATCAATAGCCATTGTCCTTTACGGTAATTGAAATAACAATTACATTGTACCATAACTTGTTAAACTTTCGCGATTTGTTAACATATTTTTAGTTTTAAAATTACAGGATTTTATCGCGTACCTTTTTTATTATTTATTTATCCGCGACCAAGAACGCTGAAAGATGTTCGAAACGTCGGGAAAATAATAAAAAAGGTACGCGATAAAATCCTGTAATTTTAAAACTAAAAATACATTGTACCAGACGAAATAAATAATGATGTTGAATTTTGAATCGGGGACCAGGGTGACAGTGACAAAGCAGCTACGATAACAAAAGTCACTAGTGTGCGCTTTATCAAAATAATAACATTTATATGTAATACTAGCTTATGCCCACAGCTTCGCATGAAATGTAGCCTATATGTTAATTCTAGTTAAATATACATATTTGTAAAATTTCAGCTCAATCAGTTGGCAGCTAGTTTTAAACAATTTAAGAATTATAAACTCGAAAATTTGTGAGTATGTGACATCCATACATTCATACATACTCACAAATTTTCGCGTTTGTAATTAATTATAAGTAGGATTGGTGTTAGTGCTACGAGACCTCGTAGTCGTCTAATTCTTTCTCTACGCCGTAGCTCTTATTGGCTACGACTGGTAACTTTCCAGTGCCTAAGTTCACTCAGGATCACTCTCATAGTCAAAAATCACTCAGGTCGTTATTCCAGAACCACGCTTAAGCGTTGTTTTGTATTTAAATATGTATTTTTTGGACATTTTAAATGAAATTTGTTAAAATTTTTTTTGTTATGATATTGAAAAACTTACTTCTCTAAAGCCGAATATAACCTTGGAGATTCACGCATAATAGAAAAAAAACTCAACCAGTTTGTTAATGGTAGGAATGGGCTGAGTTGACCCTATTGCGGTAGATGTGGTAAATTGAGCCCGCGGGCTGAGTTGAACGAGTGGTCCGAGTCGCCCCCAACATAAACAGTAGCGGTCAACTGAGCCCGCGCGATGAGTGGAGAATGGGCTGAGTTGCCCCGAAGGGGATATTGTGTGGTTAGTGATTATTTGAGATTAGTGATTATTTACAGAGATTAATTTATTTCGTGATACAAATCAGATTTCCAGACACTGAATAAGGCTGAGAATTAATGATAATGTAAGGCTGCATGTTGGAGAGACAAACTAGGTTTTGCCCATATTTTTAAATACCTAACCGAAAACTAACATACCATTTTGGTAAGTTATTAAGAAGTAAATATACGAGGCATATTGCATCAATAAGCTACGAAGATTATTGCACGAATACAGAGGCAACTGTTAAAATTACGCCAACACGTAAATCACTTTGTCCCTACATATAAATTTTAATTTGCGAGGAAACTCAAAAGTTCTCAGTTGTGCGAGTGAAAGTTGATTATTTATGGAAACGGTTTGTGGCAGTTACTTCTTTACGAGGTCATTATGGGTGCCATTAAATGTATGATTACAAGGGTCCTGTTTTGGGCAGTTTGTGTAAGCACATCAACTTTTCGCAAACGACCGGCCGGTGCTTAAATTAATTATAGACAGCTTTGATGTTCTGTTTTTCTTTGGGAAAATTAGTTTAAACTTGATGTTTAAAGTGCTCGATTGGCATTTAATTTGAAAATAAATGTATGATCACCTAATGGTACCTATTAACGCTGCATAGGACGTCCACCTGCTAGCTGAACAACCTGGTAAGTTCTGCAGGCGGTGGATGCCGGCCGCTTTCAGCTATGTCCAGCAGTAAACTTTCTACAGCTGAAATGATGATACCTACTGATGCCACGCCTAACTATAGTAAAGTATGGCCTTTCCATCTATTCTAGATTTATTACACAGAGTCAGCAACTGGTAATCATGCTGTACGGGGCGCTGCAGCTCCTGGGATTTTGTTAGATGGATTAAGCTTGCCCAGCACCTATACCATTCTCTCTGCTTAGTAAGCTATTAGTCAGAGGAAAGAATAGTTCAATACCTGCGTCTGAAGCTTACTTAGCCTCGGGTCTCCTCACGTTGTTTCCTTTACTATTAAAGCACGTCTTAAGTGTGCACATATTTTTTTTAGGTAAGAAAAACCCATTGGTGCTCGGCCGGTATCGATCACACGACCTGCGGATTGAAAGTCAGGAGTATGTACCAATAAGCCAACACGGCTTAACTATTCTAACTAAATTTTTAGGGTTTCGCAGTAAAACAAGAAACCCTTATATTACAAAAAATCAGAAACTAAATATGAAACATTTTGCCCGCGGAGTAACAACATTTTATTGAAAAAGATAGTGGCTTGCTATCTTGATATGAACAAAGCTAGTAGACCAGTTTATACTTCGGCAATTGTGGTAAGCTTAGTATATCAATTTATACATTAGCCTTGGGGTACCGGCAGTAGAATGTTACCCCTCCTCTCATGCCCGTGGAAGCAGTAAGAGCCTGCTAAGTGATACCTCTGGAAGATGGGCAGCAGCGTCTTGCCGTGTATCAACATCCCGTACTGCGCTCGCCAACCCGCCTGCCAAGCGTGGTGAGTATGCCAACTACCCCTCACGGAGACCCATGAGGGAGGCCTGTGTTCAGTAGTGGACGTCTTACGGCTGAAATGATGATGATGATACGTTGCGCCTCTTGCAAAATCCCAAAGAGCGTTCCAAAGTCCTAGCTTGCAAACTAACACCTAAGGAATCCCTAGACCTAAGGAAAGCAGTCAAGCCGATACAACTTCAGTGACTTCATTCTCTGCTGCACTATGGAATGTGTAACAAACGATAGGCTCAAGCATAGAAAAAAAACCTGCCAAGAGCAAACCCAACTCGCGCACCGAGGGTTCCGTGTCAGCATACAATATAATTTGTGTTCAAGGCGGTTAACATTTCTTGCAGGATCTTGACAGCGCCATCTCTTCTCTGATAGCAGAACTAATGTAGATTTCTATAAACTTTCGATGATTTTTTAGAACTATGCTAATTAGAGGGTGTGTTTTAAATTTCCGGTAATCTTTACACACATTTCTATTAGCTGTAAGTTTATCTTTGCAATTCTTTGTGTATCTTTGCAAACTTCGGAGATAAGAGGGTTGAACGGTATTTTTTAGCATTTCTGAATATGTTAAAAACTATACGGCTTAAAGGAAAACTAAAAACTATATTTATACGTATATTTATTTGCAAATAAAACCCCTTCGTTATTTCCCTTAACATTTTTGAGACCCCCTTTGCAATCCTAATAACAATATTATAAAAAAAATATTATCAATATTAGTAATTTACTTATTATTATACCAATTTTGAATTTCAGGTCGATAGTATCAATAGTTCCCATCATATCCATCTATGACAGACAGACAGACAAAGTAACACCATAAGGTTCCTTTTTACCATTTTGGTTCGGAACAATTAAAAACGAACTCAGAGACCGCCAATTGTTTTAATAGAGTCTGAACAATTTAGTGGTTTAAATTCATATTTCAAATTACATAAACCACGGCAATATTTGAGCGCTTGCTTGTAAATAAATAATATTTAAACTCTTTACCAACAACACGTATACCCCGAGCTCATAGCGAGTATTGAAATATTATCAACAGCACAACACTACATTAAAAGTCAAATTTTCCTTCATACAGCTCGGCGATAACACCAATATTTAACACAATTCAAAGAGTCTGCTACTTTTCTTTTTATACAAGTAAACAAGCTTTTATCAAGGTCCGATCGTGTTGTCCGCCCTAATTACATCATAGAGTGCAGGAGACGCCTCGCAAATGGACTGAAAAGCAAAAAAAACACGTATTTCTCGAACAATACGGCTGTGTGTACTGAATGCCTACCCCATTTGTCTTTCTGTCTAATCTTTCATGATGACGATGTTGTTTTGCGATTCATGTTCTCATTTGCAATAAGTGAGGGAAGAGATCTGTTCCACGTCCATTTGCATATTAACTGCTGGAAAATACTTTGCATTTACATCACATTTGCAAATGAGATAATGTTTTCTTAAACGTTACCCAGCACACTAAAGAGTCTTTTGACATGATATACGAAACTTTAAAAAATCCGATTAAAAACTTTGCATCATCTTTGGAAATTAAATATACATATATATTTTTACATATTTACTCAAACATTTTACATATTTATGCCGTGGGGTGCCGGCAGTATAAAGTTACCCCTCCTCTCCTACCCGTGGATGCAGTAAGAACCTGCTAAGGGACACCTCCGGAAGATGGGCAGCAGCGTCTATCCGTGTATCAACATCCCATACTGCGCTCACCAACCCGCCTGCCAAGCGTGGTGAGTATGGCAAACTACCCCTCATGGAGATCCATGAGGGAGGCCTGTTGTCATCAGTGGACGTTTTATGGCTGAAATGATGATATATTTTTAGCTAACTTAATTAGCAAATCTTAGGACAAATTTTTATACGAAACTGCAACAAAATGAAATTTAATCCGCGCTCATAAGTACCTGAGGGAGTTATTAAATAAAATAGTATGGAAGAGATCTGTTTGCATTATTAGCTGCTGGAAAATACTTTGCTCTTACATCAACTTTTGAAAATAATTACCAGTAGTTATTGCTTTGAAGTATTCGTTTGAATAAACAATTAATGCAATATTTACGAGATGCTTGCCATGATTGGAGTACTTTTGAGTTTCACGATATTTCGGCGTAGTTTCACACGCCATTATCAGGCATAGACTCAATACATGTGTAATATCCCGTAAATATTGCATAGTGCTTACAACTATGATAGTTTTACAAGTTACAATTGTATTGATATTGAATTAATTGCAAGTGCCTTGGGCTTCATTTTATAAATTTTCTGGAAGCTTTATTATTTACAAGTATTTCACAGTGTGATTGAGTAACTCACTATAATGTGACATGTTCGAAATCTAGTTTTTAAGATAGCCTAGTAGCCTAGGGACAAAAATAGAAAAACCTATCTTTAATAATGTACTGAACAACATATTTTGAGCAACATAATTTATTATATCAACCTGCGTCATGAAAGTATCCCTATTAGTTAAAATAAAATAAACCATGTGCGTGTCGGGCCATACGCTCTGTAGGGTTCCGTAGTTACCCGTATTCCTGGTGTTAGAAGTTGGTGTATGTTTTTTTCCTTTACCAAAACATAATAATTTACAGGTAATTAATTGAATTTTCCATTTGATGTATTCAGTGTTTGGTAAATCGCATCACCTATTTGAACGACAGTTTCTCCGAAACCAAAACAGCATTCATAGAAAGTGCATGGTCAAAATAACATCCGACTTTTTTTAGAATTAAAATTTGGTTTAGATTTGAACGGGAACGCTCGAAGATACCGATATATTATTGGTTGTTATTGATAGATATAAACATATAAGCAATGCAATTTTCGCATCTCGAAAACTCTAACTCAAAATAGTTGTACCGTGTCAAAAAAGCGAAAAACGCTATTATAAATTGAATGGCACTCAATCATAAAATGACTCAATCAATTATATTAGCACAAATTTCCCGTAACAAACAAATTTTATTAACACTCAGTCTTAGATCAAACAAGAGCCAGTTTTTCAAACAAGGAAACCTCTCTTTTTAAGTGGGTACTAATTACTTCATAATTAGTACCCACTTGAAAAGAGATCAAGAACCTTTGTCAATTAAGGGCTAAGAAAACAGTACAGTCTCGGCGTCAAGTGCCCTTACTGTGCCGCCGTGCCCTATCTTATTAGGGACTTGGGGACAACTAATGGGATGCTGCGCATACGAACTATTTCTCCTTTTTTTAAACGGTTGGTTGCACTTTAAGAGAATGCTCATTATTGCTCAGAATGCCTGATCTACGGGGTGTATTATAATACGTGTACTAAGCTGAAATGTACGAGGCACAGAACGACGGCATTTCGTGGTAGCTTTAAATATGCTGCCACAAAATGCTGGAACAACTTGCCTACACCGTTAGAACATTGCAAAACAGTCAGTACATTTAAAATCAAGATAAAAATACTTTGCTAAAATCACAGTCAAACTTAACTAATAGTACAGGCATGTTCCAGGCTGCGGATGTTATCCCTGTGTCTTTAAAGTAAAAAAGAAAGTTGTTCCTCGGAGTGATTAAAATCACCTGATTCTGACGACCCCGAGGAACAACTTTAGTTCTAAGACTTTTCAGGATTCTGTTTGATTTTCATTCGAGAAAAGACTAAGAAAGTCTAAACTTCAAAAGCTGATTTAACGAAAATGACAACCTAAATGCCAGCTTATTTTTGACAGCTTCATTGACCTCCATTGGCAAATAGTTGCCGTAAAGGTATAAATAAAAATACCTAAAATACAACACGACGTAAAAAATATTAAAAAACCCGATTCTGTCCTCAGTATCATTATCACATCACACCAACTAGAAACCAAATTGTAATGAAATATAACAATGAATATGGAAAAATACGAATTCCCTGTTTTTTCCTTCGAAAACTACTTGTTTTCATGGGCTAAAACCCTTCTTTCGTGTTAGTACACATATTATAATACACACTATATAATATATTAATAGACTATAATATATATATATATACTATAATATTTATATATTATATATTAATAGACCGGCTACATGTATTAATTTATCTATTAGTTTTTAAGGCTAGCTGTTAGTTTTCCGAAAATGTGTAAAATAAAATAAATAAAATATAAAAAATATTGCTGTCGGCTTGTCTAGCTAAAACTAGAGAATGGACGACCGATTTGGCTTATTTTGGAGAAAATATGCGTGGAAGGTTTTAACGGTAAGAAAATATAGTAGATTGTGGGAAAATAGAATAACAACAATATAACGTAACGTAATAGTTATAGTTTTTGTAAAGAGTTTTTCCGGGAAGTACTACCACCACACCTGTTTCTGCCGCCGAGCAGAAACAGCATAACTGTATTCGGGTTTGAAGGGTAACGGGGCCGGTGAAATCACGGGCACATGACACCTTACAAAACTGTCTCAACGTGACGGGCGCAATGCAATGCAGCCATTGGTCACGTGTTAGAGTTAGTACATATATACACGTTATAGAAACAGTAGAAGTTGTAGAGCAGTAGAAGAATAGTAAGAAGTTAATTATGAGGCGGGACGCAGTTCGCCTATACAGCTACTCATAGTTCTCATAATTTCAGCCGCAAAACGTCCACTGCTGAACACAGGCCTCCGTCATGGATCTCCATGCGGGGTAGTTGCCATACTCACAACGCTTGGAAGGCGGTTTGGCGAGCGCAGTACAGGATGTTGATACATGGAAAGACGTTGCTGCCCATCTTCCGGAGGTACCCCTTAGCAGGTAGCTCTTACTGCATCCACGAGCATGAGAGGAGGGGTAACTTTCAACTGCCGGTACCCTATAGCCACTCGTATAAATGATATCAATATTACGAACGTTGCTTGCTTTCCCCTTCATACTGATTTTATGAACAGAATATTATTTATCACAGTATTTTACTTGACTTTATCCTACCTAAAAGGGTTAAGATATGGATTCTTTTGAGAAAACTCTTATTTATTAAAGTAAAATCCAGTAAACCGTTGACTTTTATTCTAAGATAACTAAACTTCTAAAACACCGTCTCTAAGTGAGTCTATCAAAAATATTCAAATAGTTTTCTGTGGAATAATATTTGCCCGTGTTATGTTTTCGTACAATTATTAAACCAAACATTACAGTCAGAAAAACTACGTTTTTGACGGCAATATCAACAAAATCACTTTCATGTTACAAATGAAAGTTTAACCTTATTTAAAAATAAGTAGTTATAGATATTTTATGTTTACTCTCATAATTATAATTTACCATATCTTATAATTACATCGGCGGGATATTAACATGTACAAAGTGCGCTCGTACCTTCACCAACAAACTTGGGTATGCAAGCCACCAGAGAGCGCACCAAAGGGTGGAACAATTACACCCCCATTCACCCTCATAACCCTCAAATAAGTCCTTATAGTTGAATAGATCCAGAAAAATACAGTCGCTGTGGTCGAAATCGGCCAAGACAGATATATATATATGTTTACTCTCGAAGAAAAAAATATCTAAGCGATATATTATAATCCTTTTTTTCTACACTTGACTATAAATGACATATATTCGAAGAAATGCTTGTTAGCAAAATTTTATACCAGAAGTAATAACCGAACGAATCGCGAAGTCCTTTTCTTATTTCTAGTCTTAAAATACATAATATGTATTACCTGGAGATATATTATATCTCCAGGTAATGCTCTTGATATGAAATGTAGCAAATGATCTGGAATGAGGTAGCTAGGCGCCGTTAATTCAACGGAAGAGCTCTGACTCAACAAAATTCTCTTACACGAACTGATTAAAGTCGTAGATCTGTTGGATTTTATGAATTAAAAAGATTCCATAATGCCAGGAAAACCATTCTGAAATAAATTACGAAATTAGCTACGTTTTTGTGGGATACGGTTCAGTATTGACGAGCAAAATTGAAAAAGAATATACTTCTATGGGTTTTGTAGCACCGAGTAGCGACATCTGGCGGAAACCTTCGGAGATATTCCGAATCCGGTCAAAGACAAAATTTTTATTGCACTTTTAATTTCTATAACAGGTCTACGGTTAACTACGAAACTTGGTTCATTTTTTCAATGCATCCTGCATTTGAAATATTAAAGAATTATTATAATATAATATATTATTTATATAAAGATACGTAGACCAACCTTTAATAACTCAAAATAATGAACTCCCGCTAACGCAATATCCAAGACATTCAAAATCTCTAATCTCGGCGTAAATGATTTCATAATATTCAAACAATGATATTGAGGCATATTTTAGGTAAAGGTGATTTATTCGGTGATATTACGCACCAAAGCCCGGCTTGAATGGCATTACGTTGACACCTTATGAGGCCTCTTATTTATATAAGATTTATGTGGTAGCAGTGATAGGACTTTAGCCCTGCGTTTGTGGGCACTGAATTAAAATAATAAATCATTATCATATCGGCCGTAGGACGTTCATTGGTGGGCAAAGGATCAAAATACATCTGCAGTTCTTACCAAGTCGTCTACCCATCTTGTAGGTGGACGTCCTAGACTGCTCTAAAATAATAATTAAAGCAAGATTTACAAATCCAAAACACGGTAAATTAACTTACCGTAAACAAATAAATAAATAAATAAGGACAATTTACACAGCTTCAACTAGCCCCAAGCTATCAGTCATCTAGTACCAGTTATGGGTGATATACTTTAATATATTATACTACATAGATAGATATTTTTTATTATATTATATAGAAAAACACCCTCAACAAATATCTAGAGATCGTACAAATATTTGTCCCGAGGCGGGAATGGAACCCGCAACCTCTTGCTTCGCAGGCGGATCTACGCCCGCTGCACCACAGAGGTTGTCACCTAAACACTATTCTATTAATTAATTAATTTATTATGGACTTCTACGACACCTTCACATTACATTCACAAAAAAATATATTAGGCGTATGTGCATAAATATAAGGACTTTGCATTTACTATAGATGATTTATACAGCGTCAGTAAATAAATAAATAAATAATAAATAATGCTGGACAAATCACACAGCATCATCTAGCCCCAAGGTAAGCAGAGCTTGTGTTATGGGTACTAGATGACTGATATACTTAATACATTATACTACATAGATAGATATTTTTTATTATATATGGAAAAACACCCAGTACACCCTCTGTATCACAATGGTATTATGCTGTATGGGACGCTGCAGTGTCTGGGACATTATAAGATGGATTAGGCGTGCCCGCACCTACACCATCCTCTTAGCTATGTCCGTTATTTTTCAGAGAAAACAGCGGGTCAATTTGTCTCAAGCTTTATAGAATTTTTCATGAAAGAAAGATCCATTGGTAAACTGCCTATGTCTTCTAATTTCCAAATAAGATTTTTATAAATTCTTTATAAAAACCTTTAAACCGATTCGAGTCCTTTTTTAAAGCCAAAAGTTTCATTTTTTTTCATCATAATTTCAGCCATATGACATCCACTATTATAGGCCTCTCTCATGGATTTCCATGAGGGCAGCTGCCATACTCACTACGCTTGGCAGGCGGATTAGCGAGCGCAGTACGGGATGTTGATACAAGGAAAGACGCTGCTGCCCATCTTCCGGAGGTATCCCTTAGCTGGCTCTTACTGCATCCGCGGGCAAGAGAGAGGAGGGGTAACATTCTACTGCCGGCACCCCACGGCCAAAAGTTTGTCTTCACGCAAAAACTGTCTACGGATTTAGCTGAAACTTTGCACACTTAGAGATGTTGACTAGGAATAACACTTAGTGAATAACACTTTTTATCCGGATACAACGCATTCAAAGCGTCGGGCAGAAGCTAATTTTATATAATTTTTATTACTGCTTGCGCTTAAGCCGGTGAACTAAATTTCAAATCCTTTATGTAAGGGTTAGTTTAGATTAACAAAAATAAATAATAAGTGTTCATTCAAAAATCTGGTTTCCGTAGTACAAGCTTAGCTTTGTTCGGGACTAAATGCGGTTAGTTTGTATCCGGAATAATTTATTAATTGTATACGTACATTGTTTGTTATACAAACGTTTGTTAATCAAACAAGGCCTCATAATAAGTCATTAAATCATAATCTCTTTCACAAGGCTCAATAAGCCACGAGGGGTTGCAAAAACAAACCCTGTTTGACGTCACGGCTGTGCCATGCTAATATTCCGGAGGGATACGAAACACAGCTGTTGTTATAAAAATAATTAGGAGTACAGTCCTATGTTCTTCTAAACTATCATCATCATTATTTCAGCCGTAAAACGTCCAATACTGAACACAGGCCTCCCTCATGGATTTCCATGAGGGTTAGTTGCTCCTCATACTCACCATGCTTGGCAGGCGGGTTGGCGAACGCAGTACGGAATGATGATACACAGGATGACGCTCTGCCCATCTTCCGGAGGTATCCCTTAGCAGGCCCTTACTGCATGCACGGGCATAAAAGGAGGGGTAACATTCTACTGCCAGTACCCTACGGCTTCTAAACTATATAACCTTTGAATTATGATTTGATTATTATCTTAATTTTAAAATTAAATTAAGGTCTTGGGGCACCGGCGTCGGCAGTAGAATGTTGCCCAGTAGAATGTGGACGCAGTAAGAGCCTTATAGGGGGTACTTACGAAAGATGGTCAGCAGCGATTTTCCGTGTATCAACATCCCGTTCTGCGCTCGCCAACCCGCCTGCCAAGCTTGGTGAGTAAGGCAACTACCCCTCATGATCAACCGAAAATTGTAATCACCTAAAATGTATAAGCAAATGAAATTACGTTATAATTATTGTGAGCTTTTACAATATTTTAATAGCCTATATATGCGCAGGCAAAGATCATTAAAATCGGTCCAGCCGTTCACGAGTTATAAGTGTTGTAACTAAACCAACGTTGTTTTTACATAAATAGATAAATAATCCTGGACTATTCACACAGCACCAAGTAGTCTCAAAGTAAGTAAAATTGTGTAATGGGTGGATGATAGAATATATAAATATTTATTTTTGTAAATACATACTTAGACGTATTCAGATATGAGGTCTATATTGTCCAATAGTGGACAACTTACGGCTGATATGATGATGGATGAAATTCAAAAAATGCATTTACTTTATTTCTATAACTTGTAATTGTTATTATTATTAATAAGAGCCACTTGGGGTCCCACTGCTGGGCAAAAGCCTCTCCCGAATCCCTTCATACATCCCGATCCTGAGCCACTTCCCTCCAGTTTTTAATTCAAAGTGAAAATTTATGTTTTTGAGAAACAGTTTTTCTGTTGTTATACCATATCAACCTACTACCAATTTTAGGTAAAAACATGAAAAACACAAAACAAATGTTTTGTATTTGCTGAAAATAGTTGAAATCACTCACTCCAATATCGCCAAAGCGTCGTCTGAATGGTGATTTAGAAGAAAAGTTCAGTTAAAATTCTTAAACTACAGCCTCTATCTCCATACATTTGAAAACCTATGAAGATAAATTAAAACAATGTAAGGTAACACATTTATTTATTTAATTAATGAATATTTAAAAGCTAAATGGTTCTCGTAACATATTTTACATTTTTGGTTTTGTAACACAACAAAACAATTTATTTTTAAAGTTTTCAAAGAACATATGAAAGGGCATGATTGTGTGTAAAATTAATTATTACGTAATGCTTCAACATAAAATACTGAAAAGTTGAGCAATTTTACACGCGATCGCTTTCAAATGCCTATTTACCCGACGGCGATCGAAAAGACAATGATGGATAATGTTTGTTTAGTCTTGCGTTGAATAATTTGTTTGAATTTGGAAGAGATTACATCGCCCTTGTCTGTCATTGTGATCTGAGGACATGCGGGTCAGTTTACTTACACAGACTATTTAGCTTTCTGAGTTTAAATTCTATTCTATTTTTTAAATAAACCTTTGATAGTACAAGTATGTAGTTCCAAATTATTCTTTTTCGCAAACATTTGTAGAATGCTCAGGAATTTTGGTATCTTCTGTTTTTTAGGGTTACGTACCCAAAAGGTAAAAACGGGACACTATTACTAAGACTTCGCTGTCTGTTTATCTGTCCGCCTGTTTGCATGTCTGTCACCAGGCTGTATCTCATGAACCGTAATAGCTAGACAGTTGAAATTTTCACAAATGATGTATTTATGTTGCCGCTATAACAACAAATACTAAATAAAAACCAAATAAAATACATATTCAAGGGAGGCACCCATTCAACAATCGCGATTGCCGTTTTTGCTCAATATTAATAACGGTAAACGCTTGAAATATTCACAGAATATTAAGTTATCATTATAGTAGCAAAACTTTATAATTCAAAAAGTATATTTTCAACATCGTCCTAGTCTGGGTGCCCATTTTGTCTCCGAAAAACGATTGTCCGAAAATTACAATCACTAACAAGTGTCTCCAAAACATCACCATCCTTAATATTATGGTCCCAAAAATATCATTTGCAATAAGATATTCTAATGCTCCTTTTATAATTTCCATGATTTTCATCGTTATAAACATATTTGTCAATAATGACGAATCATAAAACTTATTTACTATCCCAAATATTATCAAAAGATTATAAAAACTTTCAGTGGCAGAATCGAGACGGAAGGAATGTAGGTTATTAGGTTTTTCTACAACTATCTGAAAACACTGCCTGGGACTGAACCGAGATGGAGAGACAGTAGGTTATTAAGTTCTTTTTATAACCATCCGAAAACCCTGCTTGTGACAGAACCGAGATGGAGAGACAGTTGGTTATTAGGTTTTTTTTTATAATTATCCGAAAACACTGCCTATGACAGAACCGAGATTGAGAGACAGTAGGTTATATTATATAAGGTTTTTTATAACCATCGGAAAACACTGCCTGTGACAGAACCACGCCGCTAACATAATATTATGGAACATGAAAATTATTCACATAAATAATTATGAGAATAATGTTATAGATTTCTTTACTTATTGCGAATAACTTTATGGATTGTAATCGTTATGAATACTGATATTAGTGGAAACTACATATATTAGGGATCCTTACATTATAGATTGTGATTATTCGGGTAATCAATGATTATGGAAATAAATTTCATGGATTATTATATTAGGGAAATAAAATTTCAGAGACGATATAGAGAACCTCCTAGTTTAGTCACTTGGCATCTGTCACAGCAATCAAGCTAAGTTTTACGGACTATAGGTTAATGAGATCTCTATGCGTAAGGTATAATTACTTTCTAATCTTAACTATTACTAAACTTTAACGGCTGGTAGTGCCGTTGTTGACTGTACATTTGATCCAAAATAGGCGCAGTTGTGTCGTTCATTTGGCAACGACACTACTGGTAGTGCGGCTGATAGTGTCGTTGCCAGAAAATGGGTTAATAGCTAGTGTTTGTTTAGTCTTGCGTTAAATAAACTGTTTAAATTTGAAAGAGATTATCGTCATTTAGTCATTCAAATACATTTCATAGTAACATTCTCGTCATTTAGTCGTTCAAAAAAAAAGATTAAGCAAATTGAATCAACAACGTATTTATTTTTTACAGAGAACGAAGCCATTTATTCCGATTCTTATTGAAATATTCGACGAAAGCAACCTAATTAGCCAGCCAAACAAAGGAAGCCTGGCCTGTTCTGTTATTAGCTGAGCATTAATTATGATCCTTATTAAATTTTTCCGTTCGCGGGTCAGATTTCTGAGTAAGCTTGTAAATTTAAAGGTCGGGCTATAATCGGCTTATCTCGGCTTTGCTAAGGGATGCAATATTAACAAAATGTGTCGGTATATATTTGTATTGTGCTACTTTTTCTACTTTTGTAAAAATGTTTGTGCACTCTATTTAAATCCACAAACAAAACAACGGTTGTTTTCACTGAATTGAAATTATCGTGGCTTGACATCATTTAATAAATATAATACGACTTACACCACGTGCCTAACTTATTATCATCCTGCTCACGTTTCGTAGACCATTTAGAGGCCCTTCTTCATGAGCACCGTTCGTGGCCGACTCCGAGGGCCGCGAAACGAGAACTAGCTTGAGCGCGGCGTTCGGCACGGATCGCGCGGCTGGACATAGCCACACGGTGCTTACTGTGTCACTTTCTAGACCGACTTGAACATATGCAAGATGATAATAAGTAAGGTACGTGGTGTAAGCCGTATTATATTTATTAAACGCTTGTTTTGTTTGTGGATTTAAATAGTTTGAACTTTCCTAAACAGTCATTATCATAGACGTAGGATGTCCACTGCTGGACATAAGCCTCATGTACTGATCATGAGGGGGTTGTTGCCATAACCGAAAAACCCCACTGCCCATCTTACGAAGGTATCCCTTGGCAGATTGTTACTGCATCCACTGGCAAGAGTGGAGGGGCAACGTTCTACTGCTGGCACCCTACGTACTTTTCTCAATGCTTATTGCTATTCGCACCTTATCATTCTTGTTATACCTATTAATAAAGTTATAACGGTGTTATTCTTTTTATTATTTCTCATTGCGTTTTTATGTTCGTAGTGTATTCTTAGTAATGTTCAAGGTTTTTGCTAAAAATGGAAGTGTTAACATAATACGTGTTTTGTAGATATTTACTGATTATCTCGTGCGTGACAGCACATTGTGTCAACCATGAGTTGTCTCTGTTAAGGCCGCTCTACATTCTCACGAGAATCTCGCGAGAACGCGAGAAACATGCGAGAAACGTGAATGTGGAAGCGATGAGAAGAATACGCGAATCGCTTCCACATTCACGTTTCTAGGCCGCTCTACATTCTCACGAGAATCTCGCGAGAACGCGAGAAACATGCGAGAAACGTGAATGTGGAAGCGATTCGCGTATTCTTCTCAAGTTCTCGCGTTGTTCTCCGGCTGTTCTCCACTTTTTGTCGGTTTTTTGGCGCGAGACAAAAGGCCGCTCTACATTCTCACGAGACATTCACGCGAGAATCTCCGGAGATTCTCGCGAGAACTGTAGCGAGAACTTCTTTTGGGTACACACTCTCACAATGTTCTCAAATAGTTCTCACTACAGTTCTCGCGCTCGATGACGATGGACGCCGAAGTGGTTTTTTAGTTTATTTTTGTAGTCTTTTAAATTTGTATTCCATAGCACGGGTTCCGCTTGGAAATATTCTAAAAATTTCAACTCAAGTTCGTTTGTCCAAGTTACGCTCATATTGACGCCACGCGGTACACAACACACAACCGTTCAAGTCGGCGGCTCGCGCGCTACTGACTGAGAAACATGCGAGTGTGGAGTCAATACACGTTCTCGCCTGTTCTCACGTTCTCGCGCTCCTTTGTCTCGCGCCAAAAAACCGACAAAAAGTGGAGAACAGCCGGAGAACAACGCGAGAACTTGAGAAGAATACGCGAATCGCTTCCACATTCACGTTTCTCGCATGTTTCTCGCGTTCTCGCGAGATTCTCTTGAGAATGTAGAGCGGCCTAAAGGAGCGCGAGAACGTGAGAACAGGCGAGAACGTGTATTGACTCCACACTCGCATGTTTCTCAGTAGCGCGCGAGCCGCCGACTTGAACGGTTGTGTGTTGTGTACCGCGTGGCGTCAATATGAGCGTAACTTGGACAAACGAACTTGAGTTTAAATTTTTAGAATATTTCCAAGCGGAACCCGTGCTATGGAATACAAATTTAAAAGACTACAAAAATAAACTAAAAAACTTCTTCGGCGTCCATCGTCATCGAGCGCGAGAACTGTAGTGAGAACTATTTGAGAACATTGTGAGAGTGTGTACCCAAAAGAAGTTCTCGCTACAGTTCTCGCGAGAATCTCCGGAGATTCTCGCGTGAATGTCTCGTGAGAATGTAGAGCGGCCTTCTCGCATGTTTCTCGCGTTCTCGCGAGATTCTCGTGAGAATGTAGAGCGGCCTTTAGATCACCTGCCGTTACTACAGTATAGCAGTATATAATAGTACGTTACGATGACACCTGAGAGAATTGTAACTCATGGTACCAAAATCTAAGCAAAGGAAGCCTAAACTACATTATGAATAATTTACCGGCAGTGAAATGTCCTAGATTATTCTACGGTTCAAAATATACGATACCTATTTTTCACTGGTGATAAATAAGCCGTGGGGTGCCGGTAGAAGAATGTTACCCCTCCTCTTACACCCATGGATGCAGTAAGAGCCTGCTAAGGGATTCCTCCGGAAGATGGGCAGCAGCGTCTTTCCGTGTATCAACATCCCGCACTGCGCTCGCTTACCCGCCTGCCAAGCCTGTGTTCACTAGTGGACGTTTTACGGCTAAAATTAATGAACGAAATGGGGAAACCCCTTTAGTATAACAAAATTTGATAATTTTAAAAGGGGAATTGTTCCTCGTTAATAGACTAAGTACTGGGCTTTCATAGGTTAGTAGGTAAGTAGGAGCACGGTGACCTTGTAACTGTCATCAAGACGCATGCACCCGTGCTTCAATACTGCCCCTTTTGTTATATAAGGTGCTAACAAATTAGTCACGGATATTTTGACAGCTGATAGTACTCGGTTCTCGGAGTACATTTAAGTAAGAAACATCATAGGTTTTATTATGTTTTTTTGGAGAAAACTAGCAAACAAATTTGCTACGTTAAAACATCCTGTTAATAAGATAATTAAATGAGACCTAGATTCTTTAGACATATAATCATAATGACATTTAAGAAAAACCAACTTTGGATGTGACATGACAGACAGTGTTAAACATCTTGACAGGTACCATAATAGCGGTGGTTATTTTAAAAATTAATTATAATTTATTTTTTGTTCAGTAAATGAAAACAAAAAAATTATATACAAAGGTTCTTTATTTACAGTTAAAAGTTAATTGATATAATGTAATGTATTATCTCCTAAAATATACGTGACTAATTTGTTAGCACCTTGTATAATCAACTCATTAAAAATCAGCAGTTAAATGGAGCACGGCGACATCGACTGTCACCAAGTCGCATCCACCCGTGCTCAATAGTCTCTTTTGTTATTATGATCTACTATTTGACAATCAGAATTCACCATACCTTGAAAATTACTAAAATTTTCCCTGTTGAAAAACAAAGTATTAGGTTAGCATAAGTAAATAGGAGCACGGCGACCTCGTAAAGGTCAAAAAGACGCATTCGCCCGTACTCTAATACTGCCCCTTTAGTATTTATTATATTTATTTATTAAAACACACGAATTAGGCTTTAAAGTTCTTGTTTTAAAATGTGTTTCTCCTATTATTATTATGTAGGAATGTAATAATATAATTTATTCCAAAACGCTACGTAATAACATCGTTTGCATCATTCCAGTCCACCACTAGATTCGAGCATCGGATGCATTAATCCTCATGTACAAGTAAATCTAATATTTTGTTTGTAAAATACTTCTGGATCGGCCAACGATTCAGATTGATCTGTGTTTGAGTTTAATCTAATAAGAGGCAGGCGAGATGAAAGCGTTACAATGTAACACACGAATCAAATACCTATGCCTTTTTGATAAGGAAGGAATTTCAGTAACAATGTCCTTATTTCCAATAAAAAATGATTATTCATTCAGTTATTTTATAATTCAGAAACTTAGTTCATACAAACGTTGTCGTATTTTATGGATAGGTTATATATCATAGAAGTTTGCCATGGGATACCGGCAGTTGAATGTTGCCCTGCTCTTCTTCTAATCTGCTAAGAGATATCTGTGTAAGATGAGCAGCAGCGTCTTTTCGTGTATCAACTCAATAACCCTTACTTCGCCTGCCAAGCGTGGCGAGCATGGCAACAACCCCTCATGATGAGTACGCAGTGATCCATAAGGGATGTGTAAAGAGCGCACATCCTACGGCTGATATGATAATGATGATGATGAGGTATAGAAAATCGATCCCAGTATGCTGCATTGCCCCGCGTCTTGAAGAAATGAATGGAATTATAAACTTTAAATAAAAGCCTTTGTACCATGCACCTACAAGAAATCTAGAACTTTCTATTCAAATGATTTTGCTTCCTTGTAGTTTTAGCTCCGTACAATAATAGATACTTAGTACGTCCGTACATTTTAATGTGATTGTAATGTTCCAGCCTGCAACAGCAAATGAAGATATCATGAAGTAGCACATTTAAATTAATGCAATGCAGCTGAAAGTAGGTGCCAAGTGCTACTTAGTTTATACGGTCTAAGTGCTAAGCGTAAGTAACAAGGAATTTTACTGCAGCGAAATCTGTAGGCAATTAAGCTTCAAGAAGTGATTTGGACCAAAAAATTAAATCGTTAGATACGCTCTTACCGTAATGAGGCCGCTCCGTTTTGTATCCAACGAAATGAGTGAACTCACTCATTTGGATCAGTGTAGCTCTAACCACAGTGCTAGCGTGGTGTGTGTTAAGTTTTTTTTGCGAAAGTTGACAACATGATTACAGAATAAAGGCTCGAGCAGACCGGATGCGTATGCGTAGACGTGCACGTACCACTGAGTTGTAATGTATAGAACTGTATGACGACGCGCACGTCTACGTTACGCAAGCGGTGTGTCCTGTCTCATACAGTTCCATACATTACAACTCAGTGGTACGTGCACGTCTACGCTTACGTCCACGCATACGCATCCGGTCTGCTCGAGCCTTAAATGCGAACAAGAACAGTTTGGTTAATTGGCAAAACCAGTGTGTGTGCTTCGGCATTATTGTTAACAAACATAATAAACAAAATGCCAGTTTTTGGTGTCAGGGCACATTTCACGATTTAAATCTTTGATTTGGACTGGCTCATTTTATGCATTAAAAACCTAATCAAAATTTTTTTTTTGTGTGTTAAGTTTTTTTTGCGAAAGTTGACAACATGATTACAGAATAAAGGCTCGAGCAGACTGGATGCGTATGCGTAGACGTGCACGTACCACTGAGTTGTAATGTATAGAACTGTATGACGACGCGCACGTCTACGTTACGCAAGCGGTGTGTCCTGTCTCATACAGTTCCATACATTACAACTCAGTGGTACGTGCACGTCTACGCTTACGTCCACGCATACGCATCCGGTCTGCTCGAGCCTTAAATGCGAACAAGAACAGTTTGGTTAATTGGCAAAACCAGTGTGTGTGCTTCGGCATTATTGTTAACAAACATAATAAACAAAATGCCAGTTTTTGGTGTCAGGGCACATTTCACGATTTAAATCTTTGATTTGGACTGGCTCATTTTATGCATTAAAAACCTAATCAAAATTTATTTTTTCGATTCTGGTGGTGTAAAATATACGATAACATTTTTCATTTCCTCGAAATATTCTACCGTTCTACCTAAGTGTGGTTTAACACTGTAAAAATACAAATTATGGACTATCAGTCGATATACTAGACGATTGGTGCGCAGAAAGTAGGGAGTTCGATTACCGTTGCGGGACATTTTTGTAATTTTTCGGCAGATATTTCTTCCGGAACTGAGTATACATATAATATATTTATAGGTTAAATCGTGGTGTGTGAAATGTCCAGCATTTTATTTTGTACTGCCGTACTGGCTGTAGAATGTTGTTTTTCCTCTCTTGCTCGTGGATGCAGTAAGAATCTGCTAAGTGATACCTCCGGAAGATGCATTGTAGTGGCGAACATCTTGTTAGAATGGGAAGACGCATTGTAGGCAGGATTTTAATTATGTCACGTACATCTTAGTATTTAACTATATTAAAATTATATCAAACTCCTAATTTGTACTTTGTTTTGTAATACACATTTTGTACCTTACCTTTTATTTTAAGAATACCTACTATAATTATTTCAAAGCATTAGGCTTCACGCCGTGGGGTGCCGGCAGTAGAATGATACCCCTTCTCTCATGCACATGGATTCAGTAGGAGCCTGCAGAGGTATCCCTTAGGATACCTCCGGAAGATGGGCAGCAGCGTCTATCCTTGTATCAACATCCCATTATGCGCTCACCAACCCGCCTGCCAAGCGTGGTGAGTATGGCAACTACCACTCATGGAGATCCATGAGGGAAGCCTGTGTTCATCAGTGGACGTTTTATGGCTGAAATGATGATTAAGCTTCGTTATCCACAATAGCAAAGATTTTAAATCACCTCTAACAAAATTAAAATTTCATTGAGTTTTAATTTTGTTAGAGGTGATTTAATTTTTTGCCTACAGATTTCGCTTCAGTAAAATTCCTTGTTAATTCCTTGTCCGGCCCATACTAGAATATTGTTCAGTGATTTGAAACCCCCATAACAAAAATTACATCAAACGCCTAGAATCAATACAAAAACGATTTCTATACCATCTTTATTATGGAGATCATTTGACAAAAACACTTAAAAGCTCAATAAAGACTTGTTCATTACAAAATGTCAACTCTTTCGTTGCGCAGAAAAAGAACAGACCTACACTTCTTGCACAAGCTGTTTAATGGCAAACTCGACTGCATAGATCTTAATAATAAGCTACAGATGAATGCCCCTCTTAGATTGCCAAGAAGTAAAGCTTATAATCTTCTTGCACTATTCTACAGAACCAAGCAGGGCAAAAACGCGGTTATCCCGAGACTGTAGTAACTATAATCCTATTTTCAAAGACAATCCCCTTGACATAAGCGACCCAATAAGTAAATTTGATAAATATCTAAAATCTATTTTGTTTGCTGATGTTCAATAACTTGTTAACCGCTAGTATAAATACTTACCACAATACCTACTTATTCCAATTCCTTATTTAAATCAACATGTCTTAAATATATTTTGATTATGTTAAAAACATTAGATAATACCAAGTTAAATTAACTACTTTTTTAATTACTACTGTCATCCAAATTTTTATTTGCTACTTTTTAGCAAAATTGTTGTTACAACTTACTATACCTACCCAACTATTTTATATTATTACTACTTTTGTATCTAACTACTTATTATTTGTAGTTCTATTAGTTTTTGGTTAAAATAATTATGTTATTATTAGGTTTTTACCTGTTGTTACCCAATATAACTTCAATACCTACTAGATACCTTTAGTACCTATTTTTATTGAGTTGCGCTCAATTGTGTGCATGCTGTGGCCGCCTTTAATAAGCGGAGCACAAGGCCCTTAGTCCCTGAGTTTTAAATTGTATTGAATCTGTGTATCACTTCTTGGTGGTCCTAATAAATAAATAAATTATATAATAAAAAATAGTTTGAAATAATAATCGCTTCATCACGATAAAAAAAGTCCCTCGCCCCACCGTCTCTAGAAATCTCTTTCACACAATATGTGATTTTTGAGGTAGCAATCTGTCGCTGATTTCCCAAGAGCCTTGCGTTACCTGCCACAAAGCACCTAAATAACTAAGGGTCAAACTCTACCGATGTCTGATTATTTTCTAACACCATTTCCGAGATGGACGTCGTTTTGTGGAAATAAGTTGGTGTACTTGACATTCTACTGCCGGCACCCCACAGCTGCTGGTAGTAGAATGTTGCCAGTTCTCTCTTGCTCGTGTATGCAGTAAGAATCTGCTAAGGGATACCTCCAGAAAATAGGTAGCAGCGAAGTACGGGATGTTGATACGCGGAAAGACGCTGCTGTCTTTTGATCTTCCGGTGTAATCCCTTTTCAGATTCTTAATGCATCCACGGGCAAGAGAAAAGGGGAAACATTCTACTACTGGCGCCCCACGATACATTATTTATAACAATAAATAAATATACAGGGTGTAAAAGGACGACTACCGAAAACTTCGGGGGGTCAATGTACTCATCAATATGAACAGATTTTACTAAGAATATTGATATAATACGCTGCAGTAAAATGTGACGAAACAGCTGTTCTATACAGAAGTACAATACCTACTTTACTAAAATATATGGAACAGCTGTTTCTTTACATTTTTTACAGCAAAAGTTCCTCAGTAAAAGTTGTTCATATTGACGAGTACATTGACCTCCCGAAGTTTTCGGTAGTTGTCCTTTTACACCCTGTATATATCATTTCTACGGTTATTCAACCATCGATTGTGATTCCCACTCGCACTAAGCGGTTTTATAACTTGAAACGAACTTAACTTTATTCATAATTACAGGGCAATAAGGAACCGCCCACTTCTGAACATTAACTCCCTCGAGCGTTATAGTAAAATAATGTTCTTGCCCACATTAGAAAGCATAAAAACGGCACTAAATATAGCTCAAATAATATCGTTTAATAAAGCATTTACATGTTTAGGGTTGATAATAACTGGAGGGGTTTATAGTGGCACAGGCACATTAAGTACATGGTCAGTTCATGTTTGATTACGTGTTTTTAGGATTCTGGAGCAAAATGGTAAAAAGGATTATGGTGTCACTTTCTCTGTCTGTCTGTCCGTCACAAATGGATATTTAAAACGCTTATTCACTAATATTTCATACATAAAAATGTTGAAAAATTTTCTTGTTATTGCAAAGGGGCGGAAAAGGGGGTCTCAAAAATTTTAGGAGGAATTATCAGGTTAGTTTTCAACTTATTTACAAAAATTCTAAAAAATACCTTTCCTCCCCCGCTATAGTTTTCAATTTATTTACAAGTATTCTCAAAAAATACCTTTCCTCGCCCGTTATCGCCGAAGTTTGTAGTCTCTAAAATACCTTTTCTCCCCCGTTATAGTTTTTAACATTTATTTATTTATAAGGTGCCTGATTCTGTATACTAGTTTTTGTGAAATAAATACTTTACTGTACATTATTTTATTGCACAGCGCTTCCAAGTGTTTCTGAGCAACTTCCGATAGCAACAAGTAGCCACAAAAGTTACTGATAATTTATTACCTTATGTTGCTGTGGGGTGCCGACAGTAGAATGTTACCCCTCCTCTCCTACCCGTGGATGCAATAAGAGCCTGCGAAGGGACAACTCCGGAAGATGGGCAGCAGCGTCATTCCGTGTATCAACATCTTATACTGCGCTCACCAACCCGCCTGCCAAGCGTGGTGAGTATGGCAACTACCCCTCATGGAGATCCATGAGGGAGACTTGTGTTCAGTAGTGGACGTTTTACGGCTGAACTGACTGACCTTACGTTACCGTGTTGCACATTGTTTATCAGCTTAAAGTAACTTTTTTATACGACTAAATGACGAGACAAGCCGAAGGCACACCAGACGTCAGCAGTAACCTCTACCTATGACAATTGAAATACCGCGGTGGTCACGTTCACTAAGCATATTGTGACCAACGCTGCATTGCATTGCGCCCGTCACCCTGCGATAGAGTTGCAAGCTCTCAATTTAAAACCCCGTAATTTCACCACCCCCCTTACGCTTTAAACCGGAACACAGCAATGCAGACGTTACTGCTTGGCGTCAGAAATACGCATTGTGGTAGAACTCGGATAAACTCTGCAAAAGTTCTATTTTTACTTATTTGCGGTGTAGATGCACCATTAGGCTTGCGAGTCCAATCATGCCCTATGGATAGCCGGTACTTAGTACGATGAAAAGTCTGCAGTAAACACAACCTTACGAGGTCATTGACATGCAACTCGGTAACCTGCGACTAATATAATTTCTCGGGCAGTAAAAAGGAAAGCCCGATTGCCCCGGGCTATGCGTGACCACCAGCATGGAATAATGTAATTTTCCTATTTTTCAAATTGATGCACGACGGCGATAGATGGAGGTATCTGCAAAGAATATTAGATAAGTTAGTACTAGTTAGTTAGTGATGATAAGTTAAATTATTGATGTACCCTTTAGCTGTAATAAATATATTTTTCATTTTCATAATTTTCACTCTTACTTGTACATCCTTGTAAGAATGTATGACGTTTTTTTATATATTTGCTTTATTATCACTTTTTATTAGTATTTTACTTCGCACTAAGCTACTAAAAAAATATATTATGTTTTCTCCACGCTTAGCAGATGGACTGGCGAGAGAAGTAGGGGATTATGTGAGTTTGTAGCCC
This sequence comes from Pasiphila rectangulata, assembly GCA_963082625.1. NCBI lineage: Eukaryota > Metazoa > Arthropoda > Insecta > Lepidoptera > Geometridae > Pasiphila > Pasiphila rectangulata. Next base: position 9,745,728 of record OY720240.1, read on the forward strand.
TAGGCAGATTCTTACTGCAACTACGAGCAAGTGAGAAGGGGCAACATTCTTCTGCCGGCACCCTGCATTGCACAGTCGGCAGTATGCAATGCACAGTGGTGCTCATAGTAAAGGATACCACTAAGGTAACAATAAGGCTAAGTTACCACTAACGAAACTAAAAGGATACCTCCTTTAATATGAGCGCGACTGTAAATACAGAGATTATATAACTACGATATAGAAAAGTGTAAAACAATAAGACTACCCCTCAGCATTCGCTCCAGCAGCACAAGGGCTGCTGGAGCGCTGGTTTTCAGTAGCGCCCGTATTGTGTGGCGCAGACGGCAACGTAGACACGCGTATTACTATTTTTCATTTTGGATACAACATCAATTCAGAAGAGCAGACAGTAAATAAGTACAGTACAAGAAATGGAACAAGGTAACAGATTACTTGGTAAGATTATTATAAAAGTATAAGACAAAATAATCATCATCATCTTACCTGTAGGACGACCTGTTATACGACAAGGTCTTGGAGTCTTTTTAAAAAAAAGGAATTTAAGAAATCTATTTATTAGGATATTTAAAATAGATTTACACGGTAATTATAAAATGACCATCGGACAACCGGTCAGTTCAGAGGTCGTTACCAGACTAACGGCTTGGCCGAGACATCTCAAGTTAGCTATTCAATAATGTCTATTAAGGTGCAAGTGAACAATATGCTATACATAGGAAGGGTATAACACCTCCCCCTTTAAGAGGATACTTTGTTATTTTACCAAAGTTCCGTAGGTACCTAATACTAGATCTCGCTCCTTAAGGGATCGTTGTTTATATCTGAGTTCTTACTGGAGCAGCCTGAGTCAGCTCTATGTCTGAGTCTCGGGTGTCTGTGTCTCTGGCCGTGTTCGGAGTTGAATAAAGTAGTATTTGAAATATGCGGTTGTCCCTTGGTTTACAAAAACACCTTAAGGCTAAATATAACAGATACAAAAAGATTAAACATAAAATCAAAATAATCAATCCCGAATAATGTGTTCCGTATCTCACAATATGTGGGTTGTTATCAATTTTCTTTAAATTGTCCAATAATAAATTCAATGCAATTTTATTTGATTTTAATTCATCCAAGTCAATATTTTGTAAAATGATAGGGGACACATCTTCGATAAGATTGTTAAATCTTACAATGTTGCAACAAGAATCATTAATCAAATTAAAGTTAGGAATGTTATTAACTGGAGAAGTTATATTTAAAATAAACTTAGGTATTATCGTAGTGCTTCTACAACGACCAATACAATTGTCGGGTAAAGTAAGTATTCCTGTACCAAAAACAGTAGTTTCATACAATTTCGAATTTACACAATCTATAGAAATTTTGTTAGGTACAGATTGTACGAAAATCCACTTATTGTTCATTAAAGGTTTCCATATATCTAATTTTCCGTACACGAATTTAGTGTCACATTGTCTAGGTACTTCTCTAATCACTTTTGATAACAGTTCGCTCTCGCAGGTAGGCATTGCGTCAGCCGCATAAACATTCGTAACGTCGCAGATAAAGTTGCCCGGACTAACTATCTTACATTCCATAAGGTCATCGAAAGTACAATAATGTAATTTGTCTTTGGTCATTGCAATATATTTATTACTGGGTATGATTAAACTGAACTTGTGAGGTTCCTTAGAGTCATATGGAGTAGGTAGAGCTATATTATGAAACAATGTGTATTCTTTAATACCGACCAATGGAATTTGTAAAACAAACATCAGCTTAAAATTAATATAGTAACAAACTAGAGTAGATATACTTAAAATGTAATGAATACTATTTATATCTAAAGCTAAAGGTAGTTGTAGGTCTCTAGATAGGTGCCTGTAGTTATTGGCAAGCTCTCGATACAGTTGCGATGATGTCATTATCGCAGGGTGCAGAATGTTTTGCCCACTGAATAAGATAGCGTTTGTTATGTCTTCTAATTGAAACGATAAAGTTAGTATGGATGTTTCCAAGTTGTTAATGATTTGATTTACCTTGAAAAGAATTTGTAAACCATTAGTTTGTTCTGAAATATTTTTCAAATTAGACGAGAGGTTGTCAATAGCTTCACTAAGATTAATTTCATTATCCTTAATTTTGTTCAAAGTTTTATTATATGATGTTATTATTGAAGATGTAATCAAAATATTCTCTTTCATTAATGAAGCGAGATGGTCTCCGTTGGTTTGTACAGACTCTATCGCATCATTATATTTTATGGCATCGTTTTCGTCTAATGTACCAATAATTTGTTTTAAAACAGTTCCAATACCCCCGATCCAGGCACGCTTGAATCGGTTTTCAATCAAATGTGAAATCGAATTTAATTCGGACTCAAGGTCCTGGTACCTGGCCGTCAAAGGTTCCAGTCTATTTTTACATATTGAGTCAATTTCTATTATTCGAGTTTGTTTACACAAATAATTAGTGGTATCCAGCGCAGCCCTAATGTTTTGTATATGTGGACCAAAATGCGAAATATTTAAAGGTATTAAAATTTTGAGATATCCATTGCTAATTTTTATACTACCTAAATAATCAAAGAAGATGCCTGAACTTGAAGTAATCGGTTGAAGATATTCCTGATACGATTGGCTACGCACCGAAGTTCTGAAATAGAGAATAAAATAAATAATCCCAAAATGAAACTATTCTTTTTGAGATCACTTGTCTCTTAAGAGTCAAGGCAACAAGGGATTCAAGCATTAGAAGTGTTTGACTCAATATGAACGTAAGCTACCTAAGGTAAGCACCGAACCACTAACTACCTGTGTATAAGTAAAGTGTAAAAGAAATTATAAAATATAAAAGATGTATATCTATATCTAAGGATCTAATGCTATTTTATGTTACAGGTTTCTGACTTCAGCAGGCTTTACCTGATCATAATGGTGAGTCACGTGTCGTCGGTTTATAAGCAAGGTAAGTGAATTATTTCCATTAATTTTAACTACTTTGTAAGGTCCCTTCCAAACAGGAGAGAGGGCCTTGCGCAACCTTAGATGATTTTTAAGATAAACGTAATCACCGACCTTATACGTAACTCGGCGAGTATGCGTGTCATAATAGTTTTTCGAGGATTCTTTAGATTTTCTAATGAATTCGATTGCTTTTTCCCGAGAATATTTTAGTCGGTTTTGTAGCATTTGGACATAATCGGGATAAGTTGTGCCGAGGGACTCTTCATAAATAGAATTAGGTATGTAGGGTTTATTTCCAAACATTAATTCGTAAGGTGTATAGTGTGTGGTCGAATGGATAGATGTATTATATGCTAACATGGCTGTATAAACATAACGGGGCCAGTTATTTTGTTCTTCGTTAATGTAGGTTTTAAGGTACTCTTTTAGAGTAGAATGACTTCTCTCCAAGGCTCCCTGGGTTTGTGGATGGTATGGAGAGGACCACAAATTTTTGATTTTAAGGAAAACGCAAGTTTTCTTGAACAAATCAGATGTAAAATTAGACCCTTGGTCTGTAAGAATTACTTTAGGAATTCCAAAGATGGATATGTAGTGGAGTAAGCACTCACTTGTTTCCTCTGCTGTAGTGCTACGTATAGGATAGGCTGAGGAAAACTTAGTAAGGTCATCTTGAAATGTTAAAATAAATTTTAATTTTGCAGTACCAGCTTCGGGAAGCGGGCCAACCACATCAATTGAAATACGTTGACCAGGTTCAGTCGAAGTACTGGTGATTTGCATGGGTGCTCTGTTTACTTTCCTGAGTGCTTTATTCTCCTGGCAAGATTTACATTCTTTGACATAGGATTCTATATCGCTTCGCATTCCTTTCCAGTAATACGTTTGTTTGATTCTGTTGTACATACGGACAGAGCCTAAATGGCCGGCTATAGGGATATCATGATTATCGTACAATATTTTTTTAATTTCAGATGGGACAGGATATATGATATTGTTATGATAAACATTAACTTTTATTCGTGTATCATGGAAAAGGTAAGTTAAAATGTTATAGATTTTTATGAACGAGTGTTTTTCGAAAGGATTCTTCAGGTCAGGTAAGCCGATTTCGTTTATACCTCCTGTTTCTACTAACTCATTCCTTATCATCTTTATAGTTTCGAAAATTTCAGGATATGATGATTGATCGAAGTGATGCACCTTGAAATACAATAGATAATATATCTTTTGATTCAGATTAAGTTTTTCGAATAGAAACAATTCTTTTTCCGAATCATGTACTTTAGCATATATTTCTGGATCACACAGGACTTCTGTGATATATGGATTCGAATCATCGAGATCGATGGAGGTAGGTATTAAAATTACCTTAGCAGGACATTTCATAAGACTTTCGTTGTGTTCTACAATTTCTGAATTAAATGTCCTATCCTTATCTGACATTATTTTCAGGAATGTGGGATAATCATCGACTGGTGCGTTCGGATTAGCACTCGTGGATGGCATCGGGTCAAGGTGAGGTTGAGCAGCAGGTAAGGATATTACTTCCGGAACAGGTTCGGGTAAGTTGCGCTCATTCTCAATTTGATCCCTTAGGACATCGGGGATATTATCAGGTAAATTTATTTCAGGTAAAGGAAGGATATCCTCGTAGGAATTTAAATAATCAGGATTCTGAAGAATATCCTCATCAGGATTAAATGAAGTTGGGGATATAAGGAGGTCCAAGAGATCTCCATCCAATTCTTTATTTGGATCCGGTTCAGGAGGATTGGATATCATAGGTTCCTCAGGTTGAATAGGGTTAACCGGGTACCGAGATAGGGCGTCAGCATTAGTATTGATCTTGCCCTTCTTGTGCAGGATATCATATTCAAACTCTTCGAGTTTCAAGCGCCATCTAATAAGTCTTGAACCCGGGTCTTTACAATTAAACAGCCATTGCAATGGCCTGTGATCCGAAAGGATAATGATCTTATGGCCATAAAGATAGGGTCGAAAAATCTTGGTTCCAAAGACTATAGCGAGGCACTCTTTCTCCGTCACACTATAATTGCACTCGGCCTTGTTTAGAGTGCGGGACGCATATGCGATGGGACGATCTTGACCTACAGGGCCTTGGGATAGTATGGCGGATATAGCGTAGTTCGATGCGTCACACGTAAGATTGAATGGCTCGCTAAAATCAGGATAAGCGAGAACAGGAGCGGATACAAGTTTCTCCTTGAGAGTTTCGAAACCGAGTTGTTGTTCGTTTTTCCAAACGAACGGAACATCTTTTTTCAGAAGAGACGTTAAGGGTTTTGCGAATTTTGCAAAATCTGGTATAAAACGTCTATAATAGGATACCAGGCCTAAGAATGACTTTATGTCTTTTGGCGATTTAGGGACAGGATAATTAGTCACAGCTTTTGTCTTATCAGGGTTTGTTTTAACGCCATCTTCGCTGATTATGTGCCCTAAGTAGGCAACCTCCTTTCTGAGGAATTCACACTTCTCGGGCTGTAACTTTAGATGGAACTTCCGAAGTCTGTCAAAGACAGCCGTCAGGTTGGATATATGCGAGGATAGATCAAACGAGTAGATAACTATGTCGTCAAGGTAAACAAAGCATCTGGTGCCTTGGAGCCCCGTAAGACAGGTGTTCATTAGACGTTGAAACGTCGATGGTGCATTTTTAAGCCCAAAAGGCATTCTAGTAAACTCATAGTGACCTTGAGGGACAGAAAAAGCAGTTTTGGAAGCATCCTTGGACGAGATAAGGATTTGATGGAAGCCTGACGCGAGATCCAACGTGGTAAAATATTTACTTTTACCAAGTTGGTCCAGGATTTCCGATATTTGCGGGATAGGATACGTTTCCCCAATAGTGACGTCATTCAGCTTCCGATAATCTATGACTATTCGCCATTTACGTTGACCCTGAGGGTCGAGTTTTTTGGGTACAATCCAAATGGGACTACTCCAGGGAGATGATGATGGTTTGATGATTTGATCATCAAGCATTTTGGAAATTTGGACATCGACTTCTTTTTTATGGAATTCTGGAAAACGATAGGACTTAGTGTGAATAGGGATATCAGTATTCGTATTGATTTCATGCTTAAGGACATCAGTGTGGGATAATTGATCATTAGGTAAGTGAAAGATATCCGAGTACTGAGTACAGAGTTCTAGCAGAGCGTCTGACTCCTCTTGGTTAAGATGTTCGATCCTTAAGGATTTAATGACCTCGATAGTGCGGTCGGATGTACTTTGTAAACCAGTGTTAAGTTGGATAGCACACGAATTTAACGGTTCAAGCCTAAGATTTAAGTTAGAATTAAAATTTACAGGGGTCTCAGATGTGTTGACAATAGTCAGATTGACCCGTTTGTTTTTCTTTACTTTTACGATACAATTGGATACTAAAAGGTTGTCGGATATGTGTTGATTCAAGATGACACCTTCGCTCATATGCGGGTTCGCTACTGAGCATTCAACAATGGCTTCCGTTCGAGGTGGAATTTCGTAAAATGGATTGAAGAAGTGCAACTTAACACTGAGTTTACCAATTTTCAGGACGTCATTCGTATAATCAATATTGCAGCCGAAAGCTGTCAGGAAGTCTGACCCTATAATTCCATCATAAGGTAAGTTGATATTTTTGATGACGTGAAATTTGTAGGATACTGATTTATTTTCCGTTAATCTGAGCTTAAGTTGGAAATGACCTTCAGTTGGAGTAGGTTCATCACCAGGGTCTATGCCCTTTAGTTTAATGGGGTCTCTAATCAATTTTTGATTATTATGGATACACGATTGCTTGATTAGACATATAGCAGAACCAGAATCTACTAATAATGTCAAAGGGATACCGGATATCTGGGAGTCCAATAAAGTATGTGGTAGCATTCTTTTGGACGTATCCAGATTGATTTCATAAACCTCAGTTAAAGGTTTATTAAGATTTGAACTGTCGGTTTGGGGCTGGTTACCCTGCTGGTTAGTCCGGATATGGATATTAGATTTTAGGCTGTCAATTTGGGGCTGATTACCCTGTCGGTTAACCTGGATATTAAATGGTCGACTGTCGGTTTGGGGCTGATTACCCTGTCGGTTAGCCGGGATATTAGAATTAAGGCTGTCAATTTGGGGCTGATTACCCTGTCGGTTAGCCGGGATATTAGAATTAAGGCTGTCAATTTGGGGCTGATTATTACCCTGTCGGTTAGCCTGGACATTTGATTTGGTGCCTTTTCCTACTGATGGTCTCGGGCGGCACCGTCTCGAGACCTTACTTCGTTTAAATCATCATCATCAGTCGGGTCCGCGGTTTCCTCCTCGGATGTTTCTTGGATATGATTTACCCTACGGGAACCATTGTTGGCCCCCTGTTGAGAATTCTGCCTAGATGGATAGTTGCTATTATAGAATTCCCGCTTTTTGCAGTCTTTGATGTCATGACCGGTCGCTTTACAATAGCGACAGAAAGGGATATCACTTCCAGTCTTAGACTGGTTCACGTTAGAGGCACCGGATGTTGACGGCGTATTCCTAGAATGACCCGGCTGTGGTTTTGACTTTGCAACGAACTTATTATCCGTTGGTGGACGTTTATAAATACTTTGTTGGATTCGCTCTTCTGAAATTGCCATGTTAATGGCTTCATTTAAGCTTTTTGGTGATCTACACCTCACAATGTTGGAAATCCTAGGTTGAAGCCCCATAAGGAAATGATGGAGCGCGAGATCCTCCATAGCCGCACAGCGGCCTGGCAACTCTTTTGCCTTGGTATTAGTTAGAGTGATCTCTGTTAGCAATTGCGAGAGGTAGGATTCCACACGAAGTGAGAATTGACTCACATTGTCTTGCGGACCCTGCTTGTTCTCCTGTAAATCAGTCAGTAGGTGAGCATAATGTTTACGCTCACTAAATTGAGTTTTAAGGAATTCTTTGAGCTGGTCCCAGGATGTGAACTCCTTTATGGAGCAAGCAAGTTCCGCTTTTCCAGACAATTGGCTAAGGATATATTTGAATAGGATAGGCTTCTGTGTTTCTGAAGCCAGTTCGCAGGCGTTATTGCAGTTAATGATAAAAGAATTAACTGTTTCGCGGCTACCATCATAGGATTTAATAAATTTGAAGAGAGTATTGAGATCTAGTTCGGACATTTTAGTACCGGCGCCCGATCTCGTAATTCGCGGAGAATGCAAAGGCGATTTACGTTTGGGTTCGGGTATTTCCTGGATATCAATAGTTAATTTGGATAATTTACAATCTTCTTCTTTGAGCTCTTTTTGCATAATAGGATAATGAAATTAATCGCAATAGTTACTAGTGCCTATAATTACAATAAAGGATTTTTATTTCTACTCACGGAACCCTAAAATTATAAGCAATGACCAAAGACTTACAGAATGATAAACGCGTAGGCGACGGCGACTGATTCCGCGAACCGCATTCCGGGGTGATAAGGCGTAACTCGGCGAGACGATGGGACGATTTTGACTCGGCGACCAGGTTAAATAATTTAGGATATTTAACCAGGAACCTCGATGCAGGATGTCACGTCGCGGGATGCTCGATGCGGGTGATGAGGATCGCGAAGTAGGTCTCCCCAGAAGTCGCCAGATGCAGTAGCAGATCGATGCTTCAACCGCCAAGGTAAGTATCTTCAGTGCAGTGCGGGACAGGATGACCAGAGGTAAGTCCGCACAAGGATGTTGTTGGTGAGTACACAGGTAAGTAGAGTATGTAGAAAATAAGTTTGCACTTTCACTTTAGCGTTAAGAATGCCGTAGGATAACTTTACGGGTTATGTTGAATCTGGTAACTTGAATTTTCACTTAAAACGTTTAAGGACACAGACACACGTTTTAGACACTGGGAACTTCCGTATCCCACCGCTGCCACCAATATGTTATACGACAAGGTCTTGGAGTCTTTTTAAAAAAAAGGAATTTAAGAAATCTATTTATTAGGATATTTAAAATAGATTTACACGGTAATTATAAAATGACCATCGGACAACCGGTCAGTTCAGAGGTCGTTACCAGACTAACGGCTTGGCCGAGACATCTCAAGTTAGCTATTCAATAATGTCTATTAAGGTGCAAGTGAACAATATGCTATACATAGGAAGGGTATAACAGACCGACAACATACGCTTCCCTCATGGACCTTCAAGAAGTGACATGAGGGGTTGTTGGAACGGAAAAATGCTGCTGCTCATCTGCCGGTGGTATGCCTCGGGAGATTCTTACTGCATCCACGGGCAAGACAGTAGGGACAGCATTCTACTGCCAGCACTCCACGGCACATAAGATCCTTTAATCATCTACACTATCGACTCTCAAAGCGGAATTACAATGCCTTGTAATCCGTTAATCGAACTAATAGGAAAAAAAAGTTCATGTGGTCCGATCGGTAGGACAAAGCGGAATTACAAATCCTTGTAATCCGATTAATCAAACTAATAGGACAAAAAAGTTCATGTGGTCCGATCGGTAGGACAAAGGCAGTAGGACCACGTGGCCAGAGGGCATCAAGTCAGGAGTGGAGGCTATTCGTTCACCGAGGAAAGTGCGTAGTAAACTCAGTAAAGTATTCTTACCTACGACCTCAAGTTAATTTCCCCCGGGTTACAGCGTGACCTCAAACAAAACCAAAATGAGCTTGAATTGATAAATTATTGACATCGACTTTATTGCAGCTAGATTGGTGGTTGCCGGTAAGTTTTATTTTGAGCAATCCTTTGGAATAAAATATTTTAAGACGTAAGGACATGACGTGGTGTATATTATGTTCTCCGCAGATAAAATTATCAGTGTTTTTTTACGATATTTTGTACCTGTAGTAATCGCACCAAAGCCGAAATAAGTAGTGGCTTCTTGCTACTCTGTGGAGACCTTTGGTTAGGTCCGATGTATTCCACTATGATAATTAGGAGAGGTTCACCATTGAATACAGGATGCCATCCAGCATCAAAATATGCACAATCACGTACCTAACACTGCAAACTGCCACACTTTCACTTTCCGAAACGTCACTAGATGATGGGATTTTGGAGATCACAAGAGATATCACACGCGCGTTGTTGAGGAGGCCTTTTAGCGGTCAGCCTTCGCGATATGATATTCGCGTGTTGTTTGTTCGGTAGCTGTTCTATGACTCGAATGCTCTAAAGCTTTGACGGGATATGGAAGTGCATGTCATCGACAACGATGACTTGATACTGAATGACAACCCATAGACAAAAATGGTGAATGGTGATTGATTAGAACGGAACAGTATCATCATCATTAATCATAATGCCGTAGGACGTAGGCATATAGGCCTCCCTCATGAGTCTACAAGTACAAACTTTTCATGAGGAGTTGTTGCCATACTCACCACGCTTGGCAGGTGGGTTAGCGAGCGCAGTACTGGATGTTGATACACGGACGAATTCTTACTTCATCTAAGTGCAAGAGAGGAGGGGCCACATCATACTGCCGGCGCTCCATGGCTGCATTTTAACATACATCTTTGAAACTATCACTTTTAGAATAAATAATGATGGACATTACACACAGTACCATCTATTCCCATAGTAAGCAGAGCTCGTGTTATGGGTACCAGATGGTTTATAGAATACTAATTTACTCTTCCGTTTGTAAACAATACCATATCATACATGGAAAAACACCCAGACCTGGGGCAAAAATCTCTAGAAATCTTACAAACATTTGTCTAGCGGCGCGAATCGAACCCGCAACCTTCTGCGTCTCAGCCGGCTTCTAAACCACGCGCCACGGACGTCATATGATTGTATTCAATATATTTTAATCGACGCTCCAACTGCATTGCCCAAGCCAGGGAGGCGGAAAAACCTTCCAGATTCATGTATTGGGTTGCCCAATTTGTCTCCAAAAATCGATTGTCCAAAAATCACAATCAATAAAAAGTGTCTCCGAAACATCACCATCCATAATATTATGGTCCTATAAATATCATTCTCAATAACATATTGTTTATCCTCCGCTCTTTACGCTAGTTATTTTTCCTATAATTTAATTTGCATAATTTTCATCGTTTTAAAAAAATGTGCCATAATAATAACGAATCATAAAACTTATTCTTCCGAATATTTTTGAACGATTATAAAACCTTCCAGTGGCAGAACCGAGACGGAAGGACAGTAGGTTATTAGGTTGTTTTATAACTATCTAAAAACACTGCCTGTGACAGAACCGAGATGGAGGAACAGTAGGTTATTAGGTTTTTTTACAACTATCTAAAAACACTGCCTGTGACAGAACCGAAATGGAGAGACAGTTGGTAATTAGATTTTTTTTATAACCAACCAAAAACTCTGCCTTTGACAGAACGGAGAAGAACAGACCGTGTAAGTTAGTTATTATTTATTAGATTTTTTGCCAGAGGCCAATTTCCGTAGGCCTAGGGGTAGTTGCCACACTCACCACGCTTGGCAGGCGGGTTGGTGTGCACAGTATGGGATGTTGATATACGGAAAGACGCTGCTTCCCATCTTCCGGAGGTATCCCTTAGCAGAGTCTTACTGCATCCATGGGCATGAGAGAAGGGGTAACATTCTACTGCCAGCACCCCACGGCATAATGATAATAACTAAAACATTTTAATCTCTCGAATTATTTACTCCGTCATTCCATGTAAACTGCACTACAAGAACAATTTCCGGAATTGTTATATTTGAAGTAAAGTTTGGAAGTTAAATTTGTTTTGCTTCCTGGTTGATTATTTTGCAACGGGTTATTCGAGGAGCAACGGAAATGCACCCTCCTAACTTTTGCTGCTGATACAGCAGCCATGTAAAGTATAGTTACGAACTATTTCCAACTATAGCTTAATGTGAGGTTTTCTACGATGTTCAGGAAATTGCTCCTTGTTATGCTTTTCTTAGGATCAAACTTTAGCTGTTACGTAAAGTTTATAAGGTTGGTGCGAGTCAAAAATTAATTTTAATGCAATCATAATTACATTATGACATACGCACATACGGAACCGAGACGTGGTCATTCACGATTGGCCTCATGAATAAGCTCAGAGTCGCTCAACGAACTATGGAGAGAGCTATGCTCGGGGTTTCTTTACGGGATCGAATCAGTAATGAGGAGATACGTAGAAGAACTCGGGTCACCGACATAGCCAAACGGATTAGTACGTTGAAATGGCAATGGGCAGGCCATGTCGCTCGCAGAACAGATGGTCGATGGGGCCGAAAAGTTCTCGAGTGGAGGCCACGGACCGGCAAGCGCAGCGTAGGACGTCCACCAACAGGATGGGCTGATGACCTGATGAAGACCGCAGGTCGACGGTGGATGCAGATCGCTTCCAACCGCAATAACTGGAAATCCATGAGGGAGGCCTATGTCCAGCAGTGGACGCCTTACGGCTGAAATGATGATGATGATGATGATGAATCATAATTACAATACATAAATTTGGCACCGCCTGCTTTTCAGAAGGAAAACGCCGTTTCAGCCGAGTGGTATGCATCCAGCAGCGAGGAACTCGGTGGCCAAAGCCTTAGCGGTGTTGATGATGGTGGAGAACGGTTTAGTACGAGTGAATGGAATTTTCTTAACTTTTTTTCTGGACGTGGACGTCCACTGCTAGACAAAGAACTCCTTCTTACTCTTGATCACTTGTTCATGATGGGTTTTACTATACTTATTACGAGCGCAGTACAGTTTGTTGATACACGAAAATACGCTGTTGTCTATCTGCCGGAGGTATCCATTAGCAACATTTTCTACTGCCGGGCACCCCACGGCAACCACGGGCAAGAGAGGAGGGGCAGTAGATAGAATGTCCACTAGAGAAGCATTGTACTGCGTTGTTCGTCTGCTTTTCCTGGAGTGGAAAAGAGATGGCTAGGAACGATGGATAAAAGCGTAATTGTCACAACTCTACAGTCATTGTGATAATTTTCCTTTTCACATATTTACAAGTCTCATTTAGAAACGCGAGAAAATATTAAATGTAAGGATTCGTACGAACATTTTACGAATTCATTACAGTCGACAGAAGTTAGGTCTCGTGAGATGTATGCATATTCATAATAATAATTATTCTTGCTCAAGATGAAGGGGTTAGTTAGTAAGTTGCGACAAGAACGTTGAGGTAGTGAAGTGTGGAACAAAGTGTAGTTATCAGTTTTAAAAGTTATTAGTGTTGTAATATTCTTGAAAAATTTTGTTGGAGACGTTTACTTATACTGAAACGTATTGGTAACTACTTTAAAATGTTTAACTACATTACTGCCTAAAGATTTTTTTCTTAAATCACAGGCACTGCAGCGACTCGTAAAGCACGTATACCAATGCTGACGCTGCATAAATTTGTTTGCTTTTCTGCAGTTATTTATCTCGAATCTGAGTATTTTTAACAGACTTCAATAAAAGGAAGAGGTTCTTTAGTCGTCTGTCCTCATTATCTGTCCTCATCCTATTCCTTCGTTTATTAGTCGGTATACTCGTAGAAAATAGTCATCATATCATATCAGCCCATTAACACCCGCTGCTGGGTATAGGCCTCTTCTTCAGTACGCCAACATAAACGGTCCTGTGCAAGTCTCATCCACTGGTGTCCGGCAACTCTAGATCGGTAGAAAATCGTAACCTTATAAAATAGAACTACGAGAACACCTCCACCACCAAACATACCAAATTGAATTTAACACCAAAAAAAACGCAATAAATCTTGGTTTGAGTTTGGTATGGCGATACAGCATTTCTACAAAAAGTTGCTAATTAAATTTAAAAAAGTTACTGAATACTTCATAAAATGGTTTAGTTGTCGCTAAGTAGTCTTGGAAATTAAAATTTTCAAGATTCAAGAATTTCGAGAATTGCTGGCTTAAATTTTGTTTTTATGTATTGGTTGGTTAAATGTAATAGATATCTTTACCGTTATCTGCTTCATCCAATAGATGAGAAATATACTTCTATGATTTGAAACAGGATATATTTAAAATGTATAAAAATGTATATTAATATTTAATTTTTCTGTAAAATAAAGCAATTTTTTTCAAAACTTTTAAAGTAATTTCGGTACGACATAAACATCAAGTTATAAACAACTGTATCAATCGTTGTTCGTTCCGGGAATCCGTTGATTATTCTAACGCTGTTCTCCTACAATGTTGTTTAGGCAAGTCCTTAACTTATTCTTCTATTATATCCAACAAACTTTCAAAGCGTTTACAATGCGAGTAGACCCGTAAGTCCCGACTCAAGTCAACGTCTGAATTTGTCCTGCGATTACAAAGAGCTCTGGAGGTTTTAGAAAACAAAGGACTTAGCTCCAAGAGACACTACACAAAGTACTGTGATACTTGGATACTTGTGCGGGCTGTTCGCGGATGACATTTAGCTTAGCGAGGGATCTCTTTGCAAGGAACCGTTTTGTAAGCCCGGTCTGCCTCAATGCTGGAAGCTAACTTTGAGGTTTTTGAAAATGAGTTAGAACACGATGTTGCTTTACTAAATCGCTGTTTGAGAAGGGTTAACCAGTGTTCCTGCATATTTTAATAGTTTGCTACTTATTAAATTGTATGCGGATTCATTAATAGTTGGGTTGCCGTTAAAACACGATGTATATATCACTTCAATCAGACTATAGAATGCCTCTATGCTACATACAGTAATTAATTGTAAGGTTCACGTGCACATTTTGCACAGCACAACTTGCAATGGTTATCACCAACACCATAATTATAAGTTCCATTTGTAAAAATCGCAAACAAGACTTGTCTTACAAAAATAAATACTGCCGCTACAAATTACCCCATCACTGGTTCCTCGAGCGCAGTGAATAGGAATAACAGTGCCCGCACAAGCGCGCCGACTGCAGGCCGTGTCGCCGTGCGCGCGGTACTCGTCCTTCTTATCAGGTGATATAAGCACAGATTACAGAAACTAACAGATCATCATTTCAGCCGTAGGACGTCCACTGCTGGACAAAGGCCTCCCTCATTGATCTCCAAGTACTGCGGTTGGAAGCCGTCTGCATCCACCGCCGACCAGCAGTTCTCACCAAGTCGTCTGCCCATGCAACTAACAGATACATCACTCCAATACAAAAGCGAAAATACCTACGCTATAATAGCCTACAAAATCGTTGAGATTTCTTTGCTCACCCGCCTCATCTACTTGCAAGTAATCTGTGACGCGGCATCGCTAGGGCTAGGGTTGCGCTTCTACGATGAGATTTTTATAATATAACGAATGTGGTGAAAAAAACAGCTATTTTTATTGGTTGCTCAAATATGATTTAGTTTTTTAAAATGATAGATACTTTTCGATGTTCGAAACGTCAGGATAATAATAAAGGTAATTACGCGATAAATACCCGTTAATCCAATAAAGTAATAATCAGTTCATAAACGATAGAGTTCTCAAATAAATAAAAAAATCAGATGGCCTGAGAACATCCTCTTTATTTAAGTCGGTTAAGAAAAGCAGCGACCTTTGTACAGGGAGGTAAGTACCTACCTACTCTCCGTACGCAGTAGGTATACTATGGTAGTAGTTATAATCTTTGACATAACGAACTAAGTACACGCCACACTTTACACACCTATACTATAGGTATTATTGCTCTTTTACCTAGGTATTTAGATACTTCGCCAGCAAAGATTTGAATCTTTGTTCGCCGGTGGGTACCTAATGCTTGATTTTAGGACTGTGTTGTTTTCAAAGCCATAATCGATTTGAAGGAACGCTGATCTGGAAAGCGATGACCTACTCGTATGTTATGTGTACAAAATACTATAATCAAAATACTAAAATACTTATCTATCTATCTGTCTAATAGCTGAACTTCTTTATTTACGAATATTTACATAGTACCTTCCTACGTTCATTTTTAGAACTTAAGATATAAAATATCAATTGTTCATTAGATCTTTGGTTTCGGCATCCATCCACTGAGTTAGTACGACGCGCTTTCGATATCTAAATGAACGCATTTAACGTGCGTGCGCTCAAGCGGGCTTGTGGCAGCCTACTGCCTTGCAACTAGAGATGTTCCGATTCAAGTAAATACGAGTACGTACTCGATACTTTTGTTTCGATACCAACAAATTTTAGCATCGAATCAATCTAGAGAGTACTTACTTGGTATCGAAACAAATGTACTTGAATCGAATCGAATCATGTACGAACGAACGGCACTATTTTTTTTCCTCGGCGCGTCATCGCCCGTCACCAGCCAGCCAATAGCAGCCATTTGTTTGCTTGGTTGAGCCAGCCATAATGGTTCGATTGTTAGGAAACCAGATATTTCGCCATATTTATTTTCTGACATTGTTTTTTTGGTTGGTGAACGAGCCATAAATAAACTGAAAAACATGGTCACCGATCAACAGACTAGCCCAAATTAATCAGAGAACGATGCCACGATCTATTGAACGCCCTGATTATGATTTCTGGCAGCACCACAAGGAATTGGCTCACGGTCACAAAAAGAAGAAGTAGACTCATCAAGGAGACGAGGTATCACTTTACCTCTCAAACCCTGTGGTATCTCTAAAACATAATCCATTTGCCGAATAGGATGACATGAAATTCGTGTTTCCCTGCCTATATAAATATGCACTTCAATATTTACCAGTAATAGCAACATCGGTGCCGAGCGGTCTCTTTTCCAAAGCGGGATTTACGATGTGCAAAGCGAGGAACCGATTATCTCCCAAATATCTGGAGCAACTGCTCTGTTTAGGAAATTTAATAATAAATATTTAATAATTTACATAATAATAAAAAAATTAAAGTAATTTACGCGATAAATACCCGGTTGTATGTATGTTAATGGTGGTTAATCAGACGGTTGTCATATGTATGTTAATAATAATAATAAAAAAGAAAAACAATTTTTTTCATTATTCCTAAAAAAATACTAAAACCTATCGTTATAACTAGGTATCGATACTTTATGGTTACTTATATGAGTAGTATCGTAAAACGATATGAGTACTACTGATATGAGTAGGCATCGATACTTTGATGGTATCGGAACATCCCTACTAGCAACTCCGGCGATGTGCAGAGCGGTAGGCATTTAACGCGTGGCCTTGAGCGAGTGACGGACGCCTGATATAAGGCCGATGTCCGCGCGCAATGCGCCGCTTGCGCCGGCAGTTGTGTGCGCTTGTATGACTCACTTAAATTCCAATGCGCAGCGTGTTCATTTTGTTCGTGTTGCAGCCTGTTCTACCCTAATTTTAATACTTTAAAATATATTAGCATATTTCTTTTTTTTGAAGTCGTATCGTAATTATCTCAACAATTTCTGTTGACAAATTTATTTATATGCTAGTCACCACGTTGATATAACTTCTCCCTACACTTATCTAGCGTTAAATGTAATTGCTCGTTTTGAAGCTTGCATAAAATAAATTTTTTTTTAAATACCTAGTGCTTACCGTAACTTATACCTATATAGCATCAACTAGCCTAATTTTACCTATTGTTTAAAAGTTTTGAAAGGTCGTTGGCCTAAAAACGTTGTATGTTGTTTTATGTTTGTATAGATCTAGGAAAAAATGGAAATGTACTTAATAATTGGTTTTACATCAATAAAGATCCTTTAAAATTGAATTGAAACACCATAATTATATTTTAGATACGACGGATTATTTATTTCGTTGAAACTTTGAGATGCTCAACTGCAGAAAAAGACCAAACGAGCGAAGTACCTATGTTAAAATCGAAGTGGCAGTTTGTCTTGTAATTTTATGAAACTCAACAAAGTGATATATGGAAAACTGGTTGTAACGTGAGTTCCCATATTCTAGAATTTAGATGTAAGTTGTTGATGTTTATACTCGTAGATAGACAGAACACTTGAGATTTATGAGACTTACAGTGATTTTGCATTATAAGTAATTATTTGTAATCTTAATTCATTCGTGACTTTATAAAAAAATGTGTGCACAAGGAATTGAGCTCACAAATGCAAAATTGGTCGTATTCAGTCTTCAAGCGCAAGATCTCAGTTCCGGATTAAACATTTAATACTAGGTTAAAAGCAAAAAATACCGGCATAAAGCCATTAACAAAAATAAATAAAACTGAGCAACTTGCTTTCTCAAACTACATGTTTCAAAAAGGTTAATTGCAATTAAAACACGACATTACTACAACTCCAAAATGTTAGTCTTTTCATCATCCGTTCATTAATTTTGCGGACGTATTTTTGTCGCTGTCCATTAGATACATTTCGCCGCCATTACTTGAGATTAATGACCGCCTAGGAATATCTGGCGAAAGCCTCCTTTATAAGTGTAGTGAATGAGGTAGAGATTATCATTGTACCTCTAAGAGGTGGATTTATTTTGTAATTACACGTTTAATGCTACGTATTGATAAATAAGAAAGAAAAAAGAGAAAAAAACTTAATTGTATTTATTGATCCATAAAACAAACATAAACAAAATAAAATCAATAATATAAAAATAACAAAACATTAATGACTGATTTGTGGACCAAAAGTACAGATTACAGAACATAAAAAGTCCTGCCTCAGCACAATGTTGCTCAATATTGAACCAAATAACACATATTTCACAATAGAAAATAAAACAAAATTCTTACAATAATATGGACCAACGCTGGTATTCAAATAATTATTTGAATGTAATTAATTAAAGTACTATGGTAAAACGTGGACTGTAGGGGGCGGCCTGCATACAAACTGGCACGAAAAGCTAGCTTGAAATGAAAAGTCTTAAAACTTTTTGGTAATTATGTAAAATCAAACCACCATTTTAAATAAAACAGGGCAAGAGCAAGTCGCCCTCGCGCACCGAGGGTTCCGTGGCATCATACAATATAATATATGATAAGGGCGGTTTATATTTGTTGGAGAACCTGGACAGCGCCATCTCTTCTCTGATAGCGGAAATTATGTGGACATTTTACACTTTCGATGTAGATTTTTTAAAAAGTGTACTAATAACAAAGTTCGTTATAATTTTCTCGTAATCTTTACATACACTTCTAATAGCAATAGAAATTTCAGAGGTTTATCCCTACAAACTTCGGAGATAAGGGAAACGCTATTTTTTTCAACGTTTTTGTGAAATATTAGTCAAAAACTATAAGGTTTACAGTAAAACTAAAAACTGTTTATTAATGTGCAAATTAATACCTTTCTTAAGATACACAACCTAGTAACTTAACTCAAAAACTTTGACTGCAATCATAATATGAATATTTTTTAGCATTTTCATATTATGCTAGAGGTATATTAGTAAAAAAGTTTTATCTTTAACGATTTCAAATTTCAAGTCGTTAGCATCAGTAGTTCTCGAGATATCCACTTGTGACAGTTTAAATATACCCAAAATATTAATTCCGAATGTTTTGTAATTGCTATAGAATACTTTAAAAATTCACATAATGTAAACATCTAAAAATAAGTTAGAATTAAATTAGTTTAGGTGATACTCTTATTATTATTAATGCCTTAACATTTATATTAGTTAAAAATTAGCAGTTGTAAGTAAAGTCTCTGGTTAGCCTTTATTATAGAAAAAAGAAAAATCGCCAATGCTTCCTAATTCACCAGACCTTTAATGCAATTCAACAAACCTTCCGGAAAGGCATCGTATTGAATGATTATTTAAATTCAGACTTTAAATTTAATTTTCGTTTTACCATTTTGTTGACGCTCGGAACGCGTTTATCTTGTCTTTTATTTCATGGAGCTCAGATAACGAGTGTAAGGTCACTTTTTATCTTCGGTCAAATATTATTTATTTTTATATTTTAAAACTCTATTGCACAGTACTTATTATTGTACAAAAGGTGGGCTTCATGTTAGGAGAATTATCTACTGGCCAACATCCTCAGTAGTGAGAATTATTACAATCTAAAAAAAACCTTGAGATACTTTATGTTATGTACCTACCTTAGTATAAGCAAGTTATTTAAGTTAAAGGTATATATAACTTAAGTAAGCTTTCATGTTTAAATCTAGGAATTCTAAATAAGACTGCAAGCCTATCCGACAAAGTCTATTCATTGCCACCACGCCAAATGGTACGGCAAAATAAATCGAAATCTATTCCGATATAAGTGGAGCTCATCACTCTCCCATGGGAGATATTGGAGTATCGACAAGGGAATCAGCGATGGAATTCGTTCAGTCAAGTTTATGGGCAAAAATATCAGTACTTTGTCAGGGTCGTGTCTAATGTTTATCACGAAATCTTTGTTTTTTGTTTCTTTTCTGTTAGTAATAATAGTTTCTTTGCTATTCTTAGTAATCTCGGCTGTAACGATAATGTCATCACTGTTACCGATAATATTAGGTTTCGAGAGTACCTACATGTTTCATAAAGTTCTTTGTTATAGCAGTCGGCAAGTAGATTCTACCTCTACTGTTACTTTGACCTGTTCACAAAATTCTATAAAATTTGAAGTACTTCTCTAATATTCACAAAATTAACGTTTCGCCAATGTATACCTAATAATCATTATTTTGTAAATAACTCGGGAAAATTTATTTGAAACAGTTTTATGTACCGTTAACCAAGAATGATGGTAGGCACTTGAAATTAAGAACAAAGCAACCTTGCGATGAAATAAATCGATAGTGAAACAATTTGCATTATTATATTTTTCAGAGAGTCTCTCTGGGTGGTTTCATTGACAAAAAAACGCAATAATAGCGGACTTTTATTTGGTACTTACTCTATTACTGCACATGAGTGATGACTGATGACCAATATTTATACTTACTTATATATACTTACTAAGTTAAATATTGATATAAAAATTATTGATATAAAAATAATTATCTATTGCCCTAGGGAGGGCAGTACAATGTTACCCCCTCCTCTTTTACCCGTGGATGCATTAAGAATCTGTCAAGGGATACTTCCGGAAGATGGGCAGCAGCATCTTTCTGTGTATTAACATTCCAAACTGCGCTCGCAAACCCACCTGCCAAGCGTGGTGAGTATGGCAACCTCCTCATGATAATTACGTAGGAGATCTAAATATTTTATATCATGATCATGATATTAAAATTTACATATATTATTTTCTGCTACAAGACCTATCGTCTTATTTTCATGTATCGTAGTACAAAATAAACATTTCTATTCTATTTTTATAGTGCCAGTTTAAAAGCAACGTTCGCACTGTAACCGACCTCCTTCTTATCGAGTTACCAACGCTAAAGAGCAATATTGTGTACTTAGGTCACGCGAATGGACGATTAAGCCACTCTTTGTTCTTAAACATGGGCTTACGGTGTACAATTAACTTGATGTATTAAAAGGAGTAGGCAATACAAGTACAATTTACAACGTAGTGTAGGGTATGACCGAGAGGTTTTCACGAGGGCTTGTTTTTGAAAACACAATGGCACTTAAAGGTTATGATTCGCGGATAATGGCATTCTTAAGGACGGTTGGTCAATGGACAGTGGATATGAGATTCATATTTATTTATTTGCGAAACATGAGTTACATAAGATGTCAATAGTTTTATATCTAATATAGTACAGTCATGATTAGCTCATAAGTATGCCAATATAATTATTTACTACAATTTTATTACATATCTATTTAAGTCACGATTTAAATTAATATCAGAGTGGAAATATTATTCAGTAGTCATGAACGCAATAAATATTTTTTGAATTTGACAAATCAACGCCGTTTAGCTTATTTTGGTGCTGTGTACACCTAAAGTATTCAACTTTTTTTAGTTTAACAGTTATACAATCTGTAAATAATTATAAAACACTGAATTTCAAACAACTGCACGGTAAAAAAAATCTTAAATAATAATGAAACATGGATTTCCAAACAACGGAAACAGCGAATAGGCTAATGAAAATTCTTAACAAAATTTTAATGTGAGCATGGACTTTTTAAATTTAATCCTAGATCGACTACAATCAACTGAACGATCCTGTTTCAAAATGCAAATATACACATTGTAAAGATGAGGACGCGATGAAGCGATTCCCGCAACCAGTTAGCGATCCGTAATTATGTTGAAGAGGGTAGACCATTTCACTGTGAAATTAAATGAAAACACTCCTTACGGCCGCAAGACTGGGTAAATGTTTTAGATGAAATAAATAAAAGTGTAGGTGAATTTGTACTCGTAGATCAGAATTAATTTGGTCTCTTTTACTATGACATGGGTGTTGAGTCCTAATCAAAATACATTATTATATTCCTATCCATATTTTACAAATACATTTTAATATGGATGTTCTCAATTACCTACATATTATATAACAAGAAGTTTGTTATGATAAACAAAGAAAAATATCAAGTTTTAATTCCGCTAATGCTGAGATGCATATGCACCGCCCTCCCGCCCGCTAATTATGCACATGCAGGGGGAACCAGGCTGTTAGTGCAACATGCATACCCAAACCCACACGACGACACGTGTTTCGCCTCTCCGCGAGGCATCTTCAGGTTAAACGCCGAGATGTTGACTGGTCGGCGGCTGGAACGAAAGTGACTTTCGCCTGATTCTATTAATTATAAGAAGTTTGTTGTAAAAATAATATTTAGGATTATAAAATAGATTTTCAAAGCATTAGAAATTATTGTCAGATTTATTCAAAGCAGTTTAACTAACGATGTTTTCCTTCAGACCACAAACTAATTGGGTATCTTGACAATAAAACGTTAATTATTAAATTCATAATACAAAAAGCGAAATAAATTACAAGAGAGCCGTAGGAAGCCCTGCTTTTCATAATCCAGTGGAAGGTTTTATTCAAAAAATTCATTATAACTTTACGCACGGGTGCCTGCGTCCGGCAACAACAGCATTTTTTCCACAATTATGTTTCTGCGCAAACTGTTTTCATTATTCGTGATTCATTATTTTTCACTTCTAAAATTAGTATGTGGCCCCTACTCTCTTGCCTGAGGATGCGGACATTTGGATATGTGGACATTTGGATGTATCCCTTGGCAGATTCTTACTGAATCTGCCAAGGGATACATCCAAATGTAAAATGGGTAAACGTCTTTCCGTGTATCAACATATCGTGCTGCGCTCGCCAAAACGCCTGCTAAGAGTAGTGAGTATGGCAACATGACCAGTACTTGAAGACTCATGACTCATGAGTGAGACCTACATATATCTAGCATTAGACACCGATTGCCTGATATGATGATGACGAAAACACAATTTAATATCAGCTTAGCCGAAAAATCGCGTCAACGAGAAAATCTTGAGCTGTCTGTTAAAAACACGAGTTTATTAAAATTCTTTAGCCCGGCCGTGCCGACGTCTTTGCTCTACGTGTCCAGGCTTTACTATACCACGAAGGTGGAGAAGTTCGTGGAAAATGTGAGAGGAAGACCAATTACTTGGTGAGGGTTAACTTTTTGGAGTCGCGTCACAGACTTTTAATCTTTTGTGGTGTCTGTTCCTACTGCTTTTCTTTCGACCATCATTCAGAATGAATTCCTACCGTAAAATGTGGTGTTTCTGCGTTTTTGGGGATGTTCGATCTTTGCTGTTGAATTGAGGGTAGATTGGTAAATTACCACTGAACTCGACTCGACGGCTGGCCGCTCGTATGGCGGCAGGTAGCCATTGCGCGTTGAGCTGGAAGGACGTTCTCTTCTCTCAATTTTGACCGTGTCGAAACCTCATCTGTACTGTGTGTGTGGACTCACTGCCGTGTAGTGTGCGTCTTCCAAGACCTATTGAACCTAGGTCAGCCATGCTAACCCTAAAATCTACCTAGACTCTCTGTGGCGTGCCGTGTACGCCTGGAGCGGAGCTTCGCCCACCTGGTCCTATAGAGGTAGGTGGTGTTTAATTACCTTCTTGGAGACAGCAGGAACGAACGTTTTCCACCCTCATACACTGTACATACTACATGTATTCCAAATTAAAAAAAACCTGCCAGTAAAATTTCTCTTTATAAGTTTGTGAAAACTGCACAGGGGACGACTGCTGATCTCAGCACATACCGTGTGTTCACACGTCGTAGATGTACACGTGGTAGGTTTATTAGGTTTATTTAATATGTCAGGCTTTTAGTGTGCTTTTAGTTTTGCCTTGTCAATTTAATGTGCACACAATTAATAAATTTAAAACTAAAATGTCAAAAATGTCATAAAAGTCAAATCAAATCCTACTTATAATCATAATTAGTACCATTAATAATATAAAGCTGAAAGTTTGTTTTGATTGAGGTTTGTTACATCTTCACGCAAAAACTACGCTATGAATTGAGCTGAAACTTAACATAAGGATAGATGTAGACAAAGATTAAAATATAGGCTACTTTTTGTTCCAAAAATTACTTAATATATTAGATAGATATGACGTAATGAGTTTCCCTTTGTAAGATAATTATAAAAATAATCATAATGATAATTTGTCTTCGTTACATCTTTACGCAAAAACTACCACACGGATTAAGCTGAAACTTTGCACGCGTATAAATTTTGACCAATAATAACACATAGGTCACTTTTTGTCCCAAAAATTTGTTCCTATGAGACAAATATGACATAATCAGTTTTGCTTTAATATATCTTCACGCACAAAACCTCCAAATGGATTGAGCTGAAATTTTGCACACATTTAGATGGGACTTAGATTGAGACAATGCCATGTTTGTCTCATAAAATTTTTAAATAACTTGGTTACGACATTATATAATTATGTCATTATGTGTGGTAATTTATATATTTATAAAGTCTTGAATGCAAAGACTACCGGTAGTGACTGGGATTAACACATAGGTCAGTGTGTCTTATTCAGGTCACCTATGACCTGATATCTTGACCTATCAAGAGATGAGTCATAAAAAAATCCAGCTACCGCAGCGTCTGCTGAAATACTTTATTTTGCTTCCACCAAGTAAGATTGAGACGTAAGTCTTAAAAAATAAATTTACATCTAGCGCAGCGTCTGCCAAAGTACGTAGTATTCAGCTAGCGTTACGTTAAACATGAGAGCCAAGTCATAAAAATTACAGCCATCGCAGCGTCTGCCAAAGTATCGTATTTAGCTTTCGGCATTACAAATCTAAGAGATGAGTCACGGAAATTTCCAGCTACCACAGCGTCTGTCAAAGTTCTTTATTTAACTCCCAAAACTCTTAGTACTAACTAAGCAGGCTAGTTTGTAGGTTGTGTCATATCAAAATTCCAGCTGCTGCAGCGTCTGCCAAGGTACCTACGTTGTATTCAGCTTCTGTTAGGTAACATCCGAGAGATATTAAGTAACTTAAAATAGGTAAGGGACGCAAAGTATGAGAGGTGCGACATAAAAAAATTTAGTACCACTGTCTGAAAAGTTCATCTCAATAGAGGACACTTAATTTTTCATAGAAAAGTCGTAACAAATTTCTTGAACTAGAAAAAAAAAAATTAACGCGGGAAAAGCGGCGGGTAAAAGCTAGTTATAAATAATATTAAAAATAAGTGTCCCATGATTTAAAAGCTAAGCAAATTGTATTAATTAATTACAGCTATAATAACTTACAAATTTTTGCTAATTTCAGCATTTTATCATTGCAGCCGTAAAACGTCCACTATACGCCACACTCACCACGCTTGGCAGGCGGGTTGGTGTGCGCAGTTGTACGGGATATTCATAAACGAAAAGACGCTGCTGCCTATCCTTCGGAGGTATCCCTAGGCTGTCTCTTACTGCATCCACTGGCATGAGAGGAGGGGTAACATTCTACTGCGGTACCCCACGTCATGATTTATTTAATAATAATAAAAGAAATACAAGTATTAAATACTATTCACTCCTAAAAATTATCAAACCTTCACATAAAAAATAGGCGCTTTTTTACATAAAATACCAAACAGGAAGGATTATTCACCAGTGAATTATTATCAGTGCGCAAAACTCAAATTAATTTAATTATTATTCAGTTTCGTAGAATTAGAAAATTTTCTTTAAAGATTCACAAAAACCGTTTCAACTGTGTCTGCAAAGGAAGGCTTTTGTTACTACGTGATCAGAATTTTATTTGTTATGGAAGTGATGTAAAAGTGAAATGCTCAAAATATTTTCGTGAATATTCTTTTTTCCATTTCTAAAATTAATGTTGTGTTTAATTTTTAAGTATTATTTAGACTTCTCATGCCCATGGATGCAGTAAGAGCCTGTTAAGGGATACCTCCGGAAGATGGGCAGCAGCGTCTATCCGTGTATCAACATCCCATACTGCGCTCACCAACCCGCCTGCCAAGCGTGGTGAGTATGGCAACTACCCCTCATGGAGATCCATGAGGGAGGCCTGTGTTCATCAGTGGACGTTTTTTGGCTGAAATGATGAATGATGATTTAGACTTACGCGATCACGACATATTATTAACACATATTTGACCGGGTTTTTATCGCGTTATTTACATTTTTGCCCGACGTTTCGACAGATTGCAGCCATCATGATCCCGCAGGGTGATTACGTATCTCGCGACAGGTTTGCATCAGGTGTATATCTCGCGATCAACGCTGCAACAGGCGTTAATCTCGCAATAATCGCTGTCAATGGTCAATTTTGTAGAAGATAATAACAAAAAAATACGTATGACAGCGATAGTCGCGAGATAAATCACCTGTTGCAAACCTGTCGCAAGTGGTAAGTCTTCCCGGGACCACGATCGGTACTAAAGGTAAATAACGCGATAAAACTCCAGTTAAATATGTGTCAATAACAAGTTAAATACCGAGACGTGCCGGCAGTAGAAAGTTGCCTCTCCTCACTTGCCCGTGGATGCAGTATGAATATGATGCAGTATGAAATGCTAAGGGTCTGCTCTGCTCCGAAAGATGGGTAGAAGCGTCTTTCCGTGTATCAAAATCTCATACTGCGCTCGCCAACCCACCTGCCAAGCGTGGCGAGTATGGCAACAATCCCCTCATGATCTTAGAGATGTATGAGGGAGGCCTATATCCAGCAGTGGACAGCATTCCTACGACTGTAGTGATGAACAAGTTAAACGTATTAAAATGCAATGTATCTTCTACTAACACGTTTCATCGTTGATTAAGGCTATAAATACAGACCAGAGTTATCAGGCCTTGTGGCACTAAGAGGCGACAAGGAGCGGGATTCTCTCGTAAATTGCGACCCTGTCTAGCAAACTTGAATGAGACCGGTTAATTATCTTGCTATTGCAAGGTGGATTTTCCTTATAACTTTGTATGTACCTCTATATGTACAAAAAAAAATGTATATGTCGAGGGGTGTCGGCAGTAGATTGTTGCTTCTCCTGTCTTACCGTGGGTGCAGTAATAATCTGCCAAGGGATGTCTGTGGAAGATTGGCAGCAATGTTTTTTTGCGTATCAACATCCCGTACTGCGCTTGCCAACCCGCCTGCCAAGCGTGGCGAGTAACAACCTCCTAATGATCTTTGGGATCCATGAGGAATGGCTTATTCTAGAAGTCCTACGGCTGAAATCATGACGAGAATGATTTTGAATATTAGTATTAAATAATTAGTTTTGTATACCCATAACTCCGTTGGGGTTAGATGATGCTGTGTGTAGCACAGAATAATAAAGAGGTCTTATTTTTAAACCTTTTTATTTTTCTGCGGTGTGTTGTGAGTGTCCAGCATTATTATTTTAACATAACAAGCGTTCGATAAAAGTATTTTCTAGATAGGATACCTAAATTCTGCCGACAGTTTTGCCCTACAATCGATTCATCATTCCAGCCGTAAAAAGTTCACTACTGAACAGACCTCCCTCATGAATCTCCATGAGGGGTAGTTGCCATGCTCACCACGCTTGGCAGGCAGGTTGGCGAGCGCAGTACGGGATGTTGATACACGGAAAGACACTGCTGCCCATCTTCCGGAGGTAACCCTTAGCAGGCTTTTACTGCATCCACGGGCATGAGAGGACGGGTAACATTCTACTGCCGGCACCCCACGGTGGCTACAATCGATTATTTACTCGTAAATAGCTTCGTACTATCAAATTTAATCGTACCTCTAGAAGTGTTGTTTAGTAACTAAAGTCCATCTTTACATCCGACCTTTCTTTCTTCTGCCCTTATCCCACCTAGGTGGGGTCGCCACAACGTGTGTTTTCCTTCCATTCCGTCCTATTACTCGACAGGTTCTCATTAAAACTTTTCGAGCCATATTAACTATTACGCAGTCCATCCATACTTTTATTGGTCTCCCTCTTCTGTTATAGTCATCCACTTGCATATTCAACCCCTTTTTTGTTAAATGACTCTCATCTCTCCTCATAACATGCCCATACCACGCTGGCCTTTTACTTCTCAACTTTTCTACAATTGGTGCTGCTTACTACTCTACTTTAAAACTTCCTCTTATATGTATCATCATCATCATCGTCGGCCTTTTCGTCTGTTACAGACGATTCAGAAAATGCCTGTGGTTTGAGTGTTGCACTTTTTTAAATGACTAAACAAGATACATGATGAATGATGAATGAATGATCAATGACTAACTTATATGTATACTCAATCCTTATCTTATCCATTTGAGCCACACATCCATCTGAGCACACGCACCATTTTTTCATCGATTCCTTTTGCAGGCCAACAGCTCCATACATTACAATAGGCCTAATATTAGTCTTATAGACTTTCCCCTGATTTTCAGAGGCATGCGCGGATCACATGTTGCCCCTGAGACCTGTCGCCTTTTCCTCCAACCTGCATATATCCTGTTTCGCTCGTCCCGGTCAATGTCGCCGTCGTTTTGGATGAATGCACCGAGGTACTGGAAGTCTGAGCGGACTGGTAGGAATACACCATCTAAGGCTTTGTGGGAAAAACTGGATGGATCACCGCAGTCGCAGTACAGGTGTTCGGTTTTTGCTCTGCTTAAGTTCAATCCAACACTCTCCAGTCTTCTCCGCCATTAGAGTCTACTCAGGACCTTAGTGCATTTTCTCCAACAAAAGCAATGTCATCCGCAAACAGCATGCAACAGAATGTCTGATGTCAAAGAATCCATAGTCAGGAGGAACAAATAAAGGCATAATGCATCCTTAATCTGACCGTCAGAAAAATATTATAAACAGAAAACAAAATTAGAAACATTGCAAAAATTGATTTTACAAGGCTTAATGAGGAGGCAGTATAATGTCTCCTCTCCTCTCTTACCCGTGGAAGTAGTAAGAATCTGCTAAGGGATGCCTCCGGAAGATGAGCGGCAGCGTCTTTCTGTGTATTAACATCCTGTACTGTGCTCGCCAACCCGCATACCAAGCGTGGTGAGTATGGCTACAACCGCTCATTATCGGTGCTTAGTGATCAATGAGGGAGACCTTTGTCCAGCAGTGGATGTCCCGCGGCAGGTAGTGAATGAGTATTATGTCCACAAAATACTCGCAGATTTATAACTTAATTATAATCTGAGTAACAGCTTTGAAAACTACTAATTTTCTATCTGCTCTTATCGTTGTCTCAATCTTGAACGACATCGGATTATTATTTTCGGCCGTTACTGTCCCACTGCTGGGCAAAGGCCTCCCTTTCCTCCTTCCACTCCTTGCGACTTAACGCAGTTACAGGCCAAGATGGTAAATAAATTTCTAGCTCGTCCCACCATCTCATTCTCGGCCTTCCACGTCACCTCCTAGCATTGGGTGGGCCCCACTCTGTGGTGGTCTTCGCCCACGCTGGACATGCGGCAGACGTGTCCGACCCAGTTCACCTTAAGATCGGATCCAAAGGTTGACCACCTGATGATGGTGATGATAATGATTGATGATTAACACATGGTCTCCCCGCGACCACGACCAGATGCAATCCGGTCGAAACGTCGGGAATAAAATAAAGGTAATTACGCGATAAATACCCGATAATCCCATAATTTAATAACACATGATGTTTTTAACATTGAAGAATTTCGATACCGATCTGTGCTTTTCTTCATCAGTTTCAGCTCACTAATAACATACTTTCTGAATGCAAATGCTTGACTAGCAGAATATACCATAATCGCTACAGTTTTTCCAATAATATTTGAAGAGTTTCCTTGATTCCTCATTAATCGTTTTGACGATGGGACTTATCTGGAAATGTAACTAGTCAAACCCAAATATGTAACTTATTGGACCAGTAACAAGAGCTAAAATACCGTGTGTATAATATAAATAAAGGCAATTACAAAACCACTTTAAATTACGTAGATAAGTACCATGCCCGAGTATTCTGCGTTACAATGAAACAACAGTTTATGTAGGTATATGTAGTACGTTTTGTATAATGATATTGACTCAGCTCGTGCAAGCCAGTATTAAAACTACCTCTGTGTCGCACAAAAACCCGTACTCTTTTGTTAGGCAAAGAAAGAAAACGACGTCGCGTATTCAACTGAAATTCAACTTGGAAATTAATAGGAGAAAACATTTCCTTTTGAGTCCGATAAGTTCCGTTTCTTTTTTTTATTTCACAGTGCCGTTCATTTTAAATAGCATATTATTTTATGATGTTATATGAATATGAGTCTGGATCATCATCTGCCTATATTAGTCCACTGCTGGACATAGGCCGCAGCCGCTAGCGGAAGACAAGGTGAAGTGGAGAGTCAGCCAGCGACCGTTCGCAAATCATCACTGCATCTAGCGGTGGGCGTCCCACACTACGCGTGCTTGGGCTTCACTCAAGAGCTTGATAACCCCATCGGTTATCGGTTCTTCGACAGATATTGCCAGCCCACTACCACTTCAGCTTGCTTATTCTATGTGCTAAGTCGACAACTTTGGGTCTCTGACGAATAACGCCATTGCGGGTTTTATTTATCGTTTAGAGAAGCTCCGAGCAGAGCATGCTCCATAGCTCGCTGAGCTAATTCAAACTGATGCACACTCTATGTTATCACATAGCAAGAGGACGCACTGATTTGAGTAAGTCTGGTTATGTCCCTGAATCTTTGAATAAGTCTGGATAATAAATTAAAGTTTAAGTTTACGTGCATACAACGCCGCTTTAATTTGCGAGATGGCAAATCTAGTTGTTCGAACTTGTCAACAATGTCAGCTAACTGGTATTCATGCTATAGAGGACGCTTCATTTCCTGGGACATTAGATGGAATAGGCTTACCCAGCCTATTTACCATCCGCTTAGTTCTCTGCTTAGTCGGCTTTAGAGGAAGTAAGATATAAAAATTTGACTGAAGCTGCCTAAAGCGCGGATTTCCTCTCGATGTTTTACTTAACCGTTAATGCACAATTAACACTTGTAACCCAAAACACAAAGTTTTAAATTTGCATCAAAGCAAAGAATTTCTATTTTTAGTTTTGCCAAGCAGCTACAGAACGACGAGTTTTCCATTAAACTTGTCATTAAAATTCATTTACAGAAAAGTAAAAGTACCCAAGCAGTCGCAGTTTTAATCAACGCAACGCATGGTCATTAAAATATCCATTCATTTCTACAAATGAATGGATATTTTAATAGCCATGATGTATTACCGCGTCAGCAACTGGTATTGATGTTGTACGGGACGCTTCATTACCTACTTAAGCCGTTACTTTATTATATTATCAGGTAATTAGCGCATGATAACCTTTAATTTTACTCCGATGTTTAGACAGAATTACACTTATCATGTTCGCGATCTGAGTAATAATGTGTTGTGATCGTGAAATTTAAAATAACCTAAGTTTGATGTGTTAGGCTTGCCCAGCATCTATACCATCATCTCAACTTAGCTGGCCATATGGGAAAATATTATGTCAATACGTCTGAGAAGCTGACTAAGAGCGGATTTCACCGTTCGCATATCAAAACGAATTTAATTAAACTAAATTTAGCCTAAACGAGTTCAAGTGTCAGTTTTGATCTCGTTTAACGTCGAACCGTCGATTTCACCAACAGTATTTTGATCGCATTTCCTGCGACTTTTACTTTACCTGACAGTAAAGCACTTGTTTACAGTACATATTAATATACCTTATTTATTGAGAATAACCCCGCACGAGCACGAGCACGGCCGGTATCGAACCCACGATCTTTGAATCGAAAGTTGGGGCACACTCAGCCAACATGTCTGTTTGCTGCTAAAGCACCTGTCGAATGTACACTTTATCGTACAACTTTAACACAACGATTTAAATATGTGATGCAAAGCTTTCCTATTTTTATTTCTGCTTCTATACCGTTGCAGTACCTACGAGTTTTCCATTAGATGTTCATTGAAATCCATTTGCAGTGGAGTAAAAATACCTAGTTGCAGTTTTAATCTAAGCTGGTTTGCAATCGAGTGGATGGAGGTACTTGTCGTGGGAAGCAACGCATGGCCAATTAAATTTTATCTCCTGCTCCCTCCGGTTTGCGTCGCATTTTCACCTTAAATTGCCATGCTCTGGGGTTTTAAACTTTGTACAAGTGCTACCAAAGTTGTGTCAGAAGTAATAACATAAATCTATATCATGATAAAACTTTGGTCATCATCATCATCATCTCAGACGGACTGCTGTCCATGTCCACTGCTGGACATGACCTATGTCCCGTACCTATGTCCCTTATGGATCTTCAAGAATATCATAATCATAATCATCATCATCATCATATCAGCCGTAGGACGTCCACTGCTGGACAAAGGCCTCTCTCATTGATCTCCAAGTACTGCGGTTAAAAGCCGTCTGCATCCACCGCCAACCAGGGGTTCTCACCAAATCGTCTGCCCATCTTGTAGGTGGACGTCCTACGCTGCGCTTGCCGGTCCGTGGCCTCCATTCGAGAACTTTGCGGCCCCATCGGCCATCTGTTCTGCGCGCTATATGGCCTGCCCATTGCCACTTCAATGTGCTAATCCGTTTGGCTATGTCGGTGCCCCGAGTTCTTCTACGTATCTCCTCATTTCTGATTCGATCTCGTAGAGAAACCCCAAGGATAGCCCTCTCCATAGCTCGTTGAGCGACTCTGAGCTTATTCTTAAGGCCAATAGTGAAGCACCACGTCTCAATTCCATATGTCATTACTAGTCACAGTTCTCGCTAGACCGTCTCTAGGAAAGCACGCGTCCGCCTGTGTAAAAAGTTTTAGAACTACCTACCGTGATAATGGCAAAGTGTCATAGCTGCAGTAAATTAATCAATAAGAAAACGACAGTTTTGGAGTGTAGCCGCTGCCAAAAAGTAGTACATGCGACTACTGTCTGTACCGGATTAAGCACTAAACAGCTAGCAGCCCTTAAAGCCGCTGAAAATCTGGAATGGACGTGTAACGAATGCAACCAAAATTCTTCCCGAAGGAAGTCGTATGTTACCCTTGCCGATTGTGACGATGAAGATGATGATGAAATCGTTGCTGCAGGTGCTACTCTTGATATGAAGCAGGTGGTACAGGACTTGAGAAAGGAAGTAAGGAATATAGTAACGCAGGAGATCCGGGCTGTTACTAATTCGTTACAATATTGTAGTGAAAAAGTTGATGAATTTGCAGAATGCATTGATGCCCTAACCAGCAAAATGAAAGATATGGAGAAAAAAATAAACCATCTTGACAATCAAAATAAATCCTGTCTTCTCAAAATTGAGTTCCTGGAACAGCGTAACGTTGAACTGGAGCAGCAGGTGCTGATTGATCACGTCGAAATATCAGGAATTCCGGACTCAAGCGATATAGACCTTCCCGAACTGGTAGAAAAGGTTGTAGTAAAACTAGGAGCACCAAAAAACGATATTCTGTCGGTCAAACGGCTACCATCTCGCCGAACTGGGTTTGGGCCCGTCCATGTACGAATTCGTAATGAATGCACCCGACAGCAGCTTATAACTACAGCTCGGAATACCCTTATTACTGCCAAGGATCTTGTGTCAAATTTGTCAGGACCTCCAGCTGCTGAGAAAATCTACGTAAGGGAAGCACTAACCCCCTACTTGAAAAATCTTCTGTGGCAAGCCAAATAAGAACTCAAGGATACCTTTAAATTCATTTGGATAAAGGATGGAAAAGTGCTTGTTCGTAAGAGTGAAAATGCTAAGGTGTACAAATTAAGATCAAAAAATGATATTCAAAACCTTTTGGTTAACACTAACTAAATACTCGAATCAACGTCACCTCTTTGTTTGATCTATTTGTACATTTTTATGGGTAGTTTTATGGATTTCATTAATGATTCTAATATCACAGAACTATTTAATTGTCATGGTTACTTACAATATAAACGTTTAATACCAAGCAATCCTAATAATCTTACCTTTCTCCATGTAAATATACGATCGTTAATTAAGAATTTTTCTAAAATCGAACTGTTACTAAACTCCGAGCAGTCTATAGATGTAATTGTCCTAACTGAGGTAAATGTATCCGAGAATATCAAGTCACTTTATAACCTACATGGTTATACGATGTATTCTGAGCTACGACAGCACAGAAGGGGTGGGGGAATCATTATTTATTTAAAAAACAGATTAAAGTTTCACCAAAAGAAAGCCGCAACTACACATTGTGAGTGCCTTATCGGCACTATTACGGATAATGCCTATACTGTGGCTATATGCGCCGTGTACAGACCGCCAAAACTCAACAAACAACTATTCACTATGGAACTGGACCGCCTGCTTGAGAAATTTGAAAACACTGACTTGATATTCTTAGGAGACATAAATATAAATTTAAAGATGGATAACCCGATAAGAGAATCATACTTGGACGTCACAAGCGGACATGGTCTATCATGCGGTATCTCCGATTTTACTAGAATTGAATCATTGAATGATACGGTAACCAAGAGTTGCATTGACCATATTTTCGTTCGATCCCGCATGAGAGATGTTTACGCCGCTGCGCTCTGCACTGTACTAGCCGATCATAGACTGACCGCAACAACCTTAGTTAGTGACTTTAATGTACAGGATGCTCCTTTGTATGCAACTCTGTTTAACAATAATAAAATAAGTGGCCTTTTGGATGAAATCGATTGGGACTCCACTTTAACTATGGATTGCCCTAATAAAATATATACATTTATTGAAAAAAACTTTAATAACTGTTATAATGAATCAAAATACGTTAAAAAACTTAGTAATTCAAAGCGAATAAAATATAATTGGGTTGATAAAAATATTATAAAACTAACTGCAAGACGGGATCACATTTACTCGAAATGGCTTAAGGACACAAGCAATAAAGAACTCAGAATTAAGTACAACCAGGTAAGAAATAAAACAAATAAACTTATATTCAAAAATAAAAATAAATATATCAGATTACAAATAGATAATGCCAAAAATGACACTAAAAAGTTATGGCAAATAATTAATAATATTACAGGTAAAATAACTAATTCTTTAGACAAAATTATAATAAAAGCATTCAGTCAAGAAAAATGCTTGCAAAATATATCTAATAACTTTGCAAAGCAATTTCAGTATAACGTTAAATCTATAATTCCAAATTGTAAAAATAATTTATTAAATAAAAATGATTATACTCTGCCAATAAATAAATCAATGTTTTTACCAAAAGCCACCGATCAAGAAATTAGTAAAATTATTAAAAAAGTTAACCCACATAAAGCTCCAGGAGCGGATAGGATAAGAGCAGTGGATATTGTTAGGATAACAGATAGAATTGTAGGGGCTATAACACATTTAATAAATACTAGCATTGCTACTGGACGCTATCCTACAGAGCTGAAGACCGGTATTGTTCGTCCTATACACAAAGGGGGAAGTACGCAAGATTATAGTAAGTACCGTCCGATAACGATTTTACCAGTAATCGATAAAATTGTTGAAAAATACATTTGTGGCAAGGTACAACAGTTTTATTCAGTAAATAATGTTTTAGCGTCACAGCAGTATGGTTTTCAACCTAATAAGAGCACCACACTTTTATTATCTCGTTTCACAGATGAAATTAACGATCACCTTAACGCAAAAAAACACGTTATCCTAGTCTTCATAGACTACGGGAAGGCGTTTGACACTTTAAAACATGATCTTCTTATTGAAAGGTTGGAAAATAGTGGACTTCGAGGTAATTTGCTGGAATGGTGCAAGGACTATCTCAGAGACCGTAGCTACAAAGTAAGAGTGGGTGACGCCTATAGTGACAGCATCAATATTAGTGAAAGAACAGCGCAGGGATCAGTACTAGGACCGCTTCATTATCTAACTTACGTAAATGATTTAAACAACATCATTAAACATTGTACGGCGTACCAGTTTGCTGATGACACGTGCCTAGTAGCTGCTGACAAGGATCCTTTGATAGCACAAAACCGGGTACAAGAAGACTTTACAGCAATATGTAAATGGTCGCATGATTCAGGGCTAGTTATTAACAGTGACAAAACTAAGCTGATTCATGTGCAATCCAGTCACAATTACTACCCTGGCAGAGAAGGTATCAAAATAGTGTCTCATAGTCACAACTGTTTACACATGCCTAGTAACTTGTGTACCAATGACTGTGTTGTAATTGAGCAAGTTACAGATCATACGTACCTCGGACTAGTCATAGACAATAGATTTAACTGGGCAAAGCACATAGATAAAGTCAGTAATAAGTTAAGAGCTATCATGGCTA
The DNA here is from genome assembly GCA_963082625.1 of Pasiphila rectangulata. Classification (NCBI taxonomy): domain Eukaryota; kingdom Metazoa; phylum Arthropoda; class Insecta; order Lepidoptera; family Geometridae; genus Pasiphila; species Pasiphila rectangulata. The sequence goes on from OY720240.1 coordinate 9,782,189, forward strand.
AATTTCGTATTATAAAATATAAAATTCCCCATGATATTCTATTGACTTTGTATAAAACCTTAGTAGAAAGCATTGTATCATATGGACTCAGTAGCTATGGCCGAACGTACAAATCCTATCTTGATAAACTTTATACGATACAGTGCAGGCTACTTAAGATAATAGTGTCCCCAAAAACAAAAGGTCAGTACCAGAAGGATATTGATGGACTTTTTAAATATTGCGGTGTCCTACCAATACATAAAAAGGTTGATCTGCACCTTCTAACTGAACAATATTTTCGTACTGAGATACAAGTTTTGAGAAGTCATGACAAATGCACCCGAAGTATAACGCAAAAAAAACTAAATTTACCTAAGTACAACAATGTTTACGGTAGGCGAACTTCTCAATTCTTAATTCCTTACCTTATTAATAATTTACCACTCGAACTTAAAAATAACATAACAGAAAAAAACATAAAAACATATCTCAAAAAACATTATCTTCAGTAGTTTTTATTTTTGATTATTTTAATATTATGTATTGGTAATTAATTATATAATATTATATTAAGTAGGCTATATTATTATGTACATGTCTTATTAAATTTTCTTGTAAGATCATATACATTTTACTTAATCAATGTGCTTAAAAGGAGCATCCTATATTTATGCGCAAAGGCATTGCACGCACACAGGCGTGCGATAGGTTCACTGCGTTCGCGGGTCACCTGTGTGTGTGCAACAGTGTGTGCGCCGGCCGCCGTACGGCGAATTGTATCTTGTAGCTAACTTCACGGCAATAAGCGAGCTATGACTGTAGTCTCTTTGTATAACTGCGAACTACATATTTTAAGATTAGCGTAAATATTAATTGATGTGTTCCTTCCTATTTCTATTGTAATTTATGAGAACCTAGTGTCCAGATAAACCTAATATAGGCTTAAGGATGCTACTAACCATATTATAAGGTAAACTCTTTGTTAAATAAATAAATCTAAATCTAAATCTAGTAACACACACTGATTGTAGACTTTCGTCTTAAGGCACTGAGGTTTGTTAGACGAATAGACGTTGCGAAGTTTCCCAAACGCTGCCCATCCGAGTTGTTTTCGACGATTGACCTCTTTCTCGAAGTTGGTCCTACCTAGTTAGTAGGCTACGTAGCTACGAATGGTAGGCGGACGCGTAAGGCTAATTCCATATGTCATTACTAGTAACACACACTGATTGTAGACTTTCGTCTTAAGGCACTGAGGTTTGTTAGACGAATAGACGTTGCGAAGTTTCGGCGGAGGCGTAAGGCTACCCTTACCAACCTCAAATTGTAAACTCACAGGCTTTCCGCATACGTCATGAGAGGACGCCATCAGTGCATACAGAATAACTGCATGATACTTTGATATTTAAAATACTATACAATAGTATAGTAATTTCAACTTCTTAAATTGAAAGTACGTAATAACCCAGTTATGGTTCAGAACTTGGCTCTTGAAGTTGTCGACGCGTACGTATATCCAGGACAAATTGTTAAAAATATTACGTACTTTCAATTTAAGAAGTTGAAATTACTATACTATTGTATAGTATTTTAAATATCAAAGTATCATGCAGTTATTCTGTATGCACTGATGGCGTCCTCTCATGACGTATGCGGAAAGCCTGTGAGTTAACAATGGGCAAGTTAATAATGGGCAGGCACGACATGGACATTCGTCATGATTTTCGTCTTGTCCATTTTGATTTTAAGGCATTAGGAGACTCGATTGAGGCCTTTGAGCATCGGGCTGAGCTCTTCCATCGACTTTGCCATGACCAACATCGACGGAAAATACAGGGTGGGCCAAAAATTTTTGCAAATAGCAACACTAGATTTTTTTGAGAACCGTTTAAGGGAGCGGCGCGCGGTTGGCGGAAAACTATGCGTCACTTCATGCAATTTTAATGACGATGGAGCGCTTCACGGGACAACAGCGTGCTTTTTGTGTAAAACAATGATTCTTACGGAACGTACGACGCCTGTTTAGAATTGAATACGGATTACGCCGTGTAAGTGAATGTCCAAGTGTTGATTTGATCAAAGCTTGGGTCGAGAAGTTCGAGCAAACGGGATCAACAACGAATATTAAACAAACAGGGCGGCCACGTTCAAGAAGAAGCGATGAGAACATTCGAGAATTCAAAAATAATCAAGGAAATAATGTAACTGTGAATTCAGCGGAATACGTCAAGATGTTGCAAGACTTTTTGACGCCGCAGTTGCATGAATTTCCAGGGTACAACAGCAGGACTTGGATGCAAGAAGATGGAGCAACATGCCACACGTCAAATGTGAGTTTACCGGTAGTCAAAGAAATGTTTCCGAACAAATTGATTTCTCACAGAGGTGATGATATCCCATGGCCTCCGAGAAGCCCAGACCTAACACCATGCGATTTTTTCTTGTGGGAATACCTGAAAAGTCGAGTGTACTTTAATAAACCGACGACAATATCCCAATTAAAACAAAACATCCACGAGGAGATAGCCGCGATCCCCCGCAGCATGTGTCAGCGAGTTTTCCAAAGTTTGCGTAGTCGATGTTGGCAGGAGTGCCAACAACGAAAAGGCGCACATTTGGACGATGTCATTTTTAAAAAGTAAATTTCATTAAATTATTATTACGTTATATAAATTACCAACAAAATATCATTTGTAGTTTTATTTATATTCATGTTTCAAATGTGCAAAAATTTTTGGCCCAACCTGTATAAGGTGAGTGATGTATTCGCCGTTACTATTGATGCCCAGCCCTTTCCATTCCAGAAGCTTGAAGGCATCTTCTAAAGCGGTCGTAAACAGTTTAGGAGATACGTCTCCCTGTCTTACGCCTCTTTTCAAGGGAATCGCCTTCGAGCCCTGTTCTTGTACTCGGACTGACATAGTGGCGTTTGTATGCAAACACTCCACCACTTCGATGGCCAATTCGGAATCGTTGGAGAGACTTAAGCACCGCCCATGTTGCGATCGAATCGAAGGCTTTCTCATAGTCCACAAACGCAAGACATAAACGGCAAGTTATACTCTTCGGTCTTCTGTATGACTTGCCGCAGCGTATGTATCTGGTCTATAGTACTGTAGCTTTTTCGAAACCCGGCTTTTTCGGGAGGCTGAAGTCATCAAACCTGCGTTCGAGACGGTTCGCGATGATCCTTGAGAACAGCTTATAAACATGGCTCAAAAAATACATGGGTATGTTATTCTTAAGCAAGGTGTTGTCACCTTTCTTGAAGAACAGAACCACCACGTCCTCGTTCCATATTTTTGGCAACTTCAAGCAAGGTGGAATTAAATAGATTCTAAAGAACTTTAAGTACCGGTGATCCACCCACTTTTAGGAGCTCTGAAGTGATTCTGTCCTTACCCGGCGCTTTGTCGTTCTTAAGCTGTTTCAAGGCCATCCATATCTCGTACAGGATGTTTTTTGGGATACCCTCGGTATAATGTCGGGTCAGTTTGGCTCTTTGGTCGTTGGCCGCACTGCAAACAGGTTTAGTGACCGAATCGTGGAGCCGTCCATAGAACCTTTCGACTTCTCTTAACACTTCTGCTTTACTTGACGTTATGCTGCCACCTTCCCTCTTCAGCTTCGTCATCTGGCTCTGCCCAATAGAATTATCTCTCGAGAACACTTTGGAGCCTTTATTCTGCTCTATCGTATTTTTAATGCAAGCTGTATTAAAGGTAAGAATATCAGATATATATTCTTTAACTACTGCATCCACGGGCATGAAAGGAGAGGTAACATTCCTCTGCCGGCAACCCCACGGCAATTTACACATGCATATTCGATATTCTACTGCTTCATTGAACTAGGTATGCCAGAAGTTTGGAGTAAACACGAGTGCAATGTTGGAATCCGAAATGATGGGTCGATTAGTTGAATTCCGTACCTATTAAATTCATGAACCAGAGTTGTAGAAACGAGCTCACGATAAATTATTGGAATTTGAGTGATTGAGTGCTGATTTTAAGGGACCTCAATACGTACCTTGCCAAATAGATCGACCCTTCGAGTATCAAATGTCGTAAAAGCCAAAATACGACTTTTGGGAAACACGAAAAAACAAAAATGGGCAAACTTACTTTCGCTGTAACTTCTTTGTTTTTATAACTATATTTAAACCATTCAGATATTTTCCTTAAAGTTTAGAGTCCTTCCTATTACTATAAGCCTGAAATACCTAGCTATTGCAGGTTAGAAGTTAGTTGGCTAATACTACAAAAAAAAAACATCATAACTGGTTGTTACTACAAATGTTTTGCCTAAAAAGGTAAATAAGCTCTGTGTTATTTTGTTGTAGTTAGACATTAATAGAAAATAAAGAAATTATTTAGGCAGTAAAAGACTTGTTACACTTGGCAATCAACAACTTACATAGAAGTAAAAGACTTGTTGAATTTGGCGAAATGACTCTTATTGTTGTACATTACATCAAAATAAGGCTATTAGTCAATCACTTCTTCAACTTCTTTGTCCTCTTCGTCAGTTTCAATAAGTGTGTCACTTTTATTGTTATCATAAGGCATCTCAAAGAACTCTCTATGAAATTTTTTAGGAATGACTCCTTTACATAGTTTTTATAGATCCTTGTACTTGGCTGCTAGTATTGGTAGTGTTTTTGTGTACATTGGAAGCAATTCTATAGCACTGAGCTCTACCTGGTGTTTTTCTTCTTGGGATTGAGTTGTAGCAGTGTCTTCTCTCCTCTTATTTTTTCCTTTACCTTTGCCTTTTCCTTTCTTAACTATTTTTTCAAACAGTGTTGTTACCTTTCAGTTTCGGCTTCGTTTTTCATGAAATATTTAACCTCGATCTGATTCAAGTTCTTTTTTTTTAAAGTAGCTACTCTAATCTCCTTAAATTATTTTTTTTTGACGTCTCTTTTGTAAACGTTTTTTCCACAAGCACTTGCCAGTTGATAAAATCTGTACATTGCATAACTGTCCCATCATAGGGTTTTGGCTTTTTTCTCACTGCTTCGAAGTATGAAGGCCATTGCGAGGAGCCCCTCGTAATAACACCTCCACACAATAATTTTCTTCACTTCTGCTTCAATAGTCGCATGCACAGAATCGGCAGGGATATTATGTATGTCCGGGTAGCAGGTAATTAATCTGAATTACTTGTAGATTTTCAGAGACATGTAAGAAGTAATTTAGCACTGATAAAGCGGTTTTATTTTTGTTTTTACCAGTGCAAGAATTACAATATAAAAGGGTATTCTTAACACCTTTTCTATCTAATTCGCAAATAGACATGCCATATCTAACTCTTTGAAATACAGATACAAGCAAGTTGCCATCTCTGCGCTGCCCCTTTTGCCATCACACTCACCCCAGGTATAACAGAAGACATTTTGTGTGATACTTTCATATACAGTAAAGTTCTATACTGCACACTTACGCGAGTAATGCAAAAGCATACTTTTCCGAATGGTGTGTTAAGTACTTTTTGTAAATCGAAACTACATGTTACAGTCTCGGCATTCTTCAAAATTTGATGAGCTTTAAATCTTTTATAAGTAGCTTCATTATCTTCTCAGTGTATTTCAAACTTTTCTTTGTCTATTTCATTCATGTCATTTTCGGAATTTTCTGCCTTAGAACAGAACGTGCATTTATCTCTTTTAGGGCTGTGAAAACCAAGATCATACTCATTGAGGAAGGTACTCCTAAACATGGATTCGCTTACGCTTTCTTCATCCTTCTTTTTGCAATCTTCTGACATATTGGTTACAAAATGTAGTATCAGCCATGTGTTTCAGAAATTTGTCCTTTACCTCATTTTTTTTTATTATTTTATACAATGTAAAGGTGGTTACATCATTTTTTTTGTCCAATGATTGTTTTAGGTCGTAAAAAATCTGAGTAGTAAAAACCATTTTTTTAGGAATATCAAAATTTTAAATATACAGTCCGATAGAGCTTGTTTTACTTAGTAAGAAAACACCAAGAAGTCATTTTGGCCAAAATGGCTTTTACGACATTTGATACTCGAAGGGTCGAGATTATTAAGTATATTATATAGAGTAACCTTGCTAACCGCCGTGGGGTGTAGAAGCAGTGGTTAGGCTCCTCTTTTTCCCGTGGATGCAGTAAGAACCTGCCAAGGGATACCTCCGGAAGATAGGCAGCAACGTCTTCCGTGTATCAACATCACGTACGGTGCTCGCAAACCCGCTTTCCAAGCGTGGTGAGAATGGCAACAACTCCTCATGATCAGTACTAGTAGTGGACCTTTGGAGTAGCCTTTCTCTAGCAGTGGACGTCCTTCGCCTAAGAATGTTGACCTTTCTAAATCGATTAATAAATGTATAAAATAATGTACCCAATCATCTACTAAGTTATTCTCATTACTAAGGTTCGTGATTCCTCTGTTATATCATTAATCAGTGTCTCTCTTCATCTTCTTCTATCTCCCGATCAATTAAAAAAATGTAACCATAAGTACATCAAGGCACAGAATCACACTAGGTCTAAATTATTTGAAATCATAATAGCGAATACTCACGTACTCGTATTAACATGTTTTTTCCTATGAATAAAGCCGACTGAGCTGAGTGGGTGCTATAGCCATTCAGCAATTTCCCAGACATCAGTCTCAAATAGCTTGAATTCCAGTTTCTGACGCTATATAGTTCGAGTATAATACTGCATAATTCAATATTGTTTAACACATATATTTATAGATAGATACATAAACTCTTTATTGCATTAAACTATTCAGAAAGTACATCAACTAAAATTAAACTAAAAGTACAAAAAAAACAGAAATACCCAATGGGCGGTAATGTAGACATCATATTATATGTATTTGAAAATAGATGTGAAAGATAAATGCTATATTACACATTGGTCAAGTATGTACATATGTTCGAAGTTTGCCAAAATTGTATATCATCCTTGGTATATTACAGATTATAATAGTATGATCAAAACTTTTGAAGAAAACCGCCTCCAAACGCTACAAACCAAACGCGAAGAGTGACCAAAGCCCTCCATACATATACATATAACTCCGTGGACCTGCAACTATAAAAGATTACAGAACATAATGCAACATACGTGTCATCGCGTATAAGACAAAGTTTGATCTGGGGAGCTAAAATCCTGTTAAAAATAAAAACAAGTAACTCAGAAAAGAGTCCTTTATATAAATCGATAAGAAGCACTATATACGAGTGTGTATTACAGATAATGCAATCACAACTGAGAAATTTAATTATCACATAATAAAAGCTCTGCATCAAAACTGCAGCTTTAAAATCAATGGGGATTCAATAAAATCCTGTAATCACAATTTTATTCCAAGAGCATTCTCAAAAGTATATATTTTAACGGTTGTGTGAGTCGTAAGCTCACATTGCAGAAAATAAACAATATAAACTCTTACTGCTTCGGGAAATATATATTCGCTTAAAATTATTACGAGCGTTTAATTCTTTAAAACACTTATCTTGCCAAGGAGGTTAGACTTACCTAGAGAATTAACACTATTTTTAAAATAGTGTTGAAATAAATTTATATACATATGTATATGAATAAATTTATGATAGAACTAAGAGTTAAAATAATTCCTAAATTTGTTAACAATATTCCGACTTTAATGACCTTTTTTCCGAATGTAATAATTTAATTGCCGTGGAACGCCGATAGTGGAATGTTACCCCTCCTCTCATGCCCGTAGATGCAGTAAGAGTTTTGCCAGGGATACCTCCGATACATGGACATTGGACAGCAGCGTCTTTCCATGTATCAACATCCCGTACTGCGCTCGCCAACCCACCTGCCAAGCGTGGTGGAGTATGGCAAGTACACCTAATGGAGATCCATGAGGGAGGCCTATGTTCAGTAATGGACGTTTTAAGGCTGAAATTAATGATGATGAATATTTTATTGCAATCTAGTTGCTGAAAATACCCGAACTGCTATGTCAGATCATTACCAGAACTCGGTTTTAAACAAATAAATATTTGTAATTTTTTTGTGAAGAGTACAGAAAACAAAAAAATACTCTCACCTTCCTATCTCTGCGTTAAGCAGTAATGTCTGCATTGCTGTGAAATCAGTTGAAAACACTTTTTGTATTGGTTCTTGATATGTGTAAAGTATTTTTACTCGTCGTTTTAATGTTTCATGATTCCATTACATTCATATCCACTCAGCTGTCGCAGCATCAAATATGATGCGTGAAAAAAAATGGCCGTCCGTCGTGGTATCACATTTGATGTCGGTCGGAAGTTGGTAAAATTGGACCGTTATTTGAACGAAACATATGTCAATCCTGTTCTAACTTGCGCCAAATGTAACTGAAAGAACATATAGTTGGTAATCATGCTGTACGGAACGCTGCAGTGCCTGGGACATTGTTACCAATCGTGCAGCAGTACCTACAATAGAGCATGTAAAAAAAATATTTTTATTATTTTCAGGACTGAAGATTGTCTGCAATTAGGTTTCTAATAGAGCATCTAAATGTGTTTAAAAATCAAATTGATTGGTCACTTTTATCCTTCACTTAATGCACTAAGTGCAGTAAAGAGCGTAATAAATTGAAGAAAGCAAATTTATCAACCGTAGCTTCCTTCATTTCCAGATGACTCTGTGCTAAGCACGTCTTTGAGCAATATTCCTCGCTTTGAACGCAAAATTTGTTCTTATCTAGGACCATTTCACAACGTTCCTGTCATAAACACGGTCACTTAAACAATTTGAATGTTATTTGCAAATAAAGGTCATTTTAGGTTATTTACTGTGAATGTTGATGTATGTTCACACTTAACACATGTTTTAACGGTGAAGGAAACATCGTGAGGAAACCCGCGGCTTAGTTAACTTCAGACGTATTGACCTGTTCTTTCTTCTGACTAAAAGTTGATTAAGCTGAGAGAGATGGTATAGGTGCTGGCAAAGCCTAATCCATCTTACAATGTTCCAGGCACTGCAGCGTCCCGTACAGCATGATTACCAGTTGCTGACGCTGTATAAATCATCTGTAATAGATGCATAGGCCTTATTTTTTTTTGATGCACCATCTTGTTCCAAAGTAAACAAAGCTTGTGTTATGGTTACAACATTTGCAGACCTTTTAATTTGAAGGAAATACACATAAACATTTTTTTTATTCCGATATGTTTAAACAATTAAATAATAATATGTTTAAACAGCTTAACCCTAACAAGAGTTTTCTTATAGCAAACCTTTGAAGTGCAAATTTTGATTGTACTTATAATATATAATAATATTATAATACTTTTACATACAAAAAACGATGATACATTATTATAAAACCTAGACCTTGGACAAATATCCGGTAGTTAAAACAATAACATTATGTTCCCGGGAATCGAACCAGCAACCTATGATTCTCAGGCAGCTAGTAGACTGACGGCGCCACGAAAGTCTATCCGTTATTGGCTCCACTTTTAGACAACAAGGAACTAAACAGATCGATAAGATGAACTGACCTTAAACAAAGCTTAGCTGTAATCGCATGGGCTTCATTAGATACCGCATACTACAATATCACGTCTAGATGTTAGATTGCCACAGCCGTTGCACGTCAGCTAGTAATAGCATTCCTGCTCGTTAGTCCCTGGCTTGCATCTTCAGTGATTTGACTTAATTGGTAGTTCCCGATTGAGTATTCGTGGTCCGTTGAGTACCCACTAAAATATATCTACATTTGCCCAGATTATAGAAGGATTATCACCTAGTTAACATTAAGTTTTCAGTCGTACGTACCTCTATAATTTTATAAGCAGCAAGATTCAAGAGGTAGGTATTATTTTATGAGCAGTCAGTTTCAAGACAAAGGTATTATGAGCATTTCATATCTAAGTGTTGTCGGGCCGTGCTATTTGCCGTGGAGTGCCGGCTGTAGAATGTTGACCCTCCTCTCTTACCTGTGGACGAAGTAAAAATCAACCAAGAGATACTGCGGAAGATGAGCAGCAGCGTTTTCCCGTTCAACATCACGTAGGTACTGCGCTCGCCAACACACCTGCCAAGCGTGGCGAAAAACCACTTATGGTTTTGGAGATCCATTAGAGAGGTATATATCCAGCTGTGGACCTGCACAGCAATTATAAGGCTGATATGATGATGATGATATCTTTGTGCTCCGCTGTCTACCTTACCACTGAATATCTAGATTTGCCCTGATTTGATCCTTAAGAATCATCTTGTTGACGCTGGACAAAAACAATTTAGTGTGCAATGTTTTCGACAACATGCAGTGCTCAACTAGTGAAGGTGCTTACGACCTTTTTTCAGTATTAAAAAATATAAATTTACGAAATTAATTGATTCGGGCGTGATTTTGCGGTAATCCATTATATAATTATGTGATTAATTGAACCTCTGGTGAGGTTCGATCATTATTATATGAGTGAATTCACTCGAATATTATAGTAAAAAGGAATTAAAGGTGACACAATTTCTGAATACCCAATTTTTTTAATGAGGCTTTGACCTTGACATAAACTATAATTTATAAGTAAATTGACGAAATACATATAATATCTAAATGAACAACAAATATTTTGTAATAAATCCGCTAACCTAATCCTAGGTTAGCAGATTAGTTATTAAATATTCACCCGCGTAGTTCCCGTTCCCGTGGGAATACGGTAAAAAATATAGCATATGCTACTCAGGGATAATGTAGCTTTCTAATGAAGAAATAACTTTGAAAATCGGTTTTGTTGTTTTTGAGATTTTTCATTACAAACATACAAAATGCAACACCCAAATACAACATACAAATCTTTGCTCTTTATAATATTGCGAGATGTAAAATTACATCATCATCTTCACAGCCAGAGACCAGAAAGGCAGACCAGACCATATGGGAATAAAAAGTCAAGGAGAGATAGCGAAAGATTTATTTATTTAAATTTATCTCACTTCGCGCAGTAATAAAAAACTTTCTGCATTAAGTAATTTCCGAATTGTATTTTTTCTGGAAGTTAAATGTGTATTTTCTCCTTTGTGTTGCTTGCCTTCTCTGATATCCAATTAATGTAAAACTACTTTATTTAAAGTCCGTTATTATCTTCGCAAAGTGGCGAAATTTGAGTAATTTGCGCGTCGCGTGACTCGAACCCCGCTTCAATTAACGAAATGAATAATCTGTCTAGGACAAAACAAATCTATACGGTTCTTTTCAAACTTTTGCTATCCGTAGACATGATCTACGGAGCGTCTTTCCGTGCCTGCCAAGCATGGTGAGTATGGCAACAAACCCTCATGATCAGTTACTTGGCCATAATGGGGGAGGCCTATAATTAGCAAAATTCCCTAAAAATCTTCATGGTATTTGCAGTTTCCCACCAGTATATTTTTCATCATCATCATTCATCATTTCAGCCGTAAAACGTCCACTACTGAACTAAGGCCTCCCTCATGGATCTCCATGAGGGGCAGTTGCCATAATCACCACGCTTGGCAGGCGGGTTGGTGAGCGCAGTACGGGATGTTGATATAAGGAAAGACGCTACTGCCCATCTTCCGGAGGTGTCCCTTAGCAGGCTCTTACTGCATCCACGGGTAGGAGAGGAGGGGTAACATTCTACTGCCGGCACCCCTCGGCTACTATACCTTAAGAAAATCTCCATAGCTCAGTTGGTCTATAGCTGAGGAATATAGGGTTCAATTCGTGTCAAGGTATAATGCATTTTTGTATTGGCTGTTGGTGTTTTGTGAATGTAGCATTTGTTGTTTTCGTTCGTTTAATATTACTGTTATCATAGTATTTAAAAACATATTAAAAGAACTAACAAACGTAAAACATCACACCGCAACATATTATTAAAATAATTTATGCAAAATAATTCAAATGATGTATGTTCATTCAATAATAAAGCAGGGTTTCGTAGATCTGACAGGTCCTGACAGGAACACAAAGGCTTTCTTATTGTGCATTAATTCAGCCTTATTTCCACTGTCAGTTCTTTGTAATATTTATAAACAAAACAATTTAATAGCGTAGCGCATGGATGTGAAATCCCAAACAATTAATTTGTATTGTAAGCGCATATCTATCTATATAATAATCAATAGCATCTTAAGACTCTAGTATTAAAAAGAACTCAGCGCAACTATAAACAATAAACACCTATACTAAATATGAAGCTCTACCACTCGTCACGTCCTCCCGAATGTCAGTTAAATCATACGTTTACTTTATGGCGACCTTGCCTCGCGAATCTTCGGAAGCGATTAAAAACGAAGAAAGAAATTAATATAACGAAGAAAGAAGAAATATCAAAAAAAAAATCCCAAAAATAAAGATAGGGAAAGAGTTAGAAGGATATTAAAAAAAGAAAAAAGTACAGAAGAAAGAAAAATATTATAGTGAAGTTTAAATATTATAAAGTAAGAAAAGAGTTTAAATAATGAAGAAAAATAAAATAAATGAAGAAATGATGTAACAAAAAACTATGTACTGCGACGCGCGGGTCTCCAAATACACTATTAGTTGACCTCCCCGCCATACTATGTACTGTGACGCGCGGGTCTCGAAAGCCATTATTAGTTGACCTCCCCGCCATACTATGTACTGTGACGCGCGGGTCTCGATAGTCATTATTAGTTGACCTCCCCGCCATACTATGTACTGCGACGCGCGGGTCTCCAAAAACACTATTAGTTTTTTTCCCCGCCATATTATGTACTGCGACGTGCGGGTCTCGATAGTTTTAATCTTTTGATCCTGTATATTTTTCGCTCGTCAATTTATTTTGGTAATACACGGTATGTTTGGTTATCGTGTTTTGGATTTTTAAACTTTATGGATTTTGTGAATACAGTGTTTAATACATTTTATTATCTCAGCGTAAGTTATAGTAGAAAAACATATTTACTGTCATATAAAACATTAAAAAGAAAACAATTGAGCCCTGTTAAGACATTGGGGTAGCTCTCTTCTCCCACCTTGGCATTTATTACTCACAAACCCTGTTGTTGGAGTATAAGAACTTCCCATCTTTTTAGGTGATTTAAACAGCGTCAGCAACTGGTATTCATGCTGCAATCAGCATGTACTGGTCATAATAAAAAATATAAACAAAAAAAATGCTATCATTTCAAACAGTGCACATAGATAAGTTTCACCGAAGGTAGAAACGAAGGAAATACGGTGACGTATAAATGTGGTCCAACGTTAGATCGAACCGTCGCGTGTTACTATAATATAAAATGTAACACCTACCCAGGACATTAATATTCGTTAGCAATACAAGCTCTCATTACGTGAGATAGGGAGCAGTCACGCAAACGTTAATAAAGAAATAGGCATTTCTAGATCAGTGAAATAAATATTTCTGATTTATGCATCGTAACAGCATGCCTTCCCAATGAAAACTTCAATAGGTTACAAAATTATTGCACATAAGCATAAGTTTCGTAACATATATATAGTAAGTACCTGCTTTTTAAATTCATTGTTTGTTTGCAAATCAAAATATGTTCATTTGCATTGCAAACAAACAATAAAGACCATAACTACACTACTTATTGCGGTTATGACTACTAAACATTCTGTCTATATAAACCAAAGTTGCTTACTTGGGAAGTCAACTAATAGTAGCTATCGAGACCCGCGCGTCGCAGTACATAGTATGGCGGGGAGGTCAACTAACAGTGGCTATCGAGACCCGCGCGTCGCATTACATAGTATGACGGGGAGGTCAACTAGTAGTGACTATGCAACCAAACGGAATTTACAATAGATAGCTCTACTTCCACGTTCTTCCAGAGGACTGTAACTTGGAGGGCCCGTAAAACACTTTTTTGACGATAATACGTTTATTTTTTTAATATCGATTTAAAATTCATGACCAGGTAGATAACTGAAATTCCTTGAAATCAATACAAAATGCTGTTTACTTTAGTAACTTAATGAAAAACTATCGAATAAAAATAAAACAAAGTTTATTTGCGCGTTTACTCCAAACGCACTTTTTCAACTCACATTGTATTTGGCTTTACCCGAAAGTGTGAGAGATACGCGTACTGCCATTATAACGTATACTAATCTGTTGGGGATGTTCATTTTGAACTTATTAGATATCTTTCTAGGAAACAAAACCGGGGCGCTGTAATTCTGTTGCTTAATTAGCGGATAAAATGTTGTTCTGTTATAACACCCAATAGTTTGTACGATAGTTCATGCACCTCGACAGTAAAACCTATACCTACCTAGAAGTTTTATTGGACCTTTATTTTCTTAGATTGACTTTCTTAGAAAGATAAGTCGCACAGTACAGTCAAGGGCAAAGATATACATACTAGTGTCGAAGAAAAAACATTATCCTTATAAGATGCACAAAATTAGACTCACACAAACGATTACAAATGTGCACGCTTCACTCAACTCTTAAATATGTATACTGCACGGGCAGTAATGTAGAAATCCCTATAAAAAATGGTGAAAACATTCCAAGTCTCTTTTTAAAGTCCCTACAAAATGGCCCTTGGGTATGTCACTTGTCAAAATGAGTGGTGCTTCACTGTTTCTCGACGTTGGACCTCGACCATTCTGAGTACACAATCCTTGTAACTTCTTATTATTATTTTTATTCACATTTGGGACGGAACCTTTTTAATTTTTTATGGCTTTTAAAATATTCAAGTGTTGATAATTCAATTGAGGGGTAATAGACAACAAATAATTTAAGAAAGATGTCAATAAAGTTCAAATTTGGTTCGCAATTATATCTAAAGAATAAAAGAAGTTGTTTAGTAACTATTATCTTTGGTCTTGGGACTAATTTAACAACAATAGAGAATAGTATAATCACGACACAGTAATAGCCCAGCCATCTTTGATAAGGACATCTTAAAAAACAACAAATAATTACTATTTCGTACTTATGAACTAGTTACAAAATTAACCAAATATTTTCGCTGCTTGTTTGTTAATAAGTTCAGTGACGGAGTAGGACAAAAGAAAAACTCAAATTATAAGAATTTCAAGATAAAATAGGTATATAAAACTCTAAGAAAACTTTTGCTTAATAGTGTTCATTGTTTTTAAAATCCTTCGACTAAGGAAAAAACAGTTAAACAGTTTAAAAAGTGTTGCAATCAAAACCTACGCATTGTTCTGATATTTTTGTTAGAAACCGTCTTGATCTTTGAAACAGTACGCTCTGTATAACGACAACAAAAAAGTGTCGTTAAAGTTTCAAAGAAGTCTAAATACCCCAATTACTATTTGAGCTATTGGTCCACTTTCAGCCAATTTAAGGCATCATCTCAGCCGTGAGATTTCCCTTACAGATCCCTTAATCTGTGCCTAAGTACTGATCATGAGGACCTCCTCATTATGAATGTTGCCATACTTACCTACCACACTTAGCAAGCGGGTTGGCGTGTTGTACGCCATTGTGTTGTTGTAGTACGGGCTGTTGGTATAAAAAACGTTGCTGCCCATCTTCCGGAGGATCATCCTGGATTTAATATTCTGCCTTGGTAGATTATAACTGCATCCACAGGTAAAAAAGAGGGGCAAAATTCGACTTCTGGCACTCCACACCAGGATTTAAGGATAAAGGATATAATTCTACTTACGATGCATCAAAGACACCAAACATCACATTACGTATAGTACGTTGTGAGCATCTTTTGCACTCGGGATCCTCACTCAGGAGTTTTATTATCATTATCTGACGTCATTATTTTTGATTGCTTTTGCGAACATTTACGAGTATTTTAAGACTTTGCTAGGTTCTACTTAAGGTGCCACCTGCGACGATCAATCTAATAAAATTTTGTATAGTACGACCAAGCAAAGTGTGAAAAAATTATTAGCTATGGAGTAAATTACTGTGTTTGTTCGATTTAATATACAATAAATAATAATACAAAATAATTAAAAATCAAAATGTTCTCAATTCAATTTATGGTCGCGCGTAGGGTTGTTTTACCTCGATGGTTGATTTCGTACATTTTAGAGTCGATTATTTTATGATTCCGTAAATGTATATTTTACTTTTTGTTTTTTATTTTTTGATTTTTCTCTGTAGCTACAGTATAAGACGATACCTTGCCAAATTTTATAGTTACTTTCCTTATGAATTTTGATTCCTTTGAGAATGTCGAAACATGCGTTTTTTTGCGGCATAAACGGTCGTATCTTTTTCAAGGTTAGCTTAGAATATTGATTTTTTCACATCTAAGAAGGTGTAGATTTTAGGATATGGTTTTAATTTCAACTCGATACCTTAATACGTTCACGAGATAAAGGGTCTTACAAGACCAACAGACAGGCAGACAAACGGACAACAAAGTGATCCTATAGGGGTTCCGTTTTTTTTCCTTTTGAGGCACGGAACCCTAATAACATAAGAGGGACAGTATTCAGTTCGGTATTTCGTTCTCGAAGTTATTCTTGTACACCCAGTGCTCATAGATAGCTTTTAGTCTTTAGCGGAGTTGATTATGCATGCATAGCCAATGTAGCTGAATTTCACGAATGCAGTTGTATTTATAATTAAGTTTTAAGTGAGTCGAAATTCAATTTACGCCAAACTACTCTTCGCCAGACTACTACTTCCGGGCTTGGCTACCTATTCTCATATTATGTTTATTTATGCAAAGCATTCAAAATAATTTTGCATGCGGAAGTACGTAAAGTTTACTATATTAATATTAAAAATGCGAAAGTTGCTTCCCGTCATATAATAATAAACATACATGCTCTGTATGCAATGTATTTGCTCCTTTACTAATAATCCCTCCCTAAATGTTTACAGTCGCATTGATAGTAGTTTTTGAATGAGTTTGTTCATAAAACCATTATTAATAAAAAAAAAAGCGGACAAGTGCGAGCGATACTCGCGCCCTAAGGCTTACGATATTATAAGATCCGATAATTAAGAGTTAAACAATTTTACCTTGTGATGTTTGATGTGTAACTAACTGTACGAGTGTCTCTACCGAAGATGATTACCGTTAACATGCAGCAGTACGCCAGTTTGATGCTAACCTAATCACCATTTTAGAGCTAATAAATACAATTTGGCTTAGAACTTTCTTATGTGGTTAACTTACGAATAGAGATTCTTCTTGTGAACGTAAGCTAGATGTTTTGTCTAAATAGGCTTTATACATAAAGCCGGACAAACTTTCAGATTTTCTTTAATGTACGGCAGTATGATTGAAAAGCATTTGGTCTGGAGGTTTTAATTAAATCATTAGTTCTTATATAAATGTTTTCGCAATAAATTATGAATTTTTATAAAATTAATAATCTGCATCCAATGGATGCATAAATAATTAAGAAAGTTTGTCCGGCTTTATGTTTAAAGCCTATTTAGACAAAACATCTAGCTTACGTTCACAACAAGAATCTCTATTCGTAAGTTAACCATATAAGAAAGTTCTTAACAAAATTTTATTTATTAGCTCTAAAGTTGTGATTAGATTAGCATTAAACTGGCATACTGCTGCATGTAAACGGTAATCATCTTCGGTAGAGACACTCGTACAATTACACATCAAACATCACAAGGTAAAATTGTTCAATTCTGAATTATCGGATCTTGTAATTTCGTTAGCCTTAGGGCGCGAGTGTCGCTCGCACTTGTCCGCTTATTTTTTTATAAATAATGGTTTTATGAATAAACTCATTTAAAAACTACTATCAATGCGACTGTAAAAATTTAGGGAGGGATTATTAGTAAGGGAGAAAATACATTGCATACAGAGCATGTATGTTTATTATTATATGACGCGAAGCAACTTTCGCATTTTTAATATGCCGATGCTAATTCCAGAAGCGATGCTATTTTTAATGATAAATCTTGTAATGAAATCAGTTTGATATGGTAATACCTAGTTACTTATATAATTTAACACTAAATTTGGGTTCCAAGTGGTATCATATTTTGGTGTAGGAGGCTTCATACGGTATACACCCTTAAAAAATATTGTGACAATTTATGACATGTCGTATATACCTTAGATTATGAACAATGCTGAACGATAACCATTTTTTTTGAAATACGATAATATTTTTTTATGTATGAAATAAATCGAACTTATGTAACTCCATAATACATAAATTAATTATGTTTATTTAATTATAATGTACTTTAATCTAAATCTAAATAATTAAATTCACGCCAATATGTAACTTTGTTAAAATGTTGCATAAACATCATTTCAAATTAGATAAGACCGATTTATATATTTATTGATGTAAAAAAGTCCAAACTTAAAATATTTATTGAATTTCATAGGCATTTTTCTTCAAACTTTAATACGGTATTATTAGTTAAGAACATTTTTACTGCATCCACGGGAAAAAGAGAAGAGACAAAATTCTTCTGCCGGCTAAAAATATATTCAAGTATTATATCAATCATCTGGTACCCTTATTACAGCGCTGCTTTTTTTGGGGCTAGATGGTGATTCCGCAACCGATCTCCTATGACCGATTCGTCATTCTTGCTCAGATATCATCGAATCGATCAGATCAAGACGGGATCTTTCATTTATGTCCGTTTTTCCAGCAGAGTGTTTCACCAAATTGAATCCTGAATAAAATGCCGTGGGCAGTATAATGTTAGCTTTCCTCTCATGCCTGTGCATGCAGTAAGAGCCTGCTAAGGGATATATCCCTACCTATGTAAGATAAGCAGCATGTTTCCGTGTATCAACAACATCCCGATACCTATGTAAGATAAGCAGCATGTTTCCGTGTATCAACAACATCCCGAACTGCGCTCGCCAATGCCCGCCAAGCCTGGTGAGTATGGCAACTATCCCTTATGTCCGTGTATATGTTATATCCATGGGGGAGGCCTGTGTTCAGTAGTGGACGTTTTACGACTGAAATTATAAATCCTAAATAATTAATTTAATCATAAGGTGCGACGTTAAATATCCAGCAGTAATTATTCAATTAACTAAAAACTATGATAAACATACTAATTAAAGATCACTCTCACTACCTGGCTTTAAATCGGTTTATTATAAGCGGTTTTTAGTTTGGACTAATTAGTATTTGCAAAGCAAATTATTTACCTATTTACACAGTCTGGTTTACATTTCTGTTAAATTCTATTTGATAACGTTATTAACAACAAATACCTACAAAATACTGTGCATGATTTAAACATAAATTCGATAGAAATTGGAGACGAGGTGTATTTTATTGGCAAAGTACTTGTACAGCACGCAAAACAGTTAGTGTTCTTCGAACTCGCAACCTCTTGCGTCGTAGGCGGACCTTCACCTGCTGCGCCACAGAGGTAATCTCATATGGTTTATGTTTTGTATGCGATCTTAGCACACACAGCTTTTACTCAGTCAAAAAGTGTTAAATGCAGTGGTCAAGACGTCATCAGTTGAAAATATAAATAACTAGCTGTCCCGGCGAACTTTATACCGCCCAGAATTAACTACCTACTACCACATCTTCTAACTACTACCAATTTGGTCCATGCTAACTGTGGGATGGGAAACTATTCTACTATTACTTCTACCCCTCCGCTACTCTACTACTACTCTACTATTACTACTACTCGACCACTAC
This sequence comes from Pasiphila rectangulata, assembly GCA_963082625.1. Classification (NCBI taxonomy): domain Eukaryota; kingdom Metazoa; phylum Arthropoda; class Insecta; order Lepidoptera; family Geometridae; genus Pasiphila; species Pasiphila rectangulata. The sequence continues at coordinate 9,801,758 of OY720240.1, forward strand.
TCTACTACTTCTCTACTTATACCCTGCTTCTACCCTACTACTACTCTACTTCTACCCAACTTCTATCTTACTACTACTCTACTTCTACCCTACTTCTACCCAACTTCTATCTTACTACTACTCTACTACTACTATATTTCTACCCTTCTACTACTCTACTATTACGCTACAACTACTCAACTACTACACTACTACTACTACCTAAGAGAGTCAAAAAATTTAATCAGTTTAAGTTTATTCATATAATAAATTTATTGAACGTCCCTATAAATATTTAACAACCGAGTGATACCGTGATAATACGCTTCGCTAAGGTTAGATTAGAAATAATTTAATATGGTTTTTAAGTATTCTTAAATTTAAAAAAATTTCGCACCATTTTTTTCATTTTTTTCTTTAAGATCATTCTACGGAAAATAACAAACACAACAAAAAAAAATTAGTGAAATCGGTCCAGCCGTTCACGCGTGATGCCGTGACCAAGGGAAAACGGGATTAATTTTTATATTATAGATAGATATGTATACAGCGTGTCCCGTAATTGGGGTACTAAGCCGAAAGGGGGGTTTTCTACCCCCCCTGGCAAACAACGTTTGTTCTACGACTTTCTTGATTTTTAAGTTTTTCAGTGATAAGATAACGTTTAAAAATTATACCAATTTCATAAGAGTGACAACCCTGCTCTCAGCTGTTACGGGCAATGACCTATTGACCGCCGGGGATTCCCGCGGCGCGCCCGCAACGCGCTTGTGCGTATATTGAGTGTGGGTATAGGTGCGTGGTGTGCGTAGGCGCGTAGGTATGTATTACGGACACACGTCTGTTATACATTAGGGTTGACAGCGACTTGGAAAACTTTAATTTTGTATGGAAACCTGAAAATACGTTTTTCTGAAATCTTTCTTCGCCTTTGCATTCCTTTGGTGGGGGGTAATTTGCAGCTCCTGGCTTCATACCCCAGTTACGGGACACCTTGTATAGATTATTCTAACACGCATGAAATTTTTAATTTCTTTCACACTTAGAGCGCGCAAGATTTTTTCTTACGGCAACAAAAGTCACTAGGGGTTTTGTTGCCGTGACAAAAAATGTTTTGTAATTGCCACAACATATACATTTTCCAAATTGTCACGTATCCAAAAATGCGCGCACCTTCATTAAGGATTATGCGCGCGGTGACAGTGACGCAACATTAACGGTGACAAAAGTCACCAGTGCGCGCTATCTCCTACTTCAGGATAATATGTCATTGTTTTTTCATGTTTACACGCAGAAACACGAAATATATACCGCAGAAAAACCATTTCAAATACGTAGGTACCATACGTATTTGAAATAGTTGTTCTGCGAAATTGACACTAACTTGTTCACAAACCAGCTATTGTGAAAAATACAGTTTTCCAGTTGTATTTTAGACGGTCCCTCGATAAAATCTGTATATTTATTCAGTACTCCGAGAGAAATAACCACCCTTACCCACAAAACGGCATTGCTTAGTAATTTATATCTTCCTATTTCAAAATGCCCCTTAAAGGTCACAATATTAGCCCATGGGAAATTATTGTTGTGTAAGTCAGAAGGAAGATTTACTTCCTCAAGTTACCCACCGCGATGTGTAAATGTTTTTATTAAGATTATATTATTTACATAGCAGTGCCGTGGGGTGCCTACAGTAGAATATTGCCCCTCCTCTCATACCTGTGGATGCAGTTAGAGCCTGGTAAGGGATACTTCCGGAATCCATCCCGTACTGCGCTCGCCAACCCACCTGCCAAGCGTGGTGAGTATGGCAACAACCCCTTATGATCAGCTCTTGAAGATACATAAGAGAGGCCTCCCGTATCTTCAAAAGCCATGTCCAGCTATGTCCAGCAGTGGACGGCCTGCGGCTTAGATGATTAACATAGCTTTCTTTTAGGCAATCGTATAATGTAAACTCAAAGAAGACACAATGTACAGGTCTTAAAATGTACAGATTGGTTTTAACAATTTTCAATTTTCTATGACATACAATATCTAGGATGGATAAGACCAAAATATACTTTGGCACCTAGGCACCTACCTAGGGCAATTGCTTCAACTAGACAGGAACAACTTTGATAAGGAGCTCAAGGGACGGGTACAGCTGGGCTGGGCAGCATTTGGCAAACTTCGGCGAGTCTTCACATCGCCCATACCTCAAAGCCTAAAAACAAAAGTTTTTAATTAGTGCGTCCTACCTGTAATAACTTACAGAGCTGAAACGTGGCCACTGACCGTGAAACTTGTCCACCAGTTCAAAGTCGCTCCGCGAGCTATGGAGAGGGCTATGCTTGGAGTTTCTCTAAGGGATCGAATCCGTAACGAAGTTATTCGTCGGAGAACCAAAGTTACCAAAATAGCTCAGCGAATTAGCAAGCTGAAGTGGCAGTAGGCAGGTTACATATGCCGCAGAACCGATGGACTTTGGGGCAGACTGGTTCTTCAGTGGCGACCACGTGTCGGCAAACGTAGTGTAGGGCACCCTGTAGCTAGGTGGGGCGATGATATTCGTAAGATAGCGGGCAGGGACCAATCCCTGCCCGCTATCTTACGAATATCATCGCCCCACCTAGCTACATCTTCTGACTTTCTCCAAAGAAGGAAAGCTAAAGATCGAGCTCAGTGGTGTGCCCTAGGAGAGGCATATGTCCAGCAGTGGACTGACACGGGCTGATGATGGACATTATTATACTTCGACATTTTTCATTTTAGACGAAAAGTCGTCAAACTCTAAAGGAAACAGAGTCAGTGTTTTTATACGAGTGCAGGGCATAAATATTTGCGGCATAAAAAAAAACAATGACATAACCTGTCAATCACTTAAGACGCCCAACAGGTTTGCTTATTACAGATAAATAATCAAAGGCAATTATGTTGTTCTGTCGAAGTCGGGAAAAATGAAGAAATAAAAGCGATTATATTTTACAACTGTTACGTGTTTTTCTTTTAAAACAAGTAATTATCACAAACAGCATTATAGTCATAACGGACAATAAACATTTATTTTATCGAGTTGTTCCCTCCCATTAAGCTCCTCGCAGTAAAAGTTTTGGGAATCTTCTCAAGACTTGAATGCTGGTTATTTATTTACCTCCACTGTTTACATAAATATTTGCATTTTTTAATCACCGACTTTAAAATAGGAGGTTCTCAAGTCGTCTGTGTTATTTTAATAATATTTTTACCTTAGTACTGCTTCGTTTAAGAGCAGATTCGGAATATTTTTTTTGGGTTTGACTCGATATACGTTCCAAATTGGGAATTCTCTTTTCGTAAATTCAGGTTTGATGATGAGATCTATGAGGAATCGAGAGAACTCCTCAAACATTATAGGCCTACGTATAAAGTTTTTAGCATTTTCAGAACAAAGTCAAGCATTTCCATGTATGAAAATATTATTTGGTGAACTGAAACTGACGAAAAAGACATCAGATGGGCATGGAAACCCTTCATGTTAAACATTCAGAGGTGGCAATAGTGAATGATAGATTTAGATAGCATTTTTAGTGTGACGTTCTTACTCATCATCATCATAGTCATTGTCATCAGGGTCATTGAATTTTTCTTATTGGGTCGTTTTGTGACGGTTTTTTGAGTACTCAAGTCAGTGCGTTTTCTGTTTTGGGTAATTCTTGTAAAAAAATTTGAACAATTTTTTTTTTTATTATGCAACAGTAAACCGACTACTTATAATTACTGGTAAACCCTAAAGATCAACGTCAACCGGCGCTTTAGAAATTACGATATGGTTAAAATAAAGCAGTACCTTTCTCCCTTTTATGACAGCAGGTATTCCCCAGGGGAATTACGTACAGATTGCTCCGTCAAAAACTAAATATATCACATACTGTTGGAACTTTGCGTACGAAACGCACTAAGCGGTATATTATTAAGTTTATAGATTCATCATCATCATCATCATATCAGTCTTTTGACTGCTGTCCACGTCCTCTCCTGGAATTAGCCTTCCCTCGTGAATCTCCAAGATCATGAGGGATTTGTTGCCATACTCGCCACGCTAGGCAGGCAGGTTAGCGAGCGCAGTACGGGATGTTGATACACGGAAAAACGCTGTCGCCGATCTTCCAGAGATGCCCTTAGCAGATTTTTACTGTTCTTACTGTACTTCCTCGGGCAAGACTTTGAATTCTATGATTACAAGTTTTTTGACATCTAAAAATAGCAGTCCGTTGAATTCTGGGGTAACAGAACAAACAAAAATAAGTATTTCTTGCCCAGAAGTGGGTGTTTACGAGCTTTATATAAGAGAACAAAGGCAGATTTATGACAATATTAAGAGTAGACAGAATTGTTTAACTTATTGAATTGTAGAATCATACTGTCCAACAGGCAATAAAAAAAAAAAACAATACTGCTCTTATGCACTTAGGTGTTCTTCGCATGAATCCAAAAAATCAGAAGTAACTACGTCATACCAGTCATGCTCACAAAATTAAATGTATCCTTGTATTTAAAAAAAAACTTACATAAAATATTTATAGATTTTTTGCTTTAGAAAAATATTTATTAAACTAACTTGTGCCCGCCTCTTCGCATGCGTTGTACCCAGATAAAAAGTAGCCTATGTGTTAATCCTAGTCAACATCTATACGTTTGCAAAACCTTGAGCTCAATACGTAGGTACCCTAGTTTTTGCGTGACGAGGTAACAAATCTCCATACAAACAAACTTTCAGCTTTATAATATTAGTGAGTTCCAACATCACTGAAATGGCCGCAATGGTGTACGAAACGTCCTTATGATGATAATAAGTAAGGTATGTAGTGAAAGCCCTAATATGCTAATAATTTGGTAATTATATTTTTTTTTTAAAATCGATTAAAAATATTATAGTCACCAAAGTATATCCATAAAAATCTGGTAGATTCCTAATAACACAGTAAATAAAAAAATAGAACCAATTCCTGAGTTTGTTCAACCGATAAAATGGACATCACGTTTCACATTACACTGACAGCGCTCATAAAAATAATATCGGAAAACTGAACAAATATTTTTGCACTGAGATATTATAACTTGAGATATTCTAGAATAGAAGGCTTATTTTTCAGAAACATAGTATTTGTTTCAAGGAGCAAAGAAGCTCATTAAAATTTTTGGAGATTGCATTATTCACCTCATCATAATTTGTGTTACGTTTGGAAAATCTCAGTGATATTCACTGAGATTTTCCAATTTTCAGCACAAATTTTAAGCTTCATGTATTGAGTGTCATCAGTAAACAATACAATCTCATGATTATTTCTAACAAGGTGGGGTAGATAATTAATGTATATTGATGACTAGCTGTTCCGCGCAACTTCGTCTGCATATGAGAGAGGGTTGGTCTTAGGCTCTATAATTCAATTCTAAAGGAGATTAAACTTTCCTAGTTTTATCTACGAACCACTTGAGCCATTGAATAAAAAAATGCTAAGTTATTTAAAGATTCAAAACAGCCCGCGCGCTTTATTTCGCATAACGAAAATGAGCGCGCGTTAAAACTTTGATATCTTCTATGATATTTCTTTAATTCAAATGGTGTAAAAGAAAATTCTAATCAAAATAAATCCGTGTTTTATTGATAAGGATTGATACTTTGTTTTTAAAAACACCTTTGCAAATACTGCATTATTTTAAAACCAATTCTATAACCATGAAAAAGTTTACAGTGAATCAACCTTAAAAGGTAGGCATATGCTAACGCAGACTTTTTTTCGAACTTTTTAAGGGGAACAGTTCCGCCATGCGATTGCAAAACTTTTCATTTATGCCCCGCTCTTATTGGTCGAAGCGTGAGGTTTAATTCATTCACCTTTAGTTGAACGAATAAAACCTACTCTTTATTGTCTAAACCTCATATTAAGAGACTTTTTAATTGTCTCTGCATTTAAACATTTCACTTTCACACACCAAGATATGCTACAAGAAAAGAAAAAGGCGTAGGAGAAGAAAACCACCACTTCCATCATGAACAATTTGATTTATAGATTTAAAAACGTGTTGTTATTTTATTTCTTGTTTTACGAGTTGTTCTGACCCTAACTACCTTACTCATGTCACAGTTGTTGCAATGGGATAGAAAAAGAAAATATTGAATGTACCGTACATCTTAATATCAATATGACGACCTCTCCATTACACGAGCCTCAGTATTCACTTATCATAAGATAACTCAAGTATTTTGTTATTCTTATTCTATTTATTGCTATTCCAAATATTCCATGAGGAAAGAAAAAAAAATAAATGGGAAACCAAAGATAAGCTCATTACCTGTCATGGCTGCCACTGACCTTTAACGGGAGATTATCACTGATCTGGCTCTTTAAATAAATTAGTGGCGTCCATTGAATGTTACATCGACTGAAATAATTATTTTCCTGCTTGATACGAACTAACAAGCATTTATTTTTATCTGAAAAACGATACATTCATTGTGCATTTGTGTTGCTATTGTAGTTCAGGTATATGTACTCACTCCCCGCGCCCCGCGCCCGCTGTTGAAAATTGTTATTTTTATGTCACATTCTTAGTGGCATTTATTATATTGTATTTACTATAGAATTTCAGTTTTTATAAACTTTATATTATTTTGTCTATCACGCGGACAAACAACGCGAGCGTGTTATAGTGAGTGCGGTACGGGATCCCGGAACGCGTCTCATTCTCGCGCCCGCGCCTGGTAGTCGAGCCAACATATTCACGCGGAGCGCAAGCCGCTCGCGCATCGTTTCTCGTTATTTACGCGCAAGCGTTGTGAGAAAGACTTTCTACTAATAGTCATAACGCCTTTTCTACTCGTTCATGTCGTACCATCATTCAAATTTTATTGCATTTATAATTTTTTATCATATTTTTATCTATAAACGTTGCGTGCAATCTAAAATGGAACAGCCTCAGCTCATGTTGCCCTATACTACCTACAGGGCAACGCTGATTTTCAGACTGTAATGTATGTTCATAATCAACGTGGCCGTGGGGTGCCGGATGTAGAATGTTACCGCTCCTCTCATGCCTGTGGATGCAGTAAGAGCCTGCTAAGGGATACCTCCGGAAGATGAGCAGCAGCGTCTTTCCGTATATCAACATCCCGTACTGCGCTCGCCAACCCGCCTGCCAAGCGTGGTGAGTATGGCAACTACCCCTCATGGAGATCCATGAGGGAGGCTTGTGTTCAGTAGTGGATGTTTTACGGCTGAAATTATGATGATGAATCATCGTTTACCCGCATAATCAGGATGTATAATATTATCCCTATCACTTGTATTTACCACTAAGATCGGTCTCCATTATGATTAAGATGCTTAAAGTCACTCGTAATAAAATGAAATCTACAGCATTATTTTCCTAATTGTTTATGAGAATAACTTTAATGTTCTTAGCAATGCATTGTATGAGTTCAGATAAAAAAATACTTTAACGGACTTGCTAAAGTTTATCTTATAATAAGTTTGCAAACCCAAAAGGAGGTTTGAGCCCATGGAAACAAAACCAGTCTATTTGGAAGACAAAAAATCGGGAATAAGTTTTTTTATTTTTATTTTATAATTATTTTTTAAGTTCGCTTTGTTTGTCTGTCCGTCCGTCACCGGCTTTGCGAAGAGACTATTTAGTCCTAAAATGCTGTTATTTTGCAGGGACATATAAAATATCAACGCCAGATACCTAACGCTAAAAAAAATGCTGAAAAATTATAAATTTGGTGTACCTCCCATCGTGTTGTATCGTTGAATAGGTATTTTAAAATCATTTAGGGATTAATAATAATAATAATAATGCTGGACAATTCACACAGCATCACCTAGCCCCAAGCTAAGCAGAGCTTGTGTTATGGGTACTAGATGACTGATATACTTAATACAATATACTACATAGATAGATATTTTTTATTATATATAGAAAACATCCAGAACACCCTGAACAAATATCTGCAGGTCATACAGACATTTGTTCCGAGGCGGGATTCGAACCCGCAACCTCTTGCGTAGCAGGCGGACCTTCGCCCGCTGCGCCACAGAGGTCGTCGATTGCCAAGATAACTTTTTGATTTAGGGTTTCGTTTGCGAAATATTAAAGTTTTAACCTTTTTTCGAGCGTAATCCTCTATGATCTAAACTATTAGCTTTCAAATCTGAAAAAGCATAATTGTAGTTATAACCATGTATTAACTAGGAAAACTTTTTAAGGGTTTCGCTAATATTTTTAGTTTTGGAGAAGTAGTCGCTCAAATAAGTGATGCTGTTTCCCAAACATACCGGAATACTTTTAAACGAAAACTCAATTAATTCCTGTTATTATGTTTTGGTGAACGTAAAAAACATACACCAACTTCTAACAACAGGCCTGCACGGTTAACTAAGGAACCCTACATATTGCCGGGCCCGACACACACCTGGCCTATTTTATTATTTTACTAGTTTTGGTGTGAACATACATGACTTTGAGCAAATAGAAGTATAATCAGTATCATAATGTTTAAGTTTAAAAATCCTGGAAAGTCGTAACTAAAATCGTTCCTTCGGGTGGTCAAAAACACCTCCTTTCGGGTTTGTACACATATTATAATAAACCCTGTTTTTACAAATTGTAAACCTAAACATAAATTGTGACAGTGGGCTATAGTTTGGATGGATTGCATTGTCATGTTGATTAAATTGTAATGGCCGTTCAAGGCAAGTCAACTTAGTTTTAGTGAAGTTCTCAACATTAAATAGTTTGAACTAAGTTTGCTAATGTTTAACAAGGTTTCATGGCTGGGATCCTAGTATGATTGCAAGCGGAATACCCTGAACCCTCTAGAGAAATGAACAGATGGAAATTCAGAGACTTGTTATTCATGTCATAAGATCTCTAGTATACTTACTACTGTCTGCGGTGTGCATCGCTTGAGTTTGGAGTATAGTGCTGTTTGATTTGTTAGTTTATGTATGTTGATTTTAGTAACGCTGCGAGGATGGTATACTTGCTGGGCAAGCCTAATTCATATATCAATGCCCAAGGCACTGCAGCGTCCAGATTAGCACGAATTCCAGTTGCTGACGCTGTATGTATAACTTATTATTTCAATAATTATTTAATTAAAAAAAAACGATTTAGATAAAAAAGATAAAAACCGTTTATTTGTGCCAAAATAAAATTACAATAATGAGCAATTATAATTATTGACTAACTTAAATCTAAAAATGGCACAAATCGGACACTACTGAGCATAAGTAGTAATAGTTGAGGTAACTACTACTACACTGGTATTCTGTGGTGCCGATTTCAATGTTAAAATCTAAAATTTTGCTAAAAATACTTAGACTGCTATATATATCCTCATTATACGACATTATACATTTAAATATTACCCTTGACTTATCATGGATTACCCCACCCTTTATTAGAACTGGGTTTCATAGCAAGGAAACATTTTAACTGAAACAAAAAACTCAACCGCGAGTTTAAATTTAGGGTATAACACTATACCTTCACTATATCACAAATCGTCTCGATCGCAGGTTTGATGACTTCCAGCGTCCCGAACAAGCCGGGTTTCGAAAAGGCTACAGTACCATAGACCACATTCATATGCTGCGGCAAGTGATACAGAAGACCGAAGAGTATAACTTGCCGCTATGTCTCGCGTTTGTGGACTATGAGAAAGCCTTCGATTCGATCGAAACATGGGCGGTGCTCGAGTCTCTCCAACGATGCCGAATTGACTATCGGTATATCGAAGTGTTGAAGTCTTTGTATAGAAACGCCACTATGTCAGTCCGAGTACAGGAACAGAGTTCGAAGGATATTCCCTTAAAAAGAGGCGTAAGACAGGGAGACGTTATTTCTCCGAAACTGTTTACGACCGCTTTGGAAGATGCCTTTAAGCTCTTGGAATGGAAAGGACTAGGCATCAACATTAACGGCGAATACATGACTCACCTTCGGTTTGCTGACGATATTGTGGTCATGGCAAAGTCGATGGAGGAACTTGGCACGATGCTCGAAGGCCTCAACCGAGTCTCCCAACGGGTAGGTCTTAAAATGAACATGGACAAGACGAAGATTATGTCGAATATCCATGTTGCGCCTGCCCCAGTTATGGTTGAGAACTCGGCTCTCGAAGTTGTCGACGCGTATGTATACCTAGGACAAACAGTCCAATTAGGTAGGTCCAACTTCGAGAAAGAGGTCAATCGACGAATCCAACTCGGATGGGCAGCGTTTGGGAAACTACGCAACGTCTTTTCGTCCAAAATTCCTCAGTGCCTTAAGACGAAAGTCTACAATCAGTGTGTGTTACCAGTGATGGCATATGGAACCGAGACGTGGTCATTCACGATTGGCCTCATGAATAAGCTCAGAGTCGCTCAACGAGCTATGGAGAGGGCTATGCTCGGGGTTTCTTTACGCGATCGAATCAGAAATGAGGAGATACGTAGAAGAACTCGGGTCACCGACATAGCCAAACGGATTAGCACGTTTAAGTGGCAATGTAGCCATGTAGCTCGCAGAACAGATGGCCGATGGGGCCGAAAAGTTCTCGAGTGGAGGCCACGGACCGGCAAGCGCAGCGTAGGACGTCCACCAACAAGATGGGATGATGACCTGGTGAAGACCGCAGGTCGACGGTGGATGCAGATCGCTTCCAACCGCAATAACTGGATATCCATGAGGGAGGCCTATGTCCAGCAGTGGACGTCCTACGGCTGAAATGATGATGATGACTATACCTTGAGGAACTCCAGTACACACTATTGTATTATTTTCACAATTATTTCATTCCAATGACCCTGATGCTGATGATGATGATGTGTAGATAAGTTTGATGATTAGTGGGATAGGGATATATTATTTTTACTATCTTTCGATGTCGACATCCATATTTTTTTTTAATATTGAAGGGTTTCAATAACCATCCAGTGGTCTTCTTCATCAGTTCCCCTTCAGCAAATCATACTTTCTGAATACATATGCTTGACCTTGGTCTATATTATGCCGAAATACGTTTACCTAATATGCTTACATTTGACCCTCGATTCCTCATGGATCCCATCATCAAAACTGAGTTTCAAAAATGGGACCTAATTCAAAGTGTATCATCATCTATACAAACTCAAAATGAATTTTCCATATCGGTTCATAAACGACGGAGTTCTGAGGTAAAAAAAATACAGACGATTTGACAAAATAGTTAATTTCTGTTCTAAAAAGGGATATATACTCGCTTTCAAGAAAACTATACAGCATAGATAGCAAGAGATCAGAAGACAAGTGCCCAATGAGATGGTTAGACTAGCTGATACAAATAAGAACTTCCTTTGTATAAAGTGAACCATGGGTAAGGATTGCAACAATTGGAAATCCGTGACTACCGTTAGACGTAGAAGGGTGTTCGCTCTTCATAATAAAAAACAAAACAACATGGGAATAAATCGAGATTTCGTAATAATTTACAATTTTTCTAGATATTTGGTGGAACGATCAAAATATATTTTTTTTTTCAGTTTAAGTTTTCTAGTCTATTTGTACCTGCAGCAACTCCCCGAGTTCAATGACGCTGTCAAGAAGCAGCAGACGTTAAGGTTGTTTACTATCGTATAATCAGCTGCTGATGTATGATCTTCTGGTCTTTTTTATAATAAACTGTTCCCTAGAGGGTTCAAATAACTTGGTTTAAATATAATACGTATTGTAGAATCACAATAGTCAACACAGCTTCCACAATTCGAAGAATACTGCAATATCAAATGTTCGGTCCATATGTTGAGATCGGTAAAATGTACTGCCATTCTCTCTTACACAATAGATCCGAATGACAAAGGAACCTCGGAAGAAATGAGCCGAAATGCACACAATCCACGGATGCTATCGATAGTGGACATACTATCCGCATACTTGTACAATAGCTTTGAACAAGGAACTATATCAAAGCATTTATAACATATATATAGAGGTCTTATGACAAATGCCAAAGTTACCTCTATTGTATACTGGAGCAAGATTGTCAACTTACTTCAACAGGTCCCACCAATATTGTTACCTTAATACTTTTCCAAATAAAATTTTTCGTTTATCAAGCGGATAACTTTAATTTTTTTTGTTTTCCAACCTGCCAAGTTAAATTAATATGAAATAAAGCGAACAAGTGCGAGCGAGACTCGCACCCTAATGGTTCCGAAATATGAAAATTTCTTCTGATTATAATATTTTCATGAAATATTTATGCTGGGCCATTTACAAGTGTATCTATTTTGTGTGTTTAGCAAAACTTATCAAAAATAATATTTCAAGTACTTCGCATTAAATTTACGCTAGATGGCGCTACCAATTATAAACTTTATTAAGAGGTGGATTAACCTAATTAAGGAATAGATAAGCCTTCGATTATATATTTATCTATCTAAAATACCTCAAATCTGTAAACAATCATATTTTATTTTAAAACCTAGGTTTTATTCTTGAGATTCGGCTTTTCCGTATTCATGTCAATTTTAGGTACATATAACTGAAAATTTCGATTCCCCAAGAAAGTTTTAGTGAAAACGTTTCTTTAAATAGCAGGTTTCTAAGCAAATGCGACGAGTCATCGCAGAAATGTCAGGATTCCTGTCAAAAAAAGCGTTCGCTGACGGCCACATGAATAGCTAAATTGAATTCGCGAAGTTTACGCCTAAAATGGATCGCTTAAATTAAAAGTTTCGTTGGCTGAGACCGCATTGAAAAGACGACAGTCGGCTATAGCGGCGAAAAACGGGATTATTTTAGCAAATATGTGTGAAGCATAAGCCTTGCATAAGTATGGAACACCGTGTTTGCTGAGTGGTAGGTAATACCTCCCCTAGGCGGTGCTTGAGCCTCTCCAACGATGCCGTATTGACTATCGGTACATCGGAATGTTGTTCATTGTATAGAAACGCCACCATGTCAGTCCGAGTACAGGAAAAGAGTTCGAAGAATATTCCCTTGAAAAGAGGCAAAAGACAGGGATACGTAATCTCTCCGAAACAGTATACGACCGCTAACGATGATGCCTTCAAGCTCTTGGAATGGAAAGGATCAATGGGCATCAATATTGGCAGCGAATACATGACTCACCTTCGGTTTGCCGAAGACATCGTGGTCATGGCAAAGTCGATGGAAGAACTCAGCACGATGCTCGAAGGCCTCAATCAAGTCTCCCAACGGGTAGGCCTTAAAATTTACATGGAAAAAACGAAGGTTATGTCGAGTGTCTATGTGATGCCTACCCTAGTTATGGTCGAAAACTCGGCTCTTGAAGCTGTCGACGCGTACGTATACCTAGGATAAACAGTCCAATTATTAGGCCTTTGAGAATGAATCTTCGTCGAATCCGACCGGATGGGTAGCGTTTGGGAAACTTTGCAACGTCTTCTCGTCCAAAATACCTCAGCGCCTGAAGACGAAAGTCTATAATCAGTGTGCGTTACCAGTGATGCATATGGAACCGAGACGTGCACTCCGCAGCTTTTATAATATTTGCTGAAATAATATTCCGCCGCCTATAAGAGAGTTTCAAAGCATTCAAAGCTTCAGGTTTAATTTAAAGAGTAAGCTCTTGGAAGGTCAGAAAAAAATTAATGATTTCTTTCACAAGATCTCACTACTATGAACTCCATCTCTCTTACTCTATGTTCCTTTCTACCTCTTTTGCTCAATGATTATTATTCACATCTTACAATTTGTTTTCTTGCCATTACTATTGGTGTCGCTTTTTTGTGGATTTAAATTCCTTCGATAGCGGGTCACAAAAGGGAATAAATGGGAACACAGGTATAAGGAAAGCACGCACTGACCTTGTATGTATTCTGGCACAGCAGTCTGGTCTCTTCCTGTGGTCTCCTGGTGACGTTGCTGGCGACAACTAACAAACTTCACTTTCCCACGAACACCATTAAATTGCGTAAAAAAGTATATTCTGCGGTTTATCGAATGCGGTAATTAAAGTCTTAGAGAAAAAAAACACTTTCATCAAGACGCGGTTAGCGGAGCGAAATCAACTTGCGGGTGTCTTCTTCTTGACTGCGGTCCAAGCTCTTCTCTTGTTGCTAAGTTCGCAACAGAGTGCGTGCGTGTATAAGGAGGGATTTAGGAATTGACAGGTAAGCGCAACCTCACTATAATAACTAATAGATGGCGTTACCAACTATTTTATCTTATTCTTTGTGCCCATGAGAGTAGTTATTATTATTATTTTTTAATTTATCTTCGTTTTTAATGATCTTAGTTTAGTTAGGATTATTCTCAGTGTTTGCCAAATAAAATAGTGTTTACGTAGTTATTTATACTTTAGACCCGTATTTATGTAGTGTAGTTATTATTAATTGTTTATCTCGTGCGTGACAGCCCAGGTTGGTTTTCGACTAAAGATCATCGTTGTGATAATCTAAGATTTACACAACATTTATGCTGAGTCAGTCACCAATTTGAAGCATCTTGTTTTTTTTTGTCTTATTGATTTAACTTTGAGTCTGTGGTATTAACGTCTAGTTATAAGTTTGTAAAAATTATTGATGCTCCAAATAAAGTTGATTTTATTCTTTATTCTTTTATTATTTTTATCCGGGTATAATGGGTGGCGAAGCTGCGGGCAGATGCAAGTTACATATCATCATACATCATACCATCCTTAGGAAGTCCACTGCTGGATATACGCCTCCTCGTGGATGCCATGCTCACCATGCTGTGCAGGGGGGTTGGCGAGCGCAGTACGGGATATTGGTACATGGAAAGACGCTGCTGCCTATCTTCCGGAGTATCCCTTGGCAGATTCTTAATGCATCCTCGGACAAGAGAGCAGGGGCAAAATTCTACTGCCGGAACCTCATGGCATTCCACGGACCACAGCGGCTAGTAATAAATAATGTGTTAATATTAAATTATCCCATAATTAATAATTACCTAGCGTGGGATATGGACAGGAAAATATGACGATATTCCCCTATTTAATATTGAAGCAAATTACCAACATAATTTACTGCAACACAATCCTAGCTACGTAATTGCACGCTACTTCCGCGTTGTGGCTCTTAAACCGACTGCCAAGTACTTTTATTAACAAAACGTTGATTTGCCTTAGTCTTGATATGTACCAAGTGTATCGTTCTGGCTTCCGTGGAAATGTAAGGGTAAGTAACTATTAAATCACAACTACCCCAAAAGCCATATAAACTGTGTAGTCACTACAACGAGCCAGTAACAATTGGAAGCTATTCTGCAAACGACCAGGGCGGACCTCTATTGCCTTCCAAGCAAACATAGATGCAATAAAACTGGCCAAGACACTGAGCGTTGAAGGGGCAGCTAGTCCATTTGAATTTGACGAGCTCTGTGGCGTAGCGGACGAAGGTCCGCCTGCGACGCAAGGGGTTGCGGGTTTGATTCCCGCCTCGGGACAAATGTCTGTACGATCTGCAAATATTTGTTCAGGGTGTTCTGGGTGTTTTTCTATATAGAGGTATAATAAAATATCTATGTATGTAGTATAATGTATTAAGTATATCAATCATCTAGTACCCATAACACAAGCTCTGCTTAGCTTGGGGCTAGATGATGCTGGTGTGATTTGTTCAGCATTATTTATTTATTTATTTCCGCTATAATCTAGGAACAAAATTCTGGTCAAGATATAATTTATAAAGTAATAACTTTCATTACGTATGTTTAATGTATGTTGTTAGTCTCTTAGGTATTTATTACATAGGACCTTATAATGTAACTTTTTGCATGATTTCTTTGTTCAGAAAGATCATTATTATTATTTTATTGCGTACTATAAATTATCCGCTCTAAACCCAGTGAGGAGTTACATTGACAGCTCGTTTGTTTAGTAAAATTGTTTTAACAGCTTTTAGTAATAGTTCGCGGTGTTCTGGAGTAAGTTAATAACTCACCGTACGAAATATGTACATGATTTACTAGAAGCGTCCCGTCCAACTCGAGACAAATGTCTGCAGAGAAGCGAACTTTTGTTCCCCGGCGGGGATCGAACGCAACAGTAGGAGGTTCTCAGCTGGATATGAGACTAAGTTAGCCATGAACGTCGTCGAACTATTTGAAGAGGTCCCGTATGCCGGGTACTCACTAGCGAGCCGTAACCGTAACGGTTACATTATAATGTTACCAATAAACATACGAGGTTCGCAAACCTGCTGCTAGCGGATCGCAGCGAGCCGACGATAACAAGGTTATTATTTCTGTAACTGTAACTTTGCACGTAACCGTAACCGTTACTGTTACCAAATCATATTGCGTACGCGGTTCGCGAGCCTGTAACGAGCGCCACTAGACAAGCGACTCACAGCGAGCCGACGCTTGAGGCTCAGTTTTTGCCGCGAACCAAAGGGTTACGGTTATAGCTACAGAATGAGTACACTCGGTGAAGGCGTTTGTGTGACGTCATGAGCCTAAACTACAACACGTGTATACACTAGAACCTGTAGGCCTACTCTTGAACGCAAACTGCGATGAATCGTTACTAAGCCAAACCACAGGCCAAACTAACTCTTATGGCCATTACGTAAAGATTGCCATTCTGACAATAATATCGTATTGGTTATCGCCCTGGTTATTGTATCAAGTTTCGGCTACAGCTCGCTAATGAGTACCTAGCTACCAGGACCTAATTGCTCGAATTCAATTAGGTAACTGTCATTTGACTCACCACTTGCCAATCGACGTATTGTTAAACAATTATTTGAATGTAATTGTTTAAATTACAATGGTAATATGCGGAAGTAATACAAACTGACGCGAAAAGCTATATTGAAGTGAAAAGTCGTAAGCACCAGTACAGTGATTCTCGTCTCAAATCAATAAATTAGGCCAGGTGTCGAGCTACGTCTATGTAGGGTTTCGTAGTTGACCGTAAACCTATTGTTAGAAGTTGGTGTATGTTTTTTTACGTTAACCAAAACCTATTAACAGGTAACAGGTAATGAATGATTGAAATGAAAATGAAATGAAAGATACCCAGCTTAACCATTACTGTTTTTCTTTATAGTTCATAGTTAAAACTACATTTATGATTTTGTCAGATTAGTATCGTTCAAATATAAAATTAAAAAAAAAATAAAAATAAAATATTTGGTATCTCGGCGTGATTATTTTATTATGCCCATGTAAAATTACAGCTTTCTAAGAATAATAGTCTCTTAATAGTCTTCGTAAAGCCGACAACAGACAGACTATAAGGGTTTCTTTGTTGTACTACGGAACCCTAAAATCCACCATTTTTATGGACTTAACGAGCATGTGCAGAAAATCTATGTTGTTATAGAGCGCCGGCGCCGGCGCGGCCTACTTAAAAATTCGATTCAAAAATTTTTAATTAGGTTTTCAAAAAAAGAAACCGTAAAATATTATTCTTAACGTCGTTGCCTATTTTCTGAGATATTTTTTTAGAGTATAACATTGATACACTTGAAGTACAACCATAAAAACGAGCAAAAACTATCCTTCCTACGTATTTTTCAGTATCAGGTGTAGTGAAAATTATCGTGTTTTGAACCGTTAAAAATTCAATATAACATTGTATTCAACTTATTCAACTATAACATATGTTTTTTCAATAAAAACAAAGGAATATTTGGTCGTTTAAACTTTAATTAAAATTGGTTATATAAAAATTGGTTATATACAAAAATTGGGAATATTTCGTTACAGCAACAAGTAATACGTAGGCGTATCGAAGATGAAAATTTGCGGAGTGACCTGTCTCTATTTCAGCTAAAATGCAATATTCGTACTATCTTAATAGCGCCTTCACCCATCGGATAAGGTTACACTCGTCCCTTTAACTTTAACGTTATAAATAAATCAAGTTACGCCTCGATATAACTTATAATAAAAATTCGAGTGCTTTTGAAACTTTTTGTTGCGGGTTCGATCCCACGCACTATTTCATCATCATCATCATCATATCAGTCTTAGGACGTCCACTTCTGGACAAAGGCCTCCCTCATTAATCTCTAAGTACTGCGGTTGGAAGCCGTCTGCATCCACCGCCGACCAGCGGTTCTCACCAAGTCGTCAAACTGACTGTCGTAAAACTGGAATTAGGAAGACCATTATTTCCTCTGTAATCGAATATAATCGAAAATATATCTCTATGTAAATTTTATTTTATTTGTTTGTCATAATCCAACAGCCTTTAGTAACAATTAAAAAATACTTAATTTTAAGAGTTAAGGCCAATACAGGACTTATATTTTATACATCATGGACAAATTAAATAAGACAGAAATTAAACTAATTCACTAAAAGTTATAAAATATATAGAAAGTGCAAAAGGTTTTTACATGATTATAAGTAGCTACATATAAAAACTACATAACAATTGTGTGTAACTAAACTGAAAGTATGCTCAAATAATGTATAAAAGAGCAAAATTTTACAATATTTAATGTATAAACAACCTATTAAATAAACAAAATATTGTTAGGTTAGTAGTTATCGTATTATTTATGTCAATTGATTGATTGATGCTTTATATCAGTTAAACAGAGTTAAACTAAGTGAAACACTTCAATAATATTGCAGCCAGTATTTGGTAGAATGCGGTGTAAACCGTAGTATCTAAATTAACGGTTTTTAAACATTGTAGACTGACGTTGTCAGGACGAGAAAGAAGAAGAGACAACAAAAATCTGAGCAAAAAATCTACGGCACGGTTTAATGTCTTTTATAGATGATTTATACAGCGTCAGCAACTAATACTCATGCCGTACTGGAATGACTGGAATGGCAGTGAACAGGTAAATATGTCTGAATAAGCCACGGGTTTCCTCAATATGGTTTCCTTCACCATTAAAGCACGTCATAGCCTTTGGTGCACGGCCGTATCAAACCTACGAACTTTGGATATAAAGTGGGGGTAGGTTACCACTCGGTGAACAGCGGCTATTTGAGATAAATTCTTCACTTAACAGTGACAAGATATTTCCTTCAAGTTCAAATGAGGTGCTTGAAAGTGGGAAATTGACCCACTTGGCCCTGCAATGTTAGTGTTCTCAGGTAAATTTATTGATGTGGCATCTTCCGTAAGACGCCGATATTTTGTTTTATCTGCGATCACATTTGTTTCAAACATATTTCGGAAATATGTTTTCCGAAAAATGTTTGGAACAAAATGTGACTATGTTTTTCGTTATCCAATTACTTCTGGATATCCGTTGTAGCCACATATCTATTATTTTCATCTTTGGGGAATTTAAAACAAGGAGCGGTGTCTCAATAAGATATAATAATTATTTTTACACTACGATAACCAAAAAAAATTGGCAAAAACGGTAGAAAAGGGTTAAATATTTAGAACTTCGATTTTAGAAGATAAACAATAATTTTCCGACCATATTAACACAATATATGCAAATTTTACAAAAAAAAAATAACGATGAAAAGTTACCGACTTGTCAGTATTTTCTTTTCGTGATGTATGCGATTTGCAGTATTTTACTACACACGCCATACTCAGCACGTATCGCAAGAGTGATTAAAGATTCTATGAATTCGTTTTCATACGCTTTTTTGTAAATTTTCCTTCAAATTATGTAGAATTTACCAATAGCACACCACAATTTACAAACCAAAAAAAACGCGACCATGTTATGTTGAGCTTACTCGACGTAATCATGATCGTGTCAGACACGTCATTTTGATTTAGTAGCCTTATACGTCATTAGTACAACCAAATTTAGAACCTTTTGACTGTTAATTTACGCCAACCTTATAAATTACGAAGATACAACTGTATATGCACCTCTTTCTAGCTCCTTTAAATGTCAGTAAAAAGAGTACAGAATGATTGATTTTAGTTGCTGTTTAAGCCTGGTCTCTATTACCGAAAGGAGAAGCTAAGGACTATCCAAAAACACTACTTTTATCTCGGGAGAATTTACGTGAGTTTTAAAATTACAAGTTTACTACGAGAAAATCCGCCATTTTCGTAAAGTTTATTGATTATTAAATTTTGGTAAGGATCACACAAATATTCACAATGAATTTTTTTTTCCCTTATCTAGTGAAAAAGTAGAATTCGGCTCTGGCCTTAGAAGCCTTATTGTTCCATACCAGAGCTGTACCTTTTTAGGGTTCCGCACCCAAAGGGTAAAGACAGGACCCAATACTAAGACTCCGCTGTCCGTCTATATGTCCGTCTGTCTGTCTGTCACCAGGCTGTATCTCATGAACCGTGATAGTTAGACAGTTGAAATTTTTACATATGATGCTGTTGCTGTTGCTGTTGCCGCTATAACAACAAGAACTGAAAACAGAATAAAAAATATATTTAAGGGGGACACCCATACAACAAAATATTTAGTTGTATAAGTAATTATATTTTTATTAAACAATAATTATATTATAAGATTGATAATGATACAACAACTATACTATTATAGTATAGTAGTTGTTTTGCCAAATAATGTTACGGAATCCTTCGTGCGCGAGTCTGTCTCGAACTTGGTCGATTTTTGTTTAATAATATTTAGATATCCCAAAAACGCATTACCGGCAGGCTGAAAACATATCTTGCGACAGTCTTATAAAATAAACTGGTAAAAGTACTTTACAGCCTGGCTAGCACTAACATAGTCTATGAACAAACAAAATTTTTTACCATCAGGCAACTTTACACAATCATACTTAACCTGCATACTTGTTAAAAAAATTCTGACTGGTAAAATCCACACACAACTCACACTAACTAAAAGGACCTATACACACAATCTTAGGAATAAGAATAAGCTTGCACTACGAACACCGAGGACTGGATACGGAAAGAGAAGCATATTATACGAAGGTGCTCAGCTGTATAATAACTTGCCTGATAGTATTAAAAACTGTTTACATATGCACACTTTTAAAAAACGGCTTAAACGTCACATTTTTGAAAAACCTCCGTCCCGATAACCACTTATCAATACCGATACTTTTACTACTAAGCTAGACATAAGTTAGTTTAGTTAGTTATAAGTTTTATGTACCTACCTAACTCATTTAAGTGAACCATGTTCTTTATGAGAAATAAATGCTCTTTAAACCCGTTTTGCCAAAGGCGTGAATCACTGATCATCACTGTCAAACGTCAATTTCTTTTGTAGGAACAGCAAGGAACTGACGTTTGACTGCGGTGATTGCGAGATTAACGCCTGTTGCAAACCTGTCGCGAGATACATATTCAGCCTGCCGGACTGTACCAGTAAATTCCCTGAAATTTAAAGTAAATTATCGTGTAAACAAAAGGTGATGAGCAATCTTCAAACGGTTAAAAACCAATATGACATAGCTAAGAACATTTCTTGCGTTGGTTATAGCAGTAATTTTATAGTCATCATCATCATCATTTTAGCCATAAAACGTCCACTGATAAACACAGGCCTCCCCCATGGATCTAGAACTAGGTAGTTGCCATACTCACCACGCTTGGCAGGCGAGTTGGTGCACGCAGTATGGGATGTTGATACACGGAATGACGTTGCTGCCCATCTTCCGGTGGTATACCTTAGCAGGCTCTTACTGCATCCACGAGCATGAGAGGAGGGGTAACATTCTTCTGCCGCACCCCACGGCTAATTTTAGAGTACACTTGCGTAAAAAGAAAAAGACTTGCCCGCGCTGTACACCATGCTACCACAATATGAAGGTCAGACAACACATTTAAAACAATGTCCGCACTAATAAATCATCATTATCATAACAGCCATGAAACGTCCACTGATAAACACAGGCCTCCCCCATGGATCTAGAACTAGGTAGTTGCCATACTCACCACGCTTGGCAGGCGGGTTGATGCACGCAGTATAGGATGTTGATACACGGAATGACGTTGCTGCCCATCTTCCGGTGGTATACCTTAGCAGGCTCTTACTGCATCCACGAGCATGAGAGGAGGGGTAACATTCTTCTGCCGCACCCCACGGCTAATTTTAGAGTACACTTGCGTAAAAAGAAAAAGACTTGCCCGCGCTGTACACCATGCTACCACAATATGAAGGTCAGACAACACATTTAAAACAATGTCCGCACTAATAAATCATCATTATCATAACAGCCATGAAACGTCCACTGATAAACACAGGCCTCCCCCATGGATCTAGAACTAGGTAGTTGCCATACTCACCACGCTTGGCAGGCGGGTTGATGCACGCAGTATAGGATGTTGCTACACGGAATGACGTTGCTGCCCGTCTTCCGGTGGTATCCCTTAGCAGGCTCTTACTGCATCCATGGGAATGAGAGATAACATTCTACTGCTGGCACCCCACGGAACTAATAAACACTAAGTATTCAATTCCACAACTCTCTGTTAAACTTGTTAATACGCTGGCAAATCCTTGTTACCATACGTTATCATCTAATGCCTCTATCGGATTAGTACAATTTCATTAATTGAAAAGGCAGAGAGGGTCGGATATGATTAAAATGGAACACGGCTTTAAGGCTTACTATGTTTGTGAATTGCATTTATTTCTGGACGCAATATTTGAAATGTTTTATTAAATCTGTCATTTTCGTTTTTTAAAAGGCGTGGCCGTGGTATGTACCCCCGACTTTCGAACGTGGGTTCTGTTGTAGTAGAAATTACACCTTCTATATAGTCTGTGCTAATATGCAGCTTATCTGTGGATATTTTTGTATCTATAATAGTTTTTGATATACTCTGTACTCTATGCGCATCGCTAACCGGAAAGTATTGCTACACTAAATGTTCTGCTATAAAATAAAGTTTTTCTTTAATAAGTTAAACCAGTTATTTTCATTTAATAACAGGTTATGGGCCCAGTAAGCCCGATTTGTAAAATCAGTGAATACTATAAAGACCCAGTGCTAAAAACAGTGCCGAACAAAAGAAAATTAAAAGACATAATCTGCACACGCAACGTGCTCAGTTTCTGAACAATATTTCAAGTAAATCCGTAATAATCCACAACCAAAAGATGTCATCAACAAGTTCAATGGCATTAATTGAAAGGTTAACGGGCCGTGATAACTATGCTACATGGCGTTTTGCTGTCAAAACATATTTGCAGCACGAAGAGTTGTGGGACTGCGTTGAAAATTCAGATTCAATTGACCAAAAACGCGACACGAAAGCCAGATCTAAGCTTATCCTTCTCGTCGATCCGATAAATTATATTCATATACAAGAATCAAGCACTGCAAAAGAAGTTTGGAATAATTTGGCACGCGCTTTTGATGACTCCGGGCTAACACGCCGAGTTGGTCTACTGCGAGATTTATGCAATACTACATTAGCTGGATGCTTAAACGTAGAAGAATACGTGAGTAAAATCATTACAACAGCACATAAGTTGAGAAACATTGGCTTCCATGTAGATGATGAATGGCTTGGCACACTCCTGTTGTCCGGCCTGCCTGAAACTTACAAGCCAATGATAATTGCCATAGAGAGCTCAGGTATGAAGATAAGCTCTGACTCAGTGAAGTCTAAGATCCTACAGGATGTCAAAGCTGAAAGTGATACATCAGCTTTTGCTTCAAGTCAAAGACAAAATAAAAACAAGAAAAAATCAAAAGGCCCCCGCTGTTATACATGCAATAAATATGGACATAAAAGTCCTGAATGCAGATCAAACAACAAGGATCATAAGAATAATGCAAATCTAAAAAATAACAGTTCTTATGCAGCTGTATTCATGGCATCTTCCAAATGCTCTGATGTCTGGTATGTTGATTCTGGAGCATCTGTTCATATGACCAAACACAAGAATCTTATGAGTGAAGAAACAACATCACACATTTCAAGCATCAAAGTTGCAAATAATAAAACAATGCATGTGCAAAGCTCTGGAAAAATAAGTTTATCTGTTTACAACGAAAGAGGCCAACAAAATGAAATTTTGTTTACAAATGTTTTATATGTGCCTGAACTAGCTACAAACTTGCTGTCTGTGAGTCAGATCATACAGAATGGTGGCCAAGTGAAGTTTAATAAGAATGGCTGTGTTATACTGAACAAAAATAATGTTATTGTAGCAACAGCAAGCTTAATAAATAATATGTACCGGTTGAATATGCCTGGCGGCTATGCATGCATATCAGATGTTATTGAGCAAGACACTTACCTGTGGCACCAAAGGATGGGTCACCTGAATTTTCAAAGCATGAAAAAGCTGACCGAAAATACTGCCGATTTGAAGCTTAGCCAAATAAAAGAGAATGTAAAATGTATAACGTGTCAGGAAGGAAAACAAACACGTCTGCCATTTAAGAGTCAAGGGTCACAGAGCAAAGACCTGCTTGAACTCATCCATTCCGATGTCTGTGGACCAATGGATACTCAGTCTCTAGGCAAAGCCAGATATTTTGTAACATTCCTAGATGATTACTCAAAGAAGATATTTGTTTACACAATGTATAACAAATCAGAAGTCCTAGAAAAATTCAAGGAATTTAAAAACCAAGTTGAGAATCAGTTAAGTAGAAACATTAAAATTCTCAGATCAGACAACGGACTTGAATATTTAAATGAAAACTTTACAAAACTTCTCAAAGGTGCAGGAATAATTCATCAGACTACCACACCTTACACACCAGAACAAAATGGTACTGCTGAACGTATGAACAGGACATTGATAGAGCGAGCAAGATGTATGATGTTAAATGCCAATTTACCTAAAATGTACTGGGCTGAAGCCATTCATACTGCTGCTTACATAGTCAACCGCACTCCAACAACATCTCTGTCTTACAAAACACCTGAAGAGATGTGGACCGGTCAGAAACCCAATGTCGGCCATATGCGTACATTTGGATGTGAGGCAATGGTCCACCTTCCGAAAGAGAAGAGAAAGAAGTTAGATCCAAAATCACAAAAGGTAATTTTTATTGGATATTGTGAAAATACAAAAGGTTATAGATTTTTATTACCAAACTCGAGAACTGCAATTAAAAGTAGAGATGCAATATTTTTAGAGTCTACAGTCAAAAGAAACTATGTTCCTGTTGAGTTAAACACAAGTGAATGCAGTATAAAAACCAAAGATGTTGAAGAAATCTCAACAGACGACTCATTTGACACTGTTACAGACGGAAGATCACAATCAGACAGTGAGTACATCCCTGATAACAGTATAGATTCTTCGCCTGAAAAGAATGTAACTGTAAGAACTAGAAAACAATTAAAAAATACTCTGAACCAAGAACTAAGTACTTACCTCTGCTGTGATGAAAAATTATTAAACAATGAAGCTCCTGAAGACTATCAACAGGCAATAAAGTCTATGGAAGCTCCAAAATGGATAAAATCAATAGAAGAAGAACTTCAAGCTCATCAACAAAACAATACATGGACATTAATTGAAAGAACTCCTCATATGAGAGTAATTGGATGCAAATGGGTGTTTCGCATTAAAGAAGAACCATCTGGTCTACGATACAAGTCTCGGCTCTGTGCAAAAGGGTATGCTCAAAGCAAAGGCATTGATTACCAGGAAACATTTGCGCCAACTGTCAGGTATGATTCCATCCGTTTATTATTATCAGAGGCAGCCCAACACAATCTACAGATAACTCAACTAGACATCAAAACAGCTTTTTTATATGGTGAGCTCGAGGAAGACATATACATGACTGTACCTGAAGGATTAACAGCTGATACTCACAAGGTATGTAAGCTCAATAAATCATTATATGGTCTGAAACAATCTCCCAGATGTTGGAATTCAAAATTTGATGCAGTTTTAAAGAAGTTTGGGCTAGTAAATAGTAAGGTAGACCAATGTGTGTATGTTGGCACTATCAATGGAAACAAATGTTACCTGTGTTTGTATGTTGATGATGGGCTTATATTTTCAAAAGATATATCAACATCAAATGAACTGATTAATGACTTACAGTCAATATTTGAAGTAAAGTCTTATCCTCCCAGAAATTTTGTTGGTATGGAGATAGAGAAATGTGACAAGCACATTTTCATACACCAGTCAAGCTATATTGAAAAGTTATTAAACAAATTTAATTTGGATAATTGCAAACCCAACAGCATCCCAGTTGATCCACATGTAAAATTGGAAAAAGAAGAAGGAGAAAATGAAAAGAATATTCCATACCGTGAGGCAGTTGGATCCTTGATGCACCTAGCTACAGTAAGCCGACCCGATATTTCCTATGCGGTTAGCCTGGTGAGTCGATTTTTAAATTCTTACAATGAAAATCACTGGAATGCTGTAAAGAAGATTTTTAAATATCTTAAAGAAACAAAAGATTATGGCCTGTACTACAAGCCAAACTGTGAGCGTAATACAATAATAGGCTACAGTGATGCAGATTACGCCAATGACCCAAGTACGAGACGTTCAGTAACTGGTTATGTTTTCATCAAAAACAATGCAGCAGTGACATGGACCTGCCAGAAACAGCAGACAGTTGCCCTCTCAACCACTGAAGCAAAGTACATGGCTGCCTGTGCTGCCACTAAAGAAGCGTTGTGGGTCAAACAATTATTGTGTGATATTGGTGAATTTAATCAAAAATCTGTATGCTTGAACATAGACAATCAAAGTGCTATAAGTGTTATTAAAAATATTAATTTTCACAAACGGTGTAAACATATAGACATAAAGTTTCATTTCATTAAAGAAAAATATGAGGATAAAATTATTGAATTAAAATATGTGTGTAGTGAGGAACAATTAGCAGATATATTTACTAAACCTTTGTGTAAGCTTAAATTTTGTTATATAAGAGATAAAATAGGAATGAAATCTTGCCATATAGTTAGAAAATCTTGAAATATTGTTTTTATTGTTAAATAAATTAATAAGAAGGCTTTAATTTAGGAGGAGTGTTGTAGTAGAAATTACACCTTCTATATAGTCTGTGCTAATATGCAGCTTATCTGTGGATATTTTTGTATCTATAATAGTTTTTGATATACTCTGTACTCTATGCGCATCGCTAACCGGAAAGTATTGCTACACTAAATGTTCTGCTATAAAATAAAGTTTTTCTTTAATAAGTTAAACCAGTTATTTTCATTTAATAACAGGTTCGATATATGTGCTGGGCAAGCCTAATCCATCTAACAATGTCCCAGGCACTGTAGCGTCCCGTACATCATAATCACTAGTTGCTGACGCTGCATAAATCATCTATAATACATGCAAAGGCCTTACTATTAATTTATTTATTTACGTAAAGTAAGGCCTCCTTTAATTTTTATGTGGTTATAACTTGATACTGGGAAATGGGGTGGCGGCAGTAGAATGTCACCTCTCCTACCTTACTCGTGGATGCAGTAAGAACCCGCTTATATCTCCGGAAAATGGGGAGCAGCGTCTTTCTGCGTATCAACATCGCGTACTGCGCTCGCCTTCCCGCCTGCCAAGCGTGGTGAGTATGGCAACAACCCCTCATGATCGGTACTTGGATCTCTTAGTCCATGAGGGAGGCCTATATCCAGCAGTGGATGTCTTACGGCTGTGATGATGATGATGACTGAAGAAAACAATTGATATAGATTTGTCGGCTTTCGAAACCTTTGGAAGTTGTGCATCTGACGATAATGGTCTTTTTAATTCTCGTGGAAACGTCTCGTGGAGTATTTTACAGAATAAAAAAAATCTTCTGCGAGGTGCCGGCAGTAGAATGTTTCCCCTCCTCTCTTGCCTGTGGATGCAGTATGAAGCTGCCAAGGGATACCTCCGAAAGATGGTATCAGCGTCTTTCCGTGTATCTACATCCAGTACTCGCTCGCCAACACGCCTGCTAAGCGTGGCGAGTATGGCATAAACTAGGGGCATGTACTTGAATATCCATGAGGGAAACGTTTCTCCAGCAGCGGATGACCTGCGGCTTAGTGATGATGATATCCACACACATACCTGTGGAAAAATATTATATACATGGATGACTCTTTATGTATTGCATGCTGCAATGTAAATAAATCAATGGCGCAGCGGGCGAAGGTCCGCCTGCGACGCAAGGGGTTGCGGGTTCGATTACCGCCTCGGGACAAATGTCTGTACGATCTGCAGATATTTATTCTGGGTGTTCTGGGTGTTTTTCTATATATAATAAAAATATCTATCTATGTAGTATAATGTATTAAGTATATCAGTCATCTAGTACCCATAACACAAGCTCTGCTTAGCTTGGGGCTAGATGATGCTGTGTGATTTGTCCAGCATTATAAAAAAAAAAATATTATAAAATATAAAAATATAAAAATATTATTATAAAATATAAAAATATTATTATAAAATATATTATATATTATAAATATTAATCTTGGTAGTTTAAATCTGCCTGCTAAAAGATTACCTATTTCTAAAATGTGTTTCCTATTCCCGCTGCCTTAGCGCAAGCCATTGTATCTGCAAACAAACTGTTGACATACGAGAACCGATTAGAGCCCGTACCACGTGATTTACGAGGGAAGCCGAGTTTTCTTTGTATGCCATTTCGGAGTTTTAATTAAGCTCGGTACACGGATGTAGGGCTTTGTATACGTTGAGACTTGTTAGGTGGAGACATTAAATTTTGCGAGCTCTTAGGTGAAATTGCCAAGGATTGTAAACATTTCATAAATAATGAGCAACCGTGTAGCGACGGTATTAAACGAATATTTTTTTGGAATGCTTAGATTAATGTTCGAATTTCCCTTTTTTTCTCATACATTATTTTTAGGGTTCCGGACCAAAATGGTAAAAAGGAACCCTTATAGAATCACTCTGTCTGTCTGTCTGTCTGTCACAGATGGATATCTCGAGAACTACTGATGCTATCGACTTGCAATTTTAAATAGTAAAAGACAACAGTTTTTTACTTATATAGCATATATAAAAATTTTAAAAAATATTCTTATTTTGATTGCAGGGGGGCGGATAGGGGATCTCAAAAATTTTAAGTGAAGTTACTAGGCCATGTGGGGTATCATATGAAAGGTATTAATTTGTTCATTAATAAACAGTTTTTAGTTTTCCTTTAAACCGTATCGTTTTTGAGTTATTTACAAAAATGTTGAAAAAACGACCGTTCCCCCCCCCTTATCTCCGAAGTTTGCAGAGATAAACCCGTGATACTTTTATAGCTAATAGAAGTGTATGTAAACTTTATAGGAAAATTATAGCGAACTCTCTAATTTGCATAGTTTTTTAGACAAGGGGGGTGGAAGGGGGGTTTTCAAAAATTTTGTGAAGTTAATAGGTGATGTGGGGTATCATATGAAAGGTATTCATTTGCACATTAATAAACAGTTTTTAGTTTTCCTTTAAGCCGTATTGTTTTTGAATTATTTACAAAAATGTCGAAAAACCGACCGTTCCCCCCCCCTTATCTCCGAAGTTTGCAGAGATAAACCCGTGATATTTTTATAGCTCATAGAAGTGTATGTAAACTTAATAGGAAAATTGTAGCATACTCTCTAATTTGCATAGTTTTTTAGACAAAGGGGGTTGAAGGGGGGTTTTCAAAAATTTTGTAAAGTAAATAGGTTATGTGGGGTATCATATGAAAGGTATTCATTTGCACATTAATAAACAGTTTTTAGTTTTCCTTTAAGTCGTATAGTTTTTGAGTTATTTACAAAAATGTTGAAAAAAATAGCGTTCCCCCCCCCTTATCTCCGAAGTTTGCGGAGATAAACCTTTGAAACTTTTATTACTATTAGAAGTGTATGTAAAGATTAGAGGAAATTAATTACAATCTCTCTACATAGCATACTTTTTTAGAAATCATCGAAAGTGTAAAAAATCTACATAAGTTCCGCTATCAGACAAGAGATGGCGCTGTCAAGGTTCTCCAACAAATATAAAACCGCCTTTGTCATAAATTATATTGTATGATGGTACGGAACCCTCGGTGCGCGAGTCCGACTCGCTCTTGCCCGGTTTTATTTTTCGTTATCTAGATATCAGTGTAGAAGCATAAGGTCGATTTTTCGTAGCATTCAGAGCTACGACAGTGCTACTCATATTATAGTGCGGTTCAACGCCGTAAAGTCTATACTGAATGTGTAATATTCTGACACAGTTTATATTTTATCAAAATGTTATAATGATTTTTATGATTATTAATGTAATTTTATGTGTTACGAGGTTAAATTAAATTTTGCGAACTTTTAGGTAAAATTGCCAGGGATTTCATAAATAATAAGCAGAGTGCAGAGACCGTAATAAACGAATATTTTTTCTAGAATGCTTAGATATGAATGCTTATATCATCATAATCATCATTTTTACCTTAAAACATCCACTACTGAACACAAGCCTGGATATCCATGAGGGGTAATTGCCATGCTCAGCAAGCTTGCGAGGCGAGCTGGCGAGCGCAGTATGTGATGAGATGTTGAATAAACAGAAAGACGCTGCATAAATTTCACTTTCAAAATTAACGTGAGATATACTATTCCATTTCAGCTAATTATTAATATCAAATTATTTATGTACCTGCAAATATAGTTTTTCTCTTTTCCTAGATAAAATAACTTTCTCAGGTTATTTTATCTAGGTCTCGGTGTAGTCATGAACTTGATTCTGCGTAGCACTTAAACTTAACGATAGTGCGTAGCGATGCTGTAGAGTCAATGGTAAATGTGTAATAATTTGTTAAGATTTATATATGAATTAATAAATTATTATATTTTTTTATGAATATAAAATCGTGTTGTGTTACGTGGTGACATTCAATTTTGCGAGCTCTTTGGTGAAATTGTCGGGGATTGTAAACATCGTTAATAATGAGCAACCGTGTAGCGAACGTATTAAACGAATATTATTTTGGAATATTTAGATTTGTGCACAAACATAATTATCCTATTTTACTTATTTCGTAAACTGAACAACAACCTCTGGAGTGCAACGTCGGGGTCCTCTGTCCAGTACATAAGAAAGGATGCAAAAAAAGATGTGGAAACTACAGAGGCATTGCGCTTTTACCAACTGCATATAAAATATTTTCCTACATCCTGCTTGCTCGACTAGAACCCTACGCAGAAAGAAATATTGACGACTATCAGGGCGGTTTCAGGCGGAACCGCAGTACCGTTGACCAGATATTTCTGCTGAGGCAATGAAAACGGTGGGAGTATGCACAAAGCATCCACATCCTTTTTGTAGACTTCGCTAAGGCTTATGATAGTGTGGATAGAGAGTCACTATCTAATATCTTACACAACTTTTACATACGCGATAAACTTGTTAGAATAGTACAAGTTGCCACTTAACATAGCAAGATGTGTGTAAGGGTCAGAGCTGAGTTGACGGACGACTTCGAAGTAGTAACCGGTCTCAAGCAAGAAGACGCTTTATACCCTGTTCTGTTTAACCTTGTCTTAGAACACGTCATCAGAAAGGTAATGAAGGTGGAGAGGGGCATACCACTTAATGGTCTACACAAAGTCATCGGATATGCAGATGACCTGGGCTTTCTGGGTCAAAATAGCCGGGAAGTAGGAAGATTTGCCCAGAACCTAGAGAAAGATCTTCTTAAGGTAGGCCTTAAAGTCAACCACGATGAAACAGAGTACCTACACATGGAGAGATACAAAAACACTAGAATACCACGGCAAGACTTCATGTAAGGGAGATCTGTTATAAGTGAAGAAAAGTTCAAATACCTCGGCTGTACTGTGACTGACACAAATATTAGGGAAGAAGAGATAGATATCCGAATACAGGATGCCCTCAGATGTAGTGCAGCTTTACAAAAGGTATTAGTGTCTAAGATTCTAAGCAGTAGAACCAAGATTCGGAACTAAAAAACCGTCATTAGACCGATCTTGATGTTCGGGTGCGACACTTGGACACTAACCCAAAGAGAGGAGAACAGACATTTGGTAGCCGAGAGAAAGATTTAAAAAAGGTTTTCCTAGTGTTTTGTAAATGCTTTGGCTTTTTGTTCACTGCTGATGGCCCATTCACCTGGTCCACTTTTTATTGGTGGAATTTGGGTAATAGGTCGTTTCATATTCTTAGTAGCTTTCCAAAGGGAGTAATCTGTACTTCGCTCATTGGTTAGGCTTTGTAAATATGTATTTGTTTTGGCACTGTCATACTCCTGGATTTGCATCTTTAGTTTTTTTGTGAGATGATTAAGTTTGGTCTTGTCTAGCGGAGATCTGGATTGGCGCCATCGATTTCTCTGTCTCCTTTTTTCTTGTATGAGTTCTATAATTTCTTCGGGATATACATGTTTAGCTTTCCTTTTTTCGGAATAAGGTGGTGTATTCTCCCATGTCGTATTTTGTAGAAGTTTAACGAATTTGTCTACTTCATTGTTTAACTGTTCTGTTGTTTTTATGGCAATTTTAAGATGAATTTTATACTCTAAATCTAGTGTAAAGTTGTGCCAATTTGTGTATTTGTTGGCTAAACTTGAGTTTTTGTCAGCATATAGTACATTATATGGTTGCTTATATCTAGATATATAGCAGAATGGTCTGAGTTCATATCATAGCTCTGTTTTGTTTGTAGGTAATTTTGTGATATGCTCTTGTGGACAAAAAAGTCTATTAGATTGGGTATCTTCTCCCGTGCCGCTGCCTTCGAGACCAGTTCCATATAAATGTATGCATTGAAACGCGCCGCTTCCGCGCCGCAGTCGTTCAGTGGTGAATTTGGCATTTGACCTCAAGTCTTTGTTATCGAATGTGGTTGCGTGTCACGATAATATAAAATGTAGCACCTGCCCAGGAAATTTATATTCGTTGGCAATACCATGGCTGTATTCAGGATTATGCGTAAGGGGGAAACAAAACATTAACAGTTTATTCTCGAACAAGACTTATTTCTAACTTATGTATTTCGAGCAGAACATTTAACGTGATCGCTCAAGTTAAAAAAATCTACTGAATGTTCCACTCTCATTATTACAATGAGAACGAAAAGACCTGCAGACCAAACAAACTGTTTGTACTAGAATTGATGCATGAGAGCATAGCTACAGACAGCAGCTAGTTTACAAATAGATTTGTCACAACTGAAAAAGGAAGAACAAAATTGATACAAAACTACTTTTGCGAGGATCATTAAATTCAATATTCTTAAAAGAAGGCGTTTTCGTTGAAAATAAAAAAAACGCCAAGAATAGCTCAAAAAACAAAATCAGATAAGTAGAGCGCATTAGCGCTAGTATATTATTGTTGCTGAACATGACGATGACCGAAACATTCATTACCTTGTTTGCTCCATATATTAGGTTCAATGAGATAAACTTTCTTTTCTACTGAAAATTTACAAAATGTGAAATTGCAGTAACTACATATTTCATTATGAAATGCCATTAGATGCATTTAGTTGTTGTTGCACACAAAGTCCCCCTTAATACAAGCAGGTTTATAACCTGTGGTCCCTGACTTGTTTAAAAGCTATGTTCAAGTTTACTGAGTTTGACACTAAGCCTTGATACAACCTCCACAAGTTATGTTAGATAGGGCGGTCGCAGCACGCCACTAATAGAGAAATAGGTATTTCTTCATTAAAGAGAAGTTTGTTTTGTATTAGTCCAGTAATACGTCACTATCACGCTCTTTTGAGGCGCGGCTTTACAAAAATGTGACAATTACATTAGGTATGCCGTGGGGTGCCGGCAGTAGAATGTTGCCTCTCATCTCTTGCCCGTGGGTGCAGTAAGAATCTGCTAAGGTATACCTCCGGAAGACGGGCAGACGGGCAAGCGCAATACGCTTGCCCGCCTGCCAAGCGTGGTGAGTATACTCTCACTGGGCCTACCATACGGCGGTCAAAGGACTGAGTCGATTGGCATAAAAAAAAAATTACCAACTTGATTAATTTTAAGGCTCTACTCACGCTTGACCAAAAACAATTTAAAGCCAAAATATTTTTCTCCAAAAAGAAGCTGATGTTTCAAAAGAAACTGCACCTGTATCTCCTCTGGTTATGGGAGCCCCCGTACTGTCCCATTTAAAAAAAACACACTGTATAATTTCGATGTTTTACATCTGCCAGGCGTTCCGCGTCGCCGCAAAACTTCGAGTAGCTTACAGCTCAGATCAGTTTATAAATAGCACCTTAAATGTCTGGATTATTCTATGTTCAGTATTTGACATTCACCGCCCAAATATAGCGCAGCCAATAGGCATTCGTCTGGTGAGATTAATTTGCATTCAGGACCTGAAATGGATGGTGAAGCCGTTGACACAGACATATACAAACAGCTACTTCATTTTACATATGCGATTAAATGTGATCGATCCTCTCCTCCAGTAGATGAAGGTGAAGAGTCTGCCAAGGGATACCTCCGGAAGATGGGCAGCATCGTCTTTTCGTGTATTTACATTCAGTAATGCGCTCGCCAACCCACCTGCTAAGCATGGAGAGTATGGCAACAATTACCGAGAGGTAACCCTTGGTAGATTCTTCACCTTCATCAGTAGATGAACTAAATATGATAAATCCTCTCCTTCCAGTAGGAAGGAGAGTATTTATCATATTTAGTCGAAGATGTAAATTTTTTCGAATCCCACGGCATAAAAATTATAGTATCACTCCGCTTGTAATATTGCATAATTTATTAGAACCGTGGTAGTTTAAAAATTATATTCATATATGTACATATGTATTGATATTATCAGCAGTTTGTGCGTTTAGTGATCACAGAAACCTTTACAAACACACACTACGTCGCTTCCTTTATAATAGTAGTTTCATAGACCACTGTAGGTTAGTACGTCACTTCATCTATTCAGTGAAAGCCGAATTAGCATGACAGAAGAGGCGCAGACCAGCTATTCACATAGAAACTGTACTATTTCCTCAGCATCTCTCTATTTCCTGTGTCTATGTCCCTACTCAACATGAATAGCAAAGCGTAGCCTATCAGATGTAACCGCAAGTTCTATGCATATCGAATCCACTTTTGAGCAATCGAATCGGTGCCTAGACTATTACCGTTACTCTATAGAATTCTGGACTATTTCAGTAAAGAAGGACCCGAATACCGGTAACCGGGTCAATGTGCGAGTTACACAAAGTGGGTCATCATTTCATTATAATCTTAGCTGTACGACGTCCACTGCTGGACATAGGTCTTCCTCATGGATTTTAAAGTAATGTGATTGAAAGTGAAGTGCATCCATAGCCGACCAGTCAGCCATCTTTACCAAGTCGTCTGCCCATCTTGTTCGTGGACGTCCTACGCTGCGCCGGTCCGTGGCCTCCACTCGAGAACTTTTTGGCTACACCGGCCATCTGCTCTGCAAGCTACATGGCCAGCCCATTGCCACTTCAACGTGCTTGTTTTGACTTTGTTGCCGTTTGACTATATCTGTGACCCGAGTGGGAGAAGATATTTGACTATATCTGTGACCCGAGAGGGAGAAGATATCATAATAATTGTCGAAAAATTAAAATGCTACGAGTATAATAATTAAAACGAAAAAAAACCTGAATGATAACATTCATAAGGCGACGACTTTAAATAGTTTTAAAGTCGTCGGCATGAGAGGAGGGGCAACGTTCTACTGCCGGCGCCCCACGGCTTATGATATACCTAATGTATATTTATTTAATACAAAAACAGTGGACTGAAAAAGACTTGATGATTATAGCATTTTCTACCAAGTTGTCCTGGATGGAAAGACAAATCGGCCAAGTTCGTCAGACTCGCGCATGAAGGGTCCCGTACCATTATTTGCAAAAAAAATGTAAACAAATATACAACTAAATATTTTGTGAATTATTCAAGCATCCTTCAACTGTCTAGCGATCACGGTTCATGAGATACAGCCTAGTGACAGACAGACAGACGGACAGCGCAGTCTTTGTAATAGGATCCCGTTTTACCCTTTTGGTACTACCCTAAAAAATACCCTATAAAATACCCTAATAAAAACTAACAACGGAAATGAGAAAAAGTAAGTAAAAAATCCGTGTTTTCTTTTAATGATAACAAAATTATTTCCGTGTGAACTAAGATAAAATATCAATCTTATAATTTATCGTAAACAGCACGGACACCTAACTTTCAATATTTTTTAACGCCTAAAAAATTGTACATTTATGGTTAATAGAACACTTTCGATTCATTCGACTTTTACCTCTACCTATGTACACATAAAACACTTTTTATATTTTTTGTAGGCCGCCAATTTGTACATATTTATCCAGTTATTTTTTATTATATGTGTTTCTCTGCGCAAAGTATCCATTTATTCATTCAAAATCAGTTCAAACATTTGGGAGCATCAATAAAAACCGACCTTTTACAAATACGTATCTTTAACAATATTTACAATATTATAATAAAAACTACATTTTCATCACAATTGAAACAATACCTCTATAAACATATTGTTGCTTTTATATAATGTCTTAAATAATGTCAATATAATTAAAATATAATATATATAGAGCGGAATAAAGGCTCCAAAGTGTTCGCGAGAGATAGTTCTATTGGGCAGAGCCAGATGACGAAGCTGAAGAGGGAAGATGGCAGCATAACGTCAAGTAAAGCAGAAGTGTTAAGGGAAGTCGAAAGGTTCTATGGACGGCTCTACGATTCGGTCACTAAACCTGTTTGCAGTGCGGCCAACGACCCAAGAGCTAAACTGACCCGACATTATACCGAGGATATCCCGGACATCAGCCTGTACGAGATCAGGATGGCCTTGAAACAGCTTAAGAACGACAAGGCGCCGGGTGAGGACGGAATCACTTCAGAGCTTCTGAAAGCGGGTGGATCACCGGTACTTAAAGTCCTTCAGAAGCTATTTAATTCCGCCTTGCTTGAAGGTACGACGCCGAAAGCATGGAACAAGGGCGTGGTGGTTCTGTTTTTCAAGAAAGGTGACAAAACCTTACTTAAGAATTACAGACCCATCTCGCTGTTGAGCCATGTTTATAAGCTGTTTTCAAGGGTCATCGCGAACCGTCTCGAACGCAGGTTTGATGACTTCCAGCCTCCCGAACAAGCCGGGTTCCGAAAAGGCTACAGTACCATAGACCACATACATACGCTGCGGCAAGTCATACAGAAGACCGAAGAGTATAACTTGCCGCTATGTCTTGCGTTTGTGGACTATGAGAAAGCCTTCGATTCGATCGAAACATGGGCGGTGCTTGAGTCTCTCCAACGATGCCGAATTGACTATCGGTACATCGAAGTGTTGAAGTGTTTGTATACAAACGCCACTATGTCAGTCCGAGTACAAGAACAGAGCTCGAAGGCGATTCCCTTAAAAAGAGGCGTAAGACAGGGAGACGTAATCTCTCCGAAACTGTTTACGACCGCTTTGGAAGATGCCTTCAAGCTCCTGGAATGGAAAGGGCTGGGCATCAATATTAACGGCGAATACATCACTCACCTTCGATTTGCCGACGATATTGTGGTCATGGCAAAGTCGATGGAAGAGCTCAGCACGATGCTCGAAGGCCTCAATCGAGTCTCCCAGCGGGTAGGCCTTAAAATGAACATGGACAAGACGAAAATCATGTCAAATGTCCATGTCGTGCCTGCCCCAGTTATGGTTGAGAACTCGGCTCTTGAAGTTGTCGACGCGTACGTATACCTAGGACAAACAGTCCAATTAGGTAGGTCCAACTTCGAGAAAGAGGTCAATCGTCGAATCCAACTCGGATGGGCAGCGTTTGGGAAACTTCGCAACGTCTTTTCGTCCAACATACCTCAGTGCCTTAAGACGAAAGTCTACAACCAGTGTGTGTTACCAGTGATGACATATGGAACCGAGACGTGGTCCTTCACTATTGGCCTTATGAACAAGCTCAGAGTCGCTCAACGAGCTATGGAGAGGGCTATGCTCGGGGTTTCTCTACGGGATCGAATCAGAAATGAGGAGATACGTAGAAGAACTCGGGTCACCGACATAGCCAAACGGATTAGCACGTTGAAGTGGCAATGGGCAGGCCATATAGCGCGCAGAACAGATGGCCGATGGGGCAGCAAAGTTCTCGAATGGAGGCCACGGATCGGCAAGCGCAGCGTAGGACGTCCACCTACAAGATGGGCAGACGACTTGGTGAGAACTGCTGGTCGGCGGTGGATGCAGACGGCTTCCAACCGCAGTACTTGGAGATCAATGAGGGAGGCCTTTGTCCAGCAGTGGACGTCCTACGGCTGAAATGATGATGATGATGATGAAATATAATTATAATTATTGGTTGTTAACATAACCAACTTATGCTGAGACAGAGACCTTTTTGTGACTCAAGCATGTCACCTACTTCTCTTATTTTTGTTATAAAATGTTCATTTGTATGTGAATGCTTGTTTTACAAATAAATAAATTATATATATTTATCTTATACTTATCCTATCTTAAACTAAAGCAGCACTTAATATGGGAACTATGAGAAGAAAGTGCCTCCTTACACACGTGTAACGCAAAGAGCCAGGACTATATACTGTAACAATTGCTTATCTATAAAATAATGTTATTCTTTTAGTTATGTTGCAGTAGAATAATACCCCTCCTGTCTTACCCATGGCATGGATGCAGTAAGAGTCTGTTAAGGGATACCTCAAGAAGATGGGCAACAGCGTCTTTCCGTGTATCAACATCCCGTACTGCGCTCGCCAACCCGCCTGCCAATTGTGGTGGCAATTACCCCTCACGGATCTCCATGCGAGGCCTGTGTTCAGTAATGGACGTTTTATGGCTGAAATGATTATGATGAAAATAATGTTACTTGTACTTGGATTTACGATTTGGATGATCGTTTGTATTTTTTATAGTGTAGCACACTAGGGTAAAACATTCAAAAAAATACAAAAAATACGTTATCAACAATTTTTAATTCCGGCGGTA
The DNA here is from genome assembly GCA_963082625.1 of Pasiphila rectangulata. Lineage (NCBI taxonomy): Eukaryota > Metazoa > Arthropoda > Insecta > Lepidoptera > Geometridae > Pasiphila > Pasiphila rectangulata. Next base: position 9,840,525 of record OY720240.1, read on the forward strand.
CGTGAACCATTCATTTCCTTGAATTAAACGAGTAGGTCATAACAAATAATGATATCGGGAAATACCATTGTCAAGTGTTAACCTCACAATTATGATTTCACTATGAGATAGCAAGGCGGTCTCTGAGACGGGACGCAATTTACGAGAAGCCCGGTCCTTGTCGCCGCTCTCTCGGCTATCAGATAACCTTACCTTGATTTATAGTTGTAATCAGGTCTACAATGGCATGGACAAAAGTAATAATAAGCATTGAGGATATTCCTCAGTGAACAGTGTAAAGGAGATATTTCAACTCGAATGAGACTCGAAATGAAAAATAATTAAAGTTGAGTTTGTAATATATTTTTTGCGGATAAGCGCTTGTTGTGGTATTATAAAATTAATTACATTTTATGTTATTTATAAAACGTAACGAGGGTTCATGTAATGTATATTTTTAGAAGTGTTGCCTAATTAAGGGGTCCACAACTTTTAGTATATTTTACTTTTCATCATCATCTATATTAGTTTTGACCCACTGATGTGTAAAATGGCGCAGATTTGGGGAAGTCTATGTCCAGACATAGACTTCCCCAAATCCTCAAAGTTATGAGCCATGGCGGTGCTAGTCTGGCTAATGGACGTCAAGCTTATAAATACTCTACGAAGGATATGAGATAGCAATAATTATAATCAACTCAAAATTGTATTGAATATTGATCCTTTTAAAAGCGCCGAGGCTACACTACCGTCGTGGCATTATTGACTATAATTGACGACCTCTGTGGCGCAGCGGGCGAAGTCTGCCTGCGACGCAAGAGGTTGCAGGTTCGATTCCCGTCTCGGGACAAATGTCTGTACGATCTGCATATATTTGTTCAGGGTGTTCTGGATGTTTTTCCATATAATAATTAAAAATATCTATTTATGATGTATAATGTATTAAGTATATCAGTCATCTAGTACCCATGTACTAATGTAAACAATAATAATATAATAATATATACAATGTCTCATGTCATGGGACACAAGCTCTGCTTATATTTCCTTTTAGGTGAGGTAACAAATATTTAATCGAAGTCAAGTTTCAAGTCAATAAGTTAATCAGATGTTTTGTTACAATCGAGCATTATTGTAATTTTCATAGCCCCTTATTTCCACTGCTGGACATAGGCATCCTACATGAAACTCCGATTAACGGATCATGTGGGTTTGCTACCATACACACCACACTTTGTAGGGTTGGCGAGCGAAGTACGGGATGGTGAAACGCAAAGCCGCTGCTGCCCATCTTCCGGAGCTATCCCCTCCCAGATTCTCAATGCTTCCACGAGCAAAAGAGGAGGGGCAAAATATACGCCAGTGCAAAATAAACAGTTCAGTGATAGCTGTGCTACCGGCCAGTATCTGACATTTGCTAGCAGACCATTTGCTTAGAATTGCATTTGTCACTCTGTACTAATCTGCACAACTCTTTAACCTTGCAAATATATGCAAGTCAACGGCAACACATTAAGCTGTTCTACTACGTGATCCAAATCAGATTCAACGCATCATTGCGGCCGTAAAGCTTCGGTTGGCAGATTTCACGCATAATTTCTAATCCACAGGAGAGAACTCAGTATAATAGCGCCGTATAACATAACTGATCCAGTTATACGAGGTGAAACTGCTTTGAAGTGTGGATTGGAGAACGGTGAATAATCACAAAAGTCTCAGGGACAACACCATTCCTTTGACTATTCTATTTCACTATTATGATGGCCTCATTGACGTGTCCGTCAACGGCAAAACTGACAAAACTTTAATTAGGTTTTTCGCTGATGTGAACGAATATGGCTAGCAAGCCCAAATTTAGTTTTGAAAACCCTGTCACAGGATGCACAGTACAGTTGTCCTGCAGAATTTATAGGTGTAGAGATATACAGTGTTGGGTAGAGCCCTTCAAAAGTGGCGCTTGGCGTCAAGATGTTCAAGACGTGCCTACTCAAAAAGTACGCACGATTTGTGTACAGTGTTGCTCCAATCAGAACGGTGAAGTGCAAGTTCTTCCCAGTTGTTATGCTGTATATCACAAGATGTTAAGTGGCCCTTGAGGACATCTTTGTATCGCAAGAACTGGCCTTCTGACTTACGCTTTCCTTTAGTGAGCTCCGAGTGAAAAATGAATTTCGGACGTCTTTGGAAGTCAGCTATACGTACAACATGCCCGCACCATTTGAGCTGTCCCTTAATTAGGAGTGACTATACCACATAGCTGAGTGCGACGAAGAATCTCTGTGTTAGGAACACGATCTTGCCAACGTACTCGAAGAATATATAAAAAGACGGTTTTTGATGCTAGAGCCGCTCTATTTGTAAACTTCTGAGGATAAACCATCAGCACCGGGAGGTTTATTGTTTTTAAGCCGATTGACGGCATTACAAAACTCTACAAAAGATGGCGGATTATCTAAATCTGGGGCAAGAGGCAATGACTCTAGAGATCGTATGTAGTTTAGGTCTGTAGTTTGAGCTCCAGGATTTAAAACTTCACTGAAGTGCTCAGCCTAGATAACCTAAGCTTCCAGTTTAGAGTGAGACGATTCATGTTTGGGTCACTTTTTCCTGTACAGGGGAAAGCAGAGCGATCCTAAATAGGGCTGCTTTGTCATCAGACGTGATGCCGAACTCGTTCTCTCGTCTCGATCGAGCCTAGGAGCGACCACTCTCGTCAGATCGCCTGTGTGCAGATCGAAAGCTAAGAACTGATTACACCGTAAATCAAATTCCCACCACCATCTCTCCATCGCTACAGAACTTAAGCTCGGAATCCATGAGAGAAATGTCAGTTTCATCTGCGCGGGAATCTATTTCAAGTAGACTAGCGGTTGCGCTGGTGCAAGCCCACTCTCTCGTCTGGAATCACCATGATTCGATGGGCCAGTTTCCTGGTACGACCGTTGGTGACAGAGATGCAGTGACAGGCCAAATGCCGTTATAATAGATCCTGACTATTGCTTTTAGGGATTGCCACGTTACTCTGCTGTATCGCATGCCGTACCGATAAAGGCTGTGTCATCAGGACAAACATGGGCTGGTGGGTCATACTGATATCATCTCAGCCGTAAAAAGTCCACTGCTGGACATTGCCTCCCTCATGGATCTCCAAGAGGTCCATACACGGAATGACGCTAATCATCATGCGTCATCTTGCGAAAGTATTTCTTGGCAAATTCTTACTGCATTCGCGGGCAAGAGAGAAGAGGCAACATTCTAATGCTGGCGCCCCACGGCGTATTCTATATGACAATAGTATCACCACGCGGATGTTCCGTCGAGAGACACAAGTAACTCTACAGGGTGTATTATAACATGCGTACTAACTCGAAAGGGGGATATCAGCCCATGAAAACAAGTAGTTTAAGAAGGAATTTATTTATTTTTAAATTTTTAATATTTTAATTTATAATTTTACTAGAAGGTGTGATGTGAAAATGATCCTGAGGTCATAATGGGATTTTTATTAATTTTTATCTTTTTGTCGGATGAAATGTGGGCTAAGATAGCCACAGAGTGGGACCCACAAATTCAGAAACCACGCGGCCGGCCCAAGCGCAGGTGGCGGGATGAACTTAATGCCTATTGCCCAGAATGGCAGACTATCGCTCTGGACCGAGACAATTGGAGAAAGGAAAGGCCATTGCCCAGCAGTGGGATCCGATGGTCTATTTAGATTAAATAAGATTAGATCTCACTTTTTAATAAAAAAAACCTAAATAGGTTATATTAGGAAAACTACAAATGTAGTTTTCGGTATTTTTATCCTGAACTCTTCACGAAGTTCAATTACCCTGTCAAGAATCAGCTAGATTTTACGCTGTCACTATAGTTCAATCAGCTGTTGAAGTTTCTCGTAGTCTTTCGTGGTTTTTTCGTGAACGAAAATCACTGAATCCTGAAAAGTCGTAAAACAAAAGTCGTTCCTTGCGATGATCAGAATTACTTCCTTTCGGCTTACACAAGTTATATAATACACCTTGTATAGGCATACTTTACTGTCCGTACCACGTGAGTAAAACTGATTCACAAATTACGTGTCTAGAGCTAGATTTAGCATACCTTGATCCCAGCAGGCACATCAGCACATAAGCCCTGAGGCTATAATCGGACATAAGATAGTGTAAGTGCCAGCACATACAGGACTGCAAAGCTCGTAATCTTACCTATATTATATCTTATACAGTACCGTATACATACTGCATGGATTTCAAGTTGATGGCGAGGTGATATAAACGTAGGTATGAAACAAGCCGTGTTGGCCGACTGGTATGTACCCCCGACTTTCAAACAGCAGGTCGTGGGTTCGATACCGGCCGTGCACCCATGGATTTTTCTTTCTTGGAAAACATATGTGCACATTAAACACGTGCTTTAGCGGTGAAGGAAAACACCGTGATGAAACCCGCAGCTTAGTTAGCTTGAAACGTATTGTTCTTTTCTCTGAATAATAGCTGCTAAGAGGATGGTATAGGTGCTGGGCAAGCATAATCCATCTAACAATGTCCCAGGCACTGCAGGGTCGCGTACAGCATGAGTGGATTATAAAGGCCTTACAAACATGTAAGGCAAATTTACTCTTATCAGATGATGAGAGTCATCATTCCAGCCGTAAAAAGTCCACTACTGAACAGGCCTCCCTCATGGATCTTCATGAAGGGTAGTTGCCATACTTACGCTTGGCAGGCGGGTTGGCGAGCGCAGTACGGGATGTTGATACACGGAAAGACGCTGCTGCCCATCTTCCGGAGATATCCCTTAGCAGGCTCTTACTGTATCCACGGGCATGAGAGGGGTAACATTCTACTGTCGGCACCCCACGGCTATGAGAGTAAATTTGCCTTACCTCTCATGAAGATTTGGCTAAGGTTAGCCTAAGGCCTCCTTCATAAATCTCCAAGTACTGATTATGGGGAGTTGTTGCTATATTCATCACGCCTGGCAAGCGGATCGACGAGCGCAGTTCGGAATATTGATACAGGGAAATATGCTGCTACCAATCTTCCGGAGGTATGTATCTCTTGGTAGATTCTTGCTACAGCCGCGGACAAAGGAGGGGCAACATTCCATTGCCGCCACCCCACGCCTGAATTTACTCTTCATCATTCACCATTACAGCCGCAGGATTACTGTCCACGTCCACTGGACATAGGCCTCCTTCATACATATTTAAGCTAATAAGAGGATTGTTGCCAAACTCGCTACGCTTGGCGAATTTACTCTTACCATAAAATAATTGAAATCTACATTATATTATTAAGCTGCACCTGCACCTCAGGAATTGAAAATCCTTTCATTTTATATGTTTGTTTCATAAGATTTCGCAGCAGTCTCACAAGTCACAGGCACGTTCGTAAAATGGAACAGGCTGGTCCACAAATAGAGTGAAATATTTTACGTCAGTTGGATAAAGGCCCTACCACCATCTTTTGAGAGATTTAATAAATTGTTCACTTTCAAGATTAAATAGAACATTATTTTGTCGTTTGATTAAAATTTTAATGGGGGCGATTATGTTGTAGGTATAGCTAATTGAATTGACGTAAAACGGCTATTACGTAGCTCTACTCAGTTAGTGCCGTTCTAAATCAAAAAAATAGACCCAATTTTAACGCTGACTTAACACACTAACACGCCGACATAACGACATCTCTAATTATAATTATTTTTGGAAAGAGTAAAACTGAATCGACACCAATAGCTGGTTTAAGTGTGATTATTTTATTAACTAAGAAAAGCACAAATTAAATATTATTTGTATTCTCTTCCAGCCGGAGGACAGGACAAAGACCTTCCACGATCACTAAGTACTGATCATAAGGGGTTGTTGCCATACTCACCAAGCTTGATAGGCGAGTTGGCGAGCGCAGTACGGGATATAGATACACGAAAAGACGCTGCTGCCCATCTTCCGGAGGTATCCCTTGGCAGATTTTTACTGCATCCACAGGAACGCAGAGAGAACAGAGAGGTCGGGCAACATTCTACGCAGCCCACGGCATATTCTTTGTATTATACTCAACTTATAGTATTCCAAAACACTCATGGTCCTACTATGTAATTAACCTTAATTGAATTTTAACCAGCTACGGAATGAACATTATTTAGTACCTTCGGTAAGTCCATGTATATTGGGTATATCATGAATTTTACTCGAGGTATACAACCCATAGTTTTTATTTGTTTGTTTTTAAAGTTATTTATTTACCATCATCATATCAGCCGTAGGACGTCCACTGCTGGACAAAGGCCTCCCTCATTGATCTCCAAGTACTGCGGTTGGAAGCCATTTGCATCCACCGCCGACCAGCAGTTCTCACCAAGTCATCTGCCCATCTTGTAGGTGGACGTCCTACGCTGCGCTTGCTGATCCGTGGCCTCCATTTGAGAACTTTGCGGCCCCATCGGCCATCTGTTCTGCGCGCTATATGGCCTGCCCGTTGCCACTTCAACGTGCTAATCCGTTTGGCTATGTCGGTGACCCGGGTTCTTATACGTATCTCCTCATTTCTGATTCGATCCCGTAAAGAAACCCCGAGCATAGCCCTCTCCATAGCTCGCTGAGCGACTCTGAGCTTATTCATAAGGCCAATAGTGAAGGACCACGTCTCGGTTCCATATGTCATCACTGGTAACACGCACTGATTGTAGACTTTCGTCTTAAGGTACTGAAGTATGTTGGACGAAAAGACGTTGCGAAGTTTCCCAAACGCTGCCCATCCGAGTTGGATTCGACGATTGACCTCTTTCTCGAAGTTGGACCTACCTAATTGGACTATTTGTCCTAGGTATACGTACGCGTCGACAACTTCAAGAGCCGATTTCTCAACCAAAACTGGGGCAGGCACGACATGGACATTTGACATGATTTTCGTCTTGTCCATGTTCATTTTAAGGCCTACCCGTTGAGAGACTCGATTGAGGCCTTCGAGCATCGTGCTGAGCTCTTCCATCGACTTTGCCATGACCACAATATCGTCGGCAAATCGAAGGTGAGTGATGTCTTCGCTGTTAATATTGATGCCTAGCCCTTTCCATTCCAGGAGCTTAAAGGCATGTTTCAAAGCGGTCGTAAACAGTTTCGGAGAGATTACGTCTCCCTGTCTTATGCCTCTTTTTAAGGGAATCGCATTCAAGCTCTGTTCTTATACTCGGACTGACATAGTTGCGTTTATATACAAACACTTCAATACTTCGACGTACCGATAGTCAATTCGGCATCGTTGGAGAGACTCAAGCACCTCCCATGTTTCGATCGAATCGAAGGCTTTCTCATAGTTCACAAAGGCAAGACATAGCAACAAGTTATACTCTTCGGTCTTCTGTATGACTTGCCGCAGCGTATGTAAGTGGTCTATGGTACTGTAGCCTTTTCGGAACCCGGCTTGTTCGGGAGGCTAGAAGTCATCAAACTTGCGTTCGAGACGGTTGGCGATGATCCTTGAAAACAGCTTATAAACATGGTTCAACAGCGAGATGGATCTGTAATTCTTAAGTAAGGTTTTGTCACCTTTCTTGAAGAACAGAACCACCACGCCCTTGTTCCATGCTTTTGGCGTCGTACCTTTAAGCAAGGCAGAATTAAATAGCTTCTGAAGGACTTTAAGTACCGGTGATCCACCCGCTTTCAGAAGCTCTGAAGTGATTCCGTCCTCACCCGGCGCCTTGTCGTTCTTAAGCTATTTCAAGGCCATTCTGATCTCGTACAGGCTGATGTCCGGGATATCCTCGGTATAATGTCAAGTCAGTTTGGTTTATTTACCATAAAATACACAAAATATAATTACAACTGAATCTAAAGAAATAACTCAGCAGGCAGTGCCTATAAAAGCTTTTAAACAAAATTTATATTTATAAAATATAACTCATTATAAGCCTAAGGCATTTAAAATACATAACTTGCATTAATAAAAAAATTATATGTTCACTTTGTATAGCGCACATTTTTGAAATTGACCATATTTTTACGTTTATTTGTTTGTTTTATAAGATTCTGCAGCAGTCTCAAAAACTACAAACATGTCCGTAAGTGGAACAGGCTGGTCTACAAATAGCGTGTAATATATTGCAACTGCATCGGGGTTGGAGCTGGCAATGGAATGTGGACTCTCCTCTCTTGCCCGTGGATGCAGTAAGATATACCAAGGGATATCTCCGGAAGATAGGCAGCAGCGACTTTACATGTATCAACATGGCGTACTGCGCTTGCCAACCCGTCTGCCAAGGATGACGATTAAGGCAACAACCACATCATGATCTTAGAGATCCATGAGAGAGGCCTAAATCTTGCAAGGGACTTGGATAGTATTCCTTCGGTTAAGATGATGATGATTGGTATATCATGAACTTTACTCCAGGTAAAAAACCCGTTTTATAGGATTCTGCAACAGCCTCACAAGTCACAGGCATGTTCGTAAAATAGAACAGGCTGGTCCACAAATAGAGTGAAATATTTTACGTGGATAAAGACCTTACCATCTTCGAGATTTAGGATCACTCTCAGTAGATCCAGTCAACATATTCATATATCAACTAGCTTGTTCCCGCTGCTTCGCATGCGTTGTATCCAGATAAAAAGTTGCATGTGTTATTCATAGTCTACATCATCTATACGTGTCCAAAATTTCAGATCAATCCGTTAGGTAGTTTTTGCGTGAAGAGGTAACAAACCTACAAACAAACTTTCAGCTTTATAATATTAGTGGGATTTTTAAACTTTTCAGACTTAGATGATCATTTAATGTTATTTGCTGTTTAATAGATTTTTAGTGTTCTTTTAACCCGACTACCAAGGAAGGGTATCGTTTTTACTCTGATTTTGAAGTGCTGCTTAAAACAAATTATTTTTTTAATCCGAAAGCAATTTTTATTACGTACGTGCTTATGTTTTTAATAATTACAGATTTCCTTCTTATACCTGGTGTTTTTAAGGTAATTGATTTTTTATTTTTCATACCATTAAATGACGAGACAAGCGGAAGGCCCACCTATTTTTAAGAGGTAACCTCCACCTATTGCAACTGCCCAACTGACCAACGCTGCATTGCATTGCGCCTGTCACCCTGAGAAAAAGAGTTGTAAGGTCTCATTTTTCCGTAATTTTGGTTTTTGATAAGCCGGTAAAATTACTAACAAACCTATAGGAATGTTTACTAATCACTAGCCAGATTCAAAACACTTATTACTTGATAGCATAGACTGAAATTTTCAGCGTAAAAAGATAGTGGTAAGGCCCCTAACAGTGGGAATTGAACGTACATATTTCATTGCGGGTAGTTGCACAACAATCCATCCTTGGACTTTACGAGTTTCTGAGAAGATGTTGCTCTTGCAAGACAAAAGGTTGGCTAAACCTAGAAAACGAAATAACTGACGGAGATTTCGATGCAACATTAAATAGATACCTACCTGCTGGTTACTTAATGTTTTAAGCTTTGAACCAACAAAACGAATTTTTATCCATCTTACTATTTTCCAGGTTTGACGCTATCATTTGCTGCTTTACTGGTCACTTTATAATGTTTGCTTGTTTTACACTCAGTTATGATGATGGAATTCATGATAAATTTATTGAGGGAAATACGCAAATAAATTAGGCGTACATAAAGCTGTTTGGGTGTTTTTAGCAACAAGTCCAAGGATTTTATCATTTAATACGGTTTTTTTTTAATTAAATAATTATTCATTAAATAGCCAATTAGGTTTTATTTATTTTATTATGATCATAACTGCAGTATCTCGTACATAAACAGTTACCATATAAGACGACGTTTATATTATATTTATTAACTAAACTAGCTCAATATACATGAGTATGATGATGAGTAATATGAAGTAAAAATTTAAGTTTGTTAGCTTCGAGTTACTTGAGTGATTCGTATAAACCATAATTATAAAGAAGTTGACTTTTAGCAAGTTGACAATTTGAATGGCGAATGCTGCACGCTCAATATGTATCGCATGTGATATATAGCATTCGCCAATCCTAAACTAGCTACTTCCTGCGATCTTATAAAACGTTCGCAAAACGTTTGACCTAATTTGAGAGATAATCGTAATTTTTTCAGTCTGAAATAAAAATAGCTCTATAAAACTAGCAAAGTGGAACTTCTATCTAACTTACATTTACTTCTGTCTTACTTTCTTTTCTACAAATTAGTTTGAATCGAAAAATTCTAGAGATAACTGTTGTTAGGTTTTTGTTCACCTGTTTTTCTCTATTTCCACTTTTGTTTTTTTTGATTTGTCAGTCATTTTTCGAACTTACTCTTAGAACTTATTTTGCTATTCTTTTCCATCGTCTTAAAACTTTCTGCCATTCTTATTTTATATTGGAAAAGCAGTTTATGATAGATGTTTTACCAGAAAGCCTTTTAATAAATTAGTTGTCAATTTGTCGTAATGAATGTGTAAAGTTTATCGACGTCCTACGTAGGTATTATCATCACTGCCGCAGGACATCTACTGCTGGACAATAGCCTCTCTCATGGACTTCGAGGTCCAAGTACTCGATCAAAAGGAGTTGTTATTATTCACCACGCTTGGCAGGCGGGTTGGCGAGCACAGTATGGGATGTTGATACACGGAATGACCCTGCTGCCCATCTTCCGGAGGTATCCCTTGTAGGTATAGGTGAAGGGTAATAAATGATACAACTTGATTGTCTTCGTCTACCGCTGGCGCTGCTAATATGACAAGTGGCAACTAACGTGACCCTGCGCATCCCATCCTACACCTTAGCACGCCCGGAAACACTTACTTAATTTTTTTTAGCGTAGATGGCGGGACGAACTCGATCGATCCATCGTTGACTAGAGGGAAGTAGCTCAGACTTATGGAGAGATTTAGAGGAGGCCTTTGCCCAGCAGTGGAATCCAAATGGCTTATAATAATATTATGTAGTATAGAATAATAAGAGGCCTGTGTCCAGTAATGAACGTTCTATTGATTCTGTTCATACTTACAGCTACACTAAACAGCTACGAGTATACAGTGTGAATGTTAGAATGTTATAGACAAAATTGTCGGTTGTCAAGTTTACATTATTAATAACACTATGTGACTTACGATCATTACCTATTTAATGATGATAAATCTAAACAAACTACACATTCATCCATTGCAGCCCAGCGTAATATAAAAAGTTGGTTAACTAATTTATTTTTTCAATAAAATTGTGGTCCACCCAGCTTTTGCACGGAGCTTGTGTAGTGCCTAGTTTGTTTGTAAGCTTTCTTATGAAATTTTCCTGGTTATTTAAACACACTTAAGACCTTTTAGGTACTTGTATAATACCTGGTTAGTATTCAAAGTATATTTTAACCTTAATCTAAAAGATTTATCGAAATAAAAACTTTGTAAGGTTATTGACTTTGTCCGTGGCTAAATGGTCTATTACCTGGCTGATATGTAGGAGATTGCGGGATCGATTGTCGCCGGTGGACAAATGTTGAATTTTCTGAAGACCATTACAAAAATATAAATGTTTTTTTAGAATCCTATCAATCGGTACACATAACACAAGCTTTGTTGTTTTTGGGGCTAGATGGTGCTATGTTAAAAGTCGATCATTATTATCATTTCAGCCGTAGACCTTCCACTGCTGGACTTAGGCCGCCATCATGGATTTCCAGTTACTGCGGTTGGAAGCAACCTGCATGCCATCGTCGACCTGTGGTCTTCACCAGGACGTCTGCCCATCTTGTTGGTGGACGTCATATGCTGTACTTGCCGGTCAGTGCTCTCCACTCGATAACTTTTCAACCTATTTGGAAAAGCATAGAAACAAATAACAATATAAACATATAAAACTTAACGTATATACTTATCTTATATTGACTAATCGTTTTTAAATTCCATTAGGTATATTTTAATTAAGATGACAATAAATTAATTTGATATCTTAGAGCAGTAAAGTTCTGATGATCCAACCCGGAGGTGGATGATGGGACTTGACACAGTGGCTAGTAGTAAAATCTGCTCTAGTATCCTGAGCTCATAAAGACTAGTCGGCGTTAGTTGGTACTTAAAAACGACGCATAGGCGATATTGGCGTCAGGATTTTTTTTTTAACAGTTTGTGTCCATGAAAAAAACTTAAGTTTGGAGGGAAAAATATCGAGAGGTACTTTATTTTTTCCATAAGTTTACTAATAGTTTAGTAGATGAAAAGTAAAGACTTTACTACATTTTCAATTTTATTGTTACTTGGGTTCTCAACAAAATTTTATAGCAAAACTTATAAAGTTAATCAACCAATTACATCACCATATGAAAGTTCCTGTGTATACAGGATGTGCTATAATTTATGTACTAAACCGAAAAGTTTAATTTTAACCGCCCTAAGAAATAACTTTAGTTCTACGATTACGTCATTATCAATCATCAATCCTTTTTAGGATTGTAAACTGATGATTTTCATTCGAAAACATCACATAAATTTTAACTTAAGCAACTGATTGTACGATACTGGTAACTGATTTTACATTTCTAATGTATTCTGCGATATACGACCTGATTCTGTCGAAATCGGGCCTATGCGATCCAGCTGCAATGCAGTCCAACTGAGCTTGCCGCTGTCTCATTAACCTGGACAGGTTGCTAATAGTTTTGTTGCGTGCCGAACAGCTCATACTGGTCATTCGTGCGCTAACTGTAATTACGTTCTTGCAAAACGATTGTTTTAATTAAATTTATCAAGTTTTTGAGAATTTAATGAACGTTATTTGAATTTACCTTGCATTAAATTCTGAATGGTGTTATTAATATGTTTGTTTTTATATAAAACTTTTTATTTAAAAGCTTATAAACTATGATTCAGGATTCATTTATATTAAATGGGCTTCAACATTGAAGTGCTATAGCACTAAAATGAGCTTAGGCGAAAATGGTTGCCTAAGTTCGTTAATTAGCATTCATAATCAATTTACGAAATTTTCTAGGCTGTTATAAACAAAATACGTACATTTATTTGTTAAAAATTAATTCAATAGTTTTTTGTCTGGGAATAATCATTATTTCGTAGCAGTTCGTAGCAATTAGTCGTCTGTCTTAGTAATCAGTAGCAGCTTGTAGCTATACAACCTAATGCAGTTGTTAGGTTGTTGTCATGCTCAATGGAGCATTGTGTGCTAATTATCTTCAGTGGGAACACTCAAGGCTTAGAATTTAAGGCGCAAGCCAGACTGAAGGGGCGGCGGTGTGGCGGTGAAGCAGCGCGCCCCAATATGATAACATTGTATACAAAATATGAGGGACGCAGATTGAAGGTCGATCACCCCGCAACGGCTCTAACAGCTCGGACAGTAAGCAATCGCTTTCCACATCTAGGACCAAGAGGTTCAGTCTGAAAGTGCCATCGCCACCCAAGGCGATGCCCCCCTGCCCTACCCCCGGTGAAGCCACGAGTTGCTCAGGTATGCCAGTCAAGCTAGCCCAACCTCGCAAGGGCGTCCGCTTTTCCCCAGAGTCACAGAGCACAGGAGTATCGCGCTATCTAACAATACCTCACGAAGTTGGAGGAGCCACTCAGCTGATTCTCCTATATCCCGCCTGAGGAGCGTCAAGCAAAGATTGCCATCGGGGAATTCTTGCTGAAACACCACCAGCGGAGATAGCGCTGGACCTCCAGGAGAAGGGCTTCGTGGCGGAGCTAATCAAACCCATCCGAGCAAGCAACAGTCGCCCTGGCTGCATTTTCCTCGGCATCTTCAAGCCAACCCCAAAACTCCTGCCCGCAATCTACGAAGTCACGGAATTGCTTTAAATGGCCCTCCAGATTTCCATTCTGATACTTGGTATCAGAATGGAAATCTGGAGGGCCAAGCGAGGCCCTGCACAATGCCACCGCTGTAAAGGCTTTAGGCATTCAAGCCATCACTGCCATTGCCCTCTCGCCTGCATCCGATGCGGAGGACCACACCACGCAGGCGACTGTCCAAGGAGCAAAGCCAAAACACCAACCTGCGTCATTTGCAATGGCCCTCATACGGCCAACAGAACGAGCTGCCCAACATTCAAGAGGGAAGTCCGCAACACGAAGGCGGTCACGACCGCCTACACCACACCCGGGGTTGGTTATGATAAGCCGCCAGACAGACCGCAACAGCCACAGCTCAACACTGTGGCTCAACCATCACAGACGGAGCACGGTGGCTCCCTCATGGCTCCAGCAAACAACCCCACAGCGCAGTACAACCGCTTCCCGAGACGGAGAAAACAGAAAGTAAGATTGGCAACCCTAACTTCTGAAATACAAGCAGACGTCCCCCACACCAAATCAGCTCCCCGCACCATGGCATTAGCAGTGGACCAGCCGAAACCCGCTACAACACGCCAACCACGACAACCCCGCAACCCACAACGGACCTACCACGCCCCATGACTACCATCATCAAATCCACGACCCTCCAGCATGACCAGGTCCACCTGGAGGTGTTAAGAATCAAGAATCAAGAATCAAAAAATACTTTATTCAGTGCCGCCGCATGGACCTTATTGACGCGTCACAAATTACAAAATAAAACAACACAAATAAATAGAATAAAGCACATAATTGAATCTGTTCACTTCAGATGACACGCGAGTTAGGAAAAGAAGTGAACAGAAGAACCTAACTCGGTCGTTATAGTCATCATTTAACAATTTTATTTTGTCTTATGTTACGTTTGACGGAGTTGGAGCAGATTCCGTCCCAAGTGGTTTTGTCCTCTAGGTAATCTGATATTTTATAATAAGCTTTATTGCACAGATTGCGTTTAATAATATTTTTGAATTTATTCAATGATAACTTCTGCAACTCACTTGGGAGTTTGTTGTAGAAGCGTATACATTGCCCTTTAAAAGATATTTTCACCTTATGGAGCCTAGTAGTGGGCACAGCGAGTTTATTCTTATTTCTTGTATTTACATTGTGATTGTCGCTGTTTTTCTTAAACGAAGCAATATTTTTATGGGTGTACAACAGGTTCTCATAAATATATTGAGAAGCTACTGTCATTATATTTATTTCTTTAAATTTAGTGCGAAGTGATTCTCTGGGACCCATATTGTAGATAGAACGAATAGCCCTCTTCTGCAGCACAAATACGGTGTCTATATCTGCAGCACATCCCCACAGTAGTAAGCCATAAGACATAATGCTGTGGAAATAGCTGAAGTAAACAAGTCTAGCGGTATCAACGTCTGTAAGAAGGCGGATTTTTTTGACTGCATATGCTGCAGAACTAAGCCTACCCGATAGTTGTTCTATGTGTGGGCCCCATTGAAGCTTATTGTCAAAAGTTATGCCTAAAAATACAGTTTTTTCTACAAGGTTTAAACTTTCACCTTTTAATTTAATCTTGGCATCAGCCTGTTTTACATTAGGAAGAGTAAATCTAATGCATTTTGTTTTATTTTCATTAAGTAATAAGTTATTGACATTAAACCAATTAACAACCTCTGAGATTGCATTATTCACCTCGTCATAATCGGTGGTACGTCGTTTCATTTTGAACAAAAGTGAAGTGTCATCAGCAAACAATACAATCTCATGATTGTTTTTGACAAGATGAGGTAGATCATTAATGTAAATTAAAAATAGAAAAGGCCCAAGAATTGATCCCTGCGGTACACCCATTGTGACTACAGATCCCGAAGAACGTTTTCCATTAACATCAACTCTTTGTATCCTGTTACTGAGATAAGAAATAAGTAGATCCAAAGAGATATCTCTAACACCATAGTGGCGCAATTTTCCGATTAATGTTTCATGGTGTACACAGTCAAATGCTTTTGAAAGGTCGCAAAAAACACCTAAAGCGTCTTGCGACCTCTCCCAAGCATCATAGATATGCGAGACTAACTCTATACCAGCATCAGTAGTGGAACGGCCGCGAGTAAAGCCAAATTGCTTGCAGTGAAGCAATTTGTTGTCGGCAAAGTGCTTAGATAGCTGATTTAAAATAAGCTTTTCAAAAATTTTACTAAATGTCGGCAGTACTGATATCGGCCTAAAGTTAGTGGGGTCCGACTTAGAACCTGATTTAAATAAAGGTATTATTTTACTGTGTTTCATTAGATCAGGAAATACGCCACAGTCAATGCATTCATTATATATAAGAGCCAGCTCAGGTGCGATTGTGTCTACCAATGGTTTTACAATGTTTACAGAAATACCCCAGAGATCTGCAGTTTTCTTAACATTTAACATTTTAAAGGCTTTAACTATATCGCTGCTGTCCACATATTGGAAATTAAAATTACTATCACATTTAGGTACATTTTTGCTAAGTAAGGACTCGGCGATCAGGTGAGAAGAGTTTAAAGACTTTGTGGTAGAAACTGGAATGTCAGTAAAAAAAGTTTCAAATGCTTGGGCTACATCTTCATCACTTGTGTAGGTTGTATTATTATAATTTATTTTAAATTGGTTGTTAAAGTTACTCACATTTCCAGTTTCTTTGTTTATTATTTTCCAAGTAGCTTTAATTTTATTATCACTATTTTTAATTTTTGAACTTATATAATTAGACTTAGCAATATGGCAGACTTTTCTAAAAATTTTTGAGTAATTTTTAACCTTTTCTTTAAATTCTTCACTAAAATTATAATGTTTTTCACTATAAAGATCATACAATTTTTGTCTACTTCTATGTATACCCACTGTTGCCCACTCATTAAAGTTAAGATTATCTGTGACCATTATCGACTTTGATGTAAATATTGAATTGAACATATTGCTAAATGCATTGAAAAAATTGCAATATGACTCATTAGGGTTGTTATTTGAGTAGTGAGGTGGAAATTTTGTATTCAATTTACATTTCAGTTGTTCAGATCGATGCATGGTCACAGGTATAAAAGTAATTTTTCTTTTTACATTTTGTTTTTGTTGCTGTTTAATTTGAATGTGCTGACCTAAATGGTCTGACTTTATATTACTAATCAAGCCCTTATGGATAATTTTTATATTAGAATTTACAAAGATATTGTCAATACATTTAGCGGATGTTTCAGTTATTCTAGTAGGCTCCATAAACAATGGTTTTAGATTATATGAATTAAAAAGGCATGTTAATCTAGTACTTAAAGAGTAATTTAGAGTTTAAGTGTTTGAGTTAGAATTTAGAGTTGAATGCAGCACTGCAGATCCTGTACGACGTCTTACTAGCAATCAGGCAGGGGACGAGCCCGATCCCGCTGATCCTCAGCGGTATAGCGACGCTCGTGTAGCTGCAGCTGCGCTAGGAGGGACCTGAAAAGGCGCATAGCCTCATTAACGCCCCTGTGAACGCACAAACAACAGGCAAACCGAGCTGCCCCGAGGACCCCTTAATTTTTATTAAGAGCGAACAAATATCGCAATCAGGGGCTCACGCCCGAAACTTCCACTCCACTCGAGAAGACAACCCGCCGGTATTGACAGCTTGAAGCGGCGTGCATCAGGCGCACCTATGGTTGAGTTAGATATTAAAATCAACGTTGGCATGCTGTCCCCCGCCGCCGCGCTGCCTCTGTACTGCCGTCGCACCCTTTTCATCTGTCTGGCTTGCGCTTAAGATACACATCGCAGTGGAGCATTTTAACCATGTCAAGTTGACAATAATTCAATTAAAGTACGCTTTTAGCAATCTATATAAACGAATAAACAAAATTAAGTGGTCTGTTTGAAATATTATAATAAAAATTTTGACTATAATTATGCATGAAAGTAAACTACCCAAAATACAATTTTTAAAGTTTTTGTTTGTCTGTCGGCCTGTCTGTCTAATATTACAGCTAATCTACGATTCGGCTGGACTGGTTATGACGGTACTTTAATTTGACATTTTGATATTTGATAGCTGATGATAATTATAAAGAGGAATTTAGGCTACTAACATTCCAGAAAATGAATAAGGATTGCGCGCAAAATTATAAATACTAAAAATGCGTGCGCAACGCTGCCGATAGCAGATATCCCAACAATAAAATTGTAACAGTTATGCACAGAATGCATGAAGCGGTGTTCAATGGCCCCTAGCTCCAATTAGCCACGCTTTTATGAAATTGAAGATGCTGGTTTTCTTAAGTCTTCTCTTGATTGTTTTTCTGTGTCTGTTAGGATTCCAGGCTCTTATTACACAATTGAATTTGTTCTACATTGCTTTTGTTCGTCAATATCAAATTTCTTTGTTTTCATAGTTCTATTTCTTTGTTTAAATAATTAAATTCTACGCTTTGTGCCTTTCAAGTGCTTCGGCTTAAAATTTAAGTGTAGTCAAATTGTTGATTACTTGGCCAAGTAATTCTATTATATGTATTTCAATTATTATTATAACAAAAGACAACTTTTTTTTATATATTACTTTTATTACATAGGTAGATTTTTAACGATAACAACCTTCCTTTAATTGTCTCGTCTAGCGATACATCCTTATCGCGTGGGCAGCATTTTGATTGCATTACCCATAAACTAGATCTATGTCTGCAAAGTAAGGAGAGATTTGGGTAATAGCTACTTAGTTTTTTTTTTTAGTTTTCTAGCCTAAACTGTCTCTCTACTGGGGAAAGGCCTCCGCCATTTTTCTCCACTTGTCCCTGTCCAGTGGAATATCTTGCAAGCTCCCGTGGAACCCGTCTAGGTCGTCGCGCCACCGCTTCTTTGGCCTGCCTCGCAGTCGTGTTTCGACAGGGGTCCAAACTGTGGCAATCTTAGACCATCGCTTGATGAATGAGTGTAAGCCACACACTCAAATAAATCATATTTTTTACCTTACTTATTTACTTACTGGCTTGATGCAACGACCCAAGTAGATCTTGGCCTGTGACACCAGAGATTGCTAGCTATGTCTCTCCTTTGCCGTTTTAGTCAAGTCAACGGCACCCATCTCTTGCAGATCTCTTTCTATCACGTCGTTCCAGCGATACCTCGGACGCCCAACAGGCTTCTTTCCACTAGGTCGACCCACGAAAGCTCTATTTTTTAACCTAAGGTATTAAGGTAATTACTTATAACTATAAACTTAAAACATAAAATCAAACAAATATTTTTGAAATAAAAGCAGTTACGAGAAACAAATAAAGCTACTATTACTACTACTACTACTAAACAAGAATTTTCATAAAAACAGTGATTAGTTGACACAATACATAAATATATTTTTTTAAATACACACTTAGTATTCATGGAAAACACCCAAACCTGACACAAATATGTGCAGATAAGCAAAGCAGATGAGGTAAACATTTCGTCCCCCGGCGGGGATCAAACCCGTAACTACTATAAAACCAACTGCGCCACGAGGTCAAATATTATATATCACACAACCATTTTTCTTACCTAATCCTTTTCTTTTGAGGCGTTAATAAGTAATTTCCTGTTCTAATAAGTCAGTCACAGTTTTATTCAAGAAAAATGTAGTTCTGGACGAGATCGCAAGTAAATTCAAATCATGTAAAGTAAGTAAATTCAAATCATGTATTATGAGTAGATTTTCGTTTTTTTGTATTATGAGTAGATGATCGCCGTGGGGTGCCGGCAGTAGAATGATACCCCTCCTCTCATGCCCATGGATGTAGTAAGAGCCTGCTAAGGGATACCTCCGGAAGATGGGCAGCAGCGTCTATCTGTGTACCAACATCCCATACTGCGCTCACCAACCCGCCTGCCAAGCGTGGTGATAATGGCAACTACGCCTCATGGATATCCATGAGGGAGGCCTATGATGTTCATCAGTGGACGTTTTATGGCTGAAATGATGATGATGATGATTATGAGTTATGAGCCACGGGTAGAGAAGTTAAGCAAAGGCGCCAGGTTTAAGCAAAAAGCAGTTTTCCCATTATAAAGCTTGTAATTCGTAAAGGTAACATCTGAAACACCACTCTTTTGTTCCATAATGAAGGCTGTCAGAGGAACAACGTTCAGAGACTAATGTGGCCTCACCCCTTGTTATCTTTATAGCCCATTGTCTGCATTCGGCATTGTCATGGAAGATTTAACTTCATTGAAAGCTAGTCTAAGTACCTTTGGAGATTTGTAAAGCTGTGTAGAAATTAATTGAAATTCTCAAGGCACCTATTTTCTCTTTGACTACGGATATTTGGCCTTTTGTTATGCTCCTTTTTGGTATTATCAACTTTGATGCTTCTTCATGGGCTAGTATTTTAATGGCTTAGCTTAAATGATTTATGTTTTAAGGTGACCCCAACGTTGACACGTTGTTGACTAGTTCTAGAGCACAAAATATTTTTGGTAAAAAAGAACCAATAACAAGTAGCTATACAATTAGGTTGTAGTTTTTTTTATTTTTTTACTGCTGTTTTTTCTGAGTTAACATATTATCAAAGCGATCACTTCTTAGTGATAAGATTTCTTATTGCACCTTAAATTGTAATTTGTTTATTTTCTGATTTGGTGTTTAATTTTCATTACTTAAATAATTCTTTGTTACTGCAAAAAAGTCGATTGAATTTAATATAATAAAAAGAGAACATTTTCTACGTCTTAAATACACGTATTCTTGCAAAGTGCTCAATTTAAACTATCTAAGGTCCGATAAGCGACTAAGGCCAGAGGACTCTTGAAATAAAAGCTTCATTTGTAAACTTGAGATCTTGTAAGCCATTTACCGTTCGGTTTCATTCGAGTTCGATTTTAATCTACGGGTCATCACGACGCTTTATGGGGACACAAATATACGTCTTAGAACCTCTTTAAACTTATCTTCGTATCAAGATAAATGTTTAAAAAGGGTTTTCATTAGCCTATTAAAATGTAAGAGCCACGTTCTTAATAAGGCCGTCTATGTAAATAAAGTTATAAATAATGCTGGACAAATCACACGGCAACATCTAGCCCCAAGCTAAGCAGAGCTTGTGTTATGGGTACTAGATGACTCATACACTTAATAAATATACTACATAGATATATATTTTTAATATATACTATAAAACACCCAGAACACCCTGAACAAATATCTGCAGATCGTACAGACATTTGTCCCGAGTCGGGAATCGAACCCGCAACCCCTTGCGTCGCAGGCGGACCTGCGCCCGCTGCGCCACAGAGCTCGTCTTATATAATAACTTAGTTAAATAATAACGCTACATAAAAGTGCCAGGTACTCAATACCTAGATGGCTACTTACTTTTTTAAAATTATTCTAATCGTGCGAGTAGACAGGTTAAGATCATCCGCTGCCTCATGTACAGATTTGCTTGAATCTGCTTCAAAGTATGTGAGGACTGCTAGCTCAATATCATAACTACTACAATTTGCAGTTTTTTGTAAGGTTTTCGAAAGCTATGCATAGTTGGAGGCAATAGGTACGTGTTTATTCATTAGAGTAAGCACTTTTTTTAGAATAAAGCAATAACCGATACCTGGCCGTGGGGTACCGGCAGTAGAATGTTACGCCTCCTCTCATGCCCGTGGAAACAGTAAGAGCCTGCTAAGGGATACCTCCGGAATATGGGCAGCAGCGTCTTTCCGTGTATCAACATCTCGTACTGCGCTCGCCAAACCGCCTGCCAAGCGTGGTGAGTATGGCAACTACCCCTCACGGAGACCTATGAGGGAGGCCTGTGTTCAGTAGTGGACGTCTTACGGCTGAAATGATGATGATGAATTACCGATACCGGTTGTGCACTGATGTTCTGCACTGAATACGGATCCTTTTTTCTTGAATTAATTCTTTAATATTTCGGCAAAACGACATCAATAATTAAATACCAAAACACTTATTATACATAATATGTGTATGCTTATTACATTTGAGAATTTCCCTCGACTTATCATTGATCCCATAAGAACTGGCTTTAAAAGCAAACAAACATTATGAAGTGAAAATACCCAACCGCAAGTTTAAATTTGGGGCATAAAGCTATAATGTTTCCTTCATCATAAACGGGCTTGCTGATTCGAGTCGAGATGAGTGGGCATATTATTAATTTGCTCGAATTACATGGTTAACATTGATTGACATTGTTTTGTGTTGATTAGAAAAATTACTTATCAATATCGTCAATAAAACCCAATTCTTTTTTTTTATGTTAAAACAATTTGTATTGTAGCATTATTATTATACTTGTATATAAAGGCTTACTTCTAAACTTTGAAGTACCAATTACTTTACCTTATACCCTTGTACCTAAGTCGTGTTGGCTAAGAAGTTTGTGTTCATTCAATCGAAAAATCGTTGGTTCGATACCAGCGGTGCACCTAGGCATTTATTGTTCTGTTTAAGTTTATTTGCATTCAACACTGTTGTAACGGTGAAGGATCTGTTCTTTCTTCTGACTTGTAGCCAACTAAGCTGGGAGGTAAATTTGATAGGCAGCTTTCATCAACCTTACAATATTCCAGGGACTGAAGCGTGTCCTGTACATAAATAGCAGTCGCTAACGCTGTATAAATCCTATACAGCGTATAAGTCCGCTGAAGAAATCCCATTATCATCATCATTGCCCAACTTTACTTACTGCTGGACGTAAGCCTCCCTTGGTTTGTGCTACCGCCACCTATGCTAGTCCGATCCATCGTTTGCTAACGACTATCTATGTCGTCTGTTTATCTTATGTATATCTTAATTATAATCAGCGTATAAAACAATCATCGTCAATTAAATCATCAATTAAAGAGTAAATTCTATTTTAACCTAAAGCATTGCGAAAAGATTTCCTCTTAGATGTTTGAAACACTATGCACTCTTTTAAATGTCTAGCGGAATGCAGTTAATGAAGTTGCCAAACCGCCAGGGTCTTTGTTAGAAATAAAATGTTGCGCCGTTTCCGAATCCACGGGAAATGCTCTCCTTACTTGTCCAGGCTATTTTAATTACAGCGAGCGAGAATTATTCTTACTGCATAGAAGTAAGAGCAAGTAGTGTCATAAATAGGGTTATTTTCGTTGAGGCGATGATTTATACAAATTTAAAATGTTTTATTATAATAGAAGTTTATTTAACGGTAAAGGAAAACATCGCGAAGAAACTTCAATAGTCAGCTTCAGGCTTGTGACCGTGCTTTCGAATAGTGCTTTCCTGTGCCAAATAGCCTTCTTACTAATTTTTAATCAAGTCTCCTTACAAAACATGGTTCGTTATTAGAAACTTTAAAGTCGTTAACGCCCCATAAATTCCATACAGCTTATAAATGCGCTGAATAAATCCTATACAGCGGCAACGTCCTTGCATGGCTCAATGTTGTCAATTAAACAGTAAATCCTATTTATTTCTATAGTATAGTGAAAAGATTTCAAGATACATGTTTAAAAAAAACAATTGCACTCTTCTTAATGTCCAACGGACGCAGTAAATGAAGTTACCGTACCGCTAGGGTCTTTGTTAGAAATAAAATGTTGCTCCGTTTCCGAATGCACGGGAAATGCACTACTTACACTTGTCCAGGTCGTTTTAATTACAGCTAGTGAGAATTATTCTTACTGCATGTAAGAGAAAATTGTGTTATGTGATGAGGTTCTATTTATTAGCTTTTATAAGCCTAGGCGATGTTTTATAATATTATGTCAGTAGCGTTAAAACAAAACCCGTTTTGTTAATAAAATATAAATAATGTTGAACATGGCTCATGGCTTATGAAAACAAGAACTTTCAATGGAGTCTCATTGTATTTTAACTTGATTTTTCCGGGAATAGAATAAGCAACTTCCTGCGTTCTAACCATCGGCTACTAACCGTGTGTTGCTAAAGTCTCTCAATGATTAAATTTCATTAAAGCCATGAAAAGTGAATGGCAATGGGCATGAGTTCAAGAGTTATGCTCGGACAAAAAACATCAATTAAAAATGAAAATCCCCATATCTCAACAACCACCACTTATTAAAAACGCCTTACGGCAATCGATTTTTAGTGATGTAATCACCTTACGTTTGAAATTTTATCATAATCTGATCATCCGTTTAAGAGGTATCCTCGGACAAAAATTGCCGACATACATACACAATTCAGCCAAAACGCCCAGATTCCACTCGCATTCGTTCACTCGTTCGAAACTACCCAGACCAGAATAAAGCAATTAAAATTGAAACAGTACCTTAATAAACAAAACACTTCTGCTACTTTCGTAGCAGTAAAATTTTGTTTCGAGCTGAACTGAACTGTTCAGTTCGAAACTGAAACTGATGGAAATTCTAAAATAGCTACTGTAAAGTTCTAGTTATAGGTCGGGTTATTTAAAAACTGTATGCTGTTACGCCAACCGTGTAGGTATTCGAAGAAAATAGAACAAGGCAAGTGAAACTTGCAATTGCCAAAGTAAGGCCTTTCACATCTACCTCTATTATAAATGACTTATACAGCGTCAGCAGCCAGGTATCCATGCTGTACAGTGCCTGGGACATTTTTAATTGGATTACGCTTGTAAAAAAGTACAGTAACTAACTAAAAATCTCTACATACTAAGTGTATGTATCAATCGGCCATCACGGCCTTTAGAAGAGACAAGTTTCACTTATTATTTGACAGAACACTTCTCTTACGTATCAAGATTTTGAATTTCCCTTCGTTTCGGTAACAGAATAGAAGTGAGAGCGAGAGCGGCTTCAGTTATTCGTTGACCGAGCACTACTCTTACCGTTATACCATGTTTCCATTTCGTGGCTTATCCAGTATTGAGATTTAAAACATCCCTGCGTACCGGTTACTGAAAAAAGTCCTTGACATTTATATTATAGATGATTTAAACAGCGGCAGCAACTTGTATTTATGATGATATACGGGACGCTACAGTGCCTGGTACATTGTTAAATGGATTAGGGTTGCCCAGCGTCTAAACCATATTCATTGCGTTCTTACCAACACGATCCAAATCGTGTCTCGATCAAAGTCCACAAATAAATAAATAAATATTATAAATAAATAAATATTATACTCAACTTTATTATTTTGTGGGCTTTTTGTCAGGGGAAAGAAGAGATTGAGAAATGTTTGAGCTGACAAGACCGCGAGTTTCCTCACAATGTTGTCACTGGTGGTAACACAATGGAAATGACATCTACTTCAATTATTCGTTGACCGACCACTACTCTTTACAACGGTAAGAGAGCACACACACCAAGTATAAGAGTTATCTGATACCACCCTTTGACTGCTGCCTAATCCAGTGTGTAGATTTTAAATATCCCTGCATTCCAGTAACAGAATAGAACCCAACAGCTTCAGTTATTTATCCGGGATTGAGGGTCGACGCAATCACTCTGCGTCCTCGGCCAGCGTCACAGGCGATAAATTACAAGCTCCGCACTGCAGCTTTCGATCTATGGATTATGAAGAAATTGGTCTCAGTTTTGTTGTTCATTTTCTAAAGCTTACTTACTATTGAAGCTTAATTGCTTCATCTTAATATACACCACCAACTCAAAAGCTAAAGTCATTTTAGCTACCTTTTCAGTTGTTAACTAGCTCATGTAATACTAGCTTTTGCCAGCGACTTCGTCCACGTGGAAGTTATACAACGTAAAATCCTCTTTTGTACGCTGAGCCACTTTGATTCGAAAATATAAATCCCATTATTCCCTATCCTGTGGGAATTTCGAAAAATCCCTTCTTAGTGCTCCTTTAGGATACTCAAGGTATATGTGTGCCAAATTTCAAGTCTTTAGGTCCAGTGGTTTAGGCTGTGCGTTGATATATCAGTCAGTCAGTGAGTCAGTCAGGACTTTGAAATTTATATATACAGGGTGTTAACGGTGGACCACTATTTACGCCACACCCTGTATAGATAATCGATACCACTAACAAGTAGATTTTGTAGGTTATTTTTTTAGTCTTCCTGTTTATTATTTACTGAGAATAAACGATTAAGACAAATGCAGCCTCCTTTTTTGGTTATACTACTAAATGAAGTTAAGCCGAAGGCGCACCTGATGTTAAGCGGTAACCTCTACCTATTACAACTGCAATACCGCGGTGATCACGTTCACTAAGCACGTGACCAACGCTGCATTGCATTGCGTCCATCACCCTGATTCATAGAGCTGTAAAGTCTCATGTGCCCGTAAATTTCCTAGGCCCACTTACCTTTCAAACCGGAACACAGCAATGCAGAGATTACTACTTGGCGGCAGAAATAGGTATGGTGGTCCCACGATGAACTCTTTACAAAACGTTCTACTACTAGGTACCTACTACTCTCTCAACATCACTTCACCCGTAAAACGTTCACTACTGAACACAGGCCTCATGGATCTCCATGAGGGGTAATTGCCATATTCACCACGCTTGGAAGGCGGGTTGGTGAGCGCAGTACGGGATGTTGATACACGGAAAAACGCTGCTTCCCATCTTACTGAGGCATTCCTTAGCAGATGCTTACTGCATCCACGGGCGAGAGAGAAGAGATACTAGTGCCGTTACCCTACGGCAAGGCATTTTTGTGAAGGTTTAACTGCGAAATGAGAGTAGGTTTTCATCGGACTATTAAAAAAATATAAATACTGACACAAGCAATAGATAATTAAAACTGAGTATAATTAAAATTTTTATTTTAATTATTGTTTTAAGATTATTGCCCAAATTAGTATAATAAAAAAATCCAATTAGGTATCTCTTTTTCTTACTTTTCTCGACCAAGTATCTATTCAGTCACATTTATTATGTCGCCTTCCATCTTTTATTTAGCTTCTTCTTCTGTTATTCTTAGGGGTACCTAACCAATTTGTGACTGATTTACACAATCTATTCGACTTAGGGTTTTAGTTACGTCAGGTTAAGTTTATCATAACGAACCTATAAACGATACCCCATTCGCTTATTCACAAATTTTTTAGCAAAATTTACGCTCATATGAAGCTTTTAAATAGAGTGACAACAATCTCGCAAGTATCACAGCACAATTTTTAAACCTCTAGAGCTCTTTAATATTTACTAAAAAAAATACTATCCGTCGCTTATTTAAGAACACTAAATAGTATATTCACTAATTATAATAATTGTGCACTGAAAGATTTTGTAATAAATTTTAACATATTGGTGGCGATTCTATTGTTGCACTACTAGCTAAAGCAGATCAATTTGACGTAAAATGACGTAAAACTATTCGGTTGGCGACATTCTAAAAAAAACGAAACAATTACACCTAATTTTAAGCTGACAGCTCCAAATTTTGAAACGTCATTATATCTAATTATAATATAATTAACTTTATGAAGTGTGAAACATAATCGACACCATTATTTTTAATTCTAAATAAGACTAATGCAGCATACCTAACAATTTAGGTAGTAGAGGTTTAATGATTTTTATTATGTTATTAACATTAACATCAAGAACGTTACACCGTGTTACGCAAAACTCATTCGCTTATTCACTAATATGTAGACCAGAATCTCTTTACGCTCGCATGAAGCTGTAAACTAAAATGTCATCCTTATAAGACAACAATCCCGCAAGTATCACAGCACTTTGTAGTGCCTCCTGGAGCTTGCTCCTTTGTTTTCTAAAACCTCCGGAGCTCTTTAATACTTTGTAATGGCGGCGAGACAAATTCTACGTCTGGTTCGTGATGTGATGACTGAGTTGGGTCTATGTAACTTGAATAGCGCACTTAAGTGTTACCGCGAATGTGCCTGGCATTTAAAATTGTCTTTTCTTTTACATACATCGGTAAACAAATACGTAAGCATTGTAAAGGATTCCGGCTATTTCATAAAACATTGCCGTAGGCTGTCGGCAGGAGAATGTTAACCCTCCTCTCATGAATGTCCCTCTCCCGTGGATGTAGAAAGAGCTTGCTAAGGAATACCACCGGAAGATGGGCAGCAGCGTCTTTCCGTGTATCAACATTCCGTACTGCGCTCACCAACCCGCCTGCCAAACACGGTGAGAATGGCAATGAATAAATTAAATAAATAATAAATAATGCTGGACAAATCACACAGCATCATCTAGCCCCAAGCTAAGCAGAGCTTGTGTTATGAGTACTAGATGACTGATATACTTAATAAGGTACATTATACTACATAGATAGATATTTTTATTATATATAGAAAAACACCCAGAACACCCTGAACAAATATCTGCAGATCGTACAGACATTTGTCACAGAGGTCGTCAATGAATGACTTATTGCATGCGGTAAAATACAACTTTGATGCAAAATACACCTTCGATCGGCAGTCACCTTATAAAACTTTTATTAAAGAGGGGCTATCTGAAATAGGCTTTTTTTTCCGCAGCCAGGAAAGTTTTCTTCTACCAACATATATTTTTTGTTGTATTTTCCCCTCGATTATAATTTGCAGCAGTTGATAACGGCCATATTGTTAGATACAAGTAGGTAGCCAACCTCTGTTTGGTGGTTCATACAAGGCTGGTCCCTGATCACTTTTACATCTTATACCACACACATCACAAATACAATTAAGCTCTTAAATCTACTGGAATGAAAACTATACAGAAAGGAACACATAGGCACCCAATCCAGGAATAAATGGAGTGCCTATCTGCTACTAAAGACGCTGTTACCCATCTTGCGGAGGGTATCCCTTAGCAAACCCATACTGCATCCACGGGCGTGAGAGGAGGAGTAACATTCTAATGCCGGCTCCCCAAGGCAATATCTTTATCTAAATAAAAATATTCTTAACTTTGCCTTCCACCAGTAGAAAATAATAACACATACCCATTACACAAAATTACATTTCAGTGACGTCGCTAATTGAATTCTATCTTCGCTATAACGAGCGGCGAGCGAAGTTAACGAGATGTTAAAAACTAGTCAAAGGCAAAAAGCTGAGTTTCCACTTCCGGCAATATTGAACGAGTTTTCCGACCGCGGATTGCAAGAGTAATTGATTTTTGCTTTAATATTTTGTAGATAATTATGAAACTTTTGTTAGCAGCTACGCTAGTATTTGACTAACGTCGATCTTTATATTCGCATTTAACAATTTCAATTATAACCTCTGTTCGTGTAAAGTGACTTACGTTTACTGATTTGACAGCATATGTGGTTCTGTGGTGGGTTTGGATTCAAATCATGAGTGCCTTTTAACAGATATTAATCCCTGGTTAGTATTTCCTCATGTACATATATTTAATGTATTTACAAAAAATACATAACACGAGATCTGCTTACTTTGGGGTAGTAGCTGCAAATAAAGTTTAAGTAAGACCATTTTCAACGCAGTCTAAATTACTATTCATTCTTTTAATAAAAAGTATATAATGATTTCAGAGTCCAAATTCGTATGCTACGACAGTGAAATCCGTAAAGCTATACGCATGCCTGCAAATCCAATTAAATATGTTTTACTTCTGGTTGACTGTTTCATGGAATATTAAAGATAATATTTCAGTCCTATGTTCACTAATGAGAGGAATACTCACTACACGAACAACATCATCATCATCTTGGCGTCAGCGTAGGACGTCCACAGCTGGACATAGACATCCTTTATCATGATGACATACTCGCCATGCTTGGCAGGCTACGAGCGCAGTTGAGATACGGATATACGGTGCTGCCCATCGTATTCCTTATCACGCTCTCACTGCACCCACGGGCATGAGAGGAGGTGTAGCATTCTAACGCCGCCGGCAACACGGCTGTAGGGTACAGGAAATAATCTTTTCATCCCATCTATTCGAAAAGGACGACTTGGTTCGCCTTTAAGTGCACCCAAATATGATGTTTTCTTAAAGAAACTTTTAGCGTGCAATAATGAGTTTTTAATCCTCTTTGTAAGTGCGCCGCAATTATCTGCGCCGCGCACTTTTTGAATATGGACATCTTACCGTTCAGCGTCGAAGAAATCGAACGCAAATATTGTTTTATTCTTAATAAAACTGTAACAATAAATTATCGAAACTGCGTAAATGTATCAAATGTTGTTTTATTATTAGATCCTATTTAATTTTAATTTAGTTGTTACTCTATGTTATATTAATATTACAATAAAATATGAGGCGCCTTTTATTTTCTCATAGAAGGTGATGAATAGTAGAGTGTACCACTCGGGCGCAAAATATATTTTTGGTTCGGGCGACGTACTTTGAATCCCTCGCTTCGTTAAGGATTCTAATAAAGAATTCTACTCTAGAATCACTCACTGCGCTCTGGAGTCAAAAAATCGCCTTCGCCGTAAAAATATTATTTTGCTCCCTTATGATACAATTTACTATTCCGATGTCGACGATGTCATCGAGGTTATATTCAGCTTTTGTACGATTACTTAACATCCAAATAGCAGCACCTGGTGTTAAAGCTATCTGAGGAATAATAGAACACAATCATTACAAGATGGTGTGCCTTTTCGTGGGGTACTTGCAGAAGAATTTCGCCTCTCCTCTCTTACCCGTGGATGAAGTAAGAATCTGCCAAATGATACCTTTGAAAGATGGCCAGCTGCGTCTTCCTTGAATCAACATGGTGATGATATGATCCTTACAAACTTGAAAAATCTAAATCAAAATCTTGTCGGAATAAGCTTCGACGTTATTAGTACTCGAATTAAACCCGTAGTTTACAAAATAAAAGTTGACAGCGTTTACAGTTGCTTTCACCTCCACTTCTATTTTAAGATTGGAGCAATTTTGCGGACTTTACCGCAATGTACCTGAAAAAACAAATAAATGTTTTCTGACTTTGAATTGAGTGTTCATAGAACCTTAAAGATAATAACAGTTCAATGGACACATATGTAAGAGAGAAACTGACCGCACGCAACACGATACGAGTAGCGTTACCCCTTCTGACGATCGTGTTGAAATCGGATTATTTAGTTGTATTTGGTCTTCCATGTTACATTACATGTAATCATAACTTTTTTCAACTCTCGGTGCAGAAATCGGTTTTACAAGAAACATTTACAAGATATGGGTGGATGAAATTTCGGATGAACAATCGAGTGTTTTAAAATATGCCAAGTGTGGTATCAAATGAAAGTGCATGATGTGTTGATCGCAAAACAGGGTACAAATAACAAAACAAATAAGGTAACCTCCGAGCCTAAATAAAGTCTTAGAGGTTACTTAAAATTTTTAATTAATTAATAAACTTGTTTTGACGGCGTTTTACGATTTCTCTTCACCACTAATGAAACTGTAGTGCCGTGGGGTGCCGGCAGCAGAATGATACCTCTGCTTTCTTGCCCGTGGATGCAGTAGAATAGAATAGAAATATATTTATTTGGTTTACATTACAGCACAAGCATAGAACAAAAGACAAAAGGAAAAATAATAAATAACATAGTACCTAGCACCAATAGCAATAACAGTAAGAGCCTTCTAAGGGATCCCTTCGAAAAATGAGCAGCAGCGTCTTTCCGTGTATCAACATTCCATACATAACAGTCATAATCTTCCCGACGTTGATGATTATTCCTTAGCAGATTCTTACAGCATCCACGGGCAAGAGAGGAGAAACAACATTTTACTGCCGGCACCCCACATTGAGATTTCTATACATGGTAATTAGCTCTGATCAATGAGATGTGAAGAATAGAAGAAGAGTCATCATCATCATTTCAGCCGTAAGACGTCCACTACTGAACACAGGCCTCCCTCATGGATCTTCATGCAGGGTAGTTGGCATACTCACCACGCTTGGCGGGATGTTGATACACGGCAAGACGCTGCTGCCCATCTTCTGGAGGTATCCCTTAGCAGGCTCTTACTGCTTCCACGGGCATGAGAGGAGGGGTAACATTCTACTGCCGGTACCCCACGGCTAGAAGAAGAAGAGTAAAGCAATGTATTTCCTACCAAGCGTGGTGAGTATGGCAACTACCCCTCATGGAGATCCATGAGGGAGGCTTGTGTTCAGTAGTAAATGTTTTACGGCTGAAATGATGATGACGAATGCAATGTCAAACTTACGGCTTTAGCTAACGGTAACTTCGGATGAAGCAGACTTGTGAGTAGGTGGAGTAGTCTGTAGCTACTAAGATAACAGTTCCAGTGCCAAGTTTGAGTGTAGTTGTTATCTCTACACCGTGATGAGGTAGTTTGCACATAGCTATCAATTAAGCTCTCTACTTATGGAGAGCTTAATTGTTATGTTTGATTTACGATTATTTTATTTGAGCGATTGTTTTGCTTCTACTTGTATGAAAATTTATAAAATTGCCGACTGTTTTCGTTTCCCTATAAAGTAAAAAGATTACCGACTTAATTTATCTAGTTTATTTTATTTAATCAGATAAAATTTATTCAATCCGTTTAGTATTTTTTTGTGTAAAGATTATTTTGTTTGATAATTGTCTTTGTATATAACAAATACATTTTTTCAGGATTTAAAAAAATAAGGGACACTGATAACGTCATAGATCTAGTGGGAACTCATTTAAAATAATCTTAGTCAATACCTGTATACGTGTGCAAAGTTTCAGACCGAACTGTAGCCGAGTTTTTGACAAAAGACAAATAACATTACAAAGAAAAACTGATGACGTCATATATATCTTATGGAAAGTAGCCTATAGTATCTTAGTTTACATCTATACATGTGTAAAGTTTCAGCTCAATCCGCAGGGTATTTTTGCGAGCAATGACAAATTTACATAAAGCAAAAGGGATTACGTCCCTATGAAAACTGAATGTCAAGGTAAAAGAACCCTATTTGTTATTCCTGGTCCACATATTTATGAGTGCTCAATTTCAGCTTTATTCGTTAGACAGCTTTAGCGTTAAGAGGTAACAAACATCCATACAGCTACACAAAAAAACTTTCGATTTTTTAGTATTAGTGAGATTCGAAGAGTTATATTAAAAAGCATAACCAACCCTGTAATTTATCTCTTTACTTTAATTTTTACTAGCTTTCCTGGCGAACTTCGTATCGTACCTGCTACTACTTTATAACTACCAACTAGTACTACTTAGTAATTATAATTCCTGGTGTATAATACAAATGTGGTGTATAATAGAAATGTGGTGTATAATGGAAATGTGATGTATAATAGAAGCCGTAGGGTGCCGGCTGTAGAATATTACACCTCCTCTCTTGCCCGTGGATGCAGTAAGAGCCTGCTAAGGGATAGCTCCGGAAGATGGGCAGCAGCGTCTTTCTGTGTCAACAACCCATACTGCGTTTGCCAACCCGCCTGCCAAGCGTGACGAGTATGGCAGCACTCCCCTCATCATAAAGATGCATGAGGGAGGCCTGTGTCCAGCAGTGGATGTGGACAGTTAGTAGTCCTATGGCTGTGATGATGAATAGAAATGTAATAAGTATTAGAATTATATTTAGTTCTAATCAAATTGCACAAGTCAAATCAGTAGTTGTGTGTGTAAGTGAGTCTGTGTTTGTGTGCATGTGTCTGTGTATGTGTGTGTTTGGACTGTGTGATAATGAGAGTAAACACATGATGTGGCGTTATTCAAAAGGGTTTTGATAGTAGTGTGTTTCCTAATGCAGAACTGAAAAAATATCTTCCATTTCATCATAGCTTAAAGCTTTGCGTCAATCCGAAATTAAAACTTTGCATATGTCCGTCGACGACACTTTGCATTGTTATAAATCCGAGGACTTAAAACGTCGTAATGACGAGCTGCAAGGGTGACGATGTATACTAGACGACTATAGGTTCATATAGCTAGTGAATAGTGTTATATTGACTCAATCAACATCAATCAGGTACCTACCTAGTCGTCCCGTTACCTCGTTAAAAATAATCATCTCATCTCAGCCATAGGCAGAATAATCGCAAAATTTAAAATGTTTCACATCTGCAAGGCGTCCTGTGACGGCTTATTTTTTGTCCGAACTTCTTCTTACGAGTATTATACAACGAATTTATATAAACGAGATTTTTAGCAAACAAAAATGAAATTTTCCATGAATATCAATCTAAATTAATTATGATTTTTTATTTCGTTAAAATTACTCATCAGTCTACCCGCGACCACGACCAGGTGCAATCCGGTCGAAACGTCGGGATAATAATAAAGGTAATTACGCGATAAATACCCGTTAATCCAATATAGTAATAATTATTAATCACGTTAATAACTTGAATAAAAAACTTCTATGTAAATAAATACTTGTGATTGATTTCGTCTTGAGAGTCCCGTGTCCAGACTACGCGCTCCTGGCGTTATATGCCGATGATGCAGCGTACATCACCTCATCAATGACACTGCCACACGCACGGTTGAAGATGCAGCGCACTTTAGACACCCTACCCGAGTGGCTTTCGAAGTGGAGGCTATCCGTGAACGTCGGTAAAACACAAGCGGTGGCCTTCACTCGAAAGCACACAATCTCTCTGGAACACCTGCAACTCTTCAACCGGCCCATCCAATGGTCGAACACCGCTAACTACCTCGGCATAACCATCGACAGAGGCCTAACGATGGAAAAACAGGTCAAGAGAGCTTGCAACTCCGCCAAGATAGCCCGGATGATCCTCCGCCCCATCCTAAGCGCCGAAGACCTACCGACCCGGCTGAGACTGGCTATCTACAAGATATACATCCGCCCGCGGCTGTCCTACGCTGCCCCCGCCTGGTACGCACTACTCGGGGATAGGCTAAAGACACAACTGAGTGCCCAAGAGAACCTATCGTTGCGGACAGTGGTGAACGCACCCCGGTACGTCCGCAACAAAACGATCAGGAGGGACCTGAAGATGGAGGAGCTGGATGAGTTCATCAGACGCCTCGCGGAGTCCATGTTCCGCCGAAGCGACCTCTCCAGCTTCTCCCACCTGAAAGAACTTGCGCCAAATTTCGACCGACACCCCCAGAGCAAAGCCTATCCCAGAGAGTTGCTGAACACGGACAGCGACCCCTCCAGGCAAACCAGCGACCCCGCGACAACAGACGCGGAGACAGACAGCAGGCTCAGTCGAGCCGCCCCAATGACCCCTTGATAGTTATCAAGGGCGGAAACAAGAACACCGCAGGAAGGGGCTCACGCCCGGAACTGTCTCCCCTCGTGGGCTTCGCCCACGTGTGAAGAAACTCGGGCCGGTCTTAAGAGTATACGTTTTACTACTTTTACTGGTTGATACGACTATTTTCTGATATAAATAAACCCGGGCAAGAGCGAGTCGGACTCGCGCACCGAGGGTTCCGTGCCATCATACAATATAATATATGACAAAGGCGGTTTTATATTTGTTGGAGAACCTTGACAGCGCCATCTCTTGTCTGATAGCGGAACTTATGTAGATTTTTACACTTTCGATGATTTCTAAAAAAGTATGCTAAGTAGAGAGTTTGTAATAAATTTCCTATAAAGTTTACATACACTTCTATTAGGTATAAAAGTATCACGGTTTTATCTCTGCAAACTTCGGAGATAAGGGGGGGGAACGGTAATTTTTTTACATTTTTGTAAATATCTCAAAAACAATACGGCTTAAAGAAAAAATAAAAACTGTTTATTAATGTGCAAGTGAATACCTTTCATATGATACCCCACATCACTTAGTAACTTTACAAATTTTTTGAAAACCCCCCTTCCAACCTCCTTGTCTAAAAAACTATGCAAATTAGAGAGTTCGCTATAATTTTCTTATAAAGTTTACATACACAATTATTAGCAGTAAAAATATCACGGGTTTATCTCTGCAAACTTCGGAGAAAAGGGGGGGGGAACGGTCGTTTTTTCAACATTTTTGTAAATATCTCAAAAACAATACGGCTTAAAGGAAAAATAAAAACTGTTTATTAATGTGCAAGTGAATACCTGTCATATGATACCCCACATCACCTAGTAACTTCACAATTTTTTTGAAAACACCCCTTCCAACCCCCTTGTCTAAAAAACTATTCAAATTAGAGAGTTCGCTATAATTTTCCTATAAAGTTTACATACATTTCTATTAGGAATAAAAATATCACGGGTTTATCTCTGCAAACTTCGGAGATAAGGGGGGGGAACGGTCGTTTTTTCAACATTTTTGTAAATATCTCAATAACAATACGGCTTAAAGGAAAACTAAAAACTGTTTATTAATGTGCAAATGAATACCTTTCATATGATACCCCACACGGCCTAGTAACTTCACTTTACAATTTTGAGATCCCCTTTCTGCCCCCCTGCATTCAAAATTAGAATACTTTTTAACATTTTTATATATGCTATATTAGTAAAAAAGTGTTGTCTTACCATTTTAAATTTCAAGTCGATAGCATTAGTAGTTCTAAAGATATCCAGTTGTGACAGACAGACAGACAGACAGACAGACAGACAGACAGACAGAGTGATTCTATAAGGGTTCCTTTTTACCATTTTGGTCCGGAACCCTAAAAACCACATTAAAAATATATATTTTACTGATATCACGGCTCTCTTCCGCGGTAAACTATGACCCAGCCATTAGCACAGGTGGGGAATAACATAATGGGCTCCATTAAAGCAGCCGGCCACTGGCGCCGCAAAATGCATTTACCTTCGTTTTTGTTGGAAAAGTTGCGGTCATGGAACATTACTTAAAAACGTCGCTTCTGTCGCATCTCTGTATTTTTCTGTTCATTTCGTAATATAAGCTTTATGCTTTAGAAAAGGTAATGATAATTTTATTTGTCTGCAATAAAAATTGATTGTTGTAAAATTTCGGACAACTGGTAAATACTCGTAAATAAAGTTCAGGTTTACGATTGCACTATTTTATAACCATTTTAGGGTTTTGTAGTAAAACAAAAAACCCTTATAGTTTCTGTTTTTCTGTTTGTCCATCTGTCACCGGCTTTACAATTAGACTATTTGTCCTAGAAAGCTGTTATTTTGAATGGACAAATAAAATAACAACGCCGAGATAACGGTTAAAAAATGCTTAAAAATAATTAGTTTAGGGTACACGTAAGATGGCTCAAATGGAGTTGGGTAGGACACTTGGCCAGACGAAATGACGACAGGTGGACGAAAACGCTGACTGAGTGGTGGCCGAGAGAAGGGCATAGAAAAAGGGGTCGTCCACCATCCAGATGGGTTGACGATGTTCGGAAGACCGTGGGTTGCACCTGGCTAAGAATAGCTTATGACAGAGGCGAATGGCAAAATCATAAGCCTCTTATGCCCAGCAGTGGGTCGATAAAGGCTGATGATGATGATGATGATGACAAGTAGGATGGGGATTTACTTTTTTTATTGATTTTCCCACCGTGTGGGGTATTGTTGAATAGATATTTTTTGTGTGTTTAACCATTTTGCGGAGTTGTGAAGACCATTTTTTGATTTAGGCAGTTTGTAAAATTTTTAAGTTCGTCCAACGTTACGTTCGTCGTTAAACGTCTATGACCGGTAAATTGATTTTAAATCAGTATTTTTTTTTTATATTCTCTTCGAAAAGCCGGTGCGCCTAGCCGTGGGGTGCCGGCAGTAGAATATTACCCCTCCCTCTCCTACCCGTGGATGCAGTAAGAGCCTGCTAAGGGACACCTCCGGTAGATGGGCAGCAGCGTCTTTCCGTTTATCAACATTCTGCGCTCACCAACCCGCCTGCCAAGCGTGGTGAGTATGGCAACTACCCCTCATGGAGATCCATGAGGGAGGCCTTAGTTCAGTAGTGGACGTTTTACGGCTGAAATGATGACGATGATGATGAAAGCCGGTGTCGGACCTACCTGGCAAAGCAAAACTATAAGGGTTTATTGTTTAACTACGAAACCTTAAAATGATGTCATATAATATTTGAAACTGATACTACCTAGATTGGCAATAAACTACTCTCGCCAGATCAGAGCAGTGAAAGTAATCCTTGTGTTGGATCCTTCCCAACTCGTCGAGATTACAGAATCCCGCGTTTGTTCGGGCCTAGATTGCGATAAATGACGAGAGGATACCACTGGCAGATACATTAGCAGATTATTGCGCGCTGACCTGAATTTTTGTTCTCATAGAAATATAACTATTCTGGAAACCTTTCGACACTATCATGGTTATTCACACTATTGTACACTATGAATTATATTATGTATATATATTGTACACTATGAATTATATTATATATATAGGTTATGTACAACATACTTAGCCGTGAAGTGCCGGCAGTAGAATGTTGCCCCCCCCCCCTCTCTTGCCCGTAGAGTTAGTAAGAATCTGCCAATGGATACCTCCAGATATGCAGCAGCGTCTTTTTGTGTATTAACATCCCGTACTGCACTCGACAACCCACCTGCAACATTCATTGATACCTGAGTACGGCAAACCCTTCATGATCTTGAAAATCCATGGAATAAGGACAACAGTCCTACGGCAGAGATAATGATGATAATGATGAACCACTACAAATCTCAAATCGTGGTAAGGTAATCCACGAGGTATTAACCACGATTTAAGATTCATAGTGGTCATAACCATGATAGTGTCGAAAGATTTATAGAATAGTTATAAGCAAACGATAATGTTCTTATTTGATTTTCAATAGGGAACCGTCACCGTAAGAATCACAAATGGCCATAGTCGCAGTTTTAAAAATTATATTGAGTAAGTTTAATAGCCTTTTTAGTGAGTGAAGCCCCCTAATACGCAAAGCGCTGTAAATCAGTCAACCGAACGCGTTGACTGATTTACATTAAACCTTTTTTGTTAGCACCGCCTTAATGAGAGAAGGTGACTGATTGATTTTGACGACCTTAGGGTCACAGGGACCGGAGTTATTGTGACCTCAAAAGATCACCAAAAAAATAAAAGTCTTCAAATGGCCGAAAACGTCCATAAAACCAAAAATGCAATTTTTGACACTTGGTGACCTTTTGAGGCCTTCGCCCTCTTCCGGTACCCCCGTACCAATGCTTGTTTGAACTTTCGCGATCATACACATTATTACTAGGATTTATCGGCGGCATATAAAATTGAGATAAATACGCGATAAATACCCCCCTAAACTCTTGGTAGAGGCGCTGTCCATACATTATTTGTTTTGCCTTAATAGTGTAAACAGTCTACAAAACTCATGGCCGGGTAACTGCCGTGGCATTATTATTTGAGGCGTGTTTATTGCTGTTTGTTGTGACATCTAAACCCAAAGTGTGCTTACATTGAAACCTTAATTTTGGATGTTGGTACAGTAGGCCAACAATATGGTCTACTACCCTACGGTTGAGGTTAATTTGTACGTTATGAAACACCAAGGTCACAACGTTGAGATTCAATGGAACAATAAAATGCAATAAAAATAAAAATATTTTACTATGTTATACGAAAGTGAATCTCACTTTCGTTCCAGCGGCCGACCAGTCAACACCTCAGCGTCTCACCTGATGATGCCTCGCGGAGAGGCGAAACACGTGTCGTCGTATAGGTTTGGGTATGCATGCTGCACTGACAAACTAGTTCTCCCTGCATGTGCATAATGAGCGGGCGGGAGGGCGGTGCTCCTGCATCTGAGCATAAGCGGAATTAAAACTAAATATTTTTATTTTTATTGCATTTTATTGTCATGGATTTCCGCAAAGTAACGCCTGATTCCATCATTTATATTCACTGGAACGTCATGAAACATCAAGGTCGGTTTCCCCTTGCACTAATAATAGGACAGTGACAATTGCTCCCTTTATCATTATTGTTAGACAACCTTAGATCTCACAAAACCTTTTGTCAAAACTGGTACACCACTTTTTTGGTACGAGTGTTTTAGGAAAATATAAATAATTTGAAGCTCTGCAAACTGAGTGCTACAATATTTCGACCTTACTATACAAAATTTCGAAGAAACCCCGACAACTTAGAGAGGCTGATGGCCACCGGGGAGGCAGAAAGCACAAGACTACGGGGTAGAAGCCCTAAAATATGGACCGACTAAGTGACCTAAACTCTGGATATACCGATGAGCATAGCATTACATCAGGCAGCAGATCTTAGCCGAGGAAAAAGCGCGATGGAAAGACTAGGTCAAAAAAGCCACGAACCTCAACAGTGAGGGACTGACGGAGGAGTAGTTCTGAGTTTTCTGTTCATAGAAATATTCCAAGAAATATAACTCTTTTATACATAACTTATAAATTAGGGCGTTAATATGACAGCGATATACGATTGGCCGTAGCTTTTATCTAAAACTTAACTGGAATTAAAAAAAAGAACATTCGAGGCGCGAAGAAAATGGCTACATGTTGCCTTGTCTTTGTGTTTTGTTTGACGTTGTGTTAGATACTAATAAATATTTGGTTGATTGGAAACATCTGAAGATTCTCGTCGGTCCGGAAACGCAATCTATTTGTAATCTTTTACCTCAGATTATAAGAAAAAGATATATATTTTTGTTAATCGGAGTCTATTGGAATGTGTATCACCGTTCTAAAATGTATGAGCCAAACAACAATCTTCAGAAGACACACATCTCTTTAAGTTAACGTAAAAGTAAAAGAATGCGCGCTAATTTAAGTAGAAATTTTCCTCAGTCGTTCTTTTTCCCAGCCGTTGCTCAAATTTTGCAGGTTGAAAATGTTGAATTTCGCGATATTCTGCAGAGATAAACCTACGTGGAATATTTGCCACGTTAGCTGCACCGATTGAAAGCAAATTATTTACGGTGAGCTGGTTTGTTTGAGAATCTATATATTGTGAGCTATTGTATTTACGCTCTTTTGTTTTGGTATGTAATTTTCTGGGTTGAGGAATATACACAAGCCAATACGCAAAACCAAGACGATACATTGAATGTGTAGTGTTGGGATACAACTGGGCAGTTTTGAAAAATGTTCTGTATGTATGTCAATCTTCTGAAGTGTGTAGTTTTTACGATTTTCATTATTACAATCACTCTATGATACGTGTATCTAATACCACTAATACTAACTCTAGAGATTAATTATAGTCAGCATAGTTATCTTATTATACCTTGATTGTCATCTTGACTTGCTTATATTCTACGCTGTTTATTCGGCGCCTACATGTCTTATTTACTGCCTCATTTAATTCCATTTAAGTGTACCTTGAAGCAAGCTAGCGTCCTCAGGCAGGAAATAAATGTTTAATGTAAGAAGAACGCGACTCCAGTCTACGTAATGGGAGAGTAAATATCGCAGAGCCTTCCATGAATGAATAAAATATCGAGCTACTGTA
This sequence comes from Pasiphila rectangulata, assembly GCA_963082625.1. Lineage (NCBI taxonomy): Eukaryota > Metazoa > Arthropoda > Insecta > Lepidoptera > Geometridae > Pasiphila > Pasiphila rectangulata. The sequence continues at coordinate 9,881,480 of OY720240.1, forward strand.
GCACGATAATCCGACCGCAGGGAATATTGCTTACTCTCGCTTGCCATTGGATTTGGTCAGGAATTATTACACTGACCGCACTGCTGCAGCTGGGATAGTTGAAATTAGAACTGTAACTTTAGTTACAAATTTCCTATCTCATTTTCGTAAGTACCAACAATGCGATAGAATTTACAGGAAGAATGAATGAATGAATGATTATAACTTTATTGTACACCATAAAATAAAAGAAATAATAATTATTATTGTATAATTAGTATTTGATTATTATAATCAATTTTCCCAGCAGTGGTAACCTACAGGCTGATTAGATTAGATAAGATTAGTAATAATCGAAGTAAAGTCTATTCTATTTGTTAGTCGACGGAGTTTTTTTTTCTTTTGAAACCTTAAAATCATATTACCTTCCGTACGTATGCTATCACTGGCAGACTTTACTTTTAGTTTGTAACTACATATATTTACGACGTATTGACCTGTTTTTTCCTGTAGGTAAAAGCTGACTTTGCTGAGAGGATGGTATAAGTGCTGGGCAAACCTAACTTGTCTTACAATGTCCCAGGTACTGCAGCGTCCCTTACAGCATAAATACCAGTTGCTGACATAGTATAAATCATCTGTAGTAGATGTAAAGACCTTGCTTTTAAGATATTTTTATAAATATAATCAAGCATTATTCTACAATGTACAATGTACATATATTACTAGCTTTTGTGGCTTAGCTGTGTTTGCATACAGAATTTGTGAGCAGATGATATGCGATCAATATCGTGTTATGAATCGTAGTATAATCAATAATGTTATCTATCCAACTACAATATACATTTTTGTACGATCAAAACAAAGAATAATTAAAAATCGAATCGAAAATATCTCTTTTCGAATAACCTAGCCTTAAGCCAACGCAACGTAAAAATTACATGATTTGAAGTACATGAGAAGTAACTTTGTTTATCTTATTTATTGTGTCATTGTATTATTTTTAAGAAAGGTAAGCAGTGATGATGTGTACGCACACGTGCCCTATAGGTAAACGAAAATAAGTCGTGGCTCAGTTAGCTTTAGACGTACTGTTCTTTTCTCTGACTGGTATAATAGTGCTGGGCAAGCCTTATCCATCTAACAATGATCATCATAGTTGTAAGTGGTGGTTGTAAGTAGTTATAGGTGCGATAAACGGTTTCTTTCTTTCTTTCTTTCGATACGAAGTTCTCCGGGTCAGCTAGTGTGTTATAAATTTATTCAGCCTTTTACTAATTATCACTAAGGCAATAAAAACAACCTGGAAACTGTAATTTCGGGGTTTAAATGCACGAACAGCACCAAAAATCCTTTTTGCTCATTCATATTTGCACAGCCGAGGTCCAATGTTTGTCGGCGAGGTTAAACAAAACGTTGTTTTCGACGGCACAACGTTTCGTGTAATTGCTCAAAAGTGCTTAGAGGATGCCTATTTACAGTTTTAACTAGGTTATTTCTTTGTTTTTGTTAGCTGTGATTATGCGGGTGTTATTACAAGCTACTACGAAACGATAACGTGTCAGAAACTATGTTAATATTAGTTCTTATAATCGACTTCAATCTATCTCATATCAGCCGTAGGACTGCTGGCCACGACCACTGCTGATCATAGGCCTCCGTCATGGATCTCCAAGAGCATGAGGCTGCTGCCATACTCGCCATGCTTAGCAGGCGGGTTGGCGGGCTCAGTAAGGATGTTGATACACGGAAAGACTGCATCCGCGGGCAAGAGAGGAGAGGCAACATTCAGCAGTACCAGCACTCTAAAATAAAAATAAACTAAAATCGTACATTATTTTCTGTGGATCTAATATACCAGCCATCTATCATCAAGACTAGGTTTCCAGCTAGTAAATTGTAAGTTGTAAATGGTACGTTGGTGAATCTTAACCTACTGTAGTTCATTGTCTGAATTAATTGAATTTGTAAATGAAACAGCAAGTCTAAAGCGCTTTGTTTTCCGACCGCATTTTCTGATTAGTGCAGAATCAATTTACATCCCTTTTTATGCTAACCAGTTTTCTTTGTGAGCAAACAAACGTAAGTATAAATAAAGGACAAGTGCGAGTGAGAATCACGCCGGGTTCCAAAATTGGAACATACTAGGATATGCCCGCCGCTTCGCATGAGTTGTACTAGGATTAAATGTAGTTTATTTGTTAATCCTGGTCATCATCTATATGTGTGGAAAAATTTCAGCTCAATCCGTAGGCTAGTTCTTGCGTGAAAGGGTGAACGATCGATACATACTTACAAACGTTTGCGTTTGTAATATTAATATGTAGGATGATATTCAATGCAATATCTAGAAGCAGTAGGACGTTCAGTCATCACGCCATTTATTGATATAATAGCTTGGGTTGTCAGCAACATTAATAAAAAAACTCAACGAGCCGAAAGCGCACCTGATGTTAAGCAGTAACCTCTACCTATAACAATTTCAATGCCGCGGTAATCACGTTCACTAAGCACGTTTTGAATTAAAATTGTATTGACGTTAGATGGCACTACTAGTTTTAAACTTTAATGAGAATACGCATAATTTTAGAATAGATAAGATTTCGATTTATATATTTCTTGATCTAAAATACCACCATTTTTTTAATTATTCTTCTAATTAATCTGTATATAAATTAATGGACATTGTAAGCTACAGAGCATGAAAAAGTAGATACAACGTTTGTTTACGACTGCTGAGTCACACAAAAAAACGAAAGCTGAATTACATTACAAGAGAGATAACATGAGAGCACAACATTACAATGCATTAAATAAACACAAAATTATGAGAACAAATATTTTGAGAAGAGATAATTTATTTGGCGCTGAGAACGAATCCACGGCACCTCAGTTACCTATACGTACTGCAGCGTAGTGTACGAGTACTTCAAATCCCGTAACTCACAATCACTACGTTTCTCATCCACATCCAGTAACATAAAGCATTACGTTGTTTTAGTGACCTATTAAGTCATAGTGTATCGATATAACGGATGCATGGCGGAAGTCGGCCTGCAGTGCAGAGCCTGTACAATTTATGGGCTGCCCTAGTGGCCGGCCGGTTGCGGACATAGAGTGATCGCGTCAGGCCCCAATCCTAGCTCTATCAATTTTATAACGATACGAGCAACTATATTCTTGAACAAAAATTCATATTCTAAGCATGTTAACCACGAGTATGGTGGTATGCCGTGGGGTGCCGGCAGTAGAATGATACCCCTCCTCTCATGCCCATGGATGCAATAAGAGCCTGCTAAGGGATACCTCCGGAAGATGGGTAGCAGCGTCTATCCGTGTATCAACACCCCATACTGCGCTCACCAACCCGCCTGCCAAGCGTGGTGAGAATGGCAACTACCCCTCATGGAGATCCATGAGGGAGGCCTGTGTTCATCAGTGGACGTTTTATGGCTGAAATGATGATGGTGGTATAAATATGAGTTTGTTTGTTACGCTTTCTCGCCTAAACCACTAAACAAATTTAAAAAAATATTTATGATTGGAAAGCTACATCATCGGTGAGTATCAAAGGCTATATTTTATCTCCGTATTTCGACGGGAACGGGAACTACACTGGTGAAACCACGAGGCACTGCAAGTAGAAAATATATTAGTGAGCTTTATTAAGACGGGTAAATCTTTTGTTTTAAGCATTGGAAGAACAGCTTGTAGAAACAAGAGGCTATATTTAAATCATGCATAGGCTATACGAAGAAGCTATGCACTACAGGCCTACTTATGGCTTATGCATGATTTAAATATAGTTTCTTTATTTATGGCCTGCCCTAGTGGCCAGCCTAATTGCGTCAGGCTCTGATCTTAGTTATGTTGTATAACCAAACTTGTGGAAACTATACAAAATTAACTTATTGTATTCCCGCTGAAGTGAGTCATAATTGGACATAAGGATTAAAAAACATGTTGGTCTCATCCATAAAAAAATACACATAATTGGAACAAAAACTTGTGAAACAAAAACAATGGGAACGTTCAACTACTGCAAACATTAAAGGAAACTGTGTTGGAGAGTCAGCGCCCTCCTTCATACATGACGATCATAAGTTCCACACAGAAAATATTTTTTAGAAGGAAAGATAAGGTACAAAGTTTAAACTCTGAGAGTGTGAATGAGTGTGAGTGAGTGCGTGTATACGTATGTGCCATAGTCGTGCTTGCATGGTCTTTGGGATTAAATTAGGTACATATTTCATTCGAGGGTTTAACAAAATATTCAGTTTCGCCGTAATTCAATGTAAGTTGCCATGTTCTACATTTATTTTTACATTTAGAGAAAATAAGTAGATAAATGTAAAGTTCTTTATATACGATGTTTAAAATTAGAAAGTTCTCCGCCTTATTTTAATAAATGCACAGTACTTAACACATTTACACAATTCAGGCGAGTACAACTAGGCGAACGCATATGTATGTATATGAATACACCCTCTCGTTCCGTACCAGTATGAACAAGCCGGAGTAAATAACGGCCAAGTTTCAGTGCATGTGACACATGCCTAGTTTTTAGTCGACAGCGGAAGCGTTCGATACAAATGGCGTATTTTGGAATGTTGTTTATTCCTGAGTACACGTAGCAACGAGTATTTGTTTATCATAACAGTGAGTGAAAGTTGCTTTATTATTGCTAGTTGTTATAGTAACATTACTTTCAATTTCACACTTTGATTGCCATGGTTAAATTTTGATGGAAGCTATTTACTTAACTTATATAACTAAACGTAAATTAGCTTTGTGCTCTCAGTTAGTTACGTTCGTAAAAAATGGAAAATATCTCAATCTCGCTAAAGGGAAATTGTAGGTTCACAAAACCTACAGCTTAAAACTTTATTAAATACAAACAGGTTCAAAAACCTTTGTTGTCAGAAGATTAATTTTATAGTTTAATCATAAATCAAGAGGCTGTAAAACATAACGACCCCGAATGATCTCGTTGTTGAACGGACGTGATCTTTAATAAATTTAAATTATATTTCAATCAGAGTAAAGCTGATAGGCTGACATAAAGATAAAAATATAATCTGGGTTCTCTTCAAATCGTTCTTCCCTCGGGTCTCCGCGTCTTGTTTTCGGATTAGGTATTTACACAGACAATAATAATGAAACAACGCAGTTTTAAATTTTAATAACCAAATATTTAGGGTTTTATGTAGTTTCCGTAGCAGTAGAATGTTTCCCCTCTTCTCTAGCCCGTGGATGCAGTAAGAAGCCAAGGGCTACTTTCGGAAGATGGGTCTTTCCGTGTATGAACATCCCGTACTTTGCTCGCCAGCCCGCCTGCCAAGCGTGGTGTTTATGGCAATAACCCCCTCATGATCCGCACTTGGAGATCTATGAGGGAGGCCAATGTCCTACGTTTGAGATACACATATGTATATAGGTAACGTATAATATATGTGAGTACCGACTTCGGTGGCGCCAATCGGTTGCGAGTGCGCGGGTAGTTGGAAGTTTAAAACTGTCGGCACTCTTCAGCGGCCGGTGGCATCTACGAACGTGTTCTATATATGAAAGTGATTTTATTGGTGCCAACCGCACCTTTCCTCCTCCGTCGACCAAGACACGTTCTCGGCTTGCCCGTTGACGAGCTCACCGCCGCTAACCGGGAGGTGACGTCGACCCGTCCTATACTAGTTGCTAGACACACTTTCAATAACCGGTCCCGCCGGCGAGGCCGAAGAATACACTCTTCCGTCATAAGGTGGAGTTTTGCACCTGGACGTTAACCATCATTACATATAAAAATTTGGCAACAGTCCAAGCCGTGGTTCGAACCTAAGTGGTGCTCTTGAGCTTGTTGCCCCAACCTTACTTTTGCGGCTGGGCGCCCTCTGCGCTCGCCATAGTCCGGTAACGTTGTCATGGCCATCTGCGGTCAAGAACATATTATATTGTCAATTCGAAAAAAAAGCCAACCCCACAATGACCTGTACAGTACTTACCTATTATTGCTGTGAATCCGATAAGAGGTACATCCAATACGTACGTACATGTACGTACGTACGTACGTACGTAGTATGTACGAGTTTCTCTATAGTGGTCTCTGAACATAATTAATGCTTACGGTAATGTGCAGAAAAGAAACAATTTAAAGGCTCCGATTACAAGCACGTTCGAATATATTTTACCTAAATGTTCGTGTAAAAGTAGTCATTCAATTTTAACAACTTTGCAATTTAATTGCACGGGCAAGTTGATTCTAAGGGTCAACTTTATCTGATTGGATAACAAAATAATTTGAGATTACTCATATTTCCTCCGGTAAATTAATTAAAATGTTGGCAACATGCAATCTTTGTAGGTAGTAAAGCCACCGCATACTCTTTGAAACCTTTGAAGCTGGTTGGTGGAAATTAGCAAAGCAAACTCTGCCAGTGAGTGGGCGGTCTTTGTACAGCTTCGGCATTCAATAATGTAAGGAACGTATCGTAATATAGAAAATAATATCTACAGAGTTCTCGGTACAGCAAGTTGCTACCGCACACTAAGTCAACCAAACATCTTGTTTATAGAAATGGTAACAAATGAACACAAGCGCATTGAACTCAATGTTTTGATAATTTATATGATTGGACCGGCACTAAACCTTAAAATTGTTTAAAACAAACTCGTTGCGTCAGTGGACCATGAAATGATTGGAAACTCTTCAAGGTAGGTACTTGGGAGCAGAAGTTTCAATAAAGGTTTGTTGGCCCATTAAACGGCCAGCTGTTGTTTTAAAGCCATTTTACCATTCAGCCCCCTCTTTGGAGTGTAAACAGCTTTAATGGAAGAGAATCAAGGGTCCCGTTTGCATTTGTAAATTAGGGGTCAGAACATCTTTTAATTAAATGTTATCGTTAATTCAAATATGTTTGTACCCGCAATACGGTTATTGATTAGAGGGTGTGAGCTGAGTAATGTAGAAAAGACATCACAGTTTGGGAATCACGAACCGTATGGTAAGTGATTTGGATAACATGTGATATAATACGATTTATTTACCTATCTAATATGTTTCACCCTTACATTAAAACAGTTAAATTAATAACTTAAGGTGAGGTAATGATATTCGTAAGGCTTCAGGCAAGGATCTGAGAAGAAAATCTGAAGATCGAGCTCAGTGGCGTGCCATGGGAGAGGCCGATGTCCAGCAGTGGGGCCTATGTCCAGCATTGGGGCCTATGTCCAACACGAGCTGATGATAATGATAAGTAAATGAATAATGCTGGACAATTCACACAGCTTCATCTAGTCCCAAGCTAAGCAGAGCTTGTGTTATGGGTACTAGATGACTGATGATAATACACATAATACATTAAGAAAACGTTTTTTTTCTTTTTTAACGTAAGCTAGAAATAACCGCAATACAATAATATCGAAATGTCACGTGCCGGTACATAATTATGACGTCACGTGCCCCACTGCTAAACTTCAACTCGCTTTATTTTAGTATTGCTTCATTATGATAAACCAAAAATACGTGCCTATTATTTTTGTATTATCTAACGATTTTAATACCCTGTCATCAAGCCAATTGTATTTAGTTAGAAGTTTGAAGGTTTCCACTGCGGTTTTGTAAGCTACGTCGGCTATTTTGCATTTCGAACGCAGTGTCGTGTTTCAATGTATTCTGTAAGTTTCACAGCAGGATACTGGGCTTCATAGCTCGCTGGCATACCCCGAAACGAGACTTTTGGAAAATTTGTGAGTGACCAAGTCTAAGCACCGTACGTGAGAATGGGAAAAATGTCTATATCTTTCAAGTCCATTCCAATCAATCCACAAAAGGTTTATTAGACGTGTCTAAGTTTTTAATTACAAACATAGGAAATAAAGCAAATAATGAAACAATAAATAATTCTGGACATATCAAACTAGTCCTAAAATAATCAAATCTGTGTACTACGGAATAATAGAATATTTATATATTTTTTTTTTGATTAAAAATTCTTATTGATTGCTACTTCCGGCCACGATATTTCGAATGCATCCAGGTCAATCGTAATGCATAGAGAAAGAGGGGAGACTTTTGCCCAGCACATCACACATAAAAAATACCCAGGCCTGGAACAGATATCTGCAGAAAAATAACAATCATTTGTCTGCATTGTATCTGTCGGCTATTAGACCAACTAAGCTGCGGAGTCAAGTTAGGTGTAGTTAGTTCTCTTATACCAATCCGCTCTCGTATAAGACTTAGATTAAATTAGGCCAGGTGCGTGTCGGGTCACGCGTTCTGTGAAGAGTTCTGTGGCTACTCGTAGACCTGTTGTTAGAAGTTTGTGTATGTTTTTTAAATTTACCAAAACATATTTACAGGTATTGAGTTTTCGGTTTAAAGTATTTGAGTTTGTTTGGGTGAACCGATACTTGAGCGAAAAATTCTCCGAAACTAAAACAGCTAGCTTAACCGTAATACTTTTTCTCAAGTTCATGGTTACAAAAAAAAATAACTTTCGTGATAAATTCGCGTGTTTTTGTTATTTATTATAATGATCGCGCTAGTTTATGAAAAAATAAAAAATAACAGCTTTTATTTTTTTTACATTCATGATTTTTTCCAGATTTGTAATGCTACTTTATAAACGTATCTACTATTTTTTTATCTGTTAAAATTAAAATTAAATGTGATGTTTCTATTTTAATCTCTAATTCTTGTTCGATCTTATATCTCTCGTAACCAAAAACAGGACATTCTAGCAGGATATGCTCAACGCTTTCTGGGATCTGTGGTTCACACTTACACGATGGGTTAAAATCAAATTTAGATGATTGAAATTAAATTTAAAACTTGATTATTTCGTTACCCTTTAGAGGCTAAGGTCACAATGCTCAGCTGAAATTAAATGTGATAGACATTTATCCGGAATAAAGTAGTTTTCACATTGACAAAGCATTTGCGATATAATATCGTTGAACGGAACGTTGTCTCGATGGAAGCAACAATAATACTTCTTTATGCGATGGCTTTGTATACGAATGTGTTTGGATTGTGCCATTTCTTTGTACAGTATCGTTAACAGGGTAGTTTCAGTAATTTTGGATCATGTTATACTCTCATAGGAAATATGCAATTGAAAACCAATGCTCTTGTTTGCCGTGGGGGTATGCCGAGGGGTGTCGGCAGCAGAATGCTGTCCCTCCTTCTAGCCCGTAGATGCAGTAAGAATCTGCCAAGGAATATCTCCGTAAGATGTGCAGCAGCGTCCTTCCGGGTATCAACCAGTACTGCGCTCGCCAACTCACCTGCTAAGCATGGTGCGTAATTATGCCAAAAACCCTCTCATGATCTCCAAGACCCATGAGGGAGGCCTATGTCCAGCAGTGGACGTAGACAGCCAGTCCAACGGCTGAAAAGCTCATGTTAGGTTTTTCGGCGTATTAGCGGAATTTTTTACTTCATAATGGGTTGCAGGGAAGTGCTTGAGGTGTTAACTGGGATTTATCTTATTTATAAATTTTCATTCAATAACGGAATCACATGTTCACATTACAATCGTTTTTACAAGTTTGTTTGACATTCGTAAGTTATCGACGCGCGAGAACGCGCAACTATATGTTTCATCCCTTTTTTGCGGTGCATTACAAATAAAAAATTATATGAGGGAAATGCTTTTCTGACTAAGATGTAACAGAAAAAATACTGTTGCTAAAGTAATATGCTCAGCTGTGTTCAAAATGTGATAGAACATTTATCCGGAATGAAGTCGTTTTCACATTGACAGCATCGGCGATATAATATCGTTGAACCGAACGTTGTCTCGATGGAAGCAACGATAATACTCCTTTATGCGATGGCTTTGCATACGAATGTGTTTGGATTGTGCCATTGCTGTGTACAGTATCGTTAACAGGGTAGTTTCAGCAATTCTGGATCATGTTATACTTTCAAAGGAAAAATGCAATTGAAACCGAATTCTTTTATTGGTTTGCTAACGTTTTTTATTTCACCATCATCATCATAGCCGTAGAACGTCCACTGGTGGACAAAACTTCCTTCATTGATTTCCAAGTACTTCGGTTGGAAGCGGCCTGCATCCACCGCAAATGTATGTTAACAATAATGACGACGCACACTGGTTTTGCCAATAAACCACGAACTTTCGTGAAAAAATATAACACAGTCCAGCTAACACTACACAGTGTTCACACGCTCTAAAGTGTTTAGAGGTACACTGATTCCAAATGAGCGTGTTCACTCATTTCAAGGCATATCTAACGATTCAAAGCAACGTAACTTTCTTGATGTCTTTTTAGGTTTCCGGACCAAAGTGGTAAAAAGGAACCCTTATGACGTAATTTGTCTGTCACACCTGTATGTATCAGAAACTTTGTATGACGATTGGCAGTCTTATGGTTTACTACGATTTTTTACAGACTACCAAAAGTAAATAAAATGGTAGTTCAAGAAAATGGTATTATTTTTCCTGTAATCTTCATCATTCATTCACATATTTCATCCACGTCTAAAATAAAACAAAACATATTAAATTATTAATGCTGGACATTGTCTTGTAAAGTTGACATAATTTATTTAACCCTCTTGTTCCACTGCAGGGCAAAATTTCATAAAGTAAGCAGAAAATAAATCTTCATTCATATACATTCTGTAAAAATATGTCTTCAAAAGAGACAGAAGACATGACTAAAATATTCACAATATCAGAGGTACCTCCCTTGGGCAAAGTGCTTGATTTACATGACAAAGTCAAAGCAGTCCCTGAAGGCTTTCGGCTCTGCATTCGTATCTCCTTTTGATAATATAATTATTTTGAAATCTTATACGTTTCTTGTAATGCTGTGCTTACCAGTAATGCTTACATTTATTGGGAATATTCAATTCAGGAGTTACTTATTATTACCAACTTTTTACTTTATATTTTTTACAAATATGAGTATGTAAGTACGTACCTTTGTGTGTATTACATACATTCATAAATTGATGTAGTTAAACGTTAAAAATTTTAACCATTATGATACTCGGGGACCATTGTGTACGTAAATGAAGCTCTGTTTCCAATGACCTCGAATAATGAAAGGAACTTATATGATATTTAAGGCAAGAGAGGAGAATCAACATTCTACTTCCGGTACCCCTAGACGAAACAAAAAATGTTTAATCATTTTCGTATAAAAGACGAGGCACAAGCAAAAACGTGCGTCGCCATTTCACGCACAATTAAAGTAATTCCACTAGCACTCCCAATGATCCGGTTCATTTGACGCTCAAACACACTGAAAAACGATAAGTAGATTCATGGAATGATTCAATTTCATGCTGAGTTGGTTGCTTGGCATGTATCAGTTCTTTTCGCAAACAGAATGCTTGCCACCATCCAGCGGAGAAAAGGGTTTTTAAAATATCATCATCATCTCAGCCGTACGACTGGTGTCCATGTCCACTGCTAAGCACAGGTCTCTTTTTGACCTCGCAAGATCACGAGAGAGTTGTTGCCATATTCGCCACGCTTTGCGTGTGGATTGGCCAACGCAGTACAGGGTGTTAATACACGAAATGACTCTGCCCATCTTCCGGCGGTATCCCTTAAAAGGTTCTCACTGCATCCACGGGTAAGAGAAGAGGGGCAACATGACATTACTGCTGTGACCCGACGGCACTTTATACAAAAAAATGTTATTAATAAACCTCTCATAAAAGCTTCCATGATCTGAATTATTTAAATTGAATTACTCTTTGATGGAACGAATTTCCATTCGCATTTTTAATTATTATTGTAGCCTAATTTAATTAAAACATTTTTACGATATAACATAGATAAATAAAATTCCTTCCGGACCCAAGGCACAACTACTATGCTCAACTGATTGCGCCGTGGGTACTATTGATTCCCTCCTACACAACTAATTGGTCCGTTCTGAGAAAAAATGTACCTAGTGCCCAACTGACGAGAACTCGAATCCAATTCTAGGTAACACTGGGTTGCTGGCTTAAAAAACGGACGAATATTAAATACCTACAGTTTTAGTAAAAACTTTGTTCTGATGGACGCATTATTCAATTTGTATTTCCAGCTAATGGAGATGTCCATTAGCTGAAACAAATACAAATTCCAAAATTTCTAGCGAAAAGGTGAGTTGAATGTAGTATTACTGTTGTACGCACAATATACAAATTTTAAATAAATTAGGCCAAGTTTGTGTCGGCCCATGCACGTGTGTAGTTACCCGTAATCTTATTGTTAGGAGTTGGCGTGTGTTACGTTTAGAAAAATATATTTTTGCGCCGAGCGCAAACGTAAACCAGTAAGTTCGCGAAAGATCCAGAAAGGACCGGTGTTTGTGCGGCCCAAAGAGTCCAAGGTCACTCTCCATTGTTTACAACACAAACACGAGAAGTTTCTAGACAAACCGGTTTTGAGACAATAGTGCGGGTAGTAAACAGAGTTATAAAAAGTTGTTTACTTGTTTTTTGTTGTCCTGTCTCTATTGTGCGTGAATCTAGAAACTTCAGCTTCGAGAATCTTCTTTATGTGGGATATAAACACGCGGGTGTGTTTACCGAGCGGACAGTCTTTATTTGGCTACGGAAGCGAACAGTGCGATATATCCGAGTGACTTCAAGGTGAATACAGTGATCAGTGTGTAGTGTACAAGTGTTATAGTGAATAGTGAACAAGTGTTCAGTGTGGTACAGTGAAGAAGTGATCATCAGGGAGGCCTGTGTTCAGTGGTGGACGTTTTTTACGACGAAAAGAAAAAAATAGTTCATCACTTACGTGTATGATGGGTAAATTATTTTTTTTTAGCGTTATCTCGGCGTAGTTATTTTACATGTCCATGCAAAATACAGCTTTCTAGGACTAATAGTCTCTTCGCAAAGCCACATACAGATGGACAGTCAGGCAGACAGACAGGTAAAGCGAATCTTTATGGGTTCCTTGTTATACTACAGAACTCTAAGAAGTAACACCATGTTATAGATGATTTATACTGCGTCAGCAACTGGTATTTATGCTGCTCAGGACGCTGCAGTCCCTGGGACATTGTTAGATGGATAAGGCTTGCCCAGCACCTATACCACCCATCCAGCTTAGTCGTCTATTAGTCACAGGAAATAACAGGTCAAAACGTCTGAACCTGACTAAGCCACGGAAACCTGCGAATGAAGGAAAACATGAAAGTGAGGAAATCCTGGATGTTTTTCTTCACCGTTAAAACACGTGTTTAATGTTAAAATACATTTTTAAATACAGGAAAATCCATTGCTTTACAGTCAGTATTAGACCCACGACCTTCGGATCGAAAGTCGGGGGTACATACCACTCGGCCGTCACGGCTTTATCGTGGTAGCAAACAAAAGGCACTGCAGCGCTCCAAACAGCATAAATAATGCTGACACTGTAAGAATTATCGACAACAGAACTTGTTAACTCGCTTAATCGGCGCGCTAGCCCCATTTAATGAGGTTGGTATCGGTAGTAAATATTCTTCTCTTTTTATGGTTTCGCACCCAAAGCGCAAAAACGCGACCCTATTGCTAAGACTTCGCTGTCCTTCTGTCTGTCCGTTAGTTTGCCTGTCACCAGATTGTATCTCGTAAATCCTGACAGAGGAGAGAGAAGGTTCTACTCCTGGCACTGGTATAAATTTCATACCAGTGTTAATATAATTTTGTCCCTGTTTTTAGCAAGTAGCTCATGACAATAAGAAATTGGGTTAAAACTTCGTGGGGTGCCAGTATAAGTATTGGATTATCGGGTATTAATTTTATTTTTATCCCTATTTTTATACTTTATTTATTGATGGGATAAACATAAAGGTAATTACGCGATAAATACCCGATAATCCAATAGTAATAAGGTGATGTGATCGAGAAAATAAAATAAAAATAATCCGGACAAGAGCGAGTCGGACTCGCGCACCGAGGGTTCCTTGCCATCATACAATTATAATATATAATAAAGGCGGTTTATATTTGTTGGAGAACCTTGACTGCGCCATCTCTTGTCTGATAAAAAACAACAACAACGTTGACAACTTAATTTGTAACCTAGATGTAGCTGCCTTTAATTGGGAGAACACTAGCTCATGATTTTTATTGCTTTTACTTTTGTAATTTTTTCTTTGTGTATCTTCTGTTGGTGGCTCAAATAAATAAATAAAATAAATAGCGGAACTTATGAAGATTTATTACACTTTCGATGATTTCTAAAAAACTACACCAATAAGAGAGTTTGTTATAATTTTTCTGTATTCTTTACATATACTTATATTAGCAATAAAAGTTTCAGAGGTTTATCTCTGCAAACTTCGGAGATAAGCGGGGGAACGGTCGTTCTTTCAACATTTTTGTAAATAGCTCGGAAAAAATACGGTTAAAGAAAAATAACAACTGTATAGTAATGTGCCAATAAATATATTTTATATGATACCCCACACGACCTAGTAACTTCACAAAAAAATTGAAAACCCCCCTTCCAATCCCCCTTGTCTAAAAACTATGCAAACTAGAGAGTTAGCTATAATTTTCCTATAAACCTTACATACACTTCTATTAGCTTTAAAAGTTTCACGGGTTTTTCTCTGCATACTTCGGAGATAAGGGGGGAACGCTCGTTTTTTCAATATTTTTGTAAATAGCTCGGAAACGATACAGCTTGAAGGAATACTAAAAACTGTTTATTAATGTGCAAATGAATACTTTTTATATGATATACCACACGACCTAGTAACTTCACTTAAAATTTTTGAGATTCCTTATTCGTATACAGACTGTATCATAATATGTGTACTATGCGGAAGGGGGGGGATTTAGACCCCCCCAGGGAACAACGTTTGTTCAACGACTTTTCGAATTTCGATTGGTATCTCTGAAAAAACTCTGAAGAAACTTTCAACATTAACAGCTGATTTTTACGCAGTGACTACCCTAATTGTCGGGACGATGACCTCAGTATCATAGAAAATAGAAATAGAAAAATAGACTATGAAACATAACACTTAAGGTCGGTTTTTCTTAAACCGCAATTTTCGCTACTCAATTAGGGATGTGCCGTAATAAACACGAATGTGATATCGATAACTTTAATGGTTATGATTTTGTAAACATTACCATTTAAGTATGTTTTAGGGTGTTAATTTTTGTTTTGTTTTTGTGATGATTTAATCTAGATGTATTTTAGACCTGGGTTCATACCCAACCACTGGGTACAAGGTAAAAATTATAAACTATTAAGAAGTATAAGAAAGTATTCTCTGGTTTCAGTTTTCCCAAGGCACCAGACATTAGAAAAAAATGGATCGATGCAACTGGGAGACAAAATTGGTTTCCTTCAAAAACCAGCGCAATTTGCTCAGAGCACTTTATGAACCAAGATTTTCTAATAAAAAAGTGGAAACAAATACATTGTTGACACAGCTATAACGACTCTAAAAATTTTGTGTTTTCAGGTTATTATGGTACTTGTATTAAAGACATCTTATTTTATGTAACGAATAGGTATGTAAAATCGAAATCTAATGAAATGTATTAAAAACTACAGGCACAAAATCTCTCAGCAACACCGAGTTCAGAAAATTCTTCAACGCCAAAGAGACATAAGCGGAAACTTGATTCAGAAGACTTAACGAACTATGTCACACAGAAAACAAGAAATTGGTGAGCTGTTAAGTAACATTTCAGAATTCAGTTCCCAAGCTATAGCACACATTGCAGGTTACATTGCCCGAATTTTGATCAAGAAATTAAATTGTGACGTCTGTGCTGGCGCACTTATTACGAAACAAATAAATTCGCTACACAAATTCATAGTAGCCAAAGATAAGGACGGACTGGTTTATCCATCTGATGACATAATCAGAATATGCAAAGTAGCAGAAGCTGTTATTCGATGTATGGAAGGGTAATAAAAAAATAATTTATAATAATGAAAATATTCATTTTATTCATTATCCACTGATGAACACAGGCCTCCCTCATGGATCTCCATGAGGGGTAGTTGCCATTCTCACCACGCTTGGCAGGCGGGTTGGTGAGCGCAGTATGGGATGTTGATACACGGATAGACGCTGCTGCCCATCTTCCGGAGGTATCCCTTAGCAGGCTCTTACTGCATCCATGGGCATGAGAGGAGGGATATCATTCTACTGCCGGCACCCCACGGCGGCTGAAAATATTACGTAATATCAAGTCGGACAGTTTCCCGCATCAAACCATGTCAGTGATTTGATAAAAGCCATAACAGAACGATACATAAATGTGCGTATCCATCATTTATTAAAATTAAACGTAAAACTTACGAAAAGACAGTTATTTAACAAGTACGTCCTATTTCAAGGACAATAAATTTTCATTCATTGTCATTAAATAATAAATACATAAATGTGCGTATCCATCATTTATTAAAATTAAACGTAAAACTTACAAAAGACAGATAATTAACAAGTATGTCCTATTTCAAGGACAATAAATTTTCATTCATTGTCATTAAAGAATAAAAGAAAAGGCAAGCTTTTTATTTCGACCACCACAAATAACCTGACGTACCTATTTCGTTATTCATCAGTAGGTAATGATCGATATCGATACATTCGTCTCGTATCCTCATTGGTACATCACTAAGGAAGTATGTTTTCTGGGCAATCGATAAAACAGCCATTGTATTATCGATCTTATGTCTCGTTGATAGAGGCTATAACAAAAATCGGTAGCAATAGCGCCATCTCTTGTCGAGTGGCTTTGTGTTGTGGATAGTCAAGCAATCAAGAAAATCAGCCATTGTATTAGTAATCTTATTTCCTGGGAATAGAGACTATAAAAAAATATTTGGCAAAAACGCCATCTATTGTCGAGTGGCTTTGTGTTGTGGATAGTCAAGCAATCAAGAAATACAGCCATTGTATTAGTAATCTTATTTCCTGGGAATAGAGACTATAAAAAATATTTGGCAATAACGCCATCTCTGGCTGAGTGGACATACTAAATATTCATTTCTTATCACTGTTTATTTTATTGAGCTTTGAACCATGTAGCGATCGGAATAAGGTTAATATCAATAAAAATAGTTTTATGATTTTATGCCATTTTTAAGGTACTCTTTAAACCAATAAAATAGACACAAACGAGGACGAGCGGGGCGCGGGGCGCGGGCGCCCCGTCTAGCGGCTTGCCTCGCGCGTGTCATCACAAGTCCCGTGGCGGCAGCAGTGCTTGCAGGTCGTGTGCAATGTCGTGATTTCGACATAACATCGCGAATATGTGTGCCGATTTGCGGTAAAATGTAAACTAACTGTGTAACTTATCTGTGCTGTGACAATGTCGTACACAAGTGAACAGTGGACTGAAATGGTGCGGCTTTATGCCATAGCTAGGATGGTAGGATGTACACAGAGCGGTTTCCAGGACATCGTGTGCCAAGCCGGGAAACTGTCCTAGCGGCTACACAAAGCCTACATATGTAAATAAGACTTGTTGGTTTATGAACTTTTTAAATACCTACGCCTAAAATAACTACTTTAGCCTTATAGCTTTACCTGTAGGAACCTACGTCATTTTATTCAATAAAATCTTTACCTTGTGTAAATGTACCTACCTAAGTGCTAGAAGTGAGTGAATTACTTGTCTGTGATTGTGTACCTTCTAAGAATGACCTACGAAATCGAAATAAGAAGCCGTCTAGACATATGACAAGCGAGAAAATATGAGGTACTTAAAACTTTCCTAATACTACCTAGGTTTAGGTTATACACACATCTTATTATTACTTACGCATTTACTAAATAAATCGTCGAGTAATCTCCCGCCATAGCGGAAATTTACCTGCGAAGATAAATACCTACCTATACCTACTAGATTGCCCGGACAGGGCTGTCACGTTTTTTAGGCACTATGAAATTTAAACTTTTTGTATGAGAAACTGAAAATAGGATTTTTTAATTATATCCCCCCCAAAACTAATCACCAATGGGGTCTGAACCCCCCACCCTCCGGCGTAGAACCCATATAATGATATACCTTGTATATATAATGCAATCATAATAAGAATATGTTTTAGCATTTTCATATAGGTATGTTATATTAGTAAAAAAATTTTATCTTCAACCATTTCAAATTTCAAGTCGTTAGCATAGTTCTCGAGATCGACTTGTGACAGACATACAGACAGAGTGATTATATAAGCGTTCATTTTTACCATTTTGGTCTGGAACCCCAAAAATTAGTTCAAACAATGACAAAAACGAAATAGGTAAAGCTTTTATGAAAACTTTTTTAAGACAGACACCTCCATTAGCTGCCTCAAATACAAATTCTAAAGTTTCCAGCAAAAATAAACCTTGAAGTAAGGTAAGCCATTCATCTCAGTGACGTTTTAAGTGCTTACCGAAGTGGCGTAGATACCGAAGAGATATGAGTAATATAACTATAACCGAAGTGCAGTGAGATCCTAAGGAAAGTTAAGACACTTGATGAAATATTTAAGCTTAGCGACGACCTCTATGTGCGCAGCGCGCAAGGATCCTCCTGCGATGAAGAGCTTGCGGGTTCGATTCCCGCCTCGGGACATAATTATGTATGTACGATCTGCAGATATTTTTTCAGGGTGTTACTGTTATTACTACTACTAATACTACTACTCTACTACTACTTCTCTACTACTACTAATCTACAACCAACTAAATTTCTTGAAATTTTCTTCATACAGACCAATGTTTTGGCAATGACAAATACAACAAAAAAAATATTATCCTATTTGGTACAGCGGTTCCGAAGTAATGTGCCTTCAAACATTTTGGCTGTTCATATTTATTTAAATATATATTTATTTTAACAATTCATATTTATTTTAACAATTTTTAAACTTTAACACTTTTTTAAATGTAGAAATGTTTAGCTATCAACGTTAATTTAACACTGTCAAGTCGTACCACCTGCTTCTCAACCGTCTATAAGACCAACTGAGCCATAGAGGTTGTCAGTAAAGAAAACTTTTCGAAACAAAGTCGGGTTAGTTACACCATTTATAACTCAAGAACAGCCACACCTCTTTCAATGATCTTAGATTTTTCGAATATTTCGCGCCCGGAATAACATTAAAGGCTATTTAAAATTCGTAAAAGTTTACAAAAAAAATATTATAACATAAATTAATTCCTCTTCCCATACATTTTATTAGGATTTTATTTTTTAGCTATTATATAATATAATAAATTGATCTTTCCACAACAAGGTTTATCTGTTATTAAACCAAAACTCATCAGTTTGTAGCAGAGCAGTAGTAGTAGAACATGTATTTCAAGCAATAAATGATACTTTACTTTACTTTAGTAGTTAGTAGCAGTAGATGTAGTAAGTATTAGTAATTATTAGTTGTAGAATAGTAGTAGAAGTAGTAAATAGTAATAGTACATAGTTGTAGGGTAGTTTTTGAATAGCTGGAAAGTAGTTTGTATAGTAGTTGTTGAATAGTAGGAAAGTAGATAGATAAACTCTTTATTGTACCTTTACATTCACCATGTAAGATATAAGTAGTTTGTATAGTTTTAAAGTATTGTAGAGTAGTTGAAGAGGTTTTGTACAGTAGTAAGTATTAGGTAGTTAATTCTGAGGCGGTACGACGATTCGCCAGAACAGCTAATTTAAATATAAGATCAATAACTGTTTATGCATTAAAATTTGCATTCAGAATAACGAGCTTTAAATCGATAGACATAAGGTGCAAGTTGAATATAATGTGCTCCACAAAAGGTAAAAAGTCATGCCCCAAAGCTATTTGGACTAATTCATTCAACACCAAGTTAAATTGTGTCGTGTGCCTCCATCGAGATTTACGATAATATGGGCATTCGTTTTATGGACCATAATTGGTAAAGATACCATCTCTGCACCATGAAATTGCAAAGTGGGGGGTTTGGAACGTTACTTTAGTAGCATAATAATTGGCGACGAGAAAATTATAATTGTATTTGGGTGTCTAAACGTAAGATAATGACTCATTTAGACTTAAGGCAATAAGAAAATGGATGTTGGTATGTTTGTAGATGAAATCATTATTATCATCATCATCATCATCATCATCTCAGCTGTAGTGACGTCACACTGTAGTGACGTCACCAAGTACTGAGGGGGTAGTTGCCATAATTACCACGCTTGGTAGGCGGGTTGGCGAGCGCAGTACGGGATGTTGATACACTGAAAGACGCTGCTGTCTATCTTCTGGAGGTATACCTTGGCAGATTCTTACTGAATTCACGGGCAAGCGATGAGAGGCAGCATTCTTCTGCCGGCACCCCACGGCAAATCCTTCTTACCTTGTATATGAAATGTTTTTACCAAATTAAAACTTTTTTTACAGGCGACCTTAATCACTTGCGCCAAATGACTAAGTCTATTTTTTGTTAAGTAATCGAATCTAAGTCTACGATGTTGTTGTTGACAATCTGAAACTTTTACTCAATATGAAGACCGTTTGACAAATGATAGGGTGCACCATAATATTATTCGATCTCTTGAAGATGAACATGAGCATGAACAACGACTGAGTCGGGACGCGTTTATAGTTCAATAAATAGAATGGTCGATGAACAAGAAGCCACTAATTACCCGATAAAATTTTTAAATTCTTAAATATGCCCAGACTTCCTTCTCATGAAATTTGTTTAAAAATTGGCATTCCGATTATTCTGCTCCGAAATTTAAGACCACCACAACTTTTCAATGGAACTCGGCTAAAAGTAACCCAGTTGCAACAAAATAATCGAAGCTCAAATTTTAACAGGTTGCGGTGCAGGAGAAACCGTCTCTATTCCCAGAATTCCCATAATACTTACCAAATAATTTTCCATTCCAATTTAAAAGAACGCAATTCCCAGTATCGGTGTGTTATGCAATGACAGTTAATAAGGCTCAAGGGCAGACTTTTCGTGTTGCTGGAGTAGATCTCGGTGTCAGTTGTTTCTCGCATGGTCAGTTGTACGTCGCTCTTTCCCGGCTTAGCAGTTCTAGAAATCTTTATGTTCACGTGCCGGACGGGTCAACTTTCAACATAGTTTACCCAGAAGCTTTGCGCTGAAGTATTTTCGTTCTATAGGTACTTAAGCCTCATGTGAACGTGATCTAAACAATATTACTAATACATTAACTTAATAACACACACAAGTTACACGCTGACGGAGTCGCGGGAACAGCTATTAACAATAATATTGTGCGGTTCCGTATTGCGATATTTTTCAACAGTATTGTAGGTTGACATATTATATTTCCCTACTAAAATACGAAAGTTAATCTGTCTGTTACATCAAAACCACTGAACCGTGAGGAAGGACATAGGCTACTTTTTTATGAAAAACGACGGAAACGCGGACGAAGTCGCGGGCAACAGCTAGTACGAAATAAAAAATAAAAGAATGGTTTCATCAATCAATTTTGTCTAGTTTTTGGCTTTCGTGTAGTCAACTGGCTGGACAACAACACAAACAAGTGTTATCAAACTAAACTGAACAGCTGTATCGAATTTAACTAGCTTTGTTGGAATTTAACTAGCTATGTTGGTCCTCCTGTAATTTGTTCTTTGTTGTACTTAGTTTGAAGTTCGAAATGAACTTTTTTTATTGTTTTCTTCTTTATTTGTTTGTTTTCTTTTGGTTTTATATTTCACTTTCAAAATTTACAGGAGCCACGCAATTCATTTTCTAAAATACGTCAAATGAAAAATCCGTTCATCACGTTTCGATAAGAAAACCATCATCAGGGTACGGAATGCGAAGCACCCTCCACGCGCAGGGCGCCCACGACACAGATTCCGTTGTATTAGAAATTATAATATTAAGTGTTTATACTCCGTGTTTCACAAAATTAAAGAAATATTAAATGTTCTTAATTCGCAATTAAGACTTTCTGTCTCGTGGGCCACCGCTATTTGGACTCTGCTAGCAAGTTAATCGTGGACTGAGTCATTAATCATAAGTTTAGAAACTTGCATCATATAAACTTAGCCGCTCTTGGGGACGAAGACGGTATTAATGTTGTAGTGCTCTTAAGCTAACAAGTTACCTGCTATAAATACATGAGCGAGTTTCATAAGTTTGATGGAACTGCTAAACGTGTTTTCATTTTTGGACACATGTGAGTCTGTTAAGTTGTACTACTAATATAAGCAGATAACTTATTATACAAACACTATCAAATAATGCCAAACTGGTTTGGAGCGCGTGCACTCCAAGCGATGGCGCGTCACTCACACCCTGGTAAGTTCCTCTGGGAGAACAGAAAACGTTAGACAACTACATATTTTTTGAAACTTTCGCGATCACCACACATTATTACTATTTTTTTTTTGTTGTTGTTGTTTTTTTATGATAACTATATTGAATTATCGGGTATATATCGCGTAATTACCTTTCTTTATTCCCGACGTTTCGACCGGATTGCGTCTGGTCGTGGTCACGGGGAGACTGTGCCTATAGTAGTAATATAGTAATAACTACATATTTTCAACAATTAGTAAATAACGTAAGTTACATTATAGTTATACTATTCAGTGAAACGTGAACCAGGTACTCACTTGTGTATTGAAAGTAAAACCTGTCAACAGCAAAAATGCTTTGCTTTTTTACATTTTCGTCAGTATTTTGTGTCTGCCAATGTCAACGACACTATTATGAACATGCATGTGTTAGTCCAGAATAATACCTACATCTAATCACGTGCAACTAAATCAACATTTAGAGAGCGCGCGCTAGTGACTTTTGTTATCGTGACTGTTTTGTCACTCTTACACAGTCCGTGGATATGTATGAAGATGCACGCACATTATGACGTGACAATTTGGAGACTTTGTAGGAGGTGGACAGTTACGGAAATTTTTTTGTGACAGTAACAAAAGTTATTAGTAACAAGTTTATAAAATTTAAAAAAAAAATAGTGATTACCTATTTTTTTGTGATGTGTTCCCTGAATTTTGCAATCTACACTTCATGCCCTTTCATTTAATACCACATATGGGTATGTTTGAAAACATTCGATTGTTCACCCCCAATTTCAACCCCCATATCTCATAAATGGCTCAACTGATTTCTGTATTACTTTCAGTTTTGCATTCTACAGATAATTTTCTTTTATTTGATACTAAACTCGGGTATATTTGTAAAAAAAAAACGATTCATCCTAAATAATAAAATAAAGAAAAATAAAATAAATCATAAATTCCTAAATCGTTATAATGAACAATCGCTTGCTTGGTTCTGACAGATTTGTTACAATGAGTCTAAGTAATAAACCATCTTGCAGCAAATTCTGAACGTAGCATTAGTCGTTACCAATGAAATTGGCGTTTTGTATGGGAGGAACATAGAGTCGATTTTTTTATATAAAATATTTAATTAATCAAAGTATGTACCATTGCTATCTATGCACTTTTGCCATCTCATAGGTAGTTCATTGATCCCTTTACTAAAAAAAACCACTCTGACGGGAATCAATAAAATCTTTGAAGGCGGTTTGGACTGCCCCATCGGAGTTGAATTTTTTCCCTTGCAAGAAGTTATCCAAATTTTGAAAAAAATGGTAATCTGTTGGAGCAAGGTCCGAAAAGTACGGTGGATGTCTTAAAAATTCCAATTGAAGGTCCTCTAATTTGGTAGCCGTCTGTCGAGCAGTGTGTGGTCTAGCATTGTCCTGAAGCAGCAGTGGCCTAGAGCGATTGACCAGCCTCGGTCGTTTTAGCAGCTAGCTTTTCCATCATGATTTGCAGTTGCTGACATGGTAATCGTCTGGCCAGATTTAAGAAAGCTGTAGTGGATGACACCGGCACTGGACCAGCAAACGCTCACAAGTAATTTTTTTTGAGTCAGTTTTCGCTTGGGGCATGATTTGGCTGGTTCGCCAGGGTCCAGCCATTGCGATGAGTACTTCCGATTATCGTATAGAATCCACTTTCAAGCTTTTTCATCTTCCTAGTTTGCTTCAAGTCAAAAACGTTGGAACCAAAAACGCACTGTGTTTTGCGACACCGCCGCTATACACAAAATTAATCCTTCGAGCCGTTTCTGCAGCACTGGTACCACGGTGGAACTCGTACTCGTTAATAACGTGATATTTCAAGTTTTCCATTTTGTAAACTGAGTGACGCAAAGAAAAAATACAAAAGAGGAAAAACAAATGAAATTTGGTTTTCGAAACAAAAATGCATAAGTAAATAGGAATACAATATTTTCCTTGTATGCTTGAACCGGTAACAGCAAGCGACAAACTTGACAGTTATACGGTTCAGATGCAAATAAGCAAAGAATGCTCTTCATGCTTTAATATATATCTGCTTTTAGGGCAATGTAAGTTGACTTCTTTAAAATAATAGATGCACGTTTTATAAAACAAGACAGCACAAATTGAAAATGACTAATAATTACGCTCTGTTTTCGCAACCAGTTCCGAATCCAAGTTGCGAAAACGGCCAAAGCTCAATTATTAGTAATTTTTAAGGTTCCGTGCCTCAAAAAGAACCCTTATAGGATCACTTTGTTGTCCGTCTGTCTGTCTGTCCGTCTGTCAGTCTGTTCTCGAGAACGTGTGGAGATATCGAGTTGAAATTAAAATAATATACCTAAATCTACAGCTTATATCTGTGAAAAAATAAATATTCTGAGTTAACCTAAAAAAAGGAATCATCCGTTTATGCCACAAAAAACGCATGTTTCGACATTCTTAAAAAAATCAAAATTCATAGGGTCATAAATCGTCCTCTTAAACAGAGAAAAATCTAAAAACTAGATATAATGTCGAAACATGCGTTTTTTGTGGCATAAACAGCTGGAGTAAGAATCTGCTAAGGGTCTGCTCTGCTACAAGAGATAAGGGAATCAGCGTCTTTCCATATATCAAAATCCCATACCGCGCTCGCGAACCCACCTGCCAAGTGTGGCGAGTATGGCAACAATCCCCTCATGATCTTGGAGATGTATGAGGGCCTACGTCCAGCAGTGAACGTGGACAGCAGTCCTACGGCTTTAAGCACAGAAAGACAGCTCTTCCATAAAATTAAATCTTAAGTCGCTGTGCTCGAAATCGGCCTTCAAGGCATCACATAAGAAAACTGCATACAATGCATAGTTCTTTAATTGGGTAGATGACCCAACCATAACTACTCCGAGACACAAAGTCTCTGTGGGTGTCGGTAATAGATTACAATGGTGTCAACGACGCGTCACCGACCGTTGTCAACGCCCAGCTGCAGAGCGGTCTTGGAAACAATTTGATGCGGTCCTACTGTGGCGGACTCACTTTGTAGCCAAAATAAAATAGGGTTTCAAACGAGACTGTTGCTTTGTTGTAAATCCACGACGGTCTTTTGTTTTACAGTTTGCGTAGCGCCAATCAATGTTCACGCCTGCACGATAATAACGTTCATTAAAGGCAACATAAGTATCGTACATCGATGCAAAATACTTTAAACTACGGTCCATATAAAAATGATACCTTACATTCTAACATACATAAAAATAATCTCATCAACTAGCACTTCATGTCTGTGACGTATACAGTATGCCCTTTGATCGGTTGTCGTCCGCGAAAACGCCACCCCATTTTCCGGACAGAAGTTTTCCTTGGTGGAAAGAATATCAGTTGGAACACGCACCACAAAAGAATCATCGAGACGCGACTCCAACACCACGACCTTCTTCGTGGTATTGTATAGTTAGATATATTGTAAACGTCGATATTATCTTAAACATGTCGTCAATGATTTAAGTACATTAACTTAACAACAACATGACTGTTTATTGTGGTACGTATCATCATCATCGTTATCATCGACCTATATTAGTCCACAGCTGAACATAGGCGTCCCCAAATCTGCGACATTTCACATGAAAATGTATGATAAAGTTTTAACTCTTTCCATGAAAGTATGTTTCGAATTCGCAGCTAAAAATGTAACTACCTTTTCAATGACGAGAATTCTCGTATATCCCACTATTCCGTGATCTCTATCACAAAGATAACTCTGAAATGTATTAGACCATTTCCTACCAAGACGCCATGTTATCGCAGGCAACATTTCAAGAAATAAGTCAGGTAGAAAAGTTGAGTGTATTGTATTTCGGACGTAAATGCCTTTGTTTGGTTCTAGTTTAAAAAAAATTAGGCCAGGTGGGTATTGGGCCACGTGCATTCAAAGCCGTTACGGAACCGTACGGTTCCGTAGCTAACCGTAGACCTGTTCATAGAAGTGGGTGTATGTTTGTTTACGTTTACCAAAACATATTAACAGGAATTCATTGAGTATCATTTTTGAAATACTAAAAAGAATATTCTCTACATAGTTCAAATCTGGTGTAGAGTGTAATGAATTTTAAAAAACAAAAACATGCATTTTATGCGACTTCCATAGGTCTTATATACGAGATTTTGTGGGTGTTATGTTCATCATCATCATCATCTCAGCCGTAGGACTACTTTCTACGTCCAATGCTGGACCTCCTGATGAGGGCATGATCTGTAAGATTCTAGAGGGAGGCCTTTGGGGTTATTGTCATACTCGCCACGCTTTGAAGGTGGATTGGAGACCGCAGTACGGGAGTTTGATACATGGAATGACACTACTGCCACTCTTCCAGACATATCCTTAGCGGATTCCACGGGCAAATGAGAAAGACAAAATCTACCGACAACCGACGGAACGGTGTTACATTCACCGGATTACAAATGTTTATTACAATTTATTTATTGTTACAAATGTTTGCGTTCTGCTGATATTTTCTTGAGTCCTATGTATGTTTCTATAAATACACATAAACCCACTAATATTATAAAGCCGAAAGTTTGTTTGGAGGTTTGTTACCTCTTCACGCAAAAACTACCCAACGGATTGAGCTGAAATTTTGCACACGTATAGATATGGACCAGGAATAACACATAGATTTTATCCGGGTACAATGCATGCGAAGCGGCGGGCACAAGCTAGTACAATATAAAACTAAGAGAAACACTGAAAACATAGTGACAATTGATCCCTTAATATGTATGTTGGTACCTACTTATTTTTATGTCTGTGTTGTAACTTGTGTAACTGTGTTGTATATGTCTAGCAGTGGACGTAGGCAGCAGTCTTACGACTGTGATGATGATTATTTATGTATTTATTAAAAGTACACATACATCAAATGTATTAAAAAGTCATTAATAACACATTTAAAATCAGGGGATTCAATCTGATACAATTGACAATTGGGGTGTACATAGCATGTTCCATTTGTGCGTTAGGTAAAATGAAAAAACAAAAATTATACAAGAAAGAAAAAAATTACAAAAACACAAGATAACTTAAAATTAAAATGTCAAGTAAAGTAAAAAAATAATACAAGTATAGGCGGATAAAACTATGCTAAAAAATATGTATCTTCAATTGTAAAATGTACCATCAATTTCTGTTCATAGAGGAACCAAAATGATGAAGCACTCATTTTAAGAAATTTAGTCCCAAATAGAGTAGAGCGTGTGTTGTGGGCCCTATCATCTTAATCTAAACCTGAGTACTTCATCATCATCATCAGAGCCGTAGGAATGCTGTCCACGTCCACTTCTAGACATAGGCCTACCAACCTGCCTACCAGATCAAGAGGGGATTCCCTCATGATCTTGGAGATGCATGAGGTTGCCATACTCGCCATGTTTGGCAGGCGGGTTGGCGAGCGCAGTATGGTATGTTAATACACATAAGGACGCTGCAGCCCATCTTCTGGAGCTATCCTTTAGCTGATTCTTATACTGCATTCACGGGCAAGAGAGGATAGGCAACATTACGAATAACACAGAATAAACAGTAGAATTACTACCGGCATCCCACCTTAGTGAGAATGTGAGTTTGGACTAAATGCTTGGAAAATAGGCATTTATCTTTTGTATTACCGCCGTGGGGTGCCGGCAGTAGAATGATACCCCTCCTCTCATGCCCATGGATGCAGTAAGAGCCTGCTAAGGGATACCCCCGGAAGATGGGCAGCGTCTATCTGTGTATCAACATCCCATACTGCGCTCACCAACCCGCCTGCCAAGCGTGGTGAGTATGGCAACTACCCCTCATGGAGATCCATGAGGGAGACCTGTGTTCATCAGTGGACGTTTTATGGCTGAAATGATGATGATGATGATGATCCTTTGTATTATTTACATTTATAATTAAAAAAAATACTATGATGCTTATGGTACATACTTATTAATTTCGATAACACAACTTGTCCAAGCGCAACTTTCATATCAACACCAATATTAGTAAGAAGTTATCGAACTTTCCATAAAGTACCTATCGTAATATTTTGATCTCATTAATCAACTTTTCTCAGTAAAGTTTTGATAGCTACGTGTGAATTAAGAATCGTTAAGGGCATGTGATAGGTAAACGAGTTACTCGACTTTCAGACCTCTTTCGAAGAACTTTCACTTGATTAATTACTGATAAAAAAACTCGAATAACCATTGGAAAGGTTCGCAAAACTAAGAGTTTAGCACCAAGCTAACAAAACTTAAATTGGTATCTATTAAAATACCGCTCGAGTTTGAGTTGACTCGAATTAAATAACCATTTTCTAGCTATTTTGGTTTTGGAGATATTGTCGCTCATATAAGTGATACGCAGGGTGATTACGTATCTTGCGACAGGTTTTGCAACAGGCAACTGACAGCAATATTGCTGTCAAATGTCAATTCCTTGCTGTTCTCTAATACAAAAGTGACATTTGACAGCAATATTGCTGTCAATTGCCTGTTGCAAAACCTGTCGCCAGATACGTAATCATCCTGACGGTTTACCAAACATACCCGACTACATTAAGCCGAAACCTTAATGTCAATATGTTTTGGTAAAGGTAAACATACAACCAGGTCGGGACCCCGACACATGGATATTCTTGTATATTTCAGTATATTTTGTGTACAGTTTATTTTATGTATATTTTGTAAGTG
Organism: Pasiphila rectangulata; assembly: GCA_963082625.1. NCBI lineage: Eukaryota > Metazoa > Arthropoda > Insecta > Lepidoptera > Geometridae > Pasiphila > Pasiphila rectangulata. The sequence goes on from OY720240.1 coordinate 9,910,413, forward strand.
CTAAGTGGCAAATAAATTCTGTGTCTAAGTCTATGTCTCTAAGAACTATTTGAGTTTCTCGATTTCTCCCTTCGAACAAGAACCTTTAATGGCATTATATCTGCTATTTTATCTGATATTGTATCCTTTCAAAAACATAAATGTGAAATTAGGAGTTAAGTTAAATATTTGGAATGTCGTGGTTGTTGACTTCGCTCACAAAAGAATTAATTTCTAAATGACGCCAAGTTCTGTAAATAATAGTTGAGATTACCGCTTAACATCAGGTGGGCCTTCGGCTGGTCCCGTCACTTAGTAGTATAAAAAAAAACTAAAAAAAATTTAATACAATATTGCTGATAACTTAGGATCAATTTAAGCTCACGGTTTAATTTGGCTCTTGTTGAAAAACATAATTTAAGAAGTGATAGCTCCAAATATTAAAACAGTAACTTGTCAGTTGTGAAAAATAGCCGAATTAAACCGTGAGCTTAATTTATCCCAAGTTGTAAGCAATGTTCTTTTAAATAAGTTTTAGGATTATTTACAGAACTAGGCGTCATTTAGATAACAATTATTTTGTGGGCGAAGTCAACAACCACGATATTCCAAATATTGAAATTGGCTTCCATTTTCACATTTATGTTTTTGATAAGATATCATTACTTTTTGTACAGAAACTAGCAAGCGCTTGCCAAGCGTGGTGAGTATGGCAACAACCCCTTATGATCAGTCCTCAAAGATCCATGAGGGAGGCCTATGTCCAGCAGTGGACGTGCTTCGGCTGAGTTGATAATGATGATAATAATTTATGCATGATATATCTACTATATTCTACAAGTCAAGCCTTTTTATTTGATACTTATATATTAAAGTTTAAACATATAATGACATTTGCCATTTTGTCATGGCGGCCACCTTACATTTAATTTTTCATGTGGACAGTATTCAACTAGTCAAGCTCTTTCACTTGATACCCATAAGTAGGGGTCAAACATTCATGACATCGTCTATTTTGTAGTGGCCATCTTAAATTAGATTTTTTATGATGTACTGTATTCTGTTAGTCAAGCACTTTCATTTGATACCCATAGGTAAATAAAGTTTTATTATTATTAAATAAAGTTTTATTATTAATATAGGTATTATAGGTATTAAGGCAAATATTAAATCCGTGATTTTGTGGTGGCGGCCATCTTGAATTAGATTTTTTATGATGTACTGTATTCTACTAGTCAAGCACTTTTATTTGTATATTAGAGTATTCAGAAAGATGAAAAAAATTAAATCCGCCATTTTGCGGTGGCTGCCATCTTAGTTTTAGAATGACACTGAACATACATATTTGTTTGGTCATCAAAACTAAAGATGGAATCCAAATTCCAAATTAAACTGTCAACACAACGGATAAACTTTTAATTACTAAATTTGACCCAAACAGGAGTTTGAATTAAAAACCGATGTTTCGAATTTTTTTTCTTTGATTTTTTGATTGATTACTTTGTATACACACAATTACTAAGCTGGATGCCAAATTTGAACTTCCTAGGTCATGTAGAATTGGATAGTATAATATTTATAGCAGCTATCTATCTCGAATAATGCCGATTTTAAGATGTTGATATCTTGAAAACCATTTAAGCTATATTTATGAAATTTGGATTACTAGTTAGTCTAATGCAGCTTAATAAATCAACTAAATTTAATGTTATTATCATACATGTAACCGTGTATTTATCGCGTAAATTACCTTTATTATAATTTAATTTTAATTTATTAAAATTTTATTATAATTAATTAAATTTAACGTGTTTCGGTTTAATAGACTTTGAGTTATGAAAGGACCAAAAGCGCCTCCAAATGGTTCGGGTAAAATACAAAGTACCGCGTTGTCGCTCGTTCGCTTTGCTTGAACTTGGTTGGACACGCTGCCGCGTGTCGAAATTTAGTGGAGAGGTCAAACGTAGTGGCTAGGCCATATTATGATATTTACACGAGAAACTCCTGGTTACATGTATTTGTCCACCTACATTATGTTTAGTGGACTGTGGTGCCATTATATTAAATGAAAAGCTGGATACTAAGGCCTCGAGGCACATCGTCATATCTCAAATATGTATATAGCGGTAGTGAGATCTCCCCCGAGAATCTCGCGAGTCTCGCAACGAAGTTCGCTCATAAATCCACGCCTTACATGATGCTTGTTTGCATAATACAACACTTAGTCGGCTTTGTTTCATCAGTTTGAAATGTACTAGGAGTTCGTTAGAAGTTGATTATGCAATGAGTTTACCTGGTGCGAATTTCCTAAATTTATAAGTATTTACTTTTCACAATATTTGTTAATAGTAGGATTTTATGCTCCGATTTTAGAACACTTTTTGCTAAAAGTACATGAGCCTATCTTATCTTCAATATGCATGCTGTACGGAACGTTGCAGTGCCTGAAATATTGTAAGAAGTATTTGTCTTGCCCAGGACTCAATAAAACTATACCCACGTCTGCAGCGTTTTCTTCGCGACGTCTTCCATCTCTATTAAAGCACACGCACATAATATGCTCACCTATTTTGAAGTTCAGAACTAGTCTATTGCTTGGTTTTGCATTAACACTTACTTGAGAAGCAATGACCTCATTTTATTATTTTATGAATTTTCAATATCCTCCAACACTACCCGTGTATCTTGATCCAATTGATTCCAAATCCTTATAAATTATCTCATTTAACGTTTAATGGTTACTCTGCATTGCAAACACGTTCAAATGTCTTCTGTAAGAAATAAATAAACTTAAGAGGCAGATATTTCACTCGTAAGCAATAGTTATTTTCAACGAACCTGCTTGCATTTTCAATTCGAAAGTTCCTGGTAAGTTTTTCGAAACTCAAACTAACATTCCTTTCCGTGTTGCTAATTGATTGATGTTTCAAGAAAAACCTTGATCGAATGTTGCCACAGTTAAAAATTGTAAATTGTTGCTTAGGTAATTTACATTTACAACAATTTACTTCTTCTTACTATATAGGATTTTTTGGTATTTAGTATTTTTTTATAGTATTAGTATAGTATTTTATCTAAATTAGCTAAATGTAAGTAGGTATGAACTTCCATAAGAGTTCAGGTTTAGTAATATTTTTTAGATCGTCAATCTGTATTTTATTTTCAATATAAGTTTTTCATTCGATCATTCACATACTATGAATAAAAAAATGAACTGATCTTTTATTTTGTTTTCTTTTATAAAAACCTTGTCCTGAAAATATGAAACAAAAAAAAAATTATCCAATTCGGTGTACAGCAGTCCTTCGTTATGCGCGTACATACATTCCAGCGATTCATTGATATAGAATTATCATCATTGATATGTTACAAGAAGCACAATAGGCCGCTATAATTATCGATATATGATCGATATAAAATTGTAGTAGAAGAATAGGCGGTGTAGAGTACATTAAATAAAATCCTTCCGGCGGGTTGTCTCACGTGGGCCAGGAAGTCAAATCCTTATGATGAAAAGTCTATATTTTATACATGTCATATAAAACAAAGTCGTGTTAGTTTAACTCGAGAACGGCTAGACCGATTTCAATGATCTTATATGTTTTAGATTTCTCTGAGCCTGGGTTAACCTAAGCTATTTAAACACCGTAAAAATTCACAGAAGAAGTAATCATTACGTAAATTCATTTCCCATACGGATGCAGATGGTGTTATGACATTTTTTGGTGGTCAAATAACTTAAGGTTCGTTTAAAAAGTTTATAATGTGATTAAACTTTAACTTAAGATGTTTATACTTTAGTAGTTGTATAGTAGTAGTAGTGAGTGGTTATAGAGTAGTTGTAGGGTAGTAGTAGTCAGTAGTAGGTGCGATACGAAGTTCGCCGGGACAACTAGTAATTACAATAAAGTTAGGGTACAGACTCTCAAAATAAAACACACGACACATTTGAAAAACCCAAAGATACAAATCGTTAGATACGCCCTGACACCAAAGACTGGCATTGTCTACAATGGTGTATCCATAATTCCGACGCACGCATATGGTTTTGCCAATAAACTAAACTGTTATTGTTACTATTAATTATAAAATCATATTGCAGGAACATTCGCAGAAAAAAATAACACGCACAACGTCAAGCTAACACTGTATTTAGAGGATACTATTCCAAATGAGCGTGCTCACTTATTTCGTGTGGAAACAAAACGGCGCGGTCTTATTACGTTAAGGACGTATGTAACGATCTTTGGAAAAACCACGACACGACTTAGCAATGGCCTTTTTCTATTCTAAAGACTTACTTTCAACATTTTTTATGCAAATGCTGCACTTTAACCACAGAGCAGATACAGTTTTAAAGCATGAGTCAGCCGTGCTCAATGCTCTTCCACAACTAGAGACGTTCTTAGCTAAGTGACTCTTCTAGCTTAGTTCGTGCTTTATCTCGTACCTGCCCGCATACTCTGCAAGAGGTAGACGTTGGTAAACTGCAAAGGTATTCATGCATTTGAATAACCTTGAAAAGTTGTTAACTTATGGAAGTAAAATTAAAATGACGTGCTAATTATAAATCTGTTCATCATTTCAGCCGAAAAACGTCTACTACAGAACACAGGCCTCGCTCATGTATCTACATGAGGGGTAGTTGCCATACTCACCACGCTTGACAGGCGGGTTGGCGAGTAAGGGATGCTGATACACGGGAAGACGCTACTGCCCATCATCCGGCAGGCTCTTATTGCATACACGGGCATAAGAGGAAGGCTAACATTCTACTGCCGACACCCTACGGCAAATAAATCTATTATACATCTATATATCTACATAAAACAACAGTCAAGTAGTTATACCTCGAGAACGGCTGGACCGATTTCACTGATCTTAGATGTTTTAGATTTATCTGAGCCTTGGTTCACATAAAGGTACATCTTAAAAATTCACAGGAAAAATAATTATGAAGTAAATTCATTTTCCCATGCATTTTATACGAATGATGTGATGATATTTTTTTTGATTGTCAAATACTCAGAAAGTTAACATTGTGATTAAACTTAAACTCAATTTGTTTATATTAGGTAGTAAGTAGTTGTACAGTAGTAGTAGAGTAGTTGTAGAGTAGTATTAGAGTGTTGTAGAGTAGTTGTAGTCAAATATTAAAAGTACGTTCAGAAAGTTTGAATTGTTATTAAACTTAAACTCAAGCTGTGTAAAATTTTGGCCAAATTAGGTTGTATTAGTATTTCGTAGTACCTCGTAGAGTAGTAGTATTTAAAGGTCAGTATTATTTCTAAACTCAAAGAAAAATATAAAGGCGGATGAATTTAATCCCTAATATTATGTAAAACAAAAAAATATTCTATACATAATATTTTCAATAACTAAATTACATTTAACAAATGATTAATCATTATTTTTTTTTCGAGTATATACCTTCTCCAAGTTATTCCACTTATTTCTGTTCTGCGCTCTCTGCATCTATGTTTTGCCTATGGCCTTTGTCAGGTCAACTCGTCGAAAACAATACCTAGATTTTTTAATACTATAACTACCCTAAAAATAAGGCTATTATATCTATTATACATGATTTAAGATTTGTTCAGAGTAGTAAAATTTTTTGTGAAGAGTTCATCTAGGGAAGTACTACAATCATATCTATTTCTGCCGCCAAGCAGTTATGTCTGCACTGCTGTGTTCCGGTTTAAAGAGTAAGGGGGCCGGTGAAATTAAGGGCACATGAGACCTTCTAACTATATGTCTCAGGATGACGGGCGCAATACAGTACAGCGTTGGTCACGTGCCTTATGAACGTGATTATCGCGGTATTGCAGTTGTAATAGGTAGAGGATACCGCTTAACATCAGGTGGTTTTGACTCGTCATTAAATCAAATAAAAATATGCAAATCAAATTATATGCTTATTTATTCATATATAATGTGTTTTGTTTCTCTTTTGTATGTTGACTATTTTAAGAAGTTCGTTATTCTAATGCATAAACATTTATTGACTATGACTTTCATTCAACATAAATAACACAAAGAGACAATCAAATCAAACAAATAAGGGGCGAGTTCAGTTAAACATAGTAAATAGTTCCTTATTTGTAAACTAGAAATATACTGGTGACATGGTATAACTTATTTAATTTCTACCGTGCCGTGGGGGCAGTAGAATGTTACCCGTCCTTTCATGCCCGTGGATGCAGAAGAGCCTGCTAAGGGATAACTCCAAAAGATGGGCAGCAGCGTCTTTCATTGTATCAACATCCCGCACTGCACTCGCCAACCCGCCTGCCAAGCGTGGTGAGTATGGCAACTACCTCTCATGGATATCCAAGAGGGAGGCCTGAGTTCAGTAGTGGACGTTTTACGGCTGAAATGATGTTTAATGATTTAATTTCTGAAGCCTTACCCGGACGATAAATCAAGGCAGGTAACAATACGGTTCAAAACCCACAATAAAACATCCCGTTACACTTTATGAAGTAATAAAACAGTGAGGGCGCGGTTTAAGGGCGGGTCGTAATGAATGAAATTAAAATACTTTGGGCTGCGGTCGTTACTACACCAATGCATACCCAACAAGAATATTGGCATCAAATTAATGGTTTTCCTAATAAGCTTGGTGTTTCACTGTCCAATTAGGTGTTTTATTGAAACTGGTCTATACTAAACGGCTAAACTAAAACTAAACTAACGCGGCCGGCCCAGGCGCAGATGGCGGGATTAGCTGGACATGTACTGTGCTGACTGGTCGACCAGCGCCTTGGACCGGGAAGTATGGAGAGAGGGAAGGGAGGCCTTTGCCCAGCAGTGGGATCCTACTGGCTGATTAGATTAGATTAGATTTGGTCTATACTGGGCACAGTCTATACTGGGTCAGCCGATTTTGCGTAATTTTCCAAGTGGTTTGTTTAAATAAAACACAAGTTTTTTTATAAAAATTAGTTATTTTTAACAATCAAATTATTAAAGCCGACTTCTTGTTAAATATCGGGATCGAAGATTAAATGCAAACGTCCAGTAAGCCAGATACTCATACTTATCCAAGATAGACGTATGGGTGCTCTGGTCAATCATGTATGAGAACATATTGTTACCTGTACCTGTAGGTGACGTTTGAAATAATAAAAAGATCCATGACATGCGTCTTGGACATATTCATCTTATGGCCTACACATATTTTTATGCAAACAATAATAAGTCTTTGAGAACCTCAGATATGATATTCTAATGGTTTGAAACTGCTTCAAGAACATAATGGTATTGGGAATGGTATCTCCTTGTCTGACCCCTCGCTGTAGTTAGTTCTGGGTTAGTCAGGTCGTGACACTTGTATAATGGCAGTAGCGTAGAGCTGCCGAAGCAAATTCACGTAGCGAGAATCGATCTAACAGCGATGGAGAGTCTCTGACGTTGCACGTCTACTGCTGGACAAAGGCCTCATGGATTACTACGTATCATGAGGAATTGTTGCCATACTTGCCACGGTTGGCAAGCGGGTTGACGAGCTGTTGGTACACGGAAAGACACTGCCCATCTTTTGGAAGTATCCCTTAGTAGATCGTTACTGCTTCCACGGGCAAAAGACGAGGAGCAACATTCTACTATGGTCCAGTTTAACTGGACCAACTGGCTCACTGTCGACGGTGGTTAAAAAAATATCTATGACTGTCATGCTGCAGATTTAATTTTAAATATCTACGTTTCACTAGCTATCCAACAAGTTAGGGTATTATCGAAAAACCCTTGATGAAAGGCTCTCAGGTAGTATAATAAAATTAACAATATTTCGTTATCTTACTCAATTCCTACATGGGATTTTCAGATTTTTAGATCTTGAAAACGTTTAAGATTGAGGTAGGGTGTTTCAAAGACAAATCAGGAATGATGTCGATAATAACCTCTCTAGGTAGACTTACCCTGTAACCTCTTACAGGGAAAATCATTCCTGACTTATTTGTCTTTGGAACACCCATAAATTTGTAATTTACCCCTGTATATAAAAATTACAAATTTAAGTCTCTAGGTAGGTACAATAACTACGAGTATTAACGCCAAACTTCCATGGCAGTAGCGGTTCCAAAATGAAGGTTCTATAAACGTTTAACATGTCTTTCAAATACATAATGCTGTTACTAAAATACGATTCTTAGTACAAAAAGGTACAACATTTTATCTATCGCAAGTTTCGATTGTGAATTTCCTAACAGTTACAGACGAAAAGCGAAATCACATGAGCAAACATTTACTGAATCGGACAAGTAATCTTACTAGGGGATATTTCCTAAACACATAATGCTCAGTTTGGAGAAGATGCTGCGAGATCCCTTTTACAGCTGAGCGAATGGACAATCTTTCAATGATTTCTGCTCGGAAGTTTCTGTAAGTTTTGCGCGCCACTGGCTCAAAAATCTGTTTTCCGTTGCTCGATGTTTTCTATTTGTGGTAATAGCTTTGTACAATTAATATGATTGTGTTTATATTTGGTCCTTTGTTTAAAAGTCAATATAAAAATTGTGTTAAAAGAAGGAAAAGACACAAATTTTGTTTAATACGGAATTCACGAGTAACTTTAACAGTCAGATTAATAAATTTAATATATATTTTTAGATATTTGTATCAAGCTTGTGTTGTGAATTTTGTTTTGGAAATACTAATACTTAGAAATTAATACACATTCAAAATTTTCAGTTCTGACGGGACTAAACACGATCTACCGTTAAGTTACCAGTTGGCTACAGAATCACGAGTTGTCAGGTCAAAAATCTTGACTCCTTTATAAATACATACCTATCATTCATAATAAAAAAAAACAAACCGGAGACAAATATCTGCAGACACTTTGTCCCCCATCAGGGATCGAATCCACAACTTCTCTGCAGCTCAGCTATAACCTACACCACGGAGGTCGCCACATGTATTGACAAAATTTGTGATAATCTATAATCTATGATTCATACTGTATTGTTATCAACTGTAATTATATCACATTTTAACAACCTTCAACGTTATCCGCAAAGACATTAAGAATAAAATTTGTTTGATGTCGGGCTATGTCATGCTAATTTTCGGTAGCACTTTCGAAATACACGAACAATACAGCCTTTGTTCGGAGTAATGAGGGTCACTTGACGTCACTCTTCGGGAACCATCAATTTTACTGTGAACATCATGATTGCGAAATCCGATTTGGTCATTAAACAACAGTCACTTCAGTTGTTTTCTGAGTGTAAACTGGGTTTTTACAATGATCTACTCAAATTTATATTATTAAGAACTAGTACTTCATTGTGTAGAGTAACTCACAACGGCCTAGTCTCGGAGGTCATACCAGTTTGTGCAGGGGTTCGTCGAGAGGTGTCTTCTGTCACCTCTACTCTTCCTTATTGTCCTCGATGAAATAATGCATAACACCCTTATGAACAATCGATATGGCACATTATTCTAGAAAGCCCTCGTTTTGCGGGAGCCAGATTGGATCTAGAATTTCAGCAAAAAATCAAGCTGATCCAATCTGAACGCACAGCTGCATCCGCATTGCAGCCAGACGAAACACTACCCTCAATACAAGTCACAGTCACAACACTCACTTCACGATCACAGGATGAAGTATGGAATCACTCTACTAGAAAATAGAGAACGTGGTAAGCCGGGCCTAAAAATCAAAATGTCACTCCCGCCCTGATATGCAACGCAAACTGGATGACCTGCGAAGAGATTCCATGAAGACTGACTGAAAATAAACACCCGAAAAACTCAGGAGATAAGGCGCGGGGAAACCCGCTTCTTACAATTATCCATTGACACGGAGGCAGTGGAGCGAGTCCACAATTTAATATGTTAAATCAAGCTGGTAATCAGTAAATTCTGACACGACACCCCCAAGGTATGCCTTGGTGTCGTGTCAGAATCTACAGGAACTGAAAAGGACATCGCTTCAAGGATAGCCAAAGTAAGGTCAACCTTCGCCCAGCTTCGCCCCGTATTGCAATCACAAAAACTAGCTCGGAGAGACAATATTCCGGTCCAATGTGAAAACCGTGTTGCTATACGGATGCGAGACATAGAAGGTCACAAAGCACAGCACGCGCCAAATTCAGGTCTTCAACAACCGTAGCCTTCGCCGAATTCTTGGAATTTACTGGCCCGAGAAAATCTCAAATATGGATCTAGGGGAGCGCTGGAATGAATCTCCGATCGATCAACAAATCAAACGCCGACAATGGAACTGGATTGGCCATACGCTCCGTAGGGACCCTGAACACTACCGAGGCAAGCCCTTGACTGGAACCCCCAAGGAAGATATGGTCACATCACGGCTCCTAGTGTAAGCATCGGTTGGGACAACCTAAAACAAGTGGAGAAGTTTATAATTACATATCTTATAATTACATCGGCAGGGTATTAACACGTCCAAAGTGCGCTCGTACCTTCACCAACAAGCTTGGGTATGCAAGCCACCAGAGAGCGCATCAAAGAGTGGAACAATTACAACAAGTCCTCTTAGTTAATTATGCCTGTCCAGTAAAAATCAGTCGCTGTGGTCGAAATCGGCCAAGATAGACAGACAGATAATTTACACAAAATAGAACAAAGAGAGTTACTAATTACAAATCATATTGTATGATGATAACAAGAAAACAATTATTCAAGCACAAAATCTCAAATTATAAAAGTTCTATGCGAAGTTAGGTGGGCCAAGAACGTGGTCTACTAGTTTAACCACCAAATCAATCAGCTCGTACGATGGTCCGTGACAGAAGCAAGAGTAATCCATTGGTTTGACAAGCCTTCCATCACATGACAGTTCCTCATTTGAATTCCAGTAATCTTTTCTTCCAACAATATTTTATTCGATTAAAGGTTTTGCAATTCAGATGGTATTTACCTTGTAAAATTTGATATCACAAGTTGAACAAGAAAGGGAAACCATGGCTTAGGTTAACTTCGTATTATTTAGTTTTAAAATAACAGGATTATTTCGCGTACCTATTAAGGGTGCCTGACTAAAATGGTAAAACGGAACCCTAACCTTACGATATCACTTCGTCTGTCTGTCTGTCACAAATGGAAACCTTGAGAACTACTTTTGCTATCGACTTGAAATTATAAAAAAGCGTTCTTTAATCTTTAACCATTTCATCTTAAAGATAACGCTTTTTAGGGTTCTGTACCTCGAAAGGAAAAAACGGAACCCTTATAGTATCACTTTGTTGTCCATCCGTCTGTCTGTCAAGACCCTTTTGCTCAGAAACGCGTGGAGGTACCAAGCTGGAATTTATACCAAATACTCAAATTTACTCTCCTTTAGAGCTGTGAAAAAATCAAACTTCTAAGTCAACGGAATCAAAAGATACAGCCGTTTATTTCGCAATTTCTGCAAATTTTCGACACTGGCAATGGAGTCAAAACCTATAGGGTACTTCCCGTGAACTCAGAATCTTGAAATTTGGTATGAAGCAACGTCTTATAGATGTCGGCGGCCGATCGTAGAATTGGGCACATCATGATGTGCCTCGGCATATCATGATATGGCGGCATTTCTTGAAATACGCCACTGTCTAGGGGGCACATCATGATGTGCCCAAACCTAATCCGGGCAGATCAATGAAAACCAAACGTTTGTCGATATTCCCAGTAAACGCTTCGCCACATCACGAAATGCCCAAAGGATAAAACGTCACATCGTCAAATAGTTCAAATGTAAACCGCTAGAGGCGCTGCTTACGGGTTTTCTTAGTAGTAATTGCGGCAACATGGCGACAACAACAAATAACGAGGAGTTTAAAAACGAAAATGAAAATGGTGAAAGACGTGCGTTTCAGTTAAACTATAATGAGCAACTGAAATACTTTTATGCAAGCCACGTCAACACCAACCGCAACGTAAAAAAGCCGTGGACGAAAGAACGAGTTAAAGAGGTTAGTAATTATTATAAAATTGGTTCATTTAGTCACGAATAAACAAATATATTCCATTTTTACAACGATTACTTTATTGTTACATGTATGCTAAATGCCTATATCTGTATAGTTTTCAGAATAATAACTCAAACCATTTGTTTTTAGGTTATAAACAAAATCAAGAAAAGTAGGGTGGCCACAACACGGGAGTCGGTGGACTAATAATTGGCTATCCAAGTACGATATTTTAGAGACTGCTGATGAGTATTTTTATTTTCAAAAATAACTATTAGCGATCCCACGGTGCGCATTGTAAAAACTATTAGCGATCCCACAGTGCGCATTGTACCACTCGAGAAATTTCGATTTCGATATCCTGACTGAAGTTCACGAAGCTGTAGGACAAGGTGGTAGAGAAAAAAATATGTATAATATAAAAAAACAAGATGTACATTCCTAAAAAGTTGTGATCTCATTATAAAGAAAAAAAAATACTAATAAAATAAAGTCTAATATTGTCATACAGTAATAAACATAACAGTAATAAAGTAATAATAATAAAAGTTTTGCTAAAAGTATATTTATTGTTTAGTTTGATTTACGGTAATAATTTGTAAATAGTTTGTAAAGTACTCTGCAATGCCTAATATTGTCATAAAGAATAATTAATACATAACATATCTGTGATTTTAAGTGCCTAAGTACCTACTAAGTACCGATAATACCTACTACACGTAAAAACTACTTTAAATAAACGACTTTAATGATAAATATTATAGCATTATTATTTGATAACTAGGCAATGTCCAATCTCTCTCTTAACATAGGTTTTAAACTTTATTACCAAGCTGTTATGGAACCACTGATGAGTGGTTAACAAGATTTGTCTTCTGACAAAAACCCTTAAAATTATCATTAGTTCCCGTATTGATTTTTGCTACTTGTGATGTTTTTCTAACAGTTAAGTAGGTTTTTAGTCAGTATAAATAGAAACAACATAATTATTCTAATAACTACTATATCATAGCTCGATGTAGTAATGTAAATGTTGACCATGAGTACCATTCCCTTCACCAAACAAAATCTATGGTCACCCTATTATTCGATATGCCGAGTGATAGGCTGGCAGATCGTCGAACGTCGGTCTTGAAACGATATGGCGGGTTTTGCATGGCAGATCAAGAAATGCCGCCATATCATGATATGCCGAGGCACATCATGATGTGCCCAATTCTACAATCGGCCGCCGACATAGATAAAGGAAAAATTTCAAAAACCGTTAATTTTTACTTACATTATATAATAAAATTATTTTTAATATTTTTAATAATTTTAAACTTACCACCCCTTTCCTCATGAATGCGTAGAGGTATTAAATTGGAATTTATATCAAATACTCAGGTCTTATATACCTACAGGTTTGAACGGAACCCTCGGTGTGCGAATCCGACTCGCACTTGGCCGGTTTTTTGAATAATATAGCATATAATATATGAAAATGTTAAAAAATATTCTTATTAGGCTAGAGGGTCTCAAAATTATTAAGTGAAGTTACTAAGTCGTGTAGAATATAATATGAAAGGTATTCATTTGCAAATTGATAAACAGTTTTTAGTTTTGCTTTCAGCAGTATAGTTTTCGACTTATTTACAACGTTGGAAAAGATAGCGTTCTCCCTTATCTCCGAAGTTTGCAAAGATAAACCCCTGAAACATTTATTGTTAATAGGAGTGTTTGTAAAGATTACAGGAAAATTATAACGAATTCTCAAGTTTTTATAAAAATTCTAAAGTGTAAAAAATCTACAAAAGTCTCGCTATCAGACAAGAAATGGCTTATATGAGATATAGGGAATCGTTTTACTACGCAAATTTCTAAAGTAAGTAATAAAAATAAAATAAATAATAAATAATGCTCGACACAGCATCATCTAGCCCCAAGCTAAGCAGAGCTTGTGTTATGGGTACTAGATGACTGATATACTTAATACATTATACTACATAGATAGATATTTTTATTATATATAGAAAAACACCCAGAACACCCTGAACAAATATCTGCAGATCGTACAGACATTTGTCCCGAGGCGGGAATCGAACCCGCAACCTCTTGCGTCGCAGGCGGACCTTCGCCCGCTGCGCCACAGAGGTCGTCAAAGTAGTGGCTTTTAATTAGTAAAACATAATGAATGCTACGCACTACTCACAGCACCATTTCCCAAAGCAAAGCTTGTACTATGCAAACTCGATAGATGTAGAGTACACACCATTTGTCTAAACTACTATTGATCTTGGTGCAGTGCTTCCGAAATACGCAGAAAACCCGACCCAAGCCCACCTTTAATTACAAGTACAATTCAACTAGGCAGCTATACTGTAGAATTTGCAATAGAGGCTTCAAAATACACTCGGTATCTCTAGCAACATCCAACCTCATGCTAGAAACCAGTGTAGGTCGCTGTCGACGATACGTCGTGGAGGGCATCATCATCATCATCACAGACAAAAATGTAGCAAACGAACCCGCTTTTTTTTCAGCAAACCCAAGATCGTCATTATCAACTCAGCCGTTAGACGTCCACTGCTGGTCATAGTCTCGCTCATGGAGCTCTAAGTCATCATCATGAGGGATTGTTGCGGTACTCACCACGCTTCGCAGGCGGGTCGGCGAGTGCAGTACGGGATGTTCATACACTGATAGACGTTGCTGCACATCTTCCGGTAATGGGATATTACCGGAAGATGGGCAAATTCATACTGCATCCACGGGCAAAAGAGGAAGGGCAAAATTCTACTGCCAGCACCCCACGGCATAGACGAGTAACATCATAGCGAACTTTCTAATTTGCATAATTTTTTAGACAAGGGAGGTGGAAGGCGTTCCACACAATTTTTTGTAAAGTTCCGGCACCCCACGGCATTCCAAGCACAGCAAACCCAAGATAATTGTCCATTACTAGGCCTTAAATCTCTTAACTCCAACCAAAGTTAAAAGGTTCTACATAATTATTGGGCAACAATTATTATTAATCTGAAATGTTATTCTCATAAACCGATCCATCGCGCCCCGCGGGATGGTATCGGTGTCGGGACCAACGAAGTGGCAAAGATCCGATTATTAGCAACCTTTTTCCTACAAAAGAATCGATACAAAAATTCGTTTCATTTTCAACTGAACGAAAAGAAAATTATATTTTTGCTTCTCCATCTCTTACCGATATTTTTAGGGTAATGGCTCCTTTGAGTTCTTTTAGGATATATTGGCATTGAAAGGTTAAGCCTTCCGATATTCAGGTTCACCATATTTGAAAAGAAAAAATAGTCTTGTGTCTAAGGTTAAGTTATTTTTCCCAGGGGTCTACTATTTTGAAAACCACTTTGGGTCTAAGGTTCTGTCAAAATACTGTCCTAATTGAATAAAAAAATAAAAGAATGCTCATACTGTCGTGTTTGGATAGTGACAAAAAGCCAGTTTATTGAATTTAAAACGTTCTAAATAAGTTTGGATATTAAATGAAATTGCAGGATTATCACAATTAAATATTGTTATTATTATTTTGAGTTACAAATTCTGTTTTGTTTCCTAAAGATTAGGCAGGTAGTAAGCTGCTTAAAGGGTAGTATAAAGCTGAAGAGTTTGTTCAATTAGTTGAACGCGACAATCTCAGGAAAATCTGGTTCGGATTGTAAAAACGTTTTATTGTTGGATGGAACATTTATCGAGAAAGGGATCGTCATCCCTGTTCATAGTTTAATTTTTCATAACAAAACATTTTATATCTGGTTGTTTGCAATAAGTACATAGTTTAAACCTAACTAATAAATAACATTTAAACAACCATGTGTGCTGCAAAATTAGTACGAAAATAGCTACAAAAATTAAATTAATAATAATTATTCACGGTGTACAGACATGGTCCTGACTGAGTTACAGAAGTCCAAGCTCAAGATCTGCCAGAGGGCAATGGAACGCAGCATGCTCGGATTCAAACGCGTTGACCGTGTTAGCAACACCATACTGCGTTCTCTTACCGGCATCGCCGATGTCGTTAAGAAAACTGCCATGCTTAAATGGGTTTGGGCGGGCCACGTGAGCCGGATTCAACTTAAGAAGTGGGCTCATAGTAACTTCATGGACTCCTAATGCCGGAGAGCGACGTCGGGGTCGGCCGAGAAAGCGTTGGCGGAACGATCTTGTCTCCTTCTACAGAAATTGGTGGGAGACTGCGAGGGATACGGATGGTTGGAGTAGTTTAAAGGAGACCTTTGCCCAGCAGTGGGAAAAAATAGATTAAAAAAAAAAATATTTAAATATCATTTTACGTCACAAATTCTTCATAGGTATAGGAAGTATGTCTCAGCTGTAAGACGTCTTCTTGACATAGGATAGGCCTCCCTCATGGCTCTCCAAATACTAATACATTGTGTATTTCTGTTCTTTTTGTAGTTTAAGTTAATATTAGTTATTTTTGTTTTTATTTTCTGTATGATTTACACAATAAAGAGTTTATTTTATTTTATTTTTATTTTTTATCTATCTATCTATCTAATACGAGGGGCTGTTTCCAAACTCACCATGCTTTCTAACGGGCAAGAGAGGGGCAATATTCTAGCCTGCACGGCAATATAACATCATCGTGAATAAAATGCATGGGCAGCAGCTAGTGTTTCATGTTTATTAGTAAACATTCGACACAGGCCATATGCAGCTCGAATTGCCTGGCAGACACTAAACGGCAAACAACATCGTAATATCATTAAGGTTAGCTACACACTAATTGTAATTACCCAGTGTGAAAGGGTAATAGCGTTCGCTCGTTCCCTTGAAAGCAATTTAAAGCGTTAGTGAGAGTAAACTTTGTATACTTAGTTTACTTGTTTATAAATAAAATTTGTTAGATACTTTCTTGTAGTGTTCGTTTTTATTCAATTCGACTATACCGTCTCTAGCCGTGGGGTGCTGGCAGTAGAATGTTACCCCTCCTCTCATGCCCATGGATGCAGTAAAAGCCTGCTGAGGGTTACCTCCGGAAGATGGGCAGCAGCGTCTTATCGTGTATCAACATCCCGTACTGCGCTCGCCAACCCGCCTGCCAAGCGTGGTGAGTATGGCAACTACCCTTCATAGAGATCCATGAGGGAGGCCTGTTCAGTAGTGGACTTTTTACGGCTGCAATGATGATGATACCTCTCTGAATTGGAGGGTGAATTTAACAAAGCTTAGCAATGTCGATTTTTGAAAACAAACAATTGTGTTGACTATTATATAGTGTGTTTTAAAAGAACGTCACCAGGATAAAATATTGTGTACTTATTACTCTAAAAAATATCTATAGTTGCCCTTCATGCATCATGAAAAAAACCGATTTCGATTTCACTTTGTCATAGAGATCACGTTCTTTAGGATAATTGCTTTATTATGCAGCCCGATAACGACGCATTCGCGATATTGGCGTCAGGAAATGCAACCATTTATAAAATTCACGGAAATTTATACCTTATCAAAAATCAGCTTCATCATCATTTCAGCCGTAAAACGACCGCTACTGAACACAGGGCTCTCCCTAATAGATCTTCATGAGGGGTAGTTGCCATACTCACCACACTTGGCAGGCGGGTTGGCGAGCGCAGTACGGGATGTTGATACACGGAATGGCGCTGCTGCCTATCTTCTGAAGGTATCCCTGAGCAGGCTCTTACTGCGTTCATGGGCATGAGAGGAAAGGTAACATTCTACTGCCGGCACCTCACGGTTGCCGCTTCCTAAACTCTGGCTTTAGGAAGCGTCAATGATCGATTTGAAGGACGTGGGTTTGAACACCACCTGAATCGCAAATATTTAATAAAGTTTTTCATTTCATTGAAAAGTTACACTATAAATTTACTATTTCTTCAGCAATTATACAACGGAATTGGTATTTGATGTTTTGAATTTTTCATGTTTTTACGTTTAAATGGTAGTTTGTTCAGACGAATGGTTAACTATTACAATAAAACCACAAAACCGGCTCTATAAAAACAGATTGACAGGTGATTGAAATCGATTTACGCCTGTTTTATGTAAGTATAAAAACCCTTTTTATAATGGTAGTTGGTTTTAACGTAATTACCAAAAGTTTAAATTGAATTAAAATTTTATATCAAACTATGATTACTAGGGGTTAGAAATGGAGAAGAAAAATCAAACGTTTTCAAATATACCCAATATTTTAAAACATTCTTCCCCACTTTCACCCCTAAATCTTGTAAGTGTCTAAACCGATTTTAATCAAACATGCTTAAAAACGCACGCTAGAGCACCTGCTTTCAACGTACCTAATGTTAAAACGTATGATAGTAAGAATTACATAACAAAGAAAACCATAACCAAAGCACATTTCGTAACCGTGTATTAAGACCCCAGTGTTGTGCGAAGAACAAAGACAATTTATTCAGAGTCCATGTTTACTTAAGTACCTCATTAAAACCTGGGCCAAAGTAAAAACGGTACGCAAAATTATTGTAAAGACGTGGAGGAAATACCTGTTCACGAGTTTTTTTTCTTAAAGGTTTTGTAACATATCTGCCGATTCCATTCGAAAATTCCACGGAGTGCCTAAATAAAAAACCTAACCGATAGCTTTTAGCGATAAGACCGCCCATTGTATGTTATATTTGTCTCTGTTTCTCTTTGTGAAATTTATGTTATATGGTGAATGATCAATAAAGAGTTTATCTATTTATCTATCTAATCCAATACTTAAATAAAATAAAGCCGCGTAGGTAACCCTACTTATGTAGAGTTACTTACATGGTTAACCCTGTTTTGACATCTTTTATAATAGATAATTTATACAATACAGCAATGCTATCTTCCCAGCTTAGTCGGCTATTAGCCAAAGGAACAAAGGAGGTAAATAAAATGAAAACTGACATAAGAAATAAGTTTCCTCACGATAATTATAATGCACAAAATTTGGCAAAAAGATGCTCAATGTCGAAGATTTAAATATTAGAAGCGGACCCGGTTGACGTTTTCGTGCCTGCTAATTTGAAAATATACTGACAGCAGCGCCATTTATTGAGTTCAATTGTAACGGTCCAGCTGTTAAGAAGGAGTTAAACGTGGGCATATGTCCGCTGTAATTATTTTGCCGCGCAAGAGTTTAAATTTTGCTATAACTCGTTAGATTTTTATATAAATTATAACAGTTCAAAGAGCAAATTATGTTCTATATGAATTACCAAATAAGTTTCGCAGTAATGCATACTTTTTATCAATTTTATTAGAAAATTTTATAAGAAAATGGTTGCAAAGAGTTAACCATAAAAGATAGACATAATTATGCTGTCACTAATTTGTAGATGAAATTTGTTGATGAAATTTGTAATCTGTAGAAATTTTTAAGAGGAGCAATTACTTTATTAAATATTTGCACTTAACATAAATGACGACGCACGACAAAACAACACCCAGTCGGCAATAATTTTCCGACTTGTTCAACTGTCATCGTCGTAGTTCGGCGAAATTGAGCCAAATTTTAATAAATTTTAGCTTAAAACTTCCTCCTTAATAAGTCTAGCTATAAGTGAAAACCACATGAAAACTCGTTTAGTACTTTCTGAGTTTTGCGCAAACAGACAGACAGATCAACAGACACACAGACAGACAGAGGCAGCGAAGGACTTTGTTATATATGTAAGGTCACCTTAATTTATATATAAAAAAATAAATTCTTATAATCTGTTTATATTAAAACTTACATAATATTATATTATTTTACCTATTTAAACACATCATAAAAGTTTAGGGTTACCTTTAATAAAAAAAAATAAAGCTAGGTGCGTGTCCCGACACGCACCTAGCTTTATTTTTTAGGGCCCGCCCTGCGCTATGTAGGGTTTAGTAGTTAACCGTAGACCTGTTGTTGGAAGTTGGTGTATGTTTTATTACGTTTACCAAAACACATTAATAGGAATAATTAAGTTTTCGGCTTATGGTATTCTGTTATGTTTGAGAAACCGCATCGCTTATTTGAGCGACTATTTTTCCGAAATTAAAAAAAAAACTAGTTTAACCCTTATTTATAGTCCTTCAAAAAATTTCATGGTTAAAACTATATTCACGATTATTCTGATTTTTAAAGCTAGCAGTTTAGATTTTAGAGGGAAGGCCGCTCGAAAAAAGTTTAAAACTTTAATATTTCGCAAACAAAACCCTAAATGAAAAAAAAAGTCTTCAAAACTTAAATGGTTTTAAAATACCTGTTCAACGATACTTCACACGAAGGGAAAATCAATAAAATTCATCCTCATCTTACGTGTATGGGAATCCATATTAATTATTTTTTTGCATTTTTTTGTAACGTTATCTCGGCGTAGTTATACTATATGTCAACGCGAAATTACAGCTTTCTAGAACTAGTAGTCCCTTCGCAAAGCCGGCGACGGACGGACGGACAGACAGACAGACATACAAAGCGAAACTATAAGGGTTTCTTGTTTTACTACGAAACCCCAAAATTGTACCTCTAGCATAAATAATCTACCAAAGTACTCGGTAGGTACAAGTACAACAGATTCCAAATGTAATATACGCAAAATCTATTTTAGAAATGTTTACAAACTTCAAAAGCGGAATCTAAAACACCACAAAACAAAAGCAAAAGCAAAATATAAATCGAACAAATCCAATATTCTTGGACGGATCGTATTACGTTATCGTTGTTTCAATAACTCAGAATAAATAGGACGATTTTTCCAATTCAATTACCTGCAATACTCTACCATTTCCAATTACCATTGCACCCAGATAAGGGCTATAAACGCTATAAACAAGCATAAAATAAGAATTAGGATGCACATGGCTGTCTTTACATCTGCTTTCGATGCATCATCATAATTTCAGCCCATTGGCACCCACTGCTACTGGGTCTCCACTTTAAAGCTTTTCATCATTTCAGCCATAAAACGTCCAGTAATGAACAAAGACCTCCCTCATGGGTCTATATGAGGGGTGGTTGCCATACTCACCACGCTTGGCAGGCGGGTTGGCGAGCGCAGTACGGGATGTTGATACACAGAAAGACGCCGCTGCCGTAATATTATAAATAATATAATTAATCTTCCGGAGGTATTCCTTAGCAGGCTCTTACTGTATCCACAGGCAGGAGAGGACGGGCAACATTCTACTGCCGGCGCCCCACGGCGATTAATACTTTTGATTATAATAGAATAATACGTAAGCAATGAAATCAAAATTCATCTATGCCATGACCATTTTTTGGTAATTGAATAGCATTTTCTGATCTACTCAGATGCGTCGTACCCTGCCTGAATTTAAAGACGCAAGGCACAAGACGCGTAGGATGTTTTGCTCAAATGACAGAATCCCTCGAATTCTACAAGTTTTTATCCGACATTCGAAAACTCATATTAGTCGTTTGACAATCGTCGCGATTAAATAACACATTTTTTTTATTTATCTAATTCGTGTACCTAGTTATGGCAACACAAAGCCTCTTTTTAGCAAGCGATGGGGTATCAAACTAGTTCGGTGATCTTGTTGCTTGGCGTAAGCGTTTTCAAGTACAATAATCCTCTCTAATGATTTTAGATGATATTAATATTAGTTCACTTATAAAATGTTGAAACCGACATTCAAACACGGTATCCATTCAAAGAGTTTTCGGAATTCTCGTCCATGGTTTGCAACACCTGAAATAAGTCTGACGTTTAGTTTCTGATATCTGTTGTCTAAGGGCTACAACAGCTAGCCCGTCACTGTGGCCACAGCACGCCTAGGCCCGTCGCACCCAAAACAGGCCCTAGTCGCCGCGCATTCAATATGGACGTACACTAAGTCTTGCAACCAGAATCTATAAGGTCTGAAAGCTGACCTTAAAGCACGTATTTAATGTTAGTAATCAGTAAATCAACAAAATACTCACCCAAAATCTGCAAGTAGACAATATTCCAAAGCAAGGAGGAGCGTATCGAATACAGTGTTTATTTAAATCATTTTCTCTCATACGCAACGATAAATCGCTTCATTTGACGTACGAACGTATTGAGTAGCGTGAAGGGATGGAATGCGTATTTGATTTAGAGGGTGGTGAGTGGTGTCTATCAACGTTTACGCGGGTTTATGAATTTTGTCGTTTTGCGGATGTATTTCAGTTATTGTATCATTATTTTATACATTTAACGTGTGTTTTAATGATAAAGAAAAACATAGTACGAAATCCCGCGTAACAGAGATATATTATGTTTTTTCTCTGCATACCGCTTCATCATCATCATCATTTCAGCCGTAGGACGTCCACTGCTGGACAAAGGCCTCCCTCATTGATCTCCAAGTACTGCGGTTGGAAGCCGTCTGCATCCACCGCCGACCAGCAGTTCTCACCAAGTCGTCTGCCCATCTTGTAGGTGGACGTCCTACGCTGCGCTTGCCGATCCGTGGCCTCCATTCGAGAACTTTGCTGCCCCATCGGCCGTCAGTTCTGCGCGCTATATGGCCTGCCCATTGCCACTTCAACGTGCTAATCCGTTTGGCTATGTCGGTGACCCGAGTTCTCCTACGTATCTCCTCATTTCTGATTCGATCCCGTAGTGAAACCCCGAGCATAGCCCTCTCCATAGCTCGTTGAGCGACTCTGAGCTTGTTCATAAGGCCAATAGTGAAGGACCACGTCTCGGTTCCATATGTCATCACTGGTAACACACACTGGTTGTAGACTTTCGTCTTAAGCTTAAGTCTTAAGCATACCGCTTCATATCTCATATTTATATTCGGAAACACGGATATTTAATCCAACAGATAAAATTAGAAGCAAGAAATTCTTCTAACTATTTGTTTGGCTTTATGATTGGGAGGAAAAAATATCATATTTTCTTGCTCTGTGGTCCATAACTTCTAATGTTTTGTTATAGCCACGGTGCACCACGGTGAAAAAGGAACGATGGAAGAAATTAATTTCAAAGTCCCTAAGTACCTTAACTTTCCAGTTTATATTCTTTCTGTTCCTTCTTGGAAGGAAATTTGATTAGTATATTATGAAGTTCAACCAAAAACTGATTCTAATAAGTTTTAAGATTTCTACTGATCTCTAACGTTCAAATTCAAATTCAAAAAATACTTTATCAGAGTACCCCAGTGACCTCGTTAATTTACAAAATAAACAACACAAATAAATAGAATAAAGCACTTATTTAATTCATTATTTAGATGATCCGCGAGTTAAGAAAAGAAGCGGACAGAAGAATCTAACTCCATCGTTTTAGTCATCATTTAACAGTTTTCGTTACGTTTGATAGAATCGGAACAGATTCCTTCCCAGGTAGTTTTGTCCTCTAGGTAATCTGATATTTTATAATAAGCTATATGACGTAGGACACTGATTTTTAATTTTATTTAATGATTACTTCTGCAACTCACTTGAGAGTTTGTCATAGAAGCGCATTTGCGTAGCAGCGCATTGCTCTTTACAAGATATTATAAGATTATGCAGCCTATTAGTAAGTGGGCACCGCGAGTTTATTCTTAGTTCTTTTCTCTTTCTCTAAATTTTTATTCGGTAATAAGTAATGGGGGAACGGTATTTTTTTCAACGTGTTTGTAAATAAGCCAGAAACTATACGCCTTAAAGGAAAACTAAAAACTGTTTATTATTGTGAAAATAAATATCTTTCATATAATACCCCACACCCAGTAACTTCACTTAACAGTTTTAAGCCCCCTTTTCCGCTCCCCCCTTGCAATAAGAACGAGGAGATTGAAGTTACAGATTAAAAAGTAACTTCGTTATAGATGCAACCCATAGAACCTCACCATTACGTTTTAATTTAAAGATTTCCACTGAAATCTGGGGAAACAGACAAAATAGATTAACAATCTTAGGATTCTAAGGGCAGTCTCTGATTTAGATTCAGGACACGATTCAAATTAAGTGATAAAGCGTTCGGTATGCCTTGGCAGTGCAAGGCTGTCACCCGGTAATAGTCAAAGAAGCGACGTGCCTGTTCGGTAGCGTACAGTTTATGGTTTCAATCCTTAATGCGACAGGGGACAGTATTACGTACAGATCTTACCTACACATGCTATTTTGTTGTAAGTCAAAACAAGTTGTAGACTATTGTGGCACGAGTACTTAGATGAGTGCTCGCATACGGACTATATTAGTCCGTATGCGAGCACTCATCTAAGATGCGTAAAGAATCTTCCAAGGGATAGGTACATCCGAAAGATTTGAAGATCCATGAGGGATGCCTATAGGACATAGGCATCCCTCATGGATCTTACGGATATACTGCAGGAGCAGTGAATGTCCAACGGCTGAGATGATGATGATGATGATGATGGGATAAGTGACAGTATTGCGTACGGAACAAAGCGACATGTTGTTTATACTTAAAGCAAGTAGTACTCTATTCATAAATATTTCAGCCGCAGGACGTCCATAGCTGGACATAGGCCTTCCTCGTATTAAGGTGCTGTTGCCATACTCGCCACGCTTGGCAGACGAGCTGGTGAGCGCGGTATAATGTTTAAGTCGTAGCTGTCCGACTTCCGGAGTTATCCCTTAGATTACATTTTACTAGTAGTATTATTATGGCACGAGTATTTTCACGAGCGCTTGCTTACTATGGAGATCTGGTACAAAGTTACACAATAATTTTTTACAGATGATTTATTCCATAGGCCGCTATAACAACAAATATTAAAAACAGAATAAAATAAATATTGTCCCATGACAACAAATTTTATTTTTGTGCCGTTTGTTACACGCTAGAAATATTCACAGCGTTTTTAATCATATACACTAAAAAAATAATTAATTAAAATAAAATAAAACATTTATTTGATATACAACAAACGTGATTTTTTCGTCGTTTTTTAATCGATATTTATAACGGCAACAGGTAGACGATTATCAAGTTATTTTATCAAATAATGCTACGGAACCCTTCGTGCGTGTTAAGTGACTCGCACTTGTCCGATTTTTCCATTCATCTCAGCCGTGGGACGTCCGCTGTTGGACGTAGGCCCTCCTCATAGATCTCTAAGAACTGGTGATGAGGGGGTTGTTGCCATACTGACCACACTTGGCAGGTGGGTTAACTAGCGCAGTACGGAATGTTGGTACACGCAAAGACGCTGCCGTTCATCTTCCAGAGGTATCCCTTGGCAGATTCTTACTGCATCCACGGGAAATAGGGCATCATTTAACTGCCGGAACCCCACGGAAATCAATTTTTTTTTTTATATATAAGTGTTTTTTCGATTAATGTTATTTACTTTTGTTTAGTATAACGAGAGTGGCATAGTCACTTTGTATCTAACTGACTTAATTTACTATGTCCCCGAGGTGGGACAGAGGGCGTCCACAGTAGTCCTCTATTGCGAACGTTTCTGAGCTTATCGCTTCACTTCATTCCAAGTCATTCCAATCAAGCCATTAAACATTGTTGCCGTGTTGGCCGAGTGGTATGAACCCGCGACTTTTAATCGGGGGTTCAAACCACTTGGCCAACAGGGTCGTGGGTTCAATACCGGCCGTTCACGAATAGATTTTTCTTTTTTGAAAAAAATTAAGTGCACACTTAACACATCTTTAACGGTGAAGGAAATATCGTGAGGAAACCCGCGGCTTAGTTAGCTTCAGACGTATTGACCTGTTCTTTCCTCTGACTATTAGTTGACTAAGCTAAAAGGATAGTATAGGTGCTGGGCAAGCCTAATCCATCTAACAATGTCCCAGGCACTGCAGCGTCCCGTACAGCATGATTGCCAGTTGCTAACGCTGTATAAATCACTTATATAGATACAAAGGCTCTACATTTTAAACCTTTTCAATGTGTGTCACATTGCATCGTTATTAAGCTTACAAATAAATCATGTAAAATAAATTTTGACTTTTTAATACCTACAGCAATTAACTAAAACTGAATTCTAAACAAGCAGGCAGAAGGTTTAATTGCTTCGTTAGGGTTTAATTAGAGAGCGGGGAACTCGAACAACCGTATCGATGTGGCTTCAATGATACTTGGCGGTCGGTACTTGGGGTACGTGCTTTTACAGATAGCTAGATAATGTGCTCAGTGGGCTCAGATGTTGGTCTGTCTTTCGCATAGCGCATCATCTCGGCCTCAGCACGTCCACTGCTGGACATAGGCCTCCCTCATGGGTCTCCAAGTACTGATAATGAAGGGGTTATCGCCATAGCACGGTTGCCAGGTGGGTTCGCGAGCGCAGTAAGGGATGTTGTTAGTAATACACAGAAAGACCCTGTTATCTCTTGGCGGATTCTTACAAGAGCCACAGGCAAGAGAAGAGGGCAACTGTTTTGTGCCCTATACGAACCCCGCGGTTTGTACAGGTTGTGAATGAAAATTATTATGATATGCTTCTTAACCCAGCGTTATTTAGCCTCAAAGTTATTTGAGCTTGTGTTATCTACTACCAAATCATTAGGGTTTGTTCTCGCCACGCTTGGTAGGCGGGTTGGCGAGCGCAGTACAGGATGTTGATACACGGAAAGACGCTGCCCATCTTCCGGGGGCATCCCTTGGCAGATTCTTCATGCATCCACAGGACTTACTAGTAGAAATGAGAGGCAACATTCTACTGCCGGCACCCCACGGCGATCCAACGAATCTCCTATCAAAACAAATACCTAATTAGGTTATTCTTGTAAGCTCGCAATACAATTTTAAAAATAGAGGAAATCGTAACATTCTCGGAATGTTCAATACTTTTCTTACAAAGAAAATGGAAAGAAATTACAGATATTGAGTGGAAAGTCTAATATAAACTCATGGGTCAAGCAGCGATTTGTTTCAAAATGTTAAGGAGTGTTTTGTACCTTTTGGACTTTCCGGGAAAATTTCAAACTAGGTAATGGATTTTTTTAGAAACCTTTATTTATTTGCATCGTTTTATTGAATTTACCGCTATTTGGAAATATCGGTCCTCTCTAGGATATAATGAGATTAAAGGTATCTTTCTCAAGTTTAAAAAAAATCTCAAGAACTTTAATTATAATACTGATGTGAGCGCTGTAAATATGAGGTAACAGATGTTGGGGCATAAGAACCGACGGACAGTGATAGTAAAGACGTAATGTTTAATACACAAACGTTAAAACAAAGGCGTGCCTCATTATAACCTATATTTATTAAAGGTGAGCGTGAAAATCGACGCTTTATTTCGTAGTCTGGTATTTAGCTTTCTAATCAAGGCAGACCTACAAAACTGAATTAAGGTTGCCATTTAGCTATTTCGTGATAAAAATGTCCTTCGTGTCGTGTTTCTTAAACCGTGATCAATGGTCAGTTGTCACGCGGGACACTCACGCGACCTTTTAACTTAGGCTCAATTCACACTGAGATTGCTAACTAGCTTGTACTGCTCCTAGAACTGATCGAGCTAAGCCCTTCTTCGTATATCCTAATATAACGGGAGACGTCAGTGCAGATCTGGTATCCCCTACCAAATGTGAACTGTTACGAACTTCATAGACTTACTGCCGGTAACAAGAATATCGGAATAAGGCCATATCACGTGACCCTACGTCCGACTCAATTCTGCAGCCTAATTTTAAATCTCTTAATTAGCAGTTTAACTATTGCTTAAAGCTCAAAACATTTGGATATAAATAAAATCAACTTTATCTTTCATTAGTGCTTCCCCAATTATGCCCGCCACACAAGACTTGCAAATAAAATTCAGCTCCATTTGCCCATTAAAGACAAATTGGTACGAGTAACATTATCTCGCAAAATATATTCAGAGAAACATGTCATTTTACTTAAGTTACAATCTACGCATCCAGGTGCTTTCACCAAATAGTAAGAAATAAATTAAAGGAGATTATGTTTTTTTTTGTTATACATTAGAGCCTCCCCAATTCTGTCCACTATTATAATGAGACTAGCTAAGAGCATTCAGTTCTGAATTCTCATGAAAATAGTGTAAGAACATTATATTACCAAACTAATTTAAGGAATCATATCCTCATGTTACATGGTATCTAAAAAAATATAAAAATATAATAAAAAATGTGTTTTAAAAAATAAGATCTTATAGTGGCCATAGCTTAGGCCTCCTGTCCTGTCTAACTCACACACTGAAATAGTGACACAGCATATTTTTTTGCCATTCGTTAGAGCTTCCCCAATTTTCGCCATTATAACACGAGACTGGCAAAGAGCATTCAGTTCCGTATTCTCATTAAAAGCGTCAACAGCGCGAACGCCACGCAGGCAGTGTCATGTGACGTCATTAGCCAGTAATCACCACGCCAAGAGATTGCGTTCTTTGTTCCATCGCTGTTCCGTTTTGTTCAAACCTGGCATGTGTTCTACTGTTTTTGTACAATGAGCTTGCATTGTGACGATTTAAAACAATGGTTTATTCAACAAAGATTTTGCAGTGACGATTTAAATTCAGTTTTTGTTTCGTATTATGTGAACTTTATTTTTCGGGTAAATGGTTAATAATCATAATTATCATCATCTCGTAACTTCTTAGTATGAGCTTCTCTCAAAACTAGAATATTTGACCATAATGTAGAAGAGTTAGGATCACACCGTTGTTATTAAGAATTCGTATTTGAAAATATGTGTTTAAAACTTTTTCATAAAGTTTCTTTATTTATAAATTTATTTTACCAAGGAAAACCATTTGTGTTACTGTAACCAAAACTTATAAAACTAATATAAACAATCATTCCATACTCTACCTCAATTTTAATTGACCAACAAGCTTCATTATTAAACAATTAACATATCCTTATTAATACCTTTCTTTCGACATCCCTTTCGCCAAATAATTTCTAGACCACCTAGTTAAATTCTCTTGCTGTACTTATCCCTTGAATACTTGAGTGAGGATTACAGAATCATTAAGACATTTAAGCCGTGGTCTGAGGCGGCTTACCACGCGGGCCTTTTGTGATATCTCTTACTTAATAGGCTTAATGTTTCATACACTTTTAGGGACTTTCCTTAATTCTCTCCAAAATTACTCTGCAAATGACGGAGATTAGCAACGTGGGTGTAATAGGTACCTAAGTTATAATAAGGATAAATTAATAAAATGTGTGTCAGTGTCTCTGTAATGTGTCCTGCCTGTTGCTTTATTGCGTGTGCTTATATAATTTTCTTCTCAATATTTCACAAACCATCATCATTAAGGTCTCGTGACTGTCATATGTTAGGGATAAAAAAGGGAACGTTTCGTCATAATCTCTTCGCTTGAATGACAGGCTCTGGGGATTGCTGCGTAGATGCACACCTTATTGTCTGGTTCACGGAGGTTCTGCAGTTTTCTTAGAATGTTTGCTTTGAAATAACAAACGTAGACACTAGTGCATGTTTTTCTGATGGTGAAGGAAATCTTGGTGAGAAAATCCGCGGTTTAGTCAGCTTCGGATTGACCTGTTTTTTTTTAATTTCTGAGAGGAGTATTGTTGATGGCAAGTCATGTCCAAGCGTCCTGACTCTGTTTTAGTTATTTGTAATCAATGGCCTGATAAAAGATTATAATGAAAGGCAAATTTACTTGTGTATGAATCTACATCAGACTAAACTGTTAAATCAAGCATAAAGTAATCAATCTATGTAGCAAAATCAAAGATCTACATACCTCGTAGAGAGTCTACGAATATCGCCTACGCATACTGGGTAGTATTCGTAGTTTTATAGTAGTAGCGGTCGTATTATCACCACATAAAAGTATTATCCACACGCACTGTGCGGCACAATAGAACAGATTTGTTAGCGTTGCGGCTTGGGCCCCTAATAAATAGAACGCGGTCACGTGATTTAATAATAATGGTGGGATATCCAGGTTATTTTCCCATACCATAAGAAATTTACTGTAATGTGATGACTTTTCTTTTGGACAAATTTACGTGGGCGCAATACGTGCTCAAACTGTGAAGGGGTTCGGAGCAACTCGCGGCCTAGACAGCTGCAGGCGCTGTATCCCAGTTATTCCTGGCGAAACGATCGACTTTGCTGAGGAGATAGTTGATGTGTTATAGAAACACGATTGTAGGCACTGTAACACATGTTTATCGGTACCTACTTAGAAACTTATTGTTATGCACGTTAGATTGTTTTCAAATGAATAAACCGTTTAGTATTATTATATGTTCAAAATCCTGGGTGCCGGCCCTAGAATGTTTATTAAATAAATAAATAATGCTGGACAATTCTCAAGGGATCACCTAGCCCCAAGATAAGCAAAGTTTGTATTATGGTTACTAAATGACTGATATATGATATAGTCGTAATATAATTATACTAAGATTTAAAATTATAAATTATAATTATTCTACACATCATCATCATCATTACAGTCATAGGACTGATACCCACGTCCACTGCTGGATATAGGCCTCCCACATACATCTCCAAGATCATGATCATGATACTATACAGATAGATATTTTTGCTATTTATAAAAAAAAACATCCAGAACACCATGAACAAATATCTGCAGATCATACAGATATTTGTACCGAGGCGGGAATCGAGCCCGCAACCTCTTGCGTCGCACGTGGACCTTTGCCCGCTGCGCCACAGAGGTCGTCATCAATGGTGTCCCTCCTTTATTGCCCGAGGATGCAGTAAGAATAGCCAAGGTATACCTCTGGAAGATGGGCAACAACGTCTTTCTGTGTATCAACATCCCGTAACTGCGCTCGCCAACCCGCCTGCCAAGCGTGAGTATGGCAAGAACCCTCTTATGATCACTTGGAAATCCATGAGAGAGGCTTACGTCGAGCAGTAGATATCCTACGGTTGAGTGAAAAGACCTTATTGTCGGTAACTGCATCTAATATTTTCGCCTTGGGTGAAGTTATTCTTTGAAAAGTACTGTTCTAAGTCCACACTAATACTCATAGCACTATCATAAAAATTGCTGTTGCTCAAATGACTGAGCGCATAAATATGCGTTTCCTCAGGGAAATCTTCGGTCGGGTGTAGTTGCCTCGTAAAACCATCTTACGAAGCTCCGTAGAGAACACACTCTTTTATACTCAACAAAAAGCATGTCGGCTAACTTTTACTCGCTGTAGCAGGCGCTTGCAAATGTGGCAGAGTTTTTCAGGCTAAACTAAAAATTTATTTATTTTTAAAGCGAATAAAACATTCACGTTTAATCTTGTTTTTATGGACTATGGAG
The DNA here is from genome assembly GCA_963082625.1 of Pasiphila rectangulata. NCBI lineage: Eukaryota > Metazoa > Arthropoda > Insecta > Lepidoptera > Geometridae > Pasiphila > Pasiphila rectangulata. Next base: position 9,941,471 of record OY720240.1, read on the forward strand.
GAGTTATAAGTCGTATTATTATTGTTTAGAATTTCTTTTATTACTTCAGAACTCTGCCGCTTGTGAAATGTTTTGGAATATTATTTTTGGATTTGTATATTATGCCTTATTCCAAGAAATAAAAACGTTAGGTGTTATTTGTTTTATAAATTTTGATAAAGTTAAAAAAAATTATAAGCTTAATGATTTTTCTATAAGTGTGATCTACAAACTAGAAGAAGTTGTGTCTACAAATCATAGAATAAATAAAATCGGCCAAGTGCGAGTCGGACGCGCGCACGAAGGGTTCCGTACCATTGAGCAAAAAACAGAAAATTAATCGCGTTTGTTATATGTTATATCTTAAGTATTTATTTAATTTTAAATGAATTATTTATTTTTAAAATTAATATGCAACTAAATTTTTTGTGAATATATCAGGAGACTACCTGTTGCCGCATTGAGAAAAAAACGTCAAGTATCAAGTTTGTTATATTGTAGCCCCCCTTAAATATTTATGCTATTTCTACTTAATAAATAGGCAATAGAAATACATCATCTGTGAAAATTTCAACTGTACCTATCACGGACCGATAGATAGACGGAAAGCGAAGTCTAAGTAATAGGGTCCCGTTTTTACCCTTTGGGTACGAAACCCTGAAAATAATATTAATGTCCATAAAAATATTTATTCATAGAATAATTTGCTTTAGCGACATCTCTCGTCATTGCTACTATTAAGACAATGAATAGGAGAACTCTAGTAGTTACCTGTAGATGGCGCTCTATCGGTGCTCAACCGCACTCGCCAACCCGCCTGCCAAGCAAAAGAAGAATCAAGAATCAAAAAATACTTTATTCAGTGCGGCCGCATGGACCTTATTGACGCGTCACAAATAAGAAAATAAAACATCACAAATGAATAGAACAAAGCACATAATTGTATCTGTTCATTTCAGATGACACGCGAGTTAGGAAAAGAAGCGAACAGAAGAACCTAACTCGGTCGTTATAGTCATCATTTAACAATTTTATTTTGTCTTATGTTACGTTTGACGGAGTTAGAGCAGATTCTGTCCCAAGTGGTTTTGTCCTCTAGGTAATCTGATATTTAAAATAAGCTTTATTACACAGATTTCGTTTGATAATGTTTTTGAATTTATTCAATGATAACTTCTGCAACTCACTTCGGAATATGTTGTAGAAGCGTATACATTGCCCTTTAAAAGATATTTTAACCTTATGGAGCCTAGTAGTGGGCACAGCTAGTTTATTATTATTTCTTGTATTTACATTGTGAGTGTCGCTGTTCTTCTTTAACGAAGCAATATTTTTGTGGGTGTACAACAGGTATTAATATATTAACAAGCTACTGTTATTATTATTATTTGACAACCTCTGTGGCGCAGCGGGCGGGGTTGCGGGTTCGATTCCCGCCTCGGGACAAATGTCTGTACGATCTGCAGATATTTGTTCAGGGTGTTCTGGGTGTTTTTCTATATATAATAAAAATATCTATCTATGTAGTATAATGTATTAAGTATATCAGTCATCTAGTACCCATAACACAAGCTCTGCTTAGCTTGGGGCTAGATGATGCTGTGTGATCTGTCCAGCATTATTTATTTATTTATTTATTTTTATTATATTTATTTCTTTAAATTTAGTGCGAAGTGATTGTCTGGGACCCATATTGTAGATAGAACGAACAGCTCTCTTCTGCAGCACAAGTATGGTGTCTATATCTGCAGCACATCCCCACAGCAGTAAGCCATAAGACATAATGCTGTGGAAACAGCTGAAGTAAACAAGTCTGGCGGTATCGACGTCTGTAAGAAGGTGGATTTTTTGACTGCATATGCTGCAGAACTAAGCCAACCCGATAGTTGTTTTATGTGGCCCCATTGAAGCTTATTATTATAAGTTATGCCTAAAAATACAGTTTTTTCTACAAGGTGGTGATGTGTATGGCAACCACTCCTCATGGAGATCATGAGGGAGGCCTGTGTTCAGTAGTGGACGTATTACGGCTGAAACAAACTAAGCGAAAGGGTGTGGTTAGAATCACTATTCTGACAACACCAAAGGAACAACTTTAGTTGAACGACATTTCAGGATTCTGTTTGTTTATTTATTTACTAGCTGACCCGGTGCCCACTTCATTGGTCGGTAATTTATAGCTTATGACACTCACAAATACTGTGGCTTTCTATTAGTAAAAGAATTTTGAAAATCGGTTCAGAAGATCCAGAGATTACCCCCCTACAACCTCACAAACTTACAAACTTTACCTCTTTATAATACCAGTATAGATATTAAAACGGTAAAAGGACTAATTAATTACATTAATTAAATTAATTACAAGGGTACTTATTGATAATATCTATAGAATTGAATTAAATAATTATCTATGATTTGCATTCAAGAAAACTTTAACTTCAACAGCTTTTTTAACGGTAATGGCAACTTAAACGCCAGCTGATTAATGACAGGGCCATTAAAGATAAAAATTATTTATACAGCTGCTGTATGCTGGATGCTGAACGGGAAGATGCAATGACTGGGACATTGTTAGATGGATTAATTAGCAAAGAACATGTCATCATGTCAATTTAAACTTTCTGTGTATATATATTTTTATCTAAAACTGTTTGTTTCCCGTGTAGCGCCGGCAGTAGAATGTTGCTTTTTCTCTCTTGCCCGTAAATGCAGTATCTGCGAAAGGGTACCCCCGGAAGATTAGCTACACTACGCGCTTCTGCGCGGGTAGTGTAGTATAAAGCTGAGACGGGACCTTTTGAACCATACTGCTACAGTGAGCATCATCATCATTTCAGCCGTAGGACGTCCACTGCTGGACATAGGCCTCCCTCATGGGTTTCCAGTTATTGCGGTTGGAAGCGATCTGCATCCACCGTCCACAGTGAGCATAGGTTACATTATTTTTTATTTATTTTTTTTATTTATTGGGTTACTCTTAAATATGTATCTTCTATTTGTCTGTATTGGTAATCTTTTTATACTGTATCGCCATATATATTCGCCAATCCGCCTGCCAGGTGTGGCCAGTATGACAAGAACCCCCTCATAACCTTGGATGAGGGAAGGCCTTAGTCCAGCAGTGGACATTTACAAAAAATAAGAATAAATACGTCTGAAGCTAATTGAGTCGCGGGTTGCCTCACGATGTTTTCTTTCACCGTAAGAGTAAATGAGCACAATATAGGTACATGTTCAAATAAAAAAAATCCACTAGTGCACGGCCGGTATAGTATCACGAAACTCGGATCCTAAGTCAGGGGAAGATCATTCTGTCAAAACGGCAACAACAACTATCCGTAATTATGATAATTAGATTTTCGCCACGAACTTAGCACGAGCGAGGGACTTCTTTCAGTGATATCCCATTGCACTTAATAGAATAGATCCTGCACATCCGAGCATTATATTCAAGAGTTATGGTCGAACAAAAAACACCGATTAATAAATCCCCATACCTCAAAAACTACCCCTAAAATCAAAATTCCCTCTTCGATTTGTATTGACGTAATCTTGTTAAGTTTTAAATCTCATCAAAATCCGATCATCCGTTATCCTCGGACAAAAATAGCGGACATACAATACAAACATTGCCGTGGGGTGCCGGCAGTAGAATGTTACCCCTCCTCTCATGCCCGTGGATGCAGTAAGAGCCTGCTAAGGGATACCTCCGGAAGATGGGCAGCAGCGTCTTTCCGTGTTTCAACATCGCAAACTGCGCTCGCCAACCCGTCTGCCAAGCGTGGTGAGTATGGCAACTACCCCTCATGGAGATCCATAATGGAGGCCTGTGTTCAGTAGTGGACGTTTTACGGCTGGAATGATGATACAAACATTCAGTCGAAGCGCCTAGTTGCCACTAAGAACTCCGCGCTTTGCTCACTCGTTCGTTATTCACTCTACCATAGTGTACTCTAACAATCACTTCTAGAGGCATAATGGCAAAGTTTTAACAGTTGATTCATTGAAATTAGGCTATTTTAAACTCAGTTATCAAACAACGAGAATTTGACAACAGATAGACAGACAACATGATTTGATTTGCTTGTGTTCATTAGAAATTTTGTAGAGAGGATTGGATGTGAATTATTCTCAAAGCCTCAAAACCACTAAGAGTTGAGCTAGAACTAGATACTGTGTTATACTTATTTAAACACTGGATTTAATGTAAGTCCAACATCATCATAACGAATGTATTTGTTGTCCTCAGTATTTACATAATATTAATATTTAATAAATCTTTTATATAATTGAAACCTCATAATTATTTACCACAATTACCTCCCGCGCTAATTGAAACTCATTGGCATTTTCCATTTTTTGACACTGCTCCCGGTGATGGCACTCGCTGATCGCATCTAATAGACAAAATTAAACTTTATTTAAAATAAAATACAAACATACTAAAAAATAATGGAGAAAATGGTTTGGGAAAGGCTTTTGCCCAGCAGTGGTTAGCAGCAGTACGTGATTAAGAAACATAAATGTTTCGGTTTCTGGTCGATTCTTTGTATCCTTTCAGCCGTAGCTGAAGCGGCCTGCATCCATCGCCGACCAGTAGTCCTTACCAGATCGTCCGCCCTTCTAGTTGGTGCACATCCTACGCTGTGCTTGCCGGTCCGCAGCCTCCTTTAGAAAACTTTTCAATCCTGTTTTATTAAGTTTTATTATAAACCATAAAAATAATATGTATAATCATTTATTTTTCATGACCTGAATGCCATAATAAGTGTGGGGCAACAAAGTGCTGTGTCCAGCATTTAAATTTACTTATAAGTAAAAATGGCGTGACGAGAAGGGATGAATAGCAAATAGGAAGGAGAATGTTATAAATACATGTTTAATTAATGGAATCAGGCGTTACTTTGCGGAAATCCATGAAAATAAAATGCAATGAAAATATTTAGTTTCAATTCCGCTTATGCCTTATGGATGCATGACATTATTACTTGCACCACACCTCATGACGTATTTTAGTAATAACAAATAGCCAGTGCAGTTTCAACTCCGTCTACCCTAATTATATTTTCTCGTTAATTATGTTTCTGTTTTATTTGATCTTCTTTTTAAATTGTCTTGCTAACAGTTTTAATTTGTATTTTTGTTTTAAGAAATTATTTATAAATGTATTTTAAATCACTTTATGTAAGATAAGGAAGAGTGAGGCCTCCTAAAACAGGTATTAATACTTAAAAGGAGGCTTCGATTACTGCTATTATCAATGTATTTTTGTGAATAATAATAAAATAATTTGAATTTGAATTTGAATGAGCACCGCCCTCCCGCCAGCTAATTATGCACATGCAGGGAGAACTAGGTTGTTCGTGCAGCATGCATACCCAAACCTATATGATGACACGTGTTTCGCCTCCGCGAGGCATCATCAGGTGAGACGCTAAGGTGTTGACTGGTCGGCGGCTGGAATGGAAACTTTCATGCATTTTATTGATAAATGTAGATAGATGGGGTGCAAGCGGCAGGCAGAGAAGCGGTAGATGGATGATGGGTGTGTGAACGAACAATTATGAGAAAGAAAGGTTGAGATGACGACTTAACGAGGCGAGTTGAATAGTCTATCTCTTGTTTGCTTACAATATTATCAAAGTAAACATCGCGCTCCTAATGTTCTTGTATTATTATTATTTTTAAACTAGCTTCTTCGCATCGCACAATAATATACGTCCAACCCATAAAGTACGACGTTGCCACATGTCATTTATATACCGATACAAAATGTTGAACTTGATGAGCGGGATTTCACTGAAAACTGTCACAGACTTCAAGCTAAGTTTCACGAACTATAGCTGCAATACTCTTAGCTTACCTGCTTCATTGACGGTTTTGAAAGTTAGTGTGTCATCAATATATTTATGTAAAACTCTTCCGTTACTGACTTAGTGACTGAGTGACTGACAGACAACGCACAGCCTAAACCACTGGACCTAGAAACTTGAAATTTGGCACACATATACCTTGAGTATCCTAGAGGTGCACTAAGAAGGGATTTTTCGAAATTCTCACGAGAACGGGAACTACGCGGGTGAAACTGCGGGGTACGGCTAGTGTGATACTAAATCTATTCCTTTAATGATGGCACAAATTGCATGGACTACGACGGTGGTAATAAAAACTATGATATCATTACGTACCTCATAAAACGTTGGGGTTCATTTAATGTGCTATGATTAATTATTGACGCTATTAAACTTCTTGTCGACGATAATTACCCATGAAAAGAAGGATTATTGGGACATACCTACCTAGTAATTGACCTTTTTTCCTCAACCTATTTCACCTCGCCGCTGTGCAAAAAATTAATAATTGATTAGGAGCCTGTACTGTACCACTCCATGGCAAAAGCATACTTAAAATCCTTTCGGTAATCTCGGGTTTTCGTAGTCAAAATCTCAGTCTTAGTGGTTATTAATAAGAGCACCTAACTGGAGGAGGCTTTTGTCACTGACAGCAAACCTTTCACCGACAAAAAATTAATTAATTTAATATCATTAGACTTGCCATGCGGTGCCGGGATCTTGCCCCACCTCTCTTTTCCGTGGATTCAGAAAGAATCTGCAAAGGGATACCTCCAGAAGATGGGCAGCAGCGTCTTTACGTGTATCAACATCCTGTACTGCGCTCGCTAACCCACCTGTCAAGCGTGTTGAGTATGGCAATAACCCCTCATGATTAGTAGTCAGTAATTAACGAGGGAGACCTTTGTCCAGCAGTGGATGTCCTCCGGCTGGAAGAGAGAGAAAAGAGAAGAATTAGTAGAAGTTATTTTATATGTAATGTAACACGGGAGAACCAATAACGATGCGGTATTTTTTTATTTTTTTAGCGGTGATTTTTAGACATATTTCAAAAAATTTCAATCTGTTTAGCCATTTGGAAATTAATAGTGTCTGGTGTGTTTAATTTAAAATTACTCATCGATACGACTTTTGTTGTAACGTATCGAGTAATTTCTATAATAGAGCCGGCCGTCCACTTCAAGCGGGACGGGCACATTAATGACACATTTATTTCCACAATAACTCAATCAATTCCAACATCGTAAGGCTTGCGGGTTAAAATGCCTTAAACTGCCCTCTAACCCCAATCCCAATCAATGGTGTTTTAATCGCAAAAGCGACAAAGCCCTTAATGATTAAAAACCCTCAATCATGAGCCTGCCAGATGATTCCTCTCCATTTACATTTCCATTTTCACTACGCGATTCCAGTGGTACCTTACCAAAAAATCTTGCTTTATTCGGCAATTTCTAGTACCATTGTTCCGGTTGGGCGAAGGTACGTGAGAGTAATGTAAACATTCCCAACGCGAGACATGTTTCGTCACTTTAACTGAAGAAGCTGAGCATACAAGCTGTGACATACGCCACATATCGTCAAGAAATTGCACCTCTCACCTGGCTATTCAGTAAACTGTGTGCGGGCAATTCGGAGTGCTTTGAAAGGAGTTTAGATTCCTAGGACAAATGGATGTATGGGTAGAAGAGAAGCATGAAATTTAGAATGGAGCTAAGAAATAAAAGATACAGATAGAATAGACATTCTATCTGTTGTTCGACTGTTTAACATTATACGTCATATGACGATTGAAATAAATAAATATGGTCAGGTGCGTGTCGGGCCACGCACTGTAAGAGTTCCTTAGTTACCCGTAGACCTGTTGTGAGAAGTTAGTGTATGTTTTTTTACGTTTGCCATAACATATGTATATACAATAATTAATAGAGTTATAAGTTTATTTATATTATATTATTTTCCCGTATAGCATTATTACCAGTCGCTGATGCTGTATCATCATTTTAGCCATAAAACGTCCACTAATGAACAAAGGCCTCTCTCATGGGTCTCCATGAGGGGTAGTTGCCATACTCACCACGCTTGGCAGGCGGGTTGGCGAGCGCAGTATGGGATGATGATATATGGAAAGACGCTGCTGCCCATCTTTCGGAGGTATCCCTTAGCAGGCTCTTACTGCATCCACGGGCATGAGAGGAGGGACAACATTCTACTGCCGGCGCCCCACGGCTTTGATGAGAGACGGCTTTGAGATGCTGTATAAATCATCTATAATAGATGCAAAGGCCTTACTATAAGTTTAAAGATATTCGGTTTATTGTTCTAAAATAAAACAAAACAATTAAACCCACTTTTATGCTGACAGCTCTAAATTTAGAAACGTACTGTCTCTAATTATATTTAGTTTTAGGAAGTGTAAAACAGAATCAAAACCAATATACAACGTGTTACAAAATACCCCGTAAAAAATATAATTACTTAATTGAAAATCGGGTGCCTCCACGACGGGGGCGTCACACACCGGGGGCCTAACCCACTAACCCTAATTATCTAAGCCAAAAATATTGTCAACCTTAGTAAGCTGTCATGTCATGGAACCAGATTATTTAACAAAAAGGCCTACCTACCTATTTTACCTAATAATTGTCTACTTTAATAGTTTTTCTATTTTTCATTCATAAATGTTTGCTACCATAATACAAGGACTCAAAGTACTGGCTTCAAAAAATGTCAAGTTGAAAAAAAATATGTTGTCAAATTCAAATCTTCTAATCGATATCCTACAACTTGTTACACAACAACGTGTAAGATCGGTTTTCATGTCAATAACACCGACGATGGTGCGAAATGCCACACAAGCCAAGGCGGAGCACACTTTGAGCCGTTACTGTAAATTTGACGTTTAATAAGAAAAAGTACCTAAGTGTTCGTTTAGGTTGTTTCGTTAGGTAAGGTCTTTTAAAATTTTTGTCGTTCCGCGAATTAGGTAGAAATGTAGGTACATTCTGCGTAGTTTACTCTTAAATTTTACTGAAATAGGGTTTGCACATCAGTGAAAATATATTATTTTTTGGGTATGTTATACTGCGTTACTACGGTTCTTAAATATTGTGAATGGACTCGTTATAAGGCACCATTTAACTTCCTTTCGGCTTTACGGTAGTTTTGTAACGCCCTGTATACGAAACTAGAGAAACTTAACCGTTATTATTGAGTTTTTCTAGAAAGTTCATGGTTAAAATTAAATTCAAATGGTTAAAATGATTTAAACACCTATTAAGCGAAACCCCACACGATGGGAAACACAAGAAAAAAGTTCATCCTAATTGTTCGGCAGATATTTGTCGGATTCGGATTCTTTGTATAATAAGTATGCTTTTACGAAAAAAGTATTCTATGAATCATAAAACTCATACAGCTTTGCTTAGTTTGGGACTAGATATGTAAGTATCCAGCATTATTTATTTATTTATCTTAGGTACCCCAAATTACTACACTGAAAAAAATCCAGCCAATCAAGCATGACATTTTGCTTGATAGAAAAACAAATGAATGAAGGAATCAAAAACTTATAAAACTACATTAATCACTATTTATTGTCACAATAAAGGTGAAATTATCAACTTTTCTATAACATTCACTTCTTATAAGGAATTAAGATATCATGATTATGTTATTGTAAACATGGTTTTATTGTAAATGTAAACATACAAATATTTGATTCGAGTATCGAACAGAATCAAATTAATCAAGTTACCAATACACAGTAATCAGGTCCATTGATTGTAGAATACAATTACTGTAACATCACAAATAACATAGATCATAGATCCCTACCTCAGTGTTTACATTTAACAGAACTAGATGTCGCAACTAGAAAAATTAGAACGCGCTATCGAAGTGTTTCACCCATTTACTTAGGTCTCGGGTCTAACATTTTGTGATTTAACTATTGTTGCGCCGTGCGCAAACGTAAACCAGTAAGTTCGCGAAAGATCTAGAAGGGACTGGTGTGCGAGCGGCCGAAAGAGTCCAAAGGTCACTCTTTATTGTTTTGAACACAAACAAGTGAAGTTTCTGGACAAACCGTTTTTGAGACAATGGTTCGGGTAGTAAACAAAGTTATAAAAAGTTGTTTACTTGTTTTTGTTGTCCTGTCTCTATTGTGTGTCAATCACATCATAGAAACATCGGTTTCGAGAATCGTCTTTATGTGGGATATAGTAAATACGCGGATGTGTTTACCGAGCGAACAGTCTTTATTTGGCTACGAAAGCGAACAGTGCGATATATCGGAGCGACAGTAAAGTGAAAACAGTGATCAGTGTTCAGTGTACAAGTGCTATAGTGAACAAGTGTTTTAGTGGTGTTCAGTGTGGTACAGTGAAGAAGTGTTCCTGTGTTAATCTGCTGTAAGATTCGTTTTGGTGTGATCTGTGATTAAAGTGTTTATTTTGGTAAAATTGGATTACATTATTTAATTCCGAACCCTCAGCTCGTAACACTATAAACAACACTGCCACTGGTCAAAGAAAGCGGCACGTACGTACCTAGCTTCATCCCTTGGTTGGACTAACGTATTGAAAGCTGAGACACCATCTGTAGTTAAATTTGGTTAATTTGAATAAATGTTCTTTATTCCATCTTCACGCCCTCTCATTTGACGAAATGCCGCTCACACACGCTATATTATATTAAATATAACTTTACCTTATGAAATTAAGCATATACATTACTGAAACTACTAAAATACTTGATAACCATTACCACGTTCGTTGTAAATTCAATCAACATAAATCATTGGCATGTTAACCAAACTTGATTATTGACAATTACTTTGTTTGATATCATCAAGACAACTTGTCTGTTGCTTATTCAACATAACTTTATTGCCATAATCGTATTACTTTATGTGCTCGTATATAAACAAGTTCCTTGATAGCTGCAAACATTTTTTTTATCAATGTTATCAAGTTTTTTTTTCAGTGTACCTCTATTTTTTCAGCATTTTGTACCGTTTCATCGGCGTTAATCTTTGTATGTCCATGCAAAATTACAGCTTTTCATGACTAATAGTCTCCTCGTCAAGCCGTAGACAGAACGACAGGAAGACAGACAGACAGAGCGAAACTATAAGGGTTATTTGCTGTATGAACCCTAAAAACTGTCAGTTTCAACTGATACCGTACGTACTTTAGTAAATTACGCCCGAAATTTTATATGCATTTTTTTGGCATATTACTATTATATAAACCTTTGGTTACTTTCATGGCTTCTAATTCTAATTCTAGGGAGGGGGTTACCAGATCTGCACTGACGTCCCGCATTGGGGTGTAACTTTCATGACTTATTAGCACTATAGAATCTAATTGAGAATTTTTTCAGAAACAGTTTTAATATCCTATTGCTGGCACTGTAAAATCATCCTAAAATTTCAATTTAGTTTTATTAAAATAACGATCGCTTTATAATTCCAGACTCAAATGGGCCATCAGTATGAACAACATGTATTTTTAATGAATTCAGCAGGCCAGTCCCTAATAATAATACAAATTTAATCCACGTCTTAACACTGATTCACTGATTAGCACTGCCTTTATTTGGTATTCAGAATTCGGAAGCAGCTCAATCGATTTGCGAACTGCTAGTGAGGCTAATTTGCATTCACGACCGAAACGGATCGTGACGCTATTTCGTCGGCATCTCACCCATTTCCCGGCTATACAACATGGAGGTGAATTTGGGTACAAGGTGCCAGAGAATAATTATTTTACAGAAAGAAAGAAACGTTTTTTTTGTGTCATATAAATAAATAAATAATGCTGGACAATTCACACAGCATTATCTAGCCCCAAGCTAAGCAGAGTTTGTAACATGGGTACTAAATGACTGATATACCTACTCAATACAGTAAAAAACATAGATATTTTTTATTGTATATAGAAAAACATCCAGAACATACCCTGAACAAATATCTGCAGATCATTCATTCATTTATTCCGAGGCGGGAATCGAACCCGCAACCTCTTGCATCGCAGGCAGACTTTCGCCCGCTGTGCCACAGAGGTCGTCCGTATTATATATATGACACAAAGTAATATAATAATATTAAGGTAACATAATATAACATCAAAAACAGTCGCCACTTCTACCTACAACATCCAAAAAGTCTAAGTCAACCCATACAAATTGTAAATATTTTTAGTTTAAGGATTTATTTTAAATTATTTATTTTATTTTTTAATGATTGATTATTTTTTATTTGTTTAAATGTCAAGCTAGATAATTTAAAAAATAATAGTACTAAGTTTTTTGTGCCGGCCACATTAAAACGGGTATAATTTCCCCATTAGCCATTTTTGAGTCCGTCTTGCTGTGTGCGGCATGTATCATCATGCATAAATGTAAACCCAATGTTTGTGATTAACGCAAGTAGCTATTTATTAAAACGAGGTAAATTTTTCGAGGGTTTAAAATAAAAGCATTCTCAGATGACCATTGGGCTAAACGTACGTTCTAGATCATCGTTTATCTTCGAAAGTTCTTCCAGACGGAAGTGGAACATACAATGTTCGATGCTCGCACAGAGATAAGCGCTATAAATAATAAAACCTTGGGGTACACCACGATTTACTTACTAGGTCTTCTAACCTATTTTGTAAACTAAACTCTCGATTTACCGGCACAAATGTGATCGGTTACTTAAATAGCACCAGAACCATTGTAACGATGTGTTGTCAATCCCAAAGGTAGAGTTTCAAGAGCAGAAACGATATATCCAAGTAGTCAAATGCTCGTGAGAAGTATATCAGCACCAGAATTGAACTCATTCACCTATCCCGCGCGGTATGAATGTTGTCTACAACATCCAAGGTAAGATTTTATGCTCCACAATATACTTAATGAGTTGCCTGTAGAAATGTAGACAAGCATATTTTAGTACACCTTGCTTTCTCAAGACACACGTGGTTGTTACCTTATGGTAGCCATTTGGATTGGAGCTTTAAGATCAAAAGCATTTATTTTAGTAGCATAATTGATTTTACGTAGCGATTTGGACTGATTTGGTGGAATTTTCCACACATTAAGTGTTTGGACTTTTTGAAATTATATTGTGCTGTAACCTCGGAATAGATTATGTCTAATGATATGCCTATGTGTATGTACAAATGAATTTCATAAACGGAAATGTGGATCAATCCCTTATCTATCAAAATTCCTTTTCGAAAATTTGATTTGTATTGATTTAATGTCGTTATATTTTACATTTATTCAAAATAAGATCGTCTGCTTATTCATATTATGAATATTCAATTCTATTAATATTCTGGTAATAACTACCCCATTTATCAAAAACTATAAAAATCGGTTGTAAATTTCATCAAAATCGGGTTATATCTTGTTTTTTTTTCAAATCATTTATTTATAAAAACATATTTCATATTTACGGCAACTTTCAAGACCTTACCTCCCGTGCTAGTTAAAAACTGTATTACGGCAAGGTTAGGTCTATCAAACTACGAGCACATATAAAAATACATCACAAGATCATAAATACTTATATTATAATACTAATTCATAAAATAGATATATAATATAGAGTACTATCTACTACGTACTAACACCTAAATACAGTTAGGTTATTAGATTAGACACGTTGCCGATGTGATGACGTGTGCGCGGTGTCTAGTGTCAGGCGTCCAATGAACTTTTGAAACACTACACCTTTCGGACAAAAACCAGCGTCCATGAAGGTAGCGAGGCGTTGGGTAGGTACTCTCACCACGAAGGAGTTGAAATTCACTTCACGGCGAGATTCCAACTTTACTAAAGCCAGCTTTTGTCTTCAAATACTCGGCCACGCCTTCGGCTGTCACGGCGTAGTGGATGCGCGAAACGTAGAGTTGTATGGTTGGTATCTTAGCACGTAGGCAGGCCTGCTCCTGTAGAGACAGAGCGGCAGTGCCTCACTGATTGCGACAAGTGGTTTTTCTCGTCTTCCTTTGTACGAGAATAAAGCCATCCTTGTCGCATCGGCCCTTCTCAGGATGCGCAGGCAAAGCGCTGCGCTTAGGCTCGCGGCGCTTCTGCTTGAAAACTTTTTAGGTTGTCGCCCAGGCTTCTTTTAAGTGGCGGCGACGGCTGCGAAATCACGTGTCGGGGTTGAGGTGACACGTGATGGCTTGACGGATGCGTCCAAGGATGGATTGTGAGCGTCGACGGCTGAGGTCGCGGGCGCAGGCGCGGGGGCGGGTGTGCACGCGCCGATTCACGGTGATTCCGCCGGCGATCCCGACGTCGACACAAAACTTAGTGCTGACGCGTTTAATTGACCGCCTCGCCATACGTTGACGTTAGACGCCTCAGGTGACCCAAATACCGCAGCGGAATTTCGCAACGTCGCAACTTCGGTACGCAGATCGGTGATGATATTTTCGGCATCTTCTAACTTCAACTCCACGGCATCCAAGCGATCATGGAGGATCGCAAGGAGTTCACATGCCACGAGTTCTTTGCTAGAACTTATGGCAAAACACGAGCAATGGACAAAGCCGCGTGGCTCGCGAATATGTATGTGATTTGGGTCGATGCAGTGAGACGTGCGATCGCTAGCGCGGCCTGCACTGCACTCCAAATCACACATCTTCAATAGATATATCCTGAGATAAAAATCCAATGAATCCCTTTATCTGAAAATCTATCCCATTTCTCAAAATCCTCTACGACAATCGGTTTATATTGATGTTATCTCCTAATGTTATTTATTTCATTAAAATCGAATGATCCTTTCGAGAGATATCCTTGGACTAAAAAAAACAATTAAAGCCCCTTATCTAAAAAACTCCCCATTTATTAAAAATCTCTTTAAACAATCGGTTTGCATTGATGTTATCTACATACTTCATAAATTTCATGTAAATCGGATTATCCGTTCAAGAATTATCATCGGACAAAGAAAATCAATTAAACCCCCGTATCTCAAATCCCCATAAATTAAAATTCCCTCAAAAAAATCGATTTGTATTGGTCTAATCCATATGTTTTAAATTTCATCAAAATTTCATCATCCGTCCCAGAGTTTTCCTCGGACAAAAACTGCGGACATAATTATGTACATACATAGAACATTCAGCCGAAACGTCTTGTTGCCACTAAGAACTTCATTCGCTTCGATCACTTGTTCGATAATCGTCACTGCATTTAAATAATTCTTTATTCTTTATTGTACACTTAGAAAATATATACAAAATAAACTTAACTTAAAGTCATGTACAAAGGCGAGCTTAACCCTAAGAAGAGTTTTCTTCCAGCAAACCTAAGGGAAAGCTGATAAGTGTAATAAACTCGTAGATACTTGTTTCACTTAAAAAATGTACAATTTTTTATTTTTTAAATAAATTATTTTGTAATACCAGCGTAGTATTATAAAGTAATCATCATCATGTGATTGAATGCTGGACTGCAGTATCATGTCGACCAAGCGCCGACGGTTATTCAATTCCATGATAATGATTTTCATGAAAAATCGATAAGTGTCGGAATAAAATTCGACGTTATAACACTACGTGAGTAATCCCCGTGTTTACAAAATGAATTATACCTGTTGTTATCTATTTTAACATTATAATTTTCTCATTCTCTCTGAAGTAAATGTCACGTATCAAAACAAACCGTTTATTCAGAGGCTTTAGAAAGCTCAACAAAGGCGTACCTAATAGTTTAATGATACTGACGAAACTCAAAGCGTCATATAAAAGCTATTATAAAAACCGCGACCCAAGGAGAAATCTTAACAGAATAATGCTAGAAAATTTTGAGCACGTAAAGACATCTTGAAATGAGTGCACTGCTTTCAAGTGCACTTAAAGGGATTGTATTAGATTGTAGCTTCTTATTTTAGAAGTTAAGAATTCTAGAGAACGAATTGCATTATACTGAGAAATAAAACTTGCACCGAGCGGAAGAATGAATGGAATAAATGGAATAACAATTACGTGATAAGAATAGAATTCGTAATTTTACCGACAAAAAAACCCTATAGGTATTATGAACTGTAACGTTTTTAAACCGTGAACATTGTTTTTGTTTCAACATAAAATATAGCTTTATATTTTTTAGCATTTATATTTTACTTTGGAATTCCGGACAACCATATTTTCGTAGCTAAGTTGCCGGCAGTATGTTGTCGCCGCTCCACTCTTCCCCGGATGCGGTAAGAGTGTGCCAAGGTATACTGCATGGAGATGAGTATTTTTCCGTGTATAATCACCTGTACTGCGCTCGCTAACCCTCTCAGGATCAGAAGTTGGAGATCCATGAGCAGTGACGAAAGTATCATCATCTTCAGCCGTAGGACGGCGTCTGAGATGATGATATTTACGTAGCTACATTGCTAACCCGATGCAAAACTAGGACAAGAAAACATACTTGTGCCTATTATTCTTGCTGATAAGTAATTTCTGAAACTCCGAAGGCTATTCTGAAGATAAATGTTATTATCTTTTAACTTTTCAGTAGCAGATGTCAAACATATAAACTAAAGGACCAAAATTCAATATTATTAAAAAATGCGTAGGTACTGCGGTATTAATAAACATTTATATTTATAATTATTACATAAGTAAGTAAGATGTTTTAAATTCACGTGATACGTTCTAGGAGCGGTAATATTTTTTGGACTATAAAATAAAGCCATCCCGATAAGTTGATGATGTTCAGAAGACCGTCGGTAGCATCTGGCTAAGAATAGCTTACGACAAAGATGAATGGCAAAAGCAAAGGGAGGCCTTTGCCCAGCAGTGGGTCGATAAAAGATGATGATTATGATGATAAAAATAAAGCATACATACCCAAAACTTCATCATCATCATTTCAGTCGTAAAACGTCCACTACTGAACCTGGGTTCAGTAGTGCCTCCCTCATGGATCTCCATGAGAGGTAGTTGCCATACTCACCACGCTTGATAGGCGGGTTGGCGAGCGCAGTACGGGATGTTGATACACCGAAAGATGCTGCTACCCATCTTCCGAAGGTATCCCTTAGCAGGCTCTTACTGCATCCATGGGAATGACAGGAGGGGTGACATTCTAGCCCGTGCCGGCATATATTCAAAAAGACAATAGACGCTATTCTATTGTATTAGATTAAACCTGTAGTAATAGATGTAAGAGGAAATAAATCAAATAATGGGAGAATATAATAAATAGATTTTGTTTTCTTCCGTCGTAGAGTTAGTTCGGTAAGTCTGTTAGTATTCACTTGTTGTGCTTATAAGAAGACGCTACATCAGTTTTGCATTGCATAGATCTGATATTATATTTAGTTAGCAATAACTAAAACACAATCAACAAGAATCAAACATAATTATTATGCAGCGTGCAATAAATATTACCTTAGACTCAATTTCATTTGATAATGTACACAGTGAGTTACTGAGAACTGCAGTGATTTCAACTAACCGAAATTGTTGTTCCATTCACAAAGGTTGATTAACAACAAATAGTTTCGTGAGTCGGCATGCATTTGTAGAGTCGTTGGAACGCAAATGATGCGGTTATGGAATGGACAGCCCTATTAAGGTACCTAGACAAATGACAAACGTTTCAAAACTAGTTTTTCTCATTCTAAAAAAAATGCTTGATACACCATGATCATGATTTATACCAATATGTATGTATTTTATTGTTTCAAAAACTAAGCTCGTCAGAAATGTTAACAAAAAATCTTTGAAAGTAAATAAAAGTATTTTTGATTTCCAAATGTATTAAAGTCTGCAGTAGTATTACAATGGTATCGATTTTGTTTTACACTTACTTAAACTTATTATAATTAGGGATATCATCACATCATTTCAACCTTTAATTAAAGATATTGCGTTTCTAAATTTAGAGTTGTCAGCATAAAATTGTGTATAATTGTTCCCTTCTAATTTTAAAGCGGCACTAACCGAATAGCTTTATGTCATTTTAATATACTTTACGTGAATTCAATGAGCTTAAGCCAGTTAGTGCAACAAAAGAATCGCCACCAATGTATAGACTTAATTTACAGTTGGCACAGGAATTAATTAATGATGTGATAATGACGACGCTTATACCCAGCAGTGGCAACGTGAGCTGATAAATGGGTAAATATATTTTATTTAAATTAGATTTTTATTTATTCATAAAAAGTATTAGCGTCAGTTAAAATTCGATTGTCTAGTACCACTGCATCACTGTGAACGCTTCTTCCTAAAACGAATGTTGATTGTCTATTTTTACAAATATGATGTATTGTTCTATTTGTAATATAGATGTTAAGTCTACAAAAAATAAAGAGTATTATTTAGAAAACCAATTTTTTTACCGAACTGGCTTACTAAATATATAATTTTTAGTATTTACAGCACGTTGTCGGCCTTAAACTGCATGATAAATGATTGCCCTAATACACCGCTACCCGGACATACTCCCACAAATACCTTTCAAAGGTTTCCTGTATCGTGGGTGGGTATAGCTAAGATTACCATAATGCCACAATACCCAGACCCAAAACGAATTAGTCAGTCTGTAGGTGAACACTTAACCCTCGCCTAAAATCGAACCCGCAAAGTTCATAGGAAAGTCCTTCTAGCATTGGACATATTACGTATTACGGTGGTCTTCGTTACTTATACAGCAAACAACTAAAAATACTTTGAGTCATATTTAAAAATCGTGTTGGTCGAGTCGTACGTACCCCACGAGTTTCGATCATAAGATGGGTTGGGTTTGATACCGGCCGTGCGCTAAACGATTTTTATATCGTGAAAAGTTTATAAAATAAAAAAAAATTAAGTAACCCACGGCACTTTTCCTGGTCTCGGAGGCTTTTAAATAAAGATAACCACTCGTTAAAAAGTTTTAAGCTACAGTACCACATACAGACACACACACATGGCGTACAAACTTATAACACCTCTCTTTTTATCGGGGGTTAAAAAAATCCCTTCGGCCACTTACGAAACCAAAATTCGAAACCAGTTCTGTTTAACAACATTTAAAGTGGGAGGATGGTTTAGTTCTCGGAAAGCGTAATTCGTCAAAAAATCTACCAGGTATTCCACGTCCTGTACAGCATAGATACCAGTTTTGTCGCTGTATAGATCATATTTATTATTCCTGAAAGGCCTTAACATAAGTACTATCTTAGCAATACAATTTGGATTTAGAATTTTTCACGAGCTTGCTTTAATTTTGTGTTTTATTCCACTGTTGAGCAAAGGTTCTTTCTACTTCTCTCGGTCTATTGGTATTTCTGTTCAAATGGACTCAGATGCATCCAAATCTTGCCATCTTTTTCTGGTTCTACGGCGACGACTTCATCCGTTTAGTGAGCAATTGCTCATAAAATGTTTGTTAACCTGTAATGTCAAATGCAAATATTAAATGACAACCTAAAAGCGATCCAGGCCTTCGCACTTCATCGCTATCTCAGTCGTAGGACGTCCACTGCTGAATATAGGCCTTCCTCATGGATCTCCTGATCATGAGAGAGTTGTTGCCATACTCACCACGCTAGGCAGGCGTAGTCGCGAGCGCAGTACGGGATGTCGACAGATAGAAGGACGCTGCTGTCCATCTTTCGGAGCTATCCCTTAGCAGATTCTTCCACCATGCATGCACTCACAAGAAAAGGGTCACCATTGTACTGCCGGTAGTACGGCAACATTGCATTTGCATTACAGAAGTAACTACTTGTTTTAAGTAGTTATTCCTCCATTTACAGCCTGTAAATCACAGTATAACTACATACTCGTAAATCTATTTCCCGTCAGTTTAATACCCATCAAGTGAAATCGGTGGAAAGCAAATGATGTGGCCACGGATTGGACAGGCCTTTCGAGCTGGTTGAGCGCTATAATTTGCGCCGCGTGCACTTTTCGTCGAGCTAGTGCATTGTTAGCTGTTTTTGGCATGCCAGTTAGCTTGTTTGCTTTATCATGTCGGGTTTTTGGTAGGTAATGTTAAATAAAAAAAAATCTGTTTTTTAAGAAATAGCCTTTACGGTCGTAGCATAGTTTTCGAAAAACTATATGGTTACCAGAATATTTTATTTATACGTCTTTTGGCACATACAAGGATACAGAATATTATAATTATATATGACAATTAGTGACCTATACTGCATTGTGCATATTGCAATAAGATTTATACTCAAAATTTTATTTTGCCAGCCACATACGGGCACAGAAAAAAACTAGGTTTAAGAAAAACCAAGATTGTACATGCTGTGTGTGATACTGATAATGGATAATTCTTGTAAGAAATTAAAGCTATTAGAAATTATGTAAAATCCAGCTACTATTTTGAAAGAGGTGTACTTATAGACTTACATATATGTACAGACAGAAAATTTAGAGGCATAAATCGGTTTCGTTAACCTGTAAAGTGTAAATTATATGTTTTTAAAGAGTAGTTATAAAAAATATGAAATAAATAATATATTAATAACATATTCAAAAATTTTTGTGATAGCTGAAAAATGTTAAAATACCTGACATTATATCGCCTAAGCATTGTCTTAATAAAAGAAGACGTCTTACACAAGGACGAATAATCCTTACAAGCCAATTTGCACCTGACAAAAACAAATCAGACAAGACACGTTCAAAGGTGATCAATATCGTGCAGTTTGACGGCAATTTAATTCGCGTCTTCAATCTACATTGACGTCCTAATGGTGTTCCCGCTCGTTAGCGCTCCCTTGCCTCTATAGTAATCCGATTTCATTGGTAGTTCCGACAAATTTGCGGTCCGTTGAGCTAGAACCGCTACAGAAGGACCGATTCACTGTTTGTACGCGCCAGTGGTTTAGTAGGTACCTTAGCGAAACCCTCAGATAATTAAGTTATCGTCTCGGACCTAGAAATATTAAGAAGGCTAAGTCTATTTTTTTTTCTTATGATAATTATAAATACATTAATAATGCTGGACACTGCGCAGCACTATCTAGCTCTAAATTAAGCAAAGTATTATGAAAACCAGATAGATGATAGAATACTTAATGATAATTATTTTTTAAATATATTTATCATACAAAATGAAACATCCAGATCCGAGACAAAACGACGGGGATGGAACCCGCAACGTCCTGCGTTTCAGTCGGTCAATATACCAACTGAGACACGGAACTCGTCATGTTGAATGATGATTTTTACTTTTACCGTGTCTTAACTAAGCGAACTTTAGCGAGCGTGTAAAGCTCACTTCTGCCACGTATAATCCACAACGACTAATTTATTTAAAAGTACTAAAAAATAAAATAAACATTTTCCATTAAAGTTTAATGTCAACTTAAAATGTCTCTACACAATTTATGTAATAAAAAAGCGTGTCGCAAGATTAACCTATGTACCTGTAACTTGATCTAATTGATTTAATTTTTTTTCAAACAATGTAAATACCTGCTTAAATCCCGCGACGAGCTTTTTTATCACATAAATAGTGTAAAGACGTTTTAAGTTGAATGGAAAATGTTTTTTTTAGTACGTTAAAAGCTTATTTGTTTAAAAGTTTTTTTTTACTTTAAATTAATTTTTTCACTTTTAGTTATCACTGTACAGTTGGTTCCTTATCTGTTCATCTCATGCCCGCCATGTTGTATTTAGAGTGATGTCATTTTCGAGTAACTCTCAGCAAGGACTTTCGTTTGATACCCATATTGTAAGAGCACATTTAGAATAACTAGTCCGCCATCTTGAGTATAACGCCATGTTGGCTTTAGGGTGATGTCATTTAATTTTTAGAGTAACTCTCAGCACGACCATTCATTTGATACCCATATTATTGGAGTGCATTAAGAATAACTAGTCCGCCATCTTGGATGTTCTGCTATGTTGGATTCAAAGTATCGTCATTTCATTTTTTTATTATTTTCAGCAAGCCCTTTCATTTGATACGCATATTGTAGGAGTCCATTAAAAGTAACTAGTCCGCCATCTTGGGTGTTCCGCCATGTTGGATTCAGAGTGACGTCACATAGCTGATTTTTTTGTCGTAAGTTTTTGTTGTAAGTTGCATTGTCATCCAAATAAAACATGTACACAACATTTCAGCTCAATTGGTTAAAGATATCTGCTTCAAAATTGACTTACAAGATTCCACCCGAACAAACATAGTTACATACGTCCATGCACACATTCATGCATACAGGACAAGCTAAATAAAAGCTTGTAAAAACATTTTTTTCTGCTTGGAAAACCGTTCCCAAAAATAACCTCTAAGTATGTAGGTTTTAATAGTAGTCCGTAATAACTATTGTCACAAGTAACTTATCTAAAGTTGCCAGCCACTGGCTTAACACAAATGCTCGAAATCCTGCGATGGATTATCGCCTTGCCCACATCCACATATCGTAGACAAGGAAGAGGTAAAAGTAGTGATTAAAAGGGCCGTTATATGTAACCATGTACAAATAACTTGTGCTTAAGGCTGCCTGTCCACTTGAGCGGATTAGCGGAGTGGAGCGAGGAGTATGCAGTGCGGAGCGAGGGAGTATGTGAGTGGAGCGTTGTACTTAAAGTCAAAGTCAATAAGTGTTTATTCATTTCACTTATTGACTTTGACTTTTCTTAAATCTAGTTAAGAACTTACAACAAGAAAATTTACAAAAAAGAGACAAAACAAATTTAATTTGGATAAAGCTTATAATTGTCATGGTTTGCTTCGGATATATTTTTTTTCAAGTGAGGGTAAGAAGCAAAACTGTGCGGAGCTAGGCTAGCATATAACGAGCCATTTGAAGTGAGCGGTGGACGCCATGGATTATCTGTTTAACATTGAACTGTTGTCACTAGCCGACAGAATCTCGCGACAGGTTTGTAAAAGGCGTTACTATATTGTCATTGGTGCGCTAAGTGGTATATAAACTAAACTATTTTTGCTTACCAAATGAACCGCACCAAGACTGGCGCGCTACGCGGCAGTACTTTGGTGCGCTACATCTTGAAGTGCTAAGTGAAATGCCTCTATCATCTTTGCTGCCAAACGTCAATTCCTTGCCTAATACAGAATTTACGTTTGACAGCGCACACGGCAGCACAATGCGGCCAGTACTCCTCCGTATTTCTTCGCTGTGTGTTAAAAAATTATGAACTGTTAATCTAGCTCGCAAATCCGTGTGCACTGCAGCGGAGCGGAGCTTAGATTCTACTGGTTAATATTGACAAAAATCCGTTCTTTTCCTCTCTTCTCGTCCAGTGGATAGGCCGCCTAAAAATATCTTTGTTATAACTAAATACAGGTTTCACGGCTGCTTTTGCAATGCAATCTTGGCTTCAAAACGTGATTCTGCAAATCTGATATCTTGACTAATAGGTACCATGGTGTTGTTGTTGGTTTTTAAATTAAGTTGGGAAAGGAAAAATAGTGTGTAAACAGAACAAAGGTTTATATTAATTGCAATCTGGAATCCTTGTATCAAGTAAAAACTCACATTGCCTAAGCAATACTTAAGAAACAATTTTTTATATGACATGTTTCAAACCATTCGAAACTTGAGCGCATTTAAAAGCAATAGATAGGTAACAAGTTTATAAAATAATAACAAAATAAGTAACCCCTGACCCTTTCTTTACCTAGTCTCAGAGGTTACCAAAATTTATATTGTAATATGTACCCTCAGTTTTGCAATCTACACATCATGCCCTTTTATTTGATACCACACTTGGGTATATTCGAAAACATTCGATTGTATACCTTTACTTTCAAGCCACATATCTCATGGATGGCTCGACCGATTTCTATATAAATTTCAGTTTTGCACTCTATACATCATTTCCTTTCATTTGTTACCAAAACTCGGATATATTTGGAAACATTCGATTATTCATACCCTCGTTCACCCTACATCTTTTAAACTTCTTAACGGATTTTGATAAAACATGTTCTAAAACTACCACCGGAAAACCAGCTTTTAAGTTTAAAAACTGCATGCAAATCAATCCACTCGTTCAAGAGCTACGGTGCCACAGATAGACACACAGAAACAGACACAGACATATAGCGGTCAAACTTATAACCCCCCTCTTTTTTGTCGGGGATTAAAAAAGCATCAATAATCTTGATCCAGCGCAAATCAACTATGCTATTTATCGAATCCTTGCGTGAACTGGTGCTGGGACGCTTCAATTAGTGAAATGAATAATTCGAACCGCTCCATCTATGTGTCATGATTAGCCTGCTCATCCGAGTTTGCATTTCATTATCGAGGAAATGTAACTGTGAAATGACGCAAGGTGGCTAGTTTGTCGGTATTTAATATGTTACCTTTTGGGAGAGTGTGCTTTCGAGTTGCAAAATTAGATTTCGCCCGCCCTACAGAAATACCAAATACGCACGAAACGCTTCAATTCTAAATTTTTATGCGTACTGAAAAAATCTGGGTATTCGTTGCCGGTGTCAGTATTCCCCGTACAATTTGGGTATATTCAAATCAAGGGTAAATTAATAGGTACCTCCTAGGCAAGCGTGTCCATGTAGTCGTCACCTATACCTCAGAAGAATAATAGAATAGAATAACTTTATTAATCTTTTTAGAATAAACAGTTGTATACTTATCTAAAACATGAACTAAAGTGACATAGATGACTTATTGACTAAAGAATCAGTTGAGAATTCACAATATAATTTTTGATTTAGTACAGTAATAAACAAACAAAAAGGCACTAGGTAAGTATACTTTTCCGTATAGAAAATCCTTACCTGAATGAATAACCGTGAAAGGACATCGATATATACCCGGGTGCCGGAAAGCCGCAGTTAAAACTTCTTCAACAAAGATTAGTGACTCTCGATAACTTTGAAATCGTAGTTATTTGACATAAAACCACTATTTTAAAAAAATATCTATAAAGTATACACTATATATGTATATATATAGTAAAGTATATGGCCTTGTTGCAATCGCAACAAATGCAATTGCAATCAAGTTCTACAAACCCCCTACAAAGGCATTTTGTTTAGCGATTTCATAGACATCCACGCAACTCAAAAGGAAACCCGTAGTCCTAGAACGCAAGGGGCAACTGAAGGACACAGGTGTGGTTTTAGTCAGTAAAGTCTGACACGCCCTCCCGCTCCACCCAGAGCGGGAGAAGTCATTAGATGATTTCCACACCTAAAAAAAAAAAAAAAAGGCATTGTGTTCTTCCTTTCAGTATCGTAATAGACTCACATCCACGATTTGTGTTGAATTTTTTAATTTTAAGGTACAATACCCAATTGACAATGGTGATTAGGCTCAGTATGATAGTTGTCAAATATCAATAAAATATATTTTAAGTTAAAGCTTGACTTTAAAATTTCCACATTAATTAACAATTTTGCGATAAATCTTGTCAGTTCGCGGAAGTGTTCAATAAAATTTCTCAAGGAAAAAACACAAACACAGCTCATTTTATCATTGTATAAAATTATTGTAATTAAAAATAATATTTTTCAACCCTATGTTTCAATACTTGTTATTTTACTAAAATTTTGATGATCTTATTAATGGTCAATCTCTTAAATAACTTAACACGTTATGAAGACCAAGTGAGAGTAGTCTGAAAAGTCGCCTCCGCTTTGCTGCTGTTAACTCTTAGATGAAAATTAACGTTGAATTTTCATAGATTTTATGAATAAATTAATAGTTTTTGGTAAACTTTCGCTATCACAGTTCATTATAATATAATGACATAAACACGGGAATTTATCGCATAATACCTGTGATTATTTCCGACGTTTCGACTCGTTTCGACTGTGTTTCAACAATCGTGTTCCCGGGTTGACTGGACATTTCATTGGAGTATCCATCAAGAAGCGATGGTGGTTTTGCAACTACCAACTACCCTCACTTTGTCTTCAGAACTCGGCAAGGCCGCGTTTACATTGCGGAACACAACACTAACAGTATCTTCACTATGCAATGTTACATCACGACGCGCACTACACCTACTTATCACTGGACTCCAAGATATCGGGAGCCTGAATCCATCTTCACGGTTGAAATTCGGGTGTCATTTGATTTCGATTACCTCACGAATCATTCTCCGGTAATATTGACGTTCACTGGCAAGACTTTTAGGATCGTCAAGCTCAATCCAATGGCCAGGGCCCGAATCCACTAGGTGTTCTGCTATCACTGATTTATTTACGTGGCGGTTCTTAACTGCAGCGATGTGTTCCTTTATGCATTCGGCTATTGTACGCTTGGTTTGCCCAATATACGAATGGCCACAACTACAGTTGATGTCTTCGAACGTCTCGATAAGCTTGCGATTGTGCAGTCGCCGAAATAGTATGGCTTAAAACTGGTAAAAACCGAAGGAACATAAAACTGGTGTACTCCTACGACCGATAGTGAGTCAAATTGACTCACCAACGTACAAGCTGACTATGCATGTTGCCGCGGTACTACAGCCGTTCGTGGGAAAGACATCATCCTTTGTGAAAGATTCTCGCCATTTCATAGGTAAGAGCAATATAACAATCATTTTAGATATGAAATGACGCGCGCAAACCGTGAACGTCCGTTGAAACCGGGAGCCGCTTCGTGCGTACCTTAGCCGAAATAAAATGATGTTAAGCACCGGCTCTTCGCCACTTGAATGATGAACCACTTCTGTGTATGCCTAGAGTTTTTTATTTTATAAAAGCGAATACATCCCCGCTGCTTTCCGCAACGATACCAAAAGGCAATAGCAACTTTTCAATCGTTATTTTCTACAATTGCAACTCGAGCGTGTTCATAAAAACATTGCAACAAAGTTACATCAATGAATCCCAAACAAATGTCGCCTGAGAGTAGTTTGTATAAAGTTACTCTCACTGATTTATGTAGAAACTTTCGGCTTTGTCCCGTACTGAATATGTGGGCCCACCGTTAGTGTGGGCAGATAAAATTACGAAAAACCGGACTAATTTTACGCAGTGACGTATTTACATTTTGGCCGCCTGTAGGCTATTACATTTTGGCTGCTCCTACTGATTCAAGAAATTAAAAGCAATAAAATTGCAACTTTATGATTTGTGCTCTGTCGTCCACAATACATCAGCTCTTGACCGTTAGGGTCAGCGCAGACAGAGAGGAATAATCCCCGCGCGGTCTCGGGCATTTTATTTACGGATCGCGATCGCGATTACGGATCTTCGAGGACGCGCGAGCATTTTTTGTCAGGTTCAAGCATTTATGCACTTTATTATAATAATTTTAAAGTTTATTTTCAAGTGCGTTAATAAAATCCTCTCCGCTGCGCTCCGTTCTGTCTGCGCTGAGCCTTATTAGCAGGTACGAGTATGATTATGAAAATATTGTTAAATTTCTGAGACTCGTTTTCTCTGTGTATATTTTTTGTTTCTCCAAGAATAAAAAAAGAAATGGTCTAAATTAGCCACCCCCTTAAATCTGCCACCCTAGGCTCCAGCCTACTCGGCCTATTGGTAAATCCGGCACCGATTTAACGAAAGTTACCGTTTAATGGAAGACTATCTTATTCAACTGCTTACTCCTTACACAAGATGAATACAGAATCATTGATTTAAACTAAAACTATCAAAATTAAAAAAAGCTTTATCTATAGGTGCCTGACATAAACATTATATTATTGTTATTACATAATGTATTGTATAGTTATAGGTTGCCAAAAATGTGAAGAAAATACTGCGCACTAATGCAATGTTTGATCGATATTTAGAAAAAATATATCTAGTTATATCCCAGGCACTACAGCGTCTTATACAGCAAGAATGCTTGGCTGTATAAATTATCTTTTATTTATTATGTGCCGTGAGGCGCCGTCAGTAGAATGTTACCCCTCTTTTTGCCCGGCACACCTCCGGGCAGCAGCGTCTTTCCTGCACTGTACACGGCAACCCGCCTGCCAAGCGTGGTAAGTATGGCAACAACCTCTCATGATCAGTACGTTGTGTCGCACGTCCTACGTCCACGATGATGATGATGATGATACATCGTGAACAGCTTGCTTATGGAAACATGCTTTCCAAAACCAAATTGTTAATTAACTGCGCTTAGTGTTAGCCGGACAATATGCGGTAATGTAATTTCTACAATTCCCGCTCATTTTGTTACAGTTCTTCTGTGTCGTTTATTCTCTAGTCATGTTGTTTCTCTATTCCCGAGGGGGCGTTGTTGTCGTCAGTATTGTAAATAACGGTACAACGGCATAGCTAAGTTTATTGTAGAGCAATTTGCTAGTTGTATTGGGGTGTTTATTCAAAATTTAAAGATTCTGTTTCAATTGTATGTAATACAAAATATAGTTCTTAAGTCTCTATGACGAACTTCATCATTCCAGTTGCAAAAAGTCCACTACTGAATGGGCCTCCCTCATGGATTTCCATTAAGAGGGGTAGTGGCCATACTCACCACGCTTGGCAGGCGGGTTGGCGAGCGCAGTACGTGATGTTGATACACGGAAAGACGCTGCTGCCCATCTTCCGGAGGTATCCCCTAGCAGACTCTTACTGCATCCACGGGCATGAGAAGAGGCGTAACATTCTACTGCCGGCACCCACGGCAATGTCAAACTGTGACAAACTAACTGAGCCACAGCTGTGGAGAGCCGGCAGTAGTATGTTGCCTCTCCTTTCATGCCCGTAGATGCAGTAAGAATCTGGCAACGGATACCTTCTTTTTTTATTCTAATAAATGTAAAGGAATTTAAGTCGCGCAGTGACTATGCCAGTCTTTCTAAGATACCCTTCTACGAAAGATGAGCAGCAACGTCTTTCCGTATAACATTATCCCGCACTGCGCTTTCCAACCCACCTGCCAAGGGTGGCATACGTATTGTATATAAGTATGTATGTATGGCAACCCCCCCTAGTGATCTTGAGGATCCTTATGGGATGCGTTATGTCCAGCAGTGGCCGAAGACAGCAGTCCTACGGCTGAGATCACTGTGCTATTGTATTAGTTTTGAGCAATCATGAATCCGGTAACAAAGATATTTAGAAACGTGACTTTTAAGTAATACAAAATGTTTGTTCAATATTTAATGAGCCGTTTTCAGTAAAAAACAAAAAAGTGTTTCCTACTAAACTTAACAGATGGAGCTGGCAAGCGGAGTAAGCAAGTTTGTGATTAATCACAGTTGCTGTCATTGTCAAATTGTGTTTCCTACCAGTAAAATAAAACTAACGCCATCTATGTGGTTCGAGGGAACTATTTTTGAAGTTTTTACTATTTAAAATTAAAACACCTCATTAATAACAAATTTAATAACTTCTTTTGTTTTTCTTGCGTTTTTTTTTTGAGTAAGTTATATTTCATAAGTAATATTACTCATGTTATTTGTTTTATTAATAATTGAAAATATTTTCGTAGTATAGCTACGTTATGCGCAGGCGAAGACGTAAAACTTATTTAATCAATGTAAAGTAAACAATGTTTTATTTACATAATACACACAATTATTAATGAATCCATTTAAAACTAACATCAAACAACAACTTATTTCTAACAGCTCCTAAGTAACTAAAATATTAAAATGCAGTAACGCTTAGAATTTGCTTAGCAGGTTGATAGAAACTTGAGTAACCTTCTTGATTAATTGATAAGTAAAGCCCTACGTACGTAGAAGTTGCAAACTTCGACGAACTTAGACCAAACCTGTTGCGTCATAGTTACTGTTTCTCCTTACTTCTAAGAGACTAAGGGCACTAAAGGTACCTTCTTTGGTTCGTCATCCCGTCAATTATCAACGTCGAACAATAAAACTAACTTTCTAAACGGAAACTTCGATACGATTCAATCAGAATAATTTAATTGCTAAATGGAAACGAGAAAACTTCCAATGGCCGTTGTCTTGTTTTAATTATTTTGATCAATAGGAATATTGCCAAAATTATATTCAAACCGATTATCTAAAATGAATGAAAAAGAAACTTGTCGGCGGAATGGTACGAGTATGTAGCCTTAACTTTCAATCTGAAGGTCGTGCGTTCGGTACGGGGTGTGAAACAGTGGATTTTTATCTTAAAAAATGTATGTGAACATTTTAATGGTGAAGAAAAACATTGTGTCCGAGGTCCGCGGCTTATGGGGATGAAATAGGTGCAGGTAACTCTAATCCATCTTGCAATGTCCTAAGCACTGCAGCGTCGGGTATAGCTTATATAGTAGTATAAATCATCTATGTAATATACTCATACTCATTTATTTCACCATAGGAACATATAGTACACTTGGCTATGTCACAGAATCTAAAATAAATGTCACTTCTTAATAACATACCTCTAGTAAAATTCTAAATAAAATAAAATTCTAAATAATAGATGTGAAAGGCTGATTTACTTTATTACAACCATAAAGTAAGGCCTTTACATCTATTATAGATGATTTATACAGCGTCAGCAACTGGTAATCATGCTCTACGGGACGTTGCAGTGCCTGGGACATTGTTAGATGGATTAGGCTTGCCCAGCACCTATACCATCCTCTCAGCTTTGTCAGCATTCAGAGGAAAGAACAGATCAATACGTCTGAAGCTAACTAAGCCGCGGGCTTCCTCACGATGTTTCCTTCACCGTTAAAGCACGTGTTAAGTGTGCACGGCCGGTATCGAACCCACGACCTTCGGATTGAAAGTCGGGGGTTCATACCACTCGGCCAACACGGCTGTGAAATGTTTTAAATTTCATTAGCATAAGGCGCTGCAGTGGGCTAATGACTTTGCCGTTGTAAGAATGTTTAAAGTTTTATCCTTGCACACGATTGAATTTGCAATAATAATTCATAATAAATTCAGTTACCTATAATTTAAAAAAAAAATTACGGGGTGAAATTTTGGTTATAAATAAATTATCTACCCGGTGGTGTAATAATAAAATTAATACCCTAATTTTAGAAGAAAATAAAGGTTTTGTTTTTTTTTTGAGGTTTCTTTGAGAATTTTGACTGAACTAAATACGACGTTTAAGCAAAATTAAGCAAAATTGGCAGTCGAATGATACCCCTCCTCTCATGCCCATGGATGCAGTAGGTAAGAGCCTGCTAAGGGATACCTCCGGAAGATGGGCAACAGCGTCTATACGTGTATCAACATCCCATACTGCGTTCACCAACCCGCCTGCCAAGCGTGGTGAGAATAGCAACAACCCTCATGGAGATCTATGAGGGAGGCCTGTGTTCATCAGTGGACGTTTTATGGCTGAAATGATGAAGCAAAATTTTAAACAGGGACTTTAAACATAAAATGTCAAGTATTTTTAGTGACCTTTCAGTTACTTTCCACTACCTGTATAAATAGAGGGTAGAGCATCTGAAGAACAGCAAAACTCCGCGATCAGCTCGCTAACGCGCTTTAATAAGTCTGTAAAATACAGTGTTCAATATCAATTTGATTCGACCGCTTAAATAGGTGGGACGGTTACAAACGACGGCCAACCATACTAACACATTTAAGAGCATTAGTGACCGGGATAACTGAATATAATCCAATAAAACTCTCAATATATTCATACGGATAGCAAAAATAGTAACGTAATCCCTAGAGTAAAGAGCGGACGTAGGATCCAGATCAGGATGGGCTTTCGAAAACTATTTGCGCATTTCATGCTATCTCCAAATTGATTTTATAGCTATAGACTTAAAACCTATTTATGAGAGACTTTTATAAAGGCTGGGTGCAAAATATGTGTTACTCACTTTCACTTTTATATATTAGTAGGGATTTATACAGTGTCAGCAACTGGTTTTCATGCTGTACGAGACTAAACGGGACGCTTTAGTGTCTGAGACATTGTAAGATGAATAAGGCTTTCCCACGACAATACATATACCATCCTTCCAGCATATGTAGCTATTAGTCAGAGAAAATGACAGGTCGATACATCTGAAGCTGACTAAACCGCGGGTTTTCTCACGATGTTTTCCTTCGCCATTAAAGCACGATTTAAAAGTGCACATTTTTGAAGAAATAAATATATGTACATTGGTGCACGGCCGGTATGGAATCCACTACGTACATTTTTTTTGACAAACGTAATTTTTTGAGATAACAGTGCGTTTTTAAATCAAAATTCAATTATTTTTTCCTTATAAAAATCACTCAGATCAAACAGAAATTCTGTCCTAACCTGAAAATAATTTCACCCTACTAGGTATAGGACAAGTTTATTATATTGTTGTAGAAACGAGCCGATTTTTAAACTGATGAAACACTTTGTTAACAAAGTTGCCTTTTCCCCTTCTTCTACGTGTTGTATGTTAAAACGCTATCAATATTGAAAATTATGGCCTTTCTTACAACATGCTTTCATTTCACTGAGTCATAAGAACCTCGTCACGCGAATTGTCGATCAGCTACTAATAGCGTAGAATATTGAACAGTTTGTACAGTATTAGGTCAAGCGGGTGAGTGGCGAAGCTAATCGAATTTATTTAGCAATTTCCTCTTTCCTGAAAACATGAACGTACGACCTGACCTACTCTCTTGTCGAAGTTTTTTTAAGATTAATATTAGGTCGTAAAATATGAAATGGCGTTTTGTCGTACTCGCCACTTTGATCTCAAATAACTCCTCTTTGGTTAGGAATTCCAAATTCAAATTTATACAGCTATTTACTCATGCATTTGTGTTTAGAAAACACAAACGCATGAGTAAATTCATTTGTTTTTCCTCTTTTGTATTATTCGTCACTCAGTTTGCAAAATAGAAAACATGAAATATCTCGTTATTTACGAGTATGAATTCCACCGTGGCACCAGTGCTGCAGAAATGGCTCGAAAAATTAATTATATGTATGGCAGCGGTGTAGCAAAAGAAAACACAGTGCGTTTTTGGTTCCAACGTTTTTGTTCTGGAAATGTAGACCTGCAGAACAAGCCCCGTGGACGGCCGGAGACCAAAGTTCATAATCAAGAATTGAAGGCTATTGTGGAAGCGGATCCATTGCAAACTACATCCGAGTTAGCTGCAGGCTGCGGTGTTAGTGATAAAACTATTTAAATCCACTTGAAGCAAATTGGGAAGGTGAAAAATCTTGAAAGGTGGGGACCTCACGAATTGAGTGAAGCAAATAGACAAACGCGCGTCGACTGTTGCGTTACATTACTCAACCGGCTTAGTAATGAAGGCATTTTAAATCGAAATGAACTTGTGATGAAAAGTGGATCCTATACGATAATCGGAAGCGCTCATCGCAAAGGCTGAACCCTGGCGAACCAGCCAAATCATGCCCCAAGCGAAAACTGACTCAAAAAAAGTTACTTGTGAGCGTTTGGTTGATCAGTGCCTGTGTCGTCCACTACAGCTTTCTTAAATCAGGCCAGACGATTACGGCAGATGTCTATTGCCAGCAACTGCAAACCATGATGGATAAACTAGCTGCTAAACAACCGAGGCTGGTCAAGCGCTCTAGGCCACTGCTGTTTCAGGACAATGCTAGATCACACACTGCATAACAGACGGCTACCAAATTAGAGGAGCTTCAATTGGAATGGCTAAGACATCCACCGTACTCTGTAAAATCTCCGTGCAAGGGAAAAAATTCAACTCCGATGGGGCAGTCCAAACCGTCTTCAAAGATTTTACTGATTCCCGTCCGAATGGTTTTTTGTAAAGGGATCAATGAACTACCTATAAGATGGCAAAAGTGCATAGATAGCAATGGTAGGTACTTACTTCAGTGAATTAAATGTTTTATATAAAAAAATAATCGACTTTATGTTCCTCTCATACAAAATGCCAATTTCATATGTAACGTAATATTAATAGTACGTGGCAGGGTTGAAACGTGAATAAAACTGACACATTGATGATTTGGTAAAACAACATACTGAAAACTTACTTAGTACTGGAGACTTCGATAATATTTTAGTTTATAATCGAGTAGCTTTCCCGGCGAACTTCTTAACGCCTCAGAACCAAGTACTACTCTACCACTACTATTCTACTACTACTACTACACCTCATGTACCTCTTAGCCAAATATAATATTAAGTTTAAGATTAGTCACAAAATAAATTTTCTGAACGCATCTAAATAAATTTGACAGCCAAATGAAATGTATATGAAAACAATTTCACTTTATATATAATTATTATTTTGTCTGTAAACTTTTACGATGATTAAATAGCCTATAAATATGTTATTTCGGGCGCAGACAAATCGAAAATAGCTAAGATCATTGAAATCGGTCCAGCCGTTATTGAGATATAAGCGATTTAATTTTAACGAATTTGTTTTATAAATAAATATATACTAGCTGTCCTGGCGAACTACGTATCGCACCTACTACTACAACTACTGTACAACAACTTTACTACTATTCTACTACTAACTACATAAAATAGCCTAAAAATATGTTACTTATTACTTCTACTCTGTAACTACTTCCTACAAGAATATAAACATCTTAAGTTTAAGTTTAACCAAAATATAAACTTTCTAAATAAACCTTTAAATATTTGACCGCTAAAAAATGTCATCACA
This sequence comes from Pasiphila rectangulata, assembly GCA_963082625.1. NCBI lineage: Eukaryota > Metazoa > Arthropoda > Insecta > Lepidoptera > Geometridae > Pasiphila > Pasiphila rectangulata. The sequence continues at coordinate 9,975,759 of OY720240.1, forward strand.
TCATCCGTATAAAATATATACAGGGTGAATTTTTGAGACGGGACAGTAAGGGCAGGTACCTTAACCGTTATAGTTACAGGAAAACGTTTTTAGAAGACTATCCATAAATTTTTAAGATATTCTGAACTGCATTTACAGATTTTGGAAAAAATGTACAGTCAGCAAGAAAATGGTCATTTTACACCAAAACTTTTTTTGATGCCAATCGATCCTTTTTCTTATAAGGATCAAAAGTCTCTACTGGACTGACTGAGGTTTGAGTACTAGAAATGTCAGAAATTGCGAAAAACTTTTTCCATACATTTCGGTAAAAGAGTCAAACTTTTAAATTAGCCAGACTTTTTGTCATGGGTAGATCCGCTATAATCCGCTATTAAGAAGACTGCCTGAAGAAAGTTAAGTAAAAAAAAGTTTTAAATTTCAATCTTCGAATTCGATTCGAATTCTTGGGTTATTTCAGATCGAATGATCTGTTATGTTTGTGCTGAGAAAATTCTAGATTAGACTTCTTGTTAAAAAAATTCTTTAAATCGCAAACGTTTGGACTTAATTAAAGCGTATTTTATAAATAATACGAACACGGAATCTGCATTGGTGTGGTTCACGAATTAGTACCCATTGCGACAAGTATCATCAAGATAGGTAATTAAAAACCTTTTGAGTGAACTTATGTATTTGTGAAAACGGCGGTCATTTTGAGCCATTTATTTCGTAGATCATATTAATGTAAGTTATTTTTGTCTTTGTTTCTAAAATACACATTAAAATGATTTATTTTTTTATTATTTCTTTTAGTTCTAATACAGAGGATTATCGATGCACCTATGATGATTTTCTACTTAGGTAGGCGCTTTTGATTCTAGGTACAGTAAGCCACGAGGCCAGCTTGACAAAAACTGTAATTATCTTATACCCACTGTATTTCCGTACACATGTAAGTATTGGAAAAGTTTTTCGCAATTTCTGATATTTCTAGTACTCAAACCTCAGTCGGTCTAGTAGAGACTTTTGATCCTTATAAGAAAGAGGATCGATTGGCATCAAAAAAAGTTTTTGTGTAAAATGACCATTTTCTTGCTGACTGTACATTTTTTCCAAAATCCGTAAATGCAGTTCAAAATATATCTTAAAAATTTATGGATAGTCTTCTAAAAACGTTTTCCTGTAACTATAACGGTTAAGGTACCTGCCCTTACTGTCCCGTCTCAAAAATTCACCCTGTATACAATATGTATGAAAATGAATTTCCGTTATATTATTTTTTTCTGTGAATTTTACGATGTATAAAATAATAGATAACTCAGATTAACCTAAAATATCTAAGATCATTGAAATCGGTCCAACCGTTCTCGAGATTATTATTTAAGCGATTAAACTTATCTGAATTTGTTATGTAGATAGATATAATAAAAGACTGCAGCTTATTGATATGTCATTTGTCGGATTTGTGATTAAAACGTCAAAGCCAGTGGTATAAGGCATTCAGATTTATAATTGAATTTAGCGAGGGCTAGTGAGAGAAGGTAATAAAAAATACTCGTAGTGAAGCACGATCTCGCAAGAGTACTAAACGCTTCGGTATCGATTCCCGCCCCTGACAAGCAGATTCAGATATTTGTTTCAGGTATTCTTCTATGTATAGCCAGTTTAATTTTACTAAAAAAAATATGTAAATGTTGTATCAAATGGATATTACTGAATTGAAATTATCGTGGCTTGACATCATTTAATAAATATAATACGGCTTACACCACGTACCTAACTTATTATTATCTTGCAGTTCTCGTCTCGCAACCCTCGGAGTCGGCCACGAACGGTGCTCATGAAGATGATATTAGGTTAGGTGCGTGGTGTAAGCCGTATTGTATTTATTAAACAAAAGGATATTACTTCATTATCTGTCGGCTGTCTACGTCCACTTCGTCACAAGATCGTAAGGGGGTTATTCGCCACGCTTGAGAGGCTGGTTGGCGAGCGCATGATGACGCTGGATGCGATGTTGATACACGAAAAGATGCTGCTGCCCATCTTCCGGAGTTAAACCTTGGAAGATTCTTAATGCATTTACGGGCAAGAGAGGAGAGTATTTCTCAAATATATTTATATTATAACTGCATACTAATACATAAAATACTGGTTTAGAACATACACACACAGATATCGTTCACAAAAAAATAAAATGGCTTAGAAATGCAAACGACATAAAACTACACGCCCCAAAAACCAACTATAGAAAGAAAAGTATACTGTATGAAGGTGTCCAGATGTACAATAAATTACCACAAGATATTAAAGACGCTAAAAGTATGTAAACATTTAAAAAAACACATAATTTATAAATAATAAAAATATATAACTAGTTACTAAAATAAAGATAAACAAGTTATCGTAATATATATAGATTATCTTATGTTACCTTGCTTACTGCGAGTGCTTGGACGCTATAGTGCCTGTTTGAGAATTAGACACGTTATCGAAAAAGGCAAGTCTACTTTGTAAAAAATCAGCAGAATAGTCAGGCAAGCTTTATTGCCATATTGCTACTGAAAATTTAAGTTTAGGCAAAACGGCTCCTAGGTTCACTAGTAAATAGTTACTTTTTTACAAATTACTTAAAATGGTTCATCATCGTCATCATCATTTCAGTCGTACAACGTCCACTACTAAGGCCTCCCTCATGGATCTCCATGAGGGGTAGTTGCCGTACTCACTACGCTTGGCAGGCGGGTTGGTGAGCGCAGTACGGGATGTTGGTATACGGAAAGACGCTGCTGCCCATCTTCCGGAGGTATCCCTTAGCAGGCTCTTACTTCATCCACGGGTAGGAGAGGAGGGGTAACATTCTACTGCCGGCACCCCACGGCAAATGGTTCATTAAACTAAAATTCAGTTTTAATAAACAAACCACAAAAATATTGTAAAGGCATGCATGCTCATTTGTAACACTAGATTTAGTATAATGTAATGTTTTATCTCATTATAAGTTAATTTTAGAGTTATGTTCTTTTCGAAAAAATAAGGAATCTTTGCCGTGGGGTGCCGGCTGCAGAATGTTACCCCTCCTCCAATGCCCGTGGATGCAGTAAAATCCTGCTATGGGATCCCTCCGGACGATGGGCAGCAGCATCTTTCCGTGTATCAACATCCCGCGCTCGCCTACCAAGCGTGGTGAGTATGGCAACTAATAACTAACTCATGGAGATCCATGAGGGAGGCCTGTGTTCAGTAGTAGACGTTTTACGGCTGAAATGATGAAACCTAAATAAAATCATGAAAATGTTGTGAAACAATCTTTCGTTTCCAAAAATAAAAACGCATACCTACCAAATCGTTGTTAAGTGCGTGTGTACCCCTATCAAAGTACGCAATCCATTGTCGAAATAAATTCATATTATGAAGATTGGGATTTACGACATTTTTGGTCTAAATGCAGGGCCATACGCTTAATGGTACTTACCATCAATCATACTATGGTGTCGGTACTTGTACCAACATGCTTTTTGTATTATAATTTATAAGTGAAGGTCATGCCCCAGTTAACCCAGTTAATTATAATTTGCTTGCTTTGTTGACTATGTACCAGTTTTTGCAACATTGTTATTAAATTTGGTTTCTTTTAGTTTTGGTCTCGAAGAAATCTCTTTAAGCGATAAGACCCATTGTGTATTTCTGTTGTTTTTGTAGTTTTAGTTAATTTTAGTATTTTGTCTAATATTTCTGTATGTTTTACACAATAAAGAGTTTATCTATCTAGCTATCTATCTATCTTATAATAACCGACTTCAAAAAAGCAGGAGATTCTCAACATGTCTGTACTTTTTTAGGGTTCCGTAGCCAAGGGGTAAAAACGGGACCCTATCACTGAGACTCCGCTGTCCGTCTGTCTGTCTGTCACCAGGCTGTATCTCATGAACCGTCATAGCTAGACTATGGTTTTGGAGAATAATGGTACGGAACCCTTTGTGCGCGAGTCTGACTCGCACTTAGCTATTTTTTTTAATCTTCGTTACTTCAGAACTCTGTCGTTTAAGAACCGATATGGAAATATATATTTTTTTGGTTTCGAATAGTCTGGAAGTGTACCAGATTGGTTCAAAAGTCGTTTCTGATGATGGGATCCATGAGGAATTAAAAAATGATTAACATAACTTGTCAATATACCTACATTTTTAGGGTTCCAGACAAAAATCGTAATAAAAATAAGTCAAATAAAAAAACACTTGAACTACTGATTCTATCAACTTGGAATGTGGTATGGTATTATAATATACATAGTTACCCCTCCTCTTATCTCCGAAGTTTGCAGAGGTAAACACCAAAATCCTTATAGCTAATAGAAAATAGAAGTGTATGCAAAAATTACGGACAAAAACTAAACCTCTTTAAACACACAAATTAAATTATATGGTGGCATGTAACTTCTATGTGCGAGACCGACGCCCTCTTGACTGATTTTATTATTAAAAAAACACATAGCATTTTAAGTCAAAATATGAAGAAATTTTCGACTTAATCTCGAGCAGAATAACAATTGCGAGCAATTTATAGTGTACATTAATTACGATTTTAATAATAGGCTTTTCCAGCAAAAGCCTATTAGGAACAAAAGACTCTCGTAATTACCAAGAACAATACATTAGGAATGCTGTAAGATGCCTTTGTTGGCATTTATTCAAGAGAAAGTTAGGCATTGACTGTTTATGAAGCATTACCGGATGTGCTTGTTAGGTAACTAACTTCTCCTTTCTCTGTCGACCAAGACACGTTCTCGGCTTGCCCGTTGACGAACTCACCGCCGCTGACCTGGAGGTGGCGTCAACCCGTCCCACACAGGCTGCTAGGCACAGGTTTAATAACCGATCCCGCCGGCGGGGTCAAAGAATACACTCTTCCGTCTTATGGTGCAATTTTGAACCTAGACGTTAACCATCAGTACATATAAAAATCTGGCAACATTCCAAGCCGTGGTTTGTACCTAAGTGGTGCCTCATCATAACTTTTGCGGCTGGGCGCCCTCTGCGCTGATAAATTATATAGGTTTAACAGATAGATGTTTGGGGCAATAATCTCACCTGATGGTAAGCTACGATGTGGCCGATATTCGTTCTTATTAGAGTGGGTAGGTGTGCGGGTGGCAAGAAGACTTTTCTAATCCATGATAGCTACTCCAGACCACATTCCATAAATTGATGAGGTCGCTGCACGTAATGGAACAGTTAGGAGGATGGTGAAAAGGCACGGCCAAAACCTTCCACCAAAGCTACTTTTGGCACCGTTCAGGGGACACGTGTCTCTTAGAGTTAACACATAAGGACGTAAGTAGCTAGCTCCCCAAAAGTTTTTTTAGACAAATCTGTTTTTTGCTAGTTATCACCATCATCATCATCATTTCAGCCGTAGGACGCCCACTGCTGTACATAGGCCTCCCCTCAAGGATTTTCAGGTATTGCGGTTGGAAGCGGCCTGCATCCACCGTCGACCAGCGGTCTTCACCAATTCATATGCCCATCTTATAGGTGGGCATCTTACGCTGCGCTTACAGGTCCATGGTCTTCACTCGAGAACTTTTCGGCGCCTTTGGGCATCTGTTCTTCTAGCTACATGACCTGCCCATTGCCACTTTAACGTGCTAATCCGTTTTAACCCAAAAAACTATCGGCCTATAGCGATAACCTCCCTGCTCTCTAAGGTGATGGAAAGGGTTATTAATGACAAGCTCCTCGATTACCTAGAAGAGCACCAGCTGATTAATGACAGGCAATATGGCTTTCGTCGCGGTCGATCAGCTGGTGATCTTCTTTTGTACCTTACTCATCGATGGGCGGAAGCCGTCGAGAGAGAGGCTCTGTCCGTTAGTCTTGATATTGCTAAGGCGTTTGATCGGGTATGGCACAAGGCACTTCTATCGAAGCTTCCAGCATACGAGCTTCCGGAGAAACTATGCAGCTGGATAGCCAGCTACTTATCGGAGCGAAGTATTAAGATTGCAGTAGACGGATTTTATTCCGATACAAAACCTATAAACGCTGGCGTCCCACAAGGCTCTGTTTTGTCACTTACCTTGTTCATTCTGCATATCAATGACATGTTACAACAAAGTAACATACATTGCTATGCAGATGACAGTACAGGTGACACATACTACGCAGGTCAAACTAATTTCTCTCGAACACGGAAGTGGATGAGTGCCGTAACAAACTTGTGTCTGAAATTGAGGCTTCTATGGAGCAAGTCTAAGTCTAGGCGGATCAAAATGAAGGTAAGAACAAATTAGCCTCTAAAAAACTTGGCGTCAAGGCGAGTCAGTGCTTTACGTCAGTTCAAAAACTCATGCTTTACAAGGCGCAAGCACGACCGCATGTGGAACTTCTGGGCAGGCACGTCACAATACCAACTCTTTCCACTTGATTGGATACAACGCAGGGCAACCCGTATTGTCGTCGATTCCAAATTCACGATTTGGAGCCCTCAAGCCTTCGAAGAGACGTAGGTTTCCTGTGTGTGCTATATCGTCTGTATAATGAAGAATGTTCTAAAGAACTATTCAGTTTAATACCCGCAGCTAACTTCCATCACCACGCTACTCACCATAAATCGAATTGTCATCAGCACCATCTGGATAGCTGGTTCTCCAGTACCAGTCGTTTTTCGTGCTCTTTTTTGCCACGGACGATCAAGCTGTGGAACGAACTCCCATCTGCGGTATTCCCTCGGAGCTACGATAGGATGACGAAGGACCCCAGTCCTTTAAAAGGCGGGTATTCTCCCTCCTCAAAAGCCGGCATCAGCTTCGCCTCTGGTGTTGCAGATGTCCATGGGCGATGGTGACCACTTCCCTTGATGCTGTGTGAATTGTCCAGCGTAATTTATTTATTTTACTTTTCACAACTTTAACATGGCCGTTTTTGTTCTGCATCTGTTTTATTTATTCCGAAGTATCGATATTTTATTTCACCATGTCAGATCGCAATGAGAGTGCTTGAGGGCATATCTCGTTACCCATCCAATTAAAGTTTCCACTCGGCGAGTGAATATTTTATTGGTGACATTGTGATCAATATGTATCCGGGAATTGTTTCATTTCATCGCAGTTTTATTATTTAAGGTATACGATTAATCATTTCAGCCGTAAAACATCCACTACTGAACGCATGTCATCCTCATGGATCTCCATGAAGGGTAGTTGCCATACTCACCACGATTGGCAGGCGGGTTGGCGAGCGCAGTACGGGATGTTGATTCACGGAAAGACGCTGCTGCCCATTTTCTGTAGAAGTCCCTTAGCAGGCTCTTACTGCATCCACGGGTATGAGAGGAGTGGTAACATTCTGCAGCCGGCACCCCACGGCCAGCGTTTTCTGTATCTATTCCTAATTGCAAGACGATATAGCATAATTACTTAATTATTTATTGATTAGCATAATTAACGAGATCGCCAGCTGTGTCAGGCAGACACATAAATTACATTTTGACCATTTTGGTTCGGAACCATAGAAGATAATAGATAAATTTTAATTTTTGTTTACTTTTCAGACGAATCATATATAATAAAATGTTTAAATCTGATTTATTTTGCCCAATAAACTGCGAAATTCGTGGGGCGTGGACTTTGGGGCCCTCTTCCCTTGCCCGTGGGTGCAGTAAGAATCTGCCAAAGGATACTCACGGAAGATGGACAGCAGCGTCTTTCCCTGTATCAACATACTGTACTGCGCTCGCCAACCCGCCTGCCAAGCGCGGTGGGTCTTTCAATAGCCTCTAATGATCAGTATTTAGTGATCAATGAAGAAGAATTGCAAAATTATTTTTTATGAACATGAATTTGGTATTTTACAAAGCCATAATATTGCGAGCCAACGTTTTAAACTCTGCGGAAAATGTCCAGCTTATTTTTTTTATTCTTCCTCTATCTGGCATAGGTACGCTTGAATCCTACACAACATTTAAGTGGATAAGCAAATGGCGCTATCTCATACCAATTCGCAAATCAGACAATTGCCCCTCGGCGAGGAGTTTTGTGTTTCTGTGTGCCGCAAATGCCAATTTTAATATGATTGCTCTCAATACCTCCTAAATTAATAGATAGACGTAGATATACCTACACTAATCCGTCAGTGACTTAGCATTCTGTTATCATCCACCGTAATTTCATAATACACCTGAGCAGCGTAGTTAAACTTTAAACAGAACTAATTTATTCAAAAGAAAAGCAATAACGTTTGATAAGATTTTCGAACTATTATTGCAATTTAAATCTAGGTACACAGATAGAATGTGATTGAAATATGCATTTCCTATTTGTTACATTCTTAACAACGGGAATAAAGTAGAACAGAACTAGTGCCTGTTATCTGATAGAAGCAACACCATGTCACTTTCTTCAAATTAAATAATCTCGAAGCAAAATGGCGCTCGATTCGTACCGCCTGACGATGCCTAGTGGAAACTTACATAAACAATGAAGACAAAATTTAATATAATATAAAATCGTTCTTTATAGTGATGTTTAGATAACAATACTTAAATAATAATACAACAGTATAATTGCTGTCGTGATGTGCCTACAGTAAAATGTTGCCCATTCTCTATTGCCCCTAGATGCTGTAAGAATCCGTCAAGAGATACCTCCAGAAGATAGGTAGCAGCGCCTTTTTGTGTATCTACATCCCGTAGGTACAACGCAAATGCCCGCCCGCCAACCGTAGTGAAAAGAAAGAAACAAAGGAAGAAAGAAAGAAAGAAAGAACGAAAGAAAGAAAGAAATAAATAAAATACATTTATTTCTGACACAATACAAATATACAGCTAATTATTAAACAATCTAAATAAAAACATTTATATTGTGCCACAAATAGGCGCCCAACTCAGCATTTGTTGTCTTCTCCTGCACAAGACATGACAACGCTGATCTTCCGCTGGAACCTTTATGAGTCACAGATGTCCCTTTACATGCAAAAACATAATAATAACTTCGTTACAAAATGAAGATAATATAAGTAGGCAAAGTTGGTATGGTTGAAGAACTACAAGAATACAGATACAAAAAGACACGAAACTATTACATACATACAATTCTGAATTATTCATTAGAGTAAGATTAGAAATTATATGGTGTGGCTACATTAAGATGTAGTGAGTATGGCAACCACCCCTCATGATCAGTACTTAGAGATTTATAAAGGAGGCCTAGGTCCAGCAGTATATGTCTTACGGCAGAGATGATAATAAAGATGGTACAATTAATATCATAAAATAAAACTCAAAAAATACTTTATTCAGTGCCGCGTTTATGCAGTGCAATTAGGGCCGCATGGACCTTATTGACGTGTCACAAATAACAAAATAAAACAACACAAATTAATAAAATAAAGCACTTATGTTACGTTTGACGGAGTTGGAGCAGATTCCGCCCCAAGTGGTTTTGTCTTCTAGGTAATCTGATATTTTATAATAAACGTTTTATACATTTATGTCTCATGGCTGCAAAAGCGACATGCAAACGCTGTCATGTCGCTTTTGCAAATCTGCCCAACACAACCGCAAACTGCCTCTGTTAGCGCGATCCTAGTTTAAGTCGTTATAAATTAATTTACCTGTGTTCCTAACAAACCATTTTAGTTGTGGTAAAAAGGTGGAAACCTTATCAAAAAGTCGTCAAACTCTAGATTGAACCAGGAAACAGGTAAGGACGCTGCAATCGCGCAAGTCGGCCGGTAAAGTTCAGCGAATGAACTTCGAGAAACTTCTAAAGGCGGTAAAATAAAAACTCGTTACGCCAAATCGGGCACTAAAACCCGCGAAGCGAAAATTCTATCCAACTTCAATTTACTTTGCAGAATCTTTTGCTGTCTACTGAGATGTTTTATAGCATAAGACGAAATCAAAACAATTGACTTGATTACAAACTTGAAAATAAAGATATTAATTAAAAATAAAAGCTTACAAACAAACTACATAAAATTTAAATAATAATATTTTTATTATTGAAAGAAGCTATTTTTACAGCTTTTATGTAGTTTTATGGGTGTTGTCGTGGGGGTAATTTCTAGTTGCGCAATTTGACTCCGTTCGCCCCTTATTTTCTACCGTACATACCTGCATCCAGGGGAACGAAAAGTCAAAACGTCATCGGTACATGGTAGAAATACCATACGTTCGCAGGAAATGCTTCGATTCCACATTTTTATTAGATACTGATAGAATCTAAAATTCGCTATCGGAGTCTGCGTTCCCTGTTTCGTACACTTAGGGCATCTGCAAATATAGGATACGCAGTAAGACATCCATTACTACTCCTAGGCAAGCGCGTCTAGCGATCCTAGACCACATCATTGATTAACATTAGGCAAGATGTTGTCTAACGCAAGCCTTTAATCAAAATAAAAAAAACCTATGTGAGTTAGTTTCATCATCATCACAGCCATACGACATCCACTGCTGGACATAGGCCTCCGTCATGCACTAAGAGATCCATGTAATGATAATGAGGGGTAGTCACTCACCACGCTGGGCGGGCGGGATGGCGAGCGCAGTACGTGATGTTGATACACAGAAAGACGCTGTTGCCCATATTTTGGAGATATTCCTAAGGAGATTCTTACTGCATCCACGGGCAAGAGAGAAGGGCTGTCATTCTACTGCCAGCACCCCCCACGGCAGAGTTAGTTTATTAACAGTCAATTCTAGTGAGACGAATTAGAACCACTACACGTCATGGTAATGGAACATGTACAAAAATGTTACTTGTTTTTATAAGCATAAAATAGTCATCAACATACCCATATCTTTAAATAACTTAACTTAACCTCCCACGGAACATGTGCTGTGCAATGTGCTCTGTACCCAAACTTGCTGAACTCTGTATAAATGTACGATATACGGTCCAGAATAAAAGCGGTGTCCACAGATTTTATTAGCGAATCAAATTAAAACATTTTATAGCTGTATTTAAAAAAACATTTTATTGTACGAAGCGTAAATAATAGATCCCATGTACAAACGCTAGGCCGCTTCTGTCGTTACATTTGAGATACGGCTTTCCACACAAATCACGGCGGTTCGTAATCAATCAACTGCCTACGCGACATAAATATTCTGGAAAACAAACTAATCTCAGTCACAGCCCTGTGTATAAACAGCTAGCACGAAAATGCAGGTAAACTTCAATTCGGACGGGACCCTTTTGCCTTTAGCCAGCTGATGCATCTTTAACTAGAATAAGAATACCTTTAATTTTTTTTCTACAAAAATGTAAAGCCTTTGCATCTATTATAGATGATTTATACAGCTTTAGCAACTGGTTTTCATGCTGTACTCCACGCTGCAGTGCCTGGGACATTGTTAGATGGATTTTCTACAACAAATACAAAAAATAATTAAAATCTAACTACAAAAATTTTATGTGACTCAGCATAATGCTGGTTGAAGTAACCAGTGTTAGACAACTCCTGTAGTTGTCCAACTAATTTAAATTATACTAACTAAGTAGGTGATTTAAAAAAATCTTTATGATTGTCTTAAAAATAAAGTCATACATTTACAAATAGAATCATAACATTTTAAAGTCTATCACTCATTTCACTTTACAGAAACTATCATGTTATCATTTCAGCCGTAAAACGTCCACTACTGAATACATGCCTCCCTCATGGATCTCCGGAAGTACCCCGGGCTCTTATTGCACCATGGGTATGAGAGGAGGGTAACATTCTAGTGCCGGCAACCCACAGCGACTATCATGTACTATTTAATAATAGGAACTGATAGTTGTGCATGCGTGGTTATAATTTGATCATCACAACTAGAACTATAATTGCAGACGTCGTACTCCTTGCTGGTTTCGTGACATACCGACGAACAAATAGATCCTTGATACTGAAACGTTGACAAATTATACACCCAAATTCGTCATATATCCTCCATCACTCTATCTATCGGTAAGACCGCATAAAATCAGTTTAGTTTTTGGGCATAAGAGTAATTTTTGAGCGAACAGACAGACCGACAAACAGACGCGATAAGATGTAGTGATGTTTAAAGCTGCTTTAGGGTTCCAAAACTCTAGAGCAAAAACCGAAACACTTATAGGAACACCCGTTTGTCTTTCTGTCTATCTGTCAAGACCCTTTTTATTGGGTATCTACTTATTAAATAATAAAACGGGTATTCAATCAATTTGAAATGTATATGTACTAAACGTCAAGAAAATAATTCTTTAAGTTTTGAACAAAAAGAACCGACTTCAATGATTAAATCTAAAATGCTGCTGAAAATACCCAAACCGCAATATATGTATATTTCTACTACAGTTGCCGTAGGGTGCCGGCAGTAGAATGTTACCCCTCCTCTCCTACCCGTGGATGCAGTAAGAGCCTGCTAAGGGACACCTCCGGAAGATGGGCAGCAGCGTCTTTCCGTATATCAACATCCCGTACTGCGCTCACCAACCCGCCTGCCAAGCGTGGTGAGTATGGCAACGACCCCTCATGGAGATCCATGGAGATCCATGAGGGAGGCCTTAGTTCAGTAGTGGACGTTTTACAGCTGAAATGATGATGAATGATGAATATATATTTGAACGATGATAAAACCTTCCAATGGCAGAACCAAGGCGGAAGGACAGAAGGTTATTAGGCTTTTTTTATAACCGTGCAAAACCACTGCCTGTGACAGAACCGAGATGGACAGAGAAAAGTTTGTTAGGTTTTTTTTGAAGCTAACCAAAAACTCTGCATTTAACAGATTCGTAACTTAGATATTATTTATTAGTTTTTTTTCATAATGGGGCAATTTCCCTCGGCCAACACGACGCTGCTGTCTATAAAAAGTAGGTAGGTGTTCGCTGCATTTTTGAGAGAAAAGAAACATTTTAAGGATTACTATAATATGGATATAAAAATATCGGAGACAAAAATGAGAACCGGGCATAACACTTATAACCTGAGGAGTCCCTCAGGGTCTAAGGGTTATGCCCGTGTGATAGTTAATTCAAATAGACCGTTTGTTTTTATGATTATAACATTTTGATAAAACATTATAACAATTATCAGCGATACCCGACATGGGTTCCGTAGCTTAGTGGTTAAAGCACTTCCGGCTTTAGGAAGCGTCAAGGATCGATTTGACTGACGTGGGTTCGAATACCACCGATATCGTACAATTTTGATAAGGTTAGTCATTTCTTTGAAATGTTAAAATAATCCACAATTTAAACAATACATACTAAAGACCAATAAATTGATAAATTTCTTTGTGATTAAATTACCTCCCAGGAAGTCAGCAAGTTCCTTTTTATTTTATAACCAGGTGTTCCGGCGAACTTCGTATCGCACCTACTACAACCACTGCTTACAACCCTTTAGCCTTCCTCGATGAACGGGCTATCTAACACTGAAATATTTTTTTAAATCGGACCAGTAAGTTCCTGAGATTAGCGCGTTCAAGCAAACAAACAAACTCTTCAGCTTTATAATATAAAGTCTAGCTATATTTATTATACTTATAGTATAGATACTTTACATCCATCTTTTATTGACATATTAACAAGAACTTGTGCAATCAAGACAAGTAGACCTTTCATCTTACAGTAAGGTGGCCACTTTCTGCATCGCCTCCGCTGCATTTCAGTATATCTCACAAATATTATAAAGCCGAAAGTTTGTTTGTATGGAGGTTTGTTACCACTTCAAGCAAAAACTAGCGTACGTATCGAACTGAAATTTTGCAAACGTATAGATGTTGACTAGGATTAACATTGGTACAACGCATGCGAAGCGGCGGGCACAAGCTGGTTTTAAATTATTGCCTTGTGTCCCAGTAACTACGTATTGGGACACACGATTTTACCAGAAATAAATTCCCGAACATAAAACTATTTAGTAGGTACTCATTACAATCCGATTTTTTTTTCGAATTCATAATTAACACATTTGTGGCCATCGCAAATCGGAGATTGACGTCAGTATTTACTAACGTCGTGGCGGCGCGCGGAAATTGCAATCCGTTTTCCTATGCTGTTGCGTACCGTGCTACGAATTTACTACGCCAGCCGTAGCATTTTGAAATGACCCACTCAAATTTTGCGAGTTGCCTTAGTTAACGTGTCATTGCTTGGGAGATATTAATAGTAGAACGTATATTTGATATTTTTGACATCTGTCAAAAAATTCGACATGGAACTTGAAGATTCAAGTTATAATCGCATTTACATGGATACTGTTTAATTTTTTGGCAATGAAAATGGATCTACTGAGAATAAAAACAGGTAAAAACTCTTCATCATCATCATATCAGCCGTAGGACGTCCACTGCTGGACAAAGGCCTCCCTCATTGATCTCCAAGTACTGCGGTTGGAAGCCGTCTGCATCCACCGCCGACCAGCGGTTCTTACCAAGTTGTCTGCCTATCTTGTAGGTGGACGTCCTACGCTGCGCTTGCCGATCCGTGGCCTCCATTCGATAACTTTGCGGCCCCATCGTCCATTGGTTCTGCGCGCTATATGGCCTGCCCATTGCCACTTCAACGTGCTAATCCGTTTGGCTATATAGGTGACCCGAGTTCTTCTACGTATCTCCTCATTTCTGATTCAATCCTGTAGAGAAACCCTGAGCATATACCTCTCCATAGCTCGTATAGCGACTTTGAGCTTATTCATAAGGCCAATAGTGAAGGACCACGTCTCGGTTCCATATGTCATCACTAGTAAAACACACTGTTTGTAGACTTTCGTCTTAAGGCACTGAGGTATGTTGGACGAAAAGACGTTTGCATCCGAGTTGGATTCGACGATTGATCTCTTTCTCGAAGTTGGACCTACCTAATTGGACTGTTTGTCCTAGGTATATAGTTTTTTTATATTCTAAATTAATTATTTGTTTTAACAAAGTTTAGTAAGTTTAGTAATTAAAGATTAATCAAATTTTGATTAATCTTTAATAAACTTAGTTGGGTGGTTTCTGGTGACCGCATAGACGTAGTAATATACTTGTACCTACCGTTGAAAAGTTCTTTGAAGTGAAAGATCAGAATACATACTCCCATAATCAGCTTTACCTTGATTCAGAATGATAAAGAATATTTCATTATTATCCGGTTTCGGTGAAAGCCTGGCCCAACCGAAACGGATAAGCGGATAAAGCGTTGAATATGAAAATTCCACCACTTCACAAATAAAACGTTAAGGGCCCGTAAGCGATTACGTCATAACCGCTGAAAAATGGCTTGGAAGCTGAACTCTGCTGTTGGCTCGCCGTAATAAAATAGAGTACTGCCTTGATTTTTTAAAGTGTTGATTAAATAGTGCTGAATATTTTATACAGTGCCAAAAATCCAAAACTAAGCTAAGTCCAAATTAAAATGAGTAAAATATACTTCTAGCAACTTAAGAACAGTAAAAGATGGTAAAAAGGTCAACGTAAGTTCTTGCAAGAAATAAATACCTAAAACCAAAAAATTCATAGTATTTTATATTAATACATATGTTTTATGTTTTCGTCTTTTATTTATGATTAGTTTTTATTTTGTGTTGTGTTTTTCTCCTCTAGCTGTATACATTAATTTAACATCTATTTTGAGCAATTAAAAAGATCCATGAAGGCGTGTTTAGTAGTCGTCTTACGGCTGAAATGATGATGATGATGAATTATAACATGTTAAAATAATCCAAAAATATAGCAAATCATTTTGTGTAAATTAATTGATAATTTATCTAAATAATTCATCATCATCATTGGTCACCGACATGTTACTGTCTTAATTATTATGGTGTTGAGCATAAAGTTCTGAACATACAGTGCCACAGAACCAAAAAATTAACTTAGTTTTGCCCAAATAAAAAGTAGAAACACTAAAAAAAAACACAATATGCCATATTTTTAAACACGGTAAATAATCTAAAACAGGTTTGAAAATGGTCAGTCCATTTTGACTAAATACTTAACGTTTGATTTATTATTTAAGCAGGTCTGAAAATTACCAAACGAATTCGAACAAATAACAATATCGCATGAATTAGACTGCAACGGAATACTAATGTCAATTCTGTTCTTGCAATTTATTAAGCTAGTTATAAGGTAATTGACAGGATATTAAAATCTTAATTTTATTTAGTCCATCAGTTAAGTAATCTAATCTAATCTAATCAGCCTGTAGGATCCCACTACTGGGAAAAGGCCTCCCTTCCCTCTCTCCATACTTCCCGGTCCAAGGCGTTGGTCGACCAGTGAGCACAGTACATGTCCAGCTCATCCCGCCATCTGCGCCTGGGCCGGCCGCGCGGTCGTTGTACCGCATGTGGGACCCACTCGTTAATTTAGTAATACGAAAATAATTTCGAAAGCATTGAAGCGGCCTTGGTCGCAAAAAGTGAAAGATTCGCAAGTTGATTACGTATCTCGCGACAGGTTTTACAACAGGCATTTGACAAAAACGATTGCTGTCAAATGCCAATTTCTTGCTGTTCTCTAATACAAAATTGACATTCCGAAGGTATCATATCAGGCTTATCTGTAACAGGCAACTTGACAAAATTGTAGTTTTTAGTCTGTCATGTAGATTAACAAAAACTATTGCATACTTATTGTTTCTTTACAAACATAACCCAAAAATAACGGCGATATATCATGTCTTCCCGTGGGGTGCCGGCAGTAGAATGTTACCCCTCCTCTCTTGCCCGTAGATGCAGTAAAAATCTTGGCAGGTGGGCTGTCTAACGCAGTCCAAGTATTTATACACGAAAAGCACTGCTGCCTATCTTCCGGAGGTGTGCAGATACTTACTACATCCACAGGTAAAAGAGAAGAGGCCACATTCTACTGCCTCACGATAAAGTCAGTTTATGCAACTACAAAATCGGCACCTTTCCATAAACCAGTCTATCCAAAGATGCGTTGACACAATGCAAGTGACAGTATTACTGCCGAGTGCAGCATCCTCATCAAGATGGATTCATTGCCATTGTACGAGACATAGTGGACGATTTAACGGCGAGTTGTGTTATAAATTGTTTAGTGCTAACAGCGAGCTCTGACGTATCCCGCCAGTATAGATGCGCTCGTTCATATTGTTATCTTGGGCTTGTAAATATTATACGTTGCCATATAGATCGATTTATGTGCACATTTACCACGGTATTTCAACGTCCCAGACTTAAAGTCTGTTTGAAAAACGTCATCATCATCATCATCATCATTTCAGCCGTAAAACGTCCACTACTGAACTAAGGCCTCCCTCATGGATCCATCTCATAGTTGCCATACTCACCACGCTTGGCAGGCGGGTTGGTGAGCGCAGTACGGGATGTTGATATACGGAAAGACGCTGCTGCCCATCTTCCGGAGGTGTCCCTTAGCAGGCTTTTACTGCATCCATGGGTAAGAGAGGAGGGGCAACATTCTACTGCCGGTACCCCACGGCAAAAAAAAAACAAACTAAAAAAAACAAACTGAAAAACGTACTAGAACGAAATCATCAACATTTAAACTTTTAAAATCTGACAGGCATCATTTTGGTGCCTTATTTTCCAAATGACATATAAACAAAATGTTGATTTTTAAGCGTTTTTTTTAACTGCATTATGATCTCTGTAGCTCACAAGACATTTTTAATTTAATTTAATTTAATTTCTTTTCATTTATTTATCAGAATGAAGGTTAACAATGATGTCATACATAATACCATTAGCATTCTTACCAGCGAAGGCATATAAAAGTTAAATCACAAATATTTTATCATATAAAAAATAAATAATAATATAAACATGTCCTAGATTACAATAGCCATTATATAATATTAGCGAAATCGTGTAGATTACAGTTAACAGTTTAATCAGACGCATGATTAAAGAAACTAATTACTCCCACAATTTTAGCAAATAGTAATTCTAACCCACTGCGTATTCTAACACACTGAGTATTCTAACCCACTGAGTATTCTAACACACTGAGTATTCTAACAAACCAATAAATCATTGCTTGTAAATCATGTGTACGGGGGTAATAAAATAACCACCACATTCCATCTCCAGACCTGGACCAGGAATAAAACACTACGTCGCGTAAGTCGCATGCATTTAAATGTTCTGTACGAGTATCATTATTTTTTGTAGGTAAAAGTGGTATTTTATGCAAATCTAAATAGTTAAATAATAAGGTCTTCATATCTAACTCACACTAATTGAATAATTAAAATCGTTTAATGATTACAGTTAAATTACTAGTTTCACGGTGAAGAAAATACCGTGAGGAAACCCGCGGCTTAGTTAGCTTCAGACGTATTGACCTGTTCTTTCCTCTGACTAACAGCTGACTAAGCTGAGAGGATGGTATAGGTGCTGGGCAAGCCTAATCCATCAAACAATGTCCCAGGTACTGCAGCGTCCCGTACAGCATGATTACCAGTTGCTGACGCTGCATAAATCATCTATAATAGATGCAAAGGCCTTACTTTACTACTAGTTTCATCTATCACCACAAATTGAACTCACTTACTTTACTTTTTTTTTTTACTTTAAGAATTTCATAAAATAAAATATGCTTAGTGCGTGTCGGACCACGAGACGTGTAGGGTTCCGTAGTTTCCCGTAAACCTGTTGTTAGCAGTTAGTTGGTGTGTGTTTTTTTACGTTTACCAAAACATATTAACAGGTATTCATTGAGTTTTCGGTTTAAAGTATTCCAGTATGTTGTACGCATCACTTATTTGAGAGACAATTTCTTCGAAACTAAAAAAAGTAGCTTAACCCTTATGGTTTTCCTAATTTTTTTTCATATATATTAACCCAGCAGTTTAGATTTTAGATGGTACGCCCAAAAAATATTAAAACTTTAATACTTCGCAAACGTAGATCTAAATATTGTATTTGCAATCCGATTATTGAATGGTTTTTAAATAACTATTCAACGATACACAATACGATGGGAAAATCAAGAAAAAAAAATCATCACTCTTTACCTGCATAGGAAAATAAATATTTTTTCAGCAATTTTTTGTAGCACTATCTCAGCATCATTATTATTTATTTATATGTCTATGCAAAATCTTTTTAGGACTGGCTCTTTGCGAAGCCGCAGACAGACGGGCAGACAGACAGACAAACAGACAAATAGACAGATAGATGAAGCGAGTTTCTTTACTCATACTGCTAATACTACAACGGTACGGAAAATACTGCTTTGAAGTATTTGGTTAAAGCTTATAGTCAGTTTATTTAATATTACATTTTTAAGGTATTTAATGACTTTGGTGCCAATTTCATCCAAACCTGTACTGCAGTTGGAATTCAGCTTACGAATAATATTTAAAACTTCTTTCTCAGCACACGATTGTAAAGTTGACATCGTAGCATTTGAATTAGATTGTGGTAAGATAAGCATATAATTGTTTTGGTAATTTTTTGGTATTTCGTTTGCTAATTGTGGCCCTATATTTGAAAAGTATTCGTCAAATACTTCACAGATCTGTTTTTGATCTACTATTTCCTGAGAATTGACAACGAGCTTTGAATAAACACAACGTTATTTAATTTTATTATTAGCTAAGGTGATGAGGTTCCATAATTTTTTGGTTCACTGTTACATTTGGTAAATTCTTTATAATGATTGTGTATATTTTGTTTCTTGTATGAGTTTTGCTACTGTAAGCCATCATTTAAAATAAATTCAGTAATCCATGTATTCACTATGTCTGAAAGCAAGCTTTGCACCTTTTTGTAACCTAGTATTCACTATTCTTGTTATTTACTGTCATTAATAGTGACTTTTACAATATTTTAACCGCAATCTCATGCATTATAATTTATAATTGATATTTTCAAATGTAAACAGTTCAAGTACTAATAATCTTGAGAAACGAGAATCTTGTAAACATGTATTGACAGTAAAGTGACTTTTGACAGCTGGTCTTGACGTTGACATTTCGTTTTTAAATCATTCCATGGTATTTGTCACAGTATGGCCACAATTAAAATAATTTATAAGAAACGTTACGAATCGGATACGTTAAGACTAGTGCTGCCATCTGTCGCGAGAGGGCCGGCATGACGAATGTCGGTAGGCCCGACCAAGTGGAGGTGGTAATAGAACAAGCCTATAAATGAAGACAACATATTGTACAGCTCTCTTTTCCTTTTCGTCCGCTGATGAATAAACTATTATCGTTGCTGCTTCTTGTCTTTCACTTCAACACTACTTATTTTTTTTCATCTTTTAAAAATCGTTCTTCTGTACGAGAGGCTACTGGTTCAGGTAAACCCACCAAAATTATATTTCTTTCTCTGTTATTGCGATTTTGTATCTCCTTTATAATTTGCTCGCTAAGACTTGATGGGTTTTCTTAGTAAGGGGCTGTGGTTTTTGATAATCTTTTATGTTATTCATATCAGACTCTAGTAGTTCAATTTTATTTTCAATCCCAGTCACTGACTGTTGTAGGTTTTCTACTTGGATTTTTAGGTCTTTTTGCTTTGCCAGTAAGCTGGAAGCCGATAGTTTGATGTCAGTTATTTGGGTCATAACTCCATCCTCTTTTTCTTGAATAATATTGGTTGTTTGCTCGGTGGAAGCCTTCATATCAGATAACTGAGTCTTTAGATCAACTATACCCAGAATATGCAAGAGCATATTCTGTATAATTTTTTCTTTAGACTTAACATATTTTTCCAATAGTGAACTTATATGAGTCATTTCCGTCTTCATTTCGGCAATATCTCCAGAACATTCGCAGTCGAAAGGTAGTTTGCGCTTGATGCGTTGAGTAATCTTCGTGTCCACACTCAGATTATTTATTTTTGATAAGTCCGACTGCGATCCACTGGAACCTGATGTCACACAAATCAAGCGGCTTGGCGATCTTTGGACACTCATTGTTTGGATTTTGTACCCTTAGACTATTTTATCTCCAACTCCGCAATAAGTTCTGTTTTAAAAATTAGATCTGATGGGTTTCAAACTTTACCGCAACACCAAACGCAACAATCCGATGTAAGCAAGTCAGAAATAGCCACAGATATCAAGCGTCGTCGTAGCGTAGAAGTGATCGTATTGTATGCAATCGCGTCGTAGCACCTTTGTAGCCATTCTCGGAGCACAGTGGTCTCGTAGTACGTAGCTGGTTCGTAGCACTTGCGCTGGCTTGTGTTGTAGTAGGTCGTGGCTAAGGCGGTTTGATCGTCACTAACAGTTTGATGCAATTTATGTCAGTGTCACTGTCTACTGCATCTGTCACTTATGTCTGTTGTGTAGTCTGTGTTTGTGCTTCTGAGTCAGCTGAGACATCTGAAGTCAGTCCAACCAAAAAGTTTTGTTTTGATTATGCTACTACCTACCTTTTTGACCAATTGAGCATAAAATAGGGCAAATAAGTGTTTCTAACGTGCTTTGACAGGATTGTTTGTCCGTAAACGGCTTTTTGGTGAACAATTATCTTGATTTAGTGAATATAATGGGCTCACCCCAGTTGAATAATTGTGATCCAGTAATTCCTTGTTTATCGATGCATGTTATATGCCTCAATAAGTTGCACAAAATCCCTTACATAGTTGTATTTATTTGAAAATAAAAATCCGCACAGGTTCACAAAGTTATGTTTTCAAAACGAATTAGAACGAGAGAAAAAAATGAGACAAGTGTATCTGAGAGAAAAGATGTAAAACATAAATATGCAATAATGTAGTAATTTGGTGCCATCAGATTTTTCGTTTCCCAACAAATGATCGGTAACAAATAAAATCAGGATCGGAACAAAATAAATATTGCTACGACAAAATGAACAAGCACGAGTGCCATTCGAAGCTAAACACCTCTCATTTCGTTCTTCAACGGGCCTTTCGTATAATGATCCCAATCGAACTGTCTCCCCCAGCAATCCGACGATACGTCCCGACAATTTCCGTGTGTACGTGATGAACGAGTTTCCAATTTCAAACATCGGTAAGCACTTTCCAGTTCTTGTTTTTTCGATTCGATCGGTAGCTGTGCACAGCTAATGAGAAGCGAGATTGTGGCGATAATTGAATCGGGGGCTTTATATTCGAAACGCTCGAGTTAAATGCAAGTTTTTAACCCCCGACGCAAAAAGACGAGTGATATAAGTGACCACTAGGTGTAGATAGTCTGTGTGTGTTTGTCTGTGGCACAGTAGCTCTTAACGGGTGAATCGATTTTTTCGTTTTTTATTTGGAGGCAAGTATTATTTCGGTGTTTCTTATGTGTTTTATCAGAAGGGGCTCAGCTGTTTGGAAATTATTAAATTTTAAATAACGCGATGGTAAATGCATTTAACGCTAAACATTTTGTTCTTCAGCGGGCCTATAATGACCCCAATCGAACCGACTCCCCCAGCAATCCGACCATACGTCCGGTTCCAAAAATTTCCATGTATACGTAAAGAACGAGTTGCTAATTTCAAACAGTTAGTAACCACTTCCTAGTACTTACTTGTTTTTTTCTATTTGGCCGGTAGCTGTGCACAGCTAATGAGAAGCGTGATTGTGGCGATAATTGTAATACTGTAATTAGCGCGTCTAGTTTTATACAATGTAATTTCAAATCAAAGAAAACAAGACTAACAAATTTATAATTTAATAAGCCTGATACTATGTTACTAAGCCATTACTTCGGCATAAAAATAATAATGCTGAAATAATGGCTATGTCATTTCATTATGTTTGAAGTCAAAGATTGGCAATGGGTTAAAATGTATCAGGCTTTAATGATTATAATTTCGTACCTTCGCGTATATCAATCAGGCTTAGAACTTTTGACTTTAAACAAAGGCAACATTACGACATAGAACAAAACAAAAGGGACCTTTGTGCTTTAGCGACATTTTAATGTGGAAAATGTGAGTCCTTTGTTGTTCAACTATATGGATAAATGTCAACGACATGTGCTGCCCCTAGGCATGTTCTGTTAGTCGTATCACAAAGACATTACATAACTAGTGGGAATCATACGATTTAAAGGAATATTTATTTTTGACCAGCTTTAAAAAGAAGGGGTTTCTCAATGCGACTGCATGTTTTGGCCGGCGGGTCGTAAACCCGCCTGCCAAGCGTGGTGAGTATGGCAACAACCCCTCACAATCTGGCGATTCACGAGAGTAGCCTATGTCCAGCAGTGGACGTTCTACAGCTTTCTTTTTAAATTTATTTATTTGAGTCCTCTGGCGTAACCAGAGACATTTTTTATATTTTATTTAACTTATTTGCTAATTATGCGCCGTGGGGTGCCGGCAGTAGAATGTTACCCCTCCTCTCATACCCATGGATGCAGTAAGAGCCTGCTGAGGGATACCTCCGGAAGATGGGCAGCAGCGTCTTTCCGTGTACCAACATTCCGTACTGCGCTCGCCAACCCGCCTGCCAAACGTGGTGAGTATGGTAACTACCCCTCATGGATATCCATGAGCGAGGCCTATATTCAGTAGTGGACGTTTTACGGCTGAAACAATTTGCTAATTTATTTAAAGTTCTAATATAATATAAATGAAAATTATTTCTTAGTTGGTATTTTTACAGTACAATTATTGAGATTAAACGAGACGATTATATCTAGAGTATTTACTAGTGTTTTCTTAAACTATGAACTCTTTCTACAGCTTAGATAATGATGACAAAGAAATTTATTTATAGGTTATGTATTTTTATTTTTATTAAGTTATTTTTACGTCACGTGTTGACAGTATGCTTACAAATAATCTTCATCTAGTTTCGCTGGAGTACGAGTAATAGGCCCGCTTACAGGTTATTTATTCTACCCTTTGCTAATCGACCCGCACTTTATTTTTCAACGTGCCTCGGTACGAACCTACTACATTGATCATATGCCTCAATGCTTACACAAAGGCTTAGTCGATTAGTTTTTTATCAAGCTCTTGGCTAACAACGCAAAATATTGCAGTGTTATTTCGAGCGTATTTTCATAAGAATAAAAATAGGTTTCTCGCAAAGGTTTTAAAGAGATGCTATTAATTAAAATAGACGTTCACTTAATACATTGCAAATATACGTTAAGTTGGGATTAAATTCATAATAATTGTTCATCCATCTTAACATTTAAACTCTATTAAAAGGCATCTGTCTCCCTAAATATAATTAAGTAAATTATACTGTATAATTCACAATGCGAGGGATAGGGATGGTTGGAGTAGTTTAAAGGAGACTTTGCCCAGCAGTGGGACAAAATAGGTTAAAAAAAATTCACAATGCGACTATTCCCAACTACCCCATTAAATTACACATCAAAGTGATGGATGGGAATTAAATTAACTACCTGCCTCCTATTTGGTATCAATGGAGCAGATGGAAATTTTAATTCCTACCTGTCCCAGTGTCATTTTTTTATGAAATTTGTAGAGCTGTATGTTGTGTGTATATATGTATGTTTTCAGGATGAAGATGTTATGTTTTGTAACCATAGCTGTATAACCAAACATGTACCACTAGCTTATGCCCGCCGCTTCGCATGTGTTGTACTCGGATAAAATGTAGCCTATGTAATAAATAATCTATCTGCATATCTATGCTCAATCTATAGGCCAGTTTTTGCGTGAAAGAGTAACAAATATCCATATTAATTTTATTAATATTCATTTATTTAACCATAACGTTACATCACTATGTGATATGTTCATGTAACATTGGCATGTCAAAATACACTACTATAGTAAAAGGTAATTAATTTCCGGGAGTAACAACAGGTAAAGTTTACTTTTTGACAGCCAGCTGTCAAAAAAACCAAACATTCTCGCAAACTTTCGCGTTTATGATATTAGAAGGATTTATTTAGTTTGTCCGCCTCACCCAATGCAGCCATTTGCCTCAACAACTAACCAAACCCTCCAAAGAGATATTAACCCTACCCCAATTACTTGTCCGGGGGAAACCCAGTACGAATGTTCTTTGTAAATGACGTCAAAATATCCTCGTTTCCCTAAAACACTCAGCTTCCATCTCGGGGTTCTCTAATGTTCATAGCTTTCAGGTTTATAAACCACCTTTATGGTTCGCAGAATGGGGCCGTGGGGTGCCGGTTGCCAATGTTGCCCCTCCTCTCTTGCCCGTGGATTCAGTAAGAGCCTGCTAAGAGCTACCTCCGGAAGATGGGCAGCAGTATTCCGTGTATCAACATCCCATACTGCGCTCGCCAACCCACCTGCCAAGCGTGATGAGTATGGCAACTGCCTCTTTTGAACACAGGCCTCCATGAGGGAGGCCTGTGTTCATTAGTGGACGTTTTACGGCTGAAATGATGATGGTTCGCAGAGGTGAGATTTGTGATTTACCAGGTATTTTCATGCTGATGCAGTAGATAATAACCTCAACTTTACTCACCACCTATCATATAAAACCATTTTACTGGAATAAGAGTTTTGTAATGACTATAACTTTTTGTGCCGACGGACGGTACCCACCAGAAGAATGCGACCTCTTCGCTCTTGCTCATGGTGCAAGAAGAATTTGCCGAAGGTCACTTTCCGTCTTTCCGTGTATCAAAATTCCGTACTAAGCTCTCTTACCCGCATGCCAAGCATGAATCAGAATCAAAGAATCAAGAAGAATCAAAAAAAAATGGTCCAACAACCCCTTCATGACCCGTATTCGAAGATTCACGAGGGAGACATAATGTCCAGCAGTGGACCTCCTTCGGCTGAGATGAAAGATGTTTTTCACTAGTTGGGATTAAATTCGAAAATAACTATTAATGTGTTAATTATTGTGACTAAGTTAAGCTTAATAATTATTAATGCTGGACATCTTACAAAGCACCATACAGCCCAATGTAAGCAGGGCCTTTGTAATTAATGGGTAGCAGATACATGAAATGAAACCTCAATATTTATTTTGTAAATACTTATCCTACATAGAAAAAATCCATATCTACGGAAAAAAACCTTTGTCACGTGACAGCATCTAAACGATGATCGAACCTACTTCTTCTACCTCTTGCGACTTATCCGTCTATTGGGCCAACCAAGTCATGGAAGTCATAGTGATCAATTAGGCAGTCCAGTCGTAGCTCAAAGTGGTGTTGACAGCCGAGAGGTCAACACCCGTTATACTTGGTATTCAGCGCTGACATAAAATGCATTATTAAGTGCCATCTAGAGCGGCTCTTTGACCCGTCCATTAGAGTGACGTCACAATGCCATTAACGTGAGATAAATCACCCGCCATTTAAAAATTAATGCACCGGGAAGGCGGGATATATTTTTTGTATACCCTTTTAGGGTCAGAGCGTTTTAAATACACAAAATCTGAGTATTTTTGTAAACGTAACCTATATAACTAATTAATTATTGTTGGACTGTTATTCGTTTCGCGCGTTGGGTCGATTTAAATCGTCAACTCGCGGAGAATTGTAGCTTTTGTACAGGACTACTATGTGGTCGTGATATCACCCGGGGCCCTAACTGAAAACCAGCTAGCGTAGCATCTGAGCCTGGCCACGTGCCACACAAATCAGAGTTGGGGACCTTTTAACCAGCGCCGCACCTCTTCTTCCTATCCACAATGTTATATTATCATTATTTATTTTTCTTTTTCTATTTTTGATTGTTTTTTTCATAGATAGATAGATAGATAGATAAACTCTTTATTGTGTAAATCATACAGAAAAAAATAAAAACAAAAATAACTAAAATTAACATAGTTATTTATGCGTGTATATTATTTTTTCTTCTCTAATATTCTTCTATGTGGTGTTTACAAAGGGCTACTGGCGGCTGTTGGTGGAAAATGAGATAGTGCCTGACCTGCCTACGACCGACTTATTGGACGGAGAGTTGAGATTTTAAATGCGTTACAAGACAGGACCGGGAAAATTATAGAAAATAGGGGGAAACCCTTTGCAGTTTAAAAAAAGAGTTGGTTAGCTATAAGGTAGGTAATTATCTAGACACGCGGTAGCGTATCTAGCTTATTATTAACATATATATAACCGGGTATTTATCGCGTAAATTACCTTTATTATTTCCCGACGTTTCGCTTGGTGCAATCCAAGTACATACTAGTAAATACCCGGTTATATGTATGTTATTAATGTGTTGTGTCCAGCTTAGTTCAAGCAAAGAGAACGGACGTGTGTAAGATTAACCGAACCTCTCTCAAAACTCTCTCAAAACTCAAAATCCATTAAACAGAAACACGTGAAATTTTGTTTGTTTATTAAGCTCCATTAGACAAACTAGTAGCCCAAGTTTCATAAATATAATCTGATATTTTGCTTAGTTTTCGAGATAACAACATCTAAGAATCGGGATTTTTTTCTACTAGCTAGTCAGAAATATATCAAGTTCAAACCTACATATGTACATGACCAAGAAAGTTGAAATTTGGCTTTTAGCTTGGTAATTGTGTGTATACAAAGAACTTGGCGTCTTATAGATCTCAATTCTTTTGTGGGCGAAGTCAACAACCACGGTATTGTAAATATCAAAATTGGATCCCATTTTAACATTTATGCATTTTTTAGCATTTCTTTAAGAGGACATTCATTTAAATTTTCAGCATTTTATTCCTCTGATTTGGGATTTCGGTTAAATACCTGTTGCATAGTAAATTCTAAGACGATGTAATTATGCATTCTAAATATAAAATCCTTCTCAATAGAGATATAATGTAAAATAAAGTGTTATATAATCACCAAGTCGCGGGAAACTCTTTTCATTTAAGTGGAATTTAGAAAAGGAGGCATACACCCAGCAAGTACCTATGGGCTGTGGACGATAACGATGACGATGATGATCGTATCTGAAAATAAATAAATATGATTTGACTATGAGCTACGTTACATCAAAACGTTTAAAAACATTATTCTTACGTAAATGCCTGCAAGAAACGGAATCTAAATTCGCAGCAATATAGCGAACAAAATTACTCAAGATCTTTCATAATCTTTGAAAGAATGCCGCAGGAAAGCTGATTTTTTCCGCCACGCACTTCCGCAACAAAATGAGAAAAGTATTAAAAAATACACAAAGCGAATGAATGCCCTCTCCCATCGCTCAAGATCTGTAAGTGTTTGAGCGAAACTAATTTGTTTCGCCGAGATGGAATTAAAAAGTATGACAAGAAGTACAAATTGCTGCACCCCCCATTTTATTGTTACCAGGCTTCTGTGTTTTGTTTGAACCGAGAAAAGCATTTAATAAAAAAAATGCATTAGTCGAGAGCTATATAAATTGTTTGCAGTTTTTCAGAACGGCTACGTTATAATTAATCATTTCTAGAGCCTATTCCACAGTGGTTTCACCTTTTTTATTTATTCGGTCGGCATCATCATCGATTCATGTATTATATATGGTTCCTAGATAAAATAATGATGCAATTAAGAGGCATCTTTTAAGTACAGTCCTCACGCGACTATAAAAATTATGCTATAACGTTATCGAAACGTCGCCGTCGGGAAATTAACGAAAAAGTTACGCGATAATTATAATGTATCAACAATACTTATCATATCTATTGAAGCACAGATTTTGCATTATTCAGATTTCCAAACAAAATGAAAATGTAAGGTTTGAGTCCTTCCGTTGATTGGCATTTTGTCCTTTTACAAAGTTCTCATAAAGAATCACGACTTTTTAGCATTTATTTTTAGAACACCTGCACTAATGCGCTTTAATACGAATGGCTCAAAGAGGATAAACAGTTGAAAAAATAGACTGCACTTTGCTTTTTCCAACTGGTCCAGCATCAATTTTTCATAAGTATTTTGAATTAACATTTCTTAATTTCATTATTAAGAATTAATTTTTGGTATCAATTCTTACCGTGAGAAAACTAACCCTTATTCATAACTTCCCTTTAAGTTTAGTTTCCTAAACCGCTTTCTAGCCAAAATAATATTTCCCACGTTACACTTCCATGAGCGGCTATAAATATAATATTAATTTTATTGAAGTAATTTTACACAACGCTATTTAGCTCTCATTCAGAACTCTAACGCAAAAGCTTGTGCAATAAAACTCTGTTGAATGAATGCTAAGCTATACGTTTTATCTACACACGTTCATACCAGAACCGGCAGAGAATACACATTTATACGCAGTAGAATACGAAATAACTCTACCTAAAAATAGCTGTCGTAGATAGAACAATTGATTGTGTCACCGTACGTCGCATTGTCTTCCCAGTGTTACCTGAAAATCACGGCTTTATTTCCAAAAGGCTCGCCCTTACAATTGGCTAGAGTGTAGGCACGTGTAATTCCGTTAACAAAGCTATTGCAAATACGGTTAAAAGGTAAACAAGGAAAGCCTTCATCCACATAAGCTTCGGTCTGCGGTAAGTGGTGGATTAGCGCGCTCGTATTTACCTCTATTATATAGAGGTACAACGTGGGCGAGCGTTATGCACGACAGCGGTTATAAGCAAAAAACAATATGAAAATATGTTGACTGCTTCTTATAAGTGATGTTTTTGCACTTGCAACTCTTTTCTTATTCCAATCATGTGCAGTTTTTGGAAATAAACAGTTGAACAAATATAACTATAAACGAATACTGAGAATTGTAAGATATCTTTAAAGGAAACCTTCCTAAAGAACTCAAGACCAAAGCAATTAACTACCTGACGCCATGCCTGACCTATGCCTGTCAGACTTGGTCTCTAAAGAAAAAGCAAGTAAAAGAAAGGCTTACATTTTGACAAAGACCAATGGATCCTTCCATTGGTCGTTGTCATCTTCATTTGTTATGTCTTTCCTAAGAAAGACATAACAAATGAAGGTGGCTTCAATCCTTCATTTTCATATTAGTGCTTCTAGTACGGCTACAGAATTTTCTTTTTATCTTAGTATTCAATTTTATTTTGATTGACGCGTCTAAAGGTCCACTATTTAAAAGTATTTCTCCAGTTCGAGCTTATTTTTTCGTGTCATTATCATCATTTCAGCCGTAAAACGTCCAATACTGAACGCAGGCTTACCTCACTGGAGATCCTCCGTGAGACCCACCTGCCAAGCGCAGTACGAGATGTTGATACACGGAAAGACGCTGCTGCCCATTATCCGGAGGGATCCCTTAGAAGGCTCCTACTTTATCCACGGGCATGAGAGGAGGGGTAAAATTCGGCACCCCATGGATCGTTACGTGTATTTTAGCAAAATAATTACAGCAAATAAAAATAAATAAAAATAATAAATAATGCTGGACAAATCACACAGCATCATCTAGCCCCAAGCTAAGCAGAGCTTGTGTTATGGGTACTAGATGACTGATATACTTAATACATTATACGACATAGATATTTTTATTATATATAGAAAAACACCTAGAACACCCTGAACAAATATCTGCAGATCGTGCAGACATTTGTCCCGAGGCGGGAATCGAACCCGCAACCCCTTGCGTCGCAGGCGGACCTTCCGTAATCCGTATAGCAATGATTTATTTACGATGGAAGTTTAATTTCGCAGAAATGTATTGTAATTTCAAAATTATACCTTTGATAGCAGGGTTATCAGGGTCATCTCGGTCTTGAATTAGAACATTTAAGTGATTTATGTAGGTACAGTAATTTGAGAAATGTCTTATTTTATATGATCATGTTACTTAAAATAAATCAAATTAAGAATGGTCCAAGGATTTGGAAACCCACAAATTTTATTGGATACCTAATTTTTATTAAAATAACGACTTTGATCTTTAAGCTGTAGGCTTGCCGTCTACTATTAATAACAAAACGACGAGGGTACAATCTTCCAATTTCTTTCGCTTCCTGCTAAGGGTAAAATGTTTGAATGTAATTATTGTTCTGCAGATATTTGTCCGAGTCTGCGTATTTTTCTATGAATGATAAGTATGTATTAAAAAAATGTATATAAGTATTATTCTATCCACAGATTCTATCAATCATCTTATGGTATTTATAGCACAATCTCTGCTTAGTTTGGGGCTAGATGGTGTTTTGTGTAGTGTCAAGCATTATTTATTTCATCATCATCATTATCTCAGCCGTAGGACGTCCACTGCTGGACAAAGGCCTCCCTCATGGCCGAGTAATGATCATGAGGGCTTCTTGCCATACTCACCATGCTTGGCAGGCTTGTTGGCGAGGGCAGTACGGAATGTCAATACATGGAAAGACGCTGCTACCCATCTTTCAGAGTTATCACTTGGCAGGTTCTTACTGCATCCACGGGTAAGAGAGAAGGGGATTCTGCCGGCACCCCACGGCATTATTTATTTATTTATTTTTATTTACTTCAATGAGCCGACAAAACTCACAGAGTAGTGGGGTATTTTACCGTCTTAAGAAAAGGAGGAGATTTTCAAGTCTTTTGTATCTCTCTAGTCATAGCTACCTCAGGAACCGATTTGGAAAGCTATTTTTGACCTTGAACAGACACACTTCCGAATAAGAACCTGGTACTTCAATCAAGCTAATTGAAGTCGGTTTTTTTGTTCATATGTAAATAGTAATTTATTGTTTTGAAGTAAAGGCTTACTTAAATTTAAATTGGATAAATAATGTTTTGTGACAAACAGGTAAGCTTTTGCTTTTGTAGATAGGAAGTTAGAACAATAAAGGTAAATTGAAGTTGGATAGAATTTTCCCTTTGCGAGTTTTAGTGGCTGATTTGGCGTAACGAGTTTTTACCGCCTTTACAACTTTTCAGGTTCTCATAGGAAAGTTCAGTAGGTACAAGATCTTTTGGTTGCCGATTTCAAACTTCCTGTGGTTATTTTTTGGCCGTTTTATCTGAAGTTTTGTTGAGTGACTTTGAAATTTCAGAGCTTTATTAAGTGCCAGAGCTTATAATATTTGTGTAAATTTTTACGAATATATTGCATTATCGGGCAATTATCGCGTTTATTTTTATCCCGTCGTTTCGATTGTATTGTGTATCGTGTTCGTGGTCAAACTGGCCTGTTGGAATTTACCGGTGCAAAGCGAAGTTTATTACACAATAAATATCCGATAATCCAAAACAGTATTAATTAAAATATTTGCATGAGAATATAACGAAACCAAAAGCCAAGAAGTACTTCGAAAATAGCAGCGGGCGAAGGTCTGCCTGCGACGCAAGAGGTTGCGGGTTCGATTCCCGCCTCGGGACAAATGTCTGTACGATCTGCAGATATTTGTTCAGGGTGTTCTGGGTGTTTTTCTATATATAATAAAAATATCTATCTATGTAGTATAATGTATTAAGTATATCAGTCATCTAGTACCCATAACACAAGCTCTGCTTAGCTTGGGGCTATATGATGCTGTGTGATTTGTCGAGCATTATTTATTTTATTTTATTTTTTATTTAGTTACAAGAACTTTCTTAGATCTCAGAAGCAATATAGAAAAGTTTTATTCAGGTAATGTCACACGCTCGGAATAGATTTAATATGTTAGCAGACATCTTTGTAAATTGTGGCTGTATTTCTCAGCACTATACAATACTCAGTTTAATCTCGGAGCAAGTGCCTCTGACTGAACAACGCCGCAAACTCCAATAAATTGAGCTGCAAACCACGCATGCTGTGAAACTGCGATAAATTCGTAATACTGGTACTTATATGTGTTTTGACGACCCGCATGACCCAAGATCAGAAGCTCGGGAGAGTTTTAATATGTTTGCAGACATCTTTGTAAATTGTGGATATATTTCTCAGCAATATACGATACTCAGTTTAATCTCGCAGCAAGTGCCTGTGACTGAACAACTCATCAAACTCCAATAAATTGAACTGCAAACCACACATGCTATGAAACTGCGATAACTTCGTAATACTGGTACATAAATGTATTTTGTCGACCTGCATGACCCAACATTAGGGATAATTTTGATACGTTTGGAGGCATCTATATAAATTTGGGCTGTATTTCTCAGCGCTATACAATACTCAATTTAATCTCGTAGCAAGTGCCTCTTGACTGCAAAACGTGTGTGTGTGTGACTCCGTTTCCCGCATTTAGAATCGAAGTTGGTCCATTATGCGTGAGGTGTCTGGCTAGCATAGCCAGCCCAACTTTGACCAGAAGCGCAGAATCTTCCTGGGATCTTCACAGGCTTCACGAAGTGACCTCGGTTGTTTGAGGATTTATTGTCTTTGTGCTGTTACTCCCTCGCATTCCAGGACTACGTGGGCAGCTGAATTAACCTCCTTCAGATATCCTCTGCAGAGGAGGCTGTCTAAGGTTCCGATGTTGAAGAGGTGTTTGTTAAGGGTGCAGTGGCCCGTTATTGTCCCCACCACTATCTTTAGGTCCGTTCTTTGTAGTTGTAGTAGGCGCCGTGAGAGCCTTGGTGATAGCGTTCGAAGTGCTGCTCTTGCTTGTCGGCAGTCTGGCAAGCCTGTCCAACGTGTGTTTTGTAAGACTCTGGTTTGAAGCCTAATCCAGGATCGGAGTTATGAGAAGGGTAAAAGAAAGAGCGGGTCAGGGCCTACGGTAACCTTTTCCGATCCCCTTTGAGCCAGTGCGTCCGCGGCGTCATTCCCCAGAGAGTTACTAAGGCCTGTGATCCATTGGTTAGTCACTTTGTTGTTCAGTGATGGCGGAGCATGGTAGTCTTTGAAACCGGTAGTTTGGTCACGGTTGTGCTTAATTCGGTTCTGGTCCACCATACGAGCGCCCCGAATGTTAGTGTTGGTCTTATCACAGTGGTATACCACATGGTTATTTTAGGCAAGATACCCCACGTTTTCCCAAGCATCTTGCTGCATTGAAAGAAGGTAGTACATGCTCGCTGCAGTTTGTGGTCAAGGTGCTTATTCCATAAAAGTTTGCTGTCTAGTATGACCTCTAGATATTTGACCTCGTGTGTTAGGTTTATGTCAGTATTAAAGAACTTAGGAAGGTTCATCCTTCCTTGGTTCCTCTTGTTTGTGAACATTATTATTTCGGTTTTGGTAGGGTTAAACGATAGCCAATGGTCGTCACACCAGGTTTCTATTGTTCTAAAGGCAGTTTTCATGAGGTCACATAGTGTGGTTTCGAAACATCTGGATTGCGAGGTCATCCGCATATCCTACTATTATTAGGCCTAGTCCGGTGAGTTTGCGGATAAGTTCGTCCACGACTATGTTCCATAGTAGTGGTGAGAGTACGCCCCCTTGTGGGCATCCTCTGGCCACTATGCCTCGGGTAGTTGTGTTAATGGTAACTTGTATTGCTCTGTATTTTAGCATGTTGTTTATCCATTCTACTCCATATGCTGTCAGCGCTCTGGAGATACTGGCGAATTTGGTTTTGTCAAAGGCACCTTCAAAATCTATAAAGGCGCCTAGTGTTGGTTGTTTTGTTGATAGTCTACCTCCTATGCGTGATATCACGTTGCGTTGGGCAGATACTGTTGATTTGCCTTTACTGTAGGCGTGTTGTTGCGGGTGTAGTGGTTTGTGACGAAGTGTGTTTTCTCTTATTTCTCTGTCACATAGTCTTTCCAGAGTTTTGAGAATTTGATCGGTCTAAAGGATTTTGGCAGTGTGTAGTCGCTTCTTCCTGGTTTTGGTATGAATACCACCTTCACTTCCCTCCATTTCCGAGGTATGTACCTGTAGGCGATGCAGGCTTGAAATATAGCTACAAAGTAGTTGGCTAGTATTTCGCTGCACCACCTTAACATCCCGGGAAAGATGCCGTCTAGTCTTGGGGATATGAAGGGAAGGAAGCTGTTGATTGCTCATATTACCTTCTCTCGGTTGACAATATTTTGGGCTGTATTCCAGTCTTCACTGGTTGACGCCCGTTCTGTGTACTACTGAACAACGCCGCAAACTCCAATAAATTGAGCGGTACAGCATGCATGCTATGAAACTATGATACCTTCATGATACTGATTGTACCTCTATGTGTTTTGACGACCTACATGACCCAGTTGGTCTAATAGCCGGCTCAGATGTAAGTGGTTTTGATCCCCGCCGGGGGCAAATGTCTCGGATCCGGGTATTTTTCTGTGTATGATACGAGTATAATTCGTTTACAAAAAAAAAATTAAGTATTCTATCAACCATCTAGTACACATAACACAGGCTCTAATTACTTGTGACTAGACAGTGCTGTGTGAAACGTCCAGCATTATTTTTTTTACTTTTTAGTGTTCGCCTGAAATACTATTCCGCGTTATTAATTAACATGGAATTTATAGTTTTCTGCTATATAATTAAGGCCGTGTAGCTCGAAGAACTAACAGATGGCCGAGATGGGGCTGAAAAGTTCTCGAGTGGAAGCCACGGACCGGCAAGCGCAACGTAGAACATCCACCAACAAGATGGGCAGGCGACCTGCTAAAGTATGCAGGTCGGCTGTGGATGCAGGCCGCTTCTAGCCGCAATACTTGGAAGTTCATGAAGAAGCTTATGTTCAACAGTGGACGTACTAAGGCTGAAATAATGATGATATAATTTTATGTAATAATGAATGCTAAATTTATAACATTGCATACGGTAAAATTACCAACCTACAAAGTTTATCACTGATGTTTTACGGTTCCGAAACAAAATAGTAAAAAGAAACCCTTATGATGTCTCTGACTGCCTGTGCGCCTGCTCGTTTGTCTGTCACAGCTGGTTATATTGCTACTAATCTGGTTATCATTTACAAAATAGTAAAAAGGAACCATTGAGATGTCTTTGTCTGCCTGTGCGCCTGTCCTTCTGTTTGTCACAGCTGGTTATCACACTACTAATCTGGTTATCATCTGCTAATTGGATGCCCATTTTGTCTCGGAACATTTTTAAGTTTTCCTTTAAGCCGTATCGTTTTTGAGTTATTTATAAAAATGTTGAGAAAAATACCACTCCCCCTTTTATTTCCAAAGTTTGCGGAGATGAACTTCTGAAACTTTTATTGCTTATGGGAAGTGTATTTGTAAAGACTACAGGAAAATTATAACGAACTCTCTAATTTGCTAGTTTTTTAGAAATCATCGAAAGTGTAAAAAATCTACATTAGAGATGGCGCTGTCAAGGTTCTCCAACAAATATAAACCGCCCTTATCACATATTATATTGTATGATGGCACGGAACCCTCGGTGCGCGATTACGACTCGCTCTTGCCCGGTTTTATGTAGTTTTGGAGAAATAGTCGCGTTTAATAAGTGATGTGGTTTACCAAACATACCGGAATACCTTAAACCGAAATATCTTTTATTTCCTGTTAATATACATATGTATGTATTTGGTTAAAGTAATAAACATACATTTAATAAATTTCTATGAGACGTGAAATTGCCGATCTATCTTTTCTGCTCAAAATAACTTCTAATACAATTGATTGTCCTGAATTGCTTGGTAAAATCTCTATCAACACCCCTTCTAAATTAACCCGATTTACTTCTATTATTTCCACTCCCACTGTAGGAACTAACTACAGACAAAATTCCTTTATATGGCGAGCTAGCGATCACTTTAATAAAATTTGTAGGCAACATGACTTGGATCTATTCTGCTCAAGCGTTAATTCAGCCAGACAGCGGTTGAGCGTGAACTATTTCGATAATAGCCTTAATATAGGTACTAATATTAGACGGTAGTTTATGCTATAGTAGATAGTATTTATTCTCCACCTTGTTTTTGTGTCCGAAGCGTACTGTTTATAGTTTTTTCTCTTATTACTTTCTTATATCTATTCGTGATAACCTATTACTTGCTTTATGTTTTCACACTGTTGTATACTAGTATATTATAGCTGTTGGTTGTCCTAATAAATAAATAAATAAATACACAACATTCTAACAACAAGTTTACTACGGAACCCCACAAAACGCGTAGCGGGACACGCATCTGGCCTAATTTATTTAATTTTAACTTTTTTTTCGCTATTAGTTTGATTTAAGAACCATTTATCTGTATATCAAAGAAATTAATAACCTTATAAAAAATGCTATGGTTCCGGTGGGATTCGAACCCACGTCCGTAAATTCGATACTTGACGCTATACAACAAAATGCTATAAAAACAGAATAAAATACTTAAGGGGGGCTGCCGTACAACAAACGTGATTTTTTTCGTTTTTTGCTCGACATTTATTTTATTTATTTATTTATTTCTTTTAGAAGATTTTACAAGGTTTTTGTAGTATATTAATAACGGCAACATGTAGACGCTTGAAATATTCTCACAGGCTAATGATATGGAACCCTTCGTGCGTGAGTCCGACTCGCAGTTGGCTGATTTTTTGGAACATAGACACGTTATGAATTATTCTTATCAACAAGCATTGATGCCAGTCAGTCTCGTACAGAAAATCGAGAGATTGAGTTTCCATCAATTTGTTTCGCAATAGCTATTCAAAATGGATCTGGGACAGAGCGACTGTTTCATCGATACCCAGCTGACCCGACCTAACCTCGCTCGGCTCCTAACGTTTTACAGAACTGTGTAGGTATACGTTGAAAGTAAAGAAAGTATACAATAACCTATTACATATAACTTGTTAAACTTTCGCGATTTGTTAACATATTTTTAGTTTTAAAATTACAGGATTTTATCGCGTACCTTTTTTATTATTTTCCCGACGTTTCGAACACCTTTCAGCGTTCTTGGTCGCGGGAGGTCGCCTCCTCGTCACATTTAAGGTAAAGATACATTTTTGTTAATCTTTGATATTATAGTCTGATAGTATATATTTTTATTAGTGTCTAATGAGATTTGTTTGTTAGATGGTTTTATCGGAGGGTGTAGTGCAAGGTTCTTTAGTAATAAATAAACTGTGAATACGTTGAAAAGCTTAAAGTATGTAAGGAAAGTATACATCAACCTATCACATTTCAGGTTAAGGAACATTTTTGTAAATTTTTGTTATATCTGATGGTTTATGTTTTTCTTAGTGTGTATATAGATTTTTTTTGTTAGTTTATGCTTTTCCTTTTTCGAAGTCATTTTCAACGATAAGTCAGGTATCACAGAGTTGTATAATAACGTGTTCAGTGTTACGTATCCATATTAAGATATTCTATTACTTTCTTACTTAAAAGTACTGACTAAACTCACAATATATCGTTGGCATTAAGCACTGCCAAGGAGTGCCGGCACTAAAATGTTACCCCTCCTCTCATGCCCGTGGATGCAGTAAGAGTCTGCTGAAGGGTACCTCCGGAAGATGGGCAGCAGCATATTTTCGTGTATCAACATCCCGTACTGCGCTCGCCAACCATCCTGTCAAGCATGGTGAATATGGCAACTAACCTCACTATTATGATAAGTATATAACAAAAATGTATCAATCGTCTGGTACCCGTAACACAAGCTCTGCTTACCTTGGAGCTAGATGGTGCTATGTTTAATGTCCAGCATTATTTATTATTTATTATCTAGGCTATATACGGATAAACGTACTTGTTAATAGGCAGCTTGAGACCTATTAACAAGTACGTTTACGACTTGCGCGTGATAAATATTTCATGTGCTATGTCGACGACTTTTGTCCTTTTTTTTATAACATATTAGCTGTGATTCCAGCTTCTGTATATCTTCTTATGTTTCATAGTTGTTTCTTACTTAGAAGAAAATGGTGGTAACCATTTTCTTCTTATTGCTACTGGAATTACATTTTTTTCACGATTAAATGACGAGACCAGCCGAGGAGCCACATGATGTTAAGCGGTAACCTCTAGGTAGAGGTAATAGGATTACAACTGCAATACTGCGGTGATCACGTTCACTAAGCACGTGACCAAACTGACCAACGCTGCACTACAATGCGCCCGTCACCCAAAGACAGAGTTG
This sequence comes from Pasiphila rectangulata, assembly GCA_963082625.1. Classification (NCBI taxonomy): domain Eukaryota; kingdom Metazoa; phylum Arthropoda; class Insecta; order Lepidoptera; family Geometridae; genus Pasiphila; species Pasiphila rectangulata. The sequence continues at coordinate 10,014,425 of OY720240.1, forward strand.
TACGTTCTCATGTGCCCGTAATTTCACTGGTCCCGTCAAGCTAGAACACGCCAACACAAACAAATGTAAGTATTTATTATTATTAATTATAGCTATTTTTCTACTCTTTGCATTACATAAAAGCTAGACAAAGTTGAAGCACGACTAACCGCCAGTATGCCACCGTTGCTCATTAAGATTCATGGCTTTAAAACCTTGCCTTGCAAACTACGCTTTTGTTTTACAATATTTTTTCGAAGACACGCAACATCAGTCTGAGCACGAATTGTTATTCTTTTATTTATACTTACACGCTATTTGTGGGCCATTGTGGACCTCATTTAAAACCTTTTTTAAATCTAGGTCTCGTAACTGTATATATTTCTTGAGCAATGGAAATACTTCATTATAGACATCTGCATTGCAGATACTGTCTGAAGAATAATATTAAGTTGTTTACGATATTCGTTTTGATTTGATTCGATTTCAAGATGGCGTAGCTATGTGCTTTTTTACAAATCAAACAAGATCAGTTTATAATGTTAACATAAGCGTTATGCGCATGTAAAACAATTCAATTGTTGCACTTCATGTCTTAACGAAGTGAAATAACTTAAGATTGATCACCCGATCACCGGTTGCCTTAAGTTTACGGAAAATGCGTTATCTTCAAGAGTTAGAAGCTTGATGACTCACCCGTTAATAGTAATTACATAATGTGACGAGGGAGTGAATTATATTTTTAAAGGCCTACTCAAAGCCGCTGTATTTTTACTATCGAAATCGCATTTAAAACAGCAAAAAAATACAACAAATAATTTATATTTACTTTTTACTGAGGAATTATTTATTGTTTTTTTTTTATATACCAGACTGACCTGGATCAAGGGCTTACAAATTATCTAGAAATCGAGTTAATAAGTACGTATGCCCTCCAGCTGACATGATAAGATATTAAATGGATATAAAACCGGAACAATTTATCGAGTAAACTGAGCCATCTGCCCGAGGTAAAGTACTCTGTTTTTCACTTACCCTGCGAACGCTTTCTTTGCATACCTTAAAGGAAATTGAAACTAAGATAAACAAACCCCAACATCATACAAGTAAACCCTGAAGAATACAAACCATAAGACATTTTAAATTTGTCTGCAAAAATGATACTCGTATATATTTTTTTACAGAAATGGAAGTTTCATTTCTGTCTCATTAAACGAACATTTATTATCACTTTCAGAGTTTGTGAAATTATTGTGTACTTCACGAAATTGGGTTGAATAAGCACTGAATAAAACTACTATAGGTATAACCATGTTTTATAAATCAATAAATAAATAATGCTGCACAATCCACACAGCATCATCTAGCCCCAAGCTAAGCAGAGCTTGTATTATGGGTTCTAGATGACTGATAATTTTAATACATTAATACTACATAGACAGATATTTTGTAATGTACCTATGTATATAGAAAAACAATCAGAACACCCTGATAAAAACCTGGAGATCGTAAATACATTTTTCCCGAGGCGGGAATCGAACCCGCAACCTCTGGTGTCACAGGCGGACCTTCAGTTTTTTTGAGTTTATCATCGGTTTGCAGAAGACGGGACTCTAACTGAAAAGCCCATTGTATGAGAGTATTTAATCAGATGGTGGATAGTGGACGGTGGACGGATTGGATTGGTCTCGTTACGTGATACGAAGGCAAATTGCAATTCGGGTCAGATTGCACTCCCTCAGTCATTAATTATTGATTGCTATTTCAACAGCAGGTCAGGTACCAAGTGGTTAGTGCGATTGAGCACGAATCAAAGGTTCGGCTCTGTTCGGGCTGTTCCAATCTCTCTTCCAATATCTCTTCTTGGAACACTTACCGACTCATAATGAAATCTCGGAAACTTGAGTTGCGAGTTTGTAATTTTTATAGTGTTCCCAGGTTATTCCATAATTAACCGTCCATGATAGACTTATTTTTAAATTAAAGTAAATAAAATATTCATCGTTTTTTTTATTTGCACCCAAGATGCCGTGGGGTGCCGGCTGCAGAATGTTACCCCTCCTTTCTTCATGCCCGTGGATGCAGTAAGAGCTTGCAAAGGGATCCTTCCGAAAGATGGGCAGCAGCGTATTTCCATGTATCACTGCACTGTACTGCGCTCGCGAACCAGCCTGCCAAGCGTGGTGAGTATGGCAACTACCCCACATGGAGATCCATGAGGGAGGACAATGGATGGTCATAGTTTGTAAAATTGTCTGTTAAAATTGTAAAAACATTAGTAGATAAGCCGCTTAGTTGATATTATACAGCATGCATACCAGTTGCTGCATAAATCATCTACAATCGATGCAACATTGGATATCAGTTTTGCATAGGGTTCCAACTCGGGGTCATCATCATCGTTGGGCAGTCATCATTCTAAGAACCAGTTCACGTCATTACAGGCGAATCCGTGGCGTGCTAGTGATACTTACAGCAACACAGAATCTGATAGTACAAAGATCTATTTGAGCTATCATTTAAATTTCAAAGCGTCGGTTCTGAATATCTCTTTCCTTCGGGAAAATCGTTAAAGGGATGGTAAAAAGATTTTTATCAGTCGATTGCGTCCCAGTTTTCCGGCGTTTTTAGTGAAACGAATCATGGAATAGCTCTCATGGGTATAATTGGTTTCGCTTTTGGAAAATAAAGTGTTGATTATTACCTACTGCTCTCCGTTTAAGGTGAACTAAGGGTGTGAGCCGTGGGTGCCGGCAGTAGAATGTTACCCCTCCTCTTCTACCCGTGGATGCAGTAAAAGCCTGCTAAGGGACACCTTAGGAAGATGGGCAGCAGCGTCTTTCCGTATATCAACATCCAGTACTGCGCTCACCAACCCGCCTGCCAAGCGTGGTGAGTATGGCAACTACCCCTCATGGAGATCCATGAGGGTTTAGTTCAGTAGTAGACGTTTTACGGCTGAAATGATGAAGGGTGTGTAGTTTCATTGCGCTGTTTCATTTTAATTTTGCCATCATCGTTACGGCGAAAGGTGGCAATAGAATGTTGGAATCTATCAAGGGATACCTGGAAGATGGGCAACAGCGTCTTTTCGTGTATCAATATCCCGTACTGAGCTCGCCAACCCGCCTGCTAAGCGTGGTTAGTGTGGCGACAACCCAAATAGATCCTTTTATAAAGCTTTCAATTGCAAATGAGCTGAGGTTGAGGTCACAGACACAGGATTTATGACCCCGACCAAAACGAGCGGTTGTATGGAATCTAGTGAACGAAAAATAGGGATGAAGGAATTGGGCCATCCATTTTTCATAGTTTTATTTATGTTAGTCCATTCAACGAATGGGCTTTAGTCGTAAGGGTCCGAGATATTTTTTTGAGGTCACGTAACGCTAATGGTGACTTGCAGACCTTGTATATCTGAGCTGATCGCGTTCCCATATTTTTTGCTTTCGAAGTTACGCAAATACCGCGTATTTAGTTTAATTATTATACTTAATCATTTACTTTTATTTTTTTAGCCGTGTTGGCCGAGTGGTACTTACCCCCGACTTTCAATCCGAAGGTCGTGGGTTCGATACCGGCCATGCACCAATGGATTTTTCTTTCTTCAAAAATGTATGTGCACACTTAACACGTGCTTTAACGGTGAAGGAAACATCGAGAGGAAACCCGCGGCTTAGTTACCTTTAGACCTGTTCTTTCCCCTGAATAATAGCTGACTAAGCTGAAAGGATGGTATAGGTGCTGGGCAAGCCTAATCCATCTAACAATGTCCCAGGCACTACAGCGTCCCGTACAGCATGATTACCAGTTACGTTGAAGTGCTTTTAGAGTCTTTCGAAGTGATCTCATCCATGAGATAAACATATTTTGTACATGTCGCGAACGGAATTCGTGAACTCGTTTGCGATTATGATCACGCAATTAGGGACATCTGAGTTGAAATTATCCAAAAATAAATGAATGAAAATTACCTATCAGACATATCAGAAGCACTTAAGGAACCGTTTTATAGTAAAAGCGAATAACTTTGATTGAAAACTCTAAAACTTCTTAGTTTCAATCAAAGTCCGAAGTTTTCCCTATTTTCTAATACTTGAATTAGCTTCACGTAATCTAATGGCTTCAAGTAATCTGAATCCAACTGAGCAATCGCCTAAATTTTTATTCCACCATTTCAGAATAATTTCTTAGCGTGTTTCATAATTTATTTATTATTTATTTTAGCCATTACTGTCCTGCTAGGCCTCCCTTCGCTCTTTCCACTTCTTGCGACTTAATGAAGCAACAGGCCAAGATGGTACTCGGGCGTCAAGGGTGTCACGCCATGCGCCATTTCATTCTGGCCGTTCCACGTCGTCTCCTAGCATTTGGTGGACCCCATTCTGTAGTGGTCTTCGCTCGCCTACAGATAGCTGGATATGCGACAAACGTGTCCGGCTCATTTCCACTTCAGACAACCGGCTTTGTGGCCAACGTCAAAGATTTGTATTTTGGAGCGCAGTCTGCGCACGCGGTCTGACAGCTCTACCTCTAAGATAATGCGCTCCATAGATAGATAGATAGAAAATGCTTTATTGCACACCTTAAATATAAAAATAACAACAGAAAGATAAACACTAAACACAAAGTGACAATTGGCGGTCTTATCGCTAAAGAGCGATCTCTACCAGACAACCTTGGGATGGATTGGATTTGTGGATACAACAAGGGGTTTAAAGATGTACGAAAGGTTATAAGGCCATAGCTCGTTGGCAAACCCTGGACTTCTGACGATCAGTAAAAGACCAAATCTGAGTGCCGTATATGGGAAGAATACGTACGTCCGTGAGATTATTTTTAGGGCACTGCGGTAGTTTACCCAACAAAAGTTCTAAGAATGTAACTTTACTATAACTGTTTTAGGCGTAAGTTAGACGGCGACGGTGCGGCATGACAACGGTGATTTCAATATCAAATTTAACCACAGGCGCACCCGTTGCGCGCCTGATGCATGCCGATTTCGTCTCGTCAATTTTGTATGGATAAAACTGCGTATCCATTACGCACACAAAAAGATCGAATATTGGCGCGCGTTCCAACCGCGCGAAATGGATACCGCTTTGGAACTCGCGCCAAATCGTTCGATGGAACGTTCAAATTTTGAGCGGGCTGTTCCATCTGTTGTCGTTCTTTCACCACGTATCAAAGTATTGAGCGTGCTCCAGATGGGGCGTATTTTTCATTACTCGTATAGTATAGTTTATTTTTAGGGTCCCGAACTGTAGAGGTAAAACCGGAACCCTTATAAGATCACTCGATTGTCTGTCTGTCAAGACCCTTTTTCTCCAAAACGTCCGAAGGTATCAACTTAAAATTTATACCAAACATCAAGACTGAACATAAAGACTGCGGGCAGATTATGCTTTTCAAAAATCAAGGTTCTACCTCAGTGAATTTAGAAGTTATTTTTTTGTATGAAAATGGAAAAAATAGAAAATCACTAGGTCACTTGCAGAAGCCTTGAAGCTCTGAAATTTGGAATGCTGGTTGCTTATGTAGCACAAGGAAAGGAAAAATATGAGGAAAAAATTTAGGATATTCATTCTTTTATCCCCATAAAATTAATGAGTACCTTTTTGAAGTTTGAAGAAAAATGCGTTTGAAATTCAAAAAGGCCTTGATTCCTAATCTCGCTCGCTCTTGTCCGCTTTATTATTCAAATAATTTGCTTTTGCTCGTTTATAACAAGCGTTAAATCCATCAATATAATCTTTGAATAGAGGAAAGTTCAATAACCTTATTAGTGCATACACTATATGATTCCTACCATCATTTGCAACAATGAGCCAACTAATTGATTATTAATGCGAGAACAATGCATTTACTGGGTAGGTAATTAATCACCGGTACCACCTGCTAACAATGAAGCCTACTGACATCGCATGTTACTAGATTAATAGTCTGGGCATTGGTGACTAAATTATACGTATATAATGTTTTCTAGTATATCATTATCACAGCCGTAGGACCAAGAAAATGGGAGGAGTGTTGCCATACTCGCCACGCTTGGCAAGCGGGTTGGCAAGCGCAGCATTGGTTATTGATACACGGAAAGGCGCTGCTGCCCATCTTCCGGATCTATCCCTAAATAGATTCTTACTGCATCCACGGGCAAGAGAGGAGAGGCAACATTATATTGCCGACACCCCGCGGCTCTAGGTGTTTAGCATTACAGAATGAATTCACGATTGGCTGGTTTACTAGGTACCAATGCCGTGAATTTGACCTGCCTCCGTGGCTGAGTTGGTCTAATAGCCGACTGATACGCAGGAGCTACTCGTGGCGGGTTCGATTCCCGTGACGGGGCAAATGTTTGTAACTGTTCTGCAGAAATTTGTCCCGGGTCTGGGTATTTTTCTATGTACAATTATGTTTTTACAAAATAAAAACGTATTTAAGTATTCTATCAATCTTCTGGTTTCCACAGTACTCGTACAAGCTTAGCTTAGTTTGGGTGTTGGGTGTTGTGTCCATCGTTATTTATTTTTATATAATATTATATATACTATAATAGTTACTATCCTCCATAAACTTTAGCATAAGACCGAGATCTCGATACCCATTACATAATACTTTCGCCCTACAGGTATATACAAATAACACGTCATACTACAATCCCTTAGTCAGAATGTGTCGTCTTATAATCAAATAAAGTGGAAATATTGATATTTTTAACAATAAATTATATAAATTCAAAAAGGATACAGTAACCACTCTCATTAATTACTGAGAGTGGTCTTAAGTTTACATAAAAAAACATGTTTGTAACTTCCCGTTTATTTTATTTATATAGTTTAATCTTCTTCTCCTCATTCGTTACACAGAACTGCTTCGTAAATAGTAAATTGCTGTGTACACATATTTTAGGATACAATCTAGATCATTATTGTGCTTTATTTGTTTCTCTTTGAATGTGTTCTGTTTTGTGCGCCTTAATAAATAAAATAAAATAAAAATAATGATCTACTGCTGGGCAAAGGAATCCTCCTCATCAGGTATGACAGGAGGGGTAACATTCTACTGCCGGCACCCCACTGCATAGATGATTATTTGAAGCTAAGCATAATATTAAGACAAATATTGTTACAATGAATAGAAGTGAATGAGTAAGCCTTCTTGTTCGCTTCTTTCCCTCACTTGGAAAAAAGTTATCTGAAGCGAACGAATTCAATAATGTGCTTTATTCAATTTAAATGTATCTTGGTCTTCTTATGAAAATCTACTATTCTTTGTAGCTTTTTGCTCTATTGAATAAACATTTATTGACTTTGACTAAACAACTACTATTTTACTACTCTACTACTATTATATTACCTTTTTTTATACGACTTAATGACAAGACAAGCCGAAGGCCCACCTCATGTTAAGCGGTAACCTCTACCTTTACTACAATACCGCGGTGATCACGTTCACGAAGCACTTGACCATCGCTGCATTGCATTGTACCTGTCACCCTGAGACATAGAGCTGTAAGGTGTGAAGTGCCCGTAATTTCACCGGCCCCCTTACCCTTCAAACCGGAACACAGCAATGCAGGCATTACTGCTTGGGGGCAGAAAAAGTTATGGTGGTAGTACTTCCCCGGATAAACTCTTCACAAAAAGTTCTACTACTACTATACTACTACTAACTACTGCTATACTACTACTAACTACTACTATACTAATACTATACTACTACTATCTAGAACAACTCTACTACTACTAACTACCACTTATTCTAATACAAAACAGATTATGTCGAGAGTACTGATGTAGTTTTATTCGATAACTATAAAACTGACACCTACGTGGCGCAGTTACTTCAATAACCGACTGAGACGCTGGAAGTTGCGGGTTCGATCCCCGGAGGACAAAGTGTTTGCTTTCGCAGATATTTGTCTTGGGTTTGTTTTCGGTTTATGTTAAGTGCGTATTTAAAAAATAATGAAATATTACACCATTTCACCGTGGGGTGCCGGCAGTAGAATGATACCCCTCCTCTCATGCCCATGGATGCAGTAAGAGCCTGCTAAGGGATACCTCCGGAAGATGGGCAGCAGCTATCCGTGTATCAACACATTGAAGTATTATTACTAGCGTATATCAACATCCCATACTGCGTGCACCAACCCGCCTGCCAAGCGTGGTGAGTATGGCAACTACCCCTTATGGAGCTCCATGAGGGAGGCCTGTGTTCATCAGTGGACTTTTTATGGCTGAAATGATGATTACATCAACCTTCTCGTACCCATAAGAAGGACTCGTGAAGGACCATGAAGAACTCTAATCCACACAACACTTCGGTTTTTGATGTTCTTAATAATTCGTATAATAAAAATAAATTTTAGTATATATACCGCTGCTCCGAGTTTTTGCTAGCGCGATCTAGAAATTGACTAAAAAACACGGCGACGTCTAGTTGTCATATTTTATGAACAAATGTGCATTTCGATTTGCATTAAACACAAGCTCTGCATCAAGCACTTATTTATTATTCATATTGTTATTGGACAGCAATAGTACAATATTTCGGAGCCAGTTAATATTAATCCGACTAACATTAACACTCTGATAGTCCAATGTTCCCACAATCATGTACTAAAGCAATATGAGCGAAATACTCGCAGGCAACATTGTTTGTAGTTCTAGAACTTTCATTCGCTGAAATTGCGAATCAGTTATTTTATTACGCTACGTAACTTAACAATAGGAAAAAGTTTATGACCGAGGTTAACGAGGGTTTATCTGCAGGTAAGCAAATGCAAGCCGTGGGTCGCCGGCAGTAGAATGTTGCCCCTTCTCTCATGCCCGTGGATGCAGTAAGAGCCTGCTAAGGGATACCTCCAGAAGATGGGCAGCAGCGTCTTTCCATATATCAACATCCCATACTGTGCTCGCCAACCCGCCCGCTAAGCGTGGTGAGTATGGCAACTACTCCTCATGGAGACCCATGAGGGAGGCCTTTGTTCATTAGTAGATGTTTTATGGCTGAAATGATGAAGCAATTGCATATTATTGAGTTTGAAGGCAGTAGAATGTTGCCGCTCCTCTCTTGCCCGTGTATGCAGTAAGCTGCCAAGGGTTTTCTCCGGAAGACGAGCAGCAGCTTCTTCCCGTGTATCAACATCCCTTAATACGCTCGCCAGCCGCCTGCCAAGCGTGATGAGTGTATTTGATTTTTGCATTTGCTTTATCATATCAGCCGTAATACGTACTGACATAGGCCTCCCTCATGGATCTCCATCTACTGATCATGAGGGGTTGTTGCCATACTCACCACGCTTGGCAGGCGGGTTAGTAAGCGTAGTACGGGATGTTGTTACATTGAAAGACGCAGCAACCCTTCTTTCGTAGGTATCTTAGGTAGATTATTACTGGTTCAACGGCAAGAGAGAGAGACAACACTCTACTGCCAGCACCTCACGGCAAGTGAAAAGTGTGACGCGTTGGAAGAATATTTTTAAAATGTATTCCCAACGGAATTAACGGAAATAGGTAAGAAAAAAAAGAGGGAAAAATGGGACTCGTTGGGAGGTTATTTATTTAATTTCCAACGAGTCATAGTGTAACTTGTTTTTGTGTGACACGCTGGATTTCCCTTTAATTTAACCGAACGCTAACAGATAAATTTATTTTAACTGACATCCAAAATTATTCCTATTTTTGATGCAAGTAAACAGCATCGGGGTCAAAGAAACATAAACATTAATTTCACTTTTAAATTTCAAAGAGCTTTCAGTAACTTTCTTAAGTAGAGTTCCGGGTAAAAGGACCGATATTTTCATGCCGTGATCAAGACGACTGAGGTCAGTATATGAAAGAGTGGGGCATCGGTCAAATAAAGCGACGTGTGGCGGAGAAAACACGATCGCTTGATGTATAAGACTAAGGCTGACGCCAAACGATCGTAATTTTTAAGGCGTGGGTCATGTATTATACTTACGATGAATAACGCACTCGTATTTATTGGACCAGGATCGAAACTATCGTTATTATTTCGGTTGGGTGGTATACGATGGGAATACAACATATAAAAAAATGTTCCCATCTTGTATTTGTGGTTTTATTAGTGGTGGTACACGTTGGGAAGTTTTGTATTGGAATTACCATCCTGTGGTACAGGATGAGATGAACCATTCATAAAAACACCTTCGTACACAATGCATTATTTTAGAACAAGTTACATTACTACGAGTTTATAGAAGGTTAAGTAAGTCAACCATAAAAGATAGAGGTATGCTATTTCAGCCTATTTTTTTTATCTTTTAAAAGGGAAACCATTCCGCTATACATGATGGTTATGTAAGTTAAACCGTTTGCGCAGCGCACGTAACGGAACCTTTAGAAGGAATATTTTTTTCCGCAGCATTTTTCAATGATGCTCCGCTTATATTGATGTCAACGCCTGATGGTTTTCAGCCTTTACCCTTCATTCCTGGAACCTACGTTCCACCAGTAGTATATCACCCCTCCTCTCTTGTCCGTGGATACTGAAGAATCTGGTAAGGCCAGTATTATTTATGAAATGCGGGCGGGGCTTACAGCGCATTTTTGTACAAATTAGGTAAACAAGTACAAACCTGTTTATTCGTTTAAGTTTCCAGGATGGGTAAAAAATACATAGGTAGCACTAGTGAGATGTGAATGAAAACCTATCACCCGGCCAGTATTATTTATGAATTATGAGATCCTCTGATAGACGGAGAGACAGACAGAGAGAGGCTTAGTAATAGGACCCTGAAAAACTATGTTTTTTTTATTCAGTACACAAAGGGTGTTCCCTGTGCTACCCTTTGTGTACTAAACCCTCAAAAAATGCAAGATTTTTCGAGATCGATATCTCCGGAAGATGGGCAGCAGCGTCTTCTATGTATCAACATTCCATACTGCGCTCGCCAACCCGCTTGCCAAGCGTTGTGATTATGGCAACAACACCCCATGACCAGCACTTGATTCTCTTAGACCATGAGGGAGGCCTATGTCCAGCAATGGATGTCTTACGACTGTGTGATGATGACCCTTCCTCGATAATTTGGGCTATCCAACACTGAAATATTTTTTAATTTCATTAGTAGTGTTGGAGATTAGCGCGTTCAACATCATCATCTTAGCCGTGGACAGGCCTGGCTCATGAATCTCCGAGTACCGATTATAAGGGGGTTGTTGCCATATTTTCCACGCTTGGCAGCCGCCAAAACGCCTACCAAACAAGCTACGGGATGTTGATACACTGAAAGACGATGCTGCCCATCTTCCGAAGATATCACTTGGCAGATTTTTACTGCATAATAATTTTAAATTAAAAGTGGGAGAAAATCATGATATTAAGTGCTTATGATTTTGATTTGCACAATGATCAGTGTTCAATGAAAAATTACTACTATTGCTAGCTAGCTTTTTAACCATTCATAAATTAAAACGCAACTCAGTCTTGTATTGAATTATATTTTATTCATCGGAAGATTATTCTTGAACTAAACTACGCATTGCTGCAGGCTGCCGATGAGATGAGCCTGCCAAAAGTTACCTTTTTACCTGTTACCTCCGAAAGATGGGCATTCGTGTATCAACATCCTGTGCTGTGCACGTCAACCCGCCTGCCAAGAATTAGGAGTATGGCAACAACCCTTCATGATCAGTACTTAGTAGCCAATGAGGGGAGCCTTGGCCAGCAGTGGTCATCTTACAGCTAGAAGGTAGGTGCTCAAACGTCTTTACCAAACTATCCGAAAACTGATAGTGCGATAATTATTGACCAGACTGGATCCGTACCCATCTATAGAATAGAAAACAAGCCGGGGCCTACAAATTGGGTATTTGGTATCAGCTGTCACCGCCCTTTTCTATTCGATATGACGAGGGATAATAAGTTTGTAAATGTACGCATTCTGCAAATTGTATATCCTTCCTGATACCCTGATCTTTGGTTTGGAATTCCATAGATATTGATGAACCAACTCCCGCCTACTGCAATGTTTGGTCGGAAATTCAAGAATTAGAAACATGATTCATATTTCTAAGCTATTCTAAACTATTTGTTTTGTAAGTGTGTGAAATAAAAAATGCAATCAAAACAGACAAAAGGTTTCAAGATTTTCGACCCGACGGTTAATGTCTTCGTAGCCGAAATGGTAAAGGCAGCCTGCGTTAAAGGTATTCGTCTTAACATTGCGGGTTCGGGTACGTCGGAGACAAAATGTTGATTGCATTTCATTGGTTAGTTCTTTACCGGGGTCTAGATTCAGTTATTCTTAAGAGTTTTGTAATTTACACCAATGTTCTGAGCGGTAGTAACTGGATACAGGGGTAGGGCCCTTTGTTCTACAGTATAGCTGAAAATACGAGCATGTTACTAGACTAAATTTTGACCTTTTTTAAGAAACTTCGTAAATTTTATTGATTTAGGTTTTCTCGGTAGGTCAATTAGTTGTACCAGGGTTTATTTCTCGGTATTTAAACCCCCGACCCAAAAACATTGCTACATGTTCGACCGCAATGTGTGTGTCTGTGTTTCTGGGTATCTGTTTGTCTGTAGCACCATAGCTCTAAAACGAGTGGACCGATTTGAATGCAGTTTTTTTTTATTTGTTAGAATGTGTTCCAGCGGTGGTTTTTTAATATGTTTTATTAAAATTGGTTTAGACAATTACAAAATATGGGGGGTGAAAGCGGGGATGAAAAATCAATTTTTTCCAAATTTGGTATCAAATAAAAGTTACATAGGAGTCGGTTCAGCCTTTAACAAGATATGGGGGTGAGAGTGAGAATGGACATCGAATGTTTTAAAACAATCCTACGTTTGCTATCAGATTAAAGGAAATTACGTGTTATTTTATCACAAAGTAGGTTTTGTAGCCTTACTTAGAGTTACTTTTTTTTTTTATTTTTACGATCTTTTTAGAAATTTAATTATAAACGAACTCCATAAAGTAATTATCTAAAATACCAACTCAAGAAAATATCACTCAACAAAAATAACTAAAAAGCAAAAGATTCAACAGTGAGAAAAGTCAAAAGAGTAGATTATTAGAGATCGCCTCTTATTACACAGTTCACCACTTAGTCCTGTGGTTTCTAATAACCGGAGAGCTTTCGTAAGAGTGATTACTTTTAGTTCATCCGGGCTGAGAATAGAGTACCGTGCGTGGGATACCAGAGACACAGCTTTTAACCGCCTAACAGATGTTATGTCGCGGATGTCATCTACAGATTGGTAACTGCCCTAACAGATCGTTTCGCGAACAAGTCGAACATTTAAGTATCGTTATTGCTACAGAAACCATTTACAAAGCATCGACACTACGATCATTCGAACAGGGCGAGCAAAGCTCAACTATTATCTGGGTTAGTAGAATGCTCCTACGCTTTAGTACCGGGATTATGTTACTATTTCCCCGTCCTATTCGGATAAATCTTGCGTTTTATTGGATTTTATACGCTTATCCCTGTTACAAATGATAGTGCAGGGCAAGTTAAACGCAGTTCTTTTTATAAAGACGGAAAATTATTCAAAAGCTTGTTGAAGGCATGCGTGGTCCTAGTGTGCCCGTCACGGCTTCTTCTCAATAAGAATTATTACGGATTGACGCTCAATGTTAAGCAGTCCATAATATTATACGTTTATTTTTCAATGATAAAAACACCTTTATTTGAACCTCTGGGGGGATTTTCGCAAAATCCTGTCATAAACGCGTGGCCGCATTCTTTAAGGAATACCCATGCAAACATTCTGCTTTGCAGCTCATAACGAGATTTTGCTTTGATTCACTTTATTGGTATCTCATATTCTTTTAAGTTAATAATTAATAACGAAGTGATTTTAGGTACAACATGTATCAAATCGCACAAAATTACAAAATCAGGATATATTATAGTCCACAAGAATTATCCATATTCGTAGAAATGTAATATTCTAACCCGAATATAACCCTTCCGTCTCTCATAATAAAATCAAAATATCAAAGAAACAACCCTTCACGAATTTGCTACATAACTTAATTCATGTTATATTAAAATACTTGCTTGCTAATGAAACGAGAATTATTTGCCCATCGTGGAAGTGTTATTAAATATAACAAAATCTCGACTTTAATTTTATACACGTTATGGAAATCTTGGACAGTGTTTTAAGAACAGCTTGTTTAATATGAAAGGTAGGTATGTAACTCATTACATACATACCTTATAGCTGCCTTAGCTGTGAGGATGGTTCAGGTGCTGGGCAAGCCTAATCCATCTAACAATGTCCCAGGCACTTTAGTATCCTGTGCAAAATGAATAACACGCTGTATAAATCATCTATGGAATGTAAAAGCCTATGTAATATTATTTTAAACAGCGTGTTATTGTTGAGGTGACATTTTCACGTGTCCACTTGCCTGAATTGATTTCAGCTTTCAGTATATTTAATTAAATCACTGGTATACGTTCGTTTTATCTACATTACCGTACATAGTATAATTTGTAAGTACTACTTGGTAGGTAAGTTAAGTAGGTACTTAGAAGTGCTAATACTTACCAATGCTTGACATACAATATTTAGGACATACAATTAATAACATGAAATCTACTTATTACTAGAGACTACATATTGATTGCAATTTAAGATGGACTGATCATTATTGACTACAAGTCGCTAATACAACTGCTATTCTAACGGCATATAGTGCTTGCGTAAACTCCTATTATATTTTGGGGGAAGAGTACTGATCGACAGAGAGTATTCATTGCACATGTGTACGATCAACTGAAACATAATGACGTATGGAAACCACATTTTATTAACATGAAAATTTTAACATTTCCATCCATATATACACTTAAAGCAGTCGAAGAAGCAGACTAACCATGCCATGGCACAAATCAGCCCTATTTGGAAAAAGCACATTATGCATGGGGCCAAAACTATATAGGGTTTGCAAAGGGTAACCGGAAATAATCAGCCGGCCAATAGGTTGGATAGAAATAAGCGCAATAAAGTAAAGAAAAAATTAAAAGAAATAAATAAACAAATGGCTCAGGATCGATATGCATGGAGGGAATCGGGGGAGGCCTTTGCCCAGCAGTAAGCTTATAATAATAATAATAATAAATAAATAAATAATAAATAATGCTGGACAAATCACACAGCATCATCTAGCCCCAAGCTAAGCACACAAGCTAAGCTTGTGTTATGGGTACTAGATGAACCATCATAGTTCATTTTTGTTATATATAGAAAAACACCCAGAACACCCTACTAATTGTTACATAATAAAATTTCTGAGAAAATCGACTTAGTTGAAGTGCCCAGTTTGTCGAAACAAATATTTTACACTGTTGCATAAGACATCCCTAAGCGTATGAAGGTTGTAGGCACCTTTATCTATAACACTATGGCCGGCCGATTATTTCCGGTTACCCTTTGCAAATCCTGTATAACAAAAGAACTTGTTAAACAAACAACCTAAATGTAGGATGTAAGATATAGAAACTCTGCATTTATTTAAAAGTTAAATAAAACAATTATGACCGACAAAGCTTATTATAATGTACAAGAATATCTAACTGACAAACTAGTCTAAGAGTTATTTACCCGATGTGGCATTGTTCCATAAATTATTATATCATTATTGTAATGTTTAATTGCATTAACAATAATACTACTTTTAATATTTTGTATGCCTACTGCCCTACGGCGAGACATAGCAGAACCTATTTTTATTTAAGATCATTATTGTAACCTATGTTATAATACAGTTCTTGTTTCTTTTATCTTGCTATATTTTAAAACGAATGCCTGTGTAGTTAGTTACTCGACAAAAAATCTCCTTAAGAGACATAATCGGTATCATTATTATTGGAGAACTGTGAATATTTTAAGCTGTAAGATGACTGTGAATATTTTAAGCTGTAAGACTAATGTAAATAAACCGCCGGCCTAATTAAAACGGAATTACAAATAGTTAAAATATTTCGTGGAGTTGCTTTGATTAATTAGTCTAATCTAAACAAATTAGATGCTCCCATTTGTGTTTTTAGAACATGAACTTGAGACAGACTTCAATGGCCGTGTGGCAAGAATGAATGGAGGGTAGAGAGGTTGCCTCTCCTCTCTTGCTCATTGGTGCAGTAGGAATCTGCCAAGGGATACCTCCGTCGTACATCCCGTACTGCGCTCGCCTACCCGTCTGACTAGCGTGGCAAGTATAGCAACCCTCTCATGATCTTGGAGATCCTTGAGGGAGGCATATGTCCAGGAGTGGACGTGGAGAACAGTCCTACGGCTGAAATGTATTTATAATATGTCTCTTAATACGCTGTGCCTTTTGGCAAAGGGCTGTTCCAAGGTCTGTCTTGGGCAACCCTTCTTCAGTTTGGTCCTGCTGTTACTTTTATTTCGTCTTCCATTTTAGTCGCTGTTCCGTGCCGTTGGGTACAACGAAATCTTGGGTACCCAGACTGATCTTGGGTACACACGGAAAAAAAATACAAATACAAAATGTTTATTTTCATTCACAAACTTACAAAATTTATAAAAGTATTCGAGACCTCCTTTTAAGGAAAATAATCCAGGGAAGACCCTGGCTTCTTTTGCTCCACTTTCCTACTTCCCTACTAAGAAAATAACAGAGCTTACCTACATACTCGAACGAGTTGATCAACAGAAGTGGAGGTGAACCATACACACTATGGATGCACGATTAAGTATGGGATGGTATTATGGCTGCAGAAATCAGTAAGGAGAAGCTCCGCTGGAAATGGCATTGGCTTTTAATTAGGCAATCTCAAATACATTTTACGAAAAAAGAATAAAACCACCTAATATAAATTGGGACACTGGAAAAAAAATATTTGAGGCAAACGAAATTAATAAATGTGCTTTATTCAATTTAAATGTGTATTCTTTTCCTGGGGAAAATTGACTTTTTAACGTTGCTTTTCAAAGTCAATAAGTGTTTATTCATTTTAGCACTAATTAATGAACATTTATTGATTTTGACTTTGAATAACAGACCAAAGTGACCACCACAGAACTCTCCAAAATTCTCAAAAGGATTACAAATTACGCTCGGCCAAAAAATTAAAGGCTCGAGCAGACCGGATGCGTATGCGTAGACGTGCACGTACCTACCACTGAGTTGTAATGTATGGAACTGTATGACGACGCGCACGTCTACGTTACGCAAGCGGTGTGTCCTGTCTCATACAGTTCCATACATTACAACTCAGTGGTACGTGCACGTCTACGCTTACGTCTACGCATACGCATCCGGTCTGCTCGAGCCTTTAAGTTGTAACAGGTGAGTGCTCGGACAAGCTGAGAATATGCACCTGTATCTATATGTGTGTGTGATATTGTTAGCTCGCATGTTACCTGTAAAACTACCCAAACTCCATGCACCGTATGCGACGAGCATAAATCACGCAGAGAAGTTATCATATTAATAAAAGGTAAACTAGAATGTTATATAATACTCCTATTTCGATCAAAAAGAGGTCAGGTATTCGTGGAACCTATGGCGGAACAGTAAGCGAATGAACAACGCGTTTTTCAGGTACCAGGTAAGTTATTTGGTACAGTAAATTTTGTTTTGTTATTCCGCCTCGCTAAGATTTGGTACTTTTTCAGTGTTATAGAGATTTATTAATATCTATTCTAATAACATTATATTGGTACGAGCTGGGGGCTCGCGTTTAAATAATGTAGTCCAATTAAACAAAAATTAACACTTTAATCACAGATCACGTCAATAAGAATCTCACAGCAATAAACATAAGAACACTTTTTTACTGAACACCACTGATCATGATCACCACTATAACACTTGCTCACTATTCACTGAACACTATAGCACTTGTACACTAATCATTGATCACTGTATTCACTTTAAGTCACTCGGATATATCGCACTGTTCACTTTCGTAGCCAAATAAAGACTGTCCGTTCGGCAAACACTCCCACGTATTTATATCGCACATAAAGAAGATTCGAGTCGTCGAAGTATCCAGATTCACAGACAATAGAAACAGGACAACAATAGACAGACGAACAACTTGTTTACAACTTTATTTACAACCCGCGCCATTGTTCTCAAAACCGGCCTATCCAGAAACTTCACTTGTTTGTTTACATAATAGAAGTGACCCTTGGACTCTTCCGGCCGCTCACTCGCCGGTCCTTTCTGGATCTTTCGCTTACTTACTAGTTTGCGCTTGCGCACGGCGTAACAACATCTTTATATCGAAAGAAGGATCTGTATTTTAGATTTTTCTATGTTTGTAACGAATATACTCAAAAACGAATGCAACTATTTAAAAATACTTTCACCGTTAGAATGGTACATTGTCCCTGGCCATACTTATTACTAGAGAAGATTAGGGATCCCTACTAAAACTTAAATAATGTAACCCAAGGTGTTAAACCACTAAGCCGATTTTAAAAATTATTTAAGCAATGGAAAGAATAATTATCAGGCCGTAGCATAAGCAAAATTTTATCCCCGTAGTCAGGTTTAGTTGGTCCTGGAGGGCATAATAACAAATGCTGCTTACTTTGGGATCAATTGGCGATGTGTGAAATGTTCAGCAGTATTTATAATTTTTCTGCTAAGTTCTACGGTTTAATACATTAATTTCTCAAAATATTTTAACACAAACTCACTTTAAGATAATCAATAATAATAATACTAGTGTAAGGTTGTTATATGGGTAACAAAAATCATAAAATTTGATAGATTTTTGCATGCTATTCTCGCCTTTAATGTAGCCAACTATTTCTCATTTACTCCAAGTTTTGCTTAGCCGTGAAGCATTGCAAATTAAGTGGTCTTCTCTAGAAAGTCCACTTTATGAAGCGAGTACATTTAAAAACTTCATTATAACTTCACGGACGGGTGCCTATAGGGTGTTTCAGCTAAGACCATTGAGCTACCAGACTCTAAATGCGCCATGAGAATGTGTAAAACGTTTTTACGACCAACATTTTATGTGAAATTTCAGCTCAGTCGGCTGCCAGTGGTCAAAATTCAGCTTGCAAAATTGACCCGGATAAATACACACGTTTATTTACATAATATTACATCATGTAATTATACAACTTGATATTGGGCTGTTTGTCATAAATTTTTAGTTCCGGTGATAATTCGGTATTAGGCAATACGCAATACATGAAAAATGGCCGTCACCACAAGGCGCACTTGCTTACAAGAGGAACCGAACTGTAACATAACACAAGTTTAAAAAATAAAAAAAATAAGTAACCCCTGTTACTTTACCTATTCTCGGAGGTTTCCTATTTTTTTTGTAATGAGTATCCTCAGTTTTGCAATCTACACATCATGCCCTTTCATTTGATACCAAACTCGGGTATATTTAGAAACATTCGATAATTCATCCCCTCTTTCACCCCCCATACCATACAAGCTTCTTAATCCATTTTGATAAAACATGTTTAAGAACTCTACTCGTTTAAGAGCTACGGTGCCACAGGCAGACACAAAAAAACAGACACACACACACACACACACAAATGGCAGTCAAACTTATAACACCCCTCTTTTTTGTCGGCGGTTAAAAAATTAAACTCGCTTTATTGAATGAGTATTTCACGTAGAATTTTGAATGCAGAGTCTGTAATTAATAAATAATAAGTGAACTCAAGTGACCGTTCCTTTTCGCCACAAACTAGACCACACCCAATATAAAATTTGCTCCGTGGTATAATACGTCTCGGTTCGGTACAACTGCTGACCTAAGTTTTTTCTTCCCCCTTTGCAGTGGCAGTAAGTAAATGAAATCAGTTTTACTTTTGGGCATTTTTCACAGAGAAAAAAGAAAGAAAAGAGAGTGTTTTTAGCAATTTCGGTGCCAAACTACCCAGTAAGCCAACTTAGGGATCTGTGTATAATAAATAAATGCATCGGCATTTTGATATTCGTATGAATATGATATGCACAAATCGTCTGCGAGCTACCGCTCACGTTTATTTGTTTTAGATTACTTTGGGTTTCGAAGTTGTCGGAAGGGGAACACTCAGATATCAGGGTAAAAAGGATACGAGAATAAAGGACTTATTTCCTTGCCGAAAACATAATCGCTAAGTTTTTCAATTCGAACTTTGTAACTCCATAATACCTGTTTGGTTTCATTATGTTCCCATGCTGGAGTGTGCAATTTATTAAATATAAATAAATAAAAGTATTTTTTGCCGCAAGGAATGTTGTCGTTCCTCTCTTGCCCGTGGATGCAGTAAGAATCTGCCAAGACACCTACGAAAGATAGGCAGCAGTGTTTTTCCGTGTATCAACATCTTGTACTGCGCTCGCTAACCCGCCTACCAAGAGTGGTGAGTATGGCAACGACCCCCTCATGACCTTGGAGAGGGCTAAGTCCGGCGTGAACGTGGCTGAGATGATGACGATTTATTTGACTTAATTACTACGTAAGTAAAAGGTTTTAATTATTTTAACATAATATTGTTGTGTTTTTAATAGAAAATCATCTTGATAAGCACCCGCATAGGGGGTTTAAAGCGGGCGGTCCACTGATCCGCTCTCAGTAGACAACCCGCTAACAACATTTGAGAGCGATGATTGCGAGACTTACGCCTATTGCAAGCCTGTCGTGAGATACGTTATCAGCCTGCCGTAACATTTTACTGCCCACGATTGCGGACCACCTTATTTTTTCAGGTCGGCCTGATGTTTATCTATCTAGCAAAGCCGTGAGTAATAATAGTAGCCCATAAGTTTTGAAGTCCATACATGGGAACTAAAAGATCCTGCGCAAAACTAGTACTGTTGTTGCGAATTGCACTTTCGTACGGACGGTTCCGTATTTCAATTAATAAATAAAATATTTCTAGTGTACACTTCACCTGACCCTAATATTGACATATTAGACCCTAATATTGACAGAAAGTCAACAGAGTAATTTAAAGCACTGTTAAGTTTTTCTTTTTGAAATTCGGAACTCTGAAACTGAATAAAAATACATTTCATCATCACCTCAGCCATACGATGTCGACTGCTGGACATTGGCCTCCAAGTACTGAGCTTGAGGAGCTATTGCCATACTCACCAAGCATGGCAGGCGGGTTGGCGAGCGCGGTACGGAATGTTGATACACGGAAAGACGCTACTTCCCATCTTCCGGAGGTATCCCTTTGCAGATACTTACTGCATCGTCAAATACTGAACATGAGAGTAGAAGCAATATGCTACTGCCGGCAAATCATGGCTTTCACATCTGTTAAAATTTATACAGCGGCAGTAACTAGTAACAGCGTTAGTCAGCTGTTCGGGACGCTACAGCAGTGCCTGAGACATTGATATACAGGGTGAATTTTTGAGACGGGACAGTAAGGGCAGGTACCTTAACCGTTATAGTTACAGGAAAACGTTGTTAGAAGACCATCCATAAATTTTTAAGTTATTCTGAACTGCATTTACAGATTTTGGAAAAAATGTACAGTCAGCAAGAAAATGGTCATTTTACACAAAAACTTTTTTTGATGCCAATCGATCCTCTTGCTTATTAGGATCAATAGTCTCTACTGGACCGACTGAGGTTTGAGTACTAGAAATGTCAGAAATTGAGAAAAACTTTTCCCATACATTTCGGTAAAAGAGTCAAACTTCTAAATTAGCCAAATTTTTTTTTATGGGTAGATCCGCTATAATCCGCTTTTAAGAAGACGGGCTGAAGAAAGTAGGTACTTAGGTATAAAAAAGTTCTAAATTTCAAACTTGGAATTCGATTAGAATTCTTGGGTTATTTCTGATCATTCTTATGTTTGTGCTGAGAAAATTCTAGATTAGACTTCTTATTAAAAAATGTCAATGATTATAGCGGATCTACCCATAACAAAAAATTTGGCTAATTTAGAAGTTTGACTCTTTTACCGAAATGTATGGGAAAAGTTTTACTCAATTTCTGACATTTCTAGTACTCAAACCTCAGTCGGTCCAGTAGAGACTTTTGATCCTAATAAGCAAGAGGATCGATTGGCATCAAAAAAGTTTTTGTGTAAAATGACCATTTTCTTGCTGACTGTACATTTTTCCAAAATCTGTAAATGCAGTTCAGAATATCCTAAAAATTTATGGATGGCCTTCTAACAACGTTTTCCTGTAACTATAGAATCAAGAATCAAGAATCAAGAATCAAAAAATACTTTATTCAGTGCGGCCGCATGGACCTTATTGACGCGTCACAAATTACAAAATAAAACAACACAAATAAATAGAATAAAGCACATAATTGAATCTGTTCACTTCAGATGACACGCGAGTTAGGAAAAGAAGCGAACAGAAGAACCTAACTCGGTCGTTATAGTCATCATTTAACAATTTTATTTTGTCTTATGTTACGTTTGACGGAGTTGGAGCAGATTCCGTCCCAAGTGGTTTTGTCCTCTAGGTAATCTGATATTTTATAATAAGCTTTATTGCACAGATTGCGTTTAATAATGTTTTTGAATTTATTCAATGATAACTTCTGCAACTCACTTGGGAGTTTGTTGTAGAAGCGTATACATTGCCCTTTAAAAGATATTTTCACCTTATGGAGCCTAGTAGTGGGCACAGCGAGTTTATTCTTATTTCTTGTATTTACATTGTGATTGTCGCTGTTTTTCTTAAACGAAGCAATATTTTTATGGGTGTACAACAGGTTCTCATAAATATATTGACAAGCTACTGTCATTATATTTATTTCTTTAAATTTAGTGCGAAGTGATTCTCTGGGACCCATATTGTAGATAGAACGAATAGCCCTCTTCTGCAGCACAAATACGGTGTCTATATCTGCAGCACATCCCCACAGTAGTAAGCCATAAGACATAATGCTGTGGAAATAGCTGAAGTAAACAAGTCTAGCGGTATCAACGTCTGTAAGAAGGCGGATTTTTTTGACTGCATATGCTGCAGAACTAAGCCTACCCGATAGTTGTTCTATGTGTGGGCCCCATTGAAGCTTATTGTCTAAAGTTATGCCTAAAAATACAGTTTTTTCTACAAGGTTTAAACTTTCACCTTTTAATTTAATCTTGGCATCAGCCTGTTTTACATTAGGAAGAGTAAATCTAATGCATTTTGTTTTATTTTCATTAAGTAATAGGTTATTGACATTAAACCAATTAACAACCTCTGAGATTGCATTATTCACCTCGTCATAATCGGTGGTACGTCGTTATATCGTGTATAAAGGTTAAGGTACCTGCCCTTACTGTCCCGTCTCAAAAATTCACCGTGTATTTGGCTTGCCCATCACCTATGCCATCCTCTCAGTTAAGTCAACAAAAGTGTCATAATCAGATCACATAAAGATTGACGACATACGGCTAATGCACCCTGCGTCTGCCATATAATATGAATTCCATTGTACCTTCAGAAAAATAGACTGATATTTACGTGGCTCAAGCGGAAATATGTCATAAACATGTCATAATAAACTTGCTTTTATACAAATTAAGAAAATCTTTTGTTTCAGGCAATACTTGCATGTGAGTGGTTCCATAATAAAATTGCAAACATCCCCGCAACCTTTCCGGTGAACTCGTAAAAACCCAGTTTGGATTGTGGTGCTTAAACTACCCCAATGAAATATGCACGTTCAATTCCTCTGGTCAGATATTCAAGCGAATGTAAAAATATTTCACTCTATTTGTGGCGGAAGCTTTATTTTATGTTGCAGGACTTGTTGGCTTCGTTTACGGAGACACATTTGGCAAGTATTTGTTTATCAACGTGTTTTATTAAAGCCAATTATTTTTTTTCTCGGCAGAAAGGATATAATCTTGTTTGAAAATTCTACATACATATCAACTGATTAATTCACGATTGAGACAAAGTTAGTCCTAGCATCAGTCAACCTGCCCAGCGACGAAACCATACCCACACCTGAACTGGTATCCCTTGTCGAGCACTGCGAGAGGGAGAAGCTTGAACTCGTCATCGGTACAGACTTCAACGCGCACCACACGTTGTAGAGCAGCGCCAGGTGCAACGACCGAGGAGAAGAACTGGTAAATTATCTCTTATCAACTAACCTCCTACTGAACAAAGGCTCAGAGCCGACATTTGTCACTTTCAAAGCCCAAACCCTTATTGACCTAACGTTCTCCACAGAACGAATCCCAAATTCAATCACAGACTGGCATGTATCCAGAGAGGCATCAAGCTCAGATCACAGGTGGATACGTTTCAACCTCTGCATGACCACGTCTTCACCACAGCCCAGGCGCGTCCCACGTAAGACAAACAAGTCGAAGTATGTCAGGTTAGTAAACTATGCTTTATGTTATAACACGAACACGCCCGACAACCTCTCAGTTGGGGACATTGACAGCTTTACCGACCAGCTAACACAAATCTTTACCAACAGCTATGAACAATCCTGCCCGCTCATTACTGCCAAACCAGGATCAAAGAGGCGGTGGTGGGGACCCGAACTGCAAAGATTTCGAAGCAAAGTAAGAAAAACGTTTAACAGAGCGATCAATACCAAACAAATCGTAGACTGGGAAAAGTATTACGATATGAAAACACCTACGAAAAGCTCATCCGTCTCAGAAAAAAAGAGTGCTGGAAACGCTTTTGCACAAACATTGAAAACACCAATCAGGTCACCCGCATCAAAGGTATACCTACGGTAAAAGAAAGATATCTAACGAGACGGAACGTACACTTGGATGCCTCAAAAAACCTGACAACACCTATACCAAATCAGACGCGGACACCAGTGAGGCTCTGTTAGAATTCCATTTCCCGGGTTGCCAAGTTACAGTTCATAGACTGGGAGCAGTACACAGAACAGGCGTCAACCAGTGAAGACTGGAATAAAGCCCAAAATATTGTCAACCAAGAGAAGGTAATATGGGCAATCAACAGCTCCCTTTCTTCCAAATCCCCAAGACTAGACGGCATCTTTCCCAGGATGTTAAGGTAGTGCATGAAAATACTAGCCGACTACCTTGTAGCTATATTTCAAGCCTGCATCGCCTACAGGTACATACCCCGGAAATGGAAGGAAGTGAAGGTGGTATTCATACCAAAACCAGAAAGAAACCCAACACACTGCCAAAATCCTTTAGACCGATCAGTCTAACATCATTTTTTCTCAAAACTCTAGAAAGACAATGTGACAGAGAAATAAGAGAAAACACACTTCGTCACAAACCACTACACCCGCAACAACACGCCTACAGTAAAGGTAAGTCGAGCCAGTCGCTCACTGGTAAGTCGAGGCGAGGTCGCGGCGTTTTATTCCTTATGAAAACGTACAAGCGGCGCGCCGTATCTACGTTTTCTTATGGAATAAAACGCCGCGACATCGCCTCGACTTACCAGTGAGCGATGCGCCTAAGGAATAAAACCGCCGTAACACACGATGCAACCTCCAAGGAGACTAGAATTATGCTACAAATGTGCTAAATGTTTAAGCGATTTACGACAGCAATGACACTTCGAATCGGATTTGGATCACTGCTGTAGACGACTGACGTGTGTGACAATCTTGTAAAATGTCGACTTGCAGGATTAAATTCTACATAAATTGTATGAGTGGCTGAATCTTTTTGTGCAGTTTTTAAACTTTTACTAATATTTATTATGTTCCTACACACCTCCGGAACCCTGGGCGAGTCCAGCACGCACTTGTCCGGTTTTATTAATATAAAATATACTTTATCTGATAAAATATATTATAAATTAATAAAACAGACTTTAAAGTTTGAAGACAAACGCGCCTATTATTTCAAACATCTTAAATTCAAGTAAGTACATAACCAGGTGAAAAGCACACGCCAAAGTTTCTCTGAATAATACCGTCTTACGTCACGAAGCGGCCCCCGCGGAGGCTGGAATTATGCTACAAATGTGCCAAATGCTGAAGCGTTTTACGACAGCAATGACGCTTTGAATCGGATTTGGATCACGTGCCGCAGACGGCTGACGTGTGTGACAAACTAGTAAGTTGTCGACTTGCATAAATTTGCAAGATTAAGCAGGGTCAGGGCCCGAGCATACACAGAATCTACCTCGCCTTTGTGACTCGTTAATAATCACGTGGATTTTACAGGTATTTCCACAGGTGTGTATACCTAACTCCTTGGCTTAGTTAGCTCTAAGCTAACTAAGCCAAGGAGTTAGGTACGTGTGGCGACGGCCATTTTCAATACGTCTAAACGTATTGACTTGTTCTTTCCTCTGACTAGGCTGAGTGGAAAGTATAGGTCCTAGGTTTCAATCAGCATAGCATTTCAGTATACAATGTAGTTTTTTTTACACTTAACTAGACAATAATTAGGTGTATGCATTTTTTTATAACAAACTTAATGTACTGGCAATATTTAATGAAGTTAAATTATTATTATAAATAACTTCGTCCCAAGTATAGGCTTAAACGAATTCATCAACAGGTTTTTTGAGATATTTTCATACAGAACTGTCATAATCCCACTAATATTATAAAGCTGAATGTTTGTTTGGAGGTCTTTTACCTCTTCACGCAAAAACTACCTAACGGATCAAACTGAAATTTGCACACGTATAGAGGTAGATGTGGACCAGGAATAACACATAGGCTACTTTTTATCCAGGTACAACGCTTGCGAAGCGGCGGGCACAAGCTTGTCTGTCAATAAAGTGGTGGTTAAATTTAATCAACGTTTATAAGTAAGGGTGCTCGATCCGCAAATTGTCAAGACAATTAGTCTGCCAAACAAAAAAAAACCATTATCATCTCATTCGTAGGACGCCCACAGCTGGACTAGGACTTCATCAGTCGACAAGTACTGATTATGAGGGGTGGTCGCCATACTCACCACGCTAAAAATAAATATCTTCCTTAAAAATAACAATTGTATTCAAGATGCGAAGATCAAAGTAAAATAAATGAAGAAAGGAAATCAGATAACTCTTAATTTTATTTAAGACAGGGAAACTCATCGAGGAAAGGTAGAAATCTTTGTTGAATATGAATCATCCCTTGAAATCTGCTTTATCGGGTTGTTTTTGCCGGCGACAACGCTTTTGATACGTGATCGGAATCGCACTGATGGAATCTAAACACAAATCAAATGAATTGGAGGAGGTGCTAGTAATATTGCGTGAATATTTTTTTAAATACCCTCGGCTAAATCCTTTCTGGGAATCCCTTTAGGTTGAAATCGGATAAATATTATATATTTTTCAAGGGGAGGTGCAAGTTATATTGTGTGTATGTTTTTAAGACTTTTGGCTATATTTTTTTGGTCTTAAATCTTTTGAAAATCGAATAAATAAATTAGTTTTCCTGGAAATTTGGCGCCATATATTCCAAATAGTCAGCGATTGTATTACTAACTTAATAGGGACCTAGGTATGACTGATAAATTATCTGTGTACATAAATGTGTTTAAGTACTCCATTACAGAATCAACCGTGTGGTAAGAGGGTACCATCTGATGGTATTCTTATTTCAATAGTAAATTGTCCCTCTTAGTCAAAACCAAACAGTTGTACCCCTACGGGAATCGAACACGCAACATCTTGCGTAACAGAAACTGAGCGATAGAGGTTGTCAAACTTAACACTCTTAGCTAATAAAATAAATAAATAAATAATGCTGGACAATTCACACAGCATCATCTAGCCCCAAGCTAAGCAGAGCTTGTGTTATGGGTACTAGATGACTGATATACTTAATACAATATACTACATAGATAGATATTTTTTATTATATATATAGAAAACATCCAGAACACCCTGAACAAATATCTGCAGGTCATACAGACATTTGTTCCGAGGCGGGATTCGAACCCGCAACCTCTTGCGTAGCAGGCGGACCTTCGCCCGCTGCGCCACAGAGGTCGTCAAAGCTTAATTTCTTAGATCGTTTTCAAAAGCTAGATAAGACTTTATTGAACAAGCGATTACAGAGTGACTTGCGGAATGTGATGCACATTCGTAACATATTATACAGTGCTGTATACCAGCTGACATAATACGGCACGTCTTCCCTCCGCCACCGGCTAAGACCTCGCCTCAGAACGGAAGCCTTGCTGATATTATATGCAGGGTTATGTCCGACTGGAAACGGTTGCATTTGATTTGCAACGCCTGAGAATTAAAGGCACCTGTCACATAGCACTGACACAAATGTTGCTAGCTTTTGAGCAAACTACTTTTCTGTTTTTAGCCAACTGCCGCCGGAAATAAGTGATTTTTCTCGTAAAAGTGTGCCGTGGTACTACTAAGTTATTATAATAAATATAAAATTTATTTATTGGGGACAAACGTAAATATAACAAAATACTATAATGATGATAATCGCAGAAGTAAATAATACTGTGTCGTGATAATCAACGCCCTCTTCTATACAAGTACAGGCGTAGTTCTCTTTTAAGATTTAAATTTATATAATACAAACTAAGATAGTGATTAAAAATAACATTTTTACAACTGATTGTGAGTGAGTGTGTGAGTGTGAGTGTCGGTGTGTGTGAGTGTGTGGGTGTGTTATTAGTGGGTATGTGAATGCGTCATCAATCAAAACAAATACAAATTGGCCAATTAAGTTACAATACATTTTTTTTTTCTTAAGTTGAAAAGCATAATATATTTTCAGTTTCTTCGTAGGAAAGAGTCAGTAGCCATTTGAGGCATTTGATTTTGCAATTATAAAATAATTGTTCATGTTGACTTTTTCTGCAGATTTTTGTCTCAGGTTTTAAATTATTTTATGTATAGTAAATATGTTTCTGCAAGAAAAACTATCAATCGTGGTTTCCACATTACGAGCTTGGCTTTGTTTGGAACTAGATAGTGTTGCGTCTGTAGCGTAGTTTGAAAACTAGTTTTTTGAAAACTACACTAAATGCAACGTGCAATATCATAGAGACTAGCGGAATGTGATACACATTTGCAGCATATTGTACAGTTCTGTTTACCGGCTGATATAATACGAGACGTCTCGCCTCCACCACCGCCTAAGACCTCGCCTTAGAACGGAAGCCTTGCTGGTATTATAATGCAGAGTTACGTTGGACTGGAAACGAATGCATTTGATTGGCAACGCCTTATAATCCTAATTAATTAAATAAATAAATAATAATAAT
The DNA here is from genome assembly GCA_963082625.1 of Pasiphila rectangulata. NCBI lineage: Eukaryota > Metazoa > Arthropoda > Insecta > Lepidoptera > Geometridae > Pasiphila > Pasiphila rectangulata. Next base: position 10,043,507 of record OY720240.1, read on the forward strand.
AGTATTTGTTATAATATTATTAGTAATTAATAGTAATTAATATTAGTAGTAATGTCATGGCCGTGGGGTACCGGCAGTAGAATGTTACCCCTCCTCTCATGCCCGTGGATGCAGTAAGAGCCTGCTAAGGGATACCTCCGGAAGATGGGCAGCAGCGTCTTGCCGTGTATCAACATCCCGTACTGCGCTCACCAACCCGCCTGCCAAGCGTGGTGAGTATGGCAACTCTCCCTTCATGGAGATCCATGAGGGAGGCCTGTGTTCAGTAGTGGACGTCTTACGGCTGAAATGATGAATAGTATTTGCTTAGTATTTGTGTCAAATTAAATAATTTTAATTTAATCTGACACAAAAACTGTGCTATGTTGCTAGCTTTTCAGAAAATTCGTGGCAGCTTTACATATGTTACCACGAAATGTTGGAATAATTTGCCTCCGCCGATAAGGAACTCTGGATCGATTTGGACTTTCAAAACACACTTAAAAATATTCCTTCTAAACTCTCAAATAAATTTATCTAAGGTAGGCAGTTGTTCTGAGCTACGGTTTTTATAGGCTTCAGGCTTCATTTTATGTATTTGCGATTTGTTATTCTTATTATTATTGTTATTTTTATTGTGTTTTATTGTTCTTATTTTTATGTTATTCCTCCTCAGTGTTGAAATTGTAATAATTATTATTTGTTTTGTTTTTATCTAGCTTAGTAAGTTGTATGCCGTAAAGTAGTACAAGACGGCGTCACTAAAAACTAGCGCAATGGTTGGGTTCTTATAATTATTATAGGTTCTCTATGATTGCCTATCTGTATGTGTGAATTACTAGCCTACTATTGTTCATTTCTTTTAATTTGTTCTTTGTAAACCACTACTGTGTATCTATAAGTGGAAACTTATTAATAGCCACTTATTATTATACTTATAACTATTGTGTATCTTGTGCTGATAGTTTCCCTAAGATGAATAAATAAATAAATAAATAAATAAATCTGTTTGTTTCATGTAACATAAAGTATATTTATTTGAAGTATGACACAAAATAAACTTTTTCTTATCTTATCCCATCTAAAATTAGTCTTCTGTTTATAGCCAACTGCCGCCAAAAAGAAGTAATTTCCCCCTAAAGAGTGTCTAGGTACGATACATATTTTAAAATTCGTTCATGTCGGCTTCATCTGCAAATGTTCGTCTCGAGTCTGAGTGTTTTCTATGTATTGAATTAAATATTAGTTATTACGTTATTAAGACATACTACTTATTAAGCCTTGGAATATTTACACACTTTTAGTTTCAATAGTTAGAGAAACATTTAAAACAGTCCTTTCTATAATGACTACAAAAATAACTCTGGCTTTTAGTTTTTACCTACGGAAAACAGCTAAACAGATCTTTAAATATATGATGTATGATTTCGTAAAAAGTGCGTCCTTCTTTTTAGTCATATCTTTACGAAATACGCAGACGTAAGTGTAATCCGTTACTAATAAATGCTGATTGAATTTCACCATCACTTAACTGACAGCTTTTAGACAATTCAGTATATAAATAATGTGAAATTAAATGCTGATTTATTTAATCACTGTTTATAAGTAAGGCGGTATGTTCTAGGTATTTCGTCGACATGAAAACTCACTACGAATCAAAATATCTAACAAAGTAATCGAATATCTACCTACGCATAATGACAGAATAATAAACTCATCATTTAAAGGCACAGTGCCTTTTCCTGTTTAACAGAGTTTGATTACATCTGCAGTAATTTAAAACGCGTCGCATCGCGTCAGCACTTACACGGGACACGAGTGTGCGAAATGTACTCGTATTTAGCCAATTAGAGGCATTTTTATTTTCTCTTTTTCCGCAGCTACTATGGAAATAGATTTTATACGATACGATACACACATATTATAGCGTTCAAATACGTACATATTTTTACAAGCTTTTATTTTTATTTAGCTCGATTTAATCTTAAGTCGTGGGGTGCCGGCAGTAGAATGTTACCCCTCCTCTCATGCCCGTGGATGCAGTAAGAGCCTGCTAAGGGATACCTCCGGAAGATGGGCAGCAGCGTCTTTCCGTGAATCAACATTCCGTACTGCGCTCGCCAACCCGCCTGCCAAGCGTGGTGAGTATGGCAACTACCCCTCATGGATATCCATGAGGGAGGCCTGTGTTCAGTAGTGGACGTTTCACGGCTGAAATGATGATGATGAATCTTAAGTGGCCAAGTGGTATGTACGATTTTCAATCCGAAGGTTATGGTTTCGACACCGGTTGTGCACCAATGGATTATCCTAAGACGATGGTATAGGTGTCCGGCAAGCCTAATCAATCTTACAATATGCCAGGCACTGCAGCATCCCGTACAGCATGTATGACACATTGTCAACTCCCTCAATACGAGTTTTAAATCAAAAAGCATTGTTTCATTTAGAGTTTCTTGAATATAAATACAGACGCAGCAGTTGAGATGCTGGTAGTCAAAGGCCAACGAAAACCTCTTCTATCATCCTAACTTGGGCATAATTTCATTTACAATTGAGTTAACAACAATCAGATAGTTGACGTCCGGAGGTCATTTAATTAATCTTGTCAGTACTAAATATCAGTACGCATTAACAACTTTTAAGAAGACACAATCCCTTCCGTCTAAGTTAAAGCTTCTAAAGTTCTTTAGCAGAACATGAGCACGTCGTGTAGTTAAGTTAACTGCAAATAATTAGATGGTAAACAGTCAAGATGCGGAGGTAATTAAATAAAAACTTAATAATTTCAGAAGTAATGAAATCATCACGTTAGCTGCGTAACGTCCACTACTGAACACGAGCCTCCCTAATGGATCTCCACGGGTTGCCATACTCAGCACACTTGGCAGGCGAGTTAGCGAGCGCAGTACGGGATGTTGATACACAGAAAGACGCTGCTGCCCATCTTCCGGAAGTATCCCTCAGCAGGTTCTTACTGCATCCACGGGCATGAGAGGAGGGGTAACATTCTACTGCCGGCCACCCCACAGCTAATCAATGAAATAGCTGCTTACAATCCTTAAAACGTCAGGGAATTGAATTATATACATTTTTCATCCCTATTTTTTTCCTTAAAAATATGTTTTATTGTTGCTCCAAATTTAAATGTTTAAATGAAATGCATACTTATGCAGATCAGCTCCTGTTTCCGTTCCAAGAGATCTCATTCATCCAGGTCAACAGCTTAGCGTCACACTGCTTTTGAGATGAAAAAAGTCTTACATCTACATCTCCTTTCCCAGCTATAATTGCCTCAGTCAACACGATATTGTTCAAAACAGACGATATCGTGTCGGCTGATTTACCCAGCCCACGTATAGCACGTGGAAGAAAAGCGAGTCGTCGTTGGCACGTGCCGTGGTCTTGGATGTTTATTGCAATGAGATTGCGGCATTACTCGCTCTAGTTATAAGTGTGAATGTCGTCCCCTGCGATTTAAGCAGGTCAAGACTCAGTGGAAATCATTTGGTACGGTTCCATAATTTCGGTAATTCTTGGCTTAGCTGTGTAAGTACCTAATAATAGACGTCTGGAGAATTCAGCACAATTCAGATTAGAGGCTTATGCGAATAAACAAAAGAAGAACAGCGTATGTGATAAATTGTTTATAGAATACTTATACACACTTTAAGGCAACGCATTGATAAACAATTATTATTATGTAACTCTTTAAGTTAAAATAGTAGAACGTGGACTGGGGAACGCATGCATACAACCTGACGTGAAAAACTAGCTTTTAATGAAAAGTAGTAAGCGCCAGAACAGTAATTCTCGTTTGAAATTAAAACTGTAAGTAATTATGTAAAATTCAACTACTATTACTTCTTTTTACACAAAAAAGTCTATACTTAAAGGGTACATAAAATTTAGAGGCATAAATCGATTTCGTTCACCTTTAAAGTCTCTAATGTATCCATACTAATATTATAAAGAGGTAAAGTTTGTGTGTTTATGAGGTTGTAGGGGGTAATCTCTGGATCTACTGAACCGATTGTCAAAATTCTTCTACTAATAGAAAGCCACAGTATTTGTGAGTGTCATAGGCTATAAATTACCGCTTAACGAAGTGGGCACCGGGTCAGATAGTGTTTTTACAAAGCAGTTTTTGTGATTTATTTTCTTTCGCAATAGTTAAGCAATTGTAGAAACCAATTACCAATTTGAACATTTGAGTTACCAACGTATTGAATTCAAATATTTGTGGATTGACATGTTTGTATAAACTATGGCATTCACCACGTAACTTCATTTCATCTTGCTGACCTTCCTTAGACCGTTTAGAGGCCCTTATAGTAGCCCTTAGAGTTTCTTCCACATTTGTCAACATCCCTACAAACGTTCGCATTTAAAATATTAGTAGAAAAACAATGAGTATTAAACACATTTACTCTTGAATTATGTGCAAAAAGCATGTAGTGATTTGATTTATACACATACATTTATTCGTGATTGTTTGAATTACAAATACTCACTCTAAGTTTCACTCTAAGTCAACGTTCGATTTTCGCTGAAAACAGTCGTTCAACCGCGAACCGCGTAAAAGTGCTAACGCATCATAACAAAGCCGCCGCGACGGCCGACCGCGATGATGACCCAGTTAATCATTGCGTAAGGCACGTTTGTAGGTGACAAATTATATTGTTAAGGCGAAGCCTTCACTAACCTTAGCAATGGAAACGCCATCTAAAATTACTTTAAAAACTGAACTGGAGCATACATTGTATAATCGGTACAAAGAGACGCAAAATTGCTATCTAGAAGAAAAAGAAGAACGCATTAAATTGCAAAATATCATAGAAGATCTCAAAAATCAAGTTCAAATTTTACAAAATCAACTACTATGTGTATTAGAAAATCAGACGCAAGCTCCATCAACGTCAACTATGGAAACAACTACGCAACACACAAGTGTGAAGTACGATACTGACGAGGAAGAACTTGCCAAAGAAACGGAGTGGATACGTGTCAAGTCAAGGAAAAAAAGAAAATTGAACGCCTCGCCTGAACTCTCACCGCAAAATAAAACAATCACCAATGAAAAAACTAAAAAAGTTCCCCCACCACCTCCAATCGTTGTGGACGGTGTAGACAACTATCAAAACTTTTACGACTCCTTGTCAATGGAACACGCTGCTGGGACTTTCACAGTTAAGATACTGAATGGTGGTAGCGTCAAAATTAACGCATGTAATAGTGAATCATATCGAACCATTACAAAGACGTTAAAAGAAAATAACTGTCTCTGGCACTCATATGAAAATAAACAAGAGCGGCCTATAAGAGTAATGGTAAAGAAATTACCTTTCACCTGCAAACGAGAACGTATAATTGAAGATCTACAACAGAAGGGCTTCAAGATAGAGGATGCAGTTAATAAATTGAGTTGGAAAAATAAAGAACCACTCAATATGTTTACACTTACCTTCAGTAATGAAGAAGATATCAAAAAAGTATATGATATAAAATACATACTGGGATGCGTGGTTGAAATACAGCCCATAAAATCAACCAAATTGATCCCACAGTGTAAAAGATGCCAGGTTTATGGCCATACACAAAAGTATTGTGCAAAAGAGCCAAGATGTGTCAAGTGCACTGGTAAGCATCTTACCATATTTTGTACGAAACCCGCAGCAGAAAAACCAAAATGCGTGCATTGCGGCGAACAACACCCTGCGAACTACCGAGGCTGCATGATAGCCAAAGAAATGCAAAAGATGCGTAATAAAATTACAAAAAAAACACCAGCAGACCGTCAACAACATGCCTTGAAAGACGGAGGTTCCCAGCCCTGTCACCAGATCCATTCTACTACACGGAGTGCGAATATGCCATTGTCTATACTTAATAAAAAAGTGTCTTTTGCTCAAGTAACTGCTGGAAAACCAACAACAACCTCCAGTGAGCAAAAGCACCACCAAAACGACACTTTAGATAAAATTTTAAAACTAATGACTTCTTTTGATGATCGTTTGAAGAAGATTGAAAATAGCACCAAAACAGCTACAACAAAGCATCCAAAATGATTAAAAATCTTAAAATAATGGCCTGGAATTGCAATGGACTATTGCAGCACCAACAGGAACTTCAAGTTATCCTAGACATAGAAAATGTTGATCTCTGTCTATTATCAGAAACTCATTTTACAAAACAATCTTACGCAAAATTTAAAGGATATACAGTATACCATGCCCTACATCCAGCTAACAAAGGAAGAGGCGGTAGTGCAGTTATCGTAAAAAACAATATCAAACATTATGAATACAAAAAATATGAAGAGCCAGATATCCAATCAATGGCAATTCGCATAGAGACAAATCGAAATTCACTTACGATAGCAGCAATATACTGTCCTCCGAGGCACATCATTAAAACAGAATCGTATGTAGATTTTCTCCAAACACTAGGTGATAAATTTATTCTTGGGGGCGATTTTAACGCTAAGAATACATACTGGGGCTCCAGACTCACCAACACAAAAGGAAGAGAACTGATGAGCGCAATAAGAGAAGTCAAATGTGACGTAGCATCAACAGGAACTCCTACTTACTGGCCAACTGACCAACAAAAAATACCCGATCTAATAGACTTTTTTGTCCACAAGAACATATCACAAAATTATCTACAGATAAAACAGAGCTTTGATATGAACTCGGACCATTCTGCTATATATCTAGAAGTAAGCAACCATATACTATATACAAATAAAAACTTAAGTTTAGCCAACAAATACACAAATTGGCATAACTTTAGACTAGACTTAGAGTATAAAATTGATCTAAAAGTTGCCATAAAAACAACTGAACAGTTAAACAATGAAGTAGAAAAATTCATTAAAATACTACAAAACACGACATGGGAGAATACACCACTTTACTCAAAAAAAAGGGAAGCTAAAAATATATATCCCGAAGAAATTATGGAACTCATACAAGAAAAAAGGAAACAGAGAAATCGATGGCACCAATCCAGATCCCCGCTAGATAAGAACAAACTTAATTATCTCACAAAAAAACTAAAGAGGCAAATCCAGGAGTATGACAGTGCCACAACAAATACATATTTACAAAGCTTAACCAATGACCGAAGAACAGATTATTCGCTTTGGAAAGCTACTAAGAATATGAAACGACCTATTACCCAAATTCCACCAATAAAAAGTGGACCAGGAGAATGGGCCATCAGTAGTGAGCAAAAAGCCAAAGCATTTGCAAAACATTTGGAAAATATTTTTAAGCCAAACGAAAGCTTAGAAAACTATAAACCATTGTCAACGGAGTTATGCAGTGAGAACCAAGACATAAAACTTGTTACACCTAGAGAAGTCTGGCGAGAGATAAAACAAAGAATAAATGTCAAGAAGTCCCCTGGATTCGATCTCATATCAGGGAGCATATTACACAATTTACCAAAGAAAGGTGTAGTAAAACTAACTAACTTAATTAACGCTGCCTTTAGATTAAAACATGTACCAGATCTATGGAAAGTTGCTGAAGTGATAATGATTCCGAAGCCAGGAAAACCAGCACACGAGACTTCCTCTTACAGACCGATTTCTCTGTTACCCATAATTTCAAAGTTATTTGAAAAACTTTTTCTAAAAAGGCTAAAACCAATACTACTCAGAAAAAAACTCATTCCGGAACATCAGTTTGGATTTAGAGAACAACATTCAACGATTGACCAAGTCCATAGAATAACAAATATTATAGAAAATACTCTAGAAAATAAAGAAGTCTGCACCACTATCTTCCTTGATGTCGCACAGGCTTTTGACAAAGTATGGCACGAGGGCCTATTATTTAAGTTAAAAAGAATGCTCCCAAAAGAATATGTAGACTTAATAGCATCATATCTTACGGATAGAGCATTTAGAATTAGACAAGAAGATTCGTTTTCAGAACTGAAAGCAATCAAAGCAGGGGTACCACAGGGAAGTGTACTAGGTCCGGTCCTGTACCTATTATACACATGTGATATCCCTGAAACAGAAAACAACACCATAGCAACTTTCGCGGACGATACTGCTATAATGGCTGTAGGAAAAACACAAGCTGAAGCAGCCGAAAAGGTTCAAGTAGCTTTAAATAAAATATATGATTGGACAAAAATCTGGCGGATTAAATTAAATGAATCAAAATCAATACACATCAATTTTACAAATAAAAGAGAAGATTACCACCCTGTATTCATCGACAATAAAATCATACCATACCAAAATACAGCAAAGTATTTGGGCATGACGCTGGACGCCAAACTTCGCTGGAAAGCTCATGTAAAAAAGAAAAAAGAAGAGCTAGAAATTCGTTTCAAAAGGATGTACTGGCTGCTTGGAAGAAATTCTTCAATGGCAGTACACAATAAAGTACTTCTCTACAAACAAGTTCTCATGCCAGTATGGACTTATGGAATACAACTGTGGGGTTGTACCAAAAAAAGCAATGTAGATATCATTCAACGGTTTCAGAATAAAGTACTCAGAGCAATAGTCAATGCGCCGTGGTACATAAGAAACGACGACCTCCATCGGGACCTCAATATACAGGCCGTCGACAAAGTCATACAGAAATATGCAAAGAGTCATGAACACAGACTGCATCATCATGTTAACATCGAGGCAATCCAGCTCCTCGATCATACCGACATATTGAGAAGGCTCAAGAGAACAAAACCTTTTGAGCTAACATAGTACAATCAGTGACAGTGCAAGAAGTGAATATTATATTTTAAACAAAGAACACAATAACAAAGTGTCTTCCCCTTAATTAGAGACAATAAGAAAAGTGCTGATGGACACTATCTTACAGTTTACATTCTTATAAAACTAAGTTAGCATTAAGTTACTCATTGGCCAATCTGGCTAGATTGTAATATATTTTAGTATAGGTTTACTTTTGTTAACATTATACTAAATAATAAAAAAAAAAAAAAAAAAAAAAAACTCTAAGTTTACATACACTCAGCGCGATACAATTTGAAACTTTAGTAAGCGTGTACGTTTTTCGTAGTAATCCGAATTCAATACAAAATATTATTCATAAGTAGTATTTTTTTAACGGGATTGTTTCTAACACCATTTGAATTCTTGGAATATCTCAGAAGTTCTTCTGCGCGGGCTTTTCATTTATGCGGAATTACGTGCGATTTTTAATAGTATCAAATTATAACTAAATGTAAGATTCTGCGTCACTGCAATATTAGTTTTATTTGACACTGTATTTTTTATTTATTTACTTAACAGATCTGTAATAGGTACTCGTAAGCTTTTGATTATAAATTTTTGCTCGTGACCTCGTTTTGCCTGAAAAACAGTATTACCTAGTTCAGGCACACATCTAATACGTTAGATTTTTTGTTATTATTAGATATTCATGTTCTTAGCCGTAATAGTTATTGAATATTTTTTTTTTATTATTATTTATTTATTATTATAGCAAATGTTCAATGGTTCTCAAGTGCTTCGTGGATGAAACAAATAAAGTTTCAGCTCCTTTTGAACTAGTAATATACGAATAGGTATGTAGGAATAGTTTAATAATAATTGTCTACTTCAACTCATAAGCTTGAACGCGCGCAGGAGAGACAGACGAGTTTTAGTCTTAGTTAACCAGTCTATAAATACGGACATTCTGGTATGAACGTGCCCTTACACACAACGTTAAAGCTAGAATGAACAAGTGCACTTGAGCCTCTCAAAAGTATGAATAAATCACAAGAACACGTGTACTGCGTTTTCTTTGATATTCCTTACTTTTGTGCGTCATATAGGAAGGTATCTTTGTAAAGCTACTTACCAGGAATGAAAGGCTGAGCTCATGATGTAAGATTTAATGGGGGACTTCGTTTTACTTTCGTTTTTTTACCCAACTATCGCCAGCAGGGGTTATGCTTTTCGCGTGTATGTATGTAGGTTTATTCCTATAATAATAATAAAAAAAGATGTCACCGCTCGGACAACACGACTTTTTTCTTTGAATTTTAAATTTCATTTTATCTTCTACAATTAAGCATCAAAAGTTGACACACGTGGTCAACAATGAAGCGGAAATTAAATAGATAGTTGCAGCAAGTGGCAAGCATCAGCCATTAAAGAAAGAAAGAAGAAGAAAAAAAATTAAAAAACATGACACAAGATCTAAATCAAGAGCGGTTACAGATGCATTGTTTCGGTGATCTCCTCGGAAAAACTGAAGAGTTTGTTTGTGCATATGGATGAGGTAATCAAGACGAACAACTACCGAATACATCATGAAAGATGGGACAATTTTATGTCGGGCATGACACCACCCTGGGGAGTCGCTCAGGCATGTACTTTCGGGCTGTTTGCATCTTGCTAACTCTGAGTATTTGCACAGACATATTCAAGTAGCCAAGATCATTCACCAGCAACTTCAGGGCCTAACGGGCCCTGAAGTTCCATATTATAAATACGCACCGGAGTCGGTTCTTGAAAATGGCTTTGCCACGGTCTATTGGGTCCGATATATAATTACGGACAGGACTCTTCTTGCGAATAAGCCTGATATCGTTCTGATAGATCGGTTGGAGCGGAAGGCAATACTCGTAATGTCACCATTCCACATGATGTCAATCTCGTCAAAGCCGAGAAAGATAAGCTCAGCAAATATCTTGATTTAGCCCACGAGATTGCCACCATGTGGGATGTTGACTCAGCGACTATTGTTCCGATAGTTGTTTGCGTTAACGGACTCATAGCGAAGAAGAGTTGATCGATCAACATATCGGGAGACGTTCGCTAGGCAGTTGGATCAAGAATCCTATCCAAAAGGCAGTACTCCTGGACTCGGCAGTTCCTAGTCACCGACCGCTTGAGCCTTGCTTTGCGGCCGGTGATTCACCGTTTTGACATATTTTTTTACTGTAGAGTATTTGTTTTTATATTTCTTTATAGTAAAAAATGTATTTTATGACTTTACTCATAAATGATGTGGAACAATTATAATAAATTCATTTATTCAGTTAGGTTTACAAAGCAGTTTCCTTATATCTAATTACAGGGGGTGTATGTGCTTCGGAACGTAACTACTTTGAACGAAACCTATGTATGTGTACTTTGAAATGATACTCCTCGCTCTAACTAAGTACATACTAGTGACACGAGGTGGCTCTGCCTCAGCTAGCAACATGGGTTTTGTAGTGTAGTGTTCATTATTTAATAATTATTCCATTAAGGAATAGAGACATATGCAATTTATATCTATAATCCACTCAAATGTTAACAGAAATATGAAAATAAAAATAAACAAAAAATCAAAAAATCAGAAGGACTTATAAGTCCATAATAAGACTTATAAGTTTGATTTTAATGATATATCATTACTTACTCTATGATTTTACTGAATAATAAAATATTTATGTCTATTTCTATTGCAGCCAGACAAATTACACTAAGTAACAAAATGTCCCGCTTTGCTGCCTATCTTTAGATTGGGCTTGGGTAAGGGTATATTATTATTAAGCCCCCACTGTCCCTTTGTCCAGTGCATAGGTTATAATATTTTTACTGAAGGTATGGGCAAGGGACCTCGCGCGGTAAGCCAATAGTGACTACTTAATTTATAAGAGCTACCTAAAGATGTTAAACTCTAACGCTGGCTAAACCAAACGAGTCAAACAGTTAATTAATTTTAACCAGTTCGATTTTCTGTTTCGTATTTCCTTGTTTAAGTTTTTATCGAATAGCTTGCTAACAAGGTTTAACGTTTATTTAAAAAAAACTAACATTATAAACAACTAGCTTATGCTCGTCGCTTCGCAAACGTTATTCCCGGATATGGTAGCTTATGTGTTAAATCTTGTCAACATATGTACGTGTGCAAAATTTCAGCTCAATCCGTGGGCTAGTTTTTACGTTAAAGAGTAACAAACGTCCATATACATATGTATGTATGTATACTCACAAACATCCGCGCTTATAATATTAGTAGGATAATTTAAGACAACTTGAGAACGTCCTTCTTTTGAAGTCGGTTAAAAAGCTTCTTCACCAATATCAAAGATTGTAAGTAAACTCTTACGTCAGCCTTTTTGAAGCGTAATGTCTCAGCAAAGTTCGTTATAGACATGTAAATATAGGAAGTAAGGTCAGGAGTGTGTCGGGCTACGCACTATGTATGGTTCCGTAGTTAAATGCAATTTTAACGAATTTAATCGAATATTTATATTTATGAAAGTAAGTACGTACTAATTGTAATTTAATTGTTAAGAAAGATGACTACACTATTGTATTAGGATAATTCTGTCAAAATAGGTGTAATGTAGATAAATAAATAAATAAATTAATTAATTGTAGACCTGGTGTTAAAAAATATTCCGTTTGGTAAACTAACACTTATTTAGGCGACAATTTCTCCAAAACAAAAAAAAACTTGCTTAACCGTTATAGTTTTTTAAAAGTTCATGGTTAATTAACATATTTTTTAAATTTGTATAGCTAGTTTAGATTTTGAACGTAGAAGTTTCTCGAAACTCGAAATAAAGTTTAAAACTTTAATAATATTTTGCAAATGGAAACCTAAATCGAAAAATACTTCTTCAACGATACCCCACACCATGTTAAAATCATGAAAAAATAAGTTCATCCCCATCTTACGAGTATTCTTTGTACCGATATCTTGGCGCTATTATTTTATTCATGTCCATGCAAAAAAACAGCCTTCAGGACTTATAGTCCTTTTATAATCCCAAAGACAAATGGACAGACGTACAAACAGATAAAGCGAAACCATAAGGGTTCCTTGTTGCACTACGTAACCCTAAACAGGCTAAACTGTCTCCCTGGTTCCTTTCTTACAAAGCAATAGCCCCCTTGATCCTTAGCATTACTTGGTAGCCGCACTCTGCGGTTTCAACCGCGTAGTTCCCGTTCCCGTAGGAATATGGAGATAAAATAAAGACTTTGTTACTCAGAGATAAGGTACTATTATAATAGTAAAAGAATATTGAAAATCGGTTAAGTAGTTTTTAAATTTATTCGTTACAAACATACAACATATAAAACTGTCCTCTTTATAATATTGCACATATTCTTAACACGTGCTTTAACGGTGAAGGAAACACCGTGAGGAAACCCGCGGCTTAGTTAGCTTCAGACGTATTGATCTGTTCTTTCTTCTGAATAATAGCTGACTAAGCTGAGAGGATGGTATAGGTGCTGGGCAAGCCTAATCCATCTAACATTCTCCCAAGTACTGCAGAGTCCCGTACAGCATGATTATCAGTTGCTGACGCTGTATAAATCATCTATAATAGATGCGAAGGCCTTACATTATAATATTGAGAGATGAGAGATGGAACTAATAACGTTTTTGATATCAATAACTGAAAACACTACATCGACATTCACGAAACCTAAGCCCCAGCAAACCTTACTGACTGAATACACACTAATGAATCATACATGTAGAAAGTTTGCTTTGACCTGCCTTCGCACTAATTACCCCTTATTTTCCGCCGACCTCGTGGAAAACTAACAATGTTTACAAATGAAACATCAGCATGGGGCTTATTACTTTATTGACATTATTTAAGTGCCTGTTTGATGTCTCAGAGACCAATGGATTTTTCTATGTTGAAAAATGTTTGTTCACTTTTAACACGTACTTTAACGGTGAAGGAAAATATCGTGAGGAATCCCGCGGCTAAGTCAGCTTTAAGTGTATTGTCCTGTTCTTTCCTCTAACTAATAGCCGACTATGCTTGGAGGATGGAATAGGTGCTGGGCAAGCCTAATCCATCTAACATTTACCCAGGCACTGCAGCGTCCTGATCAGCATAAATACGAGTTGCTGACGCTGTATAAATCATCTAAGATAGATGTAAAAGCCTTTACTTTTTATGTGGATTTAAAAGCTCTAAAAACTTACAATCGTTAAATTGTTTAATACAGATCCCACCGGTCCTTTAGAGTATTTTATTAAGCCGACAACAAAGTTATCATGTTCTTAGTTTTGTTTGTCCTTTTGACGTCCGGAATCCAAAAAAAGTTGTTTTAAAAAGCAAATCGGTTTAAAACTAAATATATACAGCGTTACGTCTTAGAAAATCAATAAAATCAATAATGTTGGACACATCATTTAGCATCATCTAGCAAAAAGGAAAACAGAGCTAGCAATAAGACATTACGGATTACTAATTTTAATTTGAGTGATTTTTTTTAATGATTTTAGTATATCTATCTATATCTTATAAGCATAAAGAATAACCTTAGTAAATACTCGTATAATGTTGCTCATAAAATTGAAATTTTCATAATTTCTAAAACTTTTTTTTCATCCCTGACAAAACAAATGGAAATGTTGTTTTCCTTTACTACTCAAGGAAATAGCCTCAACCAAAAGCACCTTTAGACTAGAGCAAGCCATTGCGTCGTTTATTCCGCACGGCACAGGTAACCTCCTCGATTATATGATTTAGATTCATGGGAGATACATGACTATGCAATAACGGGTGCTATATATCTTAACCTTCATCTCGGCCGTAGGACTGTGTCCACGTACACTGCTGGACATAGGCATCGGCCATGTATCTTCGAGATCATGACGGGGTTGTATTCTATACTCGCCACGCTTCACAGGCGGCTTGGCGAACGCAGTGCAGGATGTTGATATACAGAAAGAAGCCCATCTTCCAAAGGTATCCCTTGGCAGATTCTCACTGTATTTACGGGTACGGAACTTTTAACTAATAATCAATTCATTTTATTTTTAAGCATTGCATTGACTATTTTTAATAGGCAATTAATAAAAAAAAATAATGAGTATTTTTTTTAATAATCAATTTGTCGCGGGCTTCTCCTTTGTCGGACATTTTTTGAAAACGGACAACATATTTTTTACTAGCTTGCGCCCGCCGCTTCGCATGCGTTGTACCCGAATAAAAACCTATAGTAGCCTATGTGTTATTCCTGGTCCACATCTAGAGGTATAAGTGTGCAAAATTTCAGCTCAATCTATTGGGTAGTTTTTGCGTAAAGAGGTAACAAACCTCCAAACAAACTTTCGGCTTTATAAATTATAGTGGGATTGTGCAAGCAAACCAATCCTTCTACTTACCTGTTCTCCAACACACGAACAAAATTAGTGGCATCTACACTAGGCGAAGCCTGTATCGTAAAGTCCTGCATGAGAGTTTAACCTTTTACTTCAACTACAAAATTTATTCTTACCACTTGAGGATATAGCCACAACCAAAAACCGCTTCGGACAAAGCAAGCTATTGCGGTCATTTGTTCTGCACAGAACAGATAGTCAATACATTGACTTCGATTCATATAAGATACATGACCGTGCAATAGTGGATACTGTATCATATCTGGGTTATCTGTTGACAGGGTATCTCAATTAGTATAAATTATGTCAAACTTAGCTGTGGGGTGCCGCAGGGTGGGCAGTAGATTGTTTCCTCTTCTTTTTTGTCCGCGGATGCAGTAAGGATCTGCCAAGGGATATCTCCAGAAGATGGGCAGCAGCGTTTTTCCGTGTATCGACATCCCGCACTGCGCTTGTCAACCCGCCAGCGAAGCGTGGCGAGTATGGCAACAACCCCCTCATGATCTTGTGGATCCATGAGGGAGGCCTTTATCCAGCAGTGGACGTGCACAGCAGGCTATGGCTGTGATGATCATGTAAATCTGGCGAAGATAACTTTATAAAAATGTCGGCAAGATAATAATGAATACTATTTTGAGTACGAAATAATACGTCTATTGTTTACATAAATAATACAGCCTGTTTAAATATAAATGCTGTATTATTTTCTCTAAGGATAACCTTATTTTCAGAACCTAAGTTTACTTTAATATTTCGGTAGTTCGTAGCTACACTCCACAGGGAATCTAGTATGTAGCACAACTCTATAATAAACCCAGCTCACAATACACCGAGCCACACATTCTACGCTAAAAGTTTCTACATAAATCACTGAGGGCAACTTTATTCAAACGACTCTCGGGCGACATTCGTTTGAATTCCACGTAGAATGTTAGCTGTACTCGTACTTTCCAAGTGTGATCACTGTATCTTGGTTTCATGAACACGTATGTGATACTTTTCATGATAACTTTGTTACTCTTAATACATCTTTAAAAGCACGGGTACGAAACACAGAAACTTAAAAAATTAAGCGAAAGAGGTATTTTGAGATTTCAAAATGGTTGTACGGAGATTACTCGTGTAATCTTACAACGTCGTGTGATTCGACACGTTTCGATTTTTTAAGAAATCATCTCGAATCGTTTTACACAACGAATCTTAGTGTGTCTCACGTTTATTTTGAAAGTAAAAGGGTTGTTTACTTTTTTATTAAGTCTGTACTAGATATTACATTTTAACTTTATTTACTTAAGAGGTTGACCTACGTCTAAAATATAGTAGCACACGTTTAGTTATCGTCTGATAATTACTCTTGTTTCATAAAACTTACCTTTGTCGCTGCGGTATAATGCCAAATAACACGAATAGGGTTGGGACGATGTTGAAATTATGACGGTAACATGTTGGTCAAGATCTCATACTCAAGATGAGTACATCGCACATTCATATTCGTGCAGTACGATGTTGCCCCACAAAGTACGATGTTCCCAAAGGTAATTAATACCGTTATAAAATTCAGAAAATGATGGGCAGCGGATTTGACGACAGATTTTAATTTTCACAGCGTTCAAGCTAAGTTTTACGAACTAAAAGAATGATGAGATTATTAGACGTTATTGTGGTAGAGCCGGATCAGACGCAGGATATTGCGGGTTCGAACCACGCCAGGGTAAAATCAATAGTGCTTGATTAATTTGCAAATATTTATGTATTTAACTAGCTTTTGCCCACGACTTCGTCCGCGTGGAAGTCATAAAACGTTAAATCCCCTTTTTCACGCAAAGCCACTTTGATCCGAAAATATAAATCCCATTTATTCCCTATCCCGTGGGAATTTCGAAAAATCCCTTGTTAGTGCACCTCTAGGATACTCAAGGTATATGTGTGCCAAATTTGAAGTCTTAAGGTCTAGTGGTTTAGGCTGTGCGTTGATATATCAGTCAGTCAGTCAGTCAGTGAGTCAGTCAGGACTTTTAATTATATATACTATAATATAGATAAAACACGTTGTATAGCAGTACTAGAACTTTTTTGAAGTGTTTATCCGGAGAAGTACTATCACCATAACTATTTCTGCCCGCCAATTAGTAATATCTGCATTGTTGTGTTCCGGTTTAAAAGGTAAGGGTGAAATTACGGGCACATAAGATCTTACAACTCTGTCTCAGGACGACACGGGCACAATGCATGGTTCACGCGCTTAGTAAACGTGAACGAAGCAATATTGCAGTTGTAATAGTTAGAAGCTACCATTTAATATCAGGTAGGCCTGCAGCTTGTCTCGTCATTTAGTAGTATAAAAAATATATTTATAAGTATTCTATCAATCATTTAGTACCCGAAATGCAAGAACTGCTTACTTTGGGGCTAGATAAAGATAATTTGATATAAATGTGATAATGTGAAAGAGAAGAGATAAAGGTAATGTTTATTCTTCCATAATAAGATATGGCCGTACAAGGATCCTTATAAATGATGGTTCTGTGTGTAGTATCCAAGCATTGTTTATTTAATTAATTTTATAACCCAGTAGGTATAATGCATAATCAGATCATACGAGTATATTTATTTAACCAGACCGTTCAAACTACTGCAATTACTTTCTCAGTAGAGGAAGCTACTTCAGGAAAGTTAGTTACAGTTTCATCTGCTCTTTGCTTGTTAGTTAAAATTCATTTGCAAAGTCGACTCAAGAGACTTGCATTTCTAATTTGTGCCAGTTTATACTTCGTACCAGTAAGTAGAAATTAACATGGTAGAGCCATGTGCAAAACCACTTCCCTGTAATTGTAAAAAAAATGCAATTTTAAATTAAACAAAACGAGAAACGGTTATTAAAGCAGATCCTTTCCGTTCGCAGTCGTCTGAAGAATATTCATATTGCGCCACCAATAAAACAAGCAGAATTTTATGCTTAATGAATTTTTGTTAATAAAACTCAATTATTGTATCATTCTGTGTTTTGCCTTAGGGGCGGGCCGGCAGTAGTGTTGCCCCTCCTGTTTTCGTGGATGTTGTAAAAATCTACTAAGGGATAACTCCAATAGATGGGCAGTAGCGTGCTTCCGTGTATCAACATCACACTACTGCGCTCGCCAACCCGCATGCCAAGCGTAAGTGAGTATGGCAACAATCTCCTCATGATCAATCCATAAGGAAAACCTATGTCTAGCAGTGGACGTTCTACGGCTGACATGATGATAACTCTATGTTTAAAGAACTTTATTCTCATAATAATTAATAAAGGTTTACTATTAATGAGATACCTTAATAAAAGAAAATATTTAACCAGGTACATATTTATATCTCAATTAATGACCGCACACCTGTGTACATAACATATTACGAACTGCTATCGCAATATTTATACTTATATTGCTATCTTGCGCGACGAGTCCTCCTGCGAGCATGACCAGGTACAATCCGGTCAAAACGTCGGGAAAATAATTAAAAAAGTATGTACGCGATAAAATCCTGTTTTTTTTAACTAGTAATACGTAAACAAATCGCGAAAGTTTGACAAGCTCTATACTATGACTACATAGAAAATTACTTATTCAAAGCATTAATACGAATCATCACAAACCTCTTATGCCTGGTTTAAATATAAAACTTGTGCTAACTATGTAATATAATATTATACCTATATTTTTAATGTATTGTTTTTACAAAATCTTTAAACAATACAAAATTTTGCCTGTTATAGCACTCAGAAGTGCAAAGGTTTTAGAAAAATCATTATAGTAAAAAAAATGGACCGCACCAATGACGGTGTGAACCGCAGCATATGTTCAATCAATTTTCATCTGTTTCCAATCACCCAATCCATTGCTTTTTCCATCAAAGAGCTTAATGGTCATCGTATTCAATTTACTGCGTATTTTTCAAGCTGAAGTACTTTGCCTGAAAGAAATCGCTATCAGAGAAAGGACCACCCATTTACCTTTCCTATAGCTATGTTATTTTAATATGTGAAAAGTTTGTGTTATGATTATCATTTCATCACCTCAGCCGTACGAGACGTCTATACTGCTGGACAACAGACCCATGGGGATGCCCTATGTGCAGCAGTGGACGTGGACAGAAGTCCTGCGGTTGGGATGATGATGATGATAGAGGAATCGTAGAGTTACCGGGATGTGACCTGGCATAAATTGCTATGTTATTTCTGGGCTATCTACGCAATTTCGAAAGCAAGCTTTGTAGGAGACGCTGCCAGTTTCTGTTTACCAAAGCGTAATTTGATTTTCCAAATAAGTCGGTAAGTAGGAGCCTTGCCGGGTCACAAACAGGATTTTAATAAAAGGTAATTTATTCAATAAAAGCTACGGAGATTTTGCGTTTATTTTCCTTCTAAGAAATTGAAATAACAATAGGTTTCAAGCAACGTTCATGACTATGAAAGTACTGTTGATGTATGATTAGTAATAGTTTTCATTGTTAATTTGTACATTACGGACATGACTCTAAACTTTGACATAAAACCGTGAAAGTGAAAATGGTGTCTCTCGACTTTCAATCCAAAGGTGGGAACCGTGCACCAATGAATTTTTAATCTTGAAATAATAATTTGTGCTAGGCAAGCCTTTTATTTCATCCTTCATAGATATTTCTTGGGGTGTACCTAAGTAGCTCATTAGACCTTAGGGTCCGTCTCCACGAGCGAGGGAATCGCAGCGATGTTATCGTCGCCGCCACGTATTTCTATAGACTCTCTTAGAGGCCGTGTCTACGTCCGAGAGAATCGCGACGAGTCCGCGCTATTTCTATAGCGCGGACTCGTCGCGATTCCCTCGCTCGTGGAAACGGCCCCTTAAAGCTAAAGTCAACCTCTTCTGCACGTGCGCACCCTGCTTAATAGAGAACGAGGCTCTGGCGCACACAGATCCCCTTATTGTGATTGCTGTGGTTTGATTTCGTCCAGCGCAATTCTTAAGGAATCTGCTGGTGGTAGGATCCCTGTGGTCCGCCTGGCTGGCTACCACCCTTGGGCCGTAATCTGCCGCAAAGCCCTCTTGGGTGTGTTCCGGCTGCCGAACCCAAGTGCCAGTTCTTTTCCCCCTCCTGAGCGGCATGTATTTTGCAACCCTGAGATCCATGGAGCTTCGATGATCTTGTTTGTATGCCCGAGCGTGTTGGATTGGTTCGGGGGCCAGGGAGACCCGATAATATGGTTGTCTGCATCCGTTTTGTTACATGCATCCTACCCTTGAAAGCAACTATGTTTCTCTTCGGATGACTCAAATTCCTGCGCTGCATCAATCTCTGAAGTTATACTACAGGGCATGGAATGTTTCATCCCCAGCTCTGTAGTACCTCTCGGTCGACCCTAGTTCGGTTCGGTCTGCTCTGAATTCTCCAATCTCAAGCAGTGGGCCTACCGTGCCTGGGTTGAATAACAGCGAAACACATTCGAATTGCAGAAACGTTACAACGCCGTTCTCTAAAAGCCAGGTCTCTAAAAAAGAGGATTGCTAGGGCTAAGTTCGTGCATATTGGCAGCATTGGTGAGAAGCTGGCTACACTGCCCTTTGGAAGCCGTGCATGAGTTGACCGAATGCGGGGGCAGCGCGCTATCGCGGCGTCGGCCGAGGGGTCTAGCTATCCTGGTTACTATTACTACTTCCTAACTGCGCGGTTAGCTTTATTGATCTCTTCACGCTTTAAAGTAAACATCTCTACATACTCAACCGTGGACAACGGGGTTGACTGCGCTTATATAACTACAACTTAAGTACTATTTTCGAGTTTAGTACTTGAGTGTAATGGCTTGTTGTCCTAAATAAATAAAAATAAGTGATATTTACAAAAAAAAAACGTAACCCCAAAAAGAGATATTCCCTGCTATTCAGGCAGTCGCCTGCGTAGTGCAGTCCTCCGCAACGGACGCAGGCGAGGGGGTGGTGGCAGTGGTAGCTGAAGTGATGGAACCCTCGACAGCGGTGGCACAGCGCAGAGCCCCGCTTACCTCTCCAGCTTTTAATTTTTATCCCCGGTATCAGAAGCACCTCCTTGACCGCATATCGCGGGCAAGAGGTTCGGGGTCGGCTTAAAAATACCGAGGAATATGCAGCGATGAGCTAAGCCTCGACAAGGGCTTCATCTGTAGATCCTGCGCTATCTCCACTGGTGGCGTGTCGGCTGGGATGCCACGAATGCCAACTTTTACCTGGCGCTCCTCGGGCTGGGAGTAGGAGAACCAGCTGAGTGGCTCATTTAACTCCGTGAGGTATTTCTGGATGGCGTGGTATTCTCCAGCCAACTCCAGGGTGAAGCGAACGCCTTTGCCGTATGGTCTGGCGTTGAGGGCCTAGTAAGCCTCTGATGGCCTTTAAATGCCGTGGATAGTTCGGCATCTGTTCCACGACAATGTGTGGATAGCGGGTCTTCTTTGCAGGTTGTGCTGGCTCGTCAGACATACCTGAGCGGGATGGTTCTGGGCGCTCTGCCTCGGAAGGGCAGTCCCTGGTTCCCTGTTGGAGCGGCTGTGGCAAGCGAGCGGACAGCGTAGCCACCAGGGACGCGTACGCCGTCGACCTTGTCAAGGAAGGTGATGGAGTCGAAGTCACCTTCTCTTCGGCTCGTTCTTGGTCCTGGTCTTGCGTTTGGCGGTCGATTGCCCGATTTTTCCGCTCTTCAGGTGAGAGTTCTTTGCGCTTTCGACGCTGGCCGGGTGTTGAAGGGAGCGGGGCATTCACCGATTCCATAGGCCCCTGCCTATGGAATGGCCTTTGGAAGGAATGAATGTCCTCTTGAACGTCCTGGGAGTTGGCAGTGATCTTTCGCTGTCCAAGCTTATAACGTCGTTACTCATGATGATGATGATTCACTAAAAAGCTGTTAGCGTTATCCCTGTTTATCAAAACAAGGTTCAAGAATTACTGTTTATTCATCATTCAACCCACATTATGACGCACTTATGTGTCGAATTTTTATTCGACTTTTTTAGGGGGATATCATTATTGAGATATCTTCTTTCCAAACGCTAACCAAACGAATCATGAAAATCGGTCTATACACGACGAAGTTTTTTGCGATCACATCCTTTTTTTTCCATCGTTTGATAAAAAAATATTATCTCACAATTTATATATTATTCACGAACATGATATAAAGCATGTTGCGTATCTTCTCGTATGAAAACCTAAAAGGGAAACATAAGTCGTATTTACTCATATTAAACGTCACAATCTATTTCTGCCATGTTATAAGCACTCAAACATTGCAAGCTATTTGTACAGACGTGTTCCACTTTTGTGTTTCAAAGTGAGATTCTTATTACCTCTGATGTACTGATAAAATGGTCGATATAAACCTTTTGGGGCTAAATTAAGTTTTTTTTTTTGTTTTTTGATTGCTATTTGAAATTTCTTCCTTTAATTGTACAATTATAAATTTAAAATATTAAACCGTCACGGGACGCCTGACAGATGTGAAACACTAAAACTATTTGTATAGAAAGCTAGTTTGCATGAAATTATGGTGTATTAGTAAAAACAAAAATCATAAAACATTTGGGACTAAATCAAGGTTTTTTAAGGTTGGTACCTGAGATTCCTTTCTGCATTAATAGATAGATAGATAACACTTTATTAATCACCACATGTAACAAAAAAATATACCGAGGTATAAAAACAAACAGAAATATAATTAAACAATTTTGGGCAATTCAACGGGCGGCCTTATCGCTGTAAGCAATCTCTTCCAGGCAACCAATTGATTTAAAGAGAGCATAGGGCGATGAAGGCGTTAAAATCCCTTTAGGAAAATAGGTAACTTAGTGTTAACAACTATTAAAACTAAATATACATTATTAACTTATAACTAATAAAAACAAACTAATACATAAAATTAATACTATAAACAACATTTTAAAACATCATACAAACTAATACACATCTCAATAAATAAAATAAAATATTAAGACTAATACCGGAATAAGACCGGGTACGCTTTGAGCGTTTATATGTATTACGTTAAGATGTCTAGGTACGTCGGAGAACACAGAATGTATATTATCAGAAAGAGAGGGAAGGCTGGAAAAGCTATCGTCACTGCCACTGATGGACCCACCCGACGAGAGTGATTAAAAATCATCATCACTAACATCACCAATCAAGTTACTCTTATGTTTATCCTATATAAAATTAATTACATTAACCAAAAAGTTCCTGTTTGAATAGTGCGTTTTCAATGGAGAATAGCAAAAAGTTAAATCTAAGCCTCAACACAATTAACAATATACCTACAAATAATAAAATATATTAATAAATAATTCTGGACAAATCACACGGCATCATCTAGCCCCAAGCTAAGCAGAGCTTGTGTTATGGGTACTAGATGACTGATATACTTAATACATTATACTACATAGATAGATATTTTTTTTTATTATATATTAGAAAAACACCCAGAACACCCTGAACAAATATCTGCAGATCGTACAGACATTTGTCCCGAGGCGGGAATCGAACCCGCAACCCCTTGCAGCGCAGGCGGACCTTCGCCCGCTGCGCCACAGAGCTCGTCAAATTGATAAATACCTTATAAATGCTAAAAACATTTTAATGTGATAAATATTTTTTTTCGTTCATTAGCAAATATAGAAAACAAAACAAAAGAAAAGTGCCTGAGAACAAAAGAAGAAGATGTACTTTTTGTATTGCATGTCAAGTCAATTATCTCATACTTAGTTCTGTCAGTTTCAATCACTGTCAGACAGAAAAATCAACAAATGTAAACACAAGTAAAAAGATATAGTTGTGGACTCGAGAAAAAATGGCCACCAACATGGCTGGCCAAATAACTTACGAATTTATAAATTAACTTGACGCTGGCGGAATTGTGTTAAACCAAACACAAAAGGCCATAAAATAAAAAGACAAGACACAAGTAAGAAAAGCAAAATAAAACGCAATAAATAAAGCTAGGCATTGCCGCTAACATGGCCAGCCAAATAACATAAGAATTTATAAACTTGACACTGGCGGAATTGTGTAAAACCAAACACAAAAAGCCATAAAATAAAAAGACAAGACAAGACAAGAAAAAAAGTAAAACGCAATAAATAAAGCTAGGCATCGCCGCTAACATGGCCAGCCAAACAACATAAGAATTTATAAACTTGATACTGCTGGCGAAATAATGTAAAACCAAACACAAAAAGCCATAAAATAAAAAGACAAGACAAGACAAGAAAAAAATAGTTGTGCAAACGTGAAGGTATCACAATAATGCGGACAAAACTATGATTGTAGGTGCTAGATTGAGAAATTCAGTTTTTAACAGCTACTGCGGCACGTCTGGTCTTTAATGTAGTTGTAGCAGGTTCTTTGACGGCTTTTACAGCCGCCGCCGCCGCCGCCGTCGACGTATGTTTTGGTGCAGTCGCATCATGTGTTGGAAGTGGGACTTTATCGAGCTCTCGCTGGCTTTTACTACGATAACGGGCACCGTCATCCCCAATAACATACACGGAGACTTCTTGAGTCCTACTCTTGGTCACACCAAAGCGCTGTCTAGCTGAGATGAAAGTGTCGTGTCGTGATTTTGTTAGAAATTCAGATAAAGTGAAACCAGTGCCCTTGAGTTTAGTTTTAGCTTGCTAGATTTTACCACGCTGTGTAGAATCTGTAAGCGTAAAAGCAAAGGTCTAGGCTTATCACCTTTGTGAGGTCCCATACGATGGCAGCGACTTATTGAATTCTCACTGAAGTTGTTCAAATGCAAGTTCTGGGAGACCAATCTCACAACAACTCCTGCAGAATCCTCTTTGGACTCTTCTGGCACTCCGTTAAGAAGCAATATCTTGCGTCTGCTACGCATCTTGATGTTGTCAACCTCGCAACTGATGACATAAAGCTGATCTTGTAGCAGCTGAAGGGCTCCCATTACGAAGTTTCTGAGTGAGGTGAAGTCAGCAATTAAGCCGGCAGTAGTTGAAGCAGGACGTTGAGAGATAGGGTTCTCAATCCTTTCATTCATCTGGTCCATCTCCAGCCTGAACATTGTCTTCAGTTGCTCCATGGATTTGGATATAACCTACAAACTGGCTTGTGACATTTTGTTGACACAATTTTGCTTGTAAGAAGGCACAAAAGTCAAGGAAAACACCGTCAAGCAGGAATTAAGTTTAAAGCTTTTTAACTGAACATATGATAGACATTAAATCACACTAATTAAATTTTAATTAGGGAATAATGCTAGAGCTATTTGTTTTTATTGTCATAGGGGCAACTACCCACCGAGGAAAAAAAAATCGTCCAACTATAATAAAAAGTCTGTGAATATTTCAAAGTAGACAACCTGTTGCCGTAATTAATATCGAACAAAAAACGACATTAAAATCACGTTTGTTCTATCGGAGCCCCCACTTAAATTTTTATTTTATTCTTATTTATTATTTATTTTTAAAGTGAATATACAACTAAATATTCTGTAATTTTTTCAAACCTCTACCTGTGAACGTTATTAATATCAAGCAAAAAACGGAAAAAAAATCACGTTTGCTATACAGCAGCAAGGGCCCCTTAAATTATTTTTCTGTTTTTAGTATGTGGTGTTTTAGCGGCAACGGAAATACAACGAAAGAAATACGTAAAACAACAAGAGGTGATACGAGGACCTATTATCTCAATTAAAAGTGACGAAATCAAAGTAGTTTGAGAGCGAGAGGAACTAGGCGTGATAGTTTTCTGTTACGTTATGATTTAACCGCAAAATTTATCTACATTTACAATTAGTTTATGCTGTTCTGTTACGAAACGAAATCTAGCTTCGCAGTTAATTATCTAGTAAATACGAACCTTTCTCTGAATTTTAAGTAACAGCTGCTTTTATTAAAATTGTAAACATTATTAAATACTTATTGTTTGACCAAATCATGAAAACCAAGAATTTTTTTTCTAGAAGAAATGATATTGGTTGTTGTACCAAAATGATAATAATTTCCAGTTTCCAGTTACAATATATCCAGTTACAGTTACATAGTGAAAAATAACAGCATACTGGATTGCGTTTAAACTGGATTATGGTTGCATTTATACTGGAATGTACTGGATTGCGTCTAAACAAAAATGTTCAAAAAACTAAATAATTATTCATTATAATCACAACGTTATGACAAGTTATTATGTCTCCATTATCTCCGCGGGAATCATTATCATAAGTTGCCTTCTACTAAAACTAAAAGATTTTCTGTTCGCAAAATTCGACCCGCCATTCACACCGCACGCGAAATATTTAAAATGTAAACTAACAAGCCGAAACGTTACAGAGCTGTCGAAGGCAGGCTGTGACGATGAGTAGCGCGGGTTGCAAATTAGCGCAATCGACCGATCAGCCCAAACGCCTGTCCGGCTTCGCGCCGCATCATTTGTTTGACGATCAGTTTTACCCGATAAACAATTTTTTAAACAACAATGGCAACAATTCGTAATTTTCTAGGCCAAATGTTTTTGTTAACACTGAAATTCCTAATATATCATAATACATAATCTTAACACATATATTTAAATAATCAAAATTTAAAATACAAAAGCATTAAAAATTTATAAGCTCTCTGTTTCACTTACATGTCCGTTTTTATTCAAAAACTATAAATTTATCTTGAAATAATTCTTCGAAACACTTGGACAATCCTAATTCTAAAATACGAATTCGCATTATTTAGGAAAACCTATAGACGGCTTTATGTTGGTTCCAAAATATACAATACATCCGTTCCAGAAAATCTTATGTAGAATTTCTGTCCTGGCGAGACAAATCAAATTTTACAGAAAATGTGGAAAAAGTGTCGATTCTAAGGGAGCAAATGTAATATACGAATAGCAAAATCGTAGATTTTTCAGAAACTGGAGTAAAATGTTTTTAGGGCGTATTTATTCGAATATATCGCGAACATGAAATAACTCAAACAGTTGTATAACTTTTTACAGATTTTTTAAATGAGAATATGATGTAATATCGCACCCCCAGATCTAAAGGGAGTCAACTCAAAAATCTCGTTTTTTTAGTTTGGCTCACCAACGAATTCTAAATATCATTACCTATCGACCAACAAAACAGATTTAAAATTACTTCTACTACTCGACGCTAGATGTCGTCATTAACCTGTTTTGATGAACGAGCGGTCCCCGCTCCTCGCCCGCTAAACGGAGACATTGCCAGTTGTAACCAGTGTGGCAAGCCGAGTGCACCTGTCCCTCGTTAACAAAAAGGTATCATTTTAAGTTGCATCCATAGTGTTGAATATTGTCGATTATATTATTTAGAGTTGACGCCGTATTGTTGAATAGTGCATAAGAAATCAGTACTACATTTCGAGTTGACCCCGTGTTGCTGGAAAGTTTTTTAAAGTGTTTGTTTTTATTTTGAATTAATACCGTATTGTTGAAACAACTTTGAATTTGTAGTTGAACCTGTTTTGTTCAATCATTTTTTAAACTGCAAAATCTCTTTATAAATATATTAATTTTGACCTGTCTTTTCTGGATATCATAGATGTTTTGTCATTTTAATAGAATATATTTTAACTAGACATTTTTTTCCGTTTTAACTGATACATTTTTGAGTTAGATCTCTTTAGATGGTCTCTGCAAAATACATTTAAATAATCTAGTTTATGAGACCTAAAAAGCTAAACCGATGGCTTATTATACATTTGGCTCACAAAGTCCTATCACTAGATGAAAGATGCATTTTATATTTAAGACAAACAATGAAACGTGGACGGTTTTTAGCAAAAATGATAGAAGAGAAGAATAACGAAGACACTCTTCCTAATATAGAACTCATTCAACAGGAAAATCTTGTAAATGTCTTCAAAACTTCGTCAAGCGATGAAGTCTCATGTAAGGAAATCCATGCTGCCTTACCTGTAGTTGCCGAACCTATTCCACATACGTCAAGACAACAGAAACTTGGTGGTCTAAACTATTATGTTTCACCGATTCGCAGCGGTGAAAGTGATATTGATGACAGCGATAGAGATCCGATGTTTGAATTAGTTCCCGTAAGTAAAGCAATATCCTACTAAACCATCTTCCAGTTCGTCCAACACCAGCAGTAGCAGCTCGAGTTCATCAAGTTTATCGGAGAAAAAAAAGTAAAAAGAGAGTGCGTAAACCAGCGAAATAAAAATCAAAACAGCTGAGAAATTCTAGCAAAGCCTAACGTAAAATCAAAAAAACAAGTGCCAGAAGAGAAGAGTTAGACCACCCCCTGTGGAGACAAATGCAGACTCAAATGCAAAAATAAGATCTATGAAATGACAAGGCAACAGCTTTCCGATGCATATTGGGAGCTCGGAAATCTTGAAAGGCAGACAGAATTTGTAGTGCAACATTCACAAGAAATAAAACCTAAATATCGATACTCAAGTACACAAGATTTAAGAGCTCTTAACACCGCCTTTTATTTTGATGGATCTAAAATAGTATGCAAACCATATGTTCTAATCGACCCTTAACTTGAGCAATAAAGCAATAAAAACCGCACTTACCAAAAAAACGGATTCAGGCATTATTAAAGCTGATAGGAGAGGAAACATGAAAACCATCCAAAAACCCACCAACCCACAAGTAATACAGAGTGTGATTGATTTTATAAATATTATTCCGAGAATTGAATCCCACTTTTTAAGGGCTCAAACAACACGACAAATTTCAAGTGACAAATCACTGGCCGATATTTATAGAGATTACAAACTTCAGAAAAAGGGATAATTTACCCTTTGCTACGTCTTCAACATTCAACATTAACACCGAATTAAACATTTCTTTCTTTTTGCCAAAAAAAGACCAATGTGATCTTTGCGAAAGATACAAGAACACGGACGAAGAAGGAAAGCGCAAGTTAGCCCAAGAATATGAACCGCGTCTAATAGAGAGGACTTTGGCAAGAACTGAAAAAGAAAACAACATAAATAGGACCGCATCACAGCTGCTTACGATTTGCAAGCTGTATTGCAGATTCCAAAGGGACAAGTGTTCTTTTTTAAATCCCGTATCAACTGTTTTAATTCCGTGAGTGATTTAAGAGCTAAAGATTTCGTTTGCTTCTTTTGGGATGAAAAAGAAGGAAAGTTAGTTTTGTTTTAATCATAAGTTGAAAGTTGATTTCTCAGCTAACCTACTTTTGTGAATTAATTAGTTATTACCTAAATATTAAGAGAAATGTGCATTTAAAATTGTTTTCCAAAGAGCAGAAGTTGCCTACATTTTTTTGTTATATTTCTGAGAAAACTTATTACTAGAAAGACCTAATACTACTTTTAGAATTAAAGAAAACGAGAGACTTAATGGTTTTATCATTACTTTTATATTTTATAGCTTTATTATCAAAAAATATTGCTGATCTGAGTAATTTTAAGTGTTTTCTTGCTAACCCACTACCAAATATATCCTTACTGTTGGTCACAGACTGCTATGATTTGGACTTATCATAAATAATAAGAAAAGCTATTACATTTTTGATTTATGTGTCTCATCAAAAGAGAGTTAACTCAAAACTTAATTCATCAACACAGAGTCAACTCTAAATGATAAAAATATATACACATACTTGATAAGCAAAAGGGAAATAACTCAAAAAATCCAATTTTCTGCCCAAATACATGTCTAAAACACACAAATCCTATAACATATTTCTTTTAGCTGCACATGTATATCATAAATATAAACAAAAAACTCCTCCAGTGCATAGAGGCATGGCAATCAGTTTTTCGTCTTTTCTGAAAAAAGTGTTTTTTTGAGTTGAACCTGTTTAGATCTAGGGGTGCGATATAATTAATCAATAAACAACAGAATAATGCCAGTAGAACGTATTTGATAACATTTTCCCTGAAATGGATACCAATAAGTCGCTCAGAAGCCTTATATTTCAGGAACTCGATCGAAATCCTTTCAAGTGATAGGTGATTTATCGGGTTGTCTATATTTTTTCGGGTAGGGCGAGAAATAGAAGGAAATCCCAAAATAACCTCACAATCTGCTGGTCCTGAATCCAAATTAATTGCACAACTTGCCAATCTGTTTCTGAATTATTATAATAAATTTGAGGACTGATTTATACGAAATATAAGAAGCATTTTTAAAAGGAAACGAATATTCGGCAGGTAAGAATCAACAGAAGCACAGAGAGCTCTGTTTGTAACATATCTAGAAATAGCGATAAGGCTAAGGTTACCTTAATAAATGACATGAATGCACTCACGGGAAACCGTAAAGTAGTGGAATATTTGTTTTTATATTTTCTCTGTTACTTTATTACATAGAAAAAATAAAATCTAAAGCACTCAAATATAGTTTGAAACCTCAAGAATCAAACAGTGTATAAATTAAATAAATACTTATAAATCTTTATTACCCGCATAACACCAATGGCGCGCCGGAGCCGGCGGGCAGTCCAACTTCGTAAAATTGCTCATATCTCCGAATAATATTTGATTAGAACGCATCTCAAAATACTCAAAAATAGCTTAAATGTTTAGAATGTATTAATCATATCTAATTAAAATCTATACTTAAATATGTATATATGCTCGGCGGTAGATTTGGTTGTCTCTACTAATCTACACCATCTACTCCTTATATTAAAAAGAGGAAAGGTTTGTATTTTTGATGATGATGTTTTCCTAGCCGATTTCGGTCATGGCGACTGAGCATTCAGATAAGAAGTCTCATAGGGTATTGGTATTCTACCCTTTCATGTGCTCTAAGGTGACTTGTGTACCCGATCTTATAAAAGAAGGTACAAGAGCACTATGGGCACGTTAATATCCCATTGATAAAATTGTACCGGATGTCAGGTGGTGCACGGGCCTTCAGCTCATCACGCTTCATATCGAGCTCCTCGCGACGCTCATCTTCAAAGGTATCCTGTTGATGTCTCCACTCTGGGCGCTGTGCTGCTTTTGACTCCCAAGTAGATGGCTCAATTTTGCATCGCTTCATATATCTTTTCAGAACATCCTTTTATCTCAGGTACTGGCCACCGCTTTTACGCTTGCCGTACTGGAGTTCTGAAAAAAAGATGCGCTTCGCCACTCTACTATCCGGCATTCGAGACATGTGTCCACACCAGCGTCGCTGTCGCCTCATCAGATACACCTCAATGCCTCCGACGTGAACGTGCTTCTGGACATTAGTGTTCCTGACGCGGTCTGACCATCGAATGTTCATGATGTCTCGGAGATATTTGTGGTGAAATCTGTCGAGTGTGTGAATGTGTTTACGGTACAGGACCCATGACTCAGACGAGTACAGGAGATTTGGTAATACTACCGACTGATAGACACTGACTTTGGTGGAAAGGTGCAGATCGTTTGAACGAAAAACTCTTGTGCGTAGTTTACCGTAGGCCGCGGCAGCCTAATATGCAGTATGTTTGTAGCATTTATTGCCACAACCTCCGTTTTTTTAATGATAATTTTTAGGCCAAACGTAGTGCATGCATTGTCGAGTCTGGTCATCAGGTTTTGTAGACCCGCTGCTGATGTATCCGCAACAAAACATAAGTCGTCAGCATACATAATCTTTGATAAGATGGTAGTTGAAACTTTTGTGGTGGCCTTAAATCGGGACAGATTGAATATCATCAAAGTCCACCATCCATACGGAAACGGATAAGGGATCCCATCGTCAAGATTCTGGACGGCTTCACGGACTACGATGGCAAAATATAGTGCAAATACACAGCCTTGCTTTGTATGTTTATAACGAATAAACTCAAAAATGAATGATCCGATTTTCAACATTATTTCACCATTAGAATTATCCCTGAGTAGCATAAGCTATATTTCATCTCCGTATTCCCAAGAAACGGGAACTACGCAAGTGAAACTACGGAGCTCTGCTAGTCTTTGATAAAAAAAGAAACTAAATCGAACTAAAGAAAGAATCTCGGAAACTAGATAAGGTAAAAATACACTTAAAGCACAGAAAAATCCTCATCACTCATCAGCTGTGACGTGGAGCTGCAGATAAGGCAACATCAAGAACAATTTACTCTGACTTTTAGCATTTCCATCAAGTAATCTCTGAGAGTGCTTCTCTGTACACGCGAAGGAAGTCACGGGCACAGCTAGTCTTAAATAAAACAACGTTATTTCATCACATCTTATAATCCATTTTAAATCTGTGACGTATATAATTTGTATTCCAGACAATTGTAGCAAAATCTTTCACTATAAAATTCATTAGCAAATATGGTGAGGTCGAGACCAACCTGCCTCTTTATATGAATAAAATTAACATCTTTTCTGCACAACCTTGTTCCCGCTTTGCATATCTTGTGAAACGGAATAAATATTTACTAAAATCATTTTTATTCATGGAACTCTCAAAATGTATGTTAATATTTCAGTAATTTCGGTAGATAGATGAGAAATAACAGTTACTTAGCTACATTAAATGTCATCATCAACATCATCATCATTTAACCGTAGGACGTTCACTCTAGACATATTGCACCTTATGGACCTCTAAGTATTACGGCTGCAAGCGGTCAGCGCTGACCTGCAGACTAATCGGGTTGTCCGACCATCTAGTTGGTAAATGTCCTAAGCTGTGCTTGTTGGTCCGTGGCCTACTTTTGAGAACTTTTTGTCCCCATCGTCCATCTGCTATTTGAGCAACATGGCCTGTCCATTGCCACTTGAAGGTGATCCGTGATTTTCTACGTATCTCTTCATTTCTCACTCGATCCCTCGATATAGCCTGATGAGTGATTCCGATTGTTGCGGGGGAATTTTGAATAATAGGGTATTTTTTCAGATATGAGGACTTAATCGATTTTTTTGTCCCAGGATAATTCTTGACCGCTTATTTTGACTGATTTTGATGAAATTTAAAACCTATGGAGCACCTATCAATCAATGCAAACCGATCGTTGCGGGGGATTTTTAATAAACTATATTCTTGAAAGGATCATCTAACCTTAAAAAACCAGAAAAATAACAAAAAAAATTAAACATAAAAAAAATATTAATCGA
Source organism: Pasiphila rectangulata (assembly GCA_963082625.1). Lineage (NCBI taxonomy): Eukaryota > Metazoa > Arthropoda > Insecta > Lepidoptera > Geometridae > Pasiphila > Pasiphila rectangulata. The sequence goes on from OY720240.1 coordinate 10,076,633, forward strand.
TTTTCTTTGAGGCATTTTAATGGGGAAGATAACTCATGAAGGGATCATGTGACTTTAAAATAATTTGAAACATAAGGATATTGACATCAATACAAATTGATGCCTTTGATGAGTTCCCACTTGTCAAAACTTCCAATACAATCGATTTTTTATAGATATGGGTTTTATTTTTTGTTCCAGGATAACTTTTGAACTAGTTAACGATTTTAAGGAAATGAAAAACCTTATCAAAAATTTACTATTCCAGTGGGATAAAATTTACGATCCGTAATAAAAAAAATTGGTAAGGTATTTCTTTGCCTTGAAATGTTCTACCTAAGTATGGTTAAAGACTATTTAAATTAACGATTCTATTTTGATGAAATATTATAAGTTATGTTCCAATTATAGTTAAAAGTGTTTGGAGAATTCCAGCAATTCAGTTTAAATCGCTACGTACAATCAAGTTCAAATACACTGGGACTTCATTGAAGCAAGTAATTCTCGCTCGTTATTGCAAACAATTACATTCAATTAATTGTTGACGAAAGCGTCATCTTAAACGTCATAATCAAATTAAACCGGCAATATAATGTTGAAAATATGATCAACCAATACCTTTGACATAATAATTTCGTCTAAGACCAATGAACAGCAAAACTACTACGAAGTCAATGTTTCGACGTAACGTCACATTGACAACGATTACAGAACCACACTGTTACTACGTGACTACTATATAACTACTAGGTGATTAACACGAAAAATGGCCGCCAACATGGCCAGCCAAATAATATAAGAATTTATAAACTTGACACTGGCGGAATTGTGTAAAACCAAACACAAAAAGCCATAAAATAAAAGACAAGACAAGACAAGACAACTACTGGTAAACGTCTCATGGTGCATGGCAGCACAAATGTTTTTCTTGGTAAGTGACGAAACATGTCTCAGTGTTTACTCTACCCTCGAGTGTATGGCGTTGATGTATGATTACAAATCAAAGCAATGTTGTGACAAACAAAACGGTGATTGTAGCACAAAATCATTGTGATTTTTATCTATTCCTATCGACAAATAAAAAATAATGCTGGATACAACACCATCTAGACTCCAATATTAGCAAAGCTTGTGCTATGGAAACCGAATGATTACTTAATAACTTGGACTATTTAAGTATTCTATCACTGAAATATTCCAAGTACTGATCACGAGGCGGTTGATTCCATACCCACCACGCCCGAGTTGGGTAGCCCATAGATAGAAAATAGAATATTATGCTTTATTGTACAACATAACAGAAAAAAAACCATCCCATCTTCCAGAGGTATCCCTGAGCAGAACCTTACAGGATTTACAGGTAAGAGAAGAGGGGCAATATTCTACTGTCGGCATCCTACGGCATACTTGGGTGTATTTGTTTGTAGTAGAAGGTAAAACTTCGCTTTATCGCTCAGGAGATATTTGACAAATTCTAGAAAATTAATATAGTTTCCGACCAATTTTCCAAAGTTAATATTGTTACAAAATTATTTATTCAATAAACTCTCTTTTGTCAGCTTCGCAACGGAGCGATAATTGAATATTGATGCTGTTGAAATCGATTTAAATTCTCTCGTTTATTAAAATATTATGCATTTTTCCGAATGTATAGTTCAATCGATAGCTTCAATTTGAATAATATGGAAATGGTATCGAATTGTTATTGGTGAATTGGATTGTTTTGTTTTGGATTTTGTATTTTTGTATGCGCAACCTGTTAAATGAAATGTTTGATAAAAATGTCCACGCGGTCACTTGCAATAAAACGATTGAAACCAAATCAATTTAAAGTTAACAAAAACGGACACAAGGTATCCTTACGTGTTCATCATCATTATCATCTCAGCCGTAAAACCACTGCTGGATGTAGGCCAGCTTCATTGATACCCAAGTAAGAAAGAAAAAAAGAAAGAATGAAAGAAAGAAAGAAAGAAATAAATAAAGAAAGAAAACAAGACAGAAAATAAGAAGGAAAGAAAGAAAAAAACACATTTTAAAAATTACAAACTACAATGCAAGTTTACTTACTCAGTAAATAAAATGTTAAAACAATTTTATTATAGGTAAGTATTTAAGTGTATCATCATAATTTCAGCCGTAAAACGTCCACTACTGAACTAAGGCCTCCGTCATGGATCTCCATGAGGGGTAGTTGCCATACTCACCACGCTTGGCAGGCGGGTTGGTGAGCGCAGTATGGATGTTGATATACGGAAAGACGCTGCTGCCCATCTTTCGGAGGTATCCCTTAGCAGGCTCTTACTGCATCCACGAGTAGGTGAGGAGGGGTAACATTCTACTGCCGGCACCCATTCATTCCTATTAAATGTGTAATATAATTCTAAACATTAATTTAAGTTTGGTAAGTAGCTAATAGAAAGCTTAAAAAAACTCATAACGACAGGTAGTTTTTTGGGAAAGTAAAATAATTTTCTTAATTCTCATTTTACAACATAAAGTCACATGAGAAACATAAGATAAGTATAAATATTATTTTTTTCATCTACTTATTCTAAAATTCGCCCTTAGAAATATAATAATAATAATAATAATAATCATTTATTTCAGACCACAGATCCATAATTTTATTAGTAGTACCTAATTACTTATGACTAGTGTTAGTAGGGCTTATAAATCTAAACAAACTACATCTACTGTGACACCTAATATGCCTTGGTCGATTAGATATAAACACACCAAACCTTGCTGCATTCTTCATGTCATTAGGTAGACCGTCACAGAACTTATATCCTTAATTGTTTTCAAGCAACCATGCATGATTTTAGAGACAAGTCATACTGGTATAGATAACTTTGAATACCTCTTTTGAACCTCTTAGAGTACGGAATTCCAAAATCCCATTCTCAATAACGACTTTGCATCAAAACAAAAGTACCCTGAAAATGTTGTATTCATTCGTAGTCTGGCAGTGTATCTGATAGAATTTTTAAATCTATCTATATCTATATATGTATATATTTATAACAAAGTCGTGTTAGTTACACCACTTATATAACTCGAGAACGGCTGGACCGATAACAATGATCTTAGATGTTTTGGAATTATCTGAGCCAGGATTAAGCTATTTAAACATCGAAAATTGTCAGAAAAATAATTATAGCGTAAATTCCATTTTTCCATACATTTTATATGATGACAGTTTTTGGTTGTTAAATATACTATAATAGTTTATATTATAATTAAACTTAAACTCAAGATGTTTATACCTACTTTAATATTTTAAATAAGTAGTATGTAGTTGTAGAGTAGTAGTAGTAAGTAGTTGTAGTAGTAGGTACGATACAAAGTTCGCAGGGACCGCTAGTATAAATACTCATATAAATTGTGATTAACATGCAGTTGCTATTCCTACGACGAGAATGTACATATAATGGGGACGTCCTACGGCTGAGATGAATGATGAACATCAATGTCCGCTTTATATATGTAGATACACAGGCTAAAATATTAAGCGATTGATTAATGCTAATAGAAAACAAAAGTTTGTTAAACCAAACTTAGATTAAAAGAGCTTTGTCCTGACAAAAGTTGTGGCCAGCAGCTGCGTGAAGAGTTCCCAAACCGGTCGTCTGCAAGGAGATAATCTTGAAAATATAGAAGCCGAGGAACGTAGAACTTTTGTTTTGTATTAGTAATTAATTTTGTTGCACAGTTAGTATAATAAAATATTAATTATTTTATTAAATTAATATGAAATTAAAAGTCGAGAAAGGTCGACGCATACGCGATATTGGCGTCAATCTCAACCCTTTTCAGCTGATACAAAAAAATTGGAATGGATATTTTATATTTTGAATTTTTTATGTTTTTACTTCAATTTAGTAGGTAAGCGTACTTACACGATCTGTTATGTTACAATAGAAAAGAATCTCAAATCCTGCTCTATAAAAACATAGATTTTGACTTCACAGGTGAACGAAACCGATTTATGTATCTAAATTATTTGTACATATAATTCTAGAAAACAGCCTTTTCAAAACGGTGGTTGGATTTTACAGTCTTTCCGGGACCATGCTTGTTACAATCCAAGCGAAACGTCGAGAAATAATAAAAGTAATTGACTCGATGAACACTCGGTTATATGGATGTTAATAATAGATTTTTATTTTATTAGATTTTTGCCGTGGGGTGCCGGCAGTAGAATGTTACCCCTCCTCTCATGCCCGTGGACGAGCCTGCTAAAGGATACCTCCGGAAGATGAGCAGCAGCGTCTTTCCGTGTATCAACATCGCGTACAGCGCTCGCCAACCCGCCTGCCATGCATGGTAAGTATGGCAATTACCCCTCATGGACTCCACGAGGGAGGCCTGTGTTCAGTGTAGTGGACGTTTTACGGCTGAAATAATGATGATGAATAGATTTTACTAGTTTTTATTTTAAACGAGAATAACTGTTTTGGCGCTTATAACTTTTCATTTCGAGCTCGTTCTTGCGTCAGTTTTGTATGCAGGCGGCGTCCGCGTCTGACCAATGTACCTTATTACATTCAAATAATTTTCTATCAATTATCTTATCTAGAAATTTGAGATCTTTTGGGTCTGTACAATAGTACTCGCTAGTCTTGTTTCTGTGTCTTTGGGTACAGTCTTTGCTAGAAAAATCTGTAAATGTACAAAAGTCTTTTAATATAGATTTTTTTTAAATTCAGCATTAAAAAGCATTTATGTGGTATTTTTTGATAACATAAAATGACTTATTTTTTTTTGTTATTTTTCGTCATTTGTCCTAACCAGCTAATGAGCTTTTCAATCTGCAGCTATCTACCTTGATCATCACAACACTTGACATCACATCACATACCAAACAACACATCACAAACCTTGATCATCACACATTCAGGAGATAAATGTGATCAGAGAAGCATTTACTCACAGATTTTATTTCAAAAGTAGTTTCTATAATCCTTCATCATATCAGCCTCTGCAGTCACGAACACTGATTGAAGACTTTTGTCCTTATGCACTGCGGTACGTTGGACGAAAAGTCGTTGTGAAGTTTTCCAAACGCTGTCCACCCAAGTTTAATTCGACGATTGACCTCTTTCTCGAAGTTGGACCTACCTAATTGCACTGTTTATCCTAGGTATACGTACGCGACGACAACTTCAGGAGCCGAGTTCTCGACCATAACGGGGGCAGGCACGACATGGACATTCGACATCATTTTCGTCTTGTCCATGTTCATTTTAAGACCTATCCGTTCGGAGTCGATTGAGGCCTTCGAGCATCGAGATCAAGCATCAGAGCATCGAGAGTTTTTTCATCGACTTTGCCATGACCAAATCGACAAAAATAAACAATATCGTCGGCAAACCGAAGGTGAGTGATGTATTCGCCGTTAATATTGATGCCCAGTCCTTTACGTTTCAGGAGCTTGAAGGCACCTTCCAAAGTGGTCGTAAACAGTTTCGGAGAGATGACATCTCCCTTTCTTACCTCTTTTTCAGGGAATCGCCTTCGAGCTTTGTTCTTGTGCCTTCGAGCTCTGTTCCTGTAATCGGACTGACATAGTGGCGTTTTTATACAAACTCTTCATCACTTCGACGTACCGATAGTCAATGCGGCATCGTTGGAGAGACTCAATATATAATTTTTACTAATATTTTCAAAGCGAATAATAATATGTGTTTGTTTATTTGTAATGCTTTCACGCCTAAACCACTAAACCGATTTTAAAAACTATTTCACAAAAATGGAAAGCTACATTATCAGCAAGTAACATAGGCTTAATTGTATCCCCGATTTCCCTCAGAAACGGGAAATAGACTGGTGAAACCGCAGGGCGCTGCTGGTAAGTAAAAAATATCGTAAGTCGTATAAAAATAAGAGAAAATATAGGTTTAATTCAGTTCTCGCTACGTTGTAAAATGTGCTGTAACAAGCACTCGTGATTTCTTACGAGATTGATTCCATTGTAGAATGTTTTTAATTCATTTCCGTCTATTTGCGGAAGGCACTGATGCCGGATCGTAGAAACTTACCATAATGTTTCACAGCATTTTCCACATTTGTAATATTTTAGTAATTATTTAAGGTGCTTTTGGAAAAACTTGGCGCACATTCATATCTCGATTATTTTATTCGATAGCAAATATAGGCAATACTTATTTCGACGTTACCGAATATACTTAGTTATATTATTCAGTTGATGCAGTAAGAATCTGCCAAGGGATAACTCTAAAAGATGGACTGCAGCGTCTTTTCGTGTATTACCATCCTGTACTGTGCTTACCAACCCGCCTGGCAGGCGTAGTTAGTATGGCAACAACCGCTCTTGCCCAGTATAAGGTGATCAATGAGGGACGGCTTTGTCCAGCAGTGGCGAAAAAAATGTTGTATTTTTAAGATCGGTAGTCGATTGGTTCACACCGTTGAACGTTTTTTGTCAAATATCCTATAAAAGGGATCTGTAGGAACATACGCAGGTAGCGCGATTTGCAAATCTGAAAAAGCCATCCTTATTCGGAACTCATTCCCGCAAATAGAGGGCTGACTGCCCAATAAATCGGTTCATGTCGATCGCCAACTAATCATTCATTTTTATAGATTACCCTTCACGTTATGCCTTTTTTGAGTAAACACGCACCCTTGCCGTGCCTGTGACATAGAATAATGGACCACACGCTCGCCAAATGGAAATCCGGATTATGATAAATCAAAAACTTTGAAATTTGGCCCTTGTTCCGATGATTTATTCGGGAAGTATACAAACAAACGATGTTCGCTTTTTATTGAACTGGCATAAAAAAACTTTGCTTCGTTGAACAGGTCGTGTCGTTAGTCAACTTCAATTCAATGATGTTGCGTGTTATCTGTCAACGATCGTGAAACAAAATATACTCCAATTACATTAGGGCATGAGAAATCCAAGGACGAAACAATTTTCTTGTAAGGTACCTCAGGGTAAACGGCAAGTGCTTTCATTATTATGTTATTGATGTAAAAAAAATAATTTCCGATGAAGGATCGGTCAAACTTTATACAACGTTTAATTAATCCGGCTGTTTATTTGTTAAACATATTGAACATATTTAAAAGTACTTAGTTACAAGTAAATTGATCTAATTAAAAAATATTTTTTAAGAGCGATAGCTAGTCACTACAATTAAAGCATTCGTAGGCATCTACGAGGTTGCTACAAGGTGTAGCAATAAGCCGTAGCACTTATGGTCCAATTAGTCGCGGAGGCAAAGTCGTCAGTGGGCGCGGCCTAAATGTATGCTATCTCACCTGACATAGTGTGTTTACCCGCGCGCTAGAATGAAATGCACAATGATTCATTCCTAAACCGACCGCGCAAAAAAATGTGAATATACTTTTAGCACAAGGGTTATTATAGAAAAACTTGTGTGTAATCTTTTCAAAATAACATTTACTTCAACTTTTGAATAATTAAACTATGTCAGAACGGTGTTTATTTTTGAGTTTTTTTTCTCCTTATATTATTTAGTTTCATCCAAAGTTGGGCTAAAATCAGTGTTGAAATACGAAAGTTTAGAAGCTTGTATTTTTGAAATAAATACTTTTATTAAGGTTTGGGGTGTATACAAACATAGATTATGACGAGAAAAATTTATATAATTTAAGAATTAAAAAAAGTATTTATTTCAAAAATACAAGCTTCTAAACTTGGTTCACGTCAAACAGTGGAGTAGTTACCCTTCCACGTTTGTATAGAAAGATGGGCGACTCGTTCATCCTTAAGTACGTTCTTCTTGTACTGCTCTACCTTTAACGTATAAAGTTATATAGCTTTAACAGTAAAAACAACATATGTGAATACACACAGAGTCCCCAAATGGTACTTGGATGTGTCTCATGTCAAAACTAGTGGTGCTTTAAAAAGTCACTACGCGCGACCTCAAATAGTGTACAGCTGAGTTTTTGTAGGTTTTACCGTTCTCTCGGAATAGAGTTTTTAGAAACATTTATAGAGTATCTATACAATGTTACTACGGGGCTCGAGTTCACTAGTTCTTCCATATCTTGGCATTAATGTTAGTGCGGCCATATCATTTGATTACGATTATGTTTTCAATAGGCACTTTATAAAAATACTATTTAAAATCCTAAAAACTAAAATTCCATTCGATTTGTCTTCAAAAAATATTTATATTTTTAATCGTTATTTTTTTTTGTTTTTAAACTATGTTTAATAAAATGCTTTTAGTAATAAGCTCACCTGTTGTACAACATCATTCAATGTGTAATAAAGTTTTTAAATTAATTAATAAACTTGATAATACATAAAGAACAAAACTTTCGAACCACAAAACAAAAGGTACTGGAGTCATAATTTTGCCCTAGCCTGTATGGATAAAATAAATATTAGAAACTTTAATCGTACAGGTACATATGTATAAATAACTAAAATATAAACTGCCTGAGCGATATATGTTTGTAATGGTATGCCAAAAAAGATACAGCTCAGCGTATAATATTTCTCAAGAAGTAAACTTAACGACATCTGTGGCTCAGTCGGTTTAGTATCCGGCTGAGAGGCAGGAGGTTGCGGGTTCGATCCCCACCGGGGGACAAATGTTTGCCTTTCTGCAGATATTTGTCTCGATGTATGATAAGTCTCTAATAACCAAACATATTTGAATTTCTATCAATCATCGTGTTTTCATATACAAGTTTTACTTAATTTGCGACTAGTGTGTATTATCCAGCATAATTAATTTATTTCTCATACACATCCCCTTTTCACACTGTTCACAAAGTCAACGGAACTGTTGGCTCGCTCTCGTTTCTAAAAAATAAAAATAAAATTTAAAAAACAAAGGTTGGACTATTAGGGTGAAGAAAACTCCTGGTAGGCAATAGCGTCGAATAATATAAATTTGTTGTTTTGACAAATGTTGCCTTTGTGATATCTGTTTTTTTTTTAATTCAAAAAATTCCAATATATATATATAAATTTAAATATAAATAAATTACTAAGAGCAAAACTTTATAACTACCTCTACAAAAGAAAAGTAACCCTCAATTAGCTATAAGTTTGCCACACCCTGTATGCTACTTTATTGGTTCTATTTCGTGCTTTAGATTTGGTTGTGTTTTCAAAATAATACCGAGTGTAAAGCTAAGCCTAATATTTACGTATAAGCCTTGGCTGTATATCAGTGTGGGTTGCTTACCAATGAGTATTTGGTCAGATCAGCGCTCAACTAATACTGTGAAAATTCATGTTGGCCGATACAACGGCTTCTAGCGGTAATACTGAATGCATTATTAAGTACACAGAGTATTGCACAACCATTAATGGTAGAATTTGTGAACCTGTGTAAGTAAGACAATTATGTACGTACATACCACATTTTATACAAACAAATATAACCTGGTTCATTAAAGAAAGGAATCTTAAATGGCGGCGCTTATCATGTTCTCTCGCTCGCACACTAGTGCCGTCTTTACTCACTCTCGCGCGTACCGTAAGCAGAAAAAAAAATCAGTCTTGATTTGCTTCCACGCTGTCTAGACGAGCTCAGTGATCCTTTTTACGAGTACCTTGTTATAGTTTTCTGTTATTTTTCCTTTGTTATCTGTTTGTTATTGTTGTTAAGTTTTGTTTTATTGTTAAGTTTCGTTGTTGTTGTGTTGTTTGGACTTGTGGACTGTGCGGAGATAGTAATTATGTCTCTTCGAAAGTGAGGGAAGATTATTTATAGTAACACACGTCAAACAGTGTATAATGTCATTAACTATTTTGAAGAAGAAAAAAATTTGGAACGTTATCATCCATTCGAGCATAATAATGCTCGAGCTTCCATGGTCACGGGATTACCAATTAGCACAATAGTGAAGATAAAAAAAGAAGGTATGTCTGTATGAAACTCTGCTCGGACTCTGTTGTAGATAACTAAAGGTAAACAATCTTGATGTGTCTTTTTTATCTTCTTTATTTAAAAACTCAGTATTAAAATAAAATGCAATTAAAAACCAATGTAACTACGATAATAACGATTACTAAATCAATTGAACCATTTTATTATACTTATTATAGTTTAAATGGTTTAAGCATTAGTTTATTTGTTTAATATTGATGATCCTGGTTAAGGACCGTCTCATAGATAGTATTAATAAATGACCTAAAAATTTTATTATATTCGTTTTTTATTTAAACCACATCGTGATAAGAATCCTCCTGAAATTTTGTTATATCGTTGTCAGGGAGTTCAGAAACGGACATAGTCATTTCATCCCGAAAAAAAGTAGAAAAAGTTTCCAAGGAAAACAACAAAAATTCTTTAATGTTTTGTTTTTATTATTTGTAACTTGAAAAAAAACATTAACTTGAAATTTGGTATGCTGACTGTACTATCTGTCAACGTAAGTACTTGCCGCCATTTAAGATTCCTTTCTTTATTGAACCGGCTTATAATTATGAATTACTAGCTTCTGCCCGACGCTTCGCATGCGTCGTACCCGAATAAAAAGTAATTAATGTGTTAATCCTAATCAACATCAATACGTGTGCAAAGTTTCAGCTCAATTTTGACGAGCTCTGTGGCGCAGCGGGCGAAGGTCCGCCTGCGACGCAAGGGGTTGCGGGTTCGATTCCCGCCTCGGGACAAATGTCTGTACGATCTGCAGACATTTGTTCAGGGTGTTCTGGGTGTTTTTCTATATATAATAAAAAATATCTATCTATGTAGTATAATGTATTAAGTATATCAGTCATCTAGTACCCATAACACAAGCTCTGCTTAGCTTGGGGCTAGATGATGCTGTGTGATTAGTCCAGCATTAAAAAAAAAAAAAAAAATTAAAAAAAAAAATCATAGCCTAGTTTTTGCGTGAAGAGGTAACAAATCTCCATCGAAACAAACTTTCAGCTTTATAACGTTAGTGGGATTGTGCGTCGTCTAGCAAGTTTTTACTGACAGAGTAGGTTAAAGCCTCCATAATTTACAGTATCGTACAAAGAGTTAAGTATCGTAAATGTTGTATAAAGATACAACATTAATTTTGAGATGTCTAAAATACATTATAACAAGATTCTCTAAACAAATCTACGAATAGAAAACAAAAGACAAAATAAATTGCCAGGAAAGTCGAACCGGCTCTACACTAGGTACAGATTCAAAGCAAATAAGAAACGGGATAGAGTAGAGATAGATTTTCCGGCGCCGGACGCTGCACGAACACGCTGGAGCGATAATGATGACTCTAAATAAACGGTTCAAGTTGCTTGTGAAAGAAAAAGCTTGCTTTTTGTACATTTTGCTTTAAAGCTCATTTTTCTGCGCTATTTTTTACAGTTTTTTTTTTATCATTATAAACCAGGAAATGTAGCAGTTGCCTTTGGCGTATCAGTTTTCGATTATGTGTCATGGAAGGTACTAGATATTTCTATAGCTAAATTAAGGAGAGGGGTAGATATAATGCAAGGTAGAATTTTCTAATCGCCTTTGTTATCCGCAGACTGATTTTAACATTTTCTGGGTAAAAATCACATACATCTAGGTCGCTGATAACGTACCTACCGTACTTGAACTAATAATTCTGTTTTATGTTACAGTAATATAATAAAGAAAGTAGCCGCAAGAGCGGTATGTGCAACTAAAAGAAAGGAAGAAAAATATTCATAGACAGAAATTGATAACAATCTCAGCACACAACGGGAGAACACGGCACTAATTTTCAGTGGCGCCATACTTGGCACTAAGGGCGCAAAACCTAGACAGATTTTTGATAGAATACTAAAATAAATATAAATATAAAACAAAGTCGTGTTAGTTATACCACTTATAACTCGAGAACGGCTGGTGATATCAATGATCTTGATATGTGTAAGGTTTATCTGAGCCCGGGTTAATGTGTAGACCGGACTACACGAACATCGTAAAAATTCACAGAAAAAAATATTTATTTTCATAACGTTTTACACAGATGTGATGCAATTTTTAGTATAGAGTGCCGTGGGGTGCCGGCAGTAGAATTTCACCCCTTCTCTCCTGCCCGTGGATGCAGTAAGAATCTGCTTAGGGATATCTCCGGAAGATGGACAGCAGCGTCTTTCCGTGTAAGAACATCTCGAACTGCTCTCACCAACCCGCCTGCCAAGCGTGGTGAGTATGGCAACAACCCCTCATGCACTTGGATCTCTAAGTCAATGAGGGAGACCTATATCCAGCAGTGGATATCTTACGGCTGTAATGATAATGATGATAGAGTTAAAAGTTGTAGAGCAATAGTAGAGAGCTTTTTGAGTAGTTGTAGAGTAGTTGTAGAGCCGCTAGTCTGTATATATAAAATTCAAAGTCATGACTGACTAACTGACTGACTGATATATCAACGCACAGCCTAAACCACTGGATCTAAAGACTTGAAATTTGGCACACATATACCTTGAGTATCCTAGAGGTGCACTAAGAAGGGATTTTTCGAAATTCCTAGGGGATAGGGAATAAATGGGATTTATATTTTTGAATCAGGGGCTCTGCGTGTAAAAGGGGATTTTACGTTTTATGACTTCCACGTGGACGAAGTCGCGGGCAAAAGCTAGTATTATATAACAACCTAAATCAGATCATAAAATTCTTCGCTTCATTGCAACGTCTTATACTGCCTGAAGAAAATATCGGGCCATACATTGAATCTAGTTCCAGCAAAGTTTATTGATATTGGTCGAAGAAGCGACATGTGTAACCCTGTCCGGAGGATAAGAGCGCTATTAAGATAGAGCAGTCGTGGTCGGCTTTATTGCATCTTTGTTTGCTTCGAAGCAATAGCTTGCCCTTTAATACGAGTCTGCTCCGTCTAAAGAACTGCAATGTCCAATTTTTGTTTACACGGAATATATAGTTCACTTTATTTTGAAACCTATCTTGGCACAAATGTATCGTTAATTCACCTTCCTAGATAGGCACATAATCGTTGGTGCAAACAATTTGAAGCCGTTTTATCAATGACATATTGACAATCTTTCAACAAATTGTATTTTCAGGTCAGCGTCGACAGTGAATGATGTCAAATGATAGTAGATGGAGTTTTCAAAATTACCAAAACTATTACTTACCCAATAGCCGCAGGTATTATATCATATAGCTAGTAGTATCTGGTATTATATAACAGGTATCATATCCAGATTATCTAAGACAGCATTAAATTAACCTATATAATGCGTACTTACTAAAACTGGCCGTGTTGGCCGAGTGTTATGTACTCCCGACTTTCAATCCAAAGGTCGTGGGTTCGATACCGGCCGTGCACCAATGGATTTTTCTTTCTTGAAAAATGTATGTGCACACTTAACATGTGCTTTAACGGTGAAGGAAACATCGTGAGGTATCCCACAGCTTAGTTAGCTTCAGACGTTAGTCAATAGACTTGTTCTTTCCTCTGAATAATAGCTGACTAAGCTGAAAGGATGGTATAGGTGCTGGGCAAGCCTAATCCATCTTACAATGTCGCAGGCACTGCAGCGTCCCGTACAGCATGATTACCAGTTGCTGACGCAATAAATCATCTATAATAGATGCAAAGACCTTACTTACTTACTAAAACTAACCAAAGTATTTTACCGACTTACTACGTTCGTAAACATGAACTGAACACAATAGGCTAGATGACTTCATTTTACAAGCTTTTTTAATTGTAAGTCTATCATGTAGAATGTAGATTAACAAAATCTATTGGACATATTTTTTCCTTTTTATCATAATCCAGAAATAACCGCTACACGTTATAATCGAAATTATGCGTGACGTCACACTCTAGTATGCGCCGACGTGCCTGGGTACAGTAGTATAATGACGTCACGAGCCCCTACTTCTAAAGTTCAACTCACTTTATCTAAGTATTGTTTCATAAATTTTTAAAAGAAAATAATATGTCTATTATTTTTTTATTATCTAACTGATCGACTAAATAGATTTTTTAATTTCATACCCTTCGTACCATTATTGAGCTTGAGAAATAAAACCGCTTACCTGCATCATTTTCTCAACTTAGACTTATCGAGTCAAAAAATTGTTTCGATCTATAGGTCTAGATTTATCTAAATCTAAGACAAGGGACCATTATTGTACAGTAGCTCCTGTATTTATATTTGCGATACTTTCGTCGCCATTATTATTGAGCTTGAGAAATAAAACCGCTTACCTGCATCATTTTCTCAACTTAGACTTATCGTGTCAAAAAATTGTTTCGATCTATACATCTAGACTTATCTAAATCTAAGACAAGGGACCATTATTGTACAGTAGCTCCTGTATTTACATATATTTGCGATACTTGTCGCCATTACATCCCTGTTATAAGCTTTTAGTCAAAAATATTACCAGAGAGAATTAGTGAAATCCGCCTTAAGTCTAAGAAATACGAAGCTATTAATTACGGGGATCACATAAGAGATGATACTCGAGATGTAAGCATTCGACGACGGTTCCCTCTCTTGGATCTCGTTCCATGATCACGTGACACGCACTTATTCTTCTGTGAAACCGTACACTGTTTGCTTCTTGACTTGCGAAGCTTATTTTAAATAATACAAACCTTTGTGTGTGTGTCATGCTCTCATATTTATTTACACGTCAAATGTTTATCATGAAATTGTACATTCGAAAAATTTGTTATAAATTGTTCGTTTACTCATTATTGTAGTTTCCCTCTCTCTCTAAAAAAGTCGCCTGCGTGGATAAATTTTTGTTAAATATTTAAAAAATAAATTTGGCTAAGCGCTGTCTGTGTATGCGCGGATAACTACGAAACCGTTACCCGTTGACCTGTTATTAGAATTTTTGTGTGTTTTTTTATGTTAATCAAACCATTTTACGAGTACTTATAAATTGAGTTTTCAGTTCAACGTATTCCGATATGTAAACCGCGTCACATATTTCACAATTTCAATTTCTCCCGAACTAAAAAGTTAAGCTCCAAAATAAGCGTTTTATAGCTTTCCTGTAAAGTTCATGGTAAAGACTACTTCCAATATTTATTTCTGATTTGTAAAACAAAAAGTAGGAGAAATACATATAAAACCCTAATATTTTGCAAACGGAATTCTAAATCGATAAACTGCACAAATACTACGTTAAAAATAATAATAGATAATTATTTGCTCATTCTATTTCTTGCAAAAAAAAAATATATGTTTTGACGTTTCTGTCTAACTCGTAACGCATTAAGAGTACACAATTATTACGTAACAGCCTAGCCCATATCTATAAAGCAAATGCATACCTACAGAAATAGCAATGACAATTTCATGCTCATTACCAGTTCTCATTAAAAACACCAACTGCTCGCTGAAATGTACGCGCAGTGTCATGTGAGCCAGTAATCAACTCATCATGGGACGCTTTGTCCCCTCTGTATCTAGCTAGCGTTGCTTTCATAGCAGTTAACACCTGCTGACAAGTATGTCTGGTCGTTCCATTTGGAGAGCTTTGCTATTGTGCTGTGTTGCAAAATTTGCAAACGCTGTGTGTATCTGAAACTGGTCGTTAACCTAAATAAAGTAATAAGTAAATAAATAAGTAAATAAGGTAATAAAATAAATTAAAAGTAAAAAACTTTTTACCAAACAAGCTTTTATTTAAAGGTACTAAAAATAATAAAATAGACATTTTCATTAACCATTAATATCAACTTAAAACGTCTTTACATAATTTATGCGATAAAAAAGCTTGTCGCTAAATTAACCTTTGTACCTGTAACTTGATCTAATTGATATATTTTTCAAACAATGTAAATACGGGTACCTGCTTAAATCTCGCGACAAGCTTTTTTATCGCATAAATTGTCTAAAGACGTTTTAAGTTGACATAAAACTTCAATGGAAAATGTTATTTTATTATTTTTAGTACGTTTAAATAAAAGCTTGTTTGTTACAAAGTTTTTTCTTACGTTTAATTTATTTTTTACTTTTTAGATATCACTGGATAGTTGGTTTCTTGTCTGTTCATCTCATGCCCACCATGTTTGGTTTAGGAGTAATGTCATATAATTTTTCGAGTAACACTCAGCAAGCCCTTTTATTTGATATCCTAAAATAACTAGTCCGCCATCTTGGGTATTCTGCCATATTGGATTTAGAGTTACATTATTTAATTTTTTGAATTAGTCCGCCATCTTGATTATACTGCCATGTTGGATTTAAAGTGATGTCATTTAATTTTTCGAGTAACTCTCAGCAAGGCCTTTCATTTGATACCCATATTGTAAGAGTGCATTAAGAATAACTAGTCCGCCATCTTGAGCATACCGCTTATTGATTGAGTTATAGTGATGTCATTTAATGTTTTAAGTAACTCTCAGCAAGGCCTTTCATTTGTTTTTTATATACTACTAAATGACGAGACAAGCTGAAGGCCCACCTGATGTTAAGCGGTAACCTCTACCTATAACAATTGCAATGCCGCGGTGACCACGTTCACTAAGCACGTTATCAACGCTGCATTGCATTGCGCCCCTAACCCTGAGACAGAGTTGTAAGGTCTCATGTGCCCGTAATTTGATGTCGTAGGAGTGTCTTAATAAATAAATAAATAAATAAATAATTTCACCGGCCTCCTTACCCTTCAAACCGGAACACAGCATTGGAGACATTACTGCTTGGCGGCAGATATAGGTATGGTGGTAGTACTTCCCCGAATGAACCTTTCACAAAAAGTTCTACTACTATTATAGGAGGTTAATGCACTCCTAATAATAAATAAATAATAGGTAATTATTGTATAAATAATATAAAAATAAATATCTTAATAACTAGTCCGCCATCTTGGATGTTCCGCCATGTTGGATTCAGAGTATCGTTATTTTATTTTCGATTTATTCTTAGCAAGCCCTTTCATTTGATACCCATATTTCAGGAGTCCATTAAAAATAACTAGTCCGCCATCTTAGGTGTTCCGCCTTGTTGGAATCAGAGTGACGTCATTTCATTTTTTGAGTTATTCTCAGCAAGCCCTTTCATTTGATACCCATATTATAGGAGTACATTAAAAGTAGGTAGTCCGCCGTCATGAGTGTTCCGCCATGTTGGATTCAGAGTGACGTAATTTAATTTTTTGAGTTAATCTCAGCAAGCTCGTTCATTTGATACCCATATTATAGGGGTACATTAAAAATAATTAGTCCGCCATCTTGGGTGTTCCGCCATGTTGGATTCAGAGTGACGTCACATAGCCGACCATGCATTGTCATCCAAAGTAAATACATATAAATGTTTACAAAATTTCATCTCAACTGGTTGAAGATATCTGCTTAAATTTGAGTTGCAAGAATCCGCGAACAAACATACATACAGGGCAAGCTAAATTAAAAAAACTTTAAATAAATATACTTATACGAGTTATAGGTAAAATCTAACATCCACACCTTTAAGAGACACACACGTGGTTGAAATCACCAAGTTGTCCGAGAATCAGTGCCAGGGAATTAGCTCTAGACTTTGTAAATTTTAATCGTCTTTGCAAAGACCTCTATCTTCATCTTCGAGGTCTTTATTCGGGTTTGACATCTGATCAAATATAACATATAGTTTTCTGCCCCATTCAAATTAATCTATGTCGAGAACTCCACCAAAAGTTCTAAGGAACTGGAATGATTTTTACCCCTGGAAGTTTTATCAGCAGGAACTAGAATAGGATAACCATGATAACCACGAGAAACCCAACGTAGGTAAACGACGAAACCGAACTGCAAAGCAACAAACCACAATACGTTAGGTGCATTAGATGTAATTACGTTTGGTGGTGTGTTTCAACTAAGTTTGCGAAGAAACTTTCCTCATAAATGCTCGCAAGTGTAGCTATTCGTTGTTTGGAGTATGCAAGTGGGAAACAAAACTATTTGTGGGAAGCAATAAAATGAGTATAGCGAGGAATAAATGGATGGACAGCCTTTGTTCGTTCAATTACTAATTGTTCGCAAAGAAGTTTTTAAGAGTAATTAAGCTTAATCGATTCTCGATGGTTCAGTAGATTTCAAAAGCATTCTTAAGCAAATCAGCAAGCTTGAAATTTCAAACTTAAGTAACAATAAATGATCATTAGATGTAGTACTTTCAACTTTGCCTAAGGCTCTTATCACACCTGTCCTGAAACCTAAAAGTTAGGCTTTGACGAGGTTTAAGAGTAAACATTTGTGTAATTTAATTCCACATTCGTTATTCATGTGTTTACAAAAATATTTATTTAAAGTCTGTCAAAAAGTGTTACTTTCTTAAAATCCAATCACAGTGATTGGATTAAAAGAAGAAAATAAAGATAAGTTCTTTAGAAATCTTTTCCGCTTTATTTTCTCTTTCTATTTTCTTCAGCTATGGTGCAAGGAGCGATTTTTATGATCTAAGCAGAAAATTTAGAAACCGTGAATCTGACGTCAGTACACAGTTTATAACCTCAACAGACAACATTACTTTTACAAGGGCACGGCGAGGTGTCACGTGATCGCCTCGCGTGACGGCTGACCATTGATCACCGCTCCTGAGAAACGTGAAGGACATTTTTAACACGATAACGCTGATAACTCAGAGTTCACGAGCTGTGGAAGCATTACTTTAGTTAAAGCACCCCTAGCAAAAGTAAAGTTGATCTTGTAAAGTACTATAGCACTGAATATTATTATTTGTTCGGTTAGTAGATAAAGTTCATGTACAAGTAATATTTTTCTCATGGGCGTGGAAGGCCAAACAAAAAATTTGGTAGTATTAAACGTTTTGATATTGAATCGATATATTAATAAGATTTGGCATTCCACGCCCATGAGGAAAACTTTGCCTGTATAAAGAAATAACCATTTAATGGTTAGGTTCTTGTAATAGAGTTAAATTACAATAGTACAAATCTTTGAGCTAACATTTTCGATTCACTGATATCTTCTGCCAGAATATTCTCCTGAAATGGCGCTCGTTGTAAGCCTTGAGGATAAGGAGATAATAGATTAAGATATTAGGAGTTAAGGTATGAAATTGCCGATTTGTACTGAAAAATTGAGATTCGTTTTTTTATTGAACAAATTTATTAATTCAAAATAATTACCATTTTTATCTATACATTGCTGCCATCTAACAGGAAGGTCTTATACCTTTGCGAAAGAACTCTGGTGATCTAGATTTGACAAACTGTGTGAAAGCATTTTGTACTGCCTCCGGAGAAGAAAACTTCTTATCACGTAGAAAATTGTCCAAATCACGAAAAAAATGGCAGTCCGTTGAAGCAAGGTCTGGCGAATATGGAGGATGACGAATCGCTTCTAATTTTATTTCCTGTAGAGTTAAAACGGTTTCTCGTGCTGTATGAGGTCTCGCGTTATTATAAAGCAATAATGGTGAAGATCGATTCATGAGTCGGGGCTGTTTTACTGCTAGTTTTGCTATTATTGTTCGGAGTTCTGCCGTTATTGCTTGACCAGATTGGAGAAAGAAACACCATGCTAAGTCCACCAAACAGCTGTTACCATTACCTTTTTTTGTTAAACTTTGCTTAAGGATACTGTTGCGGCGTTTGACCTGGAGTCAGCCATTGAATTTTGCAGTAATACAGTAAGAGCCTGCTAAGGGATACCTCCGGAAGATGGGCAGCAGCGTCTATCCGTGTATCAACATCCCATACTGCGCTCACCAACCCGCCTGCCAAGCGTGGTGAGTATGGCAACTACCTCTCATGGAGATCCATGAGGGAGGCCTGTGTTCATCAGTGGTTTTATGGCTGAAATGATGATGATGATATTTTAAGGGAATGTTAAGAGTTTGAATGGAGCCAAATTGAATGGCAAACATACACTCGAGTGATTTTTTGTTTGTCTAACCCATGAGAAGGAAATAATGTTTTAACCCGCTCACTAGCCTAGGCTTCTAAAACTATTGTATTTTGAGGGGATAGTGGGGGTGAGATAAATAGACATGACGCTTTCATTTGGATGGTCTGGCCTTTCCTCCGTCAACCGAGACACATTCTCGGCTTGCCCGTTGACGAGCTCACCGCCGCTATCCCGTAGGTGACGTCAACCCGTCCCAAATTCGGCCCAAGGCCGGCGGGGCCGAAGAATAAACTCTTCGGTCTTAAGGTGCAGTTTTGCACATAGACATTAACCATCATTAAATATAAAATTCTGGCAACAGTCCAAGCCATGGTTCAAACCTAAGTGGTGCCCTTGAGCTTATTGCCCCAAACTAACTTTTGCGTCTGGGCGCCTTCAGCACTCACCATAGTCCGGTAACGTTGTCATGGCCTTCTGGGGTCAAGAACATGTATTTTCCTTTCGAAAAAAAATAAGATGGTCGGACAGTGGGAGACGGGAGAGACAGGCAGGGAACTGAAAGCAGTCGGGATTAATTGGGAAGTAAAGTTTGGAGTGTGCAAGTGTCTTGAAAGTAAACTCATAGAGTCAGTGGTTGTTTGTTTAACATGTTGATTAAGTTTAAGTCCGTGTTAAAGTAAATAATTAGATTCAGTGATAATCTTGGTAACGTATTTAAAATTAAGGATGTAGGGGATAGCCTTTGCCTTTAGGTCTTCAGTTCTTATAATATAGGTTTTATTATTATTTCATGATAGTTGTGTTTATTCAAACTATTACAGGAATGATATAATTCAATTTATTGCCACCTGTTTTGATAAAGTTGGGAGACTTTCATCAAAATCGAAACATCTTTTATTTATAGGTTTAACAGGTTTCGCAGCGAGGCCGAAGACGGAGAAATTCTTGTAATGCATGACTATTATTATTTGAATGCACATCTAACCTTCTAATAGATGAATAGATGTCCCCATTTAGATAGATGCAGTACGAGAGGCAACGAGGGCGGAAACAAAACAATTATTCTATTGCATGCTCTCATTATTAGGGTTCCTGATCAGCGCAAATAGATTAGTTATAAATGAATCTAACCTTATTCACTATTAAACAGGTGTTATTTACATACAAGTACATAACGCAGCGAGGCCGGAGATGGGGAAATTATCTTATTGCATGATTATTATTATTATTAAGTCTTCTAAGCTATACATTTTCTAAAGAATGTGGGGATTTCATTCATCTTTCTGATATTAAGGTTATTAGCGAAATAGGCATTTAGCACGTGAAACGGCAGGTAGAATATTTGTTACTTTTGGCCTCATCGGCCATCCCTTCTCCGAGCTACATGGCCTGCCCATTGCCATTTCAGCGTGCTAATCCTAGGCTATGTCGGTGACCCGAGTTCTTCTACGTATGTCCTCATTTCTGATTCGATCCCGTAGAAAAACCCCAAGTATAGCCCTCTCCATTGCAGGTTGACATCATAGATAGATAGATAAAACTCTATCATCATCTCAGCCGTAGGTCGTTCACTGCTGGACATAAGCCATAATCTCATGGATTTCCAATGACTGATCATGAGGACCCTTTTTTCATTGTCCGAGAATATATGAAAGGATCCTCCGAGCGTAAACTAATTAATTCATACAACAACTCCAAAAGATTTTTTTTTCAAATATCAGTATATGTAAATGACATTTTTGTTCAAAAATACCTTTTGAACTAACGATTCTATTTTGATGGAAAAATACAAGTTAGGAATCTAGTTAAAGTTAGAAGATTTTGGAGAATTCTAGCCTTCCAGTCCAAATCACTACATAAATTTAAGCACAAATGCAAATGCGTTCTATGTTCGGGACGAACAACTAGCATGAAAGACGACTCCGTCTAAGCTAAGAGGTATATAGGAAAGGTGCTCCGTGTAACATTTATCCATCCAACAACGTCCAATGTCAACTGGCAGCGTCGACCCGTACAGTACAGCATGTACCTATACGTTCCTGACGCTGGCGCTGTATGAATAATCTTTAATTAGAGGTGACAACTTACTTTATTTAAATCTACACTCACCTCGAAAAATCTTGGATACCAGTATCCGTGATTTTTTAAGATTCTATAAGCCAATACACATATCTCACGTTAATCAAAACAAAGCATTGAATGAAAGCAAAACGCTATGAGTAATCATTCATACCATTTTCATTTTACTTGATGTTATACAAACAGTTTTGGTAACGGAAATGAGGGCAAGCGCACGCAAGCTTCTCATTTCTCAATCGTTGTTTTCGTAGCAGATTGAGATTGATAACGTTGATAAACAAAGTAAAGATGACGCAGAATAATGTTTTTAAATGAGTAAGACGTAGAATGCAGCAATATGGCAATGTTTCTGCCTTTTAACCCTCAAAAGAACTATTTATTTTGGAATTCATTTGAATAAGTACGCGTGTTTTATGTTATGGTATGACCATTAGTTTCCCAATGCAGGGCAAAGGCCTCCCTTCCTCCCATATACACTTCTCTTCTATTCTGAGTTATTTGTGGTCATGTCTTCCAGGTGTGCGTTGAAGACTACGCCAACCGAGATTAAAAAAGATTTTTTTTTTATTTATTTGCAACTGACGATTGTAGCCGCGGTTTTGGCCGCATTGCAAATCGCAACTCTTGCGGCCGGGCCGCGCGACCTGGCCGCTGCGGCCTAGCCGCTAGTGCGCTATTGCTCTAATAGCACAAATATAAATACGAACTTTAGAATTGTATGTAGACATTTCATTTTTAATTTTTATTTTCCGTAAAATGCAATAAGTGTTTGTCGCGCAAGCCGAACTTGGAGCAAATATTATGTCGTCAGTTAAAATTATTTCATGAAGTTTTTGATTTGTTTACTGGGGAACCTATCTTAAAGTAAAATTCGTTTAAAAATCTCAAGTTTATTAAATAACCAATTCTATTCCTAAATTATTTATTACAAAAGGAGAAAGATTAAAAGATCTCATAATCAGTCCATTTTGTTACAAAAATAATTTGAGAGACAACTTAATACAATAACATGCCAAAATTCAGATAAGTAGATTTAACATAATAGCTTTGTAAACCTAGATCTATTTACAATTTATCTAAAAGCGTCATAGAAAATGTTACTTAGCGATATGAGTAATTTATGATGGTGATATTATTAATGAATTACTACTATTTCATCGTATTGCAAATCTTAGCTATTATCTTTGATATAACATTTCAATCAGTAGCTGTGATCTTTTGATTATTTCTACATTTTGATATGATTTTGACATAAACTATATACGCTCTCTAGTTTGTTTAACTTTAGCCTATGACTTATATCTTAGTTTTAAATATAGCGTCCCCGTAACCTCCCGTATAGCATTGATATTTTTTATGTTTGTATAAATAAGCACATAAATTATCTATCATAAATTTATAAAAAGCTGATGAGTAATTTCATGAATGAATGAATGTTTATAACTTTATTGTACACCATAAAATAAAAGAAATAACAGTAAAGAGTAAAGAATGAATGAATGATTATAACTTTATTGTACACGATAAAATAAAAGAAATAACAGTAGAGGAAAAGATACTTAACTATATGCACAATGAGCGGCCTTATCGCTAAAAGCGATTTCTTCCAGGCAACCTTTGGATGGACAGGTTTGTGAGAACTATATAAGACAGTGGCGTACCAATAAGATACAAATAAAAAAAAATAACAATAAATTAAATGAACTATTCAATTAACTATTTAGTTACAGTTTATATAACCTCAAAGACAAATTTTAGATATTAATTAAAATGTATGTTACATGAATGACAGGTATAAGCATTTGCCTTGACTAAGGCAAATGCTTATACCTGTTAGTAGAATCGAAGTAAGAAATGGTCCACACTAGTTACATACCACTCGGCTAACGCTTTTTTTCACATGACTAAAGATGCCTTTTCGCTCAAAGGTTGGCGCATTGAAACCCAGTCCAAAACGTGTGCTTCACATAGAATCGCAAGCCAAACTTAAATGGCCCAACTAAATTGCTTGCTCTAAAACATAATGCAGTTTGAACTTCGAGGAATAGGATATTGTACTTGAAAGTTTCACTCCCTTTCGCGCTCCACTAATAAACATAAAAGGATTTATTTATCACGTTTCAGATTGCTTCAGCCCGAAGGAAACGAGGGTGACAACTAACAGGGTTACATTTAGCACGGTGCGCGTAGCCGCCGAACTCCTTACTGGAACAAACGAGCTTTGTTGTATAAACACAAACATAGTTCAAGAACAGTGTCGGGATAGTAACTCTATTAAGCAGCATAAAATTGGTAAGCTATTAATTAATATATAAACAATTTCAATTATTTATTTATTTATTTTATTTGTTTAGTTACAAACAGTACAATTTTAACAAAAAATATTAAAGTAATTAAGACTAAAGACCATTAATATGTTTTCGCATATGTACATATATACGACTAATTACCAATTTCTCCTAATTTGTCTTAGGAGAAAGGTAAAGTATATTACCTCATCTCTCAATGTTATAAAGAGGAAAGATTTGTACTTTGTATTTTTGTATCGAATAAACTGAAAAACTTCTAGACTGATTTTCAAAATTGTTTCACCATTTTACATTATCCCTGAGTAAGAAAGGCTATATTTTATCCCTGTATTCATACAAGAACGGGAACTACGCGGGTGAAACTGCTTAGTGCAGCTAGTCCATAATAAGATGGCTGTACAAGGATTCTTATTCTAAAACTGTGACTACTACTATTGTACCTCTATACTGACTTGAGAAAGTTTCGTAATTACAAATTATATAAATAAAAATAATGTCAATGATTTAATGACAAGTTACATGTGTATCTGTGCCAAAAACGTAGCATTTTTCATAATTTTAGGGTTCCGGACAAAAATGGTAAAAAGGAACCCTTATAGAATCACTCTGTCTGTCTGTCTGTCACAAATGCATATCTCAAGAACTATTGATGCAAACGACTTGAAATTTGAAGTGGTAAAAGACAACACTTTTTTACTAATATAACTCTAGTATATATGAAAATGTTAAAAAATATTCTTATTTTGATTGCAGGGGGCGGATAGGGGATCTCAAAATTTTTAAGTGAAGTTACTAGGTGATGTGGGGTATCATATGAAAGGTATTCATTTGCACATTAATAAACAGTTTTTATTTACTCTTTAAGCCGTATCGTTTTTCAGTTTTTTACAAAAAGTTGAAAAAACGACCATTCCCCCCCCCCCCCCTTATCTCCGAATTTTACAGAGATAAACCCGTGATAATTTTATTTCTAATAGAAGTGTATGTAAACTTTATAGGAAAATTATAGCGAACTCTCTAATTTGCATAGTTTTTTAGACAAGGGGGTGGAATGGGGGGGGGGGTTTTCAAAAACTTTGTGAAGTTACTAGGTGATGTGGGGTAAGATATGAAAGATACCTATTCATTTGCACATTAATAAACAGTTTTTAGGTTTCGTTTAAGTCGTATCGTTTTTGGGTTATTTATTTACAATGTAAAATGTTGAAAAAAATAGCGTTCCCCCCCATTATTTCCGAAGATTGCGAAGATAAACCTCTGAACCTTTTATTGCTTTAGAAGTGTATGTAAAGATTACAGGAAATTTATACTCTACTTAGCATACTCTTTTAGAAATCATCGAAAGTGTAAAAAATCTTGCGAGTCCGACTCGCTCTTACCCGGTTTTATTTAAACTTTAGCGATCACAACACATTATTGCCATATTGGATTAACGGGTATTTATCGCGTAATTACATATATGTATATAATGAATTATTATCCCTGGAATTCTAATAATACAGGTAATTACGTCACAAAGCAGGTCTAACTCTAGGGTCAAAGTCTAAGGTCAGGTCACAGCGATGGATTGAGTACACTTTTAAGGTTTACAAATTGTTGGTGCAATGAGGTGCGTTCATTGCAGTTGTGCTCTTTATGTCGCAAAACAAAAGTGAAAAGTTGTTCTAGAATGCATACTGTCGGTACACAGGACACCCACGTTGTCGTCAAGTTTATACTTTTGTTGAGGTGGTGAGAGCTCTTTATTAGTTTTGAGTTGTTTCTCAAAGTTTTCTTTGAACATTTGTACCTAAGTGAAAGTTGGCATTCTGTCGTATACCAACTTGAAGTCGGAACTTTTAGTAACAATAAATTCAATTTTTCGCTTTTTGTTATTACTAAATAACAACAGTAGTTCTTGTAGAAAGGCGTAACATTAAATGCTTGTTTCTTAAGTAGTCAGAATATAGGTACAAAAACACTTAAGCCTTAACGATCTTAACGGTAATGACGCAAAATCTCCCAGAACACACTGTCTAAGGTTCACTATGCGTTGCTATGGATATCCAGAACTAAAAATAGCTTATCAACAAAGTAGCACAGTACCTATGTTAAATATTGTTAAAGTACAAAATAAGTAAAATAAAAAATTGTACCCGGTGAAACATTGTATTATAACGACATCTGGACTGAACCAAAACAACATCATGAGATTACATCACAACAAAGTACCTGGCTTAGATAAAAAGCAACGATAATGGAAAAAATGAACACGAACGTAGGATTGTCATCGATAGGAAGTACGCGGGCTTTGGAACCATTTCAGTAAATAATAAATATCAAACGACGTGTGAAGAGCCATAAAATACCTCGTAACACTTCCTGTCCATCAATTTGGGGCTTTCGAAATAATCTCAGATATTATCGCACCCAATAATGGTATAGCTCTGTTTATAGCATCGTATGAAAGCGAGTAGAGGTTGGCATGTTAAATTATTCCGAGGTAGCGATTCAAGATAGTACACCTTAGTTTCCGGTTTCAATATGTAGCTGTATACAAAGGTGCTTATTGAGTATTCTAAGGCTTTTATTACGTGATCTCGGATTGACGCGATCGTTTTTACCGTTCCGTACTCAAGGGGTAAACGGAACCCTATTAAGTACTAAGTCTGTGTGTCACCAGGCTGTATCTCATGACCGTGATAGCTAGACAGTTTTCAGCTAGACAGTCAATTTTCACAGATGATGTATTTCTGTTGCCGCTATAACAACAAATACTAAAAACAGAATAAAATAAATATTTAAGGAGGGCTCCTATACAACAAACGTGATTTTTTTGCTGTTTTTTGCTTGATATTAATAACGGTAACAGGTAGACGCTTGAAATATTTACAGAATTAATCTAAATAAATAAATAAAGAATATTTAGTTGTATATTTATAGTATAGTAGTTATTTGCTTTTGTTATTAGATCTGCTTAGCTTGGGGCTAGATGGTGCTGTGTGATTTGTCCAGAATTTTTTTTTTTTGCCAAATTACGGAATCTTTTACGCGCGAGTCCGACTCGCACTTGGCCGATTTTTATTCCTTTATAATTTAAGCGTTTCTCGTATTCAGATAAGGTAACAAAACCAACAATATGCTTGCTTAAATGTCAAACCATGTAGGTAAATTCAAACGTACTTGCTTTGATAACTAACACTGAAGAATGTTTACTCCTCGCCCGTGTTCCGTGTACTAAAGACGGCATGCCTTGCTGCCTAACAATAAAAACCGTATTGTGGGGTAGACAAGCAACCAAGCAGTGTCACTTTTAAATTAAAATTAAATAATGCTGGACAATTAACACAGCATCTCCTAGCCCCAAGCTAAGCAGTGCTTGTGTTATGGGTACTAGATGACTGATATACTTAATACATTATATTACCTAGATAGATATTTTTATTATATATAGAAAAACATCCAGAACACCCTGAACAAATATCTGCAGATCGTACAGATATTTGTCCCGAGGCGGGGATCGAACCCGCAACCTCTTGCGTGGCAGGCGGATCTTCGCCCTCTGCGCAACAGAGGTCACTACATGGAAATTAAGAAATAACAAGTTATGGTACCTCTAGATAGGTGTAAACCAACAAGCTGTATAAACTGAGATTTGAGTAAGAAGCACCCGGTGTATACAGCTCTAAAGAACAGAAATATTGCAGCTTTATCACCTCAATATTCTCCAGTTTACAGCTTACCTACCCTTTTTTATAGGGGAGATATGGAAGGAACTATTCTAACAGTGCTTGAACAAGTTTAAACCACTTTAAAATATGGTAACAAAGGTGCGTGTCAGGCACCTGACGCGCTATGTATGGTTTCGTAGTTAACCGTAAACCTGTAAGAAGAAGTTGGTGTTTTTTTTATTTAAATTTGACAACGATGAAATGCATTATCGACCAAGGTAAGCAAACACGTCAGCGTCTACTGTATGCGTGCATAATATTTTGAGTTAATATATTAATTTGAAAGATACAATTTTATAGCGGCTATAACTGAGCTAAGGACAGTTAGCTAACCCTAGCGCTAAAATCCATATAAAAGTTTAATAATTAGCATTGTCGTCTTTACTTTTCAAATTCAGTTGAATTATTAAACGGAATTGTATTTGTGTATAGGAGAAAGTAAAATAGTTAGTTAACTGATAATTGCTTTTATAATTCAAATGAATATAAGTTTTATTTAATATAGAATTAGATGAGTAAAGCACGTGGCCTGTCACAGCGTTAAATCGCGAAGACTGGAAGAAGGGAAGGGAGGCCTTTGTCCTGCAGTGGGGCTGTGGAGGCTAAATAATGGAATAATAATAGTAAGACTTCTTTAACAATAATATGACTTACATATTTGCATGCCTGCAGACTGAAAACTACCCTACTCTTGTATTCTTCTCAAATACACGATTGATTTATTTATTTTAATTTTGTATGACTTCTTTTTAATTTTATATGGAGCATAGCCATGGAGACGCATCCTTAAATTGCCACTCACCGAGAAGCATAGCATCCTTGCTATCAGCTAAATTGCTCCCAACAACAGCCTCGTAGCTGCCTTGCCGCCAAGCAGGTGCCACGCGGGCAGTACAGCGCACTTGCATACTGTTCCCAACTGGAACTCGAATCCAAAGACCCAGCGCTGAAGACAGCAGTCCATGCGTGTGCTGGGTTACTGGATACTCTACTAGGAGTGACGGGTCAGTAATCTGTAGAATAAACAAATAATTTAAAACTTAATTTATAAAGGCATTGCCAAATAGAACGTGTTTATAACGTTGTGTTTTAACGTCGTGCTATTTGATACTGCGACACAGCGTTGCGAACTGCTTGCGCGCGGGGGTCATGTTTATTGAATAGTACCGTTGCAGTACAACACCATTTGGTCTTCTAATGATCACACATCTGTAGAATAAACAAATCATTGTAAACTTAATTTATAAAGGCATTGCCAAATAGAACGTGTTTTTAACGTTGTGTTTTAACGTCGTGCTATTTGATACTGCGACACAGCGTTGCGAACTGCTTGCGCGCGGGGGTCATGTTTATTGAATAGTACCGTTGCAGTACAACACCATTTGGTCTTCTAATGATCACACATGGCTGTTTGGCGAACCTTTTATGCAAAAATCTTAAAAAGTTAAAAAAGGTTGCTTAGGAGAGACATGCCCGCTGCTAAAAGCCGTTTAAAAGCTTTCAAAATAGGGAAAATCTTGTCTCATTCATCATTATTTTCACAGTCTGCGAACTGATTTTCGTGACTCTTTTCTTTTGCTCTGGTTTTCCTATAGAAATTTGGATAAGACCCGTTGATGGAAACCATAGGAACATGCGAACACAACTATCGAAGTAAAAAGTTAATTACGAAAACATAATTTACATAATTTATTTTACCTTTTCACCGTCAATGTCCCAACTGAGAATTGCAGCCGGATAAGAACGCCCCGATGTGCAATTCAAAAATAATGAGTCTCCTTTTCTACTTTCCTCTTCATTTCCTGTTATTCTTGGTCCTTCTTTGGGTAAATCTGCAAAAAATATGTTTTTTTTAGAATTTGGAGAGTGTATTTTATTTCGTGTTCAGCCTGGACTATCTATCGTCTCAAATTTTGCATTCATCAAAATGATGCAACTGCAACCAGTTGCACGATGCATATATAGGGTTTTTCAACAAGAACTTTGTTTTCTTAAAAAATTGGCAATTATGAATTAAAAATGATATATGACAAATGTCCACCACGGGATTCACAATGGGCTCCATT
Organism: Pasiphila rectangulata; assembly: GCA_963082625.1. NCBI lineage: Eukaryota > Metazoa > Arthropoda > Insecta > Lepidoptera > Geometridae > Pasiphila > Pasiphila rectangulata. The sequence continues at coordinate 10,106,552 of OY720240.1, forward strand.
ATAGGCTTCGTCTGAAATAATATTTTTTTCAGAGAAACCAGCGGGTTGTTCCTGAATGCCATTTTCACTTGTCAGGGTACGTCAACAAGCAAAATTGCCGCATTTGGGCTTCTGAAAATCCAAGAGCAATTATTAAGAAGCCTTTGCATGTTCAACGTGTCACTGTGTGGTGCGCTATGTGGTCTGGAGGCGTGATTGGGCCGTTTTTTTTCGAAGATGACGCTGGAAATTTAGAGATTTGCTTGTTGACGTACCCTGACAAGTAAAAATGGCATTCAGGAACAACCCGCTGGTTTCTCTATAAAAAAATATTTTTTCAGACGAAGGAAGGCCATTGTGGAGCCTATTGTGAAGCCCGTGGTGGACATTTGTCAGATATCGTTTTTCATTTATAATTGCCAAACTTTTCTCTTCGTAATACAATAAATATTTACTTCATCTAAATTCTTTGTTTTATTTTGATTTATAAAACAAAGTTCTTGTTGAAAAACCTTTATTTTAGAATAAACAACATATTTGATTATTAGTAAAATATAAACTTAGTTTACATACGAGTATTATTAGTTCACGACCAAATCCTGTAATTAGTCTAATAATAACTGTTTATATCTGTATCAAACGCCTACAAACCTACATAGTGCCGCTGTGCTTTATTAAGCCCTGCCGGCGCTGTCAGTATTAGAATATGTTTGTATCTCGCAGCTCCGGACGGGTTGAGAGACGAGAGGGTCTACGCCACCGATAACGTATTTCCGTGTCAACAGTGACAAAAGAATTAACTTGTATGTAGATATAGGTTCAAACTAGAAGGGCATCAAGCCATAAGCTATGCTAGGAGTAATCTATATGTATGTGGAGGGTACTTACATATAACTTCCATGCGGCCCTCGCCCGCAGCGGAGGCAAAGCTCGGCGCCTCCGCGGACACTTCGCAGCGATAAACGCCGCTTGACTTCAACGTCACCTGGTGCAGTGTCACGTGACGCGCATCTGATCTTTGCAACTGAGGACAAAGCCAACTGCTGTAGATTTACTCAATAGGATACAGGTGCACTATACGCACAAGTATTATCCTTAATACAGCAAAAAGCCTTTACATCTATTATAGACCATTTATACAGGGCCAGCAACTGGTATTCATGCTGAACGGGACGCCGAACTGAGGACAAAACCAACTGGTGTAGATTTACTCAATAGAATACAGGTGCACTCTACTTCCATCATTTCAGTCGTAAAACATCCACTGATGAACAGAGGCCTCCCTCATGGATCTCCATGAGGGGTAGTTGCCATACTCACCACGCTTGGCAGGCGAGTTGGTAAGCGCAGTATGGGATGTTGAAACACGGAAAGACGCTGCTGCCCATCTTCCAGAGGTATCCCTTAGCAGGCTCTTACTGCATCCATGGGCATGAGAGGAGGGGTAACATTCTACTGCCGGCACCCCACGGCATTTCTAAGTATATCCTATCTTCGTCTAAGTATATCCTTAATACAGCTCAAGGCCTTGAAATCTGTTATAGATTATTTATAGAGCGTGAGCAACTGGTATTCATGCTGTACGAGACGCTGCATTCCTTGGGATATTATCAGATGGATTAGACTTTCCCAGCAAATTCAAATGATCTAAATTCAAACTCTATCATGACCATAATCGAGAAACACTGTTCCCTAGCCTCAAACAACCTCAAACGTGAATAGTCACTCTCACTCAAATTCCTGTTCTTTCAAATGCTTGTTTTTTCCTACTTCCTAGTTTATTACAGAGGGTGTAAAGAGGTTTTGAAAAGGTTTCCTGGAACATTGCGCGTACAACAAAGTACCTACATAATACGAGACTTCCTGAAATAAGCACGGCTTAAATAGGAAGCAGAAAATATTGTACATCAGATATTCATGAAGCTCCAAGCATCTTGAGCAAATCGCACTGACTGTTAGTTTCCGCTCTGTTATTTATTTTAAACTTTTACGGCAAGTACCTATTGACTTTGATTCGCCACAAATAATTTAAAAAACACATTGACTGGTAGCTGCTTTTACAGCTTTAAACAGAGAGTGGCAGTCAAAGTTTTTTTTAACCGTCTTTAAAAACAGTGGGAAGTTTTCATGTCCTCTGTACATTTTGTTACCTCGGAACTACATCGTTTATGAAATGATTTGGAAAATTATTTTTGAGTTCGACTAGATACACTTTCAATTAGGTTCCATTTTTTCAAACTTAAGTTTTGAGGGTTCATCCATTAGGAATCGAGGGAACTTCTAAAGTATTGTAGGTGAGCAGAGGCGGCTTTACCTATAGTGCAGGGTGTGCGGCGCACACGGGCGCCGGGTCCAAGGGGGCGCCGAGCGCCCAAGCCAGCAAAGCAAGGCGCGCCACCACAAGCTGCGTCCTTACCTACTCTACACAATTACTTTTGTTTCAACGAGAAATCAGCCTTAAAACAGATAATTAAAGATTATATTGGCGTAGTGTCGCATCAACACCAAAGGCGCGTGCCGGCACCTGTTTTGATTCGTTTGAAAACACACTGAACATCATTGCTAACTCGGCTGTATTAGAATGACATAAAGTTCAAATTCAAATTGCAAGGGACGTTGCGGCCGTTATTTTCAAAGGTTTTGTGTACGCGTGCCGCAATTTTTGTTTTACCTCTACTCCGTAGTTTTGCGAAATAAGCCTTGATGCAATGAATTAAGTATCATTTCATAATTCATCATCCTAATCATCAACGAATAACGAGTGATAGTGATATCGAAGTTAAACACCTAGGTATACCTATCTAGGACTTTCATTTGTTTATCCTAGTGCAGTGCGAAACACACTACGCAACGGTAAGTTAAAGTGCTTTAATATGTACCTACTAGTATACTTAGGTATTTATTTAGTTTTTACTTTTATGTACATACCTAACCTTTGAACAACGAATTACTTTTTAGGATTTCGTACCCAAAGGGTAAAAACGGGACCCTATTACTGAGACTTCGCTGTCTGTCTGTCCGTCTATCCGTCCGTTCGTGACATACGGACGCGGACGTCACCAGGATGTAGGTATCTCGTGAACCGTGATAGCTTGACAGTTGAAATTTTTACAAATGATGTATTTCTGTTGCCGCTATAATAACAAATACTAAAAACGAAAATTGGGGTTAAGTTAATTGGATGGGTGACCAATTTTTTTCAGGTTTGATTTTCTTTTAACTGTATGTACGGAACCCTCAGTGTCGCGAGTCCAACTCGCACTTAACCGGTGTCTCATTTTATTTTTTGTTAGTTTGCGCAATGGTACCGCGACGCTGATTGTTATGTGTCATATAATAAATAACAGTTAGTTCAAGTTGCAACTATTTCTCTTCGCGTATTAGAATGACAATTTACATCGATAAATACTTTTATGTGCCCATACTTAGTTTATTATTTATTTTAGATGTCTGATGGCGATGGAAAAAAGAAACACTCTGGAGCACAGAGCAGAAAAAGAAAGCTGGAGAAGGAACAATCTCTAAAAAAGAATACAAGTTCTATTGAAAGGTTTATTGTTCGACCCGGTCCATCTTCGGACGAACACCTGGAGACAGAGACATTAAATATTTTTAAAAGAACTACAAAGTTATGATTTTTTAATGTTGTAACCCCTTCCTTCCTAAAAAGCTTCTTGACATCATTTAAAATGGCACTATTTGCACCCGAATTTTCGTATGAAAATGTAACTGTAAGCATTCCATTTTGACCCCGCTCCTACTAGGGGGCGCCAGGGTACTGGTGGCACACTGGCGCCACAAGGGCTAGAGCCGCCTCTGTAGGTGAGCATAGCGATTTTTGGCATATCTAGTTAAAGGTTTATCATTTGGATTCAGAAAGTATGATTTGGTGAACTGAGACTGATGAAGAAGACCACAGACTGATGGGCATCGCAACTTTTCAATGTTAGAATTTCACGGGTGGTGATAACGAAATAAGGAAACGATGTATTAGTTATGTTTACCGATAAATTTATGGCCGTAGGTACCTCCCTACTCATCATCATCATCATTATTTAAAGCTCCATCTATACCAAAAACCTACTTAGTTCTGTATTGTACTTACTTACTTCTCTATAGTACGTAAACTTAGCAAGATCGCTGCGACAGATGCCAAATGACACGATTGGGGCTGGGTCCACATTGAAACTATAGTATTATAATTATCTGCACACTACGTTTACCTATTCTTAAGTTTATCTCTATAAGTGAATGCTAATTCTTTTGAGATAACAATCTTCAACCAACCTATTATAATTATCAAGTTTTGCGACTATAATTGCTAACTATTCGAACATTTTTTTAAATTAATTAAGTTATGCCGTGGGGTGCTGGCAGTAGAACGTTGCCCCTCCTCTCTTGCCCGTGGATGCAGTAAGAGCCTGCAAAGAGCTACCTCCAGAAGATGGGCAGCAGCGTCATTCCGTGTACCAACATCCCATACTGCGCTCGACAACCCGCCTGCCAAGCGTAGTGAGTATGGCAACTGCCCCTTATGGAGATCCATGAAGGAGGCCTGTATTCGGTAGTGGACTATTTACGGCTGAAATGATGATGATGAAGTTAATGATGAAGGAGAGCAACTAGTAGGCAGGTACTCGTATTTTGATTGTTTGAAAAAAACGTTCTAACGTAAAAAGGTTATAATCTCGCGAAAACCTTTTTTATCACATAAATTGTGTAAAGACGTTTTAAGTTGTCATTAAACTTTAATGGAAACTGTTTATTTTATTATTTTTAGTAGGTTTAAATAAAAGCTTGTTTGTTAAAAAGTTTTTTTTACTTATAATTTATTTACACTTGGATTTTTTTAGACAGGATGGTATAAATAAACATTCAAATGGTTCTTAATTTTTTTCCAATGCTGATGATGATGATGTGTGTGTGTAAGTATGATGATTATTAGATAGAGATATTTTATTAATTTGAATGTTCGAGTTAATGTAATTTTAGAGTAGACATTTTAGACTGTTATATCTATCTAATAACCTAATAACGTAGGTACTTTTAGTTCCTACTTTATGTTATTAGATAGGACAGAACAGTGACAATTTGGTCCTACTTATGACGTATAAAGATAAATAAATCAATAATAAACGTGAAGTTAGCTATAAATATTACTTCTAACAAAGTTAAAGTAAGGCTCAGACAGATTTGTATTTTAGCCTTACTTCTATTAAGTAATTATTCTAAGAGCAATACTCACATCAACCTTGACACCTTCGAGTTTGTAGGCGTACTTTGGGGGGTCGAACTTTGGCATGTACCGGTAGAACTCCTCGTTATCCCGGTACCACTTGACAGAGTAGAGCGTGTCGGCGCCGAGCGAGAACTCGCACTCGAGCTGCGCCGGCTGGCCGCGCACCCGATACGCCGGCACCACCACGTGCAACATCGATAGGGGCAACGATTCTGCAACAAGAGACCACTTCTTATATCTTCGGTCACACACTTCATGTAATGCATGGGCATTAAAACTGTGGAGCAGCCTTAACGCCCGCCCTTCAGGGATAAATTTATATATAAACAATATACGTTAAACGAATTCAAGATTTTAAAATCATGAAAATAAAATGTCAACTAATAGTAATAATTTCATTACAATTACAATTAGCCATAAGTGTCCCACTGCTGGGCAAAGGCCTCCCCTCCAACTCTTCATGCATCCCGATCCGCCGTCAATTCGACACATGCGCTGTTAAGTTGGTCTAACTCGTCACGCCATCGCTTCTTCGGTCAACCGCGGCGCCTCACCGAATGTAATGAATAATATATGTAATTATTACTATTAGTTGAAATTTTATTTTCATTATTTTTATTATCTTTAATTAATAACAAAATTTACAGATAAGCATCCTTTACAATACCTATATTATATTTATGAATAGAGTGCCGTGTTGTGTTTTGTGTCCTGTACCACCTGAAGCCATACAGATAGATCTATCCACCAAAGATTGCCATTAAATTACTACAAACATAATTTGTTAGATAGGTTTAATGTAAGACTCGTACGACCGTTTACCCACGAATATACGATGTTGGAACAAGAAAACTTCGTGCCTAAGCGAAGGAATATAGATAAGAAGAAGGGTAACAGGATTAGGCCTTTATGTGTATCCAAGCTTCTATTTCTTTATATGTATATACAACCGATACGCCGATACATGCAACCAGGCAAATTCTTATATGTAAAGATTTTTCTGCATAATTACTAATAACTTTTCACCTTCACATGACACTGACAGCTATTTCAAAGCTGGTGCAGCTACTACAAGAATTATAAAAATACAATGAAGTGTATTTTTAACACCCGACAGAAAAAAGGGGTGTTATAAGTTTGACCGCTATGTGTGTGTGTCTGTGTGTCTGTCTGTGGCACTGTAGCACTTAAACGAGTGAACCGATTTGCATGCAGTTTTTTTTATTTAAAGCAGGTTTTCCGGCGGTGGTTCTTAAACATGTCTTATCAAAATCGGTTAAGTTACAAGATCACATATCTTGATGTAGGGGTGAACAATCAAATCTTTTCAAATATGTGTGGCCCAAGTGTGGTATCAAATTATGTGTAGATTGCAAAACTGAGGGTACACAAAAAAACAAAATAAAATCACCTCCAAGACTAGGTAAAGTGTCTGAGGTTACTTAAAATTGTTAATTTTATAAACTTGTAAAAGAGTATGATTTTAACAATTACCTACTCGTAGTTAATATATTTGTCCCTAAAATAGAAGGTATGTTGCCAACTATTATCAATTACCTAATAAAAAAAAATGCATTACCTATTTTTTTACTTAAATAGCAGATCTATAAAATTTTTATCACCAAGCGAATCACTTCGCCGGCCGCGCGACACGCTCGCTGTGCTCGCTCGGCTCGTGCGTTATTGTTGCATCTTTTTTTTTTGTGAGGGGATTAACCAATTTTGATAATACTTGGTGATTCAATTTTGGTGACGGATCTAGTACTATATTATATACCTTTTCATTTATTTGTTACTTATATGAAGGAATAATTTAATGAAATAATGGGCTATTGCACATTATAATAATAAAAATAAATAATGCTGGATAATTGACACAGCATCATCTAGCCCCAAGCTAAGCAGAGCTTGTGTTATAGGTACTAGATGACTGATATACATAACACATTATATACACAGAATATATATTTTTATTTTATACAGAAACACATCCAAAACACCCTGAACAATCTGCAGATCGTACAGACATTTGTCCCGAGGCGGGAATCGAACCCGCGGTGGATTTTCGCCCGCTGTGCCAAGTTCGTCAAATTAGTGACAAATCTAAACTAAAGTGAAAATATAGTTGCCTTTTTAAAATGCCAAACATTTTCCTACCTGATATTTAAACAGACAGACAAATTGTTTACAATAAGCTGCTTGCAATGCACCTGGTGAAGCAAGATGCGGTAAATGCAGCATGCATCTAGGTATTTGCCCAAAAACTGGAGAGAAGAAGCAACCGTTTAGACGTTTTATTACGCAACTGCTGCTACGGAATACTGTATACGATTTCCTTATGTTTTCATTTAAAATATAAGATAAGATAATAAAAATATATATTATACAAAAAAACATCTACATAGGTGAACTACTACTGTTTAGCATTTTCTTCCATATAAATAAGTAAGTAAGGCCTTTACTTGCCGTGGGGTGCCGACAGTAGAATGTTACTCCTCCTCTTCTACCCGTGGATGCAGTAAGAACCTGCTAAGGGACACCTCCGGAAGATGGGCAACAGCGTCTTTCCGTATATCAACATCTCGTACTGCGCTCACCAAACCGCCTGCCAAGCGTGGTGAGTATGGTAACTACCCCAAATGGAGATCCATGAGGGAGGCCTCAGTTCAGTAGTGGACGTTTGTACGGCTGAAATTCTTATCCTGAAGTATTATTTTAAAGAATTTTCCTCAAATATATTAAGTCACTAATCAACAAGCTTAAACGATCACGCCCGTACCATCACAAAATGATGATGATGATGAAAGCCTTTACATAGATGTCTATATAAATGATTTATACAGCGGCAACAACTGGTATTTATGCGGGTCAGGACGCCGCAGGTCGTCGGTTTGCTACCGGCCGTGAACGAATGAATTTTTCTTTTTTGAAAACTGTATGTTCACATTTTTTAACAGGTGCTATAGCTGTAAACGAAAACGTTATGAGGAAACATATAAATAAATATAGGTACATATATTGCTAATCTTTTTGTGTTGGTGACCTCGGTGGCACAGTTGGTTTAATAGCCGGCTAAGACTAAGAAGGTTGCGGGTTCAATCCGCGCCGGGGACACAATGTCTACTTTATCTGCAGATATTTGTCTTGGGTCTGTGTGTTTTCTAAGTATGGTAATATTTAAATGTTCTATTAACCATCTGAAACCCATAAGTTCTTTATAACTTCTACTACTATTATACAACTACTAACTACCACTATTTTATACATATTCTACTACTCTACTCTGCACTTCAGGGCTTTAAGGTGTCGTCTAAAATGTCCAGCATTATTTGTTTAATGATTTGGTCCTGGCCTGGTGTTCTTCACCAATACCAATTTAAGTTTTCGAAAGTCTTATCTAAAAGGACCATTTTGCCTCCAAAAATATCACTTCATAAACAGCCTCTCTAACCACAACAAAATTACACCGCAATTTACCGCAAAACCCTACTTTAAAAGTGAATTTTAGCGTCCATTTAATGACCAAATTGATAATTTGAACGGAACCTCTGCAACACTCGTCGTGTCCCACTAATTGGCGCCCAACGCGGTACTCGTAAATTATAAGGTGCTAAAATAAAATAAATTAAATGGAATGCTAATTGAAGTAGGAATCTGGCTACTGTTTAATACTGGTACTGATATGACTTTTAAGAAATTAAATTTTGGTGAAATATTAGAAAACACTTATATGTATTTGTATGCATAGATGCTTAAAACCGTTGTCCATTTCATTATAAAAGTTTAGTTCGATAAATATTAGTTTGTCCGGAATGCCGTTGCGATATTTTTGGAAAATAACGTAAGTCAAACATTTTGTATTAAATATAAAACAATCATACAGACTGATCTACACCGCTTTAGATGTGGTGTAACAAATAGTGGCAGCATTATTGACTTAGCGAGTAGGTGCTTGTATTAACCCTGGATTAATACTAATTTGAGTACGGGTACCAGATAACTAAGTTACGACTAGCGCTTATATAGCGCTATTCATAGCTTTTAAAGTATCTCCTTCTTAATGCAAGTATTTCTCTAGTTATAATCTTTATATACTCGTAACTAACAATATCTTAGAAAATAAATTACCTCTTATCAGTAAACAAGCAACAGCCAAAAGCACATACATCCTCCTAATTTTCAAACAAATCCCATTTTACGTCACTGCACACAGTTCAATCACTTATATCTCATAGTCTATTATCTCATTCATAATTCGATTCGGAGTTGGGGAAGGAGAGATTATCCTTGAGTTATATTATAACACGTCCGACCGCGACTAAAACTCTGAGGCAACTGAGCAGTTTCGCTACAAACGCTACATTCAACGGAAAGTATGACGCTCTTGTCCTTCTAAGCTTAGCAGTATAATCGTGAACTTATTATACCTATAACCTGATGCAAAGTTCTTCGATTATCTCGAACGTATTGCACTGTATGGTAACTTGTTTTAGGAAATGCTGTGTGAGTAGAAGTAGGGTACATTTTGCTTTACATGCGGAAGGAGACACTTAAGCCACAGATTACAGAACCCAAATAAAGCTTATTGAAATATAGTACTGAAATCTCCTTCTTGATGAAAACTATAAACTATGGCACAGATCGAAGTCATAGATAAATTATCTATTTTATCAAATTTATTCTGCTAAAGCTTATTGAGATATAATATTGAAACCTCCCTACTTGATGAAAACTATAAACTATGGTACAGTTCGAAGTCATAGAAGAATTAACTATTTTATCAAATTTATTCTGATTCCTTACTTCAGCGCGTACTTTTTTTATAAAATGATGCATCTGCTCAACAACAGGGGAGTAACACTTGAAAATAAATTAGGAGTCAAAAGTCAAAGTAAATATAAATAGTGTTCATTCATTCTGACGTAAAGGCATACTAAATGTCAATTTACAAAATCTCAAGCTACTACTAGGTTCCCATTTAAACTGAAACGTTCCATTGAAATCGGAAACGGTTGTTTCCCTTCAAGAGTGCCTATCAGCGAAGCCACATCGACGGTCTCGATCCCAACTCCAATTAAACATTATAACGAAGCAATTATGTGCCAAGCCTGTTTATTTAGGCTTTGGATTCCTATTGCGCTTCCATTTAAGATAGTTTTATTTCAAATACATTATCATTATTGTAGGAGTTTCAGGATTTTATCTTGGACCTTAACCCAAATTAAAATCCTCAAACTCCTACAATGTTTTGCATGATACTTGATACCTTATTGCATTGGAATGCTTTTATAGGAACGCATTTATTAAAATCAATAGAGGTGTTTGCTTTTCTGCCTATTAAAAAACGCAAATATTATGAGGGAACTTCTCCTAGGCTATGAGAACTTTACATGGCGTGATGTGCTGACGCCGAAATCATCCATTTAGATGTAAGAGGCGAAACTTCCTAAAGCTTCAAGTATTCACCGTACGAAAACTATAGCGTCCTCCGTGCATATTAACTATGCACCTAAGTTGTAGGTTAGTAGGTATATTCTGGTTCAAACTCTGGTTTTTCTAATAGGTAATGGCACTTACGTGAAATTGTCGCAACCATTGTTATTTTATTATAAATATAAAAAAATATAATTATATTTTTATTATTATTTTGAAGGAATTTTAGGGATTTTGCACATCGGCATTTAAACTGTAGTTATTTTAATTTTATTATTGTACTAGCTGTCCCAGCGAGCTTCGTATAGCACCTAAAACTACAATTACATACTACTACTACTCTACAACGACTTGGTACTAATACTACTACATAAATATAAAGATGATCATGAGTTTAAGTTTAATCTCATCGAATATTTAAAGCCAACCTTTTAATATACGAGAAACAAAAAATGACATCACAGCATCTGTATAAAATGTATGGAAAAATTAATTTGTTAGGTACAATTATTTTTTCTGTTAATGTTTACGATGTTTATACTACCGATGCCTATTATACTAACGATGCCTATACGTTAACTCAGGCACAGATAAGTCCAAAACATCAAAAATATACATTTTTAAATATCAAATACAAATAATTTATTCGCTGGAATGTAGGGTACAAATATGTCTTAATAATGTCAATAAAAGGTAATCCCAATATATTCTGCCTTAAAAAGGCGTGCAAATTAAAAAATGAAGTAAAGTAAACCTGTCAAAATTAATACGAGATAAATTGGTCAGCAGCTATATAATAATTAAAATCCGGAATATAATATAAAAAATGTCAAAAAAATATATCAAAAAAATAAAAAATGGAAATTAAATATAAATAAAAATGACTGGTCAAAACCAATTAATTTAAGATTTAAAGTCCAAGTACTCATTTATGTCATATAAACATTTTAGCCAAATTTTACATTGTTTTTAATAAATATATTTATAGGAAGATTTTTTAGGTCAATTAGTTTATTCAATCCGTGGTATGCCTTGAGGGCTTCGTCTGTTGATACGCGACGTCTTAAGCTTCTTAATGCAAACACGAATTTATTTAACTTGTCACAGATATTTAACATGTGCTTTCCAATTACGATGCTTGTCTAACATAATACCTAAAAATTTCGCTGTATCAACTTCAGTTATCGAGTTTTTATTCAATTGCAACCTTTACTCATTTTGTCAGCTATGCATTCATAAAATTTTAATACATTTTCTTCACAGAAGTATCTTTTATTTTCATACCAATAAATTGTTTCGTACTTTATTTTGCTGGTGTATGTAATGTTTGTGCAGTTACATGGTCAGATAAGGCTAGGTAATTAATTTTTCCATTGCATTTTTTGTTAGCAAAAATGTCCAAACATGATTTTTTGTGTGTCGGTGTATTAATGTGTAGGTACATCAAAATTGTATTTTTTTAAAATACTTAAAAGGTCCGTGGAGCCCTACAACACATAGCCTAAGTCCTTCCTTTTGTTGAGACGAGTTGTTAAATATCTCATTTATTAAAATCCGTTGAGCCATTTTGATGCTTCAAAGATATAAAGAGTTTCCGATAAACATAACTCCCGTGATGTTACCAAAAAAATAATTAGGTCAAGTGCGTTTCGGGCTACGCGGTGTTTATATTTCCATTGTTACCTGTAGACCTGTTGTCAGAAGTAGGTAAGGGCATGGTAAGGGTATGTTTTTTACGTAAACCAAAACATAATAATATTTCAAAGAAATGAAGAACCTTATCAATTTTTTTTTATTTCTTATCAAGAATTTCAGAGGTAACCGACATTGGTTCTGTAGCTTAGTGGTTAAAGTACTTCCAGCTTTAGGAAGCGTCAAGGATCGATTTGACGGACGTGGGTCCGAATCCCACCGGAATCGTAAATTTTTGATAAGGTTCTTAATTTCTTTGAAATATTCTACCTAAGTGTGGTTAAACACTATAAAAATTACAAACTACTATTAATATTAACTGGTATTCATTGAGTTTTGGGTGTATAGTATGTTTCGTAAAACCGTATCACTTAATTAAGCGACAATTTCTCCGAAACTATAAAAAGCTAGCTTAACCGTTACAGTTTTCTTTCAAAGTTCATGGTTAAAACCACATCCACAATTTTTTTAGATTTGTTAAGCTGTTTGGATTATACAGGGACGGTTGCAAAATATTTTAACCTTTATATGTATATCGCAAACAGAGGATCACTCTACTGAGAGTGATCCTCTGTATAAAATCGTGGATGTTGTTTTAACCATGAACTTTGCAAGTAAACTACAACGGTTTAGCTAGCGTTTTTTAGTTTCGGAGAAATAAGCACGCTGCGTAGAATACTTATTAGATTTCAAAACTAATAACCATTTTTTTTACCAAGAACTTAAGAATCAATGAAGCACTATCTTTTGGTAGGAATAAAATAATAATAATTATGTTAAGCAGTATTTAACTAATTAATAGTAATTAGCCGTGGAATGTTACCCCTCCTCTCATGCCCGTGGATGCAGTAAGAGCCTGCTAAGGGACACCTCCGGAATATGGGCAGCAGCGTCTTTCCGTGTATCAACATCCCGTACTGCGCACGCCAACCCGCCTGCCAAGCGTGGTGAGTATGACAACTACCCCTCAAAGAGATCCAAGAGGGAGGCCTGTTCAGTAGTGGACTTTTTACGGCTGGAATGATGATGATGGTGATATTAAGCAGTAACCTCTAGGACTGCAATACTGCGGTAATTGCACGTGGCCAAAGCTGCATTGCATTGCTCCCGTCACCCTGAGACAGAGTTGTAGGGTCTCACGTGCACGTAATTTCACTGGCCCCCTTATCCTTCAAAACGGAACAGAGCAATGTAGACAAATTAGTGCTTGGCGGCAGAAATAAGTTTGGCGTTAGAACTTTCCCGGATGAGCTTTTTATAAAAAGCAAAAACTTTAAAAAAATACTTCAAAAACTTCAAAAACTTTTAATTAAAGAGTTTCACACTTGTCGGTCTTTCTGATGCAGTCCTTTCCATTGGGTTCTCTCCAGGACAGCCTCCATGACCTTCTTGTACGACATGACAGCAACTTTATTTTTACTTGGTTCATTTAAGTAATGCTTAGCATTCCTCATACTGTTCTTCTTTTCACTTTTCCTTGTATTACGATACCCAATCATATTTCGTCTTCTGTTCACAAATTCTTATACATACTCTTCTCGTTTATCCTATGAAATACTTTGATGATTCTTAGATGACTATCGGTCCATCCTATTTTTCCATTATTCTCCAATACCTCTTTAAGTTTTTAATATAGCCTTTATCAAATCACCAGTTCAAGGATGATATCGGACAAAAAAAAACAAATAAACCCTCAAAGCTCACAATCTAACCTTACATTTTGGTAAATTAACCTTAAAGTTAATTTATCTGCATTTCCCCGCGATAATTGGTTTGTATTGTTTCATCAAAATCGAATCATCCGTTCAACAGTTATCCTTGGACAATGATTGCTTCATGACGATACATACAAACGATCAGTGCCGAATTGTCCTACATGTCACTAAGATCTTTAGTCGCTTGATCGATAAGCTGTAGCCATAAATTTAACATCTGTCAGCTGCAGTTGGGCACCGTCACATTAACTCATTTATTGTTACGTTGTTAAATTTTCATATATCCTATCATTCATGCATAAGTAAAACACTTTTGAATTAAATTACGTGTAGATAAAGTCTGAATTCTACTAAATTACTAAATCCATGAATATAATAATAAACAACAGAATAGCTACTTTTTACCGTATTCTAGAAATTCCTCCACTGAGTTTTCAATTAGTAGTCATTATATAGAATCAAGAATCAAGAATCAAAAAATACTTTACTCAGTGCGGCCGCATGGACCTTATTGACGCGTCACAAATAGGAAATCTCAGTCACCAATTTGAAGCTTTTCTCAAAGTCAAAATCCAGCTTGTTCGGTTCACTTGCATTTCTAACCCGTTTTTTCCGACGTAATGACTGGACTAAATCTGATCATCGAACTAACGAGATATCGCTGTCATGTTTGTCAAAATAAAGATTTTTTAATTTATGTTACATCGCACTAAAAAGCCTAAGGTATAATAAGAAATCTAACTAACAAACTAATGACATAACGTGTAATGAAAATTACGCTGCTGACTTTCACAGTTTCTGCCATTTTCCATGATAATTCTGTAGCGTAAATCGTAGGACTATTGTCCACGTCCACTGTTGGACAGACTTTCCTTATTGATTTCCAAGATCATGGGGTTTGTTGCCACTCCCCACGCTTGGCAGACGGGTTGGCAAGTGCAGTACGACATGTTGTTTTACGGACAGACGCTGCTGTCCATCTTTCGGAGGTATCCCCTGACAGATTGTTATTGAATCTACGGGCAAGAGAGGAGAGGCAACATTCTACTGCCGCCACCTCACGGTTACAATATATATAAATTTTCAATGCTGCCAAATAATTTTGGTTCCCAGCAATAGATTTTGTCTGAAATTTCGATTTGTTCGTAGTCGATTTTTTATAGCTGGTTAATTAGCTACATTTTATATAGGTTGGTATCTATTACCGAAGCCTGACTAATTTTAAAACAAAAGTAATTAATAAATGTTACTGAAAATAATATTAACTATAACGTAGGTGTCAATTTTCTACATAATAATGACCTCAAAACTAATTATAATAATGAGTTCAGTAACACGTTTTATGGGTCAATAAATGCTTATTATGTTACGTACAAATTATGAACCTGAATTTATCGTCCACTCTCTAAAAGAACAATTTATACGCAATACCACAGCGGAGTTATTGAAATATATGTCCCCAAAGACAATACAGGGATGCGCGAATTTATAGCTGCAAGGGATATTAAGCTCTATAAAATAGCGAAACGGCTTAGATTTGTATGGATGATATGATTCACAATGGGTATAATAGTAGGTAGGTGGGTAATATTCAAACAAAACGCGAAACAAAATCGGAATGATTCGAGCGCATCGAGACATAAATCCACCAAATTATAGCAATTTCATGCAGAAGCGGAAACTGGCCGAGGTTTATATTTGGTATAACCGGAATAGCCACAGGATTAGAGGTAAAGTAGGATTTTTCCTGCTAGCTTTTGGATACATTTGGGTAAAACACAATAAAAAGCCCGTGGGTTTTAGATCTACCTTTACGATTTGACGTACATTTACTAAAATTGGCTGGGCCACTTCAATCCAATCTCATCAGAAGCAAACAGACGGGCGTCGCGTCGGTGAAAATGAGTGATGCCTATATTTAGGTCAGCTTCACACTAAGTTCAGGTGGTAAATTGTTAGCCCTGCGGACCTCCGGGATAGATAGCGTGTGTCAAATCATTAAATTTATGGAGGTGATTTCACCTCTTCACATGCGTAGGATTAATTTGTTGTGTTTTTCGGAATGTTTCATGTATTAAGCAGGATATTTCGCGACTTCACATGGCACGCACGTCGGCTGGCTGCTGTTAAAGATAAATAAGTTACACAGGCTAATATTTCACTCGGAACCAATATCGTAAGAAGCTTAGGAAAACGTTTAAAACTTTTCCTGCTCCCGATATTTGCAATGCCTACTTGAATATTTAAGTTTAGAGTGTCGGGCTGATAGGAATGTAATATGACGGGCTTCGTCGACTATGAAGTCGTGGTTGAGTCTTAAAATTTTATTGTGATGAAAATTTTATTTATAATCTATTAAAACAATTCAAGAAGCAGATTATAATTTGTTAAGCTGACAATAATAAAATCAATAAACTTGATATCTACATTATTCGTAATACATTTTATGCGAACACAACAAAAATGATGTTGCATGGTTTTAAAATTACCCTACGACTGGCTAATTCGTTAAACAAGCGCCGTATACGGAAGACGTGATTGTTTAAATAAATATTATATTTAGAAATGCTTCTATAATATAAAAGTTTGGGGGGTTCGTGATATGTATCGTGTGTTTAACACGATGATTTTGTGATTTTGACAATCTAAATATACATATGTATATAAGATTAATTATTATACCAAAATGGTTTATAAGTGCTATTTAAGGCTGTGGGTCTCTCAATTATCAATTTACAGATCACTTGTTAACCATGTCGAAGATGGCCATTATTAATAAATATATTTAATACGATGTTACGATCAACTTTTCAAATAAATAATCAAAGTGTTTTGAAAAGTTCATCGAAATGCCTTTTTAAACGATATCTGTAGAGGTATTTTGTTAAAATGTGCTACTCTGGAACACTACTAGATTGATATTGCAAGATGTAATTGATGCTTCATGTACTGCAGAGGCGGCAAAAAATTGGCTCTACCCAAATTACCTCCCTTATTCACAGCGAGAAATCCTTAATAGCTGAAGAATTATGACAAATCCCTGTAATTTGAAGTTTAAAGTCGTCTTGGGAAAGAGCTTAACACGAAATTCAAATGTCTTTATTATTTTAAGCCGCTTCATTCGCAAAACTGACTTTTCAACATAATACCTGTTAAATCTTTAGTAGAAAGTTATTCAGGGAAACTAAGTTAGCTATAAGTTGTTTAACAAGACAAGACAAAGCGAATAAATTTGAGTCTAGTACAGTATTCACATTAAGTTATGATATGTTTCTTAAGTTAATTATTTTTGTTGTTTTGTTCACTAACTCTAAAACGTTTTGGCTTAGGCTGTAATTTTGTGAGAATATCTAATAAATAACTAATTAAGTATTATATAATAAATTGTCCATAATTAAGATATTTCGATAGTTATAGGGAAGGATTCCTACCTTGTAAGATAAAATGGAGCTTACATTCTGTCTATTCTGGCTTCCTTAATTCCTTCCTTAATTTGACGAGCTCTGTGGCGCAGCGGGCGAAGGTCCGCCTGCGACGCAAGGGGTTGCGGGTTCGATTCCCGCCTCGGGACAAATGTCTGTACGATCTGCAGATATTTGTTGAGGGTGTTCTGGGTGTTTTACTATACTATATGATAAAAATATCTATATAATGTAGTATAATGTATTAAGTATATCAGTCATCTAGTACCCATAATACAAGCTCTGCTTGGCTTGGGGCTAGATGATGCTGTGTGATTTGTCCAGCATTATTTATTATTATATTTATTTTATTCCATTGTAAAAGTTTCGCTTAGTTTATGACTAGATGATGCTGTAAAGTGTCCAGCATTAGGTACTTATTTATGGTAGCTATAGTGCATCCCATAACCTTATAAACTGCGTCACTTTGAATTAGCGGACGTTACAAACAACGTTCAATTGCTTGTTGTTGAATTACGAAAGCGTTTGGCAGGAACTTAGATAAGATAAAAGGATTGAGAACGATATATAATGCCGAGAAGACAATCGAGACATAGCTAACACAAATAATATTTATCGAATGGGTGCCAAAATGTCATACAAAAACTGTTCCTGCAACTTTCATGTATAAATCTATCGGGAGAGCCCTCTGGAACAGCGCACGTTGTTGAGTTAGAACACCAGCCAAGTAACAAGCGGAAAATAACGAAGGCTATTTACCAGGGTTATAGATAAATTTAACATGAGACACCCAATGGCGTTGTATTAAATTGTCACTGTCGTGCTACCTCTAACAAACGTACTAACAGCCAGAAAATATCGATATAATTGTAATACTATGTTTTCTGTGTGTTATAGTATAACTTGAAAATTATTAACGCTATTGATTAAAACAGCGTTTAGAAATGTTTAGATATTGCAATATTATAGAAACTATTGATATTATATAGTATATAGTAACGCTAAAACTAGTTACGATAAGAGCAAAAGATTTGTTAGATTTGGTCAAGGCACGTTCCACTTTGCACTCACAATACAGTTAACAAAATGTTCAGTTAAATGTTGGCTGTTCTTTGATCCTCCGGCAACCATGCTGAACGTAGGTCTTTGAGCAGGGCAGTGCAATCACCAAATAGCGCCCGCACTAGATTCACTTTGTGCATTCCTATAATAATGTACAACAGGGATCCGACTCCGTTTGGTTTTCTTTCCTGATAAGGCTTTGAGCGATACCGCAAAGCTGCTTTGCCCACGTATTTCTGACCCCGTTTATATTATACACTAATAATATTATAAAGCTGAAGAGTTTTTTGTTTGTTTGTTTGTTTTGTCAATCTCAGGAACTATACTGTAAAATACATAACAAAATATATAAAATTACGCCAAGATCAATAGGATTATTGAAAAGTGTTAAAAATGTTGCTTAAGCGGGTAAAATGTATTCCTTTTTAAAACTCTCCTTGCGTGCGTGTATCCCTTAACTATTCAAAAAAAAAGTCTGCGATAGCATAAGTCTATCTCTTAAGAGTGAACTATAACCATGTTTATAGTAATGAAAGTGCTAAAATAATGTATAATTTTATTTGCGATGGTATTTTTGTAAACATTAAATTATAACAACGCTTATTCAAATAATTATGTTATTCATCATAAGTAAAAATTTTTCAACAGAATTGTGTTTTACACCATTTGAATTCAAGGAATATCTTAGAAGATATCACAGTTTTCCCGCGCGCGCATTTTAATTGTAGGTTACGACCCACTCTCTATCTTATGTGACGCAGACGAAGTTGAGTGGGATAGCTAGTAATAATATATGTTTTATCCCCCCATCTAAAAAAGAGTATTTTTGCTGTTCGATATCTGCAAAAGCCGTTTTTATCCGCTAGAGGATAAGGTAAATTGAATTTAGAACATCGTGTGCACTAAGTTTGTGAATTCAAAACATCATTAAACCTATTTACTTCTCCCTCCATGGTGCCGAATTTTATCATACAACCTCATTTAATTTGCTAAAAACTCGGACATAGAACCTTCTTGCTGTACTTTTTTTTATTTGCTTTGCGCGCGCCATTTTATTTCATGTCATATTGTTAAAGGTTAAAAACTAGAAACTTAAAAACAAGTGAAAAACCTAAAATGAGTGGGTCTAGCGACGAGGAAGTTTATTTGACGCCAACAGAATTAACCGAAACTGTTAATAATGCGCAAATGAGCGTTCTCCTTCAACAATCAAGCGAGAAGTATTTGAAACAGTACGATACGTTTAACACGTGGCGACTAGCTAAAGGAGCAAAAACCTTAAGTAACTGTAGCAACGTTACTTTATATTTTTCTTAATTATAACCTGAGTATTATTTGTTATAATTTAAAAGTTATTCTGTAATACTTACCTATCACAATATAGTAATTAATACCTAAACTGAAATAAAAGTATCTTGTGATTGTAAATGTTTTTTTTTTTTTGCATTTAGTCATTACCTCGCTGAGGTGGGATAAAAAGTTACGTGTTGCACTCAAGTGCAAAGATTTTTCATCTTGTGCTCTTTTGATTCCTTCGTTTAAGGTCAGGACTCTAATTTTAGAATCCTTCGCTTGCTCGGTCATCAAAATTGAGCAAGCGGTTAAAATGCAACTTCGCACACTTGTATAACAAATAACTTTTAATAAAACATTCCGCATTACTTTTAAGCTGTTGCAAGGTCTTGTGCCTTGGGTTTTCAAAGGAATTTACAAGAGACAGCGAGTTTCAAAGAGTATGCTAACTTCAGTAAAAAAAAAATAGAATATGAAGCTATTTATTATTAAAACAGGTACTACTTACAACAACAGATGAAGCCCGATTAATGTTCACAAAGAAGTAGGTAACTTGAAAAGATTTTACAGCCTGATAGAATAGACTGATTTCTAAGTCTATCAGATGAATAATTAATGCTTAGACCCGTAATTATTTGAAAAAGCCTCTCATAATTCTAGTTTTCTTATCGAATGTTGGTGTCTCAATAACTCTAAATTTTGTGGAAATTACGATCCTAAGAGCCGCACTGCGGTATTTGGCAAAGAGAATAATCTCTGTGACATCGCATCCGTTCTTATTATGAGGTTATTGCGTACCGCAGCGAACCGCTAGGCGCAGGGAAGAGCAATGAAATGTAATACCGTGCTAGCAAACAGTAATTTACTGCGCGGATGTGAAAATCCTCCGGATATCAAGAAGATAAACAAAATGATATGTGTGGTTGTAATCATTTCAAAACGTATGTAATAATCTGTGGTGTCTTTTTTTCATTTACTAGTATAAACCATGTGGACAACTGAACTTTTAAATTTATATTCTGGAACCAAAATGAAATGTGACAAATACAGAAAATATACTTCAGAATATAATTATTTATTTATTTTATTTAGAGTTTTGAGGAAAACTTACAGCTATAGTGATGGTAATAATATAAAACAAATGTTTGCGTACTGACGGTAATAACTTGATACTTGTTTAGGTAGTTTTTACTCTCTGTGTAGATTATTTAACAACGTATTATATATTTAATACTTTTTTTGTACGAGAATGTGACAAGACATGCCGAAGGCCTTTACCTATTACAACTGCAATACCGCTGTGATCACGTTCAAATATACAAATAAGATATGTATCACCACGTTTAACTACTACAATATGTATACATATCATACTACGTAAATTAGCTTTTCACGTCTATTATTAGATGATTTATACATACTCAGCAACTGCTATTCATACTGTCGCTAATTCGCTGCAGTGCCTGGGACATTTTTAGATAGATTAGGCTCTGCAGCCTATACCATCTTCGGAGCAAAGTATGCTACTCGATATTCAGAGGGAAGAACATGTTAACCTATTCTCCTCGTACCTCGTACCAAATTTATTAAATGTCTGTCACTAAAACAATGATAAACCTAACAAAAAAAAACATGTTATTATAAAATTTTCAATTCTAACGTCTACCTTACAGTGTTCGAAAACCGCCGCGTCATTGGAAATGTTCGGTTGAGTTATCGCCACCTTGCTACCAATCAGACTCATTTGAGAGCGTCTGCATTTTACTTCAAATACGATCGAGTCATTTCATTAGCATCGGCGCCTTTTACGTAAGGTACTGCGAGTTCATCTTCAGATGAAAGATGCTTTGATTGTAAATGAGGCTTTAGATCTTGTGCTGATGAAGTCTACGCTTGCCTTTTTGGCAATCAAGACATAATGATGACTTTTGGTTATGATGTGGTTATAAGCTTGGATATTATTAAAGACGCTATTACAGCAGCAGTCAGTTGAGAAAAAGCTAGTTTGCAAAAAGTCACACAAAATTTTACTAAAATCTAACGATATCGCGGCTTTTACTGTTTTCCATATAATTTATTCGCATTTATTACCCGATCACGGAGGCTGTCTCAAGCCTCGCTGAAAGCCTCAAAATATGCAAATAAAATAAGGCCAGACACTATTCTGAGGACGACTCAGCTCGAATAACAACTACTTCAGCCACACGTCTCATTTAACGTGAGGGTTGTCGAGACTACAGTAACCGAGTGTTCATAGAATAGCGTTCTTTTATTTTTCAGTTCTTTGAAGACTAAGGTCTAAATTTTATAGAACACTTTCAGAGCATCTGACGTTGAGTTGAGAGTCTTCAAAGTATTAAAATTATATAAAGCGGATAATGCGTCTCACTTTTATAACTCAACAGTGGACGTTGAGAAAACTGAAACATAATAAAACTGTTCAAAAGCGAGTCGGACTCGATCAAGGGCTCCGTACCATTAATTAATATAAAAAAATCATATTCTTGGAGAACTTTGAAAGCGTCATTTCTTGTATGATAGCGGAACTGACGTTGGTATTTTAAACTTTGCTTGATTTTTAAAAACTATGCTTATTATTAGAAAATTCGTTTGTCCTTTATTGTTTACATATCATGATTATCATCAGCAATTTTTTATTGTTTTTAGACAAGCGTTTGGTCACCTTCTAACTCGGAGACAAGTAAAGATGTACCCTAAGATAGAGCACGCTTATAAGAACCTATGCTCTCTGGCCTTAAAAACTCCAAACATTTACCGATCTGGGAAAACAAACACCGGCAGCGAGTTACACTTTTTACTAGTAATAATAATAAAAGAGTATGAGTGTCGCTTAGCACAAAAAAAATTGATATCTACTAGTTATGGATGATAATTTTCCGTGCGTCTGTAATTGTGGTAGATGAAGGAGAGGGAGGCATTTGGTCGAGTATACCTTACACATTCACCGAAATTGATTTTGTAAAAGACTGTCAACCCGACGCCTGTGCACAAGGCTTTGTAAATTGGCATCCACAAGGGAATTCTCCCCTATTTGCCTGATGGTGCCTCTCTCAATCGAGGCAAGAGCTTCAAGCTGGTATTTACCAGGGTCATCCCAGAGATGACAGCAGTACTCCAAACTTGAGCGTCGTTCTGATATTGTATGCAGGGTAGAGACATGCAAGTCAGTTATTGCGAGGAATATATAATGGAACTAGCCGCACCCCGCGGTTTCAACTGCGTAGTTTCCGTTCCCGTAACAATACGGGGATAAAATATAACATATGCTACTAAGGGATAATTTAGGGTTGTTGTACATTTGCCACAAAGTAAATTCGTCACATTTTTGTAAACTCCATACATTGAAAGTAAATTCGTCACATGCATAAAAAATATGTGTAAATTCGTCATAGGTAAGTAAAGTTCATCATAAAGTAGGGTTAGCAAGTAAAGTGAATGGTGTTTAGCGCTCGTAATGAATCAAATGTTTTACCTATTGCTAAAATTAATTGAGTTGTGGGGAAGTCTGAAACCGTGAGAGTTATCGAAAAGCCTTGAAAAAAACTCACCCGGTATACTCCTTGGAATGTTCTGGGCAAATCATCAACACAATCGTGATATTTACGAAAATGTAAGAATTAAATTAAGTGATTATTACCTTGTATTATTTTTTAATTATATTTTATATTTGTGTTGTTATTGGCAAATCAGCCACTTCTCAACTGTGATTTTTATGTATAATGTAAGGTAAAAATTTATCATTAAAAATTAAAAAAATTATAATTTTATTTGGAATTTTATTTAACCCGTAATGAGTGTGAAAACATTTGTTTTGTTCTATTCTACTTATTGTTTGATTTTTCTGATGTCTCTACGAAAAAAGCTATGTGACGAATTTACAACAACCAAAAATATTATAATAAAATAGAAGTGTGGCGAATTTACACATACTTTTTTTCGTGACGAATTTACTTTGTGGCAAATGTACAACAATCCATAATTTAGCGTAGTTTTTGAGTTTATTCGTTACAAACATACAAAACACAAATCTTTCGTCTTTATAATATTAGTATAGATTAACCATTTGTTAATCTATAATTCTCAACATTTACCAGCCTAATTTATTCTAATGTAAAACTTGAATGTGCAAATTAACCCCTTTCATTTGATACCCTACATGACCTAGTATCCCACTTTAAAATTGGGAGACCCCCTTTCCTTTACAATAAAAATAAAAATATCTCTCTCTTATTATTGCAATGTATGTGAAAATATGTTATCTAATACCATACCAAACTTCATCTCGTAGAATTGGTAGATATTCAGCTCTTAAGTAATAAGCATTCAGCTTAAGATATTCAGCTGTGATAGACAGACAAAATCACACCATATGGTTGAGTTTCGTTCGGAACCCTAAAAACAAACGGACAGAGATCATCTCACGATAGATTTAACATCAAATTAATTCCTACTTTCGTCTCCTAAAGGCGAAAACTTTAACATAACTAAATGTTTGTTTTTAAATGATTATCAAGATTAAATGAATGGCTCCCAATTTTATCACAAACTTCAAACCAAACTGTAAACAAATGACACACAAATCGATGAGAATTGGAGTACTGTTTGAATATTCTATTGACTGGTTGCGCCACCACAATGCAAATTTTTCCAGTTTCAATTATTTTTGTGATCTATCAGTTTGAATAGATTTGGTCTGGTATCGGATCTGTGCCATATCCAAACATACTCTAATCGCTATCTTTTGCAAAAAAAAACTGTAATTCACCGAGCCGCATTGTATAACAAAAAACATTAGTTCTTCTCGACGGCTTCATTTGCACAGAGCTTGGACATTTGCACTTTATGTGGCCCTAATTACGGTAGACTATATGGTTAGTTTTAGAAACATTGCATGACTTACGAATTTGGGTTCGTTCAGGTTATCGTACTTTACTAGATACATTAATCGAAGTTCTGTCTGAGTACATATTATTCATTTTGTGAGTACATATTGACCTTTAAACTGTATAAATACATAATTATTCAAACTTGCTGGTTTGACACACTACCAAAACTACCATGTTAAGCCAATACACTGTATCTTAAGCTACAGTGTTTTGTCTTTACGGGGCTCAATCGTTTTCTTTTGATATTTTGTTCTTTAAATCAATACGAAACACTATAATACATAACT
The DNA here is from genome assembly GCA_963082625.1 of Pasiphila rectangulata. Lineage (NCBI taxonomy): Eukaryota > Metazoa > Arthropoda > Insecta > Lepidoptera > Geometridae > Pasiphila > Pasiphila rectangulata. The sequence goes on from OY720240.1 coordinate 10,131,581, forward strand.
AGTTTTGAAATGAAAGAACTAACGAATACAAATGTAATAAAAATGAATGAGTAAGGTTTCTTTTTCGTTTCTTTCCCTCAATTGAAAAACAAATTTTCTGAAGCGAACGAATTCTTTTATGTGCATTACTCAATTTAAATGTGTTTTATTTCTCGTTCTTTATATGATTATTCAAAGGAGTTCTTAACTCTAATGAATAAACACTTGACTTTGATTTAAAAAAAAAAAAGGTTATTTGCGCGTTTACTCAAACCACACTTTTTCAACTTTAGTGTGTATTGGATTTATACGGCAGAAATACAATGAGATTGTTATTTTGATTGAAGTCCAACTTAATAGATTATTTATGAGCAATTAAAATAATAACCTTGACTTTGAATATTGGACTCGTGTCAGTATAAATCCTTCAAGTTCGGGCTCTTCGGACGTTAAGACATTTCGGAGCACAGCCTATAAAGTTTCAATTCCATAATGTATACTATGTATGATATGACCACAGTGATTTTAGTAAATTATAAATAATGCTAGGCAAATGCCTAGCATTATTTTGCTCTATTTTGCGGCTAGATGTTGCTGTATGAAATCATACAGCACCATCTAGCCGCAAAATAGAGCTTGTCTAATATCCATTAGATACTAGAGTTAGTAAAACACATAAGTATATAATTTTTATAGCCGTGGGTGCCGGCAGTAGAATGTTGCCCCTCCTCTCTTGCCCGTGGATGCAGTGAGAATTTGCCAAGAGATACCTCCGGCAGATAGGCAGCAGCATCTTTCCGTGTATCAACACCCCGTACTGCGCACGCCAACTCGCCTGCCATGCGTGGTGAGTATGGCAACAACCCCTCATGATTAATACTTAGAGATCCATGAGGGTGGCCTATGATGTCCTGCGGCTGAGGTGGTGATGATGATGATGATCTTTTTATAAACACATAACTACATATCAACACAGAAAAACACCCAGATATCACTCAAATATTTGCAGATAAAGCAGACATTTTGTCCCCCGGCAGTGATCGAACCCGTATCCTCCTGCGTCTCAGCCGGCTACTAGACCAACTGCGCCTCGGTGGTAGTTTTAAATGCTTGTAGTTGTGTTCCGAATTGAACTCTTAGAATACCTGGCAGGTTCTATACCGGCCACCTCCGATGGATTTTTCTTTCTTGAAAAATGGGTGTGCACATTTAACACGTGCTATGACGGTGAAGGATACCAAATCTCAAATCAATCAGATCTGTTCCTGTTCATTATGGTCATTATCAGATCACAAAGTCAATTTCAAAGTCAAAGCATATATTTATAAATCACTGAAACTTTTGAGATCTTAGCCGAAATTATGCCCGAAATTATGATAACCAGCTCCGAATAGGTGGTGTTTTTAACACCACCTATTCGGAGCTGGTTATCATGGAAACTGCTAATCTGCTTTCCATCAAACATAGCTAAGAACACCCTCGATCACGTCACCTTTTGAATAAAAAAGCTTGATTGAATGTGGTAAATCCGTTTAAGAGCTACAAGAAAAACACACACTTCAAACTCATAACGCCCTCCTCTTTGTTCGAGTGTTAAAAAGTAATATTGATGCAATATTGCATTGTGAAAGTGAGAAAATATCCCTTCGTATGTAAATAAAGATAATGAATAACCAGCAAGATGTTTTAATTTGGCTGTCACAAAATTTAAGGAGCCGGATAAGAATCTGCCAGGCGATACCTCTGGAAGATGGGCAGCGGAAAGACGCTCCGTGTATCAACATCTCGTATTGCGCTCGCCCATCCAAGACGCCTTCCAAGCGTGGTAAGTATGACAAAAACCCATCAGTACTTGTGACAGTTGATCCATGATCTATGCCTATGTCCAGCAGTGGATGTCAGCTGAAGTTAATCGGATTTCGGCCACAATTAGTATAACAACGCATCATGTCGTTTGTGAATAGCTAATAATTTCGTGATGACGTTCTGTACAACTTCTGAATGTTATGAGTAGTTATCACATGAAATGAAGAGGAAGAACAACTTGTCGATACGACGTTAATGGCATTTCCGAAACTCTTCGTCTGACGATAACAATGGGTTTATTTCATGAGGAAACTGCTGATATAACTTGGGTTTATTGACTCTTATGCAAGTAGTAGCACTCAAAGAATGATAGCCCGTAAGAATATTGGAACGGTATTATGACAACCGAGTATCTTGGAGAGACATATACTGAGATCCTATGGCTGATATTTCGCTACTCACAAGCCGGTAAAGATAAAAGTAATATGAATTCATATTTTTTTTTCTTTTGAATTACATCTAACGATGAATGTAATAAAAAGACTAAGATTTTTTTTACCACTTTTTTAAAATGAGTCAAGAAAAATAAAACTTTATGTCTCGATACTTACAAAGTTAATGTAAAACGTAATAAAAAGTAAAGAGTTATAAAAGTAGTAAAACAAAAAATAAAACGTAAAACCTCTTAGGTTCATATTTACGAGCAACATCTAAAAATTATTTGCATAAAGTGCATGCAGTGCTCGTATTAAAATTTAACGCGCCGTAAAAATATAATATGCTTTATTATTTTTCGCTTTTAGATCTATTACTGATTCATTAGGTGACTGGTTAGGTAGAAGATTTAATTATCCAGGAAGTTGATAATATAGTTCCAGCTCCTATAATTAGGGGAACACTAGACATTAAAAAAATCGGAGAGTAAAAATAACTAATATAGCAATTTAATAAAGAAGAGAAATTCTTAAAAAGGGAGAAGAAGAAGCATTCAAATTAGCACGGTGTGTTTGCAGTACTAAATATGGGTTACAAATTTTTGAAAGTGTTTAACATTTTCTCATATAGAGGTATTATAAAACGAAGTCCTCCGCCGCGCCCGTCTGTCTGTTCACGTAAAACTCAGAAACTACTGAACAGAATATCATGCTGTTTTCACTAATAGTTATAGTAATTTAGGAGAAAGTTTTTCAGCTAAAATTTATAAAGATTTGGTGCAAGTTCGCTAAACTATATTGATAATAGTTGAACATTGCGGAAAATGTGTTAAATAAATAAAATGTTTTTATTACAGACAACCAGATCCATCGTAATATTAAACGGGCTTTCTACTCACGTTAATTATATGTACGTCAAAAATAGGTTTCCAACGTCAGTGCAGCGCGAGCGCGCGACTGGGAAGGAGAAGATGCCGCGTAAGACTCCATTCCCTGATGAAAGTACCCCTGGGAGGAACTGAACACGTTGGAAACCTACTTTCGACGTATAATTAACGTGAGTAGAAAGCCCGTTTAACATTACAATGAAAAGTGTAACTCACGAGTGTTTTGTTTGTGCGGGTTTGTTGTTTTAAGTTTGGTGCGGGGGGCATCTGTGTCGGTTTTAACCGACACAGATGCCCCCAGCAACCTTACCTAAAGTTAAGGTTGCTGGTCTTACCATCTTTCTCCTCCGTCTTGGTAGGCGGTTCGACCGCGCAGTGAGGTCGTTGGCTGGGGCCATGAGGGAACCACCGTGTTCCATCTGTAAGTGTTGAGCCGCAGTGTTGGGCTGTGGCTGCGGTGGTCTGGCTGGCGGCTTATCATGGCCAACTTGGGATGTGGTGTAGGCAGTCGTCCCTGCCTTCAGTTGCATTCAGTAGCACGGTTCCTAATGGTTTAAATCCCACTCTAATCGTAAACTTTTGATAAAGTTTTCATCTCCTTAAAAACATATAAGTTAAGTTCAAGTGATGTACAAATCATAATTATAAGAGGTGTTTCTCTTACAAAGGTCTACAAAAAAGTCTGAAAAAAATATTTTATGCTTAACTCACAAGTAAGCATTTAATTTTTCTTATAAAAAAAATGAAAAATGTGCAAAGTAGTTTAAGCAGGCAGGACGACGTCTGCCGTGTTTGCTAGTACTCTAATATTAAAAGAATCAAATACGTACTCTAATGGTACACTGAAAAAAATCCAGCCAATCAAGCATGACATTTTGCTTGATAGAAAAAAAAATGAATGAACCAATCAAAAACTTATAAAACTACATTAATCACTATTTATTGTCACAATAAAGGTGAAATGATCAACTTTTCTATAACATTCACTTCATAAAAGGAATTAAGATATCATGATTATGTTATTGTAAACATGGTTTTATTGTAAATGTAAACATACAAATATTTGATTCGAGTATCGAACAGAATCAAATTAATCAAGTTACCAATACACAGTAATCAGGTCCATTGATTGTAGAATACAATTACTGTATCATCACAAATAACACTCATAGATCCCTACCTCTCAGTGTTTACATTTAACAGAACTAGATGTCGCAACTAGAAAAATTAGAACGCGCTATCGAAGTGTTTCACCCATTTACTTAGGTCTCGGGTCTAACTTTTTGTGATTTGACTATAAACTACCACTTGTCAAAGCGACACGTACTCTAATGGATAATGGCAAAATTAATATCTAAGGTTTCTGTGTAAGGTTGAAATTTAATTATAATGATTAATTCTAAGTAACCTAGTACTTTGTAGCAAATAAACTTTTAGGTACTGCAGTTAATTTGACTGTTTTATTGATCGTACATGTTGCGTTGAAAGTGCTCATTTAATTTTATTATGTGAAATCGAAGTAACAATTTGAATTGAGGCCGCGGTCACGCACAGTAACTTTCTTTTAAAATAAATAAATAAAACGAAATAAACATAAATTTACTAACCACGCGCACAAAATAATACAAAAATAACAATAAAACATATGGAGTGGAGGGGAAGAAGAACAGAGGATGTGTCGGGTCCCCAACTCAGCTTTATGCCTGGCAGAGCTGAGATACTACGCTGATTTTCAGGGGTAAAGCAAACACTACCCAATTTTAATTCATATTTTAGTAATATTTTTTGATTGCATTTTTATTTCTATAAGATACCTTAGTGTGGGTTTACACTTTAAATACAAAAAATAGCTTATAAAATATTTTGAGGAGCTATTGCAAAATTAAAAATGTTTTACATCTGCCAGGCGTCCCATGACGGCTTATTTTATTCACTTAGATTTCAATAAATGTTTTATGGTGTTATATAGTTATATCACAAACGAAGTAGTTTTTTACGAATATACCTACGCATTATTCGATACCGGCCGAGTACCAGTGGATTTTTCTTTCTTGAAAAGTGTATGTGCACACTTAACCCGTGATTTAACGATGAAGGAAACATCGTGAGGAAACCCGCGGCTTAGTTAGCTTCAGACGTATTGACCTGTTCTATCCTCTGAATAATAGCTGACTAGACTGAGAGGATGGTATATAGGTGCTAGGCAAGCCTAATCCATGTTACAATGTCTTAGGCACTGCAGCGTCCCGTACAGCATGATTATCAGTTGCTGACGCTGTATAAATCATCTATAATAGATGCCAAAGGCCTCACTTTACTACCTACGCATATTAGGTAATGGAACATTGCGTGTGGCCCGATACGCACTCGCGGATTTTTAACCATTTTATTCACAGAAAAATCTCATTCATTTTCAAGTGGATGTTGTATTTATACATGTATGTACATGGCACTCGTTAGGTCTGAGAAGTTACGCCCGTGAAACGCGGCAGGGCGCCCACGGGAGTATTATTTCAACGAGCTCACCTAGTAGGTACTCGTGAACCCCTAACAACCACGATAATGAAGCATACAGTCAACATAGAAAGTCTCTTTTGACTTGTGTTGATTTATAATTTGCACTGTGTTAGTTTACCACGAGTTCTGTGTTGGATATTACTGCTAGGTTGTTGGAACTTTGATGAGAATATGGACTTGGTTCGTGACTAGTTGATGTTTCGAACTTTATAATCTCTTTTAGAACTAATATTTTTTTATATGTAGCAGTGAATAGAACCCTTTAAATCCATTTTTGAGGGTATGGAAGTGGATTTCTTTATTATTATAATTATTAAAATTGGGTAGTGTTGCTACCGCTAGCTAAACACACATATTCGGAAACAACGGAAAACACTTTGAATAGCCATTCAATAATTAGAAATCTACACAGTGTGCCGTTAATTTAATGTGTCACCCATTCTTACCAGCCAACAGCATGTTTCCTTGAATGTTAACGACAACCCTCAGGTGAAATATTTGCATAAAATATTTCCCAACTTTATAGCTTGGCTCACGGCATCAGTAATGGCTGAGGTGCTAGGTATGCGACGCCTTCGACACTCTAATTACAGACGGGGAAATAAAAAATGGCATAAAAGCCTTTCAAATTCACTCAAGTACTCACCCTCCTCGAGTTCTTGCCTGAAAAGAAAGCAATTCAGAGCGGAAGTAGATTCGAATCGCTTAGTGGCTCTAGATAAAAAAACTTGAACGGTAATGCAGATATAACAAATATGATAATTGTTATGATAAGTAAGTAAGTAAGGCCTTTGCATCTATTAAGATGATTTATACAGCGTCAGCAACTGGTAATCATGCTGTACGGGACGCTGCAGTGCCTGGGACATTGTTTAGATGGATTAGGCTTGCCCAGCACCTATGCCATCCTCTCAGCTTAGTCAGCTATTATTCAGAGGAAAGAACAGGTCAATACGTCTGAATCTAACTAAGCCGCGGGTTTCCTCACGATGTTTCCTTCACCGTTAAAGCACGTGTTAATTGTTATGATGGTGAAACATAAATAGGTACCAATATGTAACCGGTTGAAAAACAATACATTTATCTATATCAGCCGTAGGACTGCTGTCTAAGTCCAATGCTGGACATAGGCCTCCCTCATGGATCCACAAGATCATGAGGGGTTTATTGCCATACTCGGCTTGCTTGGCAAACGGGTTGGCGAGCGCAGTACGGGATGTTGATACACGAAAAGACGCTGCTGCCCATATTCCGAAAGTATCCCTTAGCAGGCTATTACTGCATCTACGGGCATGAGAAAAGGGGTAACATTCAACTGCCAGCACCCCATGGCAAAAACAATAAATCAATTAAATTATGTTGGACACTTTACAAACCATCGAGCACCAAAGTTAGCAGATCTTGTGTATTTTGGGTACCCGATAGATTTTCGATAGAATACTTAAACTTTTGGTGCGGGGGTACCAGAAAAGGGGGCAAAAGCCTCAAAAGTTCACCAGTTCAAAAATGTCATTTTTGGGTTTCTGGACGTTTTCGGCCATTTCAAGACTTTTATTTTATTATTGTGACCTCAAAAGGTCACCAGACCTTTTGAGGTCACAATAACTCCGGTCACTGTGACCCTAGGTCACCAAAATCAATCAGTCCCCTTCTCTCAATAAGACGGTGCTAACAAAAAAGGTTTCATTTAAATCGGTCAACGCGTTCGGTTGTAATCGTCAAATACACAGACGGGCAGACAGACGGACGGAGAGACAGACAGACAGCGTTATGCATATTAAGGGGCCTTTTAATACATATTTTTGTAAATACATTTTAATCATACATAAAAGTACCCAGACCCGAGAAAAGTATCAACCGATGAAGTAGGTATACATTTCGTCCCCCGCCAAAGATCGAAAAGGCAACCTCCTGCTTCTTAAACCACGCGCCACGGAGGTAGTCATATCATCGTATAATTGAGATTTAAAAGATTATAATGATCATTGATACCCAAATCGCTGACGTTGGGCAGAAGGCCGCAAGCCTGAAGTGGAACTGGGCCGGACACGTTTGCCGCATGCCTGACGGTTTTCGGGCAACGATAACCACAGAGTGGACCCCAAACGCATGTCGGCCGCGCGGACGACCCAGGAGGAGATGGCGGGACGAGCTGGACACTCACCTGAGCACGTGGCCTGTCACTGCGTTAAATCGCGAAGAGTGGAAGAAGGGAAGGGAGGCCTTTGCCCTGCAGTGGGACGCTAAATAATAATATAATAGTAATGATCATCGAGACTCTTTACTTACTAATATTATAAAGCTAAGAGTTTATTTTGTTTGTTTGAATACGCTTATCTCAGGAACTACTGGTTTGCATTTAAAAAGGTTGTCGGACAGATTATAGATAGACTCGGTGTTGGAGAGCCCAATTATCGAGGAAATCTATATTTATATATTTATACTTACATCACGCAACGACCGATTGGAGCGGATCATCATTAAAAAATGTTGCATAAACGGGAAAAAATAATTCCTTTTGAGAGCTTCCGTTGCATGCGCTGCGTAAATCATTATGTGTAGCGGAATTGTTCGCCTTAACAAGTTCTAAAAAAAGGCTGCACTAGCATATTAGTAAGTCAACATTATCAGATATATGTACATATTTTTGGAGATATAATGATACTCTAGTTAAATTCTGATCACAACTGATTTATTAAACAATACTTACATAATTATATAAGGAAGCTTATTGCTATACACGCATAATCGTGACTTGTTATAATATTAAATTTATCACGTAGAAATTATACGTGATAATATGTACCTTTTACATCCTGGCGACTCAAAAAATAGGAAATATTTTATGTTCCTTGTACAAATTAAGAAATATTTTATGTTCCTTAAATAAATAAAATAAATAATGCTGGACAATTCACACAGCATCATCTAGCCTTTTGCTAAGCAGAGCTTGTGTTATGGGTACTAGATGACTGACATACTTAATACATTATACTACATAGATAGATATTTTTTATTATATATAGAAAAACACCCAGAACACCCTGAACAAATATCTGCAGATCATACAGACATTTGTTCCGAGGCGGGAATCGAACCCGCAACCTCTTGCGTCGCAGGCGGACCTTCGCCCGCTGCGCCACAGAGGTCGTCAACTCGTCGTTCCTTGTACACATATTATATAATCTACAAGGCTTGACTCACTATGACCATTTTATGGTAATCAAGGTATCATCATCATCATTTCTGCCGTAGGACGTCCACTGCTGGACATAGGCCTCCCTCATGGATATCCAGTTATTGTGGTTGGAAGCGATCTGCATCCACCGTCAACCTGCGGTCTTCACCAGGTCATCATCCCATCTTGTTGGTGGACGTCCTACGCTGCGCTTGCCGGTCCATGGCCTCCACTCGAGAACTTTTCGGCCCCATCGGCCGTCTGTTCTGCGAGCTACATGGCCTGCCCATTGCCACTTCAACGTGCTAATCCGTTTGGCTATGTCGGTGACCCGAGTTCTTCTACGTATCTCCTCATTTCTGATTCGATCGCGTAAAGAAACCCCGAGCATAGCCCTCTCCATAGCTCGTTGAGCGACTCTGAGCTTATTCATGAGGCCAATCGTGAATGACCACGTCTCGGTTCCATATGTCATCACTGGTAACACACACTGGTTGTAGACTTTCGTCTTAAGGCACTCAATCAAGGTATAGGTATTGGATAAAGCAAATTCAAAAGGAGTTGTACCTTATAAGCCACCTTGTGTATCGATTGTACCTCAGCGAGTCACTTAAATTATTCCGAGGTATTCTTTTCGCAATCTACTAAGATAATATAATCTTGTATTAAAATTGGCCGTGGGGTGCCGGCAGTAGAATGTTACCCCTCCTCTCCTACCCGTGGATGCAGTAAGAGCCTGCTAAGGGACACCTCCGGAAGATGGGCAGCAGCGTCTTTCCGTATATCAACATCCCGTACTGCGCTCACCAACCCGCCTGCCAAGCGTGGTAAGTATGGCAACTACCCCTCATGGAGATCCATGAGGGAGGCCTTAGTTCAGTAGTGGACGTTCTACGGCTGAAATGATGATGATTAAAATTGGGAATTAAGAGGCTTAATACATTCACGTATACAAACGCAATTTCTTAAACCAATCTCATCAAATAATTTAATCGTAGTTCTCTTTGTAAGCCAAGACGAGGTCTTATCGTGCGTTTAGGTTATTTAATCGGTGCTTGAGGTTCATCTTTTACAATGGCAGACAAGGACATCTTTAAGATTGGGATGTGAATTGATAATTTACCTTGAATGGGTAAGACTACGGACTATTCGTCCTAGAAGGCTGTAATTTTCCATAGACATAAAATATTGACGCCGAGTTATATCCAAAAATATACTTCTAGGGTACCTCTAGGATATTTTATTTTCCTTGATTTTGCCATCGTGTGGTGTGTGTTTGAGTATATAAAAACCATTTGGGGGTTGCGTATATTATTTTTCGATTTGGGCTTCTGCCTTATCGATACGGAACTTGAAGATTCAAGTTATTATCGCATTAACATAGAAACAGTAAATTTTCTTGTAAATTTAGAAACTGGATGATCAACTGGAGATCCAGTTTTCTAAAAGGAAAACTCACTAGATGCAGACTGGATCTACTGAGAGTAATCCATTTATCGTGCCCACCGTATTGACTGTGGTGAATGGGGCTACTGTGGCGACTGGGGTGACCGTGGCGACTGTGTCGACTATGGCGACTGTGGCGAAATTGTTTTACATCTGGCAGGCGTCCCGTGACGGCTCAGTTTTTTTTGTTTGTTTTGTAGCAAAACCGGCCTCTGAGAAGAGGATCTTGGAAATTCGTTTAAATAGGGTTACAATTTGTTTAACTAATGTGCTTATCTTCAAAATCGTGCATGGTAGACGCCTAAAATTTGAAATCTCTCTAATATTATGAAGCCACAAGTTTGTTTGTATAGATGTATGCATGTTTGTTACCTCTTCACGCAGAATCTACTTAACGGATTGAACTGAAACTTTGCACACATATAGATATTGACTAGGAATAACACACAGGCTACTTTTTATTCGGGTTTGACGCGTTCAAAGCTGCGGGCAGAATCTAGTGTAGAATAAGCATCAATGTATTCAAGGATATTCCAGTTTTTTTAAGTTGTCAATTCAGATGCAAAGTTATGACGACACAATTGGAAAAATTATAAAAAAAATGTCTTGCCTCCAAAACCGTTATTAGACTTTTAGAATTTGGAATGTAGAAAATAACAGCTAGTTTTCTAACAGTATTAACATTTATCCCGCGTATCATTCGTTTAACATAGATAAAAAAATAAGACCTTTACATTGATTAAACAACAATGCAAAAGGCTAAGGTTTTGTTTTTTTTTTATACTTTTAGACAATCAAAATAAATAACTAGTAGTTTATAATAATAATAATAATAATAAATTTTATTTAGTAACTTACAAAACATGAAACAAAGTTTTTAACAAACTTATAGAATATGAAATAATACATACACTTTTAATATTACGACAAAGTTTAATTTGTAAACAAAGTTCGCTAGCTCCCACCCTAGGAGAACCTGTGTTGTGGGTAGCTAGTACTCTTTACCGTTCGTGCATTGAGTCACGATAAATACGCTGCATGAGGGTGCAACATGTAGGTAGATGAACATTTTTTTTTGTATATATAAATCAGTTTTAACATGTATTTATTGTGAATAATAGGTGTAGTATTTGTGAAAAATTGTAAATAATCAATAAATAAAGTGCGTTCATTTAGGGAAACAAACTGTAGATAAATACTTATATATAGAAAATTGTAGATAAAAACTTATATAGTATATACATACATATATACATTATTAAGAAGTTTGGCTTTCCCAATAAATTATAAATACTTAATTATATCATGGATAATAGAGTGTAAGCAGATACCTAACAGTAATTATAAATAATTAAAATAATAGTGTCCATACGACATGTGTGTTCTTATAGATCATAATATCAATAAGAGTGTTAAATAGTACATTTATTGAATATTTTAAATGGTATGTTTTATGACATCACTTGCAAAAGCTCTTCAGTTTTTTGATAGGACAAGGTCAAACACCATGCAATTAGTATTTTTCTACACCGGTATCTAGAGAGATGTAGAACGTTGAGGAGTTTATTAATTTTTGTGTAAAGGTATGGGCCTAGGAAATTGTAGGATCTTTTCCCAAAACATGATTTTGTTTTAGGGGTATTCCATACAAGTCGGCGGTTGCTTTTTATTTGAGATACATTTGCTAGGGATGATTTGTGGAATTTGAGAACTGTAGCTGTAACATACAGCTGCCTTACCGTTAGGAGTTTAACATCTTTGTATAGTATGTCAGTGGGATATCTATATGGTTTTCTGTATGCAACTTTCAACACTGAGCGTTGGGCTCTTTCTAATCGGAGTAGATGAGATTTACACGACGAGCCCCAAGCCGGGATGCAATACGTCAGTACCGATTGACAAAGTGCTTGATACACTAGTCTTATAGTTGGCTCCTTTGCACTTGATCGTAGTATTTTAATTATGTGTAGTAGTTTTCGCAATTTACCACTAAGTGATGATATTTGTTCCTTCCAAGAAAGGTGGTCATCGATAATCATACCTATATACTTAATGGTATTTACTCGGGCCATGGGGGGACATTGACAAAATGAGGTATCTGAGAGATGATTATGTAATGTAATACTTAGGCATGGCTCTGGGGAAGTTCTTTGAGATATACTGAATGGCATGAATTTAGTTTTATCTGCATTCAAGGTTAGAAGATTATTTTGGAGCCATGTGGATACTACAGTCATGCCGGCTTGGGCTCGTCGAAAGGTTTCGTTCCATGAGTCTCCATTAAAAATAATCGCGGTGTCATCCGCAAAAGCAAATGTTTCAGCTCCTTCAATTTTAAGTGAACATAGATTATTTATATATAATAAGAATAATGTGGGCCCCAATACGCTGCCTTGGGGAACCCCAAAGTCCGTGTGAATCAAATCGCTACTATAATTACCAAGCTTTACTCTTTGTTTACGGTCGGTGAGGTATGATCTGAACCATTCGAGTGTGATGCCACGTACGCCAATGGATTCCATTTTCCGAAGTAATATTGGCCTCGACACGGTGTCGAAGGCCTTTGCCAAATCAAGAAAGACGCCAATACATTTTCTGCCCTTATCCAATTCAGATGTTACGTAGTTAGTAAGGTTGGTGACAGCGTCTTCGGTTGATCTATTGTTGCGGAAGCCATATTGGTTGGTTGAAATTATCTGATTGCTTTCTAAATAGTCAAAAAGACGTTTGTTTACAACTTTCTCCATAATTTTAGATATGGATGATAATAAGGATATTGGCCTATAATTACATGGAGTTTTAGGGTCACCATTTTTGTAAATCGGAGTGACGTTAGCTATTTTTAATATATCGGGCATAGTCCCTGTACTAATACTTAGATTTATTATATACGCAATCACGGGTGCCAACAAATGCTTGGCTTGTTTTAGTAGTCTGTTGCTGATTTGATCCCAGCCAGGAGCAGAATTCGATTTTAGGGAGTCAATTATTTTTTTAACTTCATAAGTGTCGGTTGGGGCCAGATAAAATGAATGCGATGGAGAAATACTAGGTTGTGAGTCTACGAGAAAAGCAAGGTACTCTTCGGTAGCAGAGAGAGAATGTAAGATTTTTTCTGCGAGTTTTTTTCTGTAGTGAAGTAACTGTTACAATTGTTAATCATGAGATTAGCGTCTTCCGAGTGTTTTATGAGTTGATGGTTTTTATTTTCGTTTTTATTCAGATTACAGATACTTTTTATGCATTTCCACGTTTCTTTACTATTCCCGCTAGCATTTTCAAGAAGTTTTGTTTCGTATTGGTTTTTTAATGTGTGTAGCAAATTTAAACAGGTGTTGCGATATTTTTTGTAGGTTTCATTTATTTTATCGTTTTTAGGGTTTTTCTTGGACATCAAGTGCAGAGCGTCTTTTTTTCTGATACATTTTAGCAAGTTAGGTGTGATCCAAGGTTTTAGTATAATTTCGCGGTTTTTAGTCTTTTTAATCAATGTATTCTTGGTTACTACGTCTCTTAGAAAGCTTATAAACTCAGTTACTGCAGCGTTTACATCGGTGTGCTTGTAGTAGCTTGATAGGTCTTCCATTGCCAAGCAGTCAATGACTCCCTTGTAATTGATTTCTGCGTATGCCCTGTCTTTTTCTTTTTCCGTTTCACTAGGGCATTTTTCTATACCTATTAAAACTGTACAATGGTCTGTAATATCGGTATCACAAATTATAGTTTTAACAGTTTTTTGGGACTTAATCATGACATGATCTAGAGAACTTGGGCCACGCGTAGGTAGTTGATGCCCCGGGATAAAACCATAATGCCCCGTTAAATCAATGTACTCTAGAGACCTGCTGTCGGTTGACTTAGCACTTATGTCTATGTTTAAATCACCAACCATCACACAGGTCTCATTAACGCAGGTCCTCAGTATACCTTCAAGTGAGTTGCTAAACTTATCAATGTTCCTTATTGAGGGACTTCTATAGATAGCTACCAGAGTAACTACATTGTCAACAGAGATTAGTAAGCAGTTAGCATCATTGAAGGGCGGCTCTTCAATTTTTATATCGAGTTCTTGTTTTGTGAGAACTATGATACCATCATTCTGGTTAATAAATCGTTTGGACGAATTATAAAGATAATTGGGTAAGGATATTTCAGGAGAAAAGTCATTGATCCTACATTCTGTAAAAATAATGATATCAGGTTTGTAATTTAATCTAGTGAGAAAGACTGCAAAATTATCAAAATTCTTCTGGACGCTTCTTATATTTTGGCATATAATGGTATATTGATCAGAGACATTACCCAGATAAGCCCGGCACTGCTCGGGGTTATCGACTGCAATGTTATATACCAGTTGTGTGTCCTCAATATCATTTAGTAGTTGGATACTATCCATTTTTTATGGCAGAATGCAGAATGGAACTTGAGAATGCAAAATTAATTTGTTTTTTTAGTGATACCTTGTGTACTATCATAAAGATATAATATGTTAGGGAAACTGCTGAAAGTGAAGTATAGTGGTGCCAGTAGTATAAAAAATAAATATTAACATAATACAAAATACTAACATTCGAGAAAAAATTGTTGCAGTGGGTTACTTGCCCTAAGGAGTAGTGTATAAGATGCAGATTATTCAAATTAGGCTGGTTATTTTCAAAATCTAGTCATCCTGAGCTTGGTTCTTGACTTTGTTTCAGCGAAGAAAGGGTATCTTCATTTTTCACAAGAATATGGGGTGCATTTTCTTTTTTACGGAGAAAAACTCTTCCGTTACTTGTCCAGCAAAAGGTAAATTCTTCCGATTTTGCAAAGTCCCGTGCCAGGTAAAAGAGTCTAGAAGTTTTGTTGGATAGATGTTCCGAAATGTATATGAAACTATTGGTTTCGCTCAATCCTAGGTGCTTAGAGCTAAGCTGTTCAAACTTGTTCCTTATATATTTTTTGACCTTGAAAAGAAAGTCATCCTTAGCGAGTGTACTTATAAACTCAACCACTACAGTAGATGTGGCAATGTTGAGTTTGCCTGGAAGGCGATAAACATCTCTTAGTTGGAGGAGGTTGGAGTTCCTTCGCAGCGCTGGATTCTACGGTGTTATACAGCTTTTCAATCATTTTGAATAGGTCTCTCTTTCCTTCCTTTTGTCTCTTCGGTACATTTCTTATTTCAATGCTAGTTTTTTTATTTATACGCTCAAGATTCTCCACTTTCTGATGTATTATTTCTATTTGTTTTGTCAAGGCTTTTCTATCTTCATCAAGTCTTCCAATTTGTTCATTCATTTCCTTTACTTGGCTTGATACATGATCCATTGATTGTATGAGGTCACAGTTAGATGTGTGAATGGACTCATTTTGCTTCTTTATGATCGAGATGCTCTCTTCCAGCTTATCAAGTCTTTTGTTTTGCTGCTCGGTCATAGCATTTAACATTACTCTTATATCATTTTTAAAAGTACTCCAACTATCAAAGCTCTCATCATCGTCAATTCGCGTGCGCTTAGCCGAAAATCTCTTATCTGAATTATTTCTAATGAATTTAGGAATATCAGTATCTGAATTGGCGTGGGTCAGTTCACTCGTCGTAGGTGGTGAACGTTGCATTTTTATATAGGATCGATAAATCAAGATGTCGTACCTGCTTCGAGCGTATATATGTGCCGAGCGTTTGGTAGGCCGTGTGTTGCTCGCTGCAGTAGATAGTCGGGCCAGTCGATACTCGTAGTATGCTATGCTCGCGTGCACTCTCAAAAGTGTAAATGATACACTTCCAAGCGTATGTGGTTAGCAGATGTTGTGCTTTGAGTTTAGGAAGTTTGAGGTATGGCAGCGTATTTAACAGGAGCGGGAAACACGTCTGCTTGCAGCCGAGTCTCGGACGGAAGAGGAGTTTAGGCTAGGGGAACAGTCCGTGTCAAGCAATGTCATCGGAAATGTAATCATGCTGACACAATAACCAGTTTCAGAAGCTGTATTAATCATTTACAACATGTAAATGACTTTCATCATCATTTCATCCGTAAAACGTCTACTACTGAACACAGGCCTCCCTAATGACTCTCCATGAGGGGTTGTGGCCATATTCACCACGCTTGGCAGGCGGGTTGGCAAGCGTACAGGAAACAGTAGTAAAGGAAGTTGATACACGGAAAGACGCTTCTGCCCATCTTCCGGGAGTATCCCTCTGCAGGCTCATTGCTTTCACGGGCATGAGAGGAGGGGTAACATTCTACATGTATTCTCGTGTAAGGACACGCAGCCGGTACCCCATAGTAAAGGCCTTTAATAAAATGCTATATTATCAATCTGCGTAAACGAAATTATGTTTTACCTGGTTTTAATTTTAACGTCACAAAATAGTTCGCCGTTATTTCGCGGTCTGTTACCAACTTACCGCGAATCGAAAACTGGCTTAATTATATTTGATGAATGGTTATGTAATTATTTGTGGATAACTTAGTTTGTAATTTTAAATAACCCCCAACACATACAACGATGGTCAGAATTTGAAACCTTAAATACTTACTCTGTAAACTAACTACCCCAGAAAAGATACGACTAAGCTGAAAGGATGGTTTAGTTGCTGGACAAGCCTAATCCTTCTAACAATATATCTCAGGCGCTGCGTAGCTAACGCTGTGTGCAAATAAACAAAATTTTTGTGTCTGTTTGTATAATATCAAAATAACAAGTTTTTACAAAATGCATATGAAAGTATATACCTACGATTTCTTTGGCAATAAACATTTTTTTAATGTTCGTCTGTCTGTTCGGTTCGTTCCGTTACATTCGAAACGGCTGGATCGATTTTACAGGAATTCAACAAAATATTGGGCTAGATGTTAGCCCGACAATAATGTTGTACACGTAGCATAATATCGTACATCGTAGACCGCTAATGGTAGCCACTGCCGCCCCTCGATTCGTCCATATCAGATCAAAGCACGCGCTTTTTAAATCAACCACCTACTTGCAGCGCGTAAATTACCTCACGAAGGTTTTATTCGCTTTATTAAGGTAAACAAAATTATTACAAGGAATTTTATGGAAGCGGTGGTGTTCGTAATATGGCCCCTATTCCCCTGTGATGGTAAAGCAATTCTAATAATTGAGTTAATTGTTTTGAGTGATGATAATGTGTAGATTATGTTAGTCGTGTATTACTCTTCAGTTATTATGAGGCTCTTCAGGACACATGACTTTCGACGTGAAATAGGAAACTGTCGTCGGAAAGTGTGTGTGTACGGGAGAGCAAAGAAAATTTACACAATCCATACTAATATTATAAATGCGAAAGTAACTCTGTCTGTCTGTCTGTCTGTCTGTCTGTTCCTCTTTCACGCCTAAACGGCTGAACGGATTTTGATGAAATTTGGTATGGTGATAGATGATAACCTAGAAATGGTCATAGGCTATAAATAATCACGCCATCGTTCTTAGGGGGTAGGCAGTAGGCAGATAACTAAATTGAGTTAGTGATTTTTAGTCGTTTTTGTTTCGATAACTGTCTACTAACTGATCTGTCAATCAGTTGATGCCGGGGCAAAGCGCAATAGATAGACATGATGTAGTCGCAAGAGTTTTTAGACTAAAAGTTAAAAAACTAATGGATGTGATTAATAAAGGCCGAGTGTTCAGAGAAGCGCGCTGCTTTATGTACTCTGTCGAATGGCAGAAACGTGGACTGCCACATGTCCATATATTATTGTGGTTAAAAGATAAGTTACGACCCGATCAAATAGATAACATAATCAGCGCTGAAATACCGGATCCTAACATTGACAAGACTCTCCATGACATTATTGTAAAAAATATGATTCACGGTCCATGTGGACCCGAAAATCCACAGTGCCACTGCATGAAAGACGGAAAATGCACAAAAAAATTTCCTCGCAAGTTAGTGAAAGAGACCGTTCACAACGACCACGGATACCCGCAGTATCGTAGAAGAGCGCCAGCAGACGGAGGTCGAACAGCAACCGTGAAGCTCCGAAATGGTAGCTACGTTACGGTTGATAATAGTTGGGTAGTCCCCTATTCACCAATTTTATCAAAAATGTTTAACGCCCACATAAATGTTGAGGCATGCAGTTCAGTACGCGCCATCAAATATATTTGCAAATATATAAACAAGGGTAGTGATCAAGCTATTTTCAATTTTAGAATTACTGATCTTGCGAATCCCGTAGATGAGGTACAAACTTATCAGTCTGGTCGGTATGTCAGCAGCAACGAAGCCGTGTGGCGTCTGTTAGCATTTCCGTTGCACGAAAGGCATCCCACCGTGACACATCTCAGCGTGCATTTAGAAAATGGTGAACGCGTTTATTTTAATGAACACAATTTCCACGAACGAATAACTACTCCGCCAAAAACCACGCTCACTGCTTTTTTTGATCTTTGTATCAGAGATGAGTTTGCAAAAACTCTTCTTTATGTCGAGGTGCCGAGGTATTATACTTGGGATGCAAGTAGGAAAACTTGGAAACGCCGCATTCAAGGTACTTCAGTTCACGATTGGCCTGGCGTCAAATCTGGAGATGCTTTAGGACGAGTTTATACAGTTCATGTTAGTAACATGGAATGTTTTTGTCTACGCATGCTTTTACACCATGTGCGCGGACCTACCTCTTTCAATGATCTAAAAAAATACAACACACAAGATTATCCTACATTTCGAGAGGCATGTGAGGCAAGAGGATTACTGGAGAATGACAACCATTGGGATGTGACACTGGAAGAAGCTGCTCAATGTAGATCAGCAGGCAAGATGAGAGAGCTATTTGCTGTATTAGTAGCGACATGTGGTCTTTCAAATCCTCAACAATTGTGGGATAAATACAAAAATGATATCACCGACGATATATTGCACAGATTACAAGAGCAAAATCCCAATGTCACGTACAGTGATTTAATTTACAATGAGGGTCTGACAAAAATTGAAGACCAGGTTAAAACAATTTCTAGAATGGATTTATCAGATTATGGAATGATCAGACCACAGAGAACCGAGGAAATCAGTAGCGATTTAATACGGGAACTAGATTACGATACTGCTTCCTTACAACAACAATTGACAGAGTCTGTTCCACGTTTGATCCCAGAACAAAGGTTAGTATTTGACAATGTTTTCAAAAAAATCGAAGATGGCGAAGGTGGTTTGTTATTTTTGGATGCTCCCGGAGGCACGGGAAAAACCTTTCTTTTAAACTTGCTTTTAGCGCAAATCCGAAAAGATAAAGGAATTGCTGTAGCAGTTGCCTCTTCCGGAATAGCCGCCACTCTGCTCAATGGTGGTCGAACGGCACATTCGGTGCTTAAACTGCCATTAAACTTAGCCCATGAAGAAATGCCAGTCTGTAATATAAGTAAAAACAGCGAGCGTGGACGTATGTTGCAGCAATGTAAATTATTAGTTTGGGATGAGTGTACTATGTCCCATAAAAGAACAATTGAAGCTCTAGATCGGACTTTGAAAGACATCAAGAGTAATCCAAATATCATGGGGGGGATGGTGGTACTTTTAGCGGGCGATTTTAGACAGACTTTGCCGGTTATCACTAAAGGCACCCCTGCAGATGAAATAAATGCGTGTTTAAAAGCGTCAACGTTATGGGTGCACGTAAAAACGTTTAGTCTGTCTACAAATATGAGAGTGCAACTACACAATGATGTACAATCTGGACAATATGCTGCTGCTCTTCTTAAAATTGGAGAAGATCGTATGGCAAAGGATGGTAATGGCATGATTACATTGGATCGTGAATTCTGCAATGTTGTGCATAATCCAGATGATCTAAATAACTTCGTCTATAGCGAACTGCTAACTAATATGAGGAATAGAGACTGGTTATGTGAAAGAGCAATTTTAGCGCCGACGAATGAAATGGTGGGACAGATAAACGAGCAAATTATGTCACGCGTGGAAGGTGATATTGTTGAGTTTCTCTCTGTAGACACTGTAATGGATACTGAACAAGTAACATCATACCCTGTAGAATTTCTTAATTCTTTAGAACTGTCGGGAGTACCTTCACACAAACTGAGGCTGAAAGTAGGCGTTCCTGTCCTTTTAATGCGGAATTTAGATGCACCAAGACTGTGTAATGGCACACGGTTGCAAGTGACACACCTCGGTCGCAATATTGTAAAAGCAATCATTATGACTGGAATGGCAAAAGGAGAGAACGTTTTAATCCCCCGTATACCCATAATTCCGACAGATTTGCCATTCCAGTTTAAGAGATTACAGTTTCCGCTGAAAATCGCATTCGCTATGACGATAAATAAAGCTCAGGGGCAAACATTAAAAGTAGCCGGCATTAATTTAGAAAAGAGTTGTTTTTCTCACGGACAATTATACGTGGCTTGCTCACGTGTTTCAAGTCCACAGAATCTCCATGTGTTGGCCAGAGAGGGAAAAACAAAGAACATAGTTTACAAAAATGTACTACAGTAATAAGGCCTCTTATTTTTAGCTTCCTACATTATTATACTACTTACATTAAGTTAGTACTTCCTACGCAGACGATGTTACGGATGTCACACTGTCTAACATCGGGGGTTGGCAGGTAGGTAGTTAGTAGTATTTTAAACCGATTTACATTATTTACTTTTTATATTTACTAAGGAAACATTCGGAGCTATCCATTATGTAGCTTAGGTTGCTTTTGAACAAATTTTGATGTGAAGTTGAGGACTGGAACACGATAGTGGGACATTGTTGCAGGGGGACTTATAGCCGGGAGAAAACAAAAAAACTTATGCGGACGAAGTCGCGGGTAAAAGCTAGTATATTAATAAAACTATTTATTTAGGTCTCTGTAATCGGAAATCAACCAATTAGTTTATATTGTTCCCGGCAGAAAAGGACACCGGCATGGTGATTACGTATCTCACAAAATTGACATTTGACAGCAATCGTTGCTGTCAAATGTCTGTTGCAAAACCTGTCGTGAGATACGTAATCACTTCGGTGTCCTTTTCTGTCGGGAACAATATAAACTAATTGGTTGATTTCCAAAGATATATAAAAATATTGCCGTGGGGTGCCGGCAGTAGAATGTCACCCCTCCTCTCCTGCCCGTGGATGCAGTAAGAATCTCCTAAGGGATATCTTCGGAAGATGGGCAGCAGCGTCTTTCCGTGTAAGAACATCCCGAACTGCGCTCACCAACCCGCCTGCCAAGCGTGGTGAGTATGGCAACGCCCCCTCATGCACTTGGATCTCTGAGTCAATGAGGGAGGCAATGTAATGATGATGAGGATGATAAAAAAACTAGAACAATACATTGTCGTAGTTAAGTCAGTAGAGGTAATGTGTAAATAAGATATAATTATTTTATAAATTATACTGATCAATTTCACACAACCCCGAAGTAAGCAGAGCTGCTGTAATGGATACCAGATGATTAATATAATACTTAAAAACTTTTTTTTTTAATAATTAATCATCATCATCATCATCGTCCGGCCCTTATCCTACCCTGGGTAGAGGCGGCACAGCATACTTGTTTTCGAAACACCCAACCCGATACAAATTTATTTAAAACAAATATTTGTCCACCGGCGGGAATTGATCCGGTGCCGGCTGATACACAAAAGGCACAGAGGTCGTCAACATTTGATAAACTTCCAATGTTTTATGACCCAAATTAAAACATTTCGGTAGAACAATCTGAAGAAAACTCTATAAAGTTGCTTAAAGCCATTGAAAGCTGTAGGAACAACAAGTTAATTGACATCCTTGCCAATCTTGACTTGTGGAGCGAGGAAAAAGTTTGAAGTACCTACTTGTAGGTACAGTCATAGTCGTAGGTAGGGAGTCACAACAAGTTACAAGTAAGTAAAATCGTCAAAATAATCGTAAAAGTCTCGGCAGACGTCGTCTTGCCCAATAATTTGATGATATTGTTACGAGCTGGGGGTTCGGGATTAAATAATGTGGTCCAATTTTACCAAATTTAACACTTTAATCGCGGATCACACCAATAAGAATCTTACTGCAGATTCACACAGGAACACTTCAACACTGATCGTCACTATAACACTTGTTCACTATTCACTGAACACTATAGCACTTGTACACAATCACTGTATTCACTTTGCTGTCGCTCCGATATATCGCACTGTTCGCTTTCGTAGCCAAATAAAGACTGTCCGCTCGGTAAACACATCCGCGTATTTATATCCCACATAAAGACGATTGTCAAAGCCGATGTTTCTAGATTGACACACAATAGAGACAGGACAACAAAAAACAAGTAAACAATTTTTTATAACTTTGTTTACTACCCGAACCATTGTTTCAAAACCGGTTTTTCTAGAAACTTCACTTGTTTGTGTTCAAAACAATAAAGAGTGACCTTGGACTCTTCGGCCGCACAAACACCGGTCCTTTCTGGATCTTTCGCGAACTTACTGGTTTACGTTTGCGCACGGTGCAACAATATATCGGCAGCAGCGCCACCTACCGGGTCCGGTAGTTTTCAAACCTTCCAAAAACCCATTGAAATATACACAGAAAACCCCATCTAAATCGGTCCAGCCGTTTAGGAGGAGTTAAGTGACAAACACACGTAATAAAATATATTTAGATATTTAGTAAATATTTTTAACAGACTTCAAAACAGGAGGTTCTCAAATCGACTTTTTTTTTATTTCGTATAGGCTTGCGTTTGACCACATCTTGCCTGATGTTAAGCAATGATTTAAGCATAATATAATCTAAACACGAACCAGTTTGGTGCGTAGGGAATGTATGCGCCGGGAGTAAGCCGTGGAAGGAACATAGATTTAGGCAGTAATGCCCGACAGAGTCACTAACATCCGCAAAGGATATTTATATTAATGTCATCAATTAAAATTACATTTTTAAGGGTAGATGGTAGGTAGGTAATAAGTTAAATGATGCGTTGCAAAATGTATCTACTTTTAAAAATGTAATTTTAATTGGTGACATTAATATAATATGATACAGAAAAGTTATTAGCAATAACGAAGTAACTAACTGTTACTCTGTTATTACTACCATGTATTCCAAGAACGAAACGCTACGTTACGCAAGCGTTTTTAACAAACATAGGTGTAAAAATTTAGATTAGACTTAGTTTATAAAATCTTTATGAAACTGTTTCATTTAAGTATTCTAATTATAATGATTGTTATGTTATTTACCTACACTAAGTCCTACAAGTCTGAAACACCGGTTTTATCCTAGTTCAGACACGGATATTTTAGTACATTTAAATAACTACGGCTCTTTGTAATTTATTGTGAATTTATATTGAATTTTGAATAAATTATCTTTATCTTATCTAATGATATGGTCTAGGATGGGACACGCTTGCCTAGAAGGTACCTGTTTACCCTTGATTTGAAGATACCCAAATTGTATTTTTCGGGGAATACTGACTCCGGCAACGAATTCCAGATCTTGAACTGTATTTGTTTTTATATGTTTGTTGCCCCAGAACTTTCGACTGGGTGAACCGATTTTGATTCCCGTGTCTTCCCGGTCCCATTTCAATTTGGAACAATTCTGTTCTGACAATGGCATCAATGAGAAAATCATATAAGTCTTTATCATTAAGTATTTTAAATTGAAATTAAAAATTAATTTATTCAGATAAAAATCCATTTTATTAATAACACATAATACAATTGAGAATGGTTAGTAAAATCACAAAACAGAACAGAAACAAAAAAATAACAATAATATTACCTAATGATAATTATTTCAACTATGATGTCATGATATGAGCTAATTCAAATTTTAAAATATCTATAGTTATTGGGTTCCTAGTGGGGCGAGCGGCCGATGTTGGTTTACAACCCAGTGACTCATGATGCCAAGACGTTTTAAGTTGACATTAAACTATAATAGAAAATGTTTATTATATTTTATTTTTAGTACGTTTCAATAAAAGCTTGTTTGATAAAAAGTTTTTTTTTACTTTTAATTTATTATTACAAAAGTCAAGTTTTTACTAGTGCACCGCTTCTCACGTAAACACAAAGAGATAATGCGAAATAAAACGAAGTGTTACAGTGATAAATATGGCACATAAAAAAAAGAGACTATCTAACTAATCTAGCTAATTTCGGCTTCGTAGAGCGTTATCTCTGTAGCACGAAATACTAACGGTTAATACATGCTGTTAAAACAATTGATGATTTACTTTTTTTGATAGTTCATTGTATAAAATACACTAATTTGAAAATGGTCTATGTACTATATTTATCGCCGGGTAGTGTTAAATGGGCCTTTAGTATTTCTCAGTTGGTTTTCCTCAGTCTTCAGGCACTGAGGTATTTTGGACGAGAAGAGGTTGCGAAGTTTCCCAAACACTTCCCATCCGAGCCCATTCATCCTAACTTGCATGCTAGTAAATAAGTTTTATACGTTTGTTAGTCTTCATAATTTCAGCCGTAAAACGTCCATTAGCCTATGGGCACAGCCTCACTCACGGATCTCATCATCATCATCAGTTGTCATACTAACCATGCTTGGCAGGCGAGTTGGCGAGTGCAGTACAGGATTTTGATGTACGGAAAGACGCTGACGCGCCGAGCCGCCCGCCATGTTGTGGCGAGTATGGCAATAAATCCCTTGTGACCTTACAGATCAATGAAAGAAGCCTATTTATTTATTTATATAATAATTATACATAGAACTAACAGTTACAAGCAAAACGTTTTAAGAACTAGTTAACTATGTCTAGCTGTGGACGTGGGCAGCGGTCCTTAAGATGATAATGACTATGATGATTTATTTGTTCATTCAATTATTACGGTACTAGGACCAGTTAAATTAATTACATGGGTACTTATTGGTAATATGTACAGAATTGAATGAAATAATTAACAATAATAAAGAAACAAATTCAGGATTAAATTAACGTCAAAATTACAATGTTCATATAAAATATGTCAACATCGATTACAGTTATGCCAGAATTAGAACATTTGAAATAAGATAAAAAATTAGTAATTATAGATTAATGTCAATATAAGAATTTATATAAACTAGGATATAAAACAAGTTATACTAGTTTATCAATAAAATGAAGATGAACACACTTATCCTAGCTATTTAAAAAACATCATAAAACCAACTAGTATTCAAATGTCACATGTTGATTGCACTGCTAATCGGTTAAAAAACTACCAAAAAGTTGGTAAAAATCCCGTAGCTAGCAACCCCAAAAATCATCAAAAATGTACCTGTCATGGCGGCAGCTCTCTTGTGAACGTTGTTTATTGGTATCAGGACGCAAAGATTCTGCTGTTCTCTTTCACAAAACTCCTTCACCTTAAGTACCATTTCTCGGGCAGCACTTTTAAGAACTTTGGGCATCTTGAACAACTTTAAAAATGGCAAATCAATAAAAAATCTCTCTCGCATCGGACCGCTAACAACACTTGACAACAACAACATGGCCGATCTGTCAATTTTAGTTCCGATTTTTGCCGCGGGACTTCTTTTATGAAATGGACTATAATATACGGGTAAAATTACAGCAGTTATTACAAACTGGTGATCAGAGTTTATAATAATTTATAAACCTAGGGAATATTAGAAACGGACCTGTTTGTAACAATAGGCGAGCCTAGCTCTTAAATTATATATTTGATTTGGTTTTTATGTTGTAAAACTTGAGTGCACATTGTTCTAGGAATAATTGTTGTTTATGTAATGCCCACTGACATCATATATGACATCATATATCATATTATGATGTCAGTGTTTGCTACGGCTTGTTTTTTTATACAACTAAGTAAATGACGAGACAAGCCGTGGCCCCACCTAATGATGATAACTTTATTACAAATGCAACACCGGCGGTGACTTAGTTATCCTTTATCATCATTTTAGCCGTAAAACGTCCACTACTGAACACAGGCCTCCCTCATGTATCTCCATGAGGGGTAGTTGCCATACTCACCACGCGGGTTGGCGAGCGCAGTTCAAGATGTTGATACACGGAAAGACGCTGCTGCCCATCTTCCAGAGGTATCCCTTAACAGGCTCTTACTGCATCCACGGGCATGATAGGAGGGGTAATATTCTACTGCCGGCACCCTACGGCAGGTGATTTAGTAGTTGAACTGATTCAGAAAATTATGTTTCAGTTCGAATAGATACAAACAATGCTTCAGGACCAAACTGGGTCCCATTTTCATATTGTTCTGATTATGGGATCATATTAATAGTCAAGCATTTGCATTATGAAGGTATGATTTGGTGAAGTGGAAGTGATAAAGATTAGATACCACACATCACAGATGGCCATCAAAACTCTTCCATTGTAACGTCGAAGATTATTCCGACACGTTTCGATTTTTCAAGAACGTTACAATACTACGTGAGTAATTCCCGTTTTTACAAAATGAATAGTATATCTTCCATATGTGTTCACAGCCCAGTCTTTTTACATAAAATACCACTACTTTTTGCCAAACCAACCTACTTATCATCATCATCCTCATAAAAAGATATGTCAAAAATTACTTTTTGCACCGGAGACATGGCTATGCTGCAGCTATTAAACTGTGAAGCTAAGTTGTGTAGAAATTCAGTATATACTTTTATATCGTCATCATCATCATCTCAGCCGTAGGATGTCTACTGCTGGACAAAGACCTACGTCATGGATCTCCAAGATCTAGTTTATGGGGTTTATTATTATTATTATTTATTATTATTTATTATTATTCTATTATCTAGGGGTTGTTACTATTCTCGCCACGCTTGGCAGGCGGGTTGGCGAGCGCAAAACAAGATTTTGATAAACGAAAAGACGCTGCTGCCCATCTGTTATCATCATATGTTTTTTTTTATTAAAAGTTAGACGTGTCTATGTTTCGTAATTGCAAACTATGGAAATAAATGAATGAATTTCTCAATCTTACAGAGGTACCTCTTGGCAGATTCTTACTGCATCCACGGGCAAGACAGGAGGGGCAACATTCTACTGCCGGCACCCCACGGCTCTTTCGTATGTCCCATGTTAGCATGGAAGAACGCCGCGCACGTCAGCTAAATAAACGTGGAAGGTATTATCATAGACGGTGTTTGCTAGGGATGTGCTAGGGACTTGTTAAGAGGATTGTGTCCCGTGACAAGGGTCTGCCCTACATCTCCCATGGAATGATGTCACAAATTATAAAATATTGGTGTCTAGTGACTTCTGGTGAGAACTGGATGTTTTTGTAGGGGCGAATGCTATTTTACCACTAGTAAGGCCTTTCATACATACATATGTATATGCCTGACCAAGCCTACATACACCTAAAGTAGTTTAGGAACATTTTTCTAAAGAAATAAATAGCTTTAAACTAACTTCTAGGTCTGCTATGAGCTTTCACAATCAATACTCGCTTGCGACTGTAGTTAAAAAATGTATGAAATTTTGTACAACGCCTCTAGCGGATAGTTTGGTACTAAAATACGCAGTAAACTTCTACTGCGGGTACAGCGACTGTAGTTTGGGCTTCATTTGCTTAGAATTTGGTACCATACGAATGGTTACGAATCTGACAGATGTCATAGGAACGTACTTTAACTTGACACTGGCGGAATTGTGTAAAACCAAACACAAAAAGCCATAAATTAAAAAGACAAGACAATACTACCTACTGTAGTACCGGCCGGCGATCTAACAGTGACAACTCATTGTATACGCACTGCTTGCAATAACTTGGTTGTCTAATAGTAACGGAAAATTTTGCCAAGTAACTTAAACGTAATTTCCTAAATTACTCGCATCTCAAGTCAATCAAGTTCCTGTTCTTTTACGCATTAGTAGGGTTCGATTACATCTTTGAAACAATTTTTATGTTTCTGAAACCTCTAATCTCTTCACGATACCATAATTACGAGTACTAGGTGTATTATAATATACCTGGGAGGCAAAAAAATAAAATAGTACGAGATCCCAATTTTTTCTATCCAAAACTACTTACTTGTTTTCATGGTCTGAAATAAACTGAAAAGGGCTCGGGTTGTTTCAGACCATGATGAGGATCTCGCACTATTTTGTTTTTTTTTAGTATCAATTGTACTAGTAGTGGTTGTGGGATGTGGTTTAGAAATGAACCTGAAATCATAATCGGGTCTTTTAATTTTAATTTATAAAGAGTTTATTATATTTTATATCATGAATACTTTATAAGAAATTATATTTGCCATAAGTTTATCTTTAAAACGTAGTGGTAACTGGTAGCGCCATCTAGCGTAAATTTAATACGTAAGTAGTTGAAAAAATATTTTTTATAATTATTGTTCAACAGACAAAATAGCTAATACCTCTATAGGAGCAACTGACGTTTAATGACTGAACGTCCTACTTCCTGGCATATATATTTCATCAAATAAAGGTAGCGAGGGAAGCCAGGCTGGTTCGCTTGTAAAACAATACAGGTAAAAGTTTTTATTACTTGAATAAGATTTCAAGAGACATATTTCACGTACGTTATCCTTTCAGAATAACTTTCACATATTCAAGTTGGTAAGTATTTAAAACGTCTGCTAGAGATAAATGGCGAAACTTTGCTAACAAACTCCTGATGTTGGAAAAACTCTAGAACTTTATCCAGGCTAATGGAGGAGACCTTTTAAAAGTAGCTAAACATTACTTAATATGCAGTTTTTTTAACAAGATATGCAGTCACTTCGTTAATGATAATGGAATCGGGGAAGAGAACTTTTAGGTTTGTAGATATGTGACCTCGCCACAAGTCAAGTTACACCAAGCTTCAACTAACGGGGTATTGATACACGGAAAGACGCGGATCCATGAGAGATGACTATGTCCATTGGACGTGGATAGCAGTACAGCGCCCGTTGATGTTGATAATGATGACTAGAACATTCATACTAGGTACCGCGGACCATGCATCCGTGAGGTAGCCGGCACTCGAACGCAAGAAAATAAATCCGCCGTGTCTGAACTATAGTTTGTAAAACATAGCTCGATCGCTGCGACAGGTGACACGATTAGGACTGGGACGATGTTGAAAATATGACGATGACTTATCGGCATCGCACATCACTATTAGTACAAACCACCTCGTAAAGTACGAAGCTATTAAAGGTCATTTTCATTTATACCATTACAAAATTCAGAACTTCTTGGGATTCCGATGACAGTTTTACGAACTATTATAGCTCAATAGTCCACGAGATGCCAAAAACGGTCTCACCAACAGTACTACGGCTACGAACATTTACATACATTTTGTATGCAAAGCTTTCACATTGAGGACGTTATTGGTGTTATCGTTGACTTTGACATCCGCTGTCCATGTCGATATTATCAATTTCTTTATCGAATTCTTGTGTAGTGAATTCAGATGTATTTTGTAAACTGGCTTTTTCAGGAACAGGGAAACTAATCCTACTAATATTATAAACACGAAAGTTTGTGAGTATGTATGAATATATGGATGGATGTCTGTAAGTCTTTCACGAAAAAACTAGCCTAAGGAATAATAAAATAAATAAACAATGCTGGACAAATCACACAGCATCATCTAGCCCCAAGGTAAGCAGAGCTTGTGTTATGGGTACTAGATGACTGATTACTTAATACATTATACTACATAGATAGATATTTTTATTATATATAGTAAAACACCCAGAACACCCTGAACAAATATCTGCAGATCGTACAGACATTTGTCCCGAGGCGGGAATCGAACCCGCAACCCCTTGCGTCGCAGGCGGACCTTCGCCCGCTGCGCCATTGAGCTCGTCGTTGAGGAATGAGCTGAAACTTTTGTATAAGTATTAACTAGATGTTGACCAGGATTAACAGGCTACATTTTATCTGGGTACTACGCATGCGAAGCGGCAGGCATAAGCAAGTTACTAATATGCATTGCCGTGGGTGGCGATGGCGCCTTCGGGCTGGACCTCTTGGTCCTGGGTGTGGGCAACGAACGATCGCTGCCCGAGCTGGTGGAGCCGTTGCGGGGTGCGTGACCTTCAAGGGGGAGCAAAACCGAACAGCTATTGCGGTCCGACGCCTTGTGTCGTCTCTGGGCCTTCGGTGTTTCAGCACACAGCCGTGGGTCGTACAAACGCGCGATCTTTTGATGGGTGGCCGGGGTCCGGGGGATCCCGTCGACTACCAACGTTCTCCTGCTGCATGGCCTTGTGCGCACCTCACCAAACACTCCACAATAACTCGCGGACGCGATCGGTCGAGGGGCCGAGCTCGACAGACGTATTCTAAGAATAAGCTGCCGAGATCGAAAAAGCGTGTAAAATGCTACGAGATCGAAGCGCGCGCGTGTGCTCTCGGTAACTGTAGGCACTTCTTCAAAACTCAGTTTTGATGGGATTTTAAGGCCTAACTTATTGCCTAAAATGCAGCAACATTTAACAAGACAAAAACAGTGCAGCATAATCTTACTGAATGGGTTTAAATTCTCTGAAGGTAAAAGGATAAAGTCTCTGTAAAATCGGAATGGCAAAAGACATAAATATTTCAGTTTGTACGAGTGTGCAGTGCAAATCGTTGCATATTTCCATTCCTTTCCTTGCACCGTTGTAGCAACGTGACTGGAATACAAAAGGACAATGATTAGTGGTTCACTTGGGATAATCTCTATGATTTTGAGATAGGGCAGCAAGGCTAAGTACCTTAACCGATATTTATTTATTTATTTAAGTTTATTTGGGAAAACACACAGAACAATAATACAATCTAAATCTTAAATATAAAGTATTACACAATCCAATAAAGTTTCCACTATTTTTTAAAACTTATATACGAAGAATTGGTGGAAATTATGTTATACCTTCCTAAAAATAACATAAAAATACTAAGTGTCTTACAATTGTGTGACTAAAGAAGGAATATTATAATTATATAACAGTATTAAATTTAAAAAAAAATAAAAAAAATAGAATAAGGTTGCACAGTATGCGATGAGAGTAGTTGACTTATTATCATCATCATCATCATCTCAGCCATAGGACTTCCACTGCTCGACATAGGCCCCCCCTAAGGAATCACTGAAATTAAATGCTATGTTATGAAACTCGCTTATTGAAAAGGAATAGTGTTGTTAGTAATTAGCTGAGAGGATGGAATAGGTGCTGGGCAAGCCTAATCCATCTAACAATGTGCCGGGCACTGTAGGGTCCCGTACAGCATAATGACCAGTTGCTCACGCTGTATAAATCATATATAATAGATGCAAATAAATGTCTTTCCTAGTAATTAAACGAAACAAGGTTAACCCTGATACTAGTGTATTTATATTATCTGTGACCCTGATCAGTTTCTCGTCACAAAATAAGACATGTATTTTTCAAATTATTACAATTTTAAACAATGTTTTAGAGATAAAATATGTAATCTTGTTACAATAGTATACACAGAAATGTATGTAACAAAATGTCAAAGTACGAGGATCTGATCATGAGGGCTTGTTACCATGCACACCAGGCTTGGCAGCCGGGTTGGAGAGCGCATGTTGATAAACGGAAAGACGCTGCTGCCCATCTTCCGGAGGTACCCTTCGCAGATTTTTAATGCAAGAGAGAAGGGACTGAAACTAATGAAGACTACAGATTGGCATCGACGCTCTTAAATGTTAAAAAGTCACGGGTGGCGGTAACGAAACATATCGCACCTCCAGTCGTAGACTGACTCAATTCAAAATTTGGGCGAATTAAGTTAAGTATACAGAACGACTCAAAAAAGTGCGCTCTATCGCCTAGTAAATCAGAAACCGTAATATATAAACTGTAATAGCTCTCTGTTTCATTTATAGTCAAGTTATAGTGTGATTTATCAAAAACTGTCAAGGACCGAAACACGTTTTCTTCATTTCCCAAAAAACATGAATTTTGGATTGAGTCAGTCTACGACTGGAGGTGCGTTATGATGTATACATATTTATAGTCGTTTCATACTTATCATCATTACCATCAAATTGTTGTGTAGAACTTTTTGTGGGAAGTTCTTCCGGGGAAGTAGTATCTACCACCATACAAAGATTTAAATTGTTAGATACGTCCTCATCGTAATGATACCGCACCGTTTTGTTTCCGCACGATTTGAGTGAGCTCACTCATTTGGAATCAGTGTACCTCTAAACACAGTGTTAGCCGGACGTGAAATGTGTTATTTTTTTCAAGAAAGTTCGTGCACCATGATTGCACCATAAAAAAAAAGAAAAAGTAAGGCCTTTGCATCTATTAAGATGATTTATACAGCGTCAGCAACTGGTAATCATGCTGTACGGGACGCTAAATAAACAAAATAAATGGTAACAGTAATCGTTTGGTTTTTTGGCAAAACCAGTGTGAGTACGTCGGTATTATTGTTAACAAAGATTATAAAGACGATGCCGCAGTTTTTGGTGTGAGGGCATATCTAACGATTTCAATCTTTGCCATCATATCTATTTCTGTCGCCAAGCAGTAATGTCTGTATTGCTATGTTTCGGTTTGACGAGTAAGGGGGCTGGTGAAATATGGGCACGTGAAACCTTACAACTCTGTCTCAAGGTCTCGTGCTTCGTGAACGTGATCACCGCGGCATTGCAGTTATTATACGTAGAGATTACCGCTTATCATTAGGTGGGCTCGCCTCGACATTTAGTCGTATAAATAAAATAAAAATAATTTGTACCTTTGTTTATTTTTAACTTTTCTTCAGCTTGTATCAAAATAAGCCAGCAATTTTGTACCACGTGACAGGATAATGATCCACCCCTGACGGCGCGGCAAGCCAACAATTTCCGGAGGTTGATCAACGCGTTTCCAATTTCAAACATCAGAAGCGCCTTCCTCTTGTGTTTTTAGAATTTCAAACATCAGAGGCATCTTCTCTTGTGTTTTCAAAATTGTAATTTTCATAAAAATCGATCGTGTTATGGTAGACGGCAGATCTAGTATTCATTTATGGGATACCAACTAAATTTTCTTTTATACACAGATTTATTTTAGTTTTATTTTATAACTTACATGAAAACTACAGCTAAAGAAGTAAATACAAGCAATTATAAGTTTCCACAGATAGGTAGACGGGTACAAATATAATAAGTTGGCAAACAAACACTAAGACTAAGTAATGCTAAGTGAAATAAGGAATAAAACATTACACATACCATGTCACTCAGTAAGTATTGCGAAAAACGTTTTTTATGTAAGTATGAGAAACTGGCCAGTTAAAATCTATTTTGAAAATATGAATATCCTACTCCTACTAATAATATAAAAGCGAAAGTAAGAATGTATGTATTATGTATGTATGTATATATGTATGTATGTGTGTTCCTTTTTCACGTCAAAACCGCTGATTCTCTTTGGATGTATTTTAGTTTAGGAGTAGATTAGAACATGGAGACGGACATAGGCTTTTCGTTGCGTAAATTAAATCAGAAGGGGTTAAAATAGGAGATGAAAGTGTGAAAAAAATATTAAACACATGTTTCAGTGTTAGTTGTAGCGTAGTTGTAAAGTAGTAGTAGTAGGGTAGTTTTAGGGTAGTTGTAGGGGTTGTAAGGTATTTGTAGGGAAGTTGTAGGGTTAGTTGTAAGTGGTGGTTGTAGTTATAGCATGCAATACGAAGTTTGCCGGGTTAGCTGGTTTCTAATAAAATAGGATCCTAAGTTCCAATTTTAAAATTTCTCTCCACATTTTTGCGAGCTCATTTAATGCGATTCCTGTCTCATCGATAAGTGGATCTGCGTCGCAACGCGCTGGGAACATCGTGGTATGATTTTTTACGAAGTTATCGTCCCACGTCAATAATTTAAATTGTTAGATACGCCCTTACCGTAATGAGAACGCGCCGTTTTGTTTTGTTTCCACATGAAATGAGTGAGCACACTCATTTGGAATCAGTTTAACTCCAAGCACAGTGTTCACCGGACGTGGTGTGTGTTATTTGTTTCACGAAAGTTAAATTAACTCATTATCATTGAAGTATTACTCACTGCATTAAATATATTTTTTACGCATCATCAACAAAAAATATACAATAATTTAGTTCAGGGTTGAAAATGCCTTTTAAGTATCATAGATAATACTTGTATTAGAAATTTTCGCTCTTCCACATCCTTTAGAATATCACAAAGTAATACTTTATTTATTATACTACGACTTTTTTTTTAAATACACTTTTATAAACAAAATCAGAGAATGAAACAAAACAACTTTTCATGGTCAGTACTTTTTTGGAGATCTATGAGGGCGGCCTACTTATAACAATTACATCAATAAAAATTCTATAAAAAACAATACTTAGTCAATATGAATTAAATTACAACAATATACTAAAATAGTCAATTTTATTATATTCTAAGCTCAACATTATAATAATCAATTCTTAAATTCATCCTCATTTCAGCCGTAAAACGTCCACTACTGAACTAAGGCCTCCCTCATGGATCTCCATGAGGGGTAGTTGCCATACTCACCACACTTGGTAGGCGGGTTGGTGAGCGCAGTACGGGATGTTGAAATACGAAAAGAATTAAAATGAAGTTAACTTCTGTTATGTTGATTTCTTAAATTAACATTAATTAAATTATAATATTAAAACTGGCATAAGTTAATAATAGAATGTACAAAAATCCATGGATCGCACAGTATCACCTGTGTCCCTGTGTCTTGCGCCTTACGGCTGATATGATGATGTTCAATGGAAATAGCCGGTAACATTTAAGAAGCAACCGGCAAGCGCAGCGTCGAACGTCCACCAACAAGATAGGCTGATGACCTGGTGAAGACCGCAGGTCGACGGTGGATGCAGGTCGCTTCCAAACGCAATAACTGGAAATCCGTGAGGCCTAAGATAGATAGATAGATAGATAAACTCTTTATTGTGTAAATCATACAGAAAAAATAAAAACAAAAATAACTAAAATTAACTTAAACTACAAAAACAGCAGAAATACACAATGGGCGGTCTTATCGCTTAGAGCGATTTCTTCCAGACAACCTAAGCTGAATCGACATCTTCTACTGCGGTTGCCAACCCACCTGCCAAGCGTGGCAATAACCCCTCATGATCTTAGAGATCCAAAAGAGAGGCCGAGTCCAGCCGCGGACGTCCTATGGCTGAGATGAGAAACGCTAAGTCTGCCGCAATCTAGATGCCGCGGCTAGGCTGCCTAGTGCGCGGCTAGCCTTAATGTGATTTGAGCTAACATAATTAACTGTAATTTAATGATGGCGCTCGAGCAGCTCGAGCTTATAGCATTATCTTTATTAGGTTAATTTGAATTTCATTAACCAGGTAATTTACTACATAATATTAGTGGGATTTGATATTAACATTTTTTTTGTAGCCGTGGGGTCCTGGCGCAGTAGAATGTCTCTTCTTTCTTGCCCGTGGATGCTGTTAGAATCTGCCAAGGGATACCTCCGGAAGATGGGCAGAGGCGTCTTTCCGCGTATCAACACCCCGTACTGCGCTCGCCAATCCGCCTGACAAGCGTGGCGAGTATGGCAATAACCCCTTCAAGATCTTGGAGATCCAGACCACGAGGGAGGCCTATGTCCAGCAGTAGACGTGGACAGTGTCCTATGGCTGAAATAAAGAATGAATGAATAAATGAATGATATTAACATTTTCAGTCGATTTTTTACGGATCAGTTTCACCACAATTCAAAGTAATACCGAGGTAATATTAAGTTACGTGTCGAGAAGCACACAATACAGACAAACGTTTAAGTAACTTTACATAAAATTTTTCGAACCCAGAGTTCACACGTGGAATATTTGATGCTTCAGACACACAATACTTGCTTTTTGTTTCTGTAATCGAGTCGGGCTCTGTAGGGATTTGTGAGAGCTGCGTGAACGAGTCTTTTACTCGTTCTTACTCGCTTCTTCTATTTCAAACTTTGGCAGGTATTATACGTGTGTATCTTATACTTATTGAAATAAAGGTACTATTTCACCAACTTAAAAAGAGGAGGTTCACAGGTGTCTGTTTTTTTAAGAAATTAATAATCAGTGAACGGAAACGGAGTGTTAAAGAAGACATCGGGGTGGCGATATCGAAATAATGCTTTGATAACATGAAAGCGGTTTTTTTATTTAAATAAAATATTATATACCTACACGTATAAAACAATTAAAAGAGTCACATACATATATATATTGTTAAGTTATGTAGTTAGTTAAAACTAACTAACGGTATTGTTATGAGCTGGGGGTCCGGGATTTAATAATGTAGCCCAATTAGGCCAGAACTAACTATTTAATAATGGAAATAAGAAGTTTACAGTAGATTCACATATGAACACTCCTTCACATAACACTAATTAAGACTATCACTAAGTTATATTTTTTTTTACCACTAAATGACAAGATAAGCCGAAGGCCCACCTGATGTTAAGCGGTAACCTCTACCTATAACAATTGCAATGCCGCGGTGATCACGTTCACTAAGCACGTGACCAACCCTGCACTGCAATACGCCCGTCACCCTGAGACAGAGTTGTAAGGTCTCATGTGTCCGTAATTTCACCGGCCCCCTTGCCCTTCAAACCGGAACACAGCAATGAAGACATTATTGCTTGGCGGCAGAAATAGGTCTGGTGGTAGTACTTCCCCGGATGAACCTTTCACAAAAAGTTCTGTTATAACTTATAAGTGATTGTTGTTAAAACATATTGTCAAGCAGCAGAATACAAAAAAAATATCACCACTATAACAACTAGCACTCGCACACACAGCACTTGTATTCACTTTGAAGTTGCTCGGACCTTATATGATATAGCATTGTTCACTTTCGTAGCCAAAGAAAGACTGTCCGCTCGGTAAATACGCCCTACGCCCACGCATAAAGTAGAAGGTAACAAAATTATCTAAATTCGTAAATATGAACATCTTATAAATTCTCTATTAAATAATTATGGATCTATGTAGAGATAGGCTTTTCCCAGAATTTTTTTTGTTTTAATAATAATATTTTCTTAAGTTTGAATTTGACTGCATGTGAAATTTAAAAGCATGTAATGAGGTGGAAGATCGTTCCAGCAGCGAGTGGCTGCATAACAAAAAGAGCCACGGAAAGCCACTGTTTATTCCATCTGTGTCATAAAAACAAGCTTCAAGCAAGACCTGCTAGGATCAGCTAGGACCTAGAATCATCATCAGCCACCAATTATAGCTTATTAAAAAGTTAGGGCAGTAATTTAAATTTTAAGACTCCGAACAGAAGATTTCCTATGTGCCAATCCCGGCGAGCTTTCATCTATGACAGATCTGAAGAATTTTAATATGGCCTTACATGTGATCGAGGCGGAATGTAAAAACAATAAAACCGGCCAAGAGATAGTCGGACTCGCGTGCCGAGTCTCCCGTGCCATCATACAATATAATAAAGCCGGGCAAGGGCGAGTCGGACTCGCGCACCGAGGGTTTCGTGCCATCATACAATATAATATAGTTTATATTTGTTGGAGAACTTTGACAGCGCCATTTCTTGTCTGATAGCGGAACTTAAGTAGATTTTTTACACTTTCGATGATATCTAAAAAACTATGGTAATTAGAGGGTTCGTTATAATTTTCCGTAATCTTTACATACACTTCTATCCTGCCAATATATAAAAGTGAAAGTAAGAATGTATGTATGTCTGTATGTTCCCTTTTTACGTCAAAACCGCTAAACCAATTTAGATGAATTTTAGTACAGGAGTAGATCAGATCATGAAGACGGACATAGGCTACTTTCCGTTGCGTAAATTAAATCAGAAAGGGTTAAAATAGGGTATGAAAGTTTGTATGGAAAAATCGTTGTTTTTCACTTGAAAATCTTAAAATTTTTTATATCTATTAGAATTTAAAACTCAATAAACCTGTGTTTCAGAACTTTTCAAAAATCATCCCCTAAGTGAAAATATAAGGGATAAATTTTTTTTTGAAAAAAAATATCACTTGATTTCTGTGCCTGCCTTAAGGTGTTATGTTCCCTAGATGGAGCAGAGGGCATCCACAATGCGTCGCCATCCTAGTCGTTGTTGAGCTTCGCGCTTCAATTCAATGCTTCTGCAATGACCGACCAATCGCCACCATGTTTACTTACGACGGTCACGTTTACGCCTTCCTTGGGGGTTCCAATCTAGGGCTTGCCTCGGTATGTGGTTACCTCGGTCCGAAGGGTAGGACCCTTCGGAGCGTTTGGCCAATCTACTTCCATTTTCAGCGTTTGATTTGTTGGTCAATCGGAGATTCATTCTCCCATCCACATTTGAGATTTTCTCGGGCCCGAAAATTTCGAGAATTCAGCGGAAGCTACAGTTGCTGAAGACCTGAATTCGGCGCGAGATGTCCTTCGTGACCCTCCATGTCTCTCATCCGTATAGCAACACGGTTTTCACATTGAACCGGATTATTTTTATGGAATCACGAAAAGTGACTCTCTGGGTTACTTTTCGTGATTTCCATACGGGGCGAAGCTAGGCGAAGGTTGACCTTACTTTGGCTATCCTTGAAGCAATGTGCTTTTCAGTTCCTCTAAATTCTGACACGACAATCCCAAGGTATGTGAAATTGTGGACTCGCTCCACTGCCTCCGTGTCAATGAGTAATTGTAAGGTGCTGATTTCCCCTCACCTTATCTCCTGAGTCTTCCGGGTGTTTATTTTCAATCCCGTCTTCATGGCCTATCTCGAAGGTCGTCCAGTTGGGATTGCATATTGGATAGAGTGGGAGTGACTAAGTAGATATAGGTCATTGGCATAGTCTAGGTCTTCTAGGACGTTGTGCAGACCCCAATAATACAAAATATTACCATAAGGGTTCCTTTTTACCATTTTAGTCCGAAACCCTAAAAATATGTGTTGTTGGAGAACCTTGACAGCGCCATTTCTTTTCTGATAGAGGAACTACTGAAAGTTTTTTAAACTTTCGATGATTTCTAAAAAACTGTTCTAATTAAAGAGTTTGTTATAACTTTTCCTGTAATCTTAACATACACTTTTATTAGTTATAAAAGTTTCAGGCGTCTCTACAAACTTCAGAGATAAGGGTATTTTTTTAGCATTTTTGTAAATCAATCGAAAACAAATACGGTTTCAATAAAGGTAAATCGTTTTAGTTTCCACGAGAAATCTATTAATTAATTCATATTAATAATAATTTGTACGTTACCACTAACCAAACTGTTTAACCTAAAACTTCAGACATATTATGCTATGTAATGTACAAAAGAAAGACGAGATTTCCTAAACGCTAGGTAGGCAGGCAAGTGTGTTTATTAATAACGGTGTCCTTATCCCTATGACTCAAGGAAAAACATACGCAAGCGCATTTTTTTATGATAAAAACGCAATAGATCACTGTGGGTTTCGACGCGGTAAGGCCCAAGCGCTTTTAAGATTATTATCAGTCCTGGACTCATTTCAGCGCACAAAGCTACCTCGGCGCTTGTTTGTGCTCAGCATACAAGAATTCGATATAATGCTTGTAGGCTGAGCGCAGACCACGCGGAAGGTGCGAAGATTGAAGATCGTATCGCTCGAGTGCGTCTTGCTTGGCATAAAACCCAATGCTCTCTCGTCCTTTTCATTTACTACAGTGTAGATCTAGTGGCATCCGGTGGAGTAGAATTAACACTTACAAAGTAGGTAATGGTATGTCGCACAAAGATTTTAAGGATTAGCATAGACCAAAAAGTTATGGTCACTACAGACATTTTAAGGGTTCAGGACCAACATATAAAATTCAATTCCTGTGTTGTTTTTTACATTATTTCTAAATTGTTTATGTTCTTTTAATGTGGTGTGCAATAAAGAGTTTTCTATCTATCTATCTATCTATCTATAAAAAGGAACCCTGATGTGACTTTGTCTGTCTGTCTGTCACATAAGTATATCTTGAGAACTACTGATGCTATCGACTTGAAATTTGAAAGGTATGAGATAACGCTAGCGTATTATAAAATTATATTATTATTTATATTATTATTATAATTATCCATGCATGGAGCTAAAATCCTATAGAGTCAACAATCTCTAACTGAAGACACTGAAAAAATGTCCCAGCTCCGTTCAACATGAGATTTACTGGTTGTCAATCATATTTCACTCAAATGCATGCGTACGAACAACAGGGAACAAGACAGCAGTGGAGACGCTATTTAAACAAACATTTAGGGAGCGTTTGTCTATTTTGATTGAATATTTTATCTCACCAAAGAGAATATAATGCAAAACTACAACTAACCGTTGCCTGCGTCTGCTAAGAATAATGGTGTAGATTCTGTTTTACACTTCCTAAAAGAAATGATGGTTAGAGATATGGCGTTTCTAAATTTAAAGCTGTCAGCGTAACATTGGGTCAATTTAGTCCGTTTTAATTTTAGAACGACATTAAGCCGTTTTACGTCAATTGAATTAGCTTTAGCTAGTTAGTGCAAAAATAGAATCGCCGCCATTAAATGAAGTGTTTTATTTTGACGGATGTTTTGATACTCAATTATTGCTTTTAATATTTTTGACTGACAAGTTTTAATCAGATTTCATGTTTGTATACTGTTAATGTTGCCGTGGGGTGCCGGCAGTAGGTATAATGTTACCCCTCCTCTCATGCCATCTGAATGCAGTAAGAGCCTGCTAAGGGACACCTCCGGAAGATGGGCAGGAGCATCCTTCCGTGTATCAACATCACATACTGCGCACACCAACCCGCCTGCCAAGCGTGGTGAGTATGGCAACTACCCCTATTGAGATCCACGAGGGAGGCCTGTGTTCATCAGTGGACGTTTTACGAAATGATGCTGAAATGATGACTGTAACTGTTAGCCTGTATCATCCCACGTTTGGCCTCCCATAATTTAATATATTTTTTTTAAATGGGTTTGAAATGTATATTTTGAATTATAAAAATGTACAGTGATTCACGGCTGTTATCGAACCCACGACCTTCGGATTGAAAATCGGGGGTACATACCATTCAGCCAACACGACTCACGATTTGCAGTTTATTACACACCAGTTCCCCCCCCCCCCCCTCCCCTCCCTACCTTTATCATTAAGTGAGGTAAATTCAAAACCCGTAACTAATAGTCATTGTAGCCAATTCATTCCACATGCAGAAGCATTATTTTTTTATTACACAATTGTTTCCAGTCTCTTTTAACATTTATACGATTCAGTTTTCATTTACAATCAAGCGGAAAAACTGCCGTGGGGTGCCGGCGGTAGAATGTCACCCCTCCTGTCTTCCCCGCGGACGTAGTAAGAATTTTTTAAGGGATACCTCCGGAAAATTGGCAGCAGCGTCTTTCTGTGTATCAACATCCCATACTGCGCTCGCCATCCCGCCTGCCAAGCGTAGTGAATATGGTAACAACCCGTCATGATCATTACTAAGAACTCTTAGTCCAAGAGGGAGGCCTATGTAAAAATGGGACCCTATTACTATGACTCCGCTGTATGTCCGTCTGTTTGTCTGTTACTAGGCTTTATCTTATGAAGCTAGACAGTTGAAATCTTCACAGATGATGTATATCTGTTGCCGCTATAACAATAAATTTAATTTATTAATTAATTATGCTGCACTATTCACACAGCATCATCTAGCCCCAAGCCAAGCAGAGCTTATGTTATGTATCATACTAGATGACTGGTATACTTATTACACTACTAATTCATAGAAATATATTTTTTTATTATATAAAGAAAAACATCCAGAACACCCTAAACAATTATCTTTAGATCGTGCAGATATTTCTCCCGAGGCGGGAATCGAACCCACAACGCAAAGTATCGATTTGTCGGATGTGCGTTCGAATCCCACCGGAATCGTAAAATTTTTGATAAAGTCATTTATTTCTTTGAAATGTTCTACCTAAGTGTGGTAAAACACTATAAAATTACAAACAAAAGAATAAGCTATAGCGATATTTCTAGTCATTGCTACACAATGCAACTTTCGTTAACAGCTGGCAACTCAATAACAGTGAACATCACTCGTAACTAGATTACTTTACATTTTGTTAAAATAAACCACTCACAGTGTTTACATAGTAAACTTCAGATAACGAGAAACTACTGGTAACGTTTTCTCATTCTATTTCTTACAAAAAGTGCTCGAAAATCGAACAAACTCGTCTGAATTATTAACCATCATCTTCAGAACCGGCAGACACACATACCCGGCAAACTAC
The DNA here is from genome assembly GCA_963082625.1 of Pasiphila rectangulata. Taxonomy (NCBI): domain Eukaryota; kingdom Metazoa; phylum Arthropoda; class Insecta; order Lepidoptera; family Geometridae; genus Pasiphila; species Pasiphila rectangulata. The sequence continues at coordinate 10,173,978 of OY720240.1, forward strand.
CCACAAGTTCCCATCAACTGAACATCAAAATACACTGACAGGGTTTTACGTTAAATTGAAGTTAGCAAACTCAACTGACAGGACTGATTGACGTTGTCAAAATCGATTGACAAACAGATTTTCAGATTGACAAGTTACGGAGTGTTACCACCTGCGATAAGTTTACCCAAACATTGGGAGTTTTTAAATTATTAATACGGTACGGTAATTATTAGTAAGGAACTTTATTGATTGAATCCCACAAATAATATGGCTAAGTTTAACTATTGTCAGTCGACAGAAGGCGATGGTTCAAGTGCCATGAAATGTAAAATTGCAGTAAACTCTATCACCAACAATGTATTTTTCCCGAAAAATCTAAAAAAGTCTCTAGAGAATTTAAGGCGTGGTGGGTTTGTCCTAATTGCGTGTCAAAAGCACGAAATATAAAATCAGATAGCACCCCGGTACGTTCCAGTGCTAGCGATGGAAAAGAAGGAGCTAAGGAATCCCCTACCCTGGATGTTATTAATACTGGAAAGCCGCTAATAAAAAAATCGCCTACAGTTACCATCGAGCAGCACTCAAGATCTGGCTGAGCTTATAAAGTCAGAGGTACAAAAGATGAAACATGCTCTACATTTAAGGATCTTTTCGCAGGCGAGATTTCTTTCCTTAAAAAGGAACTGAAGGAAATAAAATCAGCTATGAAATACATGAATCAGGAGTTTATCAATGTGAATAGTAGAATCGACAATATAGATACCCGAGTAAAACAATTTGAAGTCTCGTTTTCAGAAGTTGAAGTTTTGAAAACTGCAGTTAAACAAATCCAGTATGATAATAACGTAAGAAATCAATGGGCGCGGCGGTCGAATATAGAGATTTTTGGGATCCCCGAATCACGTAACGAAAATCTTATGGATCTAGCACGGGACCTTGCAAAAAGGACGCAGTTCGTGCTTACACCTACAGACGTCGACTTCATTACTCGTGTTACTCCTTCTTCATCGGAGATAAATAAGCTAAAACCAATAGTGCTAGTTTCCATTACAGGTAATGATTCGATTTAAAAACCCTATATATCTGAACAGCGGGACATAATCGAACAATTCTTTACCCAACAACATTTATATTTTTTTTATTTTGCTGCTTTCTTAGCGAGCACTAAGAGAGTTTTATTTTGTTAGACGATCATTAAAGAACACGGGACAGTTCTTGCCTGCATAGCCGAGATCGGAGGCCTTCAGTCCACGAAGATTACTCAAAGCGTACATAAATTCATCCGTTCTTGAGCAGAAAATCTTGAGGAAGAATGCTTTTCCGCTCAAGAAAGGATGAATTTATGCACGCTTTGAGTAGGCCACTGCTGCTCCAGGACAACGCTAGACCACACACTGCTCAACAGACGGCTACCAAATTAGAAGAGCTTCAATTGGAATGTCTAAGACATCCACCGTACTCTCCGGGCCTTGCTCTAACAGATTACAATTTTTTTCGAAATTTGGATAACTTCTTGCAAGGGAAAAAATTCAACTCCGATGGGGCAGTCCAAACCTTCAAAGTTTTTATTGATTCGCGTCCGAATGGTTTTTTTAGTAAATCAATGAACTACCTATGAGATAGCAAAAGTGCATCTAGACAGCAATGATACATACTTTGATTAATTAAATATTTTATATAAAAAAATCGACTTTATGTTCCTCTCATACAAAACGCCAATTTCATATGTGCGACCTAATATTAATAATGATGATGATTCTCTGGTTCTCGAGCTTGAGAAATTTCTCACCTTTACATGTTTCCAGCATTTTAACCATGTATTTAATGCAAATAATCTATTACTTGACTTAGATATAGGGAACCGGACGTGTGATTTGGTGAAGTGTACGTGCCCGTTGTTACCCGAGGCTCCTCATCAGCCAGATATTGAGTTTAATATCATTTGAACTTGAATATAAGACGATAAGTTCCAGCTCCACACACTGTAAGACTTTACCACAAGGCTTATCATGAGATTGTTAGCAGGACTCTCTCTGAGGTTGACTGGTACTCTACTTTTGATCGTTGAGGGTCTTGAGCCTTTTTTGTGGATTTGAGGCACACGCGCAAATCAATGACTAGTAGTTGACGATTACTACCACAGTCTGCGCCTAGAAAAGTTCTTGCATTAGCTACTGTCGATCTTCATCTTTGAGGTATTGTAATATATTCAATCTGGTTCGGTACGGTATCTATCACCTGGAGATGACCACGTATAAAGTCTACGCTTGTGATGTTGGAATATTTGTCACAATCAAATTGTATTCTGTGCAGAAATCTATAAACTAAATCTATAAATCATTTCTTGTACCTAAGCATGTTTACCGAGGATGTGGCGGATCTGATCGTCATTTTGCGTCTGCCACTTTTGCATAAAAATATTTTGGGTAATACTCTGTTATTGATGGGGCATATCCAGTGACAAGACAGATCAACTTGGCTGGTCTAAGATAGCAACACCATTTCTGCTCTAAGTTTTATGTCCTGAGAAGAACATAGAGTTTCCTGTTTGTGCTCTAAAGTGCCCTTCCATCTTTGATGTTTGTTTCACATAGTCACATTATTTAAATTTTGTGCTCATTCATCTCTTTTTTCACAATTGTTATTTTACCCAGATTCAATAAGCCACGGACATTCTGCGTGCCAATCCGGTGATTCTGGCGTAGGTAACTATTGAGTATTGAGTTTTCTTCATCGCATTTTTATCTACTCCTTTGATGAAGTCTTCGGGAGAACATTTCACATTCAGCGAACCGGGTATCACTGAGCGCTGGACGTCAGCTGGAGCCAAACAACGCATATTTATTATCATTTCCTTACTAATGTTCTCTTAAAAAGAAAAAACATGTTGGTTTCCCGTTGCCTTCCACGTTGGTTTGTTAAGAGTTTCCGTCCTCCTGGGCCCCAGAATCACTCCGATTGCTCGGGGGACAGGTTATTTAACCGCCGCCTGTGACTCGGCGTTGTCTAATTTGGAATGCATTCAGTATCGATTGTCAGGTATTGACGAGGAGGTTCCTGAAACGAATAGGAAAGACCAACATACGGGTCATGAATAAAATTGTTTATGAATGTTTTAAAACATAAAGAATGAATAGGTACTTATAACGCCGTTCATCGAGCGTTTATGATTGATAATAGGATTTACACTGCGGGGTAAATACTATTCTCCATTCCTTCCAGATAACTCCATCTTAAGCCTCTTATGACCAGCTAACAAGGAAGATACTTTACCACCTAATAGTAAGTCCAATTCGTCCCAGCTGTATTTGTAGACCATTACATTATAAAGAAATAAAATCAAATGCATAACTATCACCCAGCATGGAAATAATCTAAGCATTAATACCGTATCATGTAGATATTATTTTAACTACGTTAATGATAGTGCAGCAGAATAAAACCGTGCGGTGTGATGTGGTCAGTGTTAATCTGGAGGTGGCGAGACGTGCTGCGGTAAACATGAAACTTCTTATATGCAGTAAGTTTAATTTTGTCTTTCCATTAATTCTGCCGTTTACTAAAACACTACACAAACTAAAAAGCCGTTAACCCTCAAAGGGTCAAAATATTTTTATACAGATTTTAATTCAGTTCAAAACTTATCTTAAATATATTCCTGTCTTACAAACTTTCATTAAAACAAATAGTTACAGAGATATTATTGAATATTATTCCTTGTCTGCAGTTAAGTGACAAAATTTTCGAGCATTCCTCAGTTATAAAGAAGTTAACCCACACTGCTTGACTAAAAAATACTTACATACGTTAAACTTCCTTAACTGCCCAGGACGACAGTATCTTCTGGTCTTCTCCTTAACTTAAAAGACGTTATCTTAAAGGTCTTGACTTTAAGCATCTTTAACGTCTTTTTAGGTAAGGATTGTCCCAGAAATATGATTTTTACTTTATAACTACAAAATAGTTTTTTAAAAATACTTATCTAAAAAGCCGTTTACCTTCTTAACGCCATATTAGCCCCGTATGTTTTATTAAATTTTGAAAGAAAGACTACTTAAAAAATACATAGCACATACACTTATAGTCCTATAGCTAAGGTAACAAAGCTTTTTAAATCGCTGATATAGATAAAACACTTTTGCAAGTACTTGGCGTGTGACTGTATGGACAAAGCGCGATGAAGCCGAATACTTAAAGGAGCACACTGTTGCAGACAAAAACTGCCAGAGACCTAGCCATTCTTAGAATTGGTGCTCTAAATAGGAAACGTCGTAAACGTAAACGTAATTTTTGACCTTTGGTGACCGACCTTTTGTGGTCACAATAACCTGTGACCCTAGGGTCACCAAAATCAATAAGTACCCTTCTCTCATTAAGACAGTGCTAACAAAAAAGGTTTCATGTAAATCGGTCAGCGCGTTCGGTTGTAATCGTGCACAGACAGACAGACAACGCTATGCATATGAGGGGGCTTCGCCCCTAAAATAATACGGTAAATATCCACAAATGTATGTTATATGTTTATGTATTTATATTGTATTGTTTTATTTATTTAAGTATTATATCTGTGGTGCAGCTGGAGAAGGTCCACCTGCGACACAAGAGTTTGCGGGTTCGACTCCCGCCTCGGGACATATCGCACCTTCACAAATATAGTGAACTAATCCAAAAATTCGGGATTTCGGGTTTTTTCCATAAATAGACCTTATATATTTGTGAAGGTGCGATATATCTGTACGATCTGCAGATGTTTGTTAAGGGTGTTCTAGGTGTTATTCTACCTCTATATAATTATAGTAAAAAAATATCTATCTATGTGGTAGTAATGTATTAAGTAAGTAATGTATTAAGTTTTGTTAAATGATGACTATAACGACCGAGTTAGGTTCTTCTGTTCACTTATTTTCCTAACTCGCGTGTCATCTGAAGTGAACAGATTCAATTATGTGCTTTATTCTATTTATTTGTGTTGTTTTATTTTGTAATTTGTGACGCGTCAATAAGGTCCATGCGGCCGCACTGAATAAAGTATTTTTTGATTCTTGATTCTTTGAGTAGTTATATCAGTAATCTAGAACCCATAACACAAGCTCTGCTTAGCTTGGGGCTAGATAATGCTATGTGAATTTTCCAGCATTATTTATTAATGCTAGATGTAGCTCGTTATTGACGGTTAATAACTTATTTCAGTAATTAATTGCCCACTTTTTTGTTTCAGTTGTTTCAGCCATTGGTGCTGCGTCCGCAGTTTTGCATATCTATGAAAGGGGAGTTATAGATAGACTTCAGAACAATTTAATGGACCCGATGTTTCAAGTAAGTACGAACATGTAGCTAGTGAGTATTACTTACCATGTCAAGTAATATAATACCGATTTCGATCCTCGCCCGTTCAAATACCGATTTTTAGATCGGTGAGGCCACAGAACACAGTTAACAGCTCTGTGGGTGAGACCGAGATAACTTTATAAATTTTGAAATACCCTTTTGATTTTGATAACTGTTTTTGTCCTTAGCAAGTGGGGATATATAATACTGGAAAAAATGTGATCTTCTCGGATTTCTCCGTTGTACCCCCCCTATACCTGATAAAATTGGCGGCCGTCGGCCCCTCACACGTTGAATTGATCACAGCTATGGGTGTACCAGATGATGAAAATACGGTATGTTATAAGCAATTGTTTCTATTAAAGGAGAGGTATTTTATCGAACGAGTGAGCGAAGCGATATTTTACCAACACACGGTTAGTAGCCGAATGAAACGTAGGAGATTAAAAGTTCTATTCCCGCCACCAATCGAGTCATTCCTTAACTCGGCCGAAAAATTCACGGCCGAATGGATATCGTGAACATAACAAATATTTCTCGTTCCATAACTCGGCCACTTTTTGCTTTATACAGTCAGAGACCAATAAAATGTTAGTTAAATTAAATTAAATTGGCATAGATTTTTCTGAAGCATGTATATTTAAATTGAACTAATAATAAACAAAAATGTTTTGGTAAATAAGTAATAATAAGTCCTTGGAACAAAAAATAAAGTAGAATTAAGAAATTATGAAATGATCTACAGGATTAATTTTAATTACTCTTAACATTATACTTAGAGTTTGTTACTAACTATTAGGCGAGGTAAGACCTTTTGGTCCACAATTATATGATAATTTACCTATTATATTTATAGTTTTTCTTTGGACTGTACTTGTAGATTAATAAATGTTTTTCTTTATTTTTGTTCTTTTTCCTCTAATAACATAAAATTGTAAGTAATAAGGTATTTGATTGCTAAAATAACTACATAATAATAATAAACTAATCAAAAATTTTGATATTTGCACATAACTATAAATGCACTATGACTTTTGTTGTTTATTGTTCACAATAAAAGTCTTAGTTCACTTTTAATTAACTGACTTAAAAAGAATGGGGTTTTCAATTAAACTGTGTGTTTATTACGTGATTACTTCGCCAATGATGCATGGATTTTGATGATGGAATCCATAAAAAATTAAATAAAATAAAAATAGATGTAATAGTACACAGTAGACCCTCTACGCATAGTTCAAAGTGCCCCAAATTTAAACATGCGGTTGGGTTTTTTAATAATGAATATTAAATTGTCAACAATTCCACCCATAAGTCAACTGAGATCAAACCATTTGTTAAACCTAAGAGTACACAAACATATTATGCTTATATTATTCATCAATTTCTATTGTTGCTTTCTTTTTGGAATAAATGTAAGAGCCCTTTGTCCTCAACGTTTCAAAGTAATTTGCTTCTTTTTGCAATAAAGTTAAAAAATGCTTTTCCTATTTACTTATTTTATTTATCGTTGAATGTCAGTGTACTACTACGTTGAAGTTCTGTGAAGCTGATGGTAACAATTTCATTTGCAAAGTAAATTCGTCTATCAATCTACAATGAGTTGTACTCTCACGAACAAATCCTAAGCATAATAGTAAGAGTAATAAAAGTTAATCGTGTGGATCAGTTTAATAATTACTTTATTTAACTTTATTTTTTGTTATAAGGACATACTTATTTGCCAATATTTTTTTGTTCATTTATTTAAAGAAGTCACTCGCTCGTTCTAAGTTCGTGGGGAATAACTAGTTATATTATTGTAATTAGAAAAACCATTAATATGACTTCTCAAGCATCTGGTAGGTAAGCCGATCTCTATTATTAGCATGTCTAAAATGCTCTCAGCAATTTTAATGTCTGTATAATATATATAACTTTATTTCTCCTAGAATTTGTCTTGTTAGATAATTTACCATGTGTTTTCAGGAAAATGCTATATCAAAACTAAGCCAAGAATTCCTTTCAGTGAAAGGGGTGACTTTGGATATGGCCAACAAAATCTATATCGCTCAAGACGCAAAGATTGACGAAAAGTTTGCGGGAATGGCTCGAGACAAATTCAACACCGAGTTACAAAATATAGATTTCACAAATATTCAACAAAGTGCTGATAAAATGAATGCTTGGGTGAGAGCAATTAAAATTAAAGTAAATCGGTTTTTTATAACTCTCAATTTGTCCCGTATATTCACATAAACTTGTTTTCTATAGGTTGAAGACAAAACTAATCACAAAATAAAAAATTTAGTGGATCCCAAGGCAATTGAAGGTGCTCGTGCTGTTCTTGTCAATACCATATATTTCAAGGTAAGAGCATTTTTGTTTATTTGTTTGATGAAAGCATTAATATGTAGCTAGATTTTTTTTTAATTTGCAGGGTTTATGGGAAAACAAATTCTCCGTGCAAGAAACAAAACTCAAAACCTTCCACGTCACCAAAAACCAGAAAATTGAGGTGCCAACAATGTCCATGACTAATAATTTCAAGTACGGTGAAAGTGCTGTGCTGGATGCTAAGGTATCGTTTATATAAGAATCTTCTCTACTTATTAAACCCGGTTGTGTGTGTTTCTATTCTAATCTTAAGCTTTACCCATCTAACAACGTCCAAGCACTGTAGGGTCCTGGACAGCATTAAATACTGTTGGTTTGAATAGCATTTCAATCGTAAATTTCATCTATAATATTTCAATATATTGTTATATTTTTCCTTTCCTTTTCCTTCCTTACGGTGAACGGTGAAGGAAACATCGTAAGGAAACCCGCGACTTAGTTAGCTTCAGACGTATTGACCTGTTTTTTCCTCTAACTAATAGCTGACTAAGCTAAGAGGATGGTATAGGAGCTGGGCAAGCCTAATCCATCTAACAATGTCCCAGGCACTGCAGCGTCCAACACAGCATGGTTACCAGTTGCTGACGCTGTATAAATTATCTATGATAGATGCAAAAGGCCTTCCCTTTTTAATATATGTTTCCGTGTATCAACATCCCGTACTGCGCTCGCCAACCCGCCTGCCAAGCGTGGTGAGTATAGCAACTACTTCTCATGGGGAAGATTCATGAGGGAGGCCTGTGTTCAGTAGTGGACGTTTAACGGCTGAAATGATGATTACTTATTAAAAAAAGCAAATGTGAAAATTGATGTTTGTCCATTTTTTGATGACGAGTTATATTATGTAAGAAATAATATTTATTTTACTAGGTTTAAACACACATTGAAATTCAATCTGACTTTTTATTATTTACAGCTCTTGGAGATACCGTATAAAGGTGGCCATGCGTCGTTTCTAATTGTGCTTCCTAACCAAATCGATGGTCTTATGAACTTGCAAAACAACATTAAAGATATTTCAACACGGCATTTACTGCCACACGCCATTAAACAAATGAAAGTACAAAGAGTGAATTTGTCCTTGCCAAAATTCAAAATAGAGACTGAAGTCGATCTTAAGGTTATTCTATCTAAGGTAAAACTTTCAAAATAACTACTCAGTAAACACTTAGTTATTAGGATTTTACGTTTTATAGCCGTGTCATATGATATGTTACAGTTGAACATAACTAAAATATTCAATCCAATGGAAGCCAAATTAGATCACATGTTAGAAAATGAATCTAATCTGTACATAAGTACTGCCACACAAAAGGCTTTTATTGAAATAAACGAAGAAGGCACAGAAGCTGCCGCTGCTAACGGTGAGAATAACAAATACACATAAATTGATAAACGATGAATTATTTGGATGTAATTGTTCAAATTACATTGCTAAAATGCGGACTGAGGGGCCGCCTGCATACCAACTGACGGATTGTTTCACTTGAATCACCTAGTTGATAATTAATGGAATCAGGCGTTACTTTGCGGAAATCCATGACAATAAAATGCAATGGAAGTATCTAGTTTTAATTCCGCTAATGCTGAGATGCATATGCACCACAATTCCGCCCGCTAATTATTCACATGCAGGGAGAACTAGGGTGTTAGTGCAACATGCATACCCAAACCCACACGACGACACGTGTTTCGCCTCTCCACGAGGCGAAACCTCTTCTCTCTTCTCACCTGAAGATGCCTCGTGCATATGCATCTCAGCATTAGCGGAATTAAAACTAGATATTTTCATTGTATTTTATTTTTTATCACCTAGTTGAGTTAAGGTGAAATGAAAAGTCATAAGTAATTACACGGAGAAAAAAAAACAGTTGGAACAACTGAAATTCCATTAGAATGAACCGATTTGCGCATTTAAAATAGTGACAACCGAGTAAATCGGTTAATCTAACTGTTTTAAAACGGTTAGTGCAAAACAGTTAATTTTACTGTTTTTTTTCACTGTTTTCATGTTACCGATTAAACAGTAATTTATGATTACTGTTTAAACAGTTAAATTTTAAATATAATATACTGTATTATATTTAAAATTTAACTGTTTTAAACAGTTAATTATACTGTTCTCAACAGTAGGATCTACTGTATAGACAGTAAGAGGAACTGTTCCTTTACAGTAGCATTAACTGTTTACACAGTAGGAGGAACTGGTTTAAACAGTAACGAATACTGTCTTTCCTACTGTGTAAACAGTTAATTATACTGTTCTCAACAGTTGGATCTACTGTTATAGACAGTAAGAGGAACTGTTTCTTTACAGTAGCATTAACTGTTTACACAGTAGGAGGAACTGGTTTAAACAGTAACGAATACTGTCTTTCCTACTATGTAAACAGTTAATTATACTGTTCTCAACAGTAGGATCTACTGTTATAGACAGTAAAAGGAACTGTTCCTTTACAGTAGCATTAACTGTTTACACAGTAGGAGTAACTGGTTTAAACAGTAACGAATACTGTCTTTCCTACTGTGTAAACAGTTAATTATACTGTTCTCAACAGTTGGATCTACTGTTATAGACAGTAAGAGGAACTGTTTCTTTACAGTAGCATTAACTGTTTACACAGTAGGAGGAACTGGTTTAAACAGTAACGAATACTGTCTTTCCTACTATGTAAACAGTTAATTATACTGTTCTCAACAGTAGGATCTACTGTTATAGACAGTAAAAGGAACTGTTCCTTTACAGTAGCATTAACTGTTTACACAGTAGGAGTAACTGGTTTAAACAGTAACGAATACTGTCTTTCCTACTGTGTAAACAGTTAATTATACTGTTCTCAACAGTAGAACCTACTGTTTTCAACAGTAGGATCTACTGTTATAGACAGTAAAAGGAACTGTTCCTTTACAGTAGCATTAACTGTTTACACAGTAGGAGGAACTGGTTTAAACAGTAACGAATACTGTCTTTCCTACTGTGTGAACAGTAAATATTACTGTAGAGGAACAGTACCTCCTACCGAGTAATCGGTTGAGGTAACTGTTAGGCCTCGGTTGTATCTACTGTACGTGCACAGTAAAAACAACTGTTTAAATCGGTAGGCGCCACTGTCAAGGTACAGTTGCTTATACTGGTTGCACACAGTAGACGATACTGTTGAAGAACAGTACCCGTTACTGGTACATTATGTAAAAATGCCTGTCGGAGCCGTAAAGATTAGGTATAGCTAATCCTTACAGCTCCGACAGGCATTTTTACAAAATGTATACATAACGGGTTGTACCGTTCTTCAACAGTATCGTCTACAGTGTGCAACCAGTAAAAGCAACTATACCTTGACAGTATCTCGACGCCTACAGATTCTTCGCAGTATCTCACTGTGCAGATACAGTACATACAATCTTGGTGTCTCTTTAAAAGTATTATGACATTCTACAAATATACGGTCGATACAAATTAAAGGTAATTTTAACATTAATATATTTTTAACATATCTTTGTAGAAATGTCATGAAACCCTTTTAGCGCCACTGACTGAAATAAAGAAAAACAACCATATTATTCAAATGAAACATTATTTTAATGAGTGTGTAATATTATTTTAAAATATACAATTCAACATTCGTAACTTCACATTACAAGTAGTTACGTTAATGTTATTGCTAAACAATTTGTGAATCACATACCTTTACAAAACATATATTACTAGGTACTTAATATTAAGAAGATCGTGTGCGCGCGAACTTTCATACAAAAAGTGATATTGTTTTCCACCCCTTAAAAATTGTCCGATTTCACAATTGAGATATTATGAAGAACTATGCTCGTACGTTTTGATTTTTAAGAAATATTATATATTTTGGTAAATATAAGGATCTAAACATTCATATGAGAACGTGTCTGTCTCAAACATGTAAAAAAATGTGAAAATCGGAGAAGGTTTAAAGGGGTGGAAAACGATATCGCTTTTTGTAAGGAAGCTCGCGCGCACATGATCCTCTTAAAGGGGCTCAGCAAGAGGCGTGCTCTGCTATAGTCATATTAAACATTATTGAGTCCCAATGGTAGGTACTACCTATCTTAATAATGTTTTAAAATATACAATTCAGCAATAGTAACTACACATTATTACAAGTACTTATTTATTAGTTATTACATATAAGAAAATTATCGTTTCTATAAAATATTATTGCTAACAATTTGTCAATTACATACCTTCACAAAACATATTTTTACTAGGTACTTAATAGTAAGGGGGCTCGGCAAGAGGCGTACTCGTGTTATAGTCATATTAAACATTATACATTATAACCATTATTTTATTGAGTCCCAATGGTAGGTACTACCTATCTAAGTAATATTTTAAAAATATACAATTCAACATTATAATTACAGCAATCACTGCTGGCTACAAAACGTAGCGGAGAAACCATAACGCCACAAATATAATCGAGTTTTGCGGACACCTTTATTTCAAGGGCCGTCTTGATGGTGCCACAGAATGTGACACTAGGAACTAATTGGTGACAGGTGTCTGGTAGTTGTTAAAAGAGGCGTGCACTGCAATAATTAAAATCCACCCTCTGCACCCTCGAAATAACAACGCCTACCCGCCATCTTATAAAATAGAACATAACGCCACGAGTGACCTAAATTTTTATTTTAAAGGCCCTCTTGATGGTGCCACAGAATGTGACACTAGGAACTAATTAGTGACAAGAGTCTGGTAGTTGTTACAAGAGACGTGCACTGCAATAATTAAAATCCACCCTCTGCACCCTCGAAATAACAACGCCTACCCGCCATCTTATAAAATAGAACATAACGCCACGAGGGACCTAAATTTTTATTTCAAAGGCTCTGTTGATGGTGCCACACAATGTGACACTAGGAAATAATTGGTGACAAGTGTCTGGTAGTTGTTACAAGAGGCGTGCACTGCAATAATTAAAATCCACCCTCTACACCCTCGAAATAACAACGCCTACCCGCCATCTTATAAAATAGAACATAACGCCACGAGGGACCTAAATTTTTATTTCAAAGGCCCTGTTGATGGTGCCACACAATGTGACACTAGGAAATAATTGGTGACAAGTGTCTGGTAGTTGTTACAAGAGGCGTGCACTGCAATAATTAAAATCCACCCTCTACACCCTCGAAATAACAACGCCTACCCGCCATCTTATAAAATAGAACATAACGCCACGAGGGACCTAAATTTTTATTTCAAAGGCCCTCTTGATGGTGCCACAGAATGTGACACTAGGAACTAATTAGTGACAAGAGTCTGGTAGTTGTTACAAGAGACGTGCACTGCAATAATTAAAATCCACCCTCTGCACCCTCGAAATAACAACGCCTACCCGCCATCTTATAAAATAGAACATAACGCCACGAGGGACCTAAATTTTTATTTCAAAGGCCCTGTTGATGGTGCCACACAATGTGACACTAGGAAATAATTGGTGACAAGTGTCTGGTAGTTGTTACAAGAGGCGTGCACTGCAATAATTAAAATCCACCCTCTACACCCTCGAAATAACAACGCCTACCCGCCATCTTATAAAAAATACAAGATAAGGGTGCGTTTAACATTGAAGCTCTTGCTGCGCTTCTCAGTATTCCGCATCTGCTTGGACCTGTACATACAAACAAGAAGAAATTTTCTGCAGCAGAAGTACGTGAAAGTTTTATTCAACATATAGAAGAGGAAAGGCTGCTTATTGAAGAACGGCAGAAACGGCGCGACAGGTACAAAGATCTTGGGATGACTGTTCAACCTTATATTATAATATCAGGACCTCTTGAAAATATTACAGCAAGGTATATCATTATAGACGATATCGTCTACAATCTACCAACCATAGGCAGTGCTGTAGAAACATGTTTTAAGATAATATGGGCATTGTATCTTGAATATCCCAAAGAATGCCTGACAGTTTGGCAATTTTTAGAGAGAGCTATTTATAATATTTCTTCAAAATTTGACCAAAAACAGGTACCAGTATCAGTCTTTAGTTTATTGAGCGATTGTGGCATCGACAAACAATAAAATGGTTATATGTTTCTTGTGTACAGCTGAAGTTTTAGATATGCGAGCTCTAAAGATACATTTCGATTTGTTCCATACTAGTCATTCCTTCGAACAATACAGGTGTGGTGAAAGCGGCTGTTTTAGAGCCTACCATCTTTTTAATTCGTATCGCAGACATTATATTAAAGAGCACTCTAGGAAAAGCACCACTGGTATAGGACATTCAGAAGAACCTTTAGACTTATCTTTAGAAATATTATTACAAGAAGAAACAAATATAGCACGAGAGGAACCTGTTGTAGCTCTAGAAGAACCTATTGTAGCTCTAGAAGAACCTATTGTAGCTCTAGAAGAAACTATTGTAGCACCAGAAGAACTAATATCTCTATATTTTATTGATTTTGAAACATCTGTCGCGTCTTTGATAGCGACGCTCTATGGTTCCGCGAATTTGCCGCGAAACATTGTGCAATTAATCGTCGATAGAATTGAAAGTATTGTTACGCATGCTTTGGTTCCAATAACAGGTGAATTTATGCAGTGCATGATAAATGATGGAGAAATATCATGTAGCGAGTCCATTTCACGTTTGAAAAATTTAATAGGTTCCAAAATCACTACAGTTCTTAACAGTTTTTCTACAGAACATCGCAGATTTCAATTCTTTCAGCACAATCGTACCTATATTCCGCCTATAACTATAGTAGTAGGTGAAAGGTACCGTTTCTGCCGTTCTTCAATAAGCAGCCTTTCCTCTTCTATATGTTGAATAAAACTTTCACGTACTTCTGCTGCAGAAAATTTCTTCTTGTTTGTATGTACAGGTCCAAGCAGATGCGGAATACTGAGAAGCGCAGCAAGTGTGTTCGTTTCTGGATCGGGATCTATAAAACAGAGCAATTATAAGCGAATGCAGCAAAAATATTCAAGAACAAAAGGACTAAAATTGACTAAGTAGTTATAATTTCTAACAAATTTGTGAGCCTACTTTTTAGAAGCGTCTTCAGTTGCGTTATAAAAATGCTCTTCTTTGCAGTTTTTTCAAAAATCGATATTATTTTTCCTTTTATTAACGGGAATCTGTTGTCGAAGCTACAGGAATTGTCTGGATACCACTCGTCGAAATCGGCAGTGAGCTGCAATTAAAAAGTAAATTATAGCTCATTACTGAGTCTTATCTCCAAGTAATATCTGTACCTCCTGGAGTGCACATCAAAACTTACCAAGGTATGTCCGAAAGAACGTTGCAAACAGGGAAAAACCTGCAGATATGAATGCGTATCTTCGGACGATAGTATGTGGTTGCGGCGGTGCTTTCTTGTTTTAGCCCACTTTTCCTGGCACAGGTTGTAATTGTCTGCAGATGAACGTAGCCACTCCATGCATTCATCTATTTCTAGGTCTAGCAATAAAGTCTCTTCTTCCGTTAAGTCCTTTGTTACCAATTCATCAGTTCTGTTGTTGATGTTAATAGGAGATGACTGTGGAGTAAGGGTTTTATCTAGACAACGGCGTGCTCTTGGCTCGTAAATTTTATTTCGACGATATTTGGCTTTTGTATTTGTAACGGCATCATATAGACGTCCGTGAGCCCTCCCTGGACCTCCAGGCGGGCGGGTATAATAAACGGAAACGTTTTCTGCTGGAAATACGCGTTTTATTTCGGCAATCCAATGCTTGTAAATATCATTAGTTACAGGTGCCTTTGGATTTTTTTTCAACATGTGTCTTGCAATCTCCTTGGTTAGAATTTTTCTAAATTCATGTTTTAATGGTTCCAGACGCTGTTTGAGTAGTAACTTTCCGTCTTGTGTTTGATTAAGGAGAACACTTAAGTCCTGCTCCTGGATTACACTCTGAAAAAAAAAAAATACTTAGTACAAATAAACCAAATAAAAAATTATACTTACAGACTTTAAGATAAGTCTTTATTTGTGAGAAATGGGTGCACAAAAGCTTTTACAAAAATGTTACGTCTCACCATTCCTTGCCCGCATGCTGTGGTGTACAAAATTTAGCTATGAATCGACTACTAACTAACACAAAGTAATTCACATTATTAAATATAGAGAAAACATTAAGTAGGTAAGTATGTCAAAATATAACTGGATTTATTACATACTAAAACATTATTATTTGATGTCAAAAAACTCTACTAGGTACTAGCACTAAAAATGTTGAAATAATTATGTAATAAGTTCTTGAATAATGTATAATCTACTCTAATACATTTTGTGCTAAGCTATAATTTGTAGAAATTTTATTTACAAATTAGTATAGATTTTATATAGAACAAATGGCGTGAAAATAAGCTTAAGAGCTTGATTACTGCTGTGAAAATAGACCGAGTAGGATGTACATAGTAGAGACTGAGAGCCACATGCCCAAGGGAAGTAATATTTTTTGGGTACAGTGATGCGCCTCGGCTCACTTGTTCCTTAGGTCTACTACTAAGATCGGACTAATGGGAAGGTTGTACTAATGGGAACGGACTATAGATGGAAAACATCGGACTAAAGATTAGTTACATTGCTAACAAAAAATAATAAATGTCTTTAGGTACATACTTCACATGATGTTGGCACATCACTTGTCCCAGAAGACACAGAGACCAATGACGAGCTTGGTGATGCACTGACGCTGGAAATAATTTCGTCTATGTTGTCATCTAGCAGAGAACCTTCTGACGACGTCAGTAACTTCCACTGCTTAAGCGCTTTTTTAAATTGAACTTGTGGTTCAATGGAAGGAATCAATGCTTTGATTTGCTCATCTTGTAATAGTCTTAAAGCTTCTTCGTCCACTTCATTATCTGGCAAAAAAACAAATAGTATTAGTTAATGGACAGTCTTATTGGATGGATACTGAAGTGACAGCTGACACAGTCAAACCACCGACACAAAAAGCTTTTACAGGATGAAAGCCTTAAACATAATGCCACTATTTGCATTTTGAAAACAAAAAATATTTCTAAAATAAAGATATTAAAAAAAAAAAATTCTGTATGTCTGTCTGTTTGTTTGTTACGACATCACACTTCATACCATAGAGAAATATTTATTTATATCTTTTATATATCTGGGACATTTCACCACCTGACCCCAAACTAAGCAGAGCTTGTACTATTGGTGCCAGATACCTGATATACATTACATACATATTAATAATAATATACATACAACACCCAGACTCAGAAAACCATCAAACATGTTCATGCATGCCCACAAATGTTGGTCCCCAGCGTAAATTATATTATTTCATCAAAAATTTTAATTGAGGCCCGTTAACTAAATATAGCATAATATCTTAATAAAATCATAATAAATACTGGTGTTTAGTACTTATTGTGAGTTACAAATAGAGTGATTAAATTAATATGAATGTAAAGGTATAATAATAATAAAGCTTTATTTATTCCATTCAACAAGATTACAAAAGGTAATCCCAATGTAAAGGTATACCCAAGCATATTAGTAGGTGCAACACACAATCACAAATAGAATAAAGCCCGGTTTACATTTTTGCTGGGGAAGTAAGCACTAAACACTTGTTACTCGCACTTGTTACTAATCAATATATAAACCGGGCTTAATGTTAGCTACTTATCACCATAACAAACATTATTTCTTTCATTTGGAACAATAATTACATACCTAATTTGTCTATACAATTATCTACTTAGTTGATATTTGCTGGCAGTAGATTCTGAAAAAAATTTAGGTTTGTAGGATCAAACTTAAAACCCGGTGTAGCTACACATTGACCGTACGTCATCAGGTAAATGAGCTACAAAAGAAAGGCTATCACGAATATTAAATTGTAAGGAATGGAACACACAACTTTTAGTTGAACAACTGTTGCCGTGGCCTGGTACATTACTACTGAGTACTACAGCTGGTGCCAAGCATCAGGGTAAAATAAAAAAATTCGCTTACCTTGAAATATACTGACGTATTTTTCAAATCCCCATTCTTTCAATATTTCCTCCATAATGGTCTTTCTGGAAAACATGTAAGTAGGTAAGTACTACATTGGTAAGTGCATACGCCTGTTCCTGTGCCCTTGAATGTCCTTGTGTGTTAAAATTTTTGATGAAATAATATAATTTACGCTGGGGACCAACATTTGTGGGCATGCATGAACATGTTTGATGGTTTTCTGAGTCTGGGTGTTGTATGTATATTATTATGGCCGAGTGAAGGCCTATACCAACGCATAGACAGTATATTAGCATTGTCTTGTCATCGCTCGGTGTCGCTTGCCTAGTTGGCCGAGTAAAGGCAAGCGCTAACGTGTATTAACTAATTTGGCGTAGCTTGTCACAACTTATGCACAATACAATACAAACTAACAGCGCCCAATGTGTGGGCATCTCTTCAAAACTCGTTTTTATTAGCCAATTGCATTGGCTTACGATAAACTTACCGAACGTCTAAGTAGCCTTGTAATAACTAGCGTACACTCGCGTTGTTCTAAACTCGATCAACATTTGTATTGCAGGCTCAACAAGTTCCCGTCTACATTCACTGTGCACTTTATAGTAATGATTATGCTATGCCAAGTGACGTGCTATCGCCGTCGTGCGACTTAAATCAACTGAACGTTTGAAAGTTTAAAAGTAGTACTGAGACGCTCCCGCGTCGGCGGCGTGGCGCGCGCGTCGGCGTCAGTTTAGGGATGAATAGATATCGATAAAATAAATTAATACTTACAATATTGATCCTTTTTTGATCGATAAAACACAATCACAATTATTTAAGAAAAGACGCAACAAATTGAACTACTTGACGTGACATGGAAATTAAACCGCTAGCTAAATAAGCTAAAGAAAATTATATTCATCATCATCATTTCAGCCGTAAAACGTCCACTACTGAACAAAGGCCTCTCTCATGGATCTTCATGAGGGGTAGTTGCCATACTCACCACGCTTGGCAGGCGGGTTGGTGAGCGCAGTACGGGATGTTGATATACGAAAAGACGCTGCTGCCCATCTTCCGGAAGTGTCCTTTAGCAGGCTCTTACTGCATCCACGGGTAGGAGAGGAGGGGTAACATTCTACTGCCGGCACCCCACGGCAAATTATATAAAAATATATTTAAAAAAAAAACAAATCAAAACTGCGGCGCTGACTTATAATATAACAGTTATAGTCATACAGTACAGCCAAACTAAATCAAACTGTAATTTATCAATTGTATGTTAGATTTTGCCTTGACTATTATGGTGGGTGCCTTAGTGTTATTTTGAATTTGTAAACAAGCTTGGCCATTGTCAAGTGTCACTTGTCGGTGCGACAGCCACAGATTATCTATAGAATTATTGATGTTAACATTTTTTGAGTGCGTTCCTAAATAATATTAATCGGAAAACCTAAAAAATATACTTTCTGTCAAGTGGAGTAACAGCTAGGCTAGGTGCTAAAATATAAAAATAGTACGCAAATCGACGGAAGAGTACGCGAGTAGGCAAGACCAAAAAATAGTACGCCGTGCGTACTATTGCGAACCCATCTGGCAACGCTGATAATTATATTATGAAGCTGTGAGCCTTCTTAAGAAATAAAAGTGAATATAGTAATGAAAAATATATAAATCTAAGCCATCATCACTTCAGCCGTAAAACGTCCACTGATGAACATAGGCCTCCCTCATGGAGCTCCATGCATGAGTGGTAGTTGCCATTCTCACCACGCTTCGCAGGCGGGTTGGTGAGCGCAGTATGGGATGTTGATACACGGATAGACGCTGCTGCCCATCTTCCGGAGGTATCCCTTAGCAGGCTCTTACTGCATCCACGGGTAGGAGAGGAGGGGTAACATTCTACTGCCGGCACCCCACGGCATCACGTTAACATCATTATGTAATCTAAGCCATAATTTCTCAAAAATAAACAGATTATGCGCCACTGTAAATTATTATTTTTTTATTTGGAGTTCACATTTCTTTTAATTGTTAAATTTTAACAGTGGTTACACAGAGTTTGATGAAATTTGGTAGAAATAGAATAGAAATACCCAGACTCAACCTTATTGCATAATCCACTTCTTTGAATTAGTTTTCTTAATATGTGGAATGCCTTATGCGTTTACGTCGAGGGATGTCGATTATCGATATATGACATTCATCATAGCACATCACTATTTACACGTGTCATCGGATTTTACCAAGGTGAGAGAGAGAGAGACAGACAAGTTGCAACTGACGACAGCTTTGGCAATCTACTTAGGTACATGTGTCGTTTGAATCGTCTTGACGAGTAGTTTGTCTTATAATGGAAACCAGGGTCTGATGATGGAGCTGCCCGGAGCTGCCCGGGAACTATCTTAAATTAGTTACTCAAGCTCAGCACAGCTCAGCACCAACTACCGAAATACCTACCTACCTTTAACATTTAAGTAAGATTGGCTAGGCCTACCAGCGTATTTAGTTAGCTAGATACCTATGTATTTTGAGGTTTATTGTAGTTTTTTTAGTATCTACTACATTGAAGCATTAAGGAATATAGGTACCTACCTACAATAAGGTTTTGTAATTTTTGAAATATTATACCTATCTACCTATATAATAAAAGGTACCCTGTGAGTCAAAAAGAAACAAACGCCTTTTTATTTGTAGGTACCTAATAAATTCTATCTATACATATGTACGTACATAAAGTTGAAGAGGGTAAAAAGTCTGTACATGGAAGATATTCGAAAAAAGTTAGCTGGGGATAGCCTACTTAGAATGAATAACAGAACACGTTCCAACAATTTTTAGAATTTTTGTCTGTTTGTTTGTTTGTCTGTTCATCAAAGTGGTTGTTTTTAGTTCTAATTTATGTAAGCATCACGTGAAAACGGCTGAACGGATTTTGATACAAACTTTACTAATTTGTCGAGAAAATCCCCGGCCAGGTTTTAGGCTATAATTAATCACGTTTTTCCCTTGCGGGTTGACAGAGCACTATTGTTTTCCCAGATAGAGTCTCGGGAGGTAAAAGTCGAGTACTAGAGAAATGTAGGGGGTAGATACTCCCGTGACCTTGGGAAAATCACGAAACCTCGAGGATCTGCTCCTCATCAGGGAGACCCTACGGCACGTAACAACGGAAATAGATAGAACGTAATAAAATTGTAACTGACCAATCGTTTAGATTAACTGTCTGGCTAGTAAATGTTTTATTTTTAATGATGTAATAAGTTGATTTCTAACTGTCTTAACCAGTAAAAACTACCGGTATTGTCGGTGACTGGAAATGTTCAATCGATAAAAGTTTGGAATTAAATAACAGTTATATTTACTTGAGCAAACGGCAAATCTAATTGTTCCTAGAACGTAATTGTAACTGACCAATCGTTTAGATTAACTGTCCTTCTAGTAAATGTTAAAATCGGTTATTTTTAATGAATAATAAGTTGATTTCTAACTGTCTTAACCAGTAAAAACTACCGGTATTGTCGGTAACTGAAAATGTTCAATCGATAAAAAGTTTGAAATGAAATAACAGTTATATTTAATTGTGCAAACGGTAAATCTAATTGTTCCTAGAACGTAATTGTAACTAACCAATCGTTTAGATTAACTGTCTGGCTAGTAAATGTTAAAATCGGTTACTTTAAATGAATAATAAGTTGATTTCTAACTGTCTCAACCAGTAAAAACTACCGGTATTGTCGGTAACTGAAAATGTTCAATCGATAAAAAGTTTGAAATGATATAACAGTTATATTTAATGGTGCAAACGGTAAATATAATTGTTCCTAGAACGTAATTGTAACTGACCAATCGTTAAGATTAACTGTCTGGCTAGTAAATGTTAAAATCGGTTATTTTTAATGAGACGGTCAGTTGGTGCAAATGACTGCTACATTTAAAATAATGGTTGATTTTATTGTAAGTAAAGTATTTTATATTTAACTGAGCGAAACATTAAAGTTAACTGTGAATAGAACGTTATTTCAACTGACCATTCATTTAGATGTAATGTAAGATCGGTAACTACGCAAAGAAAGTTCTTACAAATGTGATAATAGGTTGATTTAAATGACTGCTACTTTAAAATAATCGTTTTGTATCGGTAAAATTAACTGTTCTAATGTAATCTAATCGGTAAATACAATTTTTTGCAATTTTTTTTTTCATTTTTAATGTTTGTCGAAACATTTTACTGTTTAATCGGTAGAATCTACGTATTTTCCACTAACCGATTTAAAACGGTTGTTGCAACTGTTTGTAAAACGTTATTATTACTGCTTTTTCAGTTATTCCAACTGTATAAATGCCAACTGTTTTCAATCGGTTAGTTTAACCGATCCATTTTTGTCAGTGTACGTCAAAATTAACCACCATTTTGAAAACTGTGTATAGACTGATATTTACAAAAACTTAAGAGGCATAAATCGGTTTCGCTCACCTATAAAGTGAAAATCTATGTTTTCATTATAGCAGTTTTTGGGATATTTTTTGTAATAGTTAAATCGCGTAAACCATTTATCAATTTTAACTACAAACATGAATTACATGCAATATTTACGGGATATTTACCATAAAAAGCCGTGTTGGCCGAGTGGTATGTACCCCCGACTTTCAATCCGATCCAAGTTCGTGGGTTCGATACCGGCCGTGCACCAATGGATTTTTGTTTCTTGAAAAATGTATGTGCACACTTAACACGAGCTTTAACGGTGAAGGAAACATCGTGAGGAAACCCGCGGCTTAGTTAGCTTCAGACGTATTGACCTGTTCTTTACTCTGAATAATAGCTGACTAAGCTGAGAGGATGGTATAGGTGCTGGGCAAGCCTAATCCATCTAACAATGTCCCAGGCACTACAGCGTCCCGTACAGCATGATTACCAGTTGCTGACGCTGTATAAATCATCTATAATAGATGCAAAAGGCCTTACTTTACTTTTTATTTACCATGATTTGATTCTATTTGAGTTTCCCGATATTTCGACGCAGTTTCACACGTCATGATCACGGATAAACTGAAGTCTTTTGCGAGTCATTGGCAGACAAAACGATCTACCCTCTTTCTAAGTAAATATCCCGTAAATACTGCATATAATGTTAACAACCATGATAGTTTCAAAAGTTACAAACATGAATAATTCAAAACATAAAATAACAATTACAAATGTTTTGTAATTGCCGTAACAACTTGAAATCCCTGATTACAATATCGCCAATATATCTCAAAGAATGGATTTGGATGCCGTGATAATAAACCCTAAGTATCTTTTTTTTTCAGACTTTGTTGTTATGTTTAAATCTAGTAAAAAGGAAGAAAATGTTAAAAATTTTGTAGTTGATAAACCGTTTTATTTTGAGATAAGACATTTTGATGCGCCGCCTTTCTTCAATGGAGTTGTAGTGGAGCCATAAACAATTAAGGTGATAAAGGTACGAGAGTGTACCAATTATATTTCGTACATACTAGTAAGTAACGCAAATCGATAGGTGCTATGTACACAAGACAACATATTTTTTTACATTATATTTTATCCTATCCGGACACTTCCAATCTTAAATTAAATGATAGCGGCTGCTTTTTTGTAAACACGGTTTCTGTTTTGTACAAACTCCTTATCTGTTGTTTAAAAAATATGCAAGTGTGTTTGTTTCTTTTTATTTTAAGCAGAATAAAAACTTATGAATCCTTGATTAAATAAAATACTAAAACATTGTTTGCGTTTCCACGTTCCTCTCTTCCACATAACATAAACCTTAACAATATTTTGTATTTTTTTAATTTTTTTTAGTTAACATATGTTGTCCCACTGCTGAGCAAACATCTCCCCCAAAGTCCTCAAACCATCCCGATCCTTCGCAGTGTCCACCACCTGTCTGTCGTAGGTGACGAGATCGTCCCGCTAGCGCTTTCTCGACCGACCACGACGTTGTATATAACCTATAATTTTTATCATCAGAATGATAGCAAACAGATAAATACTGATCACCAACAAAATTTAAAAGAGCAGTTCATCCCAAATTTGGATCAAGCGACATTTTCTTATTTTAAAGAAGGCATTTCAAAATATCTCACGATAATCGATAATTCTGTATACTTCACATAACACCACCTAGTACCAAACGAACAAATCGTTGTACTATGGAAACCTTTGATTGCCACTCGCTCACTCGGTAAATACTTTTAACCCGTAAAAGCATTACCTTGTGCTTTCAGTTTTTTGTTTCTTTTTTTTGCCATCCGTAAAGTGGACGAGGAAACAAACAAATTATTAGAATAGAATAGAAAACTCTTTATTGCACACCACGTAAAAAAAACATTAAAATAAAGGAAACAAATTATTCGACAGTTTATACGTAGGTTATTACTTTTATTTAAAGGCAGATTAATAAGCAAAAACCGAATACAATGGCAAAAGCGAAAAGAAGCCTTACTTACCCAGCAGTGGGCTGATGATGACGAAATAAGCAAGCAGAATAATGCTAACTCAATAAGTATCCCGAATGAAAACACAAACACAAGTTCATTGACACCTTGTTTATTTGATTGCAGATTTCGTAATTATAGATTTATTGCATAACGATTCTTTCTATTTCATTATATTGCTTGACGCTTACCAATTTTTGGTTAAGACGAGGTTTTATGGGAGGTCATACCTAAAACGTTATACAGGCTGTATTATATATAATATTTGTACTAACCCAAAAAGGGAGGTTTCACCCGATTTTTTCATTTGATAATTTTAATTTACAGTTTTATTAGTTGGTGTCATAAGAAGATAATCCTGAGGTCTAAATTGGATTTATACATTTTTTAAACATATCAATTAAAAATATATGTCTGGGGTTTCAGCGATTTTTATTTGTACACAATTTTTATTTGTTTTACCTGCACAGCGACTCTTTGCAATAACCCTGTAAAACAGCTGTTGAAGTTAAAACTTTCGTGGTCTTTTCTTGAATGAAAATCTCGGAATCCTGAAAAGTCGTAGAACTATAGATGTTTCTAGGGGTGGATAAAATCTTTGAGCTCAGTACACATATTATAATATATTCTGTATTGCTAAATGCCAATAATCTTTATTTAAAGTTTGGCCATTTTTTGTTAATTAGTTAACAGTTTAATGATCGTGGAATATTATGACATATTGGTACGATTTTAATTCAATTAAATTGACATTTGGCAAGATAACCGCTCTAATCGTTGGCTATGCATTAGTTTTAACCTTTGATAAAATAACCAGGGCGATGTCTTTATTAGTTTAGGTGTAACTTACAATATTTTTACCCAACTGCGCCAGAAGGAGGGTGAAAATATTGTAATGTAATATAGGCATGTGCTCTCAATTCACTAAGCTTTCATTTCTAGAATGGGTCCCGACAGCTACATTTTTTCTTGTATTTAATAAATTGTTAAAATTACAGTAAGCTGCTGTTCTATAATTTTCCTACGCCTTTAGTCGAGTGCCCGTTTACACTAAACTTCTTAAAGCGGCTAAAGACTATTATCTAAGGTCTAAATTGACATTTCTTGTCTGGATTTGACGCATATAAGCAACGCCTTAGCAACTTAGGCGATTCTTAAGTTAAGTGCAGGTGCAATCGGGTATAACGACTTTTTTTTAGGGTTTTTCATTTCTAAATTACACAGATACGCAGTCGGGTTTTTTAGTTTTTAAATTACCGTTTTTAAGGTTCCGGACCGAAATGGTAAAATGGAACCCTTATAGAATTACTCTGTCTGTCTCTCTGTCTGTCACAAATGGATATCTCGAGAACTGCATCTACTACAACTACTATCGACTTGAAATTTGAAATGGAAAACCTGGACGAATTCATCCGGAGGCTGACCACGGGGATGTTCGAGAAGGCCGACAAATCCTACTTCAGCCACATCAGAGGCTTAGCCCCACAGCACGCCAGACCACTCGACGAACCCGGAAGAAGTAAGACGAAGCCCTATTCCAGAGAACTGCTGCCTATAAAGGAGAGTGCAACTTAAACAGAAAATCTGCAGCCTGAAAAGGAGAGTGCAACTGACACTGGGATGCTACCTTCGGTGGCCACTGTCGCGGTCGCTGATCGGTCTGCTGGGCCTTCCCTGGTTAGCCAGGGATTTCACCCGGCAAGATCGCCCGAACACTTAAGTGGCCCTGGCGGTAACATCCACAGATACTCCAACCCAACAGACTCGCCCATAGTAATGGGCGAAGACGAGCCAGGGTATCAGGCCCGAAACCCTTTCCCCACCCCAGAAAGGGGTGAGAAGAAAATCACAGCATTTTCTTTAGTGCGGCTGTGTGCCCTCTGTGCTCGCCATAGTTCGGTAACGTTGTCATGGCCATCTGCGGTCAACAACATTAAAAGTCAGTTCGAAAAAATATAATAAAAATATATATCTTTAGTTTGTTTAGTTGTCTGTCTCTGGCTTACCTTACTATCGTTCGCTCATTTCTATAATTTTGGTTGCTCGTTGATTAATTTTTTTTCAAATTCAAATTCTAATTCAATTTATTCACCATAACGTTACACAATAACATTGGCATTTGTTGTTCCCTTTCCAAAATATATTCATTATTGTTAAATTTGGTAATATAATATAAAAAATACCAATAATTAAATGACTTCTTGTTGATTGAATCTTGGTTGAAGTCAAATTTCGGTTAATCTGGTACAAACATTTGTTTGAGATTGGTGTCTTCTTCAAGGCTCGTAGTTACCCAAATAAAATAGATAACGATTACGCTACTTGTTAGGGTTCCAGACAAAAATAGTAAAAAGGAACCCTTATGGTATAGCTTTGTGTGTCTGTCTGTCACAAATGGATATCTCGAGAACTACAGATGCTATCGACTTGAAATTTAAAATGGCTAAATATAACACTTTTTTGCTAATATATAGCATATAATATGAAAATGTAAAAAATATTCTAATTAGATTGCAGGGGGCGGAAAGGGGATCTCAAAATTTTTATGTGAAGTTACTAGGTCGTGTGGGGTATCATATGAAAAGTATTAATTTCCACATGAATAAACAATTTTATTTTACCTCAAAAGGCGTGGACAGGCAATTGCCTTCAGACCACCAGGTTGAGAATATAAGTGCTAAGCCAATATTATAAATCTTAGAAGTGTATAGGCTAGATGATGCTAGACCCAAATTATCTCTGTGTTCTCTTGAATTTAGATGCTTGAAAGTTTAGTAATTAGAATACAATAGTGACATTAGTTATTATAGAGATCTAATGATAAATCTGTAAGTACCCTAGCTTTAAGAAAAGATTGTTGGAGTATAATATTAGACTTAAATTGTAAAATGTTGACTACAACGGACGTTTTAGGTTCTTGCTGTTTATTTTCCTAATACGCGTGTCACCTGAAACAGGCTATTTCAAATATGTACTTTACTCAATTGCTTTATTTCCCTGTGTGTTTGGACATATTCAAAAAGTTAGTAGTTTTTTTCTGAATAAAGAATATTTGAGATTGAAATTTGTGATATTTTAATTAGTTCCTTTTTAAGAAAGAAAAATCCATTAATTCACTTTGGGTACCGAACCGACGACCTTTGAATCGAAAGCTGGGGTACATACCAATCGGCAACACGATTTCAAAAATTATAATTTTAGTTCGTCAACTCGTAAGTTTACGGCACCAAAATCTAGAAAGATTTGTACAGTTATCGACAAAAGTGTTTTATGGGTTCGACAAAAGATAATGAATTCAAAACTCTTTAAATTAGTGATTCTTATCCATGAGGGAGGTCTGAGTTCAGTAGTGGACGTTTTACAACTGAAATGATGATAGTGACAATATTTCACGTCCACCCAACCACTCACCATCCATCAAAAACGGTCCACCCATATAGACGAATCAAACTCGATGGGGTTATGTCGTTTAACTACTGTCATCATAATTGTACATTTTCATCCAATCTACACATGCATGCAAGATTTCAGATCAATCGGTAACGGGGAAGTGGATCAAATTGAACTTGCAAGATTTGATTACAGACAAACATTGGGATATGTTGACCTAATAAATATATTATAGACACGGTAATATATTAACAGGCTATGTTTTGATCACTAATTACTACGAATTATTTAACACAGAATTCAGGACACATTTAGGATCGGTTGGCGAGTCTTTACGATGAGGTACTTGGAAGGAATAGGGAAGATCAACATGTACGCGTTGTTAATAAAATGGTTAAAAAATGGTTTGGCATTTGAAACTGGTTTAAATGCTTAGACTTACATTGAGTTTCATGTATGGCATTATTAAAGATGATTTGCCCAGCACCTACACCATCCTCTCAGCTTAGGCGGCTGTTCATCTGACGAAGATCTGAACAGGTCAATACGTCTGAAGCTGACTAAGCCGCGGATTTCCTCACGAAGTTTTCCTTCGCCGTTCAAGGACGTGTGAAGAAAAATCCTATGGTGCACTGCCGATAACCAATACTCACGACCTTTGGATTGAAATTCAGGGGTAAAAATACCACTCGGCCAACAGGGCTTTTTTTAGTTTCAAAATCTTAATGATTAATACTTACAACGCTACTCCCCGCGCGTATATACCTATTGAATAGGAGCCATCGCCATCCTACTGCTGGGGGGTAAACCCCTTTTCCTATTATTTCCAGACAACTCGATCTTGAGCCTCTTCTGACCACCTTACTATAAAACAAGTAGATACTTTATCACCTATAAGTAAGCCCAATTTGTCCCGGCGGTATTTGCAGAGCATTACCGACAAAGTAAATCAAATGCCTAACTATCAACCGACATAAAAACAAACAAAGCCGTATATTATGGACAATACGTATTAAAATTACGTAAACGATTGTGCAGCAGAATAAAACCATTGTGCCGTGGTCAAATCGTTCAGTGTTAATCTGTAGGTGGCAAGACGTGTCGCGCTAAACATGAAGCTCTTTTTATGCAGTAAGTTCAGTTTTGTATTTCCATTTAGAATCGATCAAACGAAATCTTCATATCGTTTATGAACATAGCAGAATCTCTACTTACTTCAGAGCTAGACATTACTATGTAATCATCATCATCATCTCAGCCGTAGGACGTTCACTGCTGGACATAGGCCTCCCTCATATTCAGATTCTTACTGCAACCACCATGTGGAGCAATAATTTTAAAAGCCCCCCCTTCTCGCCTGTTTTTTTTTTATACTCCTACTCATTTATTTCACCATAGGAACATATAGTACACTTGGCTATGTCACAGAATCTAATATAAATGTCACTTCTTAATAATAGTAAAATTCTAAATAAAATAAAAAAAATGGTAAAAATAAATAAAATCCTAATTCTATGTTCTATTATTATAGCGGTCATTGTCAACAAATAATTATATTAAAATAATAAAAGTATAATTAGTTCAGAAAAGTAAAATAAAGCTGCTGAATGCGCACTGTCAATGTGTTATTAGAATACATACATACAAAGTTATCAAAGAATTGAATTTTCCATGGAGCATAAGAAAGGAAATGAATAAATGAATGTAATGTCATAAATAAATTAAAGAAAGCTGCCATGCGCATTGTCAGGATTATTTGTATTTTCAATTGTCATTAAAAAATTAAGTTATTAATAATAAATTATAAATTTGGATCAGTCAGGTCAAAATTCAAAACAAATAAACAAGTAAATAGTCAAGAGATACCTTACCTACACTATGTTGTTGTCATCTAATATGTCCTGTAAATTGTAATAGCTTTTTCTAATTATTATTTCTTTCATCTTCTTCATAAATAAGTCATAATTAAGGTTTGTTAGATCTGATCCAAGTTTATTAAAAAAAATTATTCCAAAATAAATTTAATGCACAAATAACTTTTTGACAATTTCGAAAGCCTGCAGCTTGGGAGTTTAATGTTGCCACCATGTCTTGTGCTATAAGTGTTTAAAGCTCCCAACGTTGGTAATTGTAGTTGTTTTTTTTTACATATTTTACACATTGGAGTATATAGGCTCCTCTAAGGGTAGCTATATTTAATTTTCTAAAAGCCTCACGACAAGTGTCCCGTGGCTTGAGTCCTAAAATGTACCTGATTGACCGTTTTTGTAAAACAAAGATTCTCTGAGACTCCGCTGCATTTCCCCTTATCCCTTCAACTGGGAATGAACCCGCTCCGGGTTCCATTCAAATATGGCGCATCTGCGCACCAACCCGCTCCGGGTTGATACGGAGTACGCACGCTGCCTCCGTTATTTCGCGGAATTAACCATAAACGCCTATCGCCACACTGCTCTAACTTAGTCAGTGGGTTTGTTGAAGAACAGAGAGAGGTAGCAAACATTGACAACAGTGGCGCCCATAGAATAAAAGTTCGAAAATTCAGTCGATTTGCGCGCTCTTTTGCGGGAAGTTCAAAAATTCAAGGCGGTATTTTGGTTGGGGTTTTTGTGTGTATTTTGTGTTATATTGGTGTTTTCAACGT
The DNA here is from genome assembly GCA_963082625.1 of Pasiphila rectangulata. Classification (NCBI taxonomy): domain Eukaryota; kingdom Metazoa; phylum Arthropoda; class Insecta; order Lepidoptera; family Geometridae; genus Pasiphila; species Pasiphila rectangulata. Next base: position 10,204,114 of record OY720240.1, read on the forward strand.
AAACGAACAATGAACAAGTAAGTGTTTAATGTTTTTATAATCAATGATGTCGGTTTTGATAAAGTTTACATTCAAAATCTTGCTAATTTCATCAGCCGCCCAATTTTTCCTTTGCAAAGTACTCAACAAAAACACTTTGATTGGCATAAAAACTAATTGTCCTTACTAAATAACCAATTAATTAGGTCAACAATACATATTGTTATGTTATTTATGTGTTGTATTGTTATAATTTAATTCGATTTCCTCAAAATAGTGAAGTAAATACTAGCGTTCCATGCATCGGCCCGGAGCGGGCCAATACGCAGTCCGCGTAACGACCATTTTGCCGGATCTAGATAGGAATGGATGTGGCATTTCAGTATGTCAGATTCATCATCATCATTTCGATTTCGACGTTTCTATAAAGAAAAAATATGTTTTGGTAATTCAGTAACTTATGAAGTAGGTACGTAATTTTAACTTGCAAAAAAGAGGAATAGACTTGCAAAAGTGACAAGGTATTTATTACTCAAAAAATTTAGATCCCAAATTTGACAGACAGACAAACACACTTTCAGATAGACAGACAGACAGACTGTTGATTTTTTCGATATTTATTTTTTATTCAATAGTACTCGTACATTCAGTATTTTCGCCGATTTTACTGAAATGCCATATCCATTTACGTTGGTAGATCCTTGGCGCTGATATCATAGAAAATTGTAAGTTTTGATTGTTGAATTTCTAAAAGTTTTTGTAAGGTAAAGGGTAATTATTTTATTACAAATCTATTGTAAATATATTGTAGTTTTTGGATACAAATGTTTTTACCTAACTCGTTGATTCTACTTTGTACTACAATACATAAATTGACAGTGTGTATTTGGTGTTAGATTTTAAGGGGTCTGGCATTTTGTTTATAAATCTTGAAATAGTATGCTTGCGATGTGAGAAGCTTTGTCTGAGTATTGTTTATGAACTACTCTTGAGACTTAAGCCATAAAAAAGGCAACTTCACTCTTGTGGAATTCATAAACAATCTTGGAATTTCATATTCTTCACATCTGGGCGCTAGGGCTGCCGAAAACAACCCTTTTTTTTGTGATTATTTTTCTCGTAAAAATTAATAGGAAGTTATGCTTTTGTTGACCTTTTATCTTAGCATGGTGTTTATTTAAGGAGATAAAAGACTAATTTGATTTAAAAGTCTTTTTATTTATAAGATTTAGGGGTTTTTACACATAAATCGGTGATCCATCCGTTTACTCAATCTTTGACTTCGAGTAGCGAAGTGTATATTTGTAAACGAGTCTTAATTATTATTTAATTAGTTAGAATACTTCAAGCTGATTTCAAAAAGCTATAATGATACAATAGTTGCGGTAGTAAAATAAAAGACGATCATCAATCAATTACCGAGCGGCGTGCGCGCGCGTACAACCCACGAAAACCGCACCCAGATGTGTCATTTTTAGCGCGCAAGGCGCCGCAGACGAAGCCCATAGGTCATTAGGCTGTGGAAGTATGCGAAGTAAACTGACTTAGCAGCATCCGTCCCAAAGAGTTCTTTGACTTTTTTTATTGCATAGCAAGCAGAGCTTAATCGGCTCGCTAGGCTATCTATATGCTGATTCCATATTAATTTGGAATCTATTTTAAGGCCAAGAAATGTAACAGTATTAACGGGATTCATTGGTAGAGAGACTAAATTTGGAAGTAATTGTATTTTTGTTGAAAGTGAAAAATTAATTAGTTTTGTTTTGTCAATATTAACTAATAGATTGTTGCATTCGAACCATTTTGTCAGTTTTATAAGTAATCCTTTTAGTTTGGCTGCTATGTCAATATTTTTATCACATTTAACTATTAAAGAGATGTCATCAGCAAACATATAAATGTCAATGTCGTTATCTTGAATACACGTACTGATGTCATTAATATAAATTAAAAAGAATAATGGACCGAGAACCGAACCTTGTGGTACGCCAAATTTAATGTGTTCTTCACCAGATAACGTCCCGTTAAAGTCTACTACTTGCTTTCTTGTTAAAAAATACGTTTTACAGAGTAATAAATCAATATCTTTTACACCGTAGAGTTCGAGTTTGGCAAGGAGAATGTCATGGTTTACACAGTCGAAGGCCTTTGAGAGGTCACAAAAAAGCCCCCATGTTATAGATTTTGAATCCAGGGAGTTAAGGACGTTGCTAATTAATTCTGCCATAGCGTCAGTTGTGGATAAGTTTTTACGGAACCCGAACTGTTTCTTGTTTAATATTCTATGTTTGTGCGTGTACTTTTCAAGCCTGTTATACATTAGTTTTTCAATTATTTTACTAAAAATTGGCAACAACGATATGGGTCTATAATTCTGTGCATCATGACTATCCCCCTTTTTGTACAGAGGAAGGATCTTTGCAAGCTTAAGAAAGTCAGGAAAAACACCTGTTGATAGGGATTCATTAATAGCAGATGTAAGCGGAATGGTTATTTCATTAGCGATCGACTTGATGATCTTTGTCGACAGTTCCAGTAGTCAGTAGATGTTTTAGGCTTCATGTTTCGAATTATTTTATCAATTTCAAACTCATCAGTCTGGTAAAATACATAATTCTGCTTAATGTCCAGGTTATTGTCAATTATAAAAGATTCTACATAAGATATCGAAAGTTGTAAATTAGTGTTTAAATGTCTAGTGGAGTTTTCTGAAACGGTAACAAAAATGTTATTAAAATGGTTTGCTATCAATTCCTTATCCTTATTTACATTGCCATCCGCGAGACGTATCCCAATTGTATCGGGTACGTGATCTATTGATTTGCCAGTTACTTCTTTAATGATAGTCCACGAGGTTTTTATTTTATTTTTTGAATTTAGTATCCTGTCCCTAAGATATATCTTTTTAGCTAGTTTAGAAACTTGTTTAAAAATTTTACTGTATGTTCGAACATATTCCTTTAATTTTTCATTTTCATTGGTTTGTAAAAGGCCGTACATTGAAAAAAGCTTCTCACGAGATACTAAAATACCTTTTGTGACCCATTGTGCTCCTCCTTTTCCAGAGTATTTTATTCTAGAATTTACTAGTGGCAAATACCGGTCCACATGCGTTAGGAATTCTCTAAAGAAGCCAGTGAAGTTTTGTTTATATGACATAGTGGGTAAGTCACTTAAAGTTAATTTCAGTTGGTTAGTCCTATCTTTAGTAATTAGTCTACATTTTTTTATTCGAGTATCAGTTTTATTTACTTTTGACTCACTTTCTAAGCCTACAATTTGTGCCCTGTGGTCCGACTTTATCCCCAGTAAAATTAATGACTGAGTCACTTTGCCGTCAGATAATATGTTGTCGATTGCCGTTTTTGTTGCCGTTGTAATTCTTGTGTAGCCAAATACGGTCTGTTTTAGCATGAAGGTATTCATCAAATCGCTAAGAGCACAAGTTGTATTGTTATCAGTTAATGGGAAGTTAATGTTAAAGTCTCCGCAAACTACCAGAGTTTTATTGTTATTTTTACTGATCCGACATAAACAATCATCAAGTTTATCGTTGAAATTCTTTATACAAGCCGAAGGCGATCTATAAACGGATCCAATACTAAAAAGTAAGAACAATAATAAAAAGATCCTTCAGCTCAACGCATGCAACCTCGAACTCTTTGTCAACTGATAGGTCCACTATGTCTTGCCTGTTTTTAGCTTTGATAGTATTTTTAACATAGATTAGAGTACTACCACGAATGTATTTTTTACGAGTGCTGCTACTTACAATTTTGTAGCTTGGGATTTCACAAATCGCTGTGTTGGACGTAGTCTATATCGAAAGGCGAACGTATATTTAGTCCTGTCAGGGATTGAAGTCAGTTAATTAAACAGCCGTCTCCACCATGCTATCTTGGATGAGGTAATTTCTACTTTTAGTGTATTATATTATCTGTGTTTAAACACACGTTCCTTCTAGAATAGTCTATGATTCGGTCAAACAACATGTTTGGTATTCGTCAGCGCTTATTTAAATAATCTAGCAAACACTCAATGCTAAATACTAGGACTATCGTAGTTTCTGAAGACGCGTGAGCAGCAAAAACCAATTGAATGGTTATACTACGATTAATTTTTTAAAATGCTGAAAAAATAACACTAAGTGTTAATGTGTTTCTGGGGTTCTAAAAAATAAAACTTATCAAAATTGTTAGACTCTAGTTTCACGTTTATCCTAACTCTAATGGTAAAGTGAAATATTGTAGGTAATCTCAATCAAATCAAATCAAATCAAATATTTCTTTATTTTTCTTCACACAATCTTATAGCGATTTTGGCATATTTAGCTTAAGGTCAAACATTTGCATTCAGAAAGTATAATTTGGTGAATTTGAAAGTATATTTTGCCGTGGGGCGCCGGCAGTAGAATGTTTCCCCTCCTCTCATGCCCGTGGATGCAGTAAGAGCCTGCTAAGGGATACCTACTTCCGAAAGATGGGCAACAGCGTCTTTCCATATATCAACATCCCATACTGCGCTCGCCAACCCGCCTGCCAAGCGTGGTGCATGGCAACTACCCCTCATGGAGACCCATGAGGGAGGCCTTTGTTCATTAGTGGACGTTTTATGGCTGAAATGAAAAAAAAAATTGTAATTGTAGTCTACTGGAGTAGTAGTCTAGTCGGATTATTCGACTATATAATTCATCAGAACTATTCGACTGACCACAGAAAATTAGTAACTAATTTGCTTAGTAAGTATTTTCGACTTGAGATTTGAGAGACAATCGCGAGTCGGTCCGACTGACTTGACTCGGTCGACCGACCGAGCCGATCTTGTCTCAAATAAATCAAAGTGGTGGAGGTTTACACTTTAAATACAAAAATAGCTTATAAAATTGCTGCACTCTCTATGTAATCCCATATAAGCTACTATTTGTCCTCATAAATTCTTTCCCATGGGGTAGTTATGACGTAATAAGTTTTTCTTTCTAAGACAATTTATCTTCGTTACATCTTTACGCAAAAACTACACCACGGATTACGCTAAAACTTTGCACATGTATATATCTATACAAATAACACATAGGAAACTTTTTGTTCTAAACATATGTTGAAATAAATTCATAATGACGATAATAATTTTATTTTATGAGATAATATGTCTTGTTTACATCTTTGCACAAAAGCTACCGTAGTAAGTGACTGGAATCAACACAAAGGTCAAAGTTAAAAGTTAATTATTCAGGCTCCCTTTAGGTGAAGTACGACAAATAAGTTCTACAAATTTCCAGCTACCGCACAGGATGGTATTCAGCACCCGTTTTGAACAATTGAAGAGTTATGTCATTTAAATTTTCAGCTACCAAAGTTTAAAAAATGATTCATGAACCTTTCCAGCTACCCCAGCGTTAATTATTTCACTTCCGTCAGGTAAAGTTTAAGAGATAGGTCTCTATATATATATATATAGGTCTCTATATCTAGATAGGTATCTCTTAAAGTACCTTATTAGCTACCCTAAGATAAAATTAGAGATATACGTCATAAAATAATACAAAGTTTCTGTACTCAGCTACCGTAAGGTAAAGTTTAGGGATGAATCATAAAAAAATCCAGCTACGGCAGCGTCTGCCAAAGTGCCATGTTATCATATTGCGTCAGAAAAAGTATAAGTCATAAAAAAACCAGCTACTGCAGCCTCTGACAAAGTTCCTTTTCAGGTAAGTGAAGTACTACCAGCATACCTATTTCTGCCGCCAAGGAGTAATGTATTCATGTGTTCCGGTTTGAAGGGCAAGGGGGCCGGTGAAATTACGGCCACATGAGACCTTACTACTCTGTCTCAGGGTGACGGGCGCAATGCAATGCAGCGTTGGTCACGTGCTTAGTGAACGTGATCACCGCGGCATTGCAATTGTTATAGGTAGAGGTAACCGCTTAACATCAGGTGGGCCTTCGGCTTGTCTTGTCATTTAGTAGTATAAAAAAGTCGTTACTATGCTCGGCTATGGTCTGCCTAAGACACTCAGTCAGGGCTGGACTTGAAAAAATTATGTCAAATTAACTTTGCGCGAGCGTAGCGGCAGCGGGTAAAAGCTAGTATTTTTAATAATATTTGAATTATAGATTTTCAGTGGGACTGGGCATGATTACCTTTACGTGATCTTAACTATAACTTACTTTTCTAAAGCATCTGAGATTTGAACGCGATCAGTTATTTTTTCAGTTAGACGACTAGGTCTAAAATAAAAAGTAGAGAAGTTTAATAATGCCAACAATTATTCAAGAAAGTAGTTAAATATGACACAAAGTTAATGTTAATAAGTGTTTAATAAATAGAGGTAAACGCTACTTAGAATAGTCAATTTACAAAAGAAGTACAAGACACAATTAAATTGAATAAAGCACTTAATTGAATTCGTTCGCTTCACATAACTTTTTTCCAAGTGAGGGAAAGAAGCGAACAATAAACCTCACTCTTTCACTTCTAATCATTGTTACAATTTCTGCCTTAGTATTATGCTTAATTTAATGTTCGCAAGGATATTGGAAACTTTGGATATTACAAGATGACGTTATTTCTTATCGTGGTCGAACCGAGCAACACTCGGCCAAAGGTCAATATCATTCAAATAATCATCTATGGAGTAATAAGCTTTTTCTATGAGATTTTGTTATATAAAAAGCTTAAGCCTATGAATCAATAGTACAGTCGCCTCAGATGGAAGCTTATTATAAAAGCGCACATATTCATTGACTATCAATGTGGACATTTATTCACTAGGTATTTAGCCTCAACGTCAGCAGTGCTGACTAGATGTCTAATAACTAGAATTTTTAGCTTTTTAATTACCCATTTAATTATTTCAGTCATTGGTGTTGCGACCTCAGTTTTGGCTATAAATGATGAGTTAGTCATAGATGGACTTCAGAACAATTTAATGAACCCGATGTTCCAAGTAAGTGAATTTGTCTAATGATGTTGCTAGTAAGTACAGACAATTTTTAATTTAAGATTGAAAAAAAAGAAAGCCAAGTCACTGCAGCCGAAAACGGCTAGGTGGATTGTTATAAATTTCAGGTTATTAAATAAAAAACCGGACAAGTGCGACTGGCCTACCGTGGGTTCCGTAGGTATCATCATCATCATATCAGCCGTAGGACGTCCACTGCTAGACAAAGGCCTCCCTCATTGATCTCCAAGTACTGCGGTTGGAAGCCGTCTACATCCACCGCCGACCAGCGGTTCTCACCATGTCGTCTGCTCATCTTGTTGGTGGACGTCCTACGCTGCGCTTGCCAGTCCGTGGCCTCTATTCGAGAACTTTTCGGCCCCATCGACCAGATGTTCTGCGCTCTATATGGCCTGTCCATTGCCACTTCAACGTGCTAAACCGTTTGGCTATGTCGGTGACCCGAGTTCTTCTACGTATCTCCTCATTTCTGATTCGATCCCGTAGAGAAACCCCGAGCATATCTCTCTCTATAGCTCGTTGAGCGACTCTGAGCTTATTCATAAGGCCAATAGTGAATGACCACGTCTCAGTTCCATATGTCATAACTGGTAACACACACTGATCGTAGACTTTCGTCTTAAGGCACTGAGGTATGTTGAACGAAAATACGTTGCGAAGTTTCCCAAACGCTGCCAAGTTCGAGTTGAAAGCTCTCGAGGTCAGAAGGTGCCAACTCGCGGATTCCAGCGAGTTTCAAATCCGCGAGATGACGAATAAGTCTTTTGGATATGTCGGAACGTAGACTTCATCAAACGGGACCTTTCAAGTTTAACGTTCATAATCAATGTGCCTGTAACAATCACGGATAGACGGACAGACGGTAAGGAACCCTAAAAATAACCGATTTCCATCGCCGCCCGTTCAAATATTGACATTTTATCGGTGAGGTCGATTTGAAATTAACTTTATACTTTTCAAAAGAACCTTTAGAATTTTTATAACTGTTTGTGTCCTTAGCATGCAGCGGAAAACTATACTGGAAAGAATGTAATCTTCTCGGCTTTCTCCGTGATACCTCCCCTATACATGATAGCCTTGGCGGCCGTCGGCCCCTCACACGACGAATTAATCACAGCTATGGGTGTACCAGATGATGACAACTCGGTATGTTATAAGCAAGTTTTCTTATATAAGTTAATTATATTATCAAACTAGGAAGGACTATTATTCCGCCTTCTTTAGAATCATTTTAATGTCTAAACTTGTTCTCCCAGAACTACCTTGCCCAACAAATTACCTTGTGTTTTCAGATAAATGCTCTGTCAAAACTAAACAAAAAAATCCTTTCGGCGAAAGGAGTGACATTGAATATAGCCAACAAAGTTTATATCGCTCAAGACGCAAAGATTAACGAAAAGTTTAAGGGAATGGCTCGAGACAAATTCAACACTGAGTTACAAAATATAGATTTCTCAAACAGTCAACAAAGTGCTGATGTAATGAATGCATGGGTGAGATCCTAATAAAATTTAAGCAAACCGGGCTTTTGTAATTCTCAGTTTGCCCGTTTATTCACATATTTTTTTGTCTATAGGTTGAAGACAAAACTAATCACAATATAAAGAATTTAGTGGACCCCAAGACAATTGAAGGTGCTCGTGCTGTTCTTGTCAATACCGTATATTTCAAGGTGAGAGCATTTTAGTTTATTTGTTTGATGAAAGCAACAATTTGTAACTAGGTTATTTTTCAATTTTGCAGGGTTTATGGGAACACATATTCTACGTTCAAGCAACAAGACCTAAAACCTTCCACGTTACCAAAAACCGAAAAATTGAGGTGCCAACAATGTTCATGCTTAATCGATTCAAGTACGGTGAAAGTGCAGAGCTGGATGCTAAGGTTATATTAAAATATATATATAAGAATCAGCTCAGCTTTTTAGCTAGACTGTATGGCGTTTTGCTATTCTAATCCTAAGCTTTATCCACCTTACAATGCCCCAGGCACTGCAAGGTCTGAACAACATCGAAAACCCAAACTTTATGTAAATCATCTATAATAGATGAAAAATGCCAATTTACTCTACTTTACTTAACCTGTTAGAAACTCTCTAAATCCTATTGAAAATGTCTCAGATTTAAAAAAAAAATATTTTACGGAAAGAAAAGGCGTATGAAACGTGGCAGGTCCCTATACTTTGGTCTTTTTATCGGTCGGATATTTTACTCTCTAAATGCTTATGCAAACATATTACTTTCTGTTATTTTTTTGTTATTGTTACTGAGGGAAGGGAGGCCGGCCTTTGCCCTGCAGTAGGACAATAAAGGCTTATTATAATAATAATATTAGTACTTATTTGTTCTTATATATAAAGGTAAAAATGCATAACTATAAAGAAGTGAGTTTACAAATAAATGATGCGGAATAATAATAATAATTGTTAATTAGGCTTTGTGATATTCCTTGCCTCACTAAGCGAGGTCAGGAAATAAATACACATGTTTTTTTTCCCATGTAAATGGAACATTTTTTTTAATAAAATACATGAAAAATATAAAGTTGGTCGGTTTTTTGTTGATTTGTGTAGTTAAGAAAACAAAATATTTTATTAAGTTGGAACGCACATTAAAATTAAATTTGACTTTTTATTACTTTCAGATCTTAGAGCTACCGTATAAGGGTGGCGAGATGTCGTTTCTAATTGTGCTTCCTAATCAAATCGATGGTCTCATAAACTTGCAAAAAAAAATAATAGATATTCCATCACGTCATTTACTGCGAAGCGCTATATTACAAATGACAGTACAAAAAGTGAATTTGTACTTGCCGAAATTCAAAATAGAGACTAAATTAGATCTCAAGAATATTCTAATGAAGGTACAACTTTTCGAAATAACTACGTACTGAGTAAACAATTATTATAGTTTCTAAGATTGTGCTTCATAAATCCGTGTCATGTGGCATGTTACAGATGAAGATAACCAAAATATTTAATCCAATAGAAGCCAAATTAAATTACATGTTGGAAAATGTATCTGATTTGTACATAAGTTCTGCCACACAAAAGGCTTATATTGAAGTAAACGAAATAGGAACAGAAGCTGCCGCTGCTAACGGTGAGAATAAAAATAAACATATTTATTTACAGAAGAAAATCTTGCTTAAATATGATAATGAAAACAAAAATATATTAAACTAGCTGACCCGGTGCCCACTTCGTTGGGCAGTAATTTTTAGCCTATGACACTCACAAATACTGTGGCTTTCTATTAGTAAAAAAAAAATTAAAATCGGTTCAGTAGATTACCCCCTACAACCTCACAAACTTTACCTCTTTATAATATTAGTATAGATAAACCTAAGTACCACATTTCGATGTATCGTTGTCACTGACTTCGAAATCATCGCATTTTAGGTCGCATTTCGGAGATAAAAAACCGATAATACAGGATATAATTTAACATGTGTACTAAGCCGAAAGGGGGTGATCCTGAACATCCCGTTTTATTCATCATTAATTCATATTCATTATTCATCCCAAGGAACAGCTTTTGTTCTACGACTACCAAGAAAATACCACGAAAGTTTTAACTTCAACAGCTGACTAAACGATAATGACAACCTAAAAGCCAGCTGATTCTTGACAGGTTCTATGCCCTCCACGAAGAGTTGCTGTACAGGTACAAATAAAAATACATATTGCTGTAGGGTGCCGGCTGTAAAATGTTACCCCTCATCTCTTGCCCGTGGATGCAGTAAGAATCTGCTAAGGTATGCCTTCGAAAGATGGCCGATGGGGCCGCAAAGAGTGAGTCTCGAGTGGAGACGTGGAGGCCACGGACCAGCAAGCGCAGCGTAGGACGACCACCAACAAGACGGTCTGACTACCTGGTGAAGACCGCAGGTCAACGGTGGATGCAGATCGCTTCCAACCGCAATAAGTGGAAATCCATGAGGGATGCCTATGTCCAGCAGTGGACGTCCTACGGCTGAAATGATTATAGCCAACAAATAGGTATTTTTATTTAAAAAAAGAAATAAAAAAATTATTCTCATTATGACCTCAGGATTATTATCACATCACACCATCTAGTAAAATTATAAATAATAATATTTAAAAAAAAATAACCAAATACGGATTCCCATTTTTTTTCTTCTAAAACTACTTGTTTTCATGGGCTGAAAAAAACCCAGCCTTTCGGGTTAAGTACACATGTTATAATACACCCTGTATGGTCTTATAAATTATGCTATTTTGGTTCTGTAGTTATTCGTAGACCTGTTGTTAGAAGTTGGTGTATGTTTTTTTATGTTTACTAAAAAAAACATAAAAAGGAAACAATTGAGTTTTCGGTATAAAGTATTGCGGTATGTTTGGTAAACCGTATTACGAGCGACAAGTTCTCCGAAACTGAAAAGGTAGCTTAACCGTTATAGTTTTCCCTATTACATTCATTATAATACGTATTTGAACACATTATAAAACGACCTGTAGCTGATAGCTGAAAATTATATAACTGTTTCTTTTTCAGAGTTCGTTGCTATGGTCGGTTCTAGTGGACCCAGTCAAGAAAATATTGTAATAAAAAATTTTGAAGCTGATAAACCATTTTATTATGAGATCAAACATTTTAATACGACTTTATTCAACGGTGTCGTAGTGCAGCCAAATACAAAATAAGGCGCTAAAGGTGCGAGAGTGTTATCGATTATATTTCTTTGTGGTTTTAACAATCGTTTTCTTACCAATACCTACTAGTGAGTAAAATGGATAAATAAGTGCTATGTACAAAATCAAAAACAACAAAATATTAATTGAATGCACAATTTATAATTGAGCGCTCAATTTGATATCACTTTTTTTAAACTCCCGTCAAACACCGCCATCTTGATAATTTACTTGAGAATAGGTTGTGGCGTGGTGTGTTGTACTGTTGGAATTTTTATTCTATGGAGTCTTACCACATGCGGGTTCGCTTCCCGCCTTCAGACCAATGTCTGTACGATCTCTATTCTTATTATAACTTGTTAAACTTTCGCGATTTGTTAACATATTTTTTAGTTTTAAAATTACAGGATTTATCCCTGAGACACGAATTATGGTAACAGTGTGACGGAAAACATATGCCAAAGACCAAATGGTATGTTTATGGCACCGTGGATATAAACAAAATAATAAAAAACTTGAAAAACTCTAGCAGTACTAAGTTTGACGGTGTTACAACAAAAATTGTAAAATCGGTTAATTAATTTATTAGTCCTCATCTTAGCTACTTGTTAAATCTCAGTATTTTATCCGGGTTGTTTCCACAAGCACTTAAACTGGCAATTGCAAAGCCTCTTTTTAAAAAAGACAGTAGAATGCAAACTGATAGCTACAGAACACTACTCCTACACTACTGTCAATATTCTCAAAAATCTTTGAAAAATACATTTATGGGAGAACTGAATACCTACTTGGAGAAGAATAATATCTTATGCAATGAACAAAAAGGTTTCCGTCAAAACAAATCTATTAATTTAGCGATATATGAATTTATAAAATACATAATGTGCCAAGTTGACAACCGAAATCACGTCTGCGCTGTTTTCTGCGATATGACCCAGGCATTTGATTACGTTTCAAGTTTCTTGATCAAAATGTCATTGTCAGATATTTTGATCAAGAAACTTGAAACTTCAGAGGTAATATTTCAGACCTGCTATCCTCTCATCTCAAAGATCGGCGATAAATCACTAAAGTAACCAGAATGGATCACATACAAGTCATCAGTAAGAGAAGTCAATTATGTAGTACCCCAGGGGAGCGTACTAGGACCCTTACTTTTCATTATTCATGTAAATGACCTGCCAAGTATAATAAATCAACTAATGAAATGAAATGAAAAAGGAAATGAAATGAAAATGGTTTATTTGCAACACTTACAAACTTATACAGTGAAACCCTATTCTTAATCTAAGAGACAACTAATAAGTGTCACAAAATGACATTATTTGCTGATGATAGCACTGTGAAGATTAGATGTAATGACATTAATTACTATAAATATGACATAAACAATTACTTTAATTTTGAAATCAATAATTTCATGGCTTGACAATAATAATTTTAAAATCAATCTTAATAAAACGAACATAATGGACTTTTGTCAAAGAGCACCAAATCCAATTGACATAAATCTAGAATTTCAAGGTTATATTGTGAATCAGGTCGACTCCACACAATTTTTAGTTATTAAAATTGATAAAAAACTTAACTGGAAAAGCCACATTGACACACTTAGCAGACGTATTAGTAGTTTAGCCTATGCTTTGTATGAATTATCGTTAACTGTCAATTCAGAGTCTATAATCACAGCTTATTACGGAATAGTGGAATCCCTGCTTAGATTTCGGGTAATATTCTGGGGTAATTCTACAGATAGAGATATCATATTTAAAGCACAAAAACGTTGCATCAGATACATGTTTGGCATTCTTATGTCTGATAGTTGTAAGACTTTGTTTATTGAGCATAGAAATTCTTACACTTCCGTCTCCTTACATCCCTGAAATAGCATTGTTTGTGAGAAAAAACCCTCAGCTTTTTCAATGTATGATGGATGTTGTAGTACGAAACAGATGAGACAATAATAGGCTTCGTAATCCCAACCGTAAAACAGCACTTTAATGAAAAAGTGTTGTCTTTATGGCACCAAATATTTATAAAAAAGTACCGAAGTCCTATAAAAACCAAAATGACAATATATTTAAATCTAAATTGAGATAATTATTATTAAGCTAATGTCATTTATTATAATATTCATGAATTTTTAGATGACAAGTTGGAATTATTACTAAATATTTTATATGAATTTAATATATTGACATTTTTATTTCTTATTATTCAAACTTTATAAATTATATTAATAAATTTGCATGCTAATTAAGGTAGAACAGAATTGGAACTACATTACTTTTAAGACTTTGTGTTCAAGCAAATTAATATATCTCTATCTTTAGTACACAAACCACAAACTCTGCTTAATAACTTGCACATAACGAATTTGTTAAATCAATTTCTAGAAGGAATATATATACATATAATTGTTTTTCAGTCGACGCAGAATACAAAACTGATACCAGCTATCAAATAAAAAAAAAAAACAGTGCACATCACGATTCTGGCAGGCGCACCGACGTTTTGTTATAATTTTCCTGTAATCTTTACATACACTTCTATTAGCTATAAAAGTTTAAAGGGTTTATTTCCGCAAACTTTGGAGAAAAGGAGGAAACGCTATTTTTTTTTTGTAAAAAGATCGAATAGATGCGGCTTATAGGAAAACTAAAAACTATTAATAATGTGCAAATAATGCCCTCTCATATGATACCCCACATGACCTAGTAACTTCGCTTTAAGGTTTTGACCCCCTTTGCGCTCTTGCAATCATAATAATAATATTTTTCAATATTTTATATATGCTATATTAGTGAAAAAGCGTTTTCTTATATATATACTATTTCATTATTCAAGTCGATAGCATCAGTAGTTCTCGAGATATTAATTTGTGACAGACAGACAGACAAAGTCACACCATAAGGGTTCCTTTTTTACTATTTTGCTCCGGAAACCCAAAAATAATGAAAAATGAATCTTAATGAAACAGTTTTAATTAAGGGCAAGTACCCTTATTTAAGAAGGAACTACCTAAATTAACCAAGACACTTATAGTGATTTGGATATTGTCGGTCGGTTTTTTTGTTGATTGAATTAGAATTTACGAATTATTTACTATCTAGCTCTGTGACGGACTTAATGGAATTTTGATTTTCATACATAATCAATATTATCATAAAGCCTAATGACATCAGGAAATCTCTACGTAATACTGAAAGTAAGTAGAAAGAAAATATAACCCAATTAGGTACTAGCGGGGTGCTAGGGTCTTGCACAGTGGTTGCGGGCAATTATGTTAATCGCCCCGTGTTGTTCAACAGGAAAGCCTGCCCGGTAGAGGTCGTTAACCCTATTCTGTGGCCCTAACGAGGCTATGCCTTTATTCGAAAGAAAGTCTGAAGTCTTAGGGTTCCCGACCTATACACTTCCAGATTAGTTCCATTATTTTCAACTAAGCTGTGGTGATTTGTTCCATAAGAAATCGAGATAACTCCTAAAATATTACATGCATAAGCGTTTTTGGTATTTTTAGAAACAAGTCAAGCATTTTAATTCTAAAGTATGATTTGGTGAACTGAAACTGATGAAGAAGACCACAAATAGGCATCAAAAGTTAACGGGTAACGAAAGATGACTTTGATGACCTATATGTTTATGGTTGCACATCAGGTCTTCTTCGTCATTCTTCTGATCATCAACATCATCGCCATCATCTGGGTCACTGTAGTCGGTTTTTTTTTGTTAAAAAAATATAATTTTTTTACGTCAAACGAGTAAAGATATATACTCATTTTGTAGGGAACTTTCTGAAAATAGCACCTTGAAAATACTTATTTTTTTCAATCGTGTCAGTCAGATATAATAGATGACATGTATCTGGTTCTTTTAAGGTTCCGGACCAAAATGGTAAAAAGGAACCCTTATGGTATCACTTTATCTGTCTGTCACAAATGGATATCTCGATAACTACTGGTGCTAGCGACTTGAATTTGAAATGGTTATAGATAACACCTTTTTACTAATATAGCATAGGTATATGAAAATTAAAACATTTAAACAACGGGGGCTGCGATGCTCTCGGCAGTGTGGTAGCCTCTGTGTCAATTGATTAGGTAGGTAGGTATACTTTTTATTTTATTTTTATTATTTTTTCTCATAAATCTTTTTCTTTTTTATATAGGTATACTCTTAATTTTTGTCAACTATTTATGTTCTTGAACTGTTTAGCATATAATGTCCACTTTTTTGACACTGCCATGCTGTTTTTGCAGTGCGCACAAAAGTTATGCTAGGTCTAAACCTTATTTTTTATTACTTGTGTTGTTAATCTTGTATCGTGTATTGTGTTCTTAATAAATAAAGAAATAAATATGAAAATGTTAAAAAATATTTTTATTGTGATTGCAGGTGGGCGGATAGGGGAAAAAAATTTAGGTGAAGTTACTAGGTCGTGTGGAATATATGTAAAGTATTCATTTGATCATTAATAAACAGTTTTTAGTTTTCCTTTATGCCGTATTGTTTCCGAGTTATTTACAAAATTTAAACGAAATTGTCCCTTAAGGTCCAACTAGTCGCGGAGGCAAAGTCGTCAGTGGGCGCGGCCTAAATGTATGCTATCTCACCTGAAATAGTGTGTTTACCCGCGCGCTAGAATGAAATGCACAATGATTCACTCCTAAACCGACCGCGCAAAAATATTTTGAAATAAATACTTTTTTACGGTTTGGGGTGTATACAAACATAGATTATGACGAGATAAATTGATATAATCCTTAGTGTTCGATGGTTAACGTCAAACAGTGGAGTAGTTACCCTTCCACGTTTGTATGGAAAGATGGGCGACTCGTTCATCCTTAACAGGCTCTTACTGCATCCACTGGCATGAGAGGAGGGGTCACATTCTACTGCCGGCACCCCACGGCATTTTATTATTATTATTATTTATTAATTTGTTTTTATTCATTTGTATAATATAATTTAAATTAGCTGCAAAGATCTCCTTGTCATAAATGATCTTATGACAATAATCGTTTCTCACTTGGCTAGCCTTGGCATTGGCAATCCAGTAGCGGCGTTAGGGTAGGGCGCGGTTGGGCGACCGCCCAGGGCGTCGGATGTAAAGGGGCGCCGCAGGCGCCCCTTTATTTCCTTTCGCTCATTGAGCGAGGCCTACTTACTCGTAAATTCTCCAGTGTTCAAATCGGAGCACTGCATGCATTTAATTTTACCGGGAATCCCCGACCATCGAGAAAAACATTATATATCTCTTTTTTACGTTTAAATTAGAGAGAGTTGATGTTATTTGAGCCACGACAAGAATTCGATATCTTCGAACGAGCTGGTGAAACTGCCCGCGATGAACCTATAGCTTCTCCGAAAAAAAAATTGAGATTGAATTTTTTAACTGCCTTTTGGACACTACATTAATCTCAGTCAATGAAATATTTGAACAGTTAAATGAGTACTCGGAATATTGGTCTTTTTTGTACAATATAAAACAGATTCCGGAAAAACCTGACCTTGTCAAACTCTGTGGTGATCTCCAATTGAAATGGGTGTATGTTGTGTGATGAACTCATAAGTCTGAAATCTTTTTTGCCTGATCAGAATGTGGCTACCCCTGTTTTTGTTTTAAATTTTATCAAAGATCGCGACTTACAAGAACTGTATCCAAATGTATGGATAGCAATGCGCATATTATTATATATTAACTATACCTGTAACGGTTGCTAGTGGGGAGAGGAGTTTTTCTAAGCTTAAGCTGAAAAAACCTATCTGCGATTGACAATATCGCAATACCGATTGACAAACTTGGCAACTTTGTCAATCGAGAATAAAATTGCTGAAAACCTTGATATCGATAAAATAATAGAAAATAATAGAAAGAGTTCGCCGACAGAAAGGCTAGAAAAGTATTTTTTTTTTTTTAATTAATGGTTATTTGTTTTAATAAATGGTAATTTCATTATATCTTTTTCCTTTTTAGGGTTCCGGACCAAAATGGTAAAAAGGAACCCTTATAGAATCACTCTGTCTGTCTGTCTGTCTGTCTGTCTATCTGTCACACATGGATATCTCGAGAACTACTGATGCTATCGGCTTGAAATTTTAAATGGTAAAAGACAACACTTTTTTACTAATATAGCATATTTAAAAATGTTAAAAAATATTCTTATTTTGATTGCAGGGGGGCGGATAGGGGATCTCAAAAATTTTAAGTGAAGTTACTAGGCCGTGTGGGGTATCATATGAAAGGTATTCATTTGCACATTAATAAACAGTTTTTAATTTTTCTTTAAAACGTATCGTTTTTGAGTTATTTACAAAAATGTTGAAAAAACGACCGTTCCCCCCCCCTTATCTCCGAAGTTTGCAGAGATAACCCCGTGATACTTTTAAAGCTAATAGAAGTGTATGTAAACTTTATAGGAAAATTATAGCGAACTCTCTAATTAGCATAGTTTTTTAGACAATGGGGGTGGAAGGGGCGTTTTCAAAATTTTTGGAAAGTTACTAGATAATGTGGGGTATCATATGAAAGGTATTCATTTGCACATTAATAAACAGTTTTTAGTTTTCCTTTAAATTGTATAGTTTTTGAGTTATTTACAAAAATGTTGAAAAAAATAGCGTTCCCCCCCCCTTATCTCCGAAGTTTGCGAAGATAAACCTCTGAAACTATTATTGCTATTAGAAATATATGTAAAGATTAGAGGAAATTTATTACAATCTCTCTACATAGCATACTTTTTTAGAAATCATCGAAAGTGTAAAAAATCTACATAAGTTCCGCTATCAGACAAGAGATGGCGCTGTCAAGGTTCTCCTACAAATATAAAACCGCCTTTGTCATATATTATATTGTATGCTCCTCTCCTGCCCGTGGATGCAGTAAGAATCTGCTAAGGGATATCTCCGGAAGATGGGCAGCAGCGTCTTTCCGTGCAAGAACATCCCGAACTGCGCTCACCAACCCGCCTGCCAAGCGTGGTGAGTATGGCAACAACCCCTCATGCACTTGGATCTCTAAGTCAATGAGGGAGGCCTATGTCCAGCAGTGGATATCTTACGGCTGTAATGATGATGATGATATTGTATGATGGCACGGAACCCTCGGTGCGCGAGTCCGACTCGCTCTTGCCCGGTTTTATTTTTTCATATGGGTTCGAATTGCAGTTAGGGGGCGCCGTATAAATCTCGCCCAGGGCGCTGGTAGTGCTAAAACCGGCACTGTGGCAATCCTTGCATATTGTACTCACACAATCGGTTTGGAAGCTTGTGGCACAAACCACAGATACTAGACATCAAGTGTTGATGAGATCACAGCTTGTCACGCTTGTACGTTACACGTATATAAAGTTGTCTACTTATTATTAGGTGAGGTCGTGGATCGTAATATATGTAATTTATATGCTAAGTGTTCAGGACATAAAATGGATAAAATAACGTTTAACGATATGAGTAGGTTGTTTCTTAAGGTTGATCATCATTTCAGCTGTAAAACGTCTACTACTGAACACAGGCCTCCCTCATGGATCTCCACGAGGGGTTGTTGCCATACTCACCACGCCTGGCAGGCGGGTTGGCGCGCGCAGTACGGGATGTTGATACACTGAAAGACGCTGCTGCTCATCTGCCGGAGGTATCCCTTAGCAGGCTCTTACAGCATCCACGGGCATGAGAGAAGGGGTAACATTCTACTGCCGGCACCCCACGGCAGTTTCTTTAGGGTTTCTGAAGGTAATCAAATATTGATAACCATTAATAAGACATTTGTTTCGCATCACTTAAATAAAATGGCTGTGACAACGAACGGACAGAATAGAGTCGGTGCTACCACTGAAGTCTACGGCAAAAGTGGGAACTATACAGTACGGTTCACCTCAGCCATAGGACCACGCCCACAGCTAGACATAAGCCATGGATCTCCAAGATGTTGCCATACTCGCCACGCTTGGCAGGCGGGTTGGCGAACACAGTACGGGATGTTGATACACGGAAAAAAGACGCTGCTGTCCATCTTCCGGAGTTATCCCTTGGCAGATTCTTATGCATCCATGGGCAAGAGAGGAAGGGCAACATTCTAATGCCGGCACCCCACGGCACAGCTCAGTACAGTTATGTAGTCTGTATTTAGTTATATTACAGCAGCGCCGCGTCTATCAGACATCAGTGGTGCGTTGCACCGCTGCGTCACAGGAGGATCAAGTAGGTTACGTGGGAGTAAAACAGGGCCTTCTCTCAAGATCTCCAAATTCTGTTATTAGTCTCAGTCTATGTATATCATGCTGTGAGGTGCCGGCAGTAGAATGTTGCCTCTCCTTTCTTGCCCGTGGATGCAGTAAGAATCTGCCAAGGGATACCTCTGGAAGATGGTCAGCAGTGAATTACCATGCTGCGCTCGCGAACCCGCGTGCCGTGGCGAGTATCGCAACAACCCCCTGATCTTAGAGTTCCATGAGGAAGGCCTGTCCAGACGTAGCCAGTTCTACGGCTGAGATGAGAAGAGATATTTAATATAAATCTTAGTAACAATATCATAACATTGTATAAACACATAACCCTCCTTTCTGGCGGTGGTTGGGTGATTTCATATCATGCTATTAACATTATGAAATCACCATTGATAGACAGATAGATAGATAAAGTGTTTATTCACTGACAGCACACAATTGATCTAGTGAGAGTGGTCCCTAATTACGATAGTGGTACATACAATAGCAACTACATAAAGGTACGTAAAACTAAACAAGTAAGTCCAACGGTTGAGACTCATAATTAGAAAAAAAACTGAAACAATATAAATAAATGTACAATAAAAATTTAAGAAAGAAAGCAATGTAAAACAATCAAAAACGGCTGAGATGAGAAGAGATATACAGAGTCGCAGTGGCAACATTTATTTATTTATTTATTTATTTGAATAATAACATCATTACAGGTTAATCCTAATGCGATGCTATTTGTACGAACATATGTACACTTGACGAGCTATTTAGAAACATTTTCTATGGTAAGCTGTGCTATTTCTATGAATTTCGGCAGACTATGGTGAAAAACATCCACTTCGTTCTCGGATAGGATGTTGAGCAGGGAGATAGCGAGTGACAAGGGGGCGAACTTAATTATTTATTCTATAATGTACACTTAGTAAATATATACAAAATAAACTTAACTAAATGGCATGTACAAAGGCGAGCTTAACCCTAAGAAGAGTTTTCTTCCAGCAAACCTTTGAGGATAGGGAAAGCTGATAAGTGTAGTTAGTACGTGTACACAAAACTACATACATAAAAACAACTATACTGAATAAATATTTATAAATAAATATATATACATATATATAAACAGAGATATAATATAATATATATGTATATTATATATAAATACATACATACAAACCAAGTAAGATCAAAAAGAGAGATAATGCTCTTTTACTTTTATTTTAAAAGTGCTTAATGACTGACTGTCGCGAATGGAGTGGGGAAGACTATTCCATAACCGGACCGCGCCAACTGTAAAGGAGTCCCCGTAACTACTAGAGGAGTGAGAGGGAATTTTAAGGAGGAGGGACGTAGTCGTCCTGCAGGGCACACCACGCGGGACAAGGAATACTTAAGTAGCTTGGTTCTGGCTAGCGGCGTGACATGCTACGTGTACTGCTCCTTGTAGGTACATCATGTCTTCGCTCGAGGTCACGAATTGGAAACGGACATCACAGATGAGTTCCTTCGATTTTCAATTAACGCGTTAGATTAAAAAGAAAATGAATTCGTTCAACCGTCAAATGTTTGGATAAGCAGTTACCGAAACGAATGACTAAATGTGCGGGAAAGTGATTTTGTTTTAAATTTTATCTGAGCTGTTGTGTACGTGTGTAATATGGATCTGAAGGCCTTTTTAGATTTGCTTTTTAATGGTAAATATAATATGCTTAGAGCATGTAAAATAATATATGTACATATAAAATAATATACGTACATTATTATTTTACATACGCCAACAAGTGATTTCGCAGAAATATTATCATGTAGGTATTCGTTTTTTTAAAGGTGTAGATAGATAGATAGAAAATGCTTTATTGCACACCTTAAACTAAACAAATTAACAAAAAAAAGAGAAACACTAAACATAAAGTGACAATCGGCGGTCTTATCGCTAAAGAGCGATCTCTACCAGACAACCTTTCTATGGATTGGATTCTCACTGGTGTACCTTAAAGGGTAACATTACACCTTTTTGGATCTGTAGTCATGTTGGCTGAGTGGCATGTACCCCCGATTTTCAATCTGATGGTTGTAGGTTCGATACCGGCCGTGTGCCAATGGATTTTTCTTTCATGAAAAATTTATGAGCACATTTAACACATATTTTAAGGAAAATATCGTGAGGAAACCCGCGCCTTAGTTAACTTCAGACGTATTGACCTGTTCTTTCATCCGACTAATATCTGACTTAGCTGAGAGGGTGGTATAGGTGCTAAGCAGAGCCTAATACATCTACAGGCTATATCTATAGGCTGTTACCTAAGGCAGATTTAAGGGGGCGGCATATTTAGACCATTTCTTTTTTAGTCTTAGATAAATGAAAAAAATGTCTTGTACACATAGAAGTACACATAGAAAACGAGGTCGGAATTTTAACTAAAAAATATTATCATAAATACCAGTTAATATCGGGAAAGATGTAAAAGATCATGTTTACTCCACAACTCGTAGATGTGTTATTAAAAGACATACATAATGTTAAAATACAACCTGAATACATGTTTTGTAATTTTTCTGCATCTATTTTGGGATCCGAATATTGCTGTACGTAATGTCTAAAAATAATGATTTGCTTACTCATAAGTATTGTATTGCCGATTTTATTATTTCAGTCATGGGTATTACAAACTCATTTGATTTTTTTAACAATGATGAGTTAGTACTAGATGGACTTCGGGACAATTTCATGAACCCCATGTTCCAAGTAAGTAGCTATTTACTTTATATGTTTATGATGGTGGTACTTACTAACACAGTTACTTTTGCTTTATATTTTTAAGTCATTACATACATATTTTGACTACCATCCGTTAGAAGTAAAATATATTATCGAGGACGTCGAAACTTGGATTTACTTTACTTACTCTATGGATTTTGATATATTATATGTTTGTCTCCTTAGCATGTGATGGCAGAAAATCCTGGAAAGAGTGTGATCTTCTCGGCGTACTCCGTGGTAACCCCTCTGTACGAGATAGCCTTGGCGTGCGTCGGCCCCTCACACGAGGAATTGATTAAAGCTATGGGTGTACCAGATGATGACTATTCGGTATGTTTAAGCAAGTTAAGAGTATTAGAGGAAATGAAGTAAAATATTCAAAATAAAAATATTCACCTATCTATGTACATGTTGTGCCCTCATGCAGCGTATTTATCGCGACTCAGTGCACGAACGGAAAGAGTTATTATCTACCCACAACACAGGAATAGGAATACCTCCTAGGGTGGGAGCTAGTGAACTTGTTTACAAATATAACTTTGTCGTAAAATTAAAAGTGTTATGTATTTACGTATTAATTAATATTTTATAAGTTTTGTAAAAAACATTGCTTCATGTTTTGTGAGTTACTAAATAAAGTTTATTATTATTTAAATTAAAATTATATTATATTTTAAATTTTTATTTATTCAGGAAAAGTAAACAGTTACATTATACAAATTGCAATTTAAAAAGGTATAAAAAAACAGTGTTGATACTGCAGCCCACAACGCTATTCTCAGATTGACTTAAAAGTTAAATGAAAGTCCACTAAAATCTACTACATACAAAGCAGAAAACAATACCAAAGAAAAAACTAAAATAAAACTATCAACTTTTGATGAATTTAGAGAACCATGAATTACATTAGACTTATAAGTTTTCTATAGATGCCTGTTTTAAAATTACCAATACTGCTAGAAAAAATGGTAAAATCTTCAAAGTAGTTGTTATACGATTCGACCATCCGTCCAATAGTAAAACGCTGGCCTGTATTAGTGCGACGCGTACCTACCAAGAGCAAACAATCGACCTACTCGAACTTGGTGCTTATTCTAGTTCTAGGGACAGTGTAACACAATTTTGAAACCAGTTCGTTGCAGTCGAATTAATTATTTACAAATTTATATAAAGTTTTGGCCTCCAGGTATGTGCGCCTAGACTCAAGCGGTAACATGTTGTATCTGCTGAGCAGCTGGCTATGGGATAAGAATCCCTTTCGATTAGATTGGTCTTGGATCGTGTGTCTGGAAATGGAGGCCTCCAACAATGGGTTGGTTCAGAGTAGCCGTAACAGTACATAGTTCAACCAAAGGATGTTTCATATGCATTCTGCATAATCCGAATAATTCTAATGTAATTTAGTTTTAAATTTACAGGATTTCATTGCGTACCTTTTATTTTCCCGGCGTTTCGTACACTTTTCAGTGTTTTTGGAGGACAAATGTGCTGGAAGCTGGGAGCTAACCGCGCGAATTGATGCCAGAATCCACGACTACCCTCAATTTGTCTTCATATTCAGAAATGTCCATGTTCACATTACGACTCTCCACACTGACGGTGTCAGGCTGCTGTGCAGTCGGAACGCACACACTTATTACACACAGGATCCAGTGGTTATGTCATGCATGACTCAAGCAGATGTTCGCCGATCGCTGATTAATTTTGACTGCAATTATATGCTCCTTAACCCATTCGGCTTAAGGATGAACGGCCACAGTTACAGTCAATCTAGTATACGCCTTAAATTTGTAGCGCCATCTCTAGGTTTTCGAAGCTACTAAGAAACTTATGAGCGAGGAGCGAGAACTGACTTAATTCAAAATCTCATCTTCAAAAATGTTTCTTAATCTTATCCGTCACGACCTATACGTTCGGCAGAAAGATAGGTTGTCTGCTAACCTTTGGTGTTTTTCCGCTTTTTCGTTTTAAAGTTTTTCTACACATATCATGAAAATAGACATTTAAATCTGAAGACGTATTGAAGGTAGTCGTGGATCCTGCCATCATTTCGCGGCACTAGCTCCCAGTACATCCTTGAGTGACTAACGCTGAAACGTGTTTGAAACGTCGGAAAAATAATAAAAAGCTACGCGATATAATCCTGTAATTTAAAAACTAAAGACATTAAAAACTAACGTGAGACAAACTATTTATTAAAATATACGGAGATTATTCACGTACTCATTTTAAGTCGGATATTGTCATACCGCACTTAATATGTTAAGAAATCGCGACAGTTAAACAAGTTGTTTCAATAGTCTCATAAAAATACGTTGTATTTTCAGATAAATGTTATCACAAATCTAACCCAACGAATCCTTTCTGTGAGAGGAGTGACATTGGACACGGCAAACAAAATATATATCGCTCAAGACGCAAAGATTAACAAAAAATTTGCGGAAATGACACAAGAAAAATTCAACACCTATTTACAAAATATAGATTTCTCAAACACTCAACGAAGTGCTATTGAAATTAATGCTTGGGTAATAAAGTCAAATTAACTACTAAAACAAAGCAAACTCGCCCGTGTATTTACATTTATTTGTTTGTTTACAGGTTGCATACAAAACTAATCACAAAATAAAAAATTTAGTGGAACCCTGGGCAATTCAAGGTGCTCGTTCTGTTCTCGTCAATGCACTTTACTTCAAGGTCAGAGCTAACTATGCGTATGAGCGTATTACTAAATACATCTATTAAATTTAAAGTATTTTTTCCAATATTTTTTGTTACAATTTGCAGGGTTCGTGGGAAAAAAAATTCGACGTCGATAAAACCTCCAAAAAAATCTTCCATGTAACCAGAACACAGCAAGTTATGGTGCCAACAATGTCCATGGCCGAATATTTCATGTACGGTGAAAGTGCAGAGCTGGATGCTAAGGTTTACTATATTTCCGTAAATTCACGCCTGATTCAATAAGTTTATTGAAGTGATAACTTCTTATGGGAGGGTAAACCGCTTCGTTACGTAACGCGTAACGGCGCCAGTCTGTCTGGCTTCCCTTTCCCACATACATACGGCAGCGCTAGACAGGCTCCTCCTCTCTCACTCTAACCCGCAGCGCTAGCCGTATTTCGGACGTAGTTTATGTTATCACTTCTGTCGTGCGTCCCGAGACGCACACGTTTTTTTTAAGTATTTGTAATAATAACGCTTGACTCGCGCACCGAGGGTTCTGTGCCAACATCATCATATTTGTTTCATAAAGGCGGTTTATATTTGTTGGAGAACATTGACAGCATCTCTTGTCTGATCATGTAGATTTTTTAAACTTTCGACGATTTAAAAAACTATGCAAAGTAAAGAGTTCGCTATAATTTTCCTGTGATCTTTACATACACTTATATTAGCTATAAAAGTTTCAGGGGTTTATCTGCGCAAACTTCGGAGATAAGGGTGGGAATGGTATTTTTCCAACATTTTCGTAAATAAGGCAAACACTATACGGCTTATAGGAAAACTTAAAACTGTTCATTAATGTGCAAATAAACATGATAAGCATTTTACATGATACCACACGACCTAGTAACTTCACTTAAATTTTAGAGATCCCTTTTCGCCCCCCTTTCTTGTAGATAATCATAATAAGAATATGATTCAACATTTTTATATAATGCTATTTATTATATTATATTATTAAACTGCTAAATTGCCGTGAGGTGCCGGCAGTAGAATGTTACCCTTCCTCTCATGCCCGTGGATGCAGTAAGAGCCTTCTGAGAGATACCTCCGGAAGATGGGCAACAGCGTCTTTCCGTGTATCAACATCCCGAACTGCGCTCGCCAACCCCCCTGCCAAGCGTGGTGAGTCTGGCATCTACCCCTCATGAGGGGTAGTTGCCATACTGCTGCTGTGCAGTCAAAACACAACACACACACTTATTACACCTGTGTCCTGTAGTGGACGTTTTACGGATATAATGAAGATGATGATGATGATTTGTAAAAAAGCGTTATCTTAAAACTTTTTAAATTTCAAGTCGATAGCATTAGTAGTTCTCAAGATATCCATCTGTGACAGACAGACATGTTTGAATGTCATTTGAAAACTTATTATTAGGTGAAAACACCAAAATGACATTCAAACATTTGTGCCGCAATAAAAAACAAGCTTAACCGTTATAGTTTTCCTAGAAAGTTTATGGTTAAAACTAAATTCAAGATTTTTACCCAACTGTTTCAGATTTGTTAAGCTAGTAGTTTGGATTTTAGAGAAAAGCTCGAAAAAAGTTTAAAATTAAAATATTTCGCAAAGGGAACCTTAAATACAAAAAATACTTCACAACTCCGGTTTTTAAATACCTATTTCATCATCATCATCATTTCAGCCGTAGGACGTCCACTGCTGGACAGGGGCCTCGCTCATGGATTTCCAGTTATTGCGGTTGGAAGCGATCTGCATCCACCGTCGACCTGCGATCTTCACCAGGTCATCATCCCATCTTGTTGGTGGACGTCCTACGCTGCGCTTGCCGGTCCATGGCCTCCACTCGAGAACTTTTCGGCCCCATCGGCCATCTGTTCTGCGAGCTACATGGCCTGCCCATTGCCACTTCAACGTGCTAATCCGTTTGGCTATGTCGGTGGCCCGAGTTCTTCTACGTATCTCCTCATTTCTGATTCGATCGCGTAAAGTCGTCGTTAAATACCTATTTAACGATACCCCAATGCTATGGAAAAATAAAGAAAAAAAGTTCATTCACAAACCACTGGACCTAGAGACTTGAAATTTGGCACACATATACCCTGAGTATCCTAGAGGTGCACTAAGAAGGGATTTTTTGAAATTCCCACGGGAACGGGAACTACGCGGGTGAAACTGCGGGGTGCGGCTAGTCAATATATACATATAAAACTCTTCCGTTACTGACTGAGTGACTGACAGACAACGCACAGCCTAAACCACTGGACCTAGAGACTTGAAATTTGGCACACATATTACCTTGAGTATCCTAGAGGTGCACTAAGGAGGGATTTTTCGAAATTCCCACGGGAACGGAAACTATGCGGGTAAAACTGCGGGGTGTAGTTAGTTATTAAATAAAAAAACTATGTAAAAAATTAGGTTTTTCGATTTTCTGATGACTCATTTTATGTTAGCAATATTGTTATTAATTCATTCAGTTTGAAAACACATTAATATTAAATTTGCCGTTTTTTATTACAGCTACTGGAGTTACCGTATGAGGGTGGCGAGGTGTCATTTCTTATTGTGCTTCCTAATCAAATCGATGGTCTCACGAACTTACAAGGAAAGTTAAGAAACAATGCATTACTGCGAAAAGCCGTGAAAAACATGAGTCAAAGAAAAGTGGTTTTGTCAATGCCGAAATTTAAAATAGAGACTGAAATCAATCTTAGGGAAATTCTAAACAAGGTAAAATTTTCAGAATATCTACTGAGTAAACACATATTTTCGTTATCAGGTATTTGCTTCATAATTTGGCGTCACCGTGATGTGTTACAGATGAAGATAACTAAAATATTCAATCCAAGGGAAGCCAAATTAGATCACATGTTGGAAAATGAATCTAATTTGTACATAGGTGCTGCCATACAAAAGGCTTTTATTGAAGTAAACGAAGATGGAGCAGAAGCGGCCGCTGCTAACGGTGAGAATAAAACTAATTTAATTTACAGAGAAAGAAAAACACGATGTTATACATAATAATAACTTACTTATCACATTTCGATGTTTCGATTTCACTGACTTTGAAATCATCGCATTTTATGTCGCAGGGCCTCGCAGGGCATACTCGGACAATAAGTTAAATAACGATTAAAAAGTTTAACTGTCAGCATGAAATTAAACGATGATTATTAAGAAACACTCAGATATTATCAATAATGGTTAGCAAAAACTATTGACTTACTAGAGCTGTGCCTGGAAAAACACCTGACTTAAAAAATTAGGCCTGGCTGCCTCCCCCATCTTTAACAAGGTTCGAGCAAGTTAGATAAAGCAATGACCGACATTGAACCGCTGTATTTTTCAAGCAGTTGAAAGTTGATTGATCACCGTTTTGACATTGCAAACGTAAAATTGAAAAAAATAATCTGACCTTAAAACACTTAGACTAGATATCAAAACATAAACTTCCAGGCTTTTTTATTTTGACAATACATTGAAAAAACTAACTTATTGAAACTTATAGAAAATTGAGTAATCTGTGATTTTTGATTTTGTTGAATCCTTTCAATTAAACCTTGGTTTGGCTGAAAGGGTTCAACAAAATCCACGTTGTTTATGGATTTTAGGATATCTCTGTCGCCGGCACAGACAAAATACGTCGTTATGGTAACATTATAATAAACTAAATCAATGCATATATATCCACAGAGTTAGTAAATTACTATGTCTATGAATAAAACAGACTTAGCTAACGATATAGCCGCATCTAAACGTTGCCCCCTTAGACAACGATCTGACAACTGCAGACTGAAAAGTGCAGATTTCGTGAACCTAGAAGTTGATAAGATATCCCATTTTTGGGTAATAAATTGACAAATTATTTTGTTTTTCATATTTCTATTAATTAACTTTTATATATTTTTTAATTGGTTTGGGAAGATGATTGGGGGTTCATATTCTGTGCCATCTATTTCATGGTTGAAAAATAATACAAACTGAAGTTATGAAAATAAGCTAACTTTTTTTCAGCGGTTTTTTTGGTTGGATCTTCTGGATACGTTACAAATTTTATAGCTAATATACCATTTTACTTTGAGATCAGATATAATAGAACGACTCTATTTAATGGGGTTGTAGTGGAACCATAATATAAAAGGTGACGTACATTATTTGTCATTCCGTAACAGTGCGAGAGTGATAAAATATTTGTTTGTGGTTTTCATAATATTCTAAGTACTAATCTCTCTATGTGTAACTTAAAGCAATAGGTGCTATAAACAACACATAAAAAATATATACAAAATAGAACGTGTGCACTAATTTTTAATATCCGGACAATACCGAACTAAAACTAAAACGGCTGCTTATTTTCTCTACCTCTATACTATTAACTATCAAAATAAATGTGCGTTTTTTATGCTATCTCCTCTTAACTTATCTTACATTAATATAAACTTATATCAAAATATCATTACTTTTTCATCCTCATCATCATTTCAGCCGTAGGACTGCCTGGTGTCTACGTCTACTACTGGACCTCCGGAGGTATCCATATCTCCGGTTGGTTCCATAAATAATGGTTGCAAATTATATGAATTAAATAACTTTCTTAGTCTAGTACTTATGAAATTAAATTCTAAAATGTCAGTATTGAAATCTCCACATATTATGACAACTTTATTTGATTTTGATATTTAAAATAAAATATCATTCATTATTTTTCAAATATTTCATTTAAGGCAGAGTATTATGTACACACCTACCTACTACAATAATTCGCTCCAACTCGCTACACACGCTATTTCCTATTTCGACTTGGCATTCCACAGATAAGCATCTTGTCTGTCCCTAAACTTACAATTTTTGTTAATTAATACCTATTATTAAGCCTCCTCGAATAGCATGTGACCTGCAAAAGGAGCTTACCTATCTGGTGATAAGTGAAATTAAACATGATTTCATATTTCATTTATTTTGCTTACACATTACACATTAAATACAGCATAGGTCTTACATTACCGTTAAGAAAGTACATGCACCCTGCAAGGGCACTGCAATTTTGTGTTTGGGCCTACATTCATATAAAATAAGTCGCCAGATTTTAAATAATTTGAAGTATAATTATGAATATCTGATAAGTAAAAAAATAAAATATCGTTACTTACCTAATAACAAAATGAAATTAAGAATAAAAATTTCAGACATGCCATATTAATAGAAGAATCCACCAAAAGTCAAAATAAAATTATCCACAATATGTCGATTAAATTAGGTCAAAATAAAATTATCTACAAAAACAATTATGGTATGGCCGCCAACATGGCCAGCCAACATAAGAATTCATCAATTAACTTGACACGGAATTGTGTAAAACCAAACACAAAAAGCCATAAAATAAAAAGACAAGACAAAAATTATCTACAGAAAATATAGTTTCTAATGTCAACAAACGATACAGTTATAGATGTCGAAAATCATAGTTGCTTATCCGAGAGAAATTCATCGGCAGAATAATAGCATTTGCCTAATAATAATAATTTTACAAGATTACAGAATACTGACGTCTTTTCTTATTTTTTTACTTTTAGGTAGTTTATTACAAATCTTTACAAATCTGTAGTTTGGACTGTTACTTACTAGCTTAAGTTTAGTCACAGGAAGAATAAGTTTATTTTTATGTCGCCTATTATAATTGCTATACATGTCAGAATTTCAATGAAAGAGATGTTTATATTTTTTATGAATGTTGCGGCCTGTACTATGTATATTGAGGCCTGTACTATGTATATTGAGGGAAGTGTTATTATTTTATTTTTTATAAATAGTGTTCTGAAACTATCTGGTTGTTTTATATTAAAAAGTATTCTGATACATTTTTTCTGCATTACAAATAATTGTTCAAAATCTACACTATCACCCCATAAAATTATAGCGTTATTGAACCAGCTATATGCATATGCATAATGAGCTAAAAGTGCAGTCTCATAATTTGTGTTTGCTTTCAATATACCGAGTGCGTAAACAAACTTTGATAGTTTTGATTTTATTTTTTGTATGTGAATCTTCCAATTTAAATTAGTGTCC
This sequence comes from Pasiphila rectangulata, assembly GCA_963082625.1. Lineage (NCBI taxonomy): Eukaryota > Metazoa > Arthropoda > Insecta > Lepidoptera > Geometridae > Pasiphila > Pasiphila rectangulata. Next base: position 10,235,452 of record OY720240.1, read on the forward strand.
AAAGAAATTCCGAGGAGGTTAATATCATTTGTTTCGTCCATGTTCGGGTGTTATAGTTTGTTTAGGTTTGATAAGAAACTAAGGTCAATAAGGTCAATAGGTGTTCTTTGGTAAGTATGGAATTGCAATATATTAGTTTTCAAATAATATGATAGCGAAAGAGCTATCTTTTGTAAAAAATTAAAAGGTTATATTTACCTTTATTCTAAGTAATATTTTTACTAACAACACTGTTAGTATTATCACATAAACTATTATAAAGATGAGCAGCAAGCTGATTACGTAGGTACCTACTCGTATCTCACAACAGGTATGGAACAGGCATAAATCTCGCGCTCATCAAACTCAAACTCAAATTTTTGTATTAGATAACAGCAAGGAATTAACGTTTGATAGCGATGATCGCGAGATTTATGCCTGTTACAAACCTGTAATCAGTCTGCGGGGTTACCAATTACGAGTACAACTATTTGTTTATCAACTCTTCAAAGAGTTTTGATTTAGTTTACTTGCATTGGTAATGATGTTGGGTTAAAAGTGAAGTCTCACTAGCCTCGATGCAACTTTTTTTATCTTGCATGTTCTAAAATCTATAAAACGTATTGTTAAAGTATGCAATACTAGCGACCCACCCCTGCTGCTGCGCACATGTGTATGCACCAACCAATAATCGGTCATCTTGTATGAAGAGTTCAGAAAAATATATGATTTTCCAAGGGCGTAGAACAAAAGTTGTTCAGGTTGGTGGACACAACAACCCTGTCAAATTTCAAAGGTTTTTGTTGCAGGTTGCATGCATGGAAACCAGACATGATACAATTTACCAACATTGCTTCTTAAAGAATGTCTTATACAATACCTAGTTAGTTAGGTTATACAAGATAATTTGTCGAACGCGAACACCCCCCCGCCTATTTTTCATTATACATCATCATCATCATCATCATCTCAGTCGTATGACGGCCACTGCTGAACATGCCCCTCATGGATCTGATCTTAAGATTTTATATTTCGCAATAACTCTTAAGATGTCGATTAAAATTACATAGTTTAGCATAATGTTATATTATAAGTATAGGGCAAATAAGTTCTGTATGAACTACTCAAGGTGTTAAGAAAACTAATTAAGATATACATATAATAACACCAAGTTGGGTAAAATAGCTTCGCAATTAATGCGTACTTTTAAATCAAAATTTAAATAAGAAAAATAGTTTATATGAGGTATATAAAAGATAGACATACTGTCGCTGTCTTGTCGTGTAGACCTTTTTAACAATTCTTCAATACATCACTAGCACATAACTTCAATTGCTTACGGGGCGCACGCCAATCGGCATGAAATTTTCCGAAAACTTCAACAATCTTTATCATAGTTCAGCGAACTTACTACTTTGTCAAAAAAGTACCGGGAAAAGATCAATAATACACAAAATGTTAGATAATCATCTAAAATTATTTTATCCCTTATAAAGTATACTCCTTCAGAAACGATAAACAATAATTCGTTGGCGTACGCGAACGAATATTGCAATCATTAAAAAAAAATTAACTATTTTTCCGGAATGGAGTTCAGTTCTCGTCGCAAATTCTCCTTTATGTCTTCTAAATAAAAACGTGTGCCATGAAGTGGTCATTTGAGTTTAGGGAAGAGAAAAAAGTCGGCTGGAGCCATATCTGGCAAATAAGGTGGTTGTGATCGATAGTATTTGTTGAGTTTTTAGTCAAAAATTCGTTTTCATTTCTCATACTCGGAAAGTAGTGTTGTTTTGATCTGATTATTGGGTGGAAAATGCTGCTTCCCGCCATAGAGAGGGAAAAACTCATACAAATTACTTCCCACCTAAGGGCCTTTAAAAATAGAACTTCTGTCAGCTATGAAGAGTTTTATGTAACATGTGACTTTCTAAACAGCCAGTGTGAACTTAGCGCAAACTTCTTTGAGCGGAATAAGCCGCAACAATTACGCGGTGAGTTCCATTTTTAAAATTTAAAAAGTCGACATAAATTGGCGGGATAGTAATCTGTTATGTATCTCTGACGGAATTCAAAAAAGTAGGTCCTAATTTGACAATTAATTTTTAATAGGTAAGTACTAGATAAGTAGTGTGGTAAGTACATAGCCGTGGGGTGCCGGCAGAAGAATTTTACCCCTCCTCTCATGCTCGTGGATGCAGTAAGAGTCACCGTGGCATTGGAGTTTTTATAGGTAGAGGTTACCGCTTAACATCAGGTGGGGCTTCGGCTTGTCTCGTCATTTAGTAGTAGGTATAAAAATAACTAGTTAGTAAGACAGAAAGATGCAGCTTGAATTATATTTTATGGGAATGCAAAAAAGTCGTTTTCACAAAATGTGTTAGTTTTTAAGTTTTCCAACTACAGGGACGATATATTATTATTGTTTGTACAAGATAAACTACAGTACGAGGTGCAACGTAAAAAAAACTAGAGTTACTTTCGTGACTTATTACATTCATATTAATTAACGGGAAGACACGCGCTGAGAGAGCCTCGGCGCGCAGTGCACGACGGGACGCGGAGGTGGTGGCGGGTCGCGAACCGTGCTCACCTTGACGAAGACCCTCGATAAGGGTCGAAACAGTTGGTGCCTCCACCAACAATAACAAGTACGTGAACATTCCCGCTAATTAATATGAATAAAAATCGTTCGCTTAAGTAATCAATAAATGGATTATTTTTTTTACTTATTCTGAAGATTGGAAATATCAAATATAAGTTTTGGTTGATTGCAGCATTCGCAACCAAATTGAGCACGTTCATCCCCGATACAAGATCATTCAATGCAGACCATCCGTTCGTGTTTCATATAAAGGAAAAAGATAACATACTATTTTCTGGAGTCTACCAGTCATAGGTTAATACAATAATATTATACTACATACCTAGCATGTCCTTAACTAACTAACTGCATCATGGTCGCGGTGACAGAAGAATGAGAGAACAGTGTTACTTATTAGAATGGGTTCGTAATTGAACCTAAAAACAAGTCGCACTATGACTCTTGAGAATTGGTTTAACTTAACTCAACTAGTAAAAATGGTTTCCCAACGTATCACCCCCAAACGACACATGGGGGGCCTTAACCCCAAAATTAGTTATAAAATTTGTTATAGCTACTGCACTACAACTTATTGTATTGCAGTAGCTATAACTTATTTTATTGAATAGGTTTCGCTTTCTTCTATTTCATTTATGTGTTTAACGCTTATTGATTTGTTACGAGGTTATAAACTTAAAACTTTATTTTGCTAAATGCCATGAATGCAAAACGAATGTTATATTTTTTAAATAAGTGAACAGTGATTATTGCGACGTAATTACATGAATTGTCATTTGGCAAGATAACCGCGCTAATCGGTAGCTGTCCATTAGCATTTTAAATGGCCAGAGTGTTGTCTACATCATTATAATTATGGACAACGCTCTGGTCAGTGTTAGTTGTACTTACAATATTATTATATTGCATGTTTTCGTGTTATTTATCATGTTGTGTGTGGTATGGGTAGCAAAGCTTTAATTTGTCTTACATATTAAAAAATGATGTAATCTGGCTGTAGTCAGAAGTAAGAGACTGGTCTGGTCATAATATTATAGCGCCTTGATAGCTATCATACCGATTTTTTATCTGGTCTTGAATGTCATGTTGAAGGCGAATGCTCAGATCAGTGAACTAATATAGCAAGGCAATATAGTATATGAATAGACCGGTAAGTTTTTCATTTATATGACACACTAAAGTGTTTATTTTAATTTTCAGATCCATCTTTTGGGCTTTGCAAAAAAAATTGCGATTATTATTATAACCTATACAAAAATTATGCCGTAAACCTTCAAACATTTACAAGCAAAGCAATAAGAATGTCTTATTCGTATCGATTCAACGTTCCATTAAAGATTATCGATGAACTTTTTGTTTTCTTTCCACCACCCAGTCCACACTCGAACATAAGTATAAGTTTTTCAGAGGTTAGGTAATGTATGGTTAATAAAATAAATAAATAAATAATAAAAAGCTATTTACGTCGACTTACACAAACAATGTAATTCCTTTCGCTTCCCCAAACTGAACAAATAGAGGCTTTGTTGTGTATTGAATGGAGCTGTAAGTAACTACTGTTTGTCCTGTGGCTCCGCTAAGCAAATAGTAGCTCCCATATATCCGGGGGCGGACTGTGCTTTTGTCCGGTCTTTTCATGGATGACGGTCGGATAATTTGTAAGGTGGAAGTCACTGATAGACAACGCCTTTGTGCTCTAATGAAGCTTGTCGGATGGGCGAGTCGCAAGACTGATGTGGCCTTACCCCTTACCCATTTTGCTACTATTATACGACAACCATGTTAAGGTTCCTGAGTAAATTTCTCATCTCAGCCGTAGGTACGCTGTTCACGTCCATTGCTGGACAGGTCTTCCTCATGGATCTCCAAGATCATGGGGTTGTTGCCATACTCAACATGCTTAGCAGGCGGGTTGGCGAGCGCAGTACCAGATATTGATTCACGAAAAGACGCTGCTGCTCATCTTCCGGATGTATCCCCTGGCAGATTATTAGTGCATCCACGGGCAAGAGAGGAGATTCAACTTCCGGCACCCACGGCAAATTAATTTAATCATAACAAAAATATAGGACCTGGGCAATCGAGCTTTAATTGGAAAGAAAGAAAGAAAATACATTTATTTCTGACACAAAACAAAAATACAGCTAATTATTAAAACACACAAACAAAAACATTTATATTGTGCCACAAATAGGCGCCCAACTCAGCATTTGTTGTCTTGTCCTGCTTGGTGTTTTCTTTTCGTGGTATTACAAGAAATACAGCTACTTTTAATACGTTAACTTCAAAAGCAAAATCTTATCTACTTATATACAAAATTTCATCCATAATCGTGTCTAACATAATGAATAATAATAAATTTACAAGAATTGTCCGTTTTATGTAAATAAGTATGATAGTAACTTTGGGTTCAAAAGTGGCATATTGTTTTAAGCAGAGGTGTCAAAACATTCATAAACGTTAAAAACAAAAAACGTGACCCAGAAATTAATTAATTACAGTCTGAAAACGGAAGCCTATCGACGTAACTGTGGCGACTAACTAACCAATTAAATGAAGCTCCGAGGTGGGAAGTTGAAATGCAAACTAGGTATTTATATTTCAATTAACCAGAGTGTTGAGGTTCTTACGTAAAGCTAGGCTAGACGTAGAAACCCAGCCTGCTCGATAAGGGTTATAAATATAGCTGCTATTCAATATAGAAACAATACCTTAATTTCCGTCTAAAAACGGTAAATACCTAAGGATAATACGTGGATAATAGTCAAAGGATGATAATTTTGACAGATCACGATAGGGATGATGTAATCTTCTATATATTTTGAGAAACTTTCTTTATATATACTATATATAAATAAAGTTTTTATATATATATATATATATATATATACATATATAAATCAATCCCTATTTCTCTTGATCACGGCATCACGCGTGAACGGTTGGACCGATTTCACTAAATCTTTTTTTGGTTGTATTTGTTATTGTCAGGAGAAGGTTCTTAGGAAAGAAAAAAATAAGAAAACTGCGAGAAATATACTAAAATTTTCCAACACAAACTATTCCTACCAGTTCAACATTTGATGTTCTGCCTGTCGGTGCTTCTTGGGTTTGGTTGTCAAATATTTATAGGTGCGTTCAAAAAGTTTATTATGTGACTAAACTTACACTGATTATATTTTTTGGCTCAAATAGGTAGTATTAGACTATTTGTAGGGTAGTAGTAAAATAGTTGTAAGGTAGTATTAGAGTAGTAATAGTAGAGTAGTTGTAGTGTAGTAGTAGGGTAGAAGTAGAGTAGTATTAGAGTATTGGTGGAGTAGTAGTATTAGAGTATTGGTGGAGTAGTAGTAATAGAGTATTGGTGTATTAGTAGTAGTAGTAGAGCCGTGGGGCGCCGGCAGTAGAATGTTGCCCCTCCTCTCATGCCCGTGGATGCAGTAAGAGCCTGCTAAGGGATACTTCCGAAAGATGGGGAGCAGCGTCTTTCCATATATCAACATCCCATACTGCGCTCGCCAACCCGCCTGCCAAGCGTGGTGAGTATGGCAACTACCCCTCATGGAGACCCATGAGGGAGGCCTTTGTTCATTAGTGGACGGTTTATGGCTGAAATGATGAGTAGTAGTAGTAGAGTATTCGTGGAGTAGTAGTAGAGTATTGGTGGAGTAGTAGTAGCAGTAGAGTATTGGTGGAGTGGTAGTAGTAGTAGAATAGTGGTGGAGTAGTAGTAGTAGAGTAGAAGTTAGAGAACATGTGGTACTAGATTGTTGATTCTGGGCGGTACAAATTTCGCCGGGAAAGCTAGTATAATATAATCGTTAATGAACCTATCCAACTATCGATTATTAATCACATAAAACTAGTTATCGATAGTTGCATGATAATTTTACTATTTTTTTATATATATGATACTTATAGTATTTAGAAGTAATTGCGTGCTATATCACTGCAAATTACTTGTACATTATCAAAAAACTCTATAGTTTTAATATTTTTTATTAATTTTAACCTAAATGCTAATTTTTCGTTATGCGTGGCACTACACTAAGGGTATCAATGAAGTACCACATTATTTTAAGGTACAGTTCACCGGAAAAAATGTCATAATTTCATAGGCTTGAGTGATAATTATATATACATAAATAACATATACCTAGTAGGTACAAATATTTATGTAAAATGGTAGAAATTGCGCTACTTTCCTACAGTTTTACTATGGCGTGTTAAGATAGCTGCACCGGGTCGAGACAACCTCAATTATAGAACAATGCCCAAGTCTTAACTGCGTTTTCCTCCGCGACAGAATGAAAGAGAAACAATTTGTCCGTGAATTGAAAGTTGATTAAATTGGGTTGGAAATTGTGGAATCTCAGTTAATTTCCTCATTTCTCAGGAAACTAAAGTGTAACATTTTCAAGTTTTCAATCTTTATTCTGTTCCTGTTGAACTATGGACACAAAAATAATTATTAGTGCGTTCCTATACTAAGCCACGTGTGCAATTGTTCTTTAACCAGTTTTGTTGTTTTTGTTTGCCTCAAACTCTTGTAACGTAAAGATTTGTATCGTAAAAGTCATACATAAAATATCGGCGAAATTGACCCTTGCCAAGTAGGTCTACCATGTGTTTTCACAATCTATACTCGCTTGCGTCTGTAGTTGAAATATGTGTGAAAACTTGTACAGCGCCTCAAGCGGATAGTTTGGTACTAAAATACGCAGTAAACTGTAATACTACAGCGACTGTAGTTTCAGCTTCATTTGCTTACAATTTGGTACCATGAGTTACAAATCTGACAGATGTCATAGAAACGTACTATTACTAATGTAGTAACGGCAGGCGATCTAACAGTGACAACTTATGGTAGTTACACAAATATAATATTTACTAAAACCTTACGCCATGTTTCCTACGAACGAGCAATGTCTATCTACCTGATACATACTAAGTATGCCAAACAGGTAAGCCGCACAAAAGCAAACCTATATACATAGGTTTTACTCGGTATTACGTCGGGAACAGTCTATTTTGGAATACCGATCCGGATGAGAACCTCGAAAGTTACCTAGATAATTCAATGTCAGATAAAGCATTTTTTATTCTTACATTTAGAAAAGATCTGGTGGCAAAGAGGTCTCTATTAAGCATGTGCTGTGGCAGAGCAGTTTGCACTTCGTACCCCAGGGCTGGTCGTACGTAGGGACCTTAACCACAGATTACAAAATATAACTATGATTCGAATGTGAGGAATTTGCTTACGCATTAACAGTTAAGGTTTTACAATGTGTCTGCGAAGATACTTACTTAAAAAGTCTGAAGTGGTTTTAATATTAAAGAAACAAATGGCCATCTGTAGTACTCATTCTTATTTGTATACTTCAACAAATTAAACTGAATGCAAATGATTGATTTGTCTATAAAAATACCAAAACGCTGTAATGTATAGTCTTTTTTAAACTTACGCGATCACGACACATTATTAACACATATTTAACCAAGTATTTATCGGGTTATTTACCTTTTTTATTGCCCGAGTCTTCGCGGGACCACGATGGGTGCAATCCTGTCGAAACGTCGGGCAATAATAAGGTAAATAACGCGATAAATACCCGGTTAAATATGTGTTAATAGCTGTAATGTATGCCTACAATAATATTTGTTCCTTCGATTTCTCCATGAATCCTGTTATCAGAGCTAAGTTTTGAAAAAACTGGTGCCAATCTGAGAGTGTTTTTTTTAACCATTTCCGAATCGGTTTGTAAACGACGGAGTTCTGAGGTAACAAATATTAAAAAACACAGTCGACTTGAGAACCTTCTTCTAATTGTGAAATCAATAAAAAAAATCCACAATCATACATTAATTTTTCAAAAAAACGGACTGCAATGATAAAATCTTTGATTCTTGTTGCTGAAAATCATCAGAACTAGGCATTAAAACAAGCGAACATTATTAAGTGAAACAAACACATAAACGCAATTTTAAATTTAGGGCATGTTACTACTTATGCCTAGTTGAGGGACTCTAGGAGAGATTATTACCTACAATTATTTGATTCATCATGATTTTATTATCAGAATTGAGTTTTGAAAAAAATGGGAACATTTTGGAAGGGAAAGGAAATCAGGAAATCATTCAGAACGAAATACTGAATAATCAATTAAAATAGGCAATCACCACAGATACATGAAATAACGATTTGGGTATTTTCAGCAAGAGGTCGAGATTTTATCACTGAAGTCGGTGTTTTTTGTTGAAAAATAAAATAATTATTTCTTGCGTAGTGGGTAGTCATCATTTCATCATTTCAGCCATAAAACGTCTTCTGATGAACACAGGCCTCCCTCATGGATCTCCATGAGGGGTAGTTGCCATACTCACCACGCTTGGCAGGCGGGTTGGTGAGCGCAGTATGGGATGTTGATACATGGATAGACGCTGCTGCCCATCTTCCGGAGGTATCCCTTAGCAGGCTCTTACTGCATCCATGGGCATGAGAGGAGGGTTATCATTCTACTGCCGGCACCCCACGGCGAGTAGGTAGTAGATATTCGTAATATTTCTTCGAAATGGAATCTGAAAATACTGGTTTGGTTTTGTAATTTTTGAACTTCGCGAAAAGAGCCAGCTTAGGGAAAGTTCAGCTACTTCATAACAGTTTTATCTCCGAGTTTATCTTTGCTAAGGTAGAATTCCATAACTCATTTTGATAACTACAACAGCTGCCGGGATCCCAGTGTGAATTTATCGTTTAAAACTTTATTCCGCGGTTATACTTATTTTTATTATCTTATTAAACTGTCAGAAAGTTAAAGATTGTGCCGTTTTCCCTATTCTATTCGTTGGTTGAAACGATTTATGGGTAAAGGAAAGGCCTTTATTTTATTATCCGGTCTTTTGTGGTGAATGCGCGATTTTGAAGTAAAAATAAAGTTACATAGGAACTGGCATAGTCACGAGCACGAACAGTGGCATGGCAAAGCATTCAGGTTGTATCCGGGACATTATTTTACTTGAAATTAATGAATATCTACTTTGTAGGGTAAAAATGTTCTTGGGAATTCCAGGTAGTCAAGTACTGTTGTGAATTTTAATGACCTATGGTATAAATTCGCACTGGACCTCTTACGGCTGAGATGATGGTGATGGTAAAGTTAGTTCTGAACTACGAGTAGAACGAAATATATAACGAAATATAATTGAGGTTTTTTAAAGAGGTTTGTTACATGTGAATATAGAAACATTTATCTACATGATTAGGATAAAACTTGAAGATTAGATGAAAATAGAAATGCATGTTTCTTTCTCCTTGGATAGGTACATCTACATAACATACCTACCCACTTTTTAGAATACGAGGAAAAATTTACATTCCACGCTTCCGTCGTGCAATAGCAATGGTTAAAGTTACTGTTATTCTTTGACTTCATGTGCAGAGTATTGAGCTCACATCGCCGATTGTTTTCGAATTACAATCGGGGCATTAAACAGAAACGATTTTTATGTAAGGGAAGCGTCGTTTGTAAAAGTAAGATTCAAGGCTAAGTCCTATTTAGCATTAACTTTAATTTTCCCAGTTCTTTCAGTCTTCTGGTCATCAAGCCGCTTTTATTGCGGCACGAACTCCCAATTAAGTGCTATAAGTGGTCGTAAATTCGGTAAACCAATCCCGTGAGACCCTTCGATTTCTATTTCATTCATGAAATCGATTATGGGTTCCCTGCCTACATTTCTCTTTGTGTAGTGACTTTCATAGCATTTCTAAAATGTTACACGTTTCCTTTGACTACCATCGTTTGAAGTTTCATTAACCTGTCCACGCTATGAAAACACGAGAATGGAGCTTCGCTTTGAACAACACGTCGGACCAGCACGTTATCTAAAAATTTTCTTGATCGACAGAATCCCTACATTTGCACGTTTGAAATGGAAAATAAATTCAGCTTCAGATCCTTAAAGATATCTTTCAGAATAAGTTCAGGGGTGGCCAGTATCTTTTTTGTTAAGTCCTATGTTAATCAATATAATTTAATGACAAGTGAAGTCTACGTAATAGTTGACTATTGTAAACAAATCGATGTGTCTTTATATAATTTTTTTGTTTTAAACTTTCGCGATCACAACACAATATTAACATTGTACATACTAAATAATAGGGAAATAATAAAGGTAATTTACGCGATAAATACCCGGTTGTATGTATGTTAATAATATATAAATCTAATTTTCTAAATAAATTTATTAAAATATTTTATTAAATAATTATGCATACAAGTTATCATCAGGGAAAGTTAAAAAAACAAAAAACCGAGTGTTAAAATCAGTCGGCTAAGAACGTTGAACTTACCATCTTTAATGAACAAGGAAACACGATCTCGTGGTTCTTAAATAAAGTTATTATGGTCGGTCAACGCATCACAGCAGTAGCAAAGGGCAGGCCCGGACAGGTAAGACTGTCTTATTGAAATAAACGACTCGTGATACTCCCAGAGGTCGTGAATCGCAATACAAGGCTTGACCGCTTATGAAATACAATAACGAGCCCAACCTCATATTGTACGACTGACCCTCGATTTGCTACGAAAAGGGACGTTGTAGATACAAATACTGTGTGTGATATTATGAAGGCCGGCAATATTTTGTTTTTTAAATTTAGCTTCACAAACTAACATTAGCTTCAGTTTAAACTCGTTTTTTTTTATTCCAAAAAACAATATACCTACAATTAAGTAACTTTAATTAACACTCTCTAACTTAATCCCAGTGGGCTTGTTTAGTACTAGGCACATTCGTAACCCAGTAGGTAACACAGTAACTTTTACTGTTACCTGCTGTTAAGTTCTAGTATCCATAAAAGCAATTGACACAAATCGATCTAAACTCAGAACTACTGTTACTATTTTATAAGTATAGTAAACGTTACTGAAGTTATTAACAAGCATTGGTACGGGGGTACTTGAAAAGAGGCGAAGGTTTCTGAAAAATTACATATTTGACCTTTGGTGACCTTTTGAGGTCACAATAACTCCGGTCCCTGTGACCCTAGTGTCACTAAAATCAATCAGTACCCTTACCAAAAAAGGTTTCATGTAAATCGGTCAACGCGTTCCGTTGTAATCGTGACATGCACAGGGAGACAGACAGCACTATGCATAATAATCTAAATCGTGTTAATTTGACCACTTAAAGCTGATCCATTGCTATAACAAACATGCACTTCGGAACAAAACTCCTAAAGCGAGTAGTGGTAACTTTATAATATTCAAATCGACCTCAATTGAAGAAAGTTTCAAAAGAAGAAATTCTCGGCATTAAAACATACAGGTAGATATTTCGCAAGAGTTCCATTATTCATCTTACATTATTCATGAACTTGGTGTATCCTAACGAGTCGAATTGAGTGAGAGCCCCACTGTCGATAACGAACTTACTTTTTATGGACATCAATGTCTTATTTCTAAATTGGACAATTTTTATTGTTACATTTTTAGGGTTCCGTAGTAAAACAATGAACCCTTATAATTTTGCTTCGTCTGTCTGTCCGTCTGTCTGCGGGCTTAAAAAGAGAGATAGTAAGCTGTAAATATATATAATAATCACGCCAAAAAAATCGGTACAAAATATTCTAAAAAAATTACACATCCCAAGTACACGTAAGATAGGGATGAACTTTTTTCTTGATCTATCCCATGGGGTTGTCGTTAAGTAGGTGATTTCAAAAAGGGGTTGCGAGGACAATTTTTCGATTTAGGGTCCCGTTTAACAAATATTAAACTTTCAAATTGGTTTTCGAGCGTCCGCGTCGACTTCAGACGGTTGTTTTAACTATGAACTTTTTAGGAAAACGGTTACGCTAGTTTCGGATATCTTGTCGCATAAATAAGTGATATGGTTAGCCAACATACGGGAATACTTTAAACTAAAAACTCTTAAAACTGTTAATATGTATTGACAAACGTAAAAAAACAAACACCAACTATAACAACAGGTCCACGGGTACAGGTCTACGTGTAACTACCCTACACACCGCGTGACCCAACACGCACCTGTCCTAATTTATTAAATTTTGTGTTTTGACGATCCCCAGTGAATGACAATGACTCAATTCAAATTTATAACGACTGATTTAAAATATAAAAACAAACGTCGGTTCTGCATCTTATATTAAAGACTTTTTACCTACAATATAATCAAATCGTTGTCTTTCAGCCGCGGCGTTAACTTGATCAAACGAAAACAAAACAAAGAGCGCGAGCTCATGCCTACATTAAAGTTGCATAGATATTACTTATATAACTTTGGCACGCTGTTGCCGGTACAAAAGTTTTATATAAATAAACAAATATACATTTTAAACAGCACCATCTAGCCTCAAAGTAAGCAGAGGTTGTGTTAAGGGTACCTGATGGTTGATATAATACATAGATAATACCCAATAATACAAATATTTGCTGGTACTTAAAGCAAACATTTTTCCTCCGGCGGGGATCGAACCCCATTAATACTTTAATACTTTTATGATGTGTTAAAAATATAATTCAAGAAGTTAATTCATTCAGGCGTGAATTTGCGGAAATCCATTCATCATTCCAGCCGTAAAAAGTCCACTACTGAACAGGCCTCCCTCATGGATCTCCATGACGGGTAGTTGCCAACTCACCACGCTCGGCAGGCGGGTTGGCGAGCGCAGTACGGGATGTTGATACGCGGGAAGACGCTGCTGCCCATCTTCCGGAGGTATCCCTTAGCAGGCTCTTGCTGCATCCACGGGTATGAGAGGAGGGGTAAATTCTACTGCCGGCACCCCACGGCTAATTCCTACAGTATCTATATTAATCCATTACAATATCTATATTATAAAAATAAATTAGGCCAGGTGCGTGTCGGGCCACACGCTATGTAGGGTTCCGTAGTTAACCGTAGACCTCCATACGAAGTTGCTGTATGTTTCTTTACGTTTACCAAAACATATTAACTCAATTATTTCCTAATTGAGTTTTCGGTTTAAAGTATTCCGGTATGTTTGGGAAACCGCATCACTTATTTGAGCGACTATTTCTCCGAAACTAAAAAAGCTAGCTTAACCCTCATAGCTTTACTAGAAAGTTCCCTAAATCAAAAAATTGTCTTCGCAACCCATAAATGGTTTTAAAATACCTATTCAACGATACCCCACGCAATGGTAAAATCATGAAAAAAAAGTACAACCCCTTACGTAACCTAATGCACACATACACGTAATACCTTACGTGTACATATGTGTACGAAAAAGCCGTGTTGGCCGAGTGGTATGTACCCCCGACTTTCAGTCCAAAGGTCGTGGGTTCGATACCGGCCGTGCACCAATGGATTTTTCTTTCTTGAAAAATGTATGTGCACACTTAACACGAGCTTTAACGGTGAAGGAAACATCGTGAGGAAACCCGCGGCTTAGTTAGCTTCAGACGTATTGACCTGTTCTTTCCTCTGAATAATAGCTGACTAAGCTGAGAGGATGGTACCTATAGGTGCTGGCCAAGCCTGATCCATCTAACAATGTCCCAGGCACTGCAGCGTCCCGTACAGCATGATTACCAGTTGCTGACGCTGTATAAATCATCTATAATAGATGCAAAGGCCTTACTTTATGTGTACGAAATGAATTATTATATATAGCAAAACAATATAATTAGCATTTTTTGTAGCGTTATCTATCTGGGCGTTGCTATTTTAAATGTCAATGAAAAATAATTTCAGTTTCATTTTATTTCTTCATAAATGAAATGAAAATAACAGCTTTCTAACTAATAGGTTTCTGTAATCTGTGCTAATAGTATCTTCGTAAAGCCGATGACGGACGGACAGACAGACAGACAAAGCAAATATTTCAAGCGCTTATTAGATATAGGTTAGCGAATTTGTTATTAAATATTTGTTGTTCATTTAGATATCAAAAATGTAATTGATATATCAGGGGCAAGCCTTTGCGCAGCAGTGGGCCTCCCTCATGGATTTCTATTGGTCGTGTATCCATTGAGGAGTTGCTGCCATACTCGCCACGCTTGGCAGGCGGGATGACGAATGCAGTATAGCGTGTTGTAAGACGCGGATGACGCTCTGCTGCCCATCTTTGGTATCCTTGAGCAGATTCCTTCTACATCCACAGGCAAGAGAGGAGAATAATAAGTTACCTTCTACAAATTGGCAGTCTCAAAGAGCCAAGCACTAATTTTTTACCGATATTGAAAGCTGGGTTACATGGGATGCAGGAACATAACAACCAGTAATAAAACAACAAGAAGAAAAGAGTTACAAAATATACTTTTTTGGTAAAATTATTATAGGTAATATACGGTTTGGTTCGGAACAGTGTAGTCAGGTCTTTACAGTAGGTAGGTAGTTAAGCGTTAAGTTCTTTTGTTTATATAGATAGAAGTGTTTTTTGTTTTGTTAATTAATAGAAGCGACATAATCACATTACTAAGCTCTTTAAATAAAGAAAAAAATATATGCTTTTTAGAATGTGACGAAGAAATTCCTACAAAAACATATTTAAAAATCTTTGCTCAAACCCGTGCTCGTGTTTAGCAACAACATACGCGATTTATGTGCGTATGTTACCTAGTGATATAAAACAGCTAAAGCGTAGGCGTACACAATTTAGACCAACACCTGAGCCAAATTAATATGCGCGAAGAGGTAAATATTTGAAGACAACCTCATTCCCTTGCCGTACCTATTTACCATCAAAGCAAATAGCATGTCTAATTCCTGTAGTAATGTTTTACCTATGTATTCTCACTTGTGCGGAAATAATATTTTCCTTTAAGTACATTCATTAGCTCTCACCTTAAAAACTGCATGGTGTCTCAAAACTATCTCAACTCTTTGGGTAGGTATATTATTAATCATAGCAAATTATGTACATTTTCGAAATTCGAATTCAACTGAGTCTATTTGTCGGGAAATCTGATAGACGGGGGCTACCTGACAATAGATACTAAAATAATAATCGGCCAAGTGCGAGTCCATTATTAAAATTAGATTTTTTTATTTTTAAAATGAATATGCAACTAAATATTCTGTGAAAATTTCAACTGTTCATGAGATACAGCCTGGTGACAGACAGATAGACAGACATACAGACAGACGGACAGCAACCTTAGTAATAGGATCCCATTTTTACCCTTTGGGTATGACAGAGACTACGTTGCTCCGCATTAGCATTCTACCAAACTTAGAATGAGTTGACTGATTTTCACTTTTCTTGTAGAATTCCACAAAAATACTATCAGTTAACTTGTATCTCTAGATAAAGAGCTCGAGGAAATAGCTTGCTTAATAGTTTGATAGTAAAACAATTTAATTACCATTTGCAATGTAGTTAAAAGTTCTTAAACGGATAGAACTTGGAGATGACAAAGAACCGTGGGCCGTTTAAAACTACCATCGTCAGAGCAAAGTCGAGATTAACTTGTCTGGCCCAGGTGCGTCAAAACTTATACTGCGAATCCTGGACTAACTAGACACGATTATTTTATTACGTGGCCCAACTATATGCTTTGGGTCATTGGATACGTACCACTCTGGTTAGAATAACACCGGCGCAATAGGTTGTACGATATAAAATAATCGTTACTTTGGAACTCACATTTCTGCACATGCTAAGTGAGAATTTTAGCTATGTTTTTTGAGGATAATTCCAAATTTTCATAATATAATACCTTTAAATAATTTTCATAACACAAAATGAAAACTTGGACGAAGGACTTAATCAACACGAACAACTTTTGTAGATCGTGTCTCTGTGTTATCTGCTGACTAGAAGGAAGGAGACATGTAGCTATGTTGGCATCGTTGATACAAAAACTGGACACACGTCGCTGGTAAAACTTGGCTACTGTTATTTATTAGGGATCGAGGAAAGCCGATCGGTTCCGGCAGAAGCCAGACGGCTATAAATTTTGTAGTGTACAACACTTCGAGTTACTCTTCGGTTCATCCTAAATCCTTATCCATGCATGACTTTTAATATTGCCGCTATCGAACTATTTTGTGTTCACTACAACTAATGTGAGGATCGTAAAAAGTCAAAGACCATTTAGTAGTTTGCAGTAATAAAAACTTCAATTCCGAACTCAATATAAATTGAATAAAACACGTTCATCATCATCAGCCCTGGGACGTCCACTGCCGGACATAAGCCTCCCTCATAAATCTCCAAGCATTGGTCATGAAGGACTTGTAGCCATAGATATGTTAAAACCATCTAGGGGTGGCAAAGACAATTTTTCGATTTAGGGTTCCGTTTGCGAAATATCAAAGTTTGCAATTTTTTTTCGAGCGTCCCCCCCTCTGAAATCTAAACTGCTAGCTTTACAAATCTGATAAAAATCATGTATGTAGTTTTAACCGTGAGCTTTCTAGGAAAACTATAAGGGTTTTTTTTATTTAATAGTCTCTTAAATAAGTGGTGCGGTTCCCCAAACATACCGGCGGGGTGATTACGTATGTATCTCGCGACAGGTTTGCAAGAGGCGTATATCTCGCGATCAACGCTGCAACAGGCGTAAATCTCGCAATCATCGCCGTCAATGGTCATTTTTGCAGTAAATAAAAGCAAAAATTTGATGTTTGACAGCGATGGTCTTGAGATATACAAACCCAACATAGCGCGTGGCCCGACACGCACCTGGCCTCATTTATAGTTCAATGAATACTTCAAGTAGAAGTAGTAGGGATTCACAGGAGCTGCACCAACCGGTCTCGTTCAGAGGTAGGTTCACCTCCTAAACAAAAAAAAAATTGGTATCAAATTGGGGGTTTTGGCATACACCCGATCGATTGCTGTTGTCCGTTTCAACGTATCTTAACTCATTCCGAAGTTACAGAAAACGATTAATAAGTCATTAATAAAACTGATTACCACCTTAATCACCTAGGTAATTGTTTGTGTAGGGCAGTAGAATTTTGCCTCTCCTCTCTTTCCCGTGGATGCAGTCCTGCTAATAGCTACCTCTGGAAGATGGACAGCAGCGTCATTCCGTATATCAACATCCCATACTGCGCTCGCCAACCCGCCTGCCAAGCGTGGTGAGTATGGCAACTGCCCCTTATGGATGATCCATGAGGGAGGCCTGTGTTCAGTAGTGGACGTTTCACGGCTGATAGAGCCTGCTAATAGCATATATATTATGTACATATACATACATATGTATATGTATATAATATTTTAATTATTTTTAGGTGAACCTACCCCTGAACGAGCTTTTTTTAGGAGGCATCTATTGAGTGGGCTAGAACCGGTTGGTCCAGCTTCCGTCAATCCCTACTGCTAGTAGATGATCATTAATCTCTTAGCTTACATGGAGCTTTCATTTACCTCAACTTCAAAGCTATGCAGATAATTCTATAAGCCCGAGGTTTCCCTCTGAGAGTTAAATGTTATTCCAAATGAAGAAATAAACAGTCACAAGTAAATGTGGCAACATTAACGGTTTCAAACCGCCAGAGGATGGACCTTATCATCCTTTCCTTTGAAGAAGCGTCGCCCGTAACTCTCAAGGTGAGGTTTAGGTAGTCACTTAGCAAAGTACTTGATGCGTTAATAATACGGACACGGTACTTGGCAAATTTTGAAAATGACTAACCAAGTAGGTTTCAAACTTACTCTGAAAGAAACCCCTCGACTATCTGTATGTAGCATGGAAGAATATAATTAATCCAACGCGGTGAACGCCTATGACGAGCTAAACTCACGTGTGTACTACCGCAATATATGTAGCCAATGATTAAATAGGTAGTTCCTTATAGGTGTGCACCAACAAGAATCAAAATTTAGCTCTACAAATAGTTTGACAATTTAACTTTGATTCCAATTCGTTTCCCCTGAGTTGACTTGAGTGTGTGAACGCATAAATAATTCACGAATGCTGGTTGCGTAAACCTCGATTTCATAGCAACGACCGCGTTTAAATTTTCAAGTTTACCGAAGAACAAAGGACTAGACTTTATCGGACAATAAAGAGAGTAAAATGTGTCCATTCCAGAAGCGCTAGGGCGCTGTTTATGGCTCTAAAGGAGACCGAGCGGCCGTGCCACCTGTTTCGTTAACAACTGCGCCCCGACCAGTAAATCAGCTTTGAAACGTTAATGCACTGGCTCACAATTAAGTAGAGCCAGTATTAAACTCGTTATATTTCAGCCGGCAAAATACAAGGACGTGGAAACTTGCTCGATAATATCAACGTGACTAGGTACAGATCATATAGTACATATCTATTATTTTCACTTTAAATCTATATGGCATTTACAAATTAATATAATTATCTTTTCTGACATACCTCCTAAATATTGTTTTGCATTGTAGCTCTGTAGTTATGTGTAACATTAGTCACCATTGACATTGGAATTATCGAAAAATTCATTATATTGACTTGAATTTGTAAGTATGTACCAACTTGACCTAATTTGAATTCGATCTTATGTGATTTATTTACTTACCTAATTCTAGACATCTATTGACATGAACACAAATTAATTATACTATACTTTTTCCTTTTTCTTATAATTTTTCTTTATTAAATTGCATGAAAACATAAATCGAACTCAAATTTGCAGCGCCCTAACAGGGTTCATGTAATTACTTATAATATGTATTGCTTAGACCTAATACAAACCTGTACATGATGCAATAAATAAATACAATACAATGCAAAGGATTTAGGTATTTTCTGAATTAGTCACATTAATATTGCAGCTATCGAACTAAAGTGCGTGAATATCGTAAAGTGCCAGAGACCTTTATTAGTTTGCAGTCGTAAATAAGCAATTCTGTCAAGTGAACTCAGACTCAACAGAATATATAGATTTCAAATTTCGTAGAGTAGCATAAGCCATTTTAAAATCGATGCTACCCAGCCATGAGCCATGACTTAAATAACAGGTTGAAGCTATTTCAAGCCGGAATCTCGCGTGAGATTGGCAGTTACGACCTAAATTGTTCGTACCTTTAAGTTTAGGCCTATTTTAAAACTTTGTTTTTGTTGAAGGTTGTAAGGTAGTAGAAGCGCCTCCGTGTCTGTTATCATATCACGAAGAAATTTCCCAAAATTCTTCCTTAGTACGCCTATAGGTATACCTACGCTATAAGTATGTAGATAAGTACTTACTTTACCAGTTTTTTCCTTACTGTGTTTCATGGTTTTCATCAAGGTCGCTCTTGAAATGGACTCCGAGCATTGGCAGTCGCATAGTGCTTGTGCTTTTAGCTAATTATTATGGTTTAAGAGCTCGACATCTAAGTTATAACTCTATTTACTTTTATCAAAGGTGCTGCGAAAAATGACTTATATATTCAAAACATTCCTATGATGACCACGCTCTTTCCTAAAATTAACAAGAATTCAAAACAGCATAGAAGAAATTTAACAAATCTTCCAAATTACCTAATCTTCCCCATTAGCGGGCGCTCGAGAATCACAAATAACTTGAAACGATTTGTAATGGAGACGCTTGGCAATTTACTAAGGAGGGCGCTGAATAATTTATTTTAATTAAGCACAAAGACAGTGTTCCATTTTTCGCGTCCATCTTATTTTGTGGGGTTCCCGCGCTCCGCCTCAGTTAACTACCAACTTACGTCCGTTCAAAAAGTTTGAATTCTAATTAAATTCGCCCCTTTAACTAAACTCAATTTTCCTTCACGACTTCATTAAGCGGAGCCATTCCGGTGAGCCTCAGTAATGACCTCAAAGAACATTAAATCAAGATCGAGAGAGAAAGATAAAAGCAACTGAATTATAGGTAGGTACTTTTGTAGAATAGTCCTTGAAGAAAACCTTTGTTTTAAATCATTTTTCTCTGCCATGAATTAATTACCTTTCCGATATTCACTAATTAGATCCGCTGTTGAGCAGTTGATTAGAATTGTTCCACAGAGATATACTTTCCCGTCGAGACATTTTGATGCTTGTTTCATTTTCCCTAATTAATAAAGGTAGTATAACCTGCTTTACCAAACAAAAATATAAAATAAAACAAAACTGTTTCATGAAAACTTAAATAAATGGGTTTATAACTCTTTGTGAATGGGACAATGCCTCGATATAGGTTGGTATATCATGTTTGTTCGTGTATTACTGGCAAAATAACAGCAAAACATTTCCTTTGTGCATGCAATAAATGTCAGCAGCATGTTTCACCCTATGACGCGTTTTCTGTGTCCTGTCCATTAGCAATAAAAAACATCTATGAACTATAGAAAACATCGATTTGTGATTAGTCTTTAGGAGCTCTATGGCTTACTCGCTCGCTGATTGATTTAGTCAGTTATTTAACTGGACTAAAGCAATCAGCTTTCATGCGTAGTAAATTAATTAAGTCACACACTACCTGTTCGTAATAAATTAGGTAATTAAGTCACACACTACCAGTGTGTGACTTAATTAATTTATTACGCATACTAACTTACCTACTGCTGTGGAGCAACAACCCGAAGAGGATCTTGGCCTCTGACACTGAAAACCGCCAGGCTTCTCTGTCCGCTGTCATTTCAGTCCAATTGAAATTCTTCTTCTAAAAGACCTAAAACACATAGAAAATATAAGAAATATTTACGTCGTCGTTATTAACTTTATTCCTATCAACTTTAAAAATTTACGAAGTATCACCGGCAAATAAAACGATATCACACAAGTTTTTAGCAAATAACGGGAGATCATTTAAAATTTTACATCCTTATCTTTTTTTTAGCACCACACATATATAACCAAATAAATAAAATAGTACCACTTCAAGAAAAATCTTACTATGAATGCAAAAAGTGTATCCACAAATATCTCTTGACTCTGGATTACCCACTAACAGAGAAACTTTTTTACATTCCATCCTAGTTTCAAAATTTGAGAATTTTTTAAATTTATTTATAGATAGAAAGGCAGATATTTATTATATATATAAAGGAGATGTTTCACGAATGTATGGAATCCAGGCTAACTAGGTGTACACGTGCACAAAAATGGCTAAAAATTTATTAAATATTTTCCCACAATCAGTTTTTTAATATGTTGCTTCGTTTAATGCATTTTCCTAAAAATACCTCTAACTAGCCTAAGTCGAGCAACACAAAACTGTAGAACAATATGGCGGACCAATACAGTTGGTGACGTCATTTTGACAGCTGTTGACATAATAGTGAAATGAATGATTTATGATAGAAGCTAAATCAAGTCAGCCTGAGGTATTTCAATTTTCGAGTACCTAAGTACCTCAGACTACCTACGTAAACTACATTAAGAGCCTAGCTACTGTTAAAAAACTTCAAAATCTTCAACTCAAACACGTAAAACCATCTGTCAAAATCATTAGGCAGTGACAGTTACAAGAATTTATTAGAAACTGTCTTGGCTGCCTAGTAAAAATGTTACCAGTGATAGTTATGCCTCGTATTTAAAACATTAATAAAAAAATATATATATATATATAAATGTATCATATAATTTCGTAGTTGTGAAAAATTGTTTTTTATTTTATTTTAGTTCTAGTTTTATTGTTCGAGATATAAGCTTTGTTTTTCTTTTATTTAAGGTTTCTTAGTTGTATTTATATTTTTTTGAGATTTATTTGTTTAATGATCTCTATAGTTTTAATTTCGTTTATTCGACCAACATGTAGTTTTTGCTGTAACTAGTTTTATTCGCTTTTGTTTTCACTGTGCCGAAGCAGTGATCGCTCGTTTCTTTTTACAAGCCTAGAGCTTAGTTAGAACGAGACGCTCAATGTTTAAGCAACACAAACAGGTCTTAGCTAAATATGATTAGGTTAACCTAAAATATACAACATTAATAATTTTGTACCATTGACCTTTATGAATAAACGATTTTTTATTTTATTTTTATTTATTTTTTATCCCTGTGGCACTTGATCCCTCTGATCTCTGGCCGCATATACCTCAATCTTGTGTACCTTATCAGATAAATATGACTCAAGGATTTCAAGTGCCTTGCTTTCAATGCCGTAATATTTAAGTTTTCATAAAAGGATGTTGTGGCAAACACAATCGAAGGCCTAAAACTTTAATATTTCGTTAACGGAACCCTAAATCGGAAAATTGTCTTCGCACCCCCTAAATGGTTTAAAAACCTATTCAATGATACCCCACACGATAGAAAATCAAGATCTTCCCCATCTTACATGTATGGGACCCTAAATTTTATATATTTTTTTTAATTTCTGTAGCGTTATGTCGACGTGATTATTTTGTATGTCCATACGAAACTAGCTAACTATAAGCTTTCTCGGACTAATAGTTTCTTCACAAAGCCGAAGACAGACAAACATAGCGAAACTATAAGGTTGTTGTACTACGGAACCCTAAAAAGACACCTACTTACTTATTAAACCATCAGACTGAAGTTTTTCTGCGGATGAAAGTCGAAATTTATGTAGGCTCTTGACAAGGTAACGTTTTCCTTTCCCAACGCAATGTTATTGCCACCTCATCGCGAACTTCCAATTTTGAATTTAAACAAATATCACATGGATTTACGCATGACAATTGATTTTCCTCTGCTGGAAATAGGCCTCCTTCATAGATTTCCAGGTATTGCGGTTGGAAGTGGCCTGCATCCATCGTCGACCTGCGGTCTTCACCAAGTCCATCTTGTAGGTGGACGTCCTACGCTGCGCTTACCGGTCCATGGCCACTACTCGAGAATTTTTCGGCTTGAAGGCATCTTCCGAAGCGGTCGTAAATAGTTTCGGAGAGATTACGTCTCCCTGTCTTAAGCCACTTTGGTATTATCAAATGACGATGTTTTAGTTTCTGAATGTGACGACCCCTTTAGTGCCTATAGACCCACATCATAAGCCCCTATTAATCAGTGCTTAATTTATAGACTTGCCATCCTTGAAACCTCAAGCTTATCTAAGATATTTGTTTATTAGATGGGATTAAGATTCGATAAATGCTAAACTTCTCGAAATACACTGGAATGAATAGTTTTCACTACGTAGTATAGAGGATCCAATTAGCTTCTTTCAAGCAATTTTAGACAACTTAAAAAAATATTTTTTTCCGACCAAAATAATAATAAAATATAATATTAAGAATGAGTTAAAACGCTATGAGTTAAAAAGCGATAGATAAAACCAATAAAAGGCAATCAAGATTTTCGACCCGACGGCTATCGCCTTCGTGGCCGAAATGGTTATGGCAGCCTGCGTTTAAGGTGTTCGTCTGAACATTGCGGGTTCGAGTCCCCGTCAAAGACAAAATTTTGATTGAATTTATAATCAAGAATGAGATTTACCCTAAGTGGTACCTACTCACCTGCATTAAAGAAAGTACTCAAAGAAAAATATAAATACTTATTAAAATATATAATCTATAAAAACACATCAAATTATCACTCATGAGGGAAAGAACTAAATCACTAGAAAAACAATGCTACTCAAATTATATCTCAAATGTGTATCTTGCTGCAACAAGTGACAGTCCTCAATTGAGTTTATCTGTTTATAAATTTTCATATCGTCAGCGTATAATAAAAAGTTAGAGTTCAAGAAGCAAGATTTGATGTCATTTATAAAAATATTAAATAATAATGAGAAGCAGTACTTCTTTTACAAAAGCTAAAACTTTTAAAATTTTATACTGTACATTCATTCAAAGCATCCTTGAATACGCGTCACAATAAATATATAAATAAACATACTTACACCAACCTTTGGACAACAGGTCTACGGTTAACTACGAACCCGCATCTGGGGGCCTTACTCTTGAATGCAAATTGCGATAAATCTAGATCGTAATCAAGCCAAACTAACTCTTATGGCCATTACGTAAAGACTGCTATTTTGACGATAATATCGTAATCGTTTCCTAGAGTAGGCGCCCTGGCCTAATTTGTTTAAACATTCGCATTCTCGTCACTCATAGTGGTTGTAATAATAAATATTGGCTGACGACAGGATTGCATATTGGTAAATAACGTGATAAATACTCGGCTAACTAAAGTAGGCAGGTATGTACCTATGTGTTTAATAATGTGGTAGGTATGAGGTTGCAACACGCATAATTGTGACGTCCTTAGAAAACTTGATAACTAGCTACCTACTAAAAGTACGATTATCTCTTCTTTGTTAAACACATATATATATATATATACAAGTGTCCCAAGCAATAGTGATATACATATTAAAGCTGGGAGGTAGGTAGAGGACCTCGAGGGCTATCCAAATCACTCCCGTGTATGTTCCGCGATTTTTAGTATTTTCGGAGTAATGACATTTCTTTATTTTTTTACGGAACGCTGAGTACGATGAGATTTTTATTTAAGGTGACATGAATTACTGTGATAGGTGCTTTAAGTAAAGTCTTTACTTGAACGTGTTAATTAAGTGATGTATAAGTCAAAAATACCACCTTTTTGGAAGTTCTGTCCGACATTCAACAAAAATATATAGATATTTCAATACAAACATTTGAATCGTTGTTTCAATAGCTTTTTTCTTTCTAAGCCAAGTAGAGGAGTCTTATATCGTAGATAAATGTTGACTATAGAACGCACTGGTACGATAAGCTCTTTAATCTTCGCACCTTCCGTGTGGTCTTCGCTCGCCGAGGCGCTTTTCAATAGGAGTGGAGGTCGCTTTGTGCTCTGAAATGAGACTTCGACTGATAACGTTTTGAATGTGCACAAAGTGTGACGTGGCGCTCTTAATCTAAAATTGTTTTAGGTATAGTATCTTGCAGCAAAAACACAGGAGATGTTGCCTTAATAAAAAACGAACATGCCTTTTTCATTCGCTTTTGTGACTTTTACCTACTTATTGTCGATCTACTTTAGAAATACATATCGTATTTTCAATAGCGTAATAATCGACCCAATCGGCTGCGTCCATTCGTTTCCACCCTTTTAGTTTTAGTTCTTTTATTATTATTTTTATGTTTAAACTTTAGATTTTTTCTAATAAACTCTATGATAAGAGAGTTCGCTTTATTTTTCAGCTTAGAAGTTTCAGGTGTTCATCTCTGCAAGCTCCGGATATCGATTCGGACAGAGTATATAAACACTACGTTTTAGATTCGGAGAGAGTGACAAACTTCAGACGGATATCTTGTCTAAGCTGACGTCTTTACACAATTTATATTATACTAGAAGTCGCCCGCGGTTTCACAAGCATCTTTGGTTACTGCTCCGCTCCCGTAGGTCGTAGCGTGATGTTATAATATAGCCTATAGCCTTCCTCGATAAATGGGCTATCTAACACTGAAATAATTTTTCATATCGGACCAGGAGTTCCTGAGATTAGCGCGTTCAAGCAATTAAACAAACTCTTCAGCTTTATATATAAAGTAAATATAGTTAATAGCTTGTCGCGAGATTTAAAAAGGTACTATAAATACGAGTACCTGTATTTATTTTGTTTGAAAAAAAAAGTCAAATCAATTAGATCAAGTTCGGTAGGTACTTTAATTTATGTACCTGCTTATTTATGTACACATGTAAATCTCGCGGCAAGCTTTTAGGTATATCACATAAATTGTGTAAAGGCGATGTCAGTTAACATTTAACTTTTATGGGAAATGTTTTTTATTATTATTTTTGTACATTTAATTTATTTTTTACTTTTTAGTTATCACTGGCCAGGTTTCTCAATCTGTTCATATCATTCAACGCATCATTATTGCAAGGTCGTTTGCCGGTTAATTTCTTACAGTCGAGCTCTTCTACACATAAGTAGACCTTCTAATGGTGTTACCCTACTTAAAGCCACGTATGCTTGACCATCAGCGAAGAGCTTCGAGCCCGAGCCCATACAACGGTATAGTCGACAGTACTACCCTGCATTTTGTGTACTGTGCAAACCCAACATAATATACCTAACTGGCAGCATTTAAATAAATGCATAAATTTTCGTTAGACTAGCATTTACGTGTTTAGTTTTTTAAGTTAAAAATACGTATAAAATATAACATACTTTTTTATATAGTTTAACCTCTATTACGTTTAAAATATATTTTGTGAATAATTTGTATAGTAGCAATACGCATTATTACAATAATGTAATAAGATTGCCGTGGGGTGCCGGCAGTAGAATGTTACCCCTCCTCTCATGCCCGTGGATGCAGTAAGAGCTTGCTAAGGGATACCTCCGGAAGATGGCCAGCAGCGTCTTTCCGTGTATCAACATCCCGTACTGCTCTCGCCAACCCGCCTGCCAAGCGTGGTGAGTATGGCAACTACCCCTCATGGAGATCCATGAGGGAGGCCTTTTCAGTAGTGGAATTTTTACGCCTGGAATGATGATGATGAATAAGGTACTTGGACCTACTTTTGCTGTGCCCTTGCAGGGTTCATGTTGAGCTTTAATCTACGTTATTTTAAGACCTTTATAATAACAACATGTATGTAATCGTTTAATAATGTTATAGTATCAAAAACACTGTAGAATAGCTTTTTTTTCTTTTTTCTTATACTACGAAATGACGAGACAAGCCGAAGGCCCACGTGATGTTAAGCGGTAACCTCTACCTATAACAATTGCAATGCCGCGGTGATCACGTTCACTACGCACGTGACCAACGCTGCACTGCAATGCGCCCGTCACCCTGAGACAGAGTTGTAAGGTCTCATGTGCCCGTAATTTCACCGGCCCCCTTGCCATTCAAACCGGAACACAGCAATGGAGACATTACTGCTTGGCGGCAGAAATAAGTATGGTGGTAGTACTTCCCCGGATGAACCTTTCACAAAAAGTTCTACTATTACTTATTATCTAATATCCTGTCCATCCAAAGGTTGTCTGGAAGAAATCGCTTTTAGCGATAATACCGCCTAATGTATGTTATATTTGTCTGTTTCTCTTTGTGAAATGTATGTTATATGGTGAATGTACAATAAAGAGTTTATCTATCTATGTACTTAATGGCTTTTTATTAGCTGTTTAATACGGAGGTTAAAAATGTTCTCGGCTGCAAGTTGGTTGTCATATCTGCGAGAAAGGCGGGAGGACTGGCCGCTAGAACCAGGAAGGAGACTCGGTCTATTTTAGGTTTGTAATAAATCTATCATGGGGTGCCGGCAGTAGAATGTTGCCCCTCCTCTCATGCCCATGGATGCAGTAAGAGCCTGCTAAGGGATACCTCCGGAAGATGGGCAGCAGCGTCTTTCGTGTAACAACATCCCCTACTGCGCGCTAACCCGCCCGCCAAGCGTGGTGAGTATGGCAACAACATCTCATGGAGATCCATGAGGTAGGCCTGTGTTCAGTAGTGGACGTTTTACGGCTGAAATTATGAGGATGATGATGAATAAATCTGTGGTATGGTGAATTGTTAAATATCCATTAATCAGATGGGTTTAGCTAAGCAAAGCGTCTTCAGCCTTCAACGACACCCGGTTTCTATAATATGGAGTGAGGTATCTATAGGTTTAGTAGTTTTTATATATTTTTACATTGAAATACGTGTCTTTGTTTTGTAATTACAAACTATGGTATTTCCATTATAATGAATCAATTTCTGAGTTATATATCTAAGGTAAAAATCGAGTGGAATGGACACAATTAAAACCAATATATCAAATTATTACATTTATTTTATAACTAATTCAAACTAACATAGCAATAAATTGGCTCAGGTTATACCTAACAAAATCCTGTCATTCGAATCCCTGCATACCATCTCCATTCTGCCTGAGCTATGTTCCAAAATAAGTGAACATCAAAATTTTAAAGTAATAATAGAATAGTGCATCTAAGACATGCAAATAGTGATACAAAGGGTAAGTTACCAAATACAATGTAAACAGACTGACCGTCTATAGGGCCCGTTATATATAAAACTTAGTTTTATAGGGCGACATAATGGGTTAGATAGTCAGAAAGCGATAGTACACATAATTTATCCTACATGGTAACGATGTACACTCGAAATTTTAAATACGCGTAGTTTTATACAAAGCGAAGGGCGTTGGTGTTACTCCTTACATGAGCCGTTCACAACGACAGTAA
This sequence comes from Pasiphila rectangulata, assembly GCA_963082625.1. Lineage (NCBI taxonomy): Eukaryota > Metazoa > Arthropoda > Insecta > Lepidoptera > Geometridae > Pasiphila > Pasiphila rectangulata. Next base: position 10,264,031 of record OY720240.1, read on the forward strand.
CTACAAGCGAACTAAACCTAGAGGGGGGCGGTAGGATGCAACGCATAGGTAACTACCTAGGACTGACACTAACAATAAATTACATACACATTATGTACTAGGGTGCGGTTTAGTTCAGAACAAGTGATTTAGTTATGCTAACTACTAATATCTCACCCGTAATATCGTTACACGAAGCACTTATGCAATTTGGGTTGAAATTGTCTAAACATTTCAATAACGTTTTTATGTGTACTTTAGGAATTTAAAGAATGATAACGTCACCGACAAGTAAAAATATAACGTATGAGCTAAAACCCGTTAACAATCAAATCTAATTAAAATTATTATGTACGTTTTTATGTACGCTATTTCAATGCATGCGCATGACGTATTACCGAATCAACAATTTGTTATAAACAAAAAAACATATATTTGTAAATTAAGAAAGTAAACAAGTGGAGACTACGTGACAATATATTGCTTTTAACAATAATAATAAATAACTTCGAGTCTACGGTCAATAGATTACTAATCTACGTTAAATAAATAAATTATATTTTCTCTAACTAACCTACCTAATCGCGAAGGATTACAACAAAATACTGAAAATAATTACAAAAAAATCGATCGACGAGCGGTTGGATAGTCAAAAATAAATTTTGTTTCTATATAATTTAAGATTTAGAGATCCTAAATTTCTTAGTTATACCTTGACGTCCATTTAAATGAATGTGATCATTTTTTCTACACTAGACTTGGTATACTGATTCGAGAGGCGAAATAACAAACAAATTGAAATTTAGATTTTAAAATTCGGGAATATAACATTCGCCTAAATAGATGATCTGTATGAGCTATTGCGTGAGTTTCGTACAAGCCTTCCGTGTGGTTCGTTTATGCGCAGAATTCGCTAAGCAGATTCTTCAACTCCTTATTGTGGGCTGCCTTGGATCCGGTGGCGGGAGAGGCGGCCGTGGCGCGTCCGACGTAGCTGCAACAAACGAGCGAATTTAGACTTACACTTCATTATATCAGAATCTACTTTCCCTTGGTTAGAGGTCTCGTTTGATTTTTGTAATTAGTTAAATAAAACCAAATACACTACCAAAAATTATTTAAAATTTTCAGCCCCAACTGTAGATTAGAACACCAGAAAAAGATATATAGAAATATACGTGCACAAAATTAATCACTTTCACATTCATATAAAAAGCCCATCACCAAAAATGAAAAAAAAAATCTAAAGAGCTACCATACGAGTTATGAAACATCATGTTCGCAAGATTTTGTAAGGGCAAGACACGATGGCAACATAAATGAAGAAAACAGTGGCCCATACAACAAAGGCGAAATTACAGATAACCAGTGCGGTTTACAAGCGCAGTTAAAACAAATAATTTACTAAGCTAGCGTCATTATCTCGCGATATATTTAATTTAACAAATAAACCGCATGAACATTCACTCATTTGCTTGAACTAAACACAAATTGAGCAATTTTATCAGACCACATTGAGAATACAATAATCGTCATTCTCACCTAACAGTACGACGTGGCACTGTTTCCGTTTGGTCATTGCTCGGCTCTGGCGCCTTTTCCGCCTTCCCGCCAAAGAGCTGGCCTAACCAACTACCCCCCGAGCTCGATTGGGACTTAGCCCTGCAACCAAACGCGTTTTAAATTACGTCACAACAATAGATATTTTTTTACGGTTTACAAATTCGGAGTATTTAATTGGCTCTGGAATAGGGGACCTTTTTGTTTATTCGTTTAAGATATAACACCCAAGTCAGGGTTCCGCAAAATACTTAATTTTAAACGGTTTATAGCATTGTGCTCCCGTAATAATAGTGCATGTAAAAATAATGTGTCAACAGACAAAATAAATTATCATACGAATGAGAAAAACATAAATTCACTATATCACAGTAAAAGTTACGCTGTAAAAACGATGAATGTAGACCGAGTGTAAAGTTGTCGGTCTAGTTATTTAGAATTCAAGCTGAGAGATCATAGTCCTAAAGTAAACATGCCTTGCATGGTTGACAAGTATTATTCACCGTACGTGTTAGTAGTCATAGTCAGATTTGAAATGCTCTGATTTAACGCAAAGATTCATCGGTTACCATTCCAGTTTGAAATTGAATTTGGAATAGCGGACTTTCATGAGTGTTAATAAACCTAGTTATTTGGAATTCAAGCTGCATGTTTATACGAGTACATCAAGTCCCGAATCCAGTCTCTACGGTCTTTAATGCTTGCATAAACATTCCGACCGTCAGTTCTGATTTAACGCAATGTTTACGACGATATATTTATTACGAACTGTGAACACTAGCAAGTTGTGTTTTAAGAATTGTATTAATGAGCGAGCATCATAACGTGATCAAAGTCAATAATGTGTTTTGTAATATTGGCTTTCTAAACAGGCCTTTTCTTTATAACGCCATTTTTTTCCGGTCCTGCGTTAACTGCACTTATTGAATTCCTCGTTACCAGCTCGATGTCTGACCACCTAATTGGTGGTATACAACCATGACGCGGTCACCATTCTGTCATCACCTTTGTCCACCTGTCGTTCTTTTGCCTCGCCAAGCGTCCTACTCATCTCCACATCATCATCTCAGCAGTAGGACTGCTGTCCACGATCACTGCTGGACATAGGCCTCATGTATCTCCAAGATCATTAAGGGGTCGTTTCCATACTCGCCTTGTTTGGCAGGCGGGTGGGCGAGCGTAAGTACGGGATGTTGATACACGGAAATACGCTGCTGCCCATCTTCCGGAGGTATCCCTTGGAGACTTACTTGACTTACTGCATCCACGGCCAAGAGGCAGCATTCTCTCGGCACCCCACGCCATCTCAACATCAACATGCTAATTTTGTAACATGCTCACCAAATATTCTTCTGGTTCTGCAAGAGAGTGCGGAACCGCGGCTCCACGTAGGTCCACGAGCCCATGTTCTTGTGTTCCTCTTGCGTCCACACGAGCTGAGCGTTCGGGTACTTGGCTACCTCGGCCTTGATCTGATCGTACGGGAACGGAGAGATCTGTTCCAATCTGTGGGGATAATGATAACATTGATTTACCACACTATTAGCATTGATTTAGTAGTAGTAGAATTTTTTGTGAAAGGTTCACTCGGGGAAGTACTACCACCATACCTATTTCTGCCGCCAAGCAGTAGCATTGCTGTGTTCCCGTTTGAAGGGCAAGGGGGCCGCGGTGAAATTACGGACACATGAGACCTTACAACTCTAGTCTCAGGGTGACGGGCGCAATGCAATGCAGCGTTGGTCACGTGCTTAGTGAACGTGATCACTGCGGCATTGCGATTGTTATAGGTAGAGGTTACCGCTTAACATCAGGTGGGCCTTTGGCTTGACTCGTCATTTAGTAGTATAAAATAAAATAAAAACACTATTAACAACAATAAATGTCATCCAGCCAATAAATTATTGCCAAACCCTGTTAATTAATTATACACTGTTTGAATCTAGTTTACTCAAAAGTTTTAAAGGGTAAGGAAATCGGTGGAATTATGTTCATGAGACTGTACGTCTCATGTGCCCATAATTATTATACCGGCCTTATGCCGACTTTATGTGTTAGGGTGACGGGCGCAATGCAATGTTTATGCGTTGGTCATGTGCTTTGTGAACGTGATCACTGCGGTATTGCAGTTGCAATAGGGAGAGGTTACCGCTCAACATCAGGTGGGCCTTCAGCTTGTCTCGTCATTTAGTTGTAACAAAAAAATTGCCTATAAAAAAGATGCCTGTTTCACATAATACAATCGTCATGCTTAGATGCCGTGTGAAGTGTCCAGCGTTATTTATATGATTTTCTAAAAATGTTATAGTTAAACCGTGTTGGCCGAGTCATATGTACCCCCGACTTTCAATCCGAAGGTCGTGGGTTTAATACCGAACGTGAATCAATGGTTTTTCTTTCTTGAAAAATGTATGTTCACAAGTGCTTTTAAAAGATAAACATCGTAAGGAAACCCACAGCTTAGTGTGAAGACGTATTGAACTGTTATTTCCTCTGACTAAGAGCCTACCAAGGTATTAAGATGGTATAAGTGCTGGGCAAGCCTACTCCATCTCACAAAGTCGCAGACACTGCAGCGTCCTGTACAGCATAAATACCAGTTGCTGATGCTGTATACATCATAATAGATGTAAACGCCTTACTTTTCATGGTTAAACATCAATGACTAGCATTATTAGCATAGTTCTTACCTGGCAATAGCGATATCACCCTCCAATCCCTTCTCGCGGCGTTCCTTGATCAGGTCGTAGTAGACGCGGCCCGAGCAGAAAGCCAGCTTGCGGACATTCTGCGCGTTCTGAGCGGCCGGCCCTTCCTCGGGAATCACTCTGTGAACAAACGTTGTTTTAATATATAATTAGGTTCTATAAAAGGTTAAAATTGTTCTCCCACCGTTAGCAAGTTATCAGACTTGTCCAGAAGCTTTACTGTACTCTAGTTCTTTGTAATCCTATAGTTACAATAATAGTCTTACCATTAAAAAATGGTGCCCTATATCATCGAACGAGAACTTGGCATTAGGGTGACGCAGCAAAGAATTTGGCATCATCAAAATTTTGAAATTTGGCATCATCAAAATTTTGAAATTTGGCATCATCAGAATTTTGAGGAGACATCACCCTGCATCTCTAGGCAGGGCGATTATGTTTGACGTAAAATTATGACGTCACCTGATGAGACCGTTTTGTGACATTTGACATTTATTTGACGTTTGATACGGTACATTGGCGGCTATATCAGCAAATTTATGCATGATAGATGCTAAAGACAGGGCAATCTGTCTTTAGTTATCACGCTACACTAACTCTAGCGACAAATTCACACAGTTAAGTACAATCATAATTTTACCGTTTGAAAGTGGTGCCTTCATTCATGTTATGGCGTCATTAGAACGAGCGGCTTGCGGAAATCTGTGCCCTCTGGATGTGGAAGTACGACGCGGGCATCACCTAATTATGTAGGCTACTGTTTTGTGACATTTAAGACCTCACGCTACACTGACGCCTCCAGCGATAAGTTCACGCGGTTACAATAATAGTTTTACATGTCATCGAATTAGGACTTGGCCTCGGGGTGATGCAGCAGAGATTTGGGCGTCATCAGAATGAGCGGCTTGTTGAAAGGCAGGACAATCTGTGTTCTCAGGATGTAGCGGTATGACTGAATAATGAAAGAAATAAAAGAATATAACATTTAAGTTAACATTTCTTTTGCTTACAAATTGGACCATACCTCAAATGTTCGACCAAGCATTCCTACTGGTAGTATTTTGTCAACTTACCATATATTTCATGTTTTTTTTTCTCGTCTTGTGACTGGATGTTTTGTTTTGTTTCATTTTTATTTTAAGTTTGCAAAATTTAATTTAATGGGATAAACTATGTTGTATAAACTTTCAAGAACTAGAATAATATAAAATTGTGTTAGTTATTAAGGTGAAAGGTTCCAGAGGCCTATTAATTAATTTTACTTTTGTGAATCTCATTATCAGTGGACCTTGTAGTTCTTATGAGAAATAAAAATTATTTAAACCTAATGAGGGCTACCATCGTTTTTTGACATTTAACATTATGTTTGACATTTGAGACCTCACGCTACACTGACACCTTTAACGACAAATTCACACGCTATGGTTACAACAATATTCTTACCGTTTAAAAACGGTGCCCTCATTCATGTCATCGAACGAGGACTTGGCCTCGGGGTGACGCAGCAGAGACTTGGGCGTCATCAGAATGAGCGGCTTGCGGAAAGGCAGGGCAATCTGTCTCCTCAGGATGTGGAAGTAAGACGCGGGCGTCGAACAGTTGGCGACGATCCAGTTACAATCGTGCAATTGACGCACTGCAAAAAATAAACAACATTAAAAACTCCCGGTAACTTTCCTTGAAACATATTTTTTTGCTGACTTTAACTGGACTAGTAAAGTTATTTTGATAGATTTTAACGCTCACTAGCCCTAAAATAGGCACGATGACTTTGATGATTTGATTTTTATACCCTATAAAAATAAAAAATCTATTTAGTCCGTCGGTTAGACAATATAAAAATAACAGACACGTACTTTTTGATTTTTAAAATGAATTAAACAATACTTAGATATAGCTAGTAGAAGGAGTGGGGGCTCGTGACGCCATAATTCTGTAGCGAGGCACGTCAGCCTGTGACTTCACGCGACAATTCGATTTAATGTATTATGTCATTTTTATTTTTGGATTACGTTAGAAAAGAAAAAATACGTGTCCAATAGATTTTTTTAATCTACATGACGGACTAACAGGTAGAATTTAGTCATCTAGCCTATTCTTTACATACACCTAGTCGATGCAGTATTTGTCTGAGTTTTATTAGGTATGGTCTGTAACTTTACCTTCGGAGTCGGGACTCTCTGGGGGCATGTAGTCGGGATCGTCAGAGCTCATCTGAAGGAATCTCTCGAGACGAGCCGACGAGTGCTCGGGGCCCTGAAACAACAATTAATTATCAAAACTGCCCTTGGAGTTAAGGCGACGTATTGATTAACAATCATGTTAAGGTAATGGTAAAACGCAGACGGAAACCGCGTCCATACAAAATGACGCGAAAAGCTAGCTTGAAATGAGCAGTTGTAAGCACCAAATCATTAATTCTCGTTTACTATAAAAACTATAGGTAAATATGTAAAATCCAATTACCATTTTAAAAATGGTGTTTTTTTATTAAGCTGTTTTTGGATTTTTTTCTGTTTTAATAATTGTGTAATCCGACTACCAATTTGAAGAAAAAAAAACCATGAAAATACAAAACCGTCATAAAATATAAATACCGAATGATTGTAACTACTGAAAAAAGTTTAATACCCTGACGCCAACTTCGTCAATGTGTAGTCTTAATGACATAATGCTGCCTCCTAATATCTAATTGTCACGCGCCCACTTGGATCGTCCTCTGGAGATGAACTGATTCATGATACACTGTTTAAGTCTCCGGAACTGCGACTCCGAGAACGAGAGCGTTGTGTTTCTTTACTTCCGAAAACTTGATAGACACTCGTATAAATTGAATTATTACTACCTTACATCTACTTCAAAAATTATAGTGAATGTAAAATTATGAATTTAAAATAATTATACATTTACAACACATTCATTCTCGTCCGCAAAATTATCAATAAAACAATTCACACCAACATAACGTTATCAAAAAAACTCAATCCCACCAAACGAAGTATGCAACTCATCAGCTATATTGCGTTGCCTAGGACTAGAAAAAACTAAGCTAAGAATATTATAACCTTTGAAGGCGCACAGTTGTACAACAAACTACTCTCTGAAGTAAAAAAACGTTCACTTAATTAACGCATACAAACGCAAGTTAGCCAAACATATTCTAAATATTTACACCATTTAGTAAACATAATATGCGTTAGATATGTACTTAAAGGCAATTTTGACTTTAAATCAGACTAAGTTAGTATATTTCTCATGTAAGTGACTTTTATTTGTTGAAAATAAATGATATTAAACTTAAACCTATAAAAGCTTGGTGCAATCCAAGTGAAACGTCGGGAAATAATAAAGGTAATTTACGCGATAAATACCCGGTTATAATGTATGTAAATAATGTGTTGTGATCGCGAAAGTTTAAAAAAGACAACCTATAAAAGGAGTAGCAAGAATACGACACTCACCATACCCTCCATTCCGTGAGGCTGGAGCAAGACGAGCCCCGACTGGCGCACCCACTTGGCCTGTCCGCTGGAGATGTACTGGTCGATGATGCATTGCGCTACGTTGTTGAAGTCACCGAACTGCGCCTCCCAGAGGACGAGGGCGTTGGGGTTCGTTACGGAGTAGCCGACTTCGAAGCCGAGCACACCTGTTAATCGAGGATGTAAAAAGCTGTTGAATATCTAAGACAAAGTCAAATAAGTCTTTGTTACGTCAATAGAGTAACCACGGAAGACCTGCGCTGTGGCAGGATATGTTCTGCCCCAGCTTACGTTGAGTGGTGGCTTTTTTCGTGTCAATTATTTTAACATTTTGTATGTTTTCACCCTTACAATGTACATGTAATACGTTCACGAGATAAACTTATTTTTATCTTTGTCTAACAGGCTCTTAATAATTCTACCATAAAGATTGTCCAATGTTATGCGATGTAACTAAATGGTCAAATAAGTAAATGAAATGACTACTGAAAATGTACTCAGTTCCAGATAAACAGTAGGAATTTGATGATAAACCATTAATACAGTCCTGATAGTCGTTTTGGAGTCCCCATGTTTAGGTGCGGCATTTAGTCTGTCATGGAAATCTCGCTGTGAGATTAACTTATCTTGATCATTTCTAATGATCCACTATCATTCAAAATGATCAAGAAATCTCCTCCATCGTCGTTTAGATAGAAACCATTAATACAGTCCTGCCTGATAGTCGTTTTGGAGTCCCCATGTTTAGGTGCGGCATTTAGTCTGTCATGGAAATCTCGTTGTGAGATTAACTTATCTTGATCATTTCTAATGATCCACTATAATTCAAAATGATCAAGAAATCTCCTCCATCGTCGTTTAGATAGCCTTGTATTTGCGTGATATTTTACATAATGAGAGAAATTAACGAATACATTTAGCATAAGTTACTAAATTGTAAATAGGATAAAAACGTGATATACAATTTTAAGTAAAATATTAAACTATAGCTAGTCAACCTTACCATATTCAGACAGCGAACTGTTGCAAACGGTGTAAGGAGCCTGGTCGGGGTACAGATGGGCCAGCGCACAGTAGGTAGCCTTGTCTACCTTCTGGTGGTGGAGCACGTGATGCCTGCAACAAGGAGTATGCTTTATTTCTGTTGAGTTTCCAAATATGGACTTAAAAACAAAACCCTATGAAGGTCTGTGTCCTGGCCACGGCCAGACGGAGTAAGACGCACGTGTATGCCCTCTTTGAGCGGGGAGCCAAAAGCCATGGCGTCAGCCAGCGCCCAGTCGACGTTACGGTTTTAGAAGCGAGACTTTAGGGCACGCGACACACATTTGTGCAACTCGTCAGCAAAGAAGTTAAACAGTTTAGTAAGTACCTGTGAGAGAAGGTTCCTCTCTCGACGTCCTCGCCGGACAGACGCACGTGGATGCCCTCTTTGAGCAGGGAGCCGAAAGCCATGGCCTCAGCCAGCGCCCAGTCGACGGTGCGGTTCTCGACCATGTCGAGGCGAGCCTTCAGGATACGCAGCAGACCCTTGTGGATTTCGAACTCGGCTGCGTTCGGGGGCGGGTTGGAGAACCGCTTGCCGATGTGCACCAGTGTCTCCTCGACTACGCCGGTAGGCGCCATCTATATAAAAACAAACAATTTGCTTAAATACTTCGACAGAATAATTTATAGTGGTGATGTCATTAAGAGGCTTATACTCAGCAAGTTGATGTTTCAGGCTGGTTAGATTGATAGTGCCGTAGGGTGCCGGCAAGTAGAATGTTACCCCTCCTCTCATGCCCGTGGATGCAGTAATAGCCTGCTAAGGAATACCTCCGGAAGATGGGCAGCAGCGTATTTCCGTGTGCCAACATTCCGTACTGCTCTCGCCAACCCGCCTGCCAAGCGTGGTGAGTATGGCAACTACAAGGCCTGTGTCCAGTAGTGGACGTTTTACAGCTGAAATGATGATGATGATATATATAGATAGGATTAAAGTGGACGGTGATGACGCGATACGGAAAAGTCAAGACTACTTATTTGTTAGGTGTTTTGGCTATTTATGACAAAGTTTAAGAGTCCTATCCTCAAAACCTTGGATGTTTTGTGTCTAGTGTGATGTGTCCAACATAGAAGAATGGAATAGTAATGTGAAGAAGATATCGTTTAAAAAAAATCAATATCATTTATAACTTCTAAGCCGTCTTCTCAGGCGTCCGTCACTCGCTCAAGGCCACGCGTTAAAGGCTCGAGCAGACCGGATGCGTATGCGTAGACGTGCACGTACCACTGAGTTGTAACGTATGGAACTGTATGACGACGCGCACGTGCACGTCTACGTTACGCAAGCGGTGTGTCCTGTCTCATACATTTCCATACATTACAACTCAGTGGTACGTACACGTCTACGCTTACGTCTACGCATACGCATCCGGTCTGCTCGAGCCTTAAAAGCCCACCGCTTGGTGTAACACCGGTGTTACGCCGGCAGGAGGCTGCCACACGCCGGCGTGAGCGCACGCACGTTAAATGCGTTCCCTTAGATGCCGAAAAGTAGATGGGGAGGGTCAGCAAAGCAATCTCAACTCTATACTTATATATTATTATATTATATTAGTTCTTATATTCCTAAATTAGAATCGCGCCGACAAATGAGCGAAAATGCTGCATGATCGCTTCCTTGTAGACAAGGATGAATTTGTACATCTAACTCATCCTTCATGTGTCTTCTTCAAGTATATAGGTGTTTTGTAATATCAAATCTGAATATGGATTTGCGTTGCTGACTGTACAAAACGCAAGTAACTCTGGAAAACGATTTAAAAAGTTACCTTCAACGGGTCCTTGCCCTCGAAGAAGCCCGACCACGGAGAGTCAAGCCAGTCCTTGTACTTGATGTGCGTCTCCTGCTTAGCCTGGTTGTAGGCGTCCTCGCAGATCTTCTCGTATTTCTCGCGCACGTCCGTCACCTCGGCGGCGGTCACGACGCCTTCCGCGATCAACTGGTCGGCGTATTTCTCCAACGCTGGAGGGAAAGGGTATGGATGGAATAGGGCTATGATATTACAACAGCACTAACCGAATAGCTTTATGTCATTTTAGTCCATTTTACGTTAATTTAATTCGCTTTTGAACAATCGAATCGCCATCCATATCAGTTTATAATAAATTCATTAAACTAAGTAGGTACATTTATAATTTCGTTATGTTCACGAGATCTGCTCCTGACAAACTGTTGCACAGTTTGACAGTATTTTAAGATAAATGTACATTTATTTATTTACACTTTAACACATAACAATTGTGTAAGGAGGACTTAATTCCAAAGCATTATTGCCAGTCATCCTTTAAACTAGAAATAAATAAATATGTATTATAATAATAATAATATATTGCCAAGCTCTATTGGGACCGATCTATTATTACGGACAGGACTATTCTTGCGAATAAGCCTGATATCGTTCTGATAGATCGGTTGGAGCGAAAGGCAATACTTGTTGATGTCACCATTCCACATGATGCCAATCTCGTCAAAGCCGGGAAAGATAAGCTCAGCAAATATCTTGATTTAGTTTACAAGATTTCCACCAAGTGGGATGTTGACTCAGCGACTATTGTTCCGATAGTCGTTTCCGTTAACGGACTCATAGCGAAGAGTCTCGATCAACATCTCGAGAGACTTTCGCTAGGCAGTTGAATCAAGAGCCAGATCAAAAAGGCAGTACTCCTAGACTCGGCACGTATAGTAAGGAGATTCGTCTTCCTGCAGCCCTAGTTACCGACCGCTTAAGCCTTGCTTCCCGGCCGGTGATTCACTGTTTTGATATATTTTTTACTGTAGAGTATTTGTTTTTAAATTTCTTTATAATAAAAAATGTATTTTTATGAGTTGACAAATAAATAATGTGGAACAATAATATTATCAATTCATCATCGGTCTATATTAGTCCATTGCTGGACATAATCTGCCAAATTTCACCCTGTCTTCAACTTTCCGCATCCAGTGTCTGCCAGCGACCAAATCACCATTCCATCCAAAAGTAGATCTGTCATCTAAATTGCATCACTAAGTAGAATCGGCACGCTCGATATGCTTACTCGGTTCGTACGTTGTTGTTGCGACAGAACCAGAATCTAACCTAGTTTTTTTCGAATATTAAGACTAGTTGTCACGGCGTATCCGAACGTGTCGCGTCAGTGAACTGCTAGTGTATCCGAACATCGTTTCTTTTAATTATATAAATTCAAAAAATATAGCTATCTACACAACCTCGTAAAGCGCCGAATCACGTACTACTCTGTAACATTCATTTTTTAATTCAAGAAGTCAAAAGTTTGAAGTTTTAATTTCAAGAACCATAGGCATTGGGCCTTACCTCAACACTAGATAACCCCTTCATTAACTAACTAGTCTTAATATGACTTGGTGATTCAAGTTTAGTAACATCAAGTAATTTAGGATTACATAATAATAAACAGGGTATTGTAGATTAGTGACAAAAACTTAAGTGACAGAAAATATAGTTGCCTGATATAAATAACTAATTTCACTGTCAATTTTACAGTAAACAAGTCACTTACCAGGCTTGGTGTTGCGAATCTTCTGGTACATGAGCGGCTGCGTGAACATAGGCTCGTCCACCTCGTTGTGTCCGTTGCGGCGGTAGCTCACGATGTCGATGACCACGTCCTTGTGGAAGGTGGCTCGCCACTCGGCAGCCACGTTACATACGTGCATTACTGCTTCGGGGTTGTCGCTGTTCACGTGGAAGATTGGCGCGTTGACAACGCGGGCTACGTCTGTAAGCGAAAGCAAGCGTTATTATATGGTATTTAAGTTCTATTGACTGATAAAATACTGTCAAAATTTAAATTTTCTAGTCTCAGTAGTTTCTGATGTAAGTACATACAACAGAAATTTTGTTAGGAAAGCTGAAAAATGTATGTGCTCATTTAACACGTAAAGGAAAACATCATTTGGACACCCCACAGTTAGCTTCGGACGTATTCTGGTGTTGAGATACGGTGGGTCGAATGGTTTTCTATAAATATTATAATTATCTAAACATTATAGAGGTAAGTTCCTAACAAAATTTCAGTTATACGTACATCAGAAACAACTAAGTCCAGAAAATTTAAATTTTGACAGTATTTTATCAGTCATATGGTAACCCATAACAAAATCCCTGCTAATTTTGCTAGATGGCGCTGATGACGCAGTGTGAAAAAATCCAGCATCATTTATTATATTAAACTTACCGGTACAATAAGCCGAAGACCTAGAGTGCCTGGGGTCGGTAGTGAAACCGATCTGGTTGTTAGCGACGATGTGGATGGTCCCGTGCGTGGTGTACGCGGGCAAGTCGGACAGATGCATAGTCTCGAACACCACGCCCTGACCGGCGAAAGCAGCGTCACCGTGGAGCAGGATCGACATAACCTATGAAGAGGGCAGAGGATTTCAATTAGACAACCATTATTGTTCTAAAATTATACTTAAGGATAGACGTGCACAAGGCAGCCTGGCCGCGCAGCTACTAAGCAACCACGTATCGTTATAAATTCGACTATGTATAACGTGGTTGATAAAATAGATAATCATGTTCGTCTGGCTGCCGGAGTGCGGCTGCCGCAGCCAGGCTGTCTTCTGCGCCTCTAGCCTAACAGTTTTGTACCGTTGGAATTCGAAAGTCAAAATCAGAAAATAGTTTTGCCTCTAAAGAACAATAGAAGCGGCCCAATAATTTCCACTATTGTCGTGATGATTATTATCGGCATGTTATATCGTTCTGTAACATTGTTTAGTAATGTATCAATTTCCGAACAAGTACAAGAACATAATTATCCTGGTATAACCCTGATTTTGCCCTGCACGTGGGTGTCGTCGGCCTCCAAGTGGGAAGGGTTGGCGCACTCAGCAAGATGAATGTCACTTCCTATTGTGTGTTTAAAAGTGAGAAGGTAGGGCTTTGTCCAGAAGCGGCATCCATTCGGCTGATAAGTGTCCAGAAGTGGGATCCAATAGGTTGATTGTATACTTGCCTTCTTGCCCTCATTATCTCCCCTGTAGAACTGCTCAGCCCTGGTCTTGCCCTGCACGATGGGGTCAACGGCCTCCAAGTGGGAGGGGTTGGCGCAGACCGCGAGGCGAATGTTCTTGTTTGTGACGCGGTTGAGGCGCTCGATGTACGTTCCCAAATGGTATTTCACATCACCGGAACCCTGAGAAACAAATTTAAAAGGTGTTTAGGAAATAACCTCGACAATAGATGAGGGAAATATAACAAATTGAACTTTGGTTTTCAGCTAGTCTTAAGTCGTTATTATAGCTATAATAGGCAAAACATGCCCTATCCGTAAACACGTCAGTGATATTACATTTAATATAGCAAGCGTCCCGTGACAGCATAGAGCATTAGGATTTTTTTTTTTTTTATGTAACAAAACAAAAAACAACACAGTTATTTAAAAAACGGTCGTCGCTCAGGATCACCCTCAGTAGATCCAATACATTTTCGTTGACAGCTGTCAAAATTCAAATGGCCATACCATGTTGATGCCTGCTTTAGGTAGGTATCATCAATGCCTTTCATTTGAGCCCTAAACGGAATGTCTAGGCTGAGTAGTTATCGAGTTATGGCCATTTGAACTTTGACAGCTGTGATCGAAAAATTAGGTATCATCAATGCCTTTCCTTTGAGCCCTAAACGGAATGTCTGAGTAGTTGTCGAGTTATGGCCATTTGAAGCTGTCATCTATAACTTTTATTAAATCTGTCATTTTTGACATTTGTCAAAAATATCGATATGGAACTTGAAGATTAAGTTATAATCGCATTAACATAGATACAGTTAATTTTTTTGTAAATTTCGAAACTGGATCTACTAAGAGTACAAACAAATAAAAAACTCACTAGATCCATTATTTATTGCTGTTCTTAACACCGGATCTGTTGACTAGATCTACTGAGAGTGATCCGTTGCTCAGGTATTATTTTAGTAGGGCCAGCTATTGTTTGTGGGCCATTACTATAACACTGGTATTCCGTGATGCCAGTATGAGCAAAGGTGCATCTATGACATGATTAATTTTATACAGAACAACAATAGAAAATTAAAAAAAGAAATATAACCAGATTCAACCATATACTACAAAATATTCTAAAACCCAACAAATGGTAGACTTGTTAATTGTATGTATAGTGCGTTGTCCCCCTGATAATACTCCGACCTTAGCCAGCTCAATTCCTTCAAATACCGGTAAAGGACTGTGTCTGGTAGTATAATGACGCCTATACGTTTAACGCACATATTTTTGCTACTTACATCATCTTCAGCCTCCAAACCGGCGAACTGTGTGAATAGCTGGTGCAAGGGCTTACGGCAAACGTTAGCAAGCACGTTCAGACGACCTGCAAAAGATTTAGACAATCAGATATCGTCTCTATCTGCTTGACATTTGACATGACTTGAAATGTTAAATAGTGTTATTCACTCAAACTATAGTGTCACAAAATTCATAAAGGCCTAAGTGCTCATGGATGATATTAATTGATAAAACCTGAAGTAGAAAATATTCTCTATACTTCATTTTGAAAAATAATTTTCACATGTTATGTTTTTTTATACAATAATGTATTTTACCGATATCGTTTACATAAACGATAACGTTTATGGTAATAATGGCGATTTACATTGTTATCTTATGATAACAATGTAAATCGCCATTATTTCCATTCGAATGGTTCTTACATTTTGCAAGAATACTTTTTCCCATGGTATCATGAGTACCAACTACAATAGTTGGTATAATTCATGATTATAATGATAGGAAAATTATCACGACACATACATATCATACACATGAATAGCGGTTATTCATTTCACGGTAGAACGAATGATCGTTCTTTTTGGTCTCACCACACAAAAATAAACAATTGTTGACCAATTATGATCAGAACATTTATAACTACTGTTGAACAAATGTTTACTGTCACTTTTTCTATGAACAATGTCCATCGACTCTGTAAGCTTAACATTAAATAATTTATTTTATTTATTTATTTAACTTTAATTAAAACGGTAATTAAACCAATAACATTAATTAAACAAAAACAATACACAACATAGAAATAAATTCAGATTAAGAAATAATGATCAAAGATTACATTAAGATTAATACAATAAAAAAAAACAATAATAATAATTGAGTCAGTTAAAATTAAAATATTACAGATAATTAAAAAGTAAATAATCAAATGTCAAAGAAATCAATTTTGCTAATAATAAAATAAATAAATAATGCTGGACAAATCACACAGCATCACCTAGCCCCAAGCTAAGCAGAGCTTGTGTTATGGGTACTAGATGACTGATATACATTATACTACATAGATAGATATTTTTATTATATATAGGAAAAACACCCAGAACACCCTGAACAAATATCTGCAGCTCGTACAGACATTTGTCCCGAGGCGGGAATCGAACCCGCAACCCCGATTATCAATGTATTTTATTTAATTTGACTGTAATTGTTTACCGATTCATAAATTCACATGTAAGCGGTTATTTCTCGCGCAATTTCGCCCCGCGCCAAAGCTTCTGTGCCCCAGTAGGAAAGTCGAGTAAAAAATTAGGCAATATGGTTATAATTACATTCGTAACCATTAACTTGAGTATAAAACCCGTTTATCATTTCGATTATATATGTAAAAAATAGGAAGTGACGCGAGGAATACTCTGGTAAATGTGTATATACATATATATGCTGAAAATTATTGTCACTAATATTTTTTCATAGATCAAGCGCTGGCGCGATGACCTAGACGTGTTCTATTGAAGTTGGCAGTGGATCGCACAGAACATAAAAGCCTTAAAACCAGTCTCCAGGCCAGAAAAGGAGGAAGCATTCGTTCTGCTGTGGGACAGTATAGGCTAATTAAAAAGGTGACTGTAGACACTGAATCATTACTGTTTGCGTTTACCTCTATGCGGCATTCCCATGATGATAGATTCGACTCCGAGTTTCGTGGACACATCAATGACTTGCTTCATAGCGGGGATGAGAATCTCGCAGCCTTCGAGACCGAAACGCTTCTCCGACGACCATTTCTTCGCCAAGAAGTTCTCGAACCTATAAGAAAGAAAATAAATAAATTAACAGTAATAACAAAAAGCAACAAGCTTTTTAATCACATAAATTATGTAAAGACGTTTTAAGTTGAAATTAAACTTTAATGGAAAATGTTTATTTTGTTATTTTTAGTACGTTTAAATAAAAGCTTGTTTGTTAGAAAGTTTTTTTTACTTTTAATTTAATTTTTACTTTTTAGTTATCACAGGACAGTTGGTTTCTTGTCTGTTCATCTGATGTCCGCCATGTTGGATTTAGAGTGATGTCATATAATCTTTCGAGTAACTCTCAGCGAGCCCTTTTATTTGATATCCTAAAATATCTAGTCTGCCATCTTGTGTATTTTGCCATATTGGATTTAGAGTGACGTTATTTCATTTTTAGTCCGCCATTTTGAGTATACCGCCATGTTGGATTTAAAGTAATGTCATTTAATTTTTCGAGTTATTCTCAGCAACCCCTTTCATTTGATACCCATATTATAGGACTGCATTCAGAATAACTAGTCCGCCATCTTGGATGTTCCGCCATGATGGATTTAGAGTATCGTCATTTCATTTTCGAATTATTCTCAGCAAGCCCTTTCATTTGATATCCATATTGTAGGAGTCCATTAAAAATAAGTAGTCCGCCATCTTGGGTGTACTACAATGTTGGATTCAGAGTGACGTCATTTCATTTTTTGAGTTATTCTCAGCAAGCCCTTTCATTTGATACCCATATTGGTGTTCCGCCATGTTGGATACAGAGTGACGTCACAAAGCTGACCATGCATTGTCATCCAAAGAAAGCATGTATACAAAATTTAAGCTCAATTGGTTGATGATTCAAAATTGAGTTGCAATATTCCACCAACAAACATACATAAACCATACATACATACATACACACATACAGGGCAAGCTAAATGAAAGCTTGTAAAATAAAACTAAAACCCTCCTACTTGTAAACGTTGACTTAATTTAACCACTATAGTTTGTTATTTTTATAGTGTCACTTAGGTAGAACATTTTCAAAGAAATGAATAACCTTATCAAAAATTTCGAATTGCTCAATCACCTTATCAAGAATTTCAGCGGGTCCCGACATGGGTTCTGTAGCTTAGCGGTCAAAGCACTTCCGGCTTAAGGAAAGGTCAAGTATCGATTTGACGGACGTCGGTTCGAATCCCACCGGAACCGTAAAATTTTTGATAAGGTTATTCATTTCTTTAATTTAACCACTGTCAATTAACTGCACGATTGATGGCACGTAAGTTTTTTTATGAGGTTGAAACGTTTCTACTTTTCTCTGCCACACTAAGGTAAATAAAAAGATTGATGTATGATTTTCTCAGCAATTATGTTGTGATATTGTAAGGACCGTTAGTTTTTGATTTTTAATTCAATGCAAATAAGGTGCAACATTTGTAATCAAGGTGCGAGTGGAATCCAAAATTTCATCAGTAGGCATGGATTCTACTTAATAAATTGTACGCGAAAGAATGTGAAATTACAAAAAATACAAATACAAAAAATTGTTTATTTCTTTAACTTAATCTATACTTTAATAATCTATACTTTAATCTGAAATTCCATTGACAAACGAAAATAAACACGTCTCATTGGTATCTTATCGTAGTGGATAAGATTTGTCACTCATTATCATCTTGACTTGAACCATTGATAACGACCTTATCGAGTATTAACCTAGCGAAAGTAAAACCAGTTATCACCTTTCACTTTATCATGCAGAATTAAAATACGAATGCCACCTCTGACAGAGTTGGTGGCGCATTAGGAGAAGAGCAGACAAAAACACAGGAGGTTCGTTCCTGTATCCTTTACTTACTGCTTTAACTTATAAGCAAGAGTTATTTAAAAAACATGTAACTCATACGGAAGTTTAGCGTTAACGATCCTTCATTCTTCAAATTCTTTGATTCCAACAAAGATTGGAGAAAAATAATATGATATATAATTTGAAAACATAAGATAAGTTTGTTCTTTAGTTAATAATTTAATAGCATCAGAAAAAGGCTGTAAAATCCCTATTAAACCAACTTTATTAGGACCTTTACGAATTTGAATATAACTTAAAACTTTACGTTCCACTTTAAAATATACTTTTTGAAATCTGTTGAATCGAAGATATCTAGGTAAGACCCTTTTTGAAGGCAGTTACAATTTAAAATGAAACCTAGACTATAATAATGAATAATACGTCCTACATTAAATTCGGATATCATTCGTAACACAAACATACGAGACGTAGACGTAGTTTCACTCGTACATTTCTCAAATCCTTATTGTTTTTTTTTTTTTTTTTAATTTATTTATGTATAAAAGACTCTTAAATAACATAATATAAACGTCTAAAAAACCATATTTAGTTTGTCTTAGACGCTAATGAAGAACATTCCTCAAATTTTGTTCTGGGTCATATTCCTCTTATTTTTGGTGTTTGTTGAATACAAAACCAACAATTACCCGGTAGACCTGGTCAAATGGGCAAGAATCAGCTCTTCTGATCAGGTGTCATCTGGGTGACATTGGGCGGTTCCATGCGATGCCTGATCTAGTTGCATTGTACCACAGGATTGATGACCATGAACTCGATTCCAACGTAGTGTGGACCAGTATATCAAAACACTTACCCGGTAGACCTGGTCAGACGGGCGAGGATCAACCTCTTCTGGTCGGGTGTCATCTGGGTGACATTGGGCGGTTCCATGCGCTGCCGGATCCAGTTGCATTGCTCCAGTGAGTTGATGAACATAAACTCGATTCCGATGTTGTTGCAGTAGGCCTGCTCGAGGCGGTTCAAGATTTCCCTAAAAATTATAATATTTAAAGCATTTTCATAAAAATAGTTTGTCGACGCGGCCGGTATTAGGAATAAAGAAAAAGCATTTATTAGTTACAAAATACGAAAATTTAACTAATTACTATGTACGCTCAT
Organism: Pasiphila rectangulata; assembly: GCA_963082625.1. NCBI lineage: Eukaryota > Metazoa > Arthropoda > Insecta > Lepidoptera > Geometridae > Pasiphila > Pasiphila rectangulata. Next base: position 10,283,820 of record OY720240.1, read on the forward strand.
TATATCCCAAATAGGCGTCTAACTTAGCATTTATTGTTTGCACATGACAAGGCAACGCTACGCTTGACACCTATTGGAACCTCCTTGAGCGTCACAGATCCTCTTTACAAGTAAAAACCTGAAGTAGTAATTTTACGTGAATACGCAGTGAAACGACCTCAAAATAGCGACGCTTTCCTTTCTGGCGCGCGGGATACAGGCCTCACTCGTGACAAATGATTTAATCATATTCATTTATCTTATTTAGCTATCAAGTGGTTTTATTAAATTTAAAAGTAGATGACAGCTGCAGCACCAAACTGCTCCGATTATTAACCGATTCTTTTTGAGTTCGAATAGTATCGAACAGCAGAACTCAAAAATAATTTTCAAAACTTGAATTGGGTCCCATTTTTTCAAAACTCCGTTCTGATGATGGGCTCCCTGACGAATCGAGGGATATCCTCAAATATTGCACCTACGTAAACATATAGCGATTTTGGCATATTAATCTCAAGGTCAATATTTGCATTCATGGCAGATCTTTTACCCAGCAGTGGGACAATACAGGCTAAGGGAAAAAATGGTAGAACTAGTAACGTTTGTAAATGAAAATAATAAAATACGATGCTGCTAAAACGAAGCAGCATTTTATTTTATCATCAGGCTCGCTTTTTTTGTTGAAATGTTACAGAAATATTTGTAAATGTATTTTAATAAATAAATTCACTCAACAGAAGAATACGAAATTGAATACACGTTGATATCATGGACTTTAGAGTTTTTCATTTACAAACGTTTATGGTTAAGGTAAAAAACCCACTATTTTTTCCCTTAGCCTGTATTGTCCCACAGCTGGGCAAAAGCCTCCCCCAAATCGATCAAGATCGTGGCGCCAACGATTCCTTAGCCGACCATTATTATTGCAATTTTTTTCGGTAACTTATCAACTCAATGTCAAGATCATACTCAATATTTTCTTATCCAAGCGGTATAGTATAATGTTCAGGACATAGAGATATCGGACTGATAAAGCATGAAGGGTTATAACCATAAGAAATATTATCGCAGGGGCCATAAAGAAAATATTGAGGCTCACCTGAGTGGCAACGCTTTCTCCTTTTCGCCGATGAATGTAGTCGAGGGCAATTTGAAAACCCTGTCCATATCAGCTTCATCTAAAATGTAAAGTTTTCATGAGAGAAGGAAAGTTCACATTGAACCCCATATTTATGATATGACAATACTGAACATTTATCCATTTATAGAACGATTAGTAACTAAATTAATCTCAATGCCAATTAATAGCTTTATATCCATAGATCGAACAAGATCGACTATTTTTATGTGTGGTTTAAACTTAAATAGCACGAAATTGAGATTTATTTTGTTGTTTTGTTATGTTAGACGTGAAAGAAGTAAAGTTGCTAAAGTACAGACCTTTATGATGCTATGAGAAAATAAAAAAGCATAGACAAGAAGCGTAAAAGCGATATTCCTAATGTCATATCCCTTTACTAGCACGCATTTAATGTAAATGTTTATGAAGATATCCCGGTGCATTTTTGTCTGATTACAATTTAATAGTATGATGCCGATCACAAATTTACGGAGATCTTAGTTGATGATCCTAGCCTTACTTTGGAATTGATGAAACCCAATAAATAGACACACTTAATGGTACCGAGTAGATATTATATTTTAATTCAAAGGTCAGTCGAGGTGACGGTAATTTAGATAGATATAGCGAGACAGTCTGTTGGCCAAGGTCCAGAGACATACGTGACGATCTACTCTACAGCACTCCCAAGGTAACACTATAAAATAGTTCACTCTTAAACAAAAAATGTATTCTTATCAGAACTTACAATATTTCCGTCGTTGTTTTGAACAATGTTAGGAAATCTACATGCGTTTTCAGACAAATCGTGATAATCTACAAAAAACATGCAATTATTAAGAGGTTTGTATATTCCGCATTCATAAAATCAATACCATGCAGTAAATATACGTGAAAATAGGTATAATTTGGTGAGGTCAGAACGGCAATTGTAGACCCTGGTATGAGGCAAGTCTTATTTTTTTTTACAACGATAGAGATGTCAACGACAAATCCGGTTATTAACAGTTAGTGCCTATATTTTCCGCGTCCTATTAATCTCAAAAATGACTATAAGTCGTTTTATAGGTAACAAGGCTGAACGTAACGAATATTTCGATTTTCAGTTATAATTGTATATTTGTTTGCCACATTTTAGTTACCTGGTTCTATAATCGGTGCACTGAATGTACCATGTCAAGCAGCGTGCAATGCCGAGGGCGTTGTGTGTTACATCCACATAAAACATGTCGTAGTTATGGCGTCTAGTTTACGAACAGACAAAACTGTGATCTAATTGTACGCAAAATAAAAGTAAAGTGTTTCAATCAACCTGCAGTTGACTTGCACGTAATTATTCTGTTCATAAAGATAATTTTACAATAGCAATTTACACAAATCGGATTACCGAGAAATTGGAAACAGAGTTGCCAAGAAGCATTTTATCTACCGCAATGAAATTTCGTTCTAAAAGGTACTGAAGGCGTACAAAGGGTGCAATAAACCTAGACTAGGTATAGAAGTATGGTAATATGACTTGATTACGATTGTAAAATTGGGGGAGCAGGAAAATTGGTTTACTCGTCGCCATAACTACTGCTGATGATCACCGAGCGGGTCTTTGCAAGTCAGAGTGCTAGGGCAGGTTCCATCCTCCTTACCAAACCTGTAGGTGTTGTGAATCACTTCCCGCTTGTGTTTACCCTCCATATCGGCTTTGGCTATTTCCAAAGGGTCGAGATTCGCAATATGATGTCCTCGTATCTGTTTTTTAGTTCACAATAACGTTATAGCACGTGAAAATGCAACTGCAGTTCCTAGTTAGTTTTTATCACATATAAAATTTATATAAGAAGCTAAAATTAAGTAGTGAACAAAGAGATAAAGATAAACTTTGTCATTCTGAAGATTTGTTATTTGTTTTAATATTAAACATAAATAGAAAGTGTAGTGTTAACATAAGAATAAAATAACTATGTATTTAAAAAGTGTAAGTGCTCATTAAAAACACGCAAGCGATTAGGGTTTGCTGGGCACTTGTTGTTTTGGTGCAAGCACAACAAATACTTACCAGGTACTCAAACATACTAACTAATATTGGTTAGGTACTTATTTCCAATGTATGGTTTTAGTAGGGTTGATTATTACATTACATAACTTTAAGTCGGATTGGATTTCTATGTTAATTATACTACGCTAAAATAAATACTTATCTATCTAGCCAAAACCCATGGAAATAACAATCTAATGGGTATTCTTCCGCTTAACCATGGCCCACATACAAAATTAATATTGCATTATTTTGCTAGTATTTAACGTAACGTCTACGTACCTAATGACGTCATGACAAGATAACACTCGAGTACCTAATGTATCAAAGGCATGTAGCACAGCTGTCTGCTGATAGGAACAATAACATTGGAATTCTGCCGCAGTGTTATCAATAATAAACTACTACAGTTAATACCTTTACGTCTGGGGATATTTATTTATTTAATTGTTTATTGCATAAAAAATACAATGATTGCACAAATAGAGAACTTAATGCATATATTTAGGATATATTTTTAATCAATTACGTATAACTAGCATGACTTCTTCACCCGGAGCGAGAAGTCTCAACCAATGGTGTCGATTGGAGAGCGAAATTTAAACTAAATAATGTGGAATTCGAGGGATTAAGTCATGCTAGTAAAAGGCGAGCAATTTCAAAAAATAAAGTCTCTGGTGCATAATTTATTGTTATAATTTTGTAATACAAAATTCTAGGCAGTGACAGACTTATCAATGTTTCGTGACAGTACAAATACAGAAACGTTTCACATTATAGTAAGTACATGACATATCAAACACTCGGGGACTAACATTCTATACAGACAATAGTCATTTTATAATGACGTTAACACATTAAGGGGTTTCACGTGGACCGAGCATCAAGCACCACATTTAGTAATAAGGTCTAGTAAAGGAATATGATGATTGAAAATGTATTTCATTTGGTAGGATGTTAGAATGTTAAATTTGTCATAATTATAAATTAATTGAGTAGTATTTGACCGAAATATTCAAAACGCTAGTCTCAATAACATTTACAATGTCGAAGAGTTATTTCTGCCATTAATTTATTAACTTTAGTAAATAAAGTTGCGATAAACTACATACACTTAAAACGTTATGCGATTTTACATTATATATATACTCCTATTTAGATACTCAAGAGTAAGTTTAAATTGCCCAAGCACCATAAAATACTACATAATCAAACTACAAACCACGCACCAAAAATATAAGCAGTTTAGCAACTAACTACCCAAAAAGTATAGTAAACTGCGCGTAAGACCCTGTTTTAGGAAGTGCTGACTTATTCAGAGTGTGTCTGAAGCCAGTCCCTAAGCCAATTTGGAAAAAAGACACACTTTATTGCAAATTGAATATTAAACGGATGTGAACTGGATTAATTCTAGTTTTTCATGATCACGATCCCTGAACCAACTCTAAATGTGAAATAAAATTCACTTTTAACAAAGTTTGCCGATAATTTGCACCTATGTGTACAATACAAATCCCGAGGTCAATACTAAAACTCACTAAAAAACAAACATCTCCGGACATTGGCATTGAGTAGTTTATCCCTTAAACTACCAGTTAAAATCCAGCTAATGGTCAATCGCAATAAGTGAGCGTGAATGTAAACGTTCATACCGAAACGCACGTGCTGTCTAATGACGGCCTCGTTAGCGAAGGCTCGCATTCCGCCGTGCCAATCGCTGCTCGAGACAGGATCACCCACGGAGATGCCCAAAGGGTCTAGCTGGGCGACGAGATGACCGCGCGACTATTCAAACAATCCAAGATAATAGTATCGCATTCGTGTTAACGTAGTCCCATAGCGACTGTAGCTCATCCCAACAAAGTATATAGCTATTGGCAGTACCACCTAGTTACCATATAAAACCTCTATCTGAATATAATTAAGCGTGAAGAGACCGTCATTATAAAATATCAAACCATTATTATAACCCGAGATAGTTTCACACAGTCAAGATTATAGGAAAGCGAAAATAATCTAGAAAATAACTAGTAAAATGCAGAGGCTCAGAATAAATCTAGAACTAAATTTTGATTTGAGACTAGCCATTTTATAGTATAGGTCGTATAAATTTTACGTTAGTAGTAGCAAATTTGTTAAATTTTATTAATTTTTTTGTTAAGACAACAAAACGTATACACGACAAATTTTGAAAAAAAAAACTACAAAAAAATTTGATGGAATGCTACTGCAACAAAAGTCTTTACTATGTCGCAAGATTGATAGGCTGATAATATCACACACGTGCATATAACGGAAATGATTCATGATATTTTTCAAGATGCGAATGTGAAAATGAAACTTATTAAATTACACACAAAGTTCTAAGTAAAAACGTGCATTGAGTTTGATTAAACTGGTGTATAACAACTTTTTTTCTGGACAAGTGCCGGTTCCAGCATTTGGATATCTTTCATAAACTTTCATGATATTATTAAAGCATTGAAACGTTAGCGCTTATATTAGGCTAGTGGACACCAAACCCGAGCAGATTGGAAATTCAATCAGTCATCGCTAACAAGTCGTTTATTAACTATCTGGTACCTTGTTTGGAATATCCAATATAACTAGAATGTTCGTCCTTGTTCAGACTGTACGTTGAATTTTCAATAACTTTCACATGCAAAGACACGATGAAATTGCATTTGCTCTGGTCTATTTAACGGAAATCCATTCCACTCAGCTTCAGTGTACTGCCTCTATGCATGTGTGTCATAATATCGCCGCATGAAACAAATCGATGACACGTAATGCGATAACTTCCAATCAACGATTGTCCAATAAGTTCAATAGACTTCGCATTGGGGATCTGCGTACCGAAATTGAAATATTTCCTCATGATGAGCTCGGAGCTTGGCGCGCGCATGCCCAGTGCGGGCAGGTTGGCCGTAGTGATGCCGAGCGGGTCCACGTCCGCAGCCAGGTGACCGCGAGCCTGTCACGCACCCGCCACCAACATCGTTTAGTCCAAATTAGGTTAAGCACGACCCGGCGATTCGAATGTTATCAATTTAACAATTAATATAAATGAACGGATGGCGAATTGCATCACCAAAAACAAGCTATCGTAATGTTGCGGCTACGAAATGGCAACAGGTATTATTGTCGCTGAAGGCCTTGGTATGGACAAGCAACATTGACGTCTAAGATTTACAAAAACCTAAGAACTGGACAAATTTACAAGCGTAGATAACTAATATTTTTACCGTTGCCTTATCGTAAGCGTTACGATACGATAGTTAATTAATATATATCTACTACCTATTAACAAAAGGAAGAAAGTAAATCATCACCTTACGTATATCGCCTTCTATATATTTTTTTATTCAAACACCTACTTACACAAGAAAATTTGGCACCGGCGCTATGTTTTCAAGTTGTCTCATCGCCAGGTCGTGCAAAGCAATTTGGACACATATGCCAATTTATACCGATTGGATACGGCGACCGATTAAAGCTTCACTATTGCAAACCGTATTAAAGTTTAAATGTCCACCATAATGAATTTTATGCTATGTTTAAAAATATGAATAGTCTTTTAATTCTTAAAAATACATTACGCGAAATAAACGTTGCTTTAAAATCTTGACTGAATAAATTAAACACTTATCATTGTTAGAAAATCACGTGAGCTGCTTTCCATAACAATTCTTTACAAATTGTTGGCTAGACTAGCGCCAGCTGTAATAACATTATAAAATGTACATGTATGTAATTGCATCCACATATACAATTGCAAAACTAACAAATCTAAATTGTGAACCAGGGTAAAACAAATAGCAACACAATAGCAGGGTCTGTATAGTGTGGGAGGCAAAAGATGCAAACAAAAATAAATTGTGGAGGTTAATATGAAACATCATTCACCTGATAACTTCTGATGATGGCCTGCACGGCGAGATGGTCATCGATAATCTTCTCATTAATGGGAGATCCTGTGAAATTAAAGTCATTACGTAACAGGACAAAATAAGTTTCATCAATCTCTCTTATCTGAATAAGACAAGAGCAATCTGAGTGTTTCTCGTATCTATCAATCAGTGCCTGCTGTATCAAAATCTCACAATCGTCAACATTGAAATATAACATTCCAACGTTTGCTTAACCAATAAACTAGCTAGAATATGAATAACAATCTAAGATCCAGACTCTTTGCATTTGGCTTGTCCTATTGAGCGTTTTATGGATAAGAATCCATAAAACGCTCAATAGGACAAGCCAGAAGCCAATTTTCTGTGGTATAGTTCGCGCAAAACTTCTTGAGCTCTGTGAAGTTAGCTTCAGTGACTGCGCAGTACACAGTTTTTAGGGCGTTGAGGGGAAGGAATGATAAAAGGGGTTCGAGACAGTCTGTGAAATTAGGGTTGCCAGCGCGAGTTTTGGTGTATTTTCGTTTTATTTAGCACACATTTTACTATGCATTTATTTATTTTTCAATTATTAAAACAAACATATTTAAAAATCAATTATTATATTAAATTAAGGATTAATAAAAACTTAAATGCTAGAACGAATTCACCTTTATTATCGCAAGAAGCCAATTTTTTAATACAAAATTTCGACTATGTGGCAAGATTATTTATAACCTAGTTGGCAATATTGAATGAACATGTCAACATGCGCAACTTTTAATTTGCCGCAACGTTCACAGAGCTCAAGAAGTTTTGCACGAACTCTAATTGGCTATGGATAAGAAGCCTTAAGGCGATGATATCCGAACAAATACCACATCGCCCTGCGCGCCCGCACGCGCTACAGACACTCGTATCTTGCGCCATAGTATAGTAATTCAGCAGGGGAATGCTAAAAATTTCAAACAGTTGTCACTAAAAAAAAATACGTTACTCAAAAACATTATTTTAATGATCATTACAGTATTATCTTATTTTTGATCGTGTCTTCGAATATTTTTCACGTGCACGCCTAGAGAATTACATAGTTTTAATCTAAAAAAATCTAATTTCACAATTCTTTCAATAAGAAAGAGGCCAATGTTTTGGTGTATTTTTTATTTGATTTCATTGTGAAGTTTACTCATACCTGTTGTTTTCGATATTATAAAGAGATAACTTTGGATTTTTTTCTTATCGATGAAATTATCTTCAAACACGTTTTTGTTTTACCATTTTTTAGGTAATATCCTGACCTTTAATATGTATGAATTTCAGAATTGTATGTTTAATGATTATTGAGAAATACTTGTTTTACAATGATGAAATCTGGTAGTACCCGGCCTTAATGCATCAATAACTTCCACATCATACCGCATTAAACAACGATAGCAAGAGCTTGGAGCGATGCCAGGTTTTCTATGAAAGATGTGGGCAGTAGTACGAGAATTCTAGTTTCCATGCAAGTAAAAATATGTTCTGTAGTCATGATTCAGATTCTACATGTTTTCTATAATACATCATCTCCAAGAAATGGCATGGCAGAAGTAGAAAATTCTACAGGATGGTACCCAAATCTTTTGGCATAACACGATTATAAGACACATTGTCCTATCGCTTCAGGACTCGGGTTTCTACTTTGTCAAAACACTAGTGGTTTAGTTGGTTCGGTAGTGAAACATTGGCTTGAAGTTAAGTGACGTACTACCGAATTCTTGCAGCCACAGATAAAGTAATAGTAATGTTAACATATTCGAGGCCGATTAGTATTCTTACCATGTATAAAACATTCAAGATATGAATGCCTCCAATACCGGGCAACTCTTTGATAAGACAAAAATAATTTATTTAGACATGTTATTGTACGTATATACACCATAGACAGAAATAACACAAGGATCATCGTCATAATTTCAGCTATATGACGTCCACTACCGGGCATAAGCCTCCCTCATTGACCTCCAGGTATTGCGGCTTGCGTTAGCCGGTCCGTGAAACCAGAACGAGAAACTCCACTCGTGTTTCTCACTTTGTGGCCCCATCGGCCATCTGTTCTTCGACGTCATGGCCTGCCTATTATTATACAAACAATTAATATTATTTCGAGTTCATACCTGAAGCGATGGATTGCATGCCTCCAGAAGCAGACACCAGAGATGTGAGAGGTACTTCATTCTTATTGTACGGTGCTAGGTTCGGTGGCGAAGTGTACGCAGCCCCGGGTTGGGCGCCAGCGGTCGCATTGCGGAAGAACGCATCCCAAGACTGTGGAGCGATAAAGGTATTTACTTTAGGGACTTCAACTGGACGTGAGGAGTGAAAGATGATAATATCTCCATGATACGATTTAATGCGAGACATTTCAGCACCATATCGCATCAACGTAAGCAGAGAATAAAAATAATGTGTACTTTCATAACATAATTTGTTAATCACCTACTTACAAGAATGAAATGAATATAATTGAGCTTGTGTTACGGGTGCCAGATGTACTTAGGGAAATACCAAGACCTGTCAAATATCTGCAAAAAGCTACATTTGTTGAACGGCGGGAATCGAACGTGCAATCTCTCGCGACTCCCTATTAGACCAACGCCACGGAGGATTGAAATGTATGATTTGCTGTTCAAGTGTTATGTGATTGTTTTACATGTTATTGATATGAATGAACTATATTTTAGGCTATGGCTAGTGCTAAATGTGCGCAACGCCATATTACACAAATACACTGTTATACACAAACTCGTAAGTTAAACGTCCTAGAAATGAAGGGAAGGTACAAGTATATTTACAAATTCAGAATAACTTTTCCTTATTTTTCAAAGGTTGGTAAAGTCATCGCATATTATGATGTCATTCAAGACCGAAATTTGAGGAAAATCACAGGTTTATCAGGTAAAATTTAACAAGCTTAGCAGCATGAAACCCATTACTAGGTTAAAAAAACGCTCGGGCTTTAACATAGTATGTTAAAGTCGTATTACGACACCATTGAAATAATTTAAATATATTGCGTAAACATTGTGTCAGAAATTGTATTGATAGTCCTTGATAACAAAGATTAATGCAATATAATGGTGTCTGGACTCAAACGGATTATGGGCGGGGCTGTACTGACGTCTTAACTGACATTGCATATTAAAGTCAAGCCGATACAAAAATATTTCCATTATTCGACATCTGTTTTTCATAGGGCAGTATAACATTATTTTAGATGTCAATGAACAGAACACAAAATATTTTTTAAGACATTCATTCTTAATGCATAAAAAAGCAAGAGGCTCTTTAACAGTAAGTAACCACAGCACACCTACATACATACATACTCCTACACCTAAGGTACTCGTTAATAAAACAGAAATATTTGTGAGCAGAAACAATGCTGGTCTACATTTATTAAAAAAAACTTGAAGAAATTTTCTCAGTAGCGAGACGCAATAGGTTAAGAAAATATGTGGCAAAGTTGACATGTATTATTACTACGTTGCGGGCGTGAGCATTACTATTGCAACCAATTTATGGCGGTTTTAACCAAACAACATCTGGATGGTCAACAAGTTATTGCCGACATCTACCTCTACAATGGAGATTTGTAGTCATTGCAATTTAAGTCACTCAACATAAATTTACAGACGGACGGTGTATTTCCTCTATTCGCGTGACCTCAAAGAATCATTAGACAAGTCTGAAGTTTTATTTTCTACACTTGAATTCGATGGGGCATGATAGCATATCCTGAAAATCTTACACGTAGTGGAGAATGTGTGTCTGCTTGTGAAATGAATAACATAAAGTCTTCTTCTGTTCCTGTTCATTGTGTCTGAATTCGCTGGCAGACACAAGTCTACAGGGCGTCTCTTTGCCTAACATTAGCTGAGTTAACGCCGTACCGATTAGAGATACTCTGTTAATTAAGATCGCACGCTTGATCCGTCGATTTATTTTAGGGTCGTGACGAGGAACATAACATATAAAAATATACTATTAGGTAAATAAGATCATTGTTAAGACTGATGAAGAATGTTTAAAATAGTTATCAGACATTACACTCCTTTTTTATCGAAGCTAGATAGATGAATTCGATATGTATTTCAAAATGTAACCGGCGTTTTTAATCATCCAAATTTTTCATAAGAATAACATTGAAAGAATGTAACCAGTACTGATCTTGTGTCTAGACACAACAACCAATAAATTCAACAGATTTATGTAACTAGCTCAATATACCTATCTATTACCTACCCAGAATTAAGCACTCGTCATGTTACACAGCAATAGCACACGATATAAGTGGTTACCTACATAACCCACGTTATCTGACAATTTTCTTCGAATCAAGCATTGACATTGAGGAAAATGCTCGAAAAACTGTGCCTCTGCTATAGGCCACCTAATATGCAGAATAATTGAAACGAACAGGCAAGTTTGGAATTATCGCTAACAACATAAGTACGGTTAACGGACACAAGACAATACATCTAAAGGCATATAACTTCAGAAATATGTTCTCCAATCGAGAATTTAGCCTGCCTTAAATCCCATTTAAGGCTAAACAAGTTTATTTTACGTTCAAGGAATTGGGATCATTGGTACATTTTGTTTTTAAGAATTGAGTCTTTATAAACCTCAACAACCTCGAATCAATGATTTAATAGATCCGCTTGATAAAGCTGTGTTGAAAAGTTAAGTTGTCGAAGGTCGTTGGTTCGATACTGGGCATGCGTCAAAGTATTTTTCTTTCTTGAAAAATATATGTGCACACTTTACGCGTGATTGGACGGTGAAAAACATCGTGAGGAAACCTGCGGCTTAGACAGCTTCAGATGTATTGACCTATTCTTTGTTCTGGCTATTAGCTGACTAAATTGAGGATGGTGTAGGTGCTGGGCAAGGCTAATTCATCTAACAATGCCACAGGCTGACGCTGAATAAATCATCTATAATAGATGTAAAGGCCTAACTAAACTTGTTATATGAAGAATGTACAGATGACTTAAATTTGGTTACATAATCTATCTCGTGACGCGACATCTATTTTCGTTTATTTTTACGTCAAGGCGCTTATACAGTTGTGATGTCGTCGCACGCCCTCTACTTTGTTGTACTGAACATATACGCAAAACACACGGTTAAGCAAAAAGCGACTTAAATTCCCTATACTTAAATCTGGTTGTTGCTAAGTGAACCTGAGCCTTGGAAATTTAACCATGCGACACACGGGAATTCCAGCAAAATGATGTAGTGACTAATTCATAAATAGATAACACCAGTATTAGTGAGTTTATGTTCTCATAATCAATTACAATTGAACCAGCCAAAATTAGGTTAACAAATAGACTTTGTTGCATCCTTATGATAATGAAATAAAGGAATAAATTAATATTATCTTGAATAACTTACCGCATGAACTGAATTGGGGTCAGTGAGCCATGAGTTGTACATAGTTTCTACATATGCAGAGCTTGATCCATTGAGGAAGGGTTCGGCCGCTGTTGAACTCTTCACCCTGTGGGTGTATACGGACACAGCAGTAGTCTGTATTGCAACATATTAAATATATTAATAATTATAAAATTAACAATGCTTCTGATCACTGACTAAGTAACTTATGTTTTGAGACTTAATATTGGTTCAAAATATGAATATTTCTTCTGTAAGTTTTATCAGTTAATAATATTTTCAAGAGAAAGCAGAGAAGGAAAGAAAGTCTCTTTGGAGTATAAATTAAATTAATTTGTGTAAAATGTATTAATTAGGGTATTCTGTAATGACATATCTAGACTATATAGAATCTTTATTGCATAAAACTATACAGAAATTAGACCATAACTAACAATTAACTTAAACCACCACAGATATACACAATTGGTGGTCATATCACTCACAGCAATTTATACCAGACTATTGTGTTCTACTATTTAACCTTATTAAGGATTTACTTTTATTCAAAAAAGATTTCACTGAATGTCGACATAAACAAGGTCAGGCATTGACCGGCCATGAAGACCTTGACTCATTAAAAAGTGAAATGCAACAGAATTGTTTACCATATTGTAAATGTTACAAAATGAAGTTTATATTTTAAATAAATATTCAGTCATCTCTTCCTTGAGATTTTCCAATCTCATGAGATTTGCATCTTTAGTGGGTTGAGTTAGAATGTATAAAAAAATAAAGTTAAGATAGCTAATAATAACGAAAAAGATCATTAAAAGTTAGATATGTTCATAATAAGTATGGGCTTACCTGTGGCTTGAGGAGCCATGATGCAAACCTCTCTGAGTTTCCAAGTTTGCTGGTGGCTTGTAGTACTAATTTTGCTCTCTGCATGTTTATATCTGCTTGCCTACCCTTTGTATGTCAGTGTCAGGTCTATAAAAAATAAGGTATATTATTAGGGTAAACATTCATACATTTCTATTGATTTTTACTATTTGATACACAATATAAATGAAAAATAACAGTTTCTTACACCAATAAATGATTAATGAATGAATTAGAAGGAGACATGTTTCTAATATAAATGTTATTCATAGTTTTATCTATAAATCATCATCATCATTTTCAGGCTGTGTCAACCCACTGCTGGGTATGGTAGCCTCTTCAATTTTTCACCACTCCACTTATCTTTACATAGAAATTGTAAAATTATTTATTCAAATATATAAGTGATAGTTTAATGACTTGTTGGATTGCTTTTTCTATTTGTTGGCAGTTTATCAACATTATATTATATATTTCTACAAAGTAGGTAGTTTATTTTTATAGAACTAGTTCATGGTCATATGAGAAATTAATTGTTAAATGAGCTCCTTCTGTCTATCTATCTGTTTGTTTATTTTTTAAGGTATCATGTTTGGAGATAATTGATAGATAACACTTACAAAAACTTAGTGAGTTATTAGAAAGTAGTAATTTATGAATATAAACTACAGAAGACACCAAACAGGTACCCATATGGATGACCCACAAAAAATTTTAGACTGCACCAATATTCATTTTCTATTTGTTACATTATTTACTCCGAAAAAGTCTAGTTCCTCCCGCAATTGCGGATATCGATTTACTTGACTTAACCTCAACACAATTTGCTTTAAGTTTTTGCGAAATCTGTACAATATGGGAATTATGAATACCTGGTTTGCCCTATATATCTAAGGCTGGAAAATACTACTCTGATCAATACTGACTGAAGTCCCGTGATTCAAGGTTATATAACTCAGTTCTTTCTATGCGCTAGGTACACTATCTGCAAAGCATTGGGATGGGGAAGTTTTCACATTGGCTTTAACTTCTAATCATTATTTTCTCAGTTTTACACCTGTTATATTTTATCACTAGGATATTTACCTTTGACACTATCTATTCGAATATAATCTGGCAAGCACAGACAATTTTGATGGACAAAATTCAAAGAAAATTCATGCTTTTCAGTGATTCGCTCGTTTTCGAAGGCCTTCGATGTCGATGTCGTCGTTTAAGGTTTACGTCAAAATCAAAATGTGACATTATTGACAGTGTCTCACTAAATATTCACTGTCAAAGTCATTCTAATTTCTAGGGCAACTTGCCCGGCTGGGTTAGCTATGTAGAACTGTTTCCCTATTTTTGTTAATTTTTATCCATAATTTGAACTTTCTAAAGATTACTAACTTGACACTGGTAGAATTGTGTAAAACCAAACACAAAAAGCCACTAGAGAAGAAAAAGAAGGCTGGGGGACAGACAGACAGACAACTTTGTCATGTCAAAGCAAGTAAGCAATGTCAAATGTGTCAAAGTAGCAGAATTTCTTATTTTTGTCGATAGTCTATAACAGGCAGTTTGAAATGAATTTATAAATTAACTTGACAAAAGCAAACACAAGAAGCCATAAAATAAAAAGACAAATATATCAAAATGTATTGTAATTACTCTCGAATTCTCAAAATACCATTAGAATTAGCTTCTATGCGAAAACTGGCTCCAGTCACTGTAGGTGTGACTTCAAAATCTCTATCTCTTGGTAGCGGAACACTTCCTTACAGAAACTATTACACAGAATCCAAGAATGAGAAAGAAAACTGGCGCACATCTCAGTACAAATATCTGTGCTACTCTATTCTCTGCGGGGCTACCGCTTACGCCTCCTACAAAATATGGTAAGTTTCAAAATGTTCGGTCTGTTTCCCTGAAAATCTGTTCTTACATACTTATTACAGGTTCTTGAGTTCACACTGTGTCATAGAATAATTAATTATATTAGTGGCATATAATGTACAAGCTTATGCTCACCGCTTCACCCATTGTACCCAGATAAAATGTAGCCTGTGTGTGTTAATGCTGGTCAACTTATAGATGTTGCAAAATTTTAGCTGAATCTGTAGGCTAGTTATTGCGTGAAAGAGTAACAAACATCCACATTGTACAAAGTCACAAACTTTCATTTTTACCATATGTCAGTGATCCACCAACTGAAGCCAACAGGGAATTTTCTTAGAACTGTGTTATTTGAAAATACATTTAAATAATGTTATTCCATATTCCAACCTAAGTGATTAATGTACCTTACCTACAAGTAGATATAATATCTTAATAGCATAGGTAATGTTGGTTTTACTATACTTGTTGGCTGACAAGTTAGTCTATAACAATCATTAATCATCTAGAAAATTTACAAAGCTCACTCTTATTTGCAGGTTGAACTACCAAATGTTTCCATCAATAACAGCTGCTGCAGTTGAAGAAATTTCTGATTCAGAATCTGATGGTGAAGTTGACACGAAGAAAAAACGTTACAGAAAAGAGAAAATTGGTTTCCGAGATAGAAAGGTAATTTTTACTGCATTCATTTTATTTTGTTAGCTGACTATCGCTAATTTATTAATTGGTTTTTACTTATTGTTTTTTTTATTTTGTTTGTCACAGATCATTGAATATGAAAATAGAATGAGATCATATTCAACACCAGATAAAATATTCAGATATTTTGCCACTGTTAAATTAACTATTGGAGACACCACTGAGGTTTTCATGACTCCTGATGACTTTCTAAGGGCTATCACACCTGGCATGAAACAACCTGATGGTATTTTTTTTTGTTATCTTTATTAGATATGAGTGACTTATTTGGCAGTTTAATAACAACAGTAACAAATTCAAATTCAGTTTCTTATTGCACAAAAAAAAGTAGTAAAACATGTTGTTCAATGCAATTAAATCTAATTAATATTAAATCAACATAAACATAATTCTCTTGTTGGCAGATTTTGGAAACCAAATAAATTCAAGGTAATTACATAAATTACCTTGAATTTAATTTATTTGCAATGTCGAAACTGGTTCAGTACAAGATGGACTTACATTCCATACTGAAATGTTGCATAATTCAATGCAGAGTGATAGAAAATGATATTTGGAATGATAAATATTATATTATTAATATTTCATGTATGGCAACTACCCCACATGGAAATCCATGAGAGAGGCCTATATTCAGTAGCGGATGTTATATGGCTGAAATGATGATGATGATAAGTTCATTTTAACCAAGTCACTCATGTCTTTGTTTGTTTTGCATCATCTGTCATTTACATTTATGTCATGATTTTCGAAACGCCACTTACTTCTATCACTTGGTCCAGTTTCTAAGCATTCAAAATATTTAAACTTATATAACCTATGACTCTCCTGGATGCTGCTGGATAGATCATCGAGTATGAGAACAGGATGCGTCATTACTCAACCCCAGATAAGGTATTCCGTTACTTTGCAACACTGCAAGCGCAGCATCATGATCAACATGAGGTGTTTATGACACCTGATGACTTCTTGCGCTCCATGACGCCTGGGGTCAAACAGCCTGATGGTAATTTTATATTTCTAATCAGCCTGTAGGATCCCACTGCTGGGCATAGGCCTCTCTCTATACTTCTCAGTCCAAGGTTAGTCAATCAGTCAGCACAGTACATGTCTAGCTCATCCCGCCATCTGTGCCTGGGCTGGCCACACTGTCCTGTGTAACACCTCTGCATACTCCAAGTGTTGATCTTGCTGAAGAGATGTTGAAGTCAAAGTTTGTGCACCATACACTAAGATATTTATATATAATAATTATAAAAATACAATCTCTTTGCTCAGCAGTGGGACAGTGTGGATCTTTTCTTTTTATTACCTTTTATACCTATTTTGATTTAGGATTCCTTTTAGAATTTTTCACCAAGTCACCAATGGTGACTTGGTGAATTATAGAAATGCTGTGAAATATATTATTAATATAACAAAATTATCTCTGACAGGCTTGGGGTTAGATCAGTACAGAAGATATGATCCGAAGGTAAGATATTGGTGAATTAGATATAATTACAATTAATTATCTTATGTAATGATATCAATTTTGTGTGTATACAATTTTAAACATTTTATAACTCTTCTCCTGGGCGTTATTTAAGATTTTATTTAAATGATATAGTCTCTTTGGAGCCCTAGTGTTAAATTTAGCTTTGTAATTACATTTTTTTAATACATACAAGTAGAACATAATAAATTTTATAATAAGTTATAGTAGGTAGGTTTTGTAAAATTTTGTGCAATAGTATAGTTTATTTATTCTTAAAACGTTTTACCTACTTAAGAATACCTAATTTTTAAGATAAATTTTTTTAGATTATCAACAGTACATTTTATTGTGTTCTATTCAAATATGATGTTAACATTTTCTTAAAGTACAACTTATCACTTTCGCACACCCAGCACAATCGTTTCAACCACTCACGCCACTTTCTTGTCTTTTCAGAACTTCGATGAGGTACTGTCTTTCTCTTCCTTGTCTCTTCTGCTCTCTGTAACATGATTTCCTTTATTATGCACAGTTTTGAGTTTTTACCCCGTCTGCTCTCATGTTCTTGCCATTGGATTTCTTTCTCCAAATTTCTTTATAATGTAGTGACGGTTTAATTAGTTTAGATACTTTGCACTCGCTAGATTAGAGGCAATCCACCTTCTCTTTTGTTTTGGTACTTACCTGTAGTTGCTCTTCCCTATTGTGGTAGACTCCACGCACTTATTCATTCCTTTAGTTAATAAATTCGTTGCTTCCGTGATCAGGCCATCGAAAATGTTAAAAACACAATGTGTGGCCTTGGTCTTATACCTAATCCTCGCCAAGGATACTATGATACTATGGGCACCAAAATAGAATTGACTAAAAAAACTGTCGTGCCTTGTCTATGCCATAGTTCTATCTGAAAGCCCATGGTGAAAATGAAGCTTGAAATTTGGATCTATTCAGTATGTTTTTAAACCCATACACGTTTCGTATTATTTTTTTTTATTTATTACAACTAGGAATTCAATTTTATAGCAATTGGCAGTGAAGCATATTAATAAATCCAAATTTAAATTAGGTAGGTCACTGCAACTAGTTTAGGTACACTAACGTAGGATTTTCTTAGTTTTTTTCTGGTACGTGCGTATATGCTTCGTTAGTGAAAGCTCTTTACAGTCTCTGATGTTTATTTTCTGTGCAGAATATCAGCCAACGCCTGAACTTGGACCTAGACGAAGACTCTATATTTTACAAGCTTGGCTCGTCTGGACTCATCACATTCAGTGACTACATCTTTCTACTGACTGTCCTTTCCAGTAAGTCCTTCAAAATAAACTTACTAAATATGTACATTCATAAACTCTTCATTTTTTAACATATTTTCTATAAATGTTCGCATCATATCCAAACATTTCAAAATCTATTCCATATATTTCCAACAGTTCATCTAAGGTTTTCTCATTAAGTTGTCTAAAATAATGTTTAATTAAGGCCGTCGTATTCCTCCCATCTTTGGATTTGTTCATAACCGTACGGAGCCGTGTTCGTCGATCTCCAACCGTACGCCCAAGTACATGCCCAAGTCCTAAATAATGTACCACAAACGCAGAGTCTTTGGATAAAGTTTCCACTTTAGCAACCACGGTAAAATTGACCGCACACGGTGTGCAAAACTGATGATAAGGCGCCCAGTGTTCATCGAAAGGTTTATCTTTAGCTCGGTGATTTGTAATCAAATAAGTTACGAATTCATTGAAGGTGGGTCCGTAACTTTTTATAGCTCCGGTGTCGGTCTTTGGTCTGTGCTCAGCGACTATTGCTCTTGCAAGTTTCCTGTAGTAAAGTGGGGTCACGTTCTCTAGTTTGTCCCTGTATGCCGATAGTAAGCGTACGAATGGCTCCCGGACAACGATCAATGATATGACTCCTGGCGTATTCACAGCATCTCGTAATTCTTCCTCCATGGGACGCGGAAACTTTTTACGAGCCAGCATAAGGGGTATCTGTTTTGTACGCGCCAAAAACTTCTTATCATAGCCACCTGAAATATGCAAATCATTTTAGTATTTTTTTGTTTAAATAAAAGTAGGTTAATATTTGTGCTAAAATTACCCTATAAGATATATAGATACCAACCCAAAACATTAAATTTATATAGCCACGACGAACTAGCAGCTTTGAAGATATTGCACCACACAAGATTGTGATCGTGGTCGACAAAGAACTCTTTGCTGTTTATATTTTTTGTAGATATAGATATTTCGCGGCAAACCCTCTGGACTATGGCTGCCCGATTCTCCAGTTCAAGGACCGTCTCATTATTAGGCTCATTCCACTCCGGTTCTGGTGCAGGCTCATCTCCCATTACTGGGCCCTGCAACTAAAAAATCTACTATGATTCCTGTGTTCTAAATCACCAAATAGTTCTCAAACTACCGCCAGCCAATTAGTGCATTTACCAGCCATTTAGTGTAATTGTCAGGTACTATCGCCCAATCCTTTGGTGGTGGTTCGACAGAGGTCTTGAATACAGTTAATTTCAATACAACTATGTACAGAGTTGCCCAGAACAAAAAAGTTATTGTTTTCGCACCACATCTCAAATAGTAACAGGAGTTTATTTTTGTCCGCGATTTGAATCTTTTCGCTGATCTTATCATTTTGTCGCGTCATGTGGTATGACAGAAGTAAAAAGACTGCACTTAAGTTATAAGTTAAAAGGATACTAGTTGTTTGTTATGACAGTACACATTATATCACGCACGCATTGTTCGGACAAAGGGCTCTGCGTCGCGTCGTCGATCTGATGGTTCACTATGAATGAGTTCTCTCCAGCATCCGAGTGGGTGGGGGAGGGCGCATGACACAAACTATCGATTTTCTTTCCGTCCTTTCGTGATGAATCTAGCTGGAAAAGCTGTCTGGGGTCTGATATTTTTAGCTATTTTAGGCCAACGACGGTTATATACTGACATTTCTAAATATGTCTGAATAACTTATTGTGTAGGCTACCTATGGCACGATTAGTGGGCAATATACGAGTACCATTCCATAGCGCTCAAAAAACAGTTTAAAACTTTAATATTTCGCAAACGTAACCCTAAATCGAAAATTGTCTTTGCAACCCCTAAACGGTTTTAAAATGTCTATTTAACGATACCCCGCATCATGGGGACATCAAGAAAAAAGTTCCCTTCTTACATGTATGAAAAGTACCCCAAATTAATTATTTTTTCAGATTTTTTCATCGCGTTATCTCGGCGTTGTTATTTTATTTGTCCAGGCAAATTAACAGCTTTCTAGGCCTAATAGCTAATAGTCTCTTCGCAAAGCCGGTGACGGACGGACGGACAGGCAGACAAAGCGAAACTATAAGGGTTTCTTGTTATACCACGTACATTCATTTATATTAATTCATTCAACATTCCAATAAAAGGTAAAAACCTAGACCTTGTAGCTAACACTGTATTTTTAGGCATCACTCTAGATAATAAGCTTCCATGGGGTCCCCACATAGATAAAAAAGTTCGATACCTCGCAGACATAGCTACATCTAGACTGGTTTACTTTAGCTATTTCCATAGTATTTTGTCTTATGGCATAGTGTTGGGGGGTGCGCTGGAGCTAAACATAGACACTGTATTTGTGCTACAGAAACGGGATGTTGGTGCTATCTATAGTACGGGCCCCATGGAATCGCTACGTGATAAATTTAAAGAGAATAATATAATGGTAGTTATCTGTCAATATATTTAAGAAGTCCTATAGTATACCCACAAAAAACTTTTAAAAATAAGCTTATATTACTTGTTAATAAAAATAACTTTTTAAGCTAAAAAACTCTATCATCCCTGGTTATTACCATCTAGCACCTAAGTACTCGTCAAGACGGATCAAACGAGTCCAAACTCGATAACTCCGAGTTCCTATGGCCACCTTCCTTTTCTATCATCAGATCAGCTCCATGTCATAATAATTTTGCATTGTCATCCGATCTACACATGCATGCAAAATTTCAGCTCAATCGGTAACCGGGAAGTGGATCAAATTTAACTTGCAAGATTTGATTACAGACAAACATCGGGACAGGTGAAACTAAATAAAAGCCGAAAGGGGGTGATTCTGACCATCCCAAGGAACTTCAGGATTTAGTGATTTTCATTCAAGAAAAGACTACCGAAAGTTTTAACTTCAACAGCTGATTATACGATAATGATAACCTAAGCGCCAGCTGATTTTTGTCGGGGTCATTAAACTCCCCGAAGAGTTGCCTTACAGGTACAAATAAAAATACCTATAACCACCACGAGGTTTTTTTATTTAAATTAAAAAAAATATCCAATTTTGAGCCTAGAATCATTAGGATCACTTTGTTGTCCGTCTGTCTGTCAAGACCCTTTTTCTCAGGAATGCGTGGAGGTATCTAGCTGGAATTTATATCAAATACTCAGGTCTACTGTCCCTTGGAGCTGTGAAAAAATCAAACTTCTAAACCAACGCAATCAAAAGATACAGCTGTTTATGCCGCAAATTTTCGACACTCGCAAGGGAATCAAAACCTACAGGGTACTTCCCGTGAACTCAGAATCTTGAAATTTGGTACAAAGCAACGTCTTATAGCACAGACAAAGGAAAAATTGCGTAAAATCGTAAATTTTTATTTACATCTATTAAAAATATTTTAAATAATTTTAACGCGTAGAGGTAGTAAATTGAAATTCACATCAAATACTCAGGTCTTATATGCTTACAGGTTTGTACGGAACCCTCGGTGCGCGAGTCCGACTTGCACTTGGCCGGTTTTTTTGTACATAACACCAACTAGTAAAATTGTAATTAAAATATAAAAAAATGACAGCAAAATGCGAATCCTCGATTTTTTTCCCTTCCAAAACTACATACATGTTTTCATGGGCTGAAACCTCCCCTTCGGGTTAGTACATAATTATGTTATAACAAGCATTGGTACGGGGGTATCAAAAAAGTGGCGAGACCTTTTGAGGTCACAATAATTCCGGTCCCTGTGACTCTAGGGTCCCCAAAATCAATCAGTACCCTTCTCTCATTAAGACAGTGCTAACGAAAAAGGTTTCATGTAAATCGGTCAACGCGTTCGGTTGTAATCGTGTCATGCACAGACAGACAGACAACGCTATGCATAATAGGGGGCTTAGCCCACTAATGTATAAATAGTTTTCCTAAGAAAAGTGAATTTCACTACTTATGTAAATACTATAAATAAAGATAAACTCGCGTTGCCCACTATTAGGCTACGTAAGGTCAATATATCTTTTATAGTGCAGTGTACACGCTACTACAATACATTTCCTAAAGAAATGCAGCCGTTTTCTAACAAAAGAAAAAAATATATATATGTATATTCGTCACAATAAAGCTTACCATAGATTATCTAGAAGACAAAAATGCTTGGAATGAACGTTGCTCCAATTCCGAAACAACTAAAAAAACTAACTACTATTAAGAGCTGTGTTTTCTAATCGCTTCTTATCACAGTACTTAAAACAGAGAAGCGATCAGATTCATTTATTTTGCATAGACGTATATCGCGCAAATTACCTTTATTTCCCAACGATACAACTGGATTGTATCAGGCATGGTCCCGGGAAGACTAATTGATTATTTCATATTTTTATGTTGTAAAAATGTTTATTTTGAGAAATTAAAGATTTCATAAAATCTATTTCAGCATCACGTCGGCACTTCGAGATCGCGTTCCGTATGTTCGACCTAAACGGCGACGGCGACGTGGATTGCGAGGAGTTTGAGAAGGTCGCGGCGCTCATCCGGCAGCAGAGCAGTATCGGCTCCCGTCATAGAGACCATGCCAACACTGGGAATACTTTCAAGGTGAGAGAGATAGAGCAATGAAACATTCCGGCGGCACTTCAACATCGCGTTCGAGAAGGTCGCGGCGCTCATCCGGCAGCAGAGCAGTATCGGCTCCCGTCACAGAGACCATGCCAACTCTGGGAATACTTTCAAGGTGAGAGAGATAGAACAATGAAACATCCCGGTGGCACTTCAACATCGCGTTCGAGAAGGTCGCGGCGCTCATCCGGCAGCAGAGCAGTATCGGCTCCCGTCACAGAGACCATGCCAACACTGGGAATACTTTCAAGGTGAGAGAGATAGAGCAATGAAACATCCCTGTGGCACTTCAACATCGCGTTCGAGAAGGTTGCGGCGCTCATCCGGCAGCAGAGCAGTATCGGCTCCCGTCACAGAGACCATGCCAACACCGGGAATACTTTCAAGGTGAGAGAGATGAGCAATGAAACATCTCGGCGCGGCACTTCAACATCGCGTTCGAGAAGGGCGCGGCGCTCATCCGGCAGCAGAGCAGTATCGGCTCCCGTCACAGAGACCATGCCAACACCGGGAATACTTTCAAGGTGAGAGAATAGAGCAATGAAACATCCCGGTGGCACTTCAGCATCGCGTTCGAGAAGGTTGCGGCGCTCATCCGGCAGCAGAGCAGTATCGGCTCCCGTCATAGAGACCATGCCAATACTGGAAATACTTTCAAGGTGAGAAAGATAGAGCAATGAATCATCCCGGCGCGGCACTTCAACATCGCGTTCGAGAAGGTCGCGGCGCTCATCCGGCAGCAGAGCAGTATCGGCTCCCGTCACAGAGACCATGCCAACACCGGGAATACTTTCAAGGTGAGAGAGATGAGCAATGAAACATCTCGGCGCGGCACTTCAACATCGCGTTCGAGAAGGTCGCGGCGCTCATCCGGCAGCAGAGCAGTATCGGCTCCCGTCACAGAGACCATGCCAACACCGGGAATACTTTCAAGGTGAGAGAGATGAGCAATGAAACATCTCGGCGCGGCACTTCAACATCGCGTTCGAGAAGGGCGCGGCGCTCATCCGGCAGCAGAGCAGTATCGGCTCCCGTCACAGAGACCATGCCAACACCGGGAATACTTTCAAGGTGAGAGAATAGAGCAATGAAACATCCCGGTGGCACTTCAGCATCGCGTTCGAGAAGGTTGCGGCGCTCATCCGGCAGCAGAGCAGTATCGGCTCCCGTCATAGAGACCATGCCAATACTGGAAATACTTTCAAGGTGAGAAAGATAGAGCAATGAATCATCTCGGCGCGGCACTTCAACATCGCGTTCGAGAAGGTCGCGGCGCTCATCCGGCAGCAGAGCAGTATCGGCTCCCGTCACAGAGACCATGCCAACACCGGGAATACTTTCAAGGTGAGAGAGATGAGCAATGAAACATCTCGGCGCGGCACTTCAACATCGCGTTCGAGAAGGTCGCGGCGCTCATCCGGCAGCAGAGCAGTATCGGCTCCCGTCATAGAGACCATGCCAACACGGGAATACTTTCAAGGTGAGAGAGATGAGCAATGAAACATCTCGGCGCGGCACTTCAACATCGCGTTCGAGAAGGTCGCGGCGCTCATCCGGCAGCAGAGCAGTATCGGCTCCCGTCACAGAGACCATGCCAACACCGGGAATACTTTCAAGGTGAGAGAGATGAGCAATGAAACATCTCGGCGCGGCACTTCAACATCGCGTTCGAGAAGGTCGCGGTGCTCATCCGGCAGCAGAGCAGTATCGGCTCCCGTCACAGAGACCATGCCAACACCGGGAATACTTTCAAGGTGAGAGAATAGAGCAATGAAACATCCCGGTGGCACTTCAGCATCGCGTTCGAGAAGGTTGCGGCGCTCATCCGGCAGCAGAGCAGTATCGGCTCCCGTCATAGAGACCATGCCAATACTGGAAATACTTTCAAGGTGAGAAAGATAGAGCAATGAATCATCTCGGCGCGGCACTTCAACATCGCGTTCGAGAAGGTCGCGGCGCTCATCCGGCAGCAGAGCAGTATCGGCTCCCGTCACAGAGACCATGCCAACACCGGGAATACTTTCAAGGTGAGAGAGATGAGCAATGAAACATCTCGGCGCGGCACTTCAACATCGCGTTCGAGAAGGTCGCGGCGCTCATCCGGCAGCAGAGCAGTATCGGCTCCCGTCATAGAGACCATGCCAACACGGGAATACTTTCAAGGTGAGAGAGATGAGCAATGAAACATCTCGGCGCGGCACTTCAACATCGCGTTCGAGAAGGTCGCGGCGCTCATCCGGCAGCAGAGCAGTATCGGCTCCCGTCACAGAGACCATGCCAACACCGGGAATACTTTCAAGGTGAGAGAGATGAGCAATGAAACATCTCGGCGCGGCACTTCAACATCGCGTTCGAGAAGGTCGCGGCGCTCATCCGGCAGCAGAGCAGTATCGGCTCCCGTCATAGAGACCATGCCAACACGGGAATACTTTCAAGGTGAGAGAGATGAGCAATGAAACATCTCGGCGCGGCACTTCAACATCGCGTTCGAGAAGGTCGCGGCGCTCATCCGGCAGCAGAGCAGTATCGGCTCCCGTCATAGAGACCATGCCAACACGGGAATACTTTCAAGGTGAGAGAGATAGAGCAATGAAACATCCCGGCGCGGCACTTCAACATCTCGTTCGAGAAGGTCGCGGCGCTCATCCGGCAGCAGAGCAGTATCGGCTCCCGTCATATAGACCATGCCAATACTGGAAATACTTTCAAGGGGATTTTGATGAGGTGTTATGATGAGAACAATAAAACATCCCGTCGTCATTTCGAGATTTCGAGATCGAGTATGTTCGACATAAATGGCGATGGCGACGTCGGGTGGCTCCTTTTGCGCAGTCCAAAAAATACAAAACTAAACCAGTCTTCCAGATAGCAATCAAAGTTCAAAGTTAATTTATTGCTTAAATACATGTCATAATAAGGTGTACATTTTAATTAGAGAACAGATGTATTTTACCTATCGTGGCATGCACTTTTTTAATTTACAATCATATTTAAATAAAACAATAATAGTAAAAATAATCAGTCAAGAATAATAATAATATACAATAAAATTAATAAAGAAATTACAATTATAATAGAATTCAAGTCACAATAGAAAAATGTCAATTGATTTAACACCAACATAAAAAACAAAACATAGCATACAAATTACCTAATTAACAAAAAAATATAAAAATGCAAGTCAAAAGATTAAATTGTCAATTATTTACTGATTATATTAGCGACATTTTTATCATTCATAAACTCTTTAATATTATAATAACACGTGTTTACTAAGAATGACCTTAGACTCCGTTGAAACATCGAACAAGGAAGGATTCGTAGTGATTCCGGAAGTTTATTATAGATTGAGACATTCAAGTGTATTACGAATATCTACAACCACATTCGTAGCTAAATTTAAGATAAAAATTCCTGTAAACTGCTGCAGTGCCACTGAACAATTCGCTATTACTTTGATTACCAAGAAACATACAAATTTTTTTTAATCTAATCTTGGTGGGTAGGTTTGCAAATTTTATTATTTGTCCATGGCCCGAACTTTTTTATTATGTGAGCTTTGGATGCCGCTACGTGTTTTGGTTGGTTATTTTTAACGGTGGAGGTTTGGTAGGAGTAGTTTGAATTTTTTATATTTATAATTATACTTTTTGTTACCTCAAAACTTCGTCGTTTATGAAACGTTTTTTTGTGTTCGAAAGAAAACACTCCTAGATTGCTCCCATTTTTTTCAAAACTCAGCTCTGATGATAGGATCCGTGGAAGAATCGAAGGAGCTCCTCAAATATTGAAGGCAATCATATAGAGTTTTTGCTACTTTCAGCAACAACTTTTGCAATGTTTCATGAAATAATAATAATAATAAAACAGCGTATACAGTGTTCCCCTATAATAAGTTGTAGTTTTAACCCCCCGACACAAGAAGAGGGGTGTTATAAGTTTGACCCCTGTGTATGTGTGTGTATCTGTCTGTGGCGTAGCTCTTAAACGAGTGGAGCGATTTGAATGTAGTATTTTTTATCAAACAAGTTTTATAGCGGTGGTTCTTAAACATGTTTTATGAAAAGACCCGTTAAGACGTTTACAAGATATTGGGGTGAAAGTGGGGATGAATAATCTTGTGTTTCCAAACATAGCCCAAGTTTTGTATTAAATAAAAGGAAATATTGTGTAGAATACAAAAGTGAAAGTTACATGGAGATCAGCTGAGCCATTTACAAGATATGGGGATAACAACTCGAATGCTTTCAAATATACCCAAGTTTAATATCAATTAGTGCATATAATTTCATTTAAATTGATATTAAACTTGGGTATATTTGTAAGCATTACTGAAAGTTATTAGAAATCAGTCGCTCTCATAGAAGTCAGTTCCTACAGGTAGTGTCGGGGGCTACTTATTTTTTTAATTTTACAAACTTGTTAGTATTCATTCAAGCTAGATATAATAATATGCATGGAATATTGGAAATCACGTTAACCAAATAAATGTATTTTCTTACAGGGCATCAATTCGGCACTTACAACATATTTCTTTGGGTCCAACCTCAATGAGAAGCTAACAATCGAGAAGTTCTTGGATTTCCAACATCAGCTACAGAAGGAAATATTGTCTCTGGAGTTTCAAAGAAAACAGCCCGGTTAGTTTAATAATTACAGTGTAAACTCCATGTAACCATTGATATAAAAGCATAGATGAGCCCTCACATCAAAAACTGGCATTGTGATTACAATACTGCCGACGAATGCGCAACACGCCACGCGTACCGAAAAAATAGTGTTATCTCTTTTTCTCCCACATTATTTGCAAACACTACTTTCTCTTTCTTGCATGAGTGAGCTCACTCATATCGTTTGGAAACACAACGGCGCGGTCTTAGTACGGTCAGGGCTCATCTATGCTTTTATATCAATGCATGTAACGTCATTCGATTTAACGACAAACTCCCTAAAGCTTCGAAATCACTCAGCTTTGGTTGGTTTAGCTTGTGTTCCATACAATGACACACTATATAGCATTACACCCACTCTCAATAACGACAACAATTAAATGATAAAAAGTACTTTTTAAGTTGCCAAAATTAGTAAAAACTGCGCAGATGTGTTCGTTCTTTTGTGGCTTTATTATCCTAGCCCGTAATAAACTTGACCGTCGGCATAAATATACCGAAATCTCTAAGAAATCCTCTCTTTTGTTTACAAATTGGGATTGCTTGCACGTGTAGACTGTTGTTAGTAGGAGTCATGGATTATAAAGATGATTACGTTATCATATACTTAGCTTTATTAAAGAAGCTCTAGAAGCAGCTAAACTGTTGTAAAAGTACTTTCTTTATCACCAAAATGACTCAACATCGCAAGATTATTAATAAATAATGTAAAAAAATACAACAAAATTAATGGTGCAGCAAAAGACGTCAGACGAAAATAACAGACTATACGCAATAGCGATCAATCAAGGATTGTTTTTTATGTGATTTAATTACTAATACTAGTTTAAAATATACTTTTTCATATTCTAATAAGTACAGATTTTTCTTCTCTCCATATAACGACAACTCTATAACGTCAAAATATGCACAGTCCCTTGAGTGTCGTTATATAGAGTTTACACTGTACTGTTTTAACGGTACTGCATTTAAAGTTCGAATGACGTTTACTTTTAAATATTCCTCCTAGCAGCTCAAAATAAAAAAAAAACAATATAAAATTAATTTAAAGGCGTTGTTTATTGGAAGATTACTAAATTACTCTTTTATAATGTTTGCAGATGAAAACGGTAGAATTACTGAAGCTGACTTCGCCGAACTACTGTTAGCTTACGCTGGGTATCCTGCGAAGAAGAAGGCGAGAATGCTCAAACGAGTAAAAAAGACGTAAGTGTAAAGTTGAAGCTGAAGTGGGTGACGGAGCCTTTATCAGGCAAATGTTTTGTGACCAACTTTTTTGAATAAAAGAAACATCTTAAACTTTCATGAATCTTCACATATGCTTTAAGATTCTTTCAACTGAACATGATTCTAACTCAAAATGGTATTTCATTAGACACACAAAACACGCTAAGCAAAATAGGTATAGAAACAAAATAACATTGATAACGTTTTAAGTTAATCTTTCTTGTCTCAGATGTGCCTAAATGCGTCACATTTAGGCACATCTTGTTACGTCCTTATAGTCATATCTCACTCTCTATTAACATCCATATGTGTATTTTAGAA
Source organism: Pasiphila rectangulata (assembly GCA_963082625.1). NCBI lineage: Eukaryota > Metazoa > Arthropoda > Insecta > Lepidoptera > Geometridae > Pasiphila > Pasiphila rectangulata. The sequence goes on from OY720240.1 coordinate 10,313,290, forward strand.
TCGCCGCCTAGCAAACACTTGCCAAAAGGTTCAATCAAAGACTGTAAAAATAACGAAAGTTTGTTAAGGGAAATATTCATTTTACAGTTTCCGCGACCATGGCGTCGGCATAGCAAAAGACGACTATCTCAAATTCTTTCACCTTCTCAACAACATAAACGACGTGGACACAGCTCTCACGTTCTACCACATCGCAGGCGCGTCCATAGACCAGCCCACGCTACGTCACGTGGCGCGCACCGTGGCTCACATCGACTTGGATCCGCATGTCATCAACGTCGTCTTCACTATATTTGATGAGAACAGTGAGTAAAATTCTAATTTTATAAACGACATGGACGAAGCTCTAACATTCTGCCAAATCGCCGATACGTCCATAGACTAGCCTACTCTACGTCACGTGGCTCGCACCGAGGCTCACGTCGGCTTGGAACCGCACGCCATTAGCGTCCTATCTGTTAAAAACAGTATTATCTGACTAATAGTATTATCGACGTGGACGGAGTTCTCACTTCCTACCACATCGTTCGGGCGTCCAAAGACTACAATACTTCGCGTGGGTCGCATCGCAACTTACGTCGACTTGGACCCACATGTCATCAACATCGCGATCACTGTATATTAAGTATTTGTGTCGATTCTGTTATTGCACTTCCTAAAGCTAATTGTAATTAGAGATTTGACGTTTCTAAATTTAGAGCTGTCAATGTAAAATTAGGTAAAATTGTTCCGTTTCTATTTAGAACGGCGTTAACCGAATAGCTAATGTAATTGTATTCCAATTTTCGCAATATTAATTTAAAAGCTTATAGGAAGATTGTCAACAGAATTTACTTTACTATATTATTATAACCAAAAGCATAATCGACGTGGCACTTCTACCTTCTACCAGATCGCCGATATCTACATAGACGGGGCTCAGTTTTCGTTCGAATTATCGCTCGCCAAGCGACATGATTGGTTGAGATCACTTGTTTCATTAGACAAGATAAATCTGGACTGGGGGTACCAATGGACCTTCGCCTCTGCCACTCATGTACGCAAAAAATCTAACGGGCTAATAAAAACTACTTCAGTAATTTTGCCAGTTACAGAATCGCTTTCGCTGAGACATGTGTTCCAAAGATATATCCTATTATGTGCTGATCTATATGATATATAGATATCCTATTATGCGTGTAAAAATTAATTCAAAATCACTAATCCATAAACAATAAACAAAATTAATATACTATAGATGTTTTTCATAATTTGAGATCGAGAACATTGTATATAATTCTTCGATGTTTAATAAAAAAAATCGAATCTCCTGTCGTTGCATCTTTGTAATCTTTATTACATTTTCAACCTTATGTTTTAAATAAATATAGACCATACTTGCATAACTAATTTTTTTAACTAAACAAAAGTTCAATATATTTTTCGCCAACTCTTGCTCATACGTCACAAAATATGTACACGAGACTACCTCATTCCCCACGAGACTACTAAAGTGACTAAATCCTTAAAGAAAATAATACAAAATCTTTTACTTTTTACATCAATCTTTTACTTACATTTTGACTTTCTTTCGTTCTTACGTTAACGCGATTTTACCTTTTACTTTTACATCAATCTTTTACTTACATTTTGACTTTCTTTCGTTCTTACGTTAACGCGATTTTACCTTTTACTTTTACATCAATCTTTTACTTACTATTTGACTTTCTTTCGTTCTTACGTTAACGCGATTTTACCTTTTACTTTTACATCAATCTTTTACTTACATTTTGACTTTCTTTCGTTCTTACGTTAACGCGATTTTACCTTTTACTTTTACATCAATCTTTTACTTACTATTTGACTTTCTTTCGTTCTTACGTACTATTTGATTTTTTTTCGTTCTTACGTTAACGCGATTTTACCTTTTACTTTTACTTACTATTTGACTTTCTTTCGTTCTTACGTTAACGCGATTTTACCTTTTACTTTTACATCAATCTTTTACTTACATTTTGACTTTCTTTCGTTCTTACGTTAACGCGATTTTACCTTTTACTTTTACATCAATCTTTTACTTACATTTTGACTTTCTTTCGTTCTTACGTTAACGCGATTTTACCTTTTACTTTTACATCAATCTTTTACTTACTATTTGACTTTCTTTCGTTCTTACGTACTATTTGATTTTTTTTCGTTCTTACGTTAACGCGATTTTACCTTTTACTTTTACATAAATTTTTTACTTACTATTTGACTTTCTTTCGTTCTTACGTTAACGCGATTTTACCTTTCACTTTTACATCAATCTTTTACTTACATTTTGACTTTCTTTCGTTCTTACGTTAACGCGATTTTACCTTTTACTTTTACATCAATCTTTTACTTACTATTTGACTTTCTTTCGTTCTTACGTACTATTTGATTTTTTTTCGTTCTTACGCTAACGCGATTTTACCTTTTACTTTTACATAAATTTTTTACTTACTATTTGACTTTCTTTCGTTCTTACGTTAACGCGATTTTACCTTTCACTTTTACATCAATCTTTTACTTACATTTTGACTTTCTTTCGTTCTTACGTTAACGCGATTTTACCTTTTACTTTTACATCAATCTTTTACTTACATTTTGACTTTCTTTCGTTCTTACGTTAACGCGATTTTACCTTTTACTTTTACATCAATCTTTTACTTACTATTTGACTTTCTTTCGTTCTTACGTACTATTTGATTTTTTTTCGTTCTTACGTTAACGCGATTTTACCTTTTACTTTTACATCAATTTTTTACTTACTATTTGACTTTCTTTCGTTCTTACGTTAACGCGATTTTACCTTTTACTTTTACATCAATCTTTTACTTACATTTTGACTTTCTTTCGTTCTTACGTTAACGCGATTTTACCTTTTACTTTTACATCAATCTTTTACTTACATTTTGACTTTCTTTCGTTCTTACGTTAACGCGATTTTACCTTTTACTTTTACATCAATCTTTTACTTACTATTTGACTTTCTTTCGTTCTTACGTACTATTTGATTTTTTTTCGTTCTTACGTTAACGCGATTTTACCTTTTACTTTTACATCAATTTTTTACTTACTATTTGACTTTCTTTCGTTCTTACGTTAACGCGATTTTACCTTTTACTTTTACATCAATCTTTTACTTACATTTTGACTTTCTTTCGTTCTTACGTTAACGCGATTTTACCTTTTACTTTTACATCAATCTTTTACTTACATTTTGACTTTCTTTCGTTCTTACGTTAACGCGATTTTACCTTTTACTTTTACATCAATCTTTTACTTACATTTTGACTTTCTTTCGTTCTTACGTTAACGCGATTTTACCTTTTACTTTTACATCAATCTTTTACTTACATTTTGACTTTCTTTCGTTCTTACGTTAACGCGATTTTACCTTTTACTTTTACATCAATCTTTTACTTACTATTTGACTTTCTTTCGTTCTTACGTTAACGCGATTTTACCCTATGGAGTTAGTGTACCAAGACTAGTTTGAGGGATGAGATTTTTTTCTATAATCACTTCGAAATCGGTTTATCGATATCGATTATAGTGTTAAGTTAATAATTAGGTACGTTATTTTTTTTTCAACCTGATTCTGAGATAATGCAAATCTATAAATAGATGAAGTCGTGTAAAGTCCTAGATAGGTTAGTCGCACATTGTTCAAGCAAACAAGATACAACATTAATTAGGTTCTAAAAGTTATCGAAACAAATAGTCGAATCACCTGTGAGGTAATGAACCTACTTCGTGCATTTTTGGTGGTTTCCTCGAAACACGTAACAAAACGATCCTTTGTAGCTCAGTTTTAATAAATAGCCTTTATTCATTTTATTAAATACCTACGCAGATAATAAATTATAGCAAGATAATTTCTCAATTTAGCGATCACAACATTCGCTAAGCTTATACAAATATTAAGTAACAAAAACTGTATGGTTATGTAATACTACGGTTAATTGAATTATGTATATATGAGATCTTAGATAAAACTATAGGCACAATAGCATAATTATATAAGAAAAAATAGATAAATATAGTTACACATTTAAAAACTAATATATAAAATTATTAACGAAATAGCATTATTAAAATAATCCTGGACATTTAACACGGCACCATCAAACCCAAAATTAAGTAGAGCTCGTGTTCTGCGTTCCAGATTATTGATAGAATACTTAAATACATACTTGTCTCTCAATAATATAAAGAGGATAGATTTGTATTTTGTATGATTGTAACGAATAACCTCAAAAACTACTCTACCGATTTTCAAAATTCTTTAACCATTTAAACGCTACATTATCCCTGAGTAACAGGCTATATTTTAACCCCTTATTCCCACGGGAACGGGAATTACGCGAGTGTAACCGCGGAGTGCAGGTAGTCTATCATATATAGAAAAATACCCAGACCCGTTTTTTTCCGTTGATTTAGAATCTACATTGAAACTGAACTAAGTTAACTAGACTTCTTTCAGGAGCGATTTACTAATTTTAAGTACTCATCATCATCTCAGCCTTGAGACGTCCACTGCTGGACATAGGCCTCCCTCATGGATCTCCAAGTACTGATCATGAGGTGGTTGTTGCCGTACTCGCCACGCTTGGCGGGCGGGTTGGCAGATTCCTACAGCGTCCACGGTCAAGAGAGGAGGGGTAACATTCTACTGCCGGTACCCCACGGCAAATAGTATAATATACTAAGTACTGTTTCCTTTGCTTCGCAGTGGACGGGCAGCTCAGTAACCGCGAGTTCGTAGCGGTAATGAAGAACCGCCTGTTACGAGGCCTCGAGAAACCCAAGGACACAGGTTTTGTCAAACTAATGTATTCTCTCATCAAGTGCGCCCGGGACACCAAGCCGGCTATATTGGACTTTTAACAGTCAAAACATACAGGCCTTTCTCATCACGAGACAGAGAAAGCGCCTGCTTAGTTGAAAACCTTCATCTTCTTCTTAGGAGAGTGAAGGTACAAGATTGCATGAGCACCTGGTGTAACAGATTTTTTAAAATTGCGTCGTGCTAAGGCTTTTTATAGATAGGAAATCGACAAACTTAGATGCTGTAATTTGCTGTGTGAAAATTATTCATTGCGACACGATATCATTAATATGACTATTAATAGGAACGACGCTGATTCGTATCATTATATTAATATTATTCGAACGTACACAGTTACCATTATCCTGTGGTAATATTCCGAAATCCCTTCATAGAGCATCCTTGTTTGAAGTATTTCTATAAATTCAAATGTAATAATTAATCGGTGCGTTTCAGTCTCAGTAGCGTTACATCAATATTATTTTATAGTTATACAATGCACATAGTTATATATCACTCCTACTCGTTAGAAGGGATATTGGTTGGGCTGTTGACGGACTTTTTTTATAGCTTCTTTTAAGCTATAAAAAAAGTAAAGTCTGGATAAATACGAAAAAAGGTATGTGATGGAAATAAATGTAATTGTGACACAAGCATTTAACCGATATGCCAATTAGAAGAAGCACTCCAGACATTTTTAATGGCACTGTTTTATTTGTTACACAGATTCGAAACAACGCTTAATTTAGGTAAATAAGTAAAGCGACGGAAGTAGCTCCATCTATTTCCACAATTTTGCGCCTAAATCTCAAAAAAATACCAGCTGTTTTTACAAAATGAGCATCAGTCAATAAACAATTATCATCTCTATTTTAATAATTCGCAACGCGCATTTTATCATCTAAAATTTATTAAGAATCTCAGTCCTGAATTTTTCAGAAATATGTTATAATAATATTCAACCATGACATGTAATCGATCGTACGTACATATCTACGTATAAGACTCCTCTACTTGGCTTAGAAAGAAAAAAGCTATTGAAACAACACGGCAGTGTAGTTCGTATTAAGACATTCTTGCCATAAAAAATATATAGGTCATCCACATCACGTAATTTTAAACAAAATTATTTCAGAGTTATTCCTAGAATAATACGACTGGCCTCAATTTGCTTCAACAGTTGCCAGTCAGACCTATACTTCGGTCACAGATATAATAGGGCAACTATATTTTCTGTCACCTAAGTTTAGATTTGTCACTAATCTGCAATACCCTATTTATTATATTTGTTTACGAAATAGTAGATCTGTCACTTAAATTTAATCGATGATTAAATGAAATAGTAATATTAAAACTAGATTTCACAAAAAACTAAGTTAGGTTCTGGTTGTGTTGCAACAAGAACGCACGAGCCGAGCGAGCATAGCTTGTCGCGGCAGCGGCCGGCGAAGTGCCAGAACTAAATTTAGCTTGGTGATTTAATTTAGGAGACAAATCAGTTTTTTAGGAATAAATATATTTATTAGGTAATCGATAATTTATAGGTGAAATCTACTATTTTAGGAACAAACATATTGGTGATTGATAAAATATTACCCATATAATAGTACCATACAGATTACCCACGCCATACAACAGAACTCGGATTATTCTCCGGTTTATACGAATTAAAGCTATCGAGTAGTTAGATAAAATAGTCTGATGTATGTATATCCCATTACACAATTATACAGGCTTAATGTCCTAGTATGGGAAACAAAGCTACATATGGGACAGCTTTGATGGTCTACACTACACAATCCATTTCAGAAATAAATCTATATCCGTTATATTATATTCGTTTGTATAAAACGTACTTGCATTTTGGGTAGGTTATTATATTGTAAATTTAGTTTTACTATTATTAGTTACTAATTCAGATTTTTTTATGTATGTTCTAATTTTTATAATTAGTAATTTTAAATGGGTAATTTAAATTACAAAATAATATTTTGTGCTTAGGATGCGATCAGATTAGCAAAACCACGTAATAATTTGGTTTTTTGGCGTGAGGCATCTCTATAGTATTGTTATATCTATGCTTCTTACCGAAGTTTGATGTAATCTATGGAAAGTTGTAATGGACTGATAAATGTTTAAAATATTGATTGTAGTGATAAGTGGACTTTTATATCGGAATGTTATCTAAATAGGCTTTGTTTTCCGCGTTTTTAACAGTCGGGTGCTTTGCGAGCTTTTGTAAATATGAATCAGTTTTATCCCGTTAATTTCTAAAAATATGCAATCAATATTAATTATTGTTATCGAAATATAATACTAGTCAAACAAGGTAGTTATGAATGGTACATGGTACATATTGAAATAAAATTGTGGTAGGTACATAAACTTTTGCTTCATATAATGTATCTTGAATTCTCGTTAATTGATATTTAATATTTCACTTTTGAATATCTAGGACAAATTTATCACATCACTTATAACGTCTTCCATAATTAACCATCGCTTAGCATTGAACTTATGTTACCCCGAAATTTTGAGTATACCTACAGCAAGTTCGATTCAGTAGATATTCGATCGTTTTTAATTTTTATTATAAGACATTTAAAGGGATGTTATCCACTACCCGAGAATTAGTTACCTTATTATAAATCAGAGTAATTAAATATATGTTAGTAAAACTATTGCAATTGTTATTTATAAATTCTGTTTTATATTATTAAGTCACACTTTTTTTTTTAATTTTAAGATTATAACATTAAGTTTTCAATACATTTATTTAGTAATAAAATATTCTTATTTCATAAAACAAACTAGTTATTATTTCGTGATTTTATATATTCTGTATTGAATGTATGCCCTACAACCATACAATTTTATTCATACAATAATAGATGTGTTTATAAACAAATAATGCAGCCAGCATTCTTGATACTTTGGCCTTCATATAAGTAGGATAAATTTAATATTAATTATTTCGTTTGTAAGATATTGTAACTGTTCAAAAAATATTCGACAATTAATGCTTATGTACATCATTTTCAACTATATGTTTTACACCAGATATTTAAACCAGGCAAAAGAAAAACGTACCTACAAACAAATGAAGGATTGATGTTATAGAAGAGTATTAATGTTATAGAATTCTTGTAACTGAAACCAAGTCCTGTTCACATGTGACATTTTGGCGTTTTAACGGTTTCGATGCACTAAAACCAAACGTCTTTCTCTAAAACAATTAGCAAACAGTGAGAGCAATGAACCGCGGCCCCGTGTCAGTCAGGACGCCCCGATATCTCGTGGATTTCTGCCTAGAAACAGCGAGACCAGCTACCGGCATGTAAATCACTCCAACCCCGTCCCGTCGAACGGAACGTCTCGCCCGCTGCGAAAAATAGACATAGTTTGATCGTGCTCGGAATAATTCTAGATAATAGAAAACGCCATTGGACGAGCGTCGCTGCCGAAGTGACCACGCGGCATTCCGCGCGCCTTCTGGTGAGTCGCCCATCCGAGCCCTGATAACCCCCTCCATTCAGTTCCACGTGTCGTCAATAATTTTCCTTCTTGTATACCCGTCCTTGTCCAGACAGGTGAAATATTTCACGTCGACACCTACGTGATTTGCTGTCAGATGTTGCTATGGCACGCTTTGGCCGATGCAGCTGATTCAGGAATGCTGAATATGATAATGTCTTGTATTTGTAGATTCTGAATCGAATTTGCGGTGAGAAGAGTTTGCAATGCCAATGTACCAGAGGCCACCTTTTTGGCGTGTTCCGCACCAGCGCCGGGACCCTGATGATGATTACCCGGCAAGGGATTTTGGACCCAAAAGAAAGGTAAATTAAATTCATATTACATAAAAAAAATCAGAAACATTAACGTTATAAATCAACTTGTTGGGTGTCATCCCCTCAAACTTTGCTAATGATTATACCTAGATGGTAGTTTTTACTACCAATTGGGATTAAGCGGCACAAATACAGATATGTTTTACCGAGAAAACTGTTACATTTTTTATGCAAAGTCTTCTTGATTAATTATATTGGCTAGAGACACATGTTCTATAAGATGAAATAATAAAACATTAAAAATTATTTATGATGGCAATTCTTTAGCTTTTGTAAATTACACATTTATTATGCAAATGTACTACGTATTTAATAATTTGAAAGGATTGATTGATCCGATATTTATCCACCGGCAAACGCGGCATGAGAATAACAGAGAATTATTATGTAGGTCATTGAAATGTGCTCATTCGGTTCGGTCATCTGGATAAATAAACATGGCTAGCGTGGATATGGACGGTAAGTGAGCGATTGATTCGTTTCGGTTTCCGTAAATCAAATTGGGTCGATTGCAGAGGCAGGGTTACATCGCGGTGGAGGGTTCAAAGGGAGGGGGGATTGCGGTGTAGCTAAATTTGCTCGCACAACGTCGCGTTTTGCCGCCGTGTACGCAAGTCCTCCGCGCATCGAGCGCGTGCGTTCGCGCAGTGCATCTGACCTTCGCTAGAATGGGGCGGCTGCATACGTTCGTGGTTACCTTGCGGCGGGAGAGCCGCGAGGTGAACTGGGGTCTGCGGATCGTGGGCGGTGCGGACCTCGCCACTCCGCTCATCGTCACTCGGGTACCTACCTACCCATCCACAACAACACGTGCCGGCGTAAACAAACTGGAGTCGTAGCGTGTTTCCTTCCAAGCATGTAAACAATGGCATTACTCGATTCCTATCCATGCCCCCAGTACGATCAGGAATCGTATCGATTCAAAATAAAACTGAACGGATATTTTGAACTTCGAGCGGCTGCTAACACGTTGGCATACGATATTATATCTTCAATGACATTTATTACTAAAATCTTGATTCTGTAGTTTCAAAGCCAGCAACGCTGGGTACATTATCTAGTCTCTAGAAGTTTTTAATGTTGTTAGTATGCAAGATTTTCCCTCGAAGATTTATCTAGAACAGGTTCAGATTAAGTTTCTAGCACGTTGATGTCTCTTTATATCCGATGTATTCTTGGATTTGTATCTGTCGCGTGCCGTTCGACAGCTGCTGTCGCCGGAGATCCGGCTCGACCTAATTACGACGATATCCTATAGTTTCGTAGAAGCTTTAATCTTCATAGTTTCTTCACTAATCACCCGAGATTTCATATATTAAGCTTTATTGAAATTGACGTATTACGATTGTAAAGTTTCACATCAACTATAACCTTTCGTTACCCCGATCTTCCTTTTGAGCTTGATATATTTCCAAATAGGTACATGGATTAAACTGCATTGTAACTGACTGAAAAAATTCCAGTCTGCATGAATAACGAACCAATGAACTAGAGTTTGGAAATATTCCTTAATTTCCCTAGAGGTGCAATAAATTCTACAGTACCAGCTCAAAATTCAATAAAGACCATGGAATTAATTATGTTTAATAATTTTCTTCTTAGATATTATAATTTTGCTTGAAAAATAGGGCATATTATTGTAGTCTCTCAAAAACCGCGGCAATTAATATGAATAATTATAAGAATAATTTTATCTGGCAAACATTTGTATGCAAGAGGAAATTATTCTGTGGGTGGTGCAAACATGAATAAATAATGCCTCAGAACATAACCTTGTGAACTCTCCATGTTTTAGCTGGCCAATCGCAATATCAAAAACTCAAAGCGAAATCTACACTCCGGCCATTGGCAACTTATCCTGTGTGATCGCAGCAAGAGTTACAGCCGTCATATTACGAAATAGGGCAGGCCAGTTAGACCTTGAAATTAACCAGTAGTGGATAGTTTTTAGCCCCCAAAAATTGGAAAGTGGTCTAAAATTACAAAATGATTACCGATTGGTAGCAATTCATCCAACTTTTAAAACAAATTTTTATTTATAATCAGAATGTACGCGTAGATTATGATGCCAATCTTATTGCCTACCTACATGTGCATCTCACGTCCTATATATCTAAACCTAAAAATAAAAAAACATAATTTATTTATAATATTTGTAGATACCTACGTGGAGGGTCATCCAATGATAAATGATTGGACATCCTACCTGTTAAACAATACATTCAGGATGCTGTTAGGACTCTTGCACTCTATTTAAAACCATAATAAAGACATGGCATGGCAGTCAAGTGAATAATGTATTTCTTTAAATTAAATACGATGACTAGGATAAAAGATCTTCCTACTATACCAAGATAATAGGGACTTATGCTACAAGTTTATATATTTTTTTTAAGTAATTCCCGACACTTTACCTATTCTATGAGGTTCTCTATTTTTTTTGTAATTATGTACCCTCAGTTTTGTTATAGACACATCATTCTGTTTCATTTGAACTTAAATATTTTTGAAAACATTCGATTGTTCACCCCTACTTTCAACCCCCCCAATATCTCATGAATGGCTCGACCTATTTTTATAAAACTTTAAGTTTTGCATTCTACACATCATGTCCTTTCATTTGATACCACACTTGGGTATATTTGAAAACATTCGATTGTTCACCCCTACTTTCAACCCCCGTATCTCATGACTGCCTTTACCGATTTCTATATAACCATGGACCAATAATACAGGACTGACAATTCCTAACATCAAAACGTAATTCGAAAATTAGTTACTATCTAAACATATAGATGGCGCGAGGGGTAACGATTTAAGTAATAAATTTGTCATTCCCCGACACCTTAACGAACCATAACACGATTTAGTGATCGTAAAGATACAGCAGTCAAATATAGATGGCGCTAACATAAAAATATTGTATGACATCAAACATGTAGTCGTTATTTATTAATGATGTCATCTCAGCCATAGGACAGCTACTGTTCACGTCCACGGCTGGACTTAGGCCACCATCCTCATGGATTTCCCAAATCATGATTGTTGCCATACGGGTGGGCGAGCGCAGTGTTGAATATTAAAATAGGTACGGAAAGACGCTGCTGCCCATCTTCTTAGCAGATTCCTACTGCAGCCACGGGTGAAGGTGAAGAGAGTAGAGCCAACCTTCTACAACCGGCACCCCAACGTCAATTACTTTAGGTCACGAAAAAAAATGGCAGTAAATATTTAAAATTCTAGACTACGTTACATAGAGCTAATTTAACGCTTTATACACTTTTTATATAAACTTTCATTTTTTCCGAAGACAGCTGTCAAACTTCAAACGGCCATATCTCGGAAACTACTCGTCCTACACTTTTCGTAGTGGGCTCAAATGAAAGCCTTCATGAGAACTACTATTTCGATGACAGCTGTCAAATTTCAAACGGCCATATCTCGAAAACTATCCGTCTTAGACTGTCCGTTGTGGGCTCAAATGAAAGATCTTCATGAGATCTACTTTTTCGATGACAGCTGTCAAATTTCAAACGGCCATATCTCGAGTACTACTTTTTTGTCGGGGGTTAAAAATAGATTTAAGCATACTAGGATCAGCTCTAGTAAAAGTAGTAGTCGATCTACAAAGTAACATCAAAAGTACAAATTGACGACAGATGAAAAACCTAACACCTGACAGGTGATTAGTTAAACTAGTCGGCCGTTTTATGAGTTGGTGAACTGAAAGATTTATCCGATATAAAATTAGTGTGGAGCAAACGAGTTGTTTGTTGTAGGTATTGCAAAATCTCGTGAGTCAGATGCATTTTGCATTTTCGAGAGCAAAATTAGAACATCTGGGAATATTTTTACTGAAGGCTCTTTGAATAAAAACCGAGTTTTACGTGACTCGTGATTCTGTTTAATTTTGGTAACTTAAACTTTTCAAGTTTTAATAACGTTTCATTTATCGGTTTAACTACCCATATAAGAAAGTTGGAGACTTGAAAAGTTTGGGAGAGTCATATTTTTTGTATGTATGTTCAATAATAGATTATTCGCCAATGCGCAATTTAGACAAATCTAAACAAAAATACAAAGAAATGAAAAGCCTTATAATTTTTTTTTACGATTCCGGATTTTCAAATGTTTTTTTTATTTCCTTGAAATGTGCTACTTAAGTGTGGTTAAACACTATACAAATTACAAACTATTGAAAAAATACCAATTCCACTCTCGCTAAACATTTCGCCCAATTAGTTTGTAGATAGCCAGACACGATGTGGGCCTTGAAGAGATTGATGGCGGGGAGAAAAGTTTATCTTTGATGTACCCATCTGTTTCTCTTTCGAATGCACTTACTCCTATCTCACCGCCAAGGTTGCCTTGTGTAATTCTATCAGCCACAGCCTTGAAATCAATTTGTTTTAAGACCGCATTAAAAGTAATTTCACGACTTCCTCTCCATATGGTTTGCATATAATGTGTTTTATTTAGAATTAGCTAACCTATATAGAGTTTGATATTCCATAAGCTAAGCAATAAAAACACCTTACAACATGTTTGTTATTTTTATAGTGCTTAAACACACTTAAGTAGAACATTTTCAAAGAAATGAATAACCTTATCAAATTTACGATTCCGTTGGGGTTCGAACCCACGTCCGTCAAATCCATACTTGACGCTTCCTTCAGCCGGAAGTGTTTGACCGCTAAGCTACAGAACCCATGTCGGGACCCGCTGAAATTCTCGATAAGGTGATGTCGGTTTGAGCAACCCATAAGAGCGCCATCTACAGATAACTACTAGAGTTCTCCTGTTCATTGTCTGAAGTTGCATTCAGTAGCAATGACAAGAAATGTCGCTATAGCTTATTCTATAGTTTGTTATTTTTATAGTTTTTAACCACACTTAGGTAGAACATTTTCAAAGAAATAAATAACCTTATCAAAAATTTTAGGAGAAATCTTTTCTTACTCATTGAAGCGCTTGGTTTGTAGTTATTATTGATAGACTCGATTCCTTTGCCATCACCATCTATCAGCATCTGCTACATGGATATGTTCCATCCTAATTTTATACAAAAAAATAACATTACAAACTGCATTCTAGCTCTACTAACTTATATTGGGAACTTGACTCTTTGAATAGGCAGAGTAGTGATTGATATACCGCTTTATCATCCTTAGCTGCTTGATAAATGATGTCCTTGTCAATTTTGGCACTGGCTAGGTGGTAATGTTAAATGCTCACGTCTGTCTAATATCCCAATTTTCTCGAGTAACATTCCTTCACTAAAATAATATATTCGAACTGGAGACTTGCACTTCTGAGTTATCTCGTCTCGAAATGTAGATAAGACAATGCTGAAATAAAAAGTAACTTAAGTGCCTATGTAGAAATCAGCTAATCACGTGAATCTTTCACTGGCTAATATTTGATTTGCTTATAAAATGGTTATTCATGTTTTAAAGTTTACGCGTAATTCTAGGTTAAAATTATGGATGTTTTTCAATGAAGGTATTTGTATTTGGCACTGTATTAACGCAAGCAAATTAGGTGCAACCTTCACCAAAATAACCCAGTTATGATGACTACGTGTATTTAGGTTCTGTACCTGCTTGACTGATGCAGACTTTACGCGTCAATTGCCTGTTGAATGTAAATGCGGATGGACGCACGCCAGAAGCAACGTCTGCAAAATCTAAAACACTTTTAGGTTGACTTGTCACTGAGAATTTAACTGTGCTGATTGATACGATTAAATATAGTTTGGCCTCGCCATTGACTCGAGGAAGTCGCGATGGATTTGCGCAGGTCGAGCGGCGTTGCGGTCTCTCCGATTCGTCAGTTGTTTTCAATAAAAATGTCAGGTTGGCGCGACGCTGTGGACGTTTTTAGCCTGGCTGCTGGCCAAAGTTGATGCATACGTCCCGCTATTCCCCCTGCCCATCTACAAGGTCGTCCTAGGCAGTGCACTGTCTACCTTTTGTACTAGGCCTTTAGCTCTGTTAATATTTATGCGGCTCTGAAAATGTGTCATCTACAGTATTCTACATATTGCTAGAAGGCCGTTTATATTTGGTAACTAATGGTTGTTTTACATAGATGTCTTCCAAACTCGCATGCATGCAGATGAATATTAGTTTAATTTAATTTACTTCACTAGGTTTGTAGGATTCCGCAGTACAACAAAAAACCCTTATAGTTTCTTACTATCCTTCCTTATAATATTTCGAGCATCCCCCTTGTGTCTAAATCTTACTGCTAGCTTTAGAAATCTAAAAAAAATCATTAATGTGGTTTTAGTTTTTAGTGGGTGTTATATTTATTATAAAAAAATAACTATGATCTTTGTAGGAAAACTATAACGGCTAGCTTTTTTAGTTTTGGAAAAATTGTCCCTCAAATAAGTGATACGGTTGTTTAAACAATAATGTGTTTTACCACAGATAATATAATACACTAGTAGTTTTACTAAAAACGCAAATAAACATACACCAACTTCTAACAACATGTCTACCGGTAACTACAGAACCCTACCACCTGGCCTAATTTGTTAATTATCCTGTGGGTAAAACGTCACAGGATGTTAATGTTATTTTGACTCGTTAATTCCATTTTAAACCTACCCTTGGAGGTGACTTTGTCTGAGAGTCGTGCGTGGTCACGGTCTTTTAACCTTCGAGATCATTGGTCACGCTAAAAATATTTTTTATTAGTGTATGTTTATAATTTTATTAATTTGTTCTACGAATCTTGATAAACGTGTAAATATTAATTACGAGAAGCACTTTCACGCAATTATTGTTTATTCTTAGACTTTCTTGGATTTGAACCACTGCTTGTGAGCAGACATTCAAAGATTTAAGGTTCTGACATCTAGCAAATCTACATTTCAGTATAACGCTAGAAGGCAAAGATTTTACATAAAATCTAGTATGTGACGATTTATTTAATAAAATATTATTTATTAAAATAGGTTCTTAAGGTTCTTTTCTAAATAGTTCCTGTTGACTGAGAATCATGAAACATGAAAAATATAAAAAATAGAGAATACAATGGAAAAGAACGAAGCATCACCGTTGATATTATCTAACAAACCGAACCGACAGACTTTGTCCTGTGCAAACCGTGGAAATCATTTCTTCCAGTTTTGCCAACTTATTTTTTATTTTTAAATTTTCCAATTTCAGTATAAAGCATAAAATAGACTCGCCATTTTTCGAGGCATAGTTATATAATGCCCAATTCCATACAACAAAACATCCCCCAACCCCCTCTCCTCTCTAAAATCTAAACTGCTAGCAGTACAAATCTGAAAAAAGCATGAATGTAGTTTTAACCATGAACTTTCTAGGTAAACTATACAGGTTAAGCTAACTTTTTTAGTCTCGGAGAAATAGTCGCTCAAACAGTGATGCGGTTTCCCAAACATACCGGAATACTTTAAACCGAAAACTCAATTCCTGTTAAAATGTTTTGGTAATCGTAAAAAACATACACCAACTTCTAACATCAGGTTTACGGTTAACTACGGTACACTACATAGCGCGTGGCCCGACACGGAACTGGCCTAATTACATACAAAAAAAATCCAGTTACACAGTACAGTTCATCCGTACCTACACCTGCGCGAAGCCGGGGCACCCGCCCTGCTCGTGAAGTAATCATCATCATCATCATGTCAGCCGTAAAACATCCACTACTGAACTCAAGCCTCCCTCATAGATCTCCATGAGGGGTTGTTGCCATACTCACCACGCTTGGCAGGCGGGTTGGCGAGCGCAGTAAGAGATGTTGATACACGGAAAGTCGCTGCTGCCCATCTTCCGGAGGTATCTCTTAGCAGGCTCTTACTGCATCCACGAGCATGAGAGGAGGGGTAACATTCTTCTGCCGGCACCCCACGGCTAATGTGGGCGGCAGTGAAGTAATAACTTGTGTATATTCCAGGTGACGCCGAGCACCCCAGCGGGCAGGGAGCTGGTCCGCGGCGACATCATCGCCAAGATCGATGACTACGACGGCCGCGATCTGAGGCACGAGGATGCACAGAACCTCTTCAAGAATGCCTCTAACCAGATCAAGCTGGTTGTGCAAAGGTAAATTTTATTCTCCTTTAAGATTGATTACAGTGGAATCTAGAATCTGTCTTTTGTATGATCTTTTTCTGTAACATGACATTTAAGGAATCTGGAATTTTCAAATCATTACACGTTTAGAGAATCTGTTAGCTACGGACGAAAGCCTTATTTAATATACTGTTGTTCGACAGCACCAGTACTACTGCATGTTTTAGTGGTTTGGAATTGTTTGAGGCGACAACAGGTCCTGTTTCAACTTACAACAAGTTGATAGGCAAGGAAATGTTGTTTAATTTTATAACGGGCCGGCTACCTGAAGTTAACTTTGGTTTTTTTACGGTTCCGTACCTTAAAAGGTAAAAAACGGAACCCTTATAGGATCCCTTTGTTGTCCGTCCGTCTGTCTGTCTGTCAATACCCTTTATCTCGAGAACGAGTAGAGGTATCGAGTTGAAATTAAAAGCATATACTCAAATCTACAGCTTCTTAAGGCTGTGAAAAAATCAATATTCGAAGTTAACCTGAAAAAAACATACGGCCGTTTATTCCGCAAAAAAACGCATGTTTCGACATTCTCAAAGGAATCAAAATTTATAGGGTACTTCCCTTAGATCTAGAACCTATACAATTTGGCAAGGTATATCGTCTTATACTGTATACTAGCGACCCGCCCCGACTTCGCACGGGTGCAATGCTGATACTAAACTTTTGTTAAAAAGCTTTTATAGGTGCTATAGCCTGCTAAGTTATTTTTTAGATTAAGTTGTAATTATACTGAACCGTGTTCTGTATATTTTATGTAATGTACCTATGGTAAATAAAGAACTTTAAAAACAAAAACAAACAATGCTGATACTAATAAATATACTACAGAATATACCATCGCGGACCTTTTTGTAGACCTTTTTAAGGTGCACAATACTGTAGTACATTATTTTGATCTATCTTGTAGGGTTCAGCCAGTGTTTGCAATGTAAGCGCAAAAAAATGTTTTTATTAACGACCTCACATTAGAGGTAGAAACCTCTATAATTATCAGTTTTTCTCCACTATGTTATGCATACAATGTATTATACATACATATAAACCTTCCTCTTGAATCACTCCATCCATTAAAAAAACCGCATCAAAATCCGTTGCTTGGTTTTAAAGATCTAAGCAAACATAGGGACAGACAGACAGCGGGAAGCGACTTTGTTTTATACTATGTATTGATACAGAGAAAAATCTAATAACATTTGAATTGGAATCATAAAAAAAAATCGTCCCAAAAAAAGTACGAAATCAATCATCGAAGTAAAGCAACCCTACGCGCGGTTATAAATTGGATGGGTGACCGAATCTTATTGTGTATTTTTTTTTATTATTTATTATGTTCCCACATACCTACGGAACCCTCGGTGGGCGAGTCCAGCTAGCACTTGTTAAATTTTTATTTTATTTTATTTGTTTAAGCCTCGTCCGTTAACTAGCAGAGGGTACGGCAAGGTAGCGTTGTCGCTCAAAGATGATAAGTGGTACCTTTTACCGCTCAGTTTAAAGAAAAGAATTTGTTAACGTTGTATCCATTTTGTTTAACACTCGTATACGCATGTCCATTGAAGCAGCATCAGATTCCTCATAATATAATGTGCGCTGTAAAAATAGATTCTATAGAAAGTACAGTGTAATGAAATCACAGAGGCGGATCAAGTGCTCACCTATATTCGGTGCCGCGCGCCACCGGCAGCTATGTAGGGCGCGTGCCCACACCTACATTCTATCACGAATACGCTGAGTAAGACTTGCTTTAGGTGTTGTCGATGTTTACCCAATCCTTGACCTAGGTGCTAATTTATTTTATCGGCCAATGGGGAAAGCTAAAGTATTCTGTCAAATTACAAATACTATAAGTTGATAGTATACAACATTTAAACAAAACATCGAGCACATATCCAATAATAGAGGGGAAATAAGGTCGTAAGAATTCCGAAACAACTTAGTGCTTTGCACTAACGCGATGAAAACTGTCTCTCGCCTTTGACAGTACAGCGCCAACAGCCGACCTGTGTACTTTTCCGTACAATTATGAAATATTTTTGGCGGAATTGTTGTTTAGACAAAATAAATTACATTTCCTCTATTGGGTATGCCCTCGATGAAACAAAACCACCTTTCATTTTTTCATGTCACTCATTGTGTTGTCAACGGAGTTAAAGGTTTATCCAAAATTTACATTTGATTATGAAAGCAATTGGTTCAGATTTAGTCCTAAATTGTGACCTGTTTGCAACGTATGCTCGTAAGCTACCTTAGGTTTAAATCCTGCAAGTTGAATTACGAACCACGCCCTAACATCATTGGACTGAAATTTAGCATTCACCTTTAGTTCTGGTGACAATACAATATTATGCAATATTCTTTGCTACTTTCACTCACAACTTGAAAAGGTAAAATAATTAGTCACAGAATACATTGGAAAGCTCACTTTATTGGGCGCCGGATATAAGTGATACTGAGTTAATTACAGCGATTAACGTATCTCTTGGCAAATAGCTCGCATAAATACATTTTCATTTTCAACGGCGTTGTCGTCATATCCTCTTTACCAGGATGTCACAGAGTTAATTGAATGTTCTATTGTGTTCTAACTACAGTCATTTGTGACTTAAGTTTAACTTTCCTTAATTCGCAACTAGAGCATGCAACGATCGAAACTTTTCGATAATCGATAATCCGATATGTATCGCTCTATTTTTCGATAAATATCGATAATTATCTTTTTTTGGTGAAGAAAAATACCTTTATGTTTCGGTTATCGTTTTAAATACCAAAAAAACGGGAATATTCCGTTTCCCTGTTTTACCGTGTTTTTGATATATAAAATGATAATATAAAAAATATCGTTTTTCGATATTCATCGAGATTTTTTCGATAATTATCGCTGGCAAAAATGAGCCGATTTCCAATAATTTATCGGTTATCGGTTTGCATGCGCTATTCGCAACTCGAAAAGTTAAACTTATTAGTAACAGAATACTTTGGCAAGCTCAGGGTGCCGGATATAAGTGATACTGGGCTTATAACAGCGAATAACGTATCTGTTCGCAAATCTTTAGAATAAATACATTTAACGGCTTTGTCGTCACACACCTTTAAAGCAGGATGTCAGAGAAAGTCGATAGAATCTTCTTTTGTTTGTAGACAAGACTTGGACTTGACTTAAGTCTTTAGAGCTTGGCTTAATCTTGAAACGCAAAACGTTGAAAAAGTATCACTTAGCTCCTACCTATTAATTTTAGGATTTCGAATATATGTATATTTATTATATTCCCTGGACTGTATTGAATAAACTTTTCTTATTCCTTGGTTATGTCAAATATTGTAAGGACCAACCAACTCAGCATGAAAAGCTGATTGTTTATTATGAATGTTATAGATACTAAACTTTTGAACCTTTTTTTAATTGTATATGTACTTATATCCTTATTAAATGAAATTATAAGTCAAGTAACGCATCATATTATACTATATAAATTAACTTAAACTTAAATTAAAATTACAAGTGTTACAGCGAGTTTTTCTCCAACTGAATACACCTGTTGATTTGGGTTCAACATAGGTATTTAGATATTACAACCCTATGATTTGGCATGGTTTTATTTAAGTCCTAAACTGTTATATTTATTATTTTCTCCTATATTAGTAGAATTTTTAGATACCTATTATTATGTTCGTTATTGTAAGAATGTTTTTGTTGTATGAATGTATGTTTATAAATCGACGTTTGTTTCTATATTATTGTATGTGCATATTTTAAATTTGACCATGACACAATTTACTCATTGAAAGTATTTACTTGTTTAATGTCAATGCGATATAGGTCTACTAATTCACTTGCCTGGATTTAGTCTTTCAAGAACACTATGACACAATTGACCTGACTACCACTCAGAAAAAAAACAAAGAGATTTACAATTTGGTACACTGCTCAGTGTGGAGGTGCTTGCAATACGATTATGCTATTTAAGGATAATCCTTTGGTCCTTGTCATTTTAGAAGAGACTTACTGGAGTATTACGCGGTTCATCTAGACACAAGTCAATTTTAAAATTTTAAAGGTTCGCAAACATTTATTGCAGACAAGTGACCAAATTGCATATTCTGCAAGCAACCCACTATTTTCTAAAACATTATAGACCGTATCACGTTGACGTTAGAATCCATAATACCATCTCATACTCATCGTCACGTTCAGGGATGTGGACCGCGAAGGACCAAGGACCGCGACTCCGATGGCGCCTCGTTCGCCGATCCCGTACGCGACTGTACCTCCATTCAGGTAACCATGCTTCATTGTTACATGCTTTTAGATGTATAGTATTTTTCAGATATTCGCAATCATAACACATTAAACTGTAAATCATTATTATCTGCGTTTAGTTACGTCTGATCCGTACGAGTATGTTTTGAAACATTCGTTGCTGTATGCAAATACTCGTTTTTAAATTGTTTTTACTCTGGAAATCGAAGCAAGCTACACAGTTCACATTTTGAAGAAAATTAAAGAAAATCACCTACAGCACATTTTGATAAAGCTCCTATATTTTGACTGGCGTTAAACAATCAGTATGAAATACCTCTGGCAGTTGTCCCGTTCGATGATAATCAGTTACAACTGCTGCGACAGGCGTAACCCTGACACCAACGATTAGAATCACCTGTGCTTACTGTATGCCTATTGCATTCTAATTGCCTGTCTACTGTTTCAAATTTCAAGTGCTTTTCCTAATAATGCATAGTCTCCAATATACAAAGGGCGACTTTCGCATGAATCCTTAAATGTTTTATGCGGCTAAACACAATAACGATGTGTCAATTGGTATGAAGATATTATATTTTTAGTTTTAGATCCCTGCGAAGGTCGCCCTGTAAGATAAATACGCGAAAATGCCAAGAAATGCCCAGATTTTGGCATAGGATTTTCGTAGTTTGTCGAGTTTTACTTTTGTACTGATCATAGCAGATTGTCACAATTTGTTTGTTCAGATTATATTTCAATATTTGGTTTGTTGCCAAATAATCGATATGCTTGCATGTATAAGGATTTATCAGCACTTTCCCGCTAATCAGTACGGTTAACATTATTATGTTTAACAGGACGCCAAGCCCACTGCCGCCATCTCAATTCCGAGGACCGGAATCTTTGCCTCGCACTCCGCTGCCGCCCTTCTCGCCGCAGTTTGAAGGGGAGTACCGCACTCTACTTCTGTCTCCTTCCTCCACACGCACTGATGAGACTCAGGACGAGTCTATTGGCAGCCAGGTGAGTTCTCATTCACACTAGGTAGATGGATGGTGAATCGTACTGTTGATATACTTGTAGGATGTCAGTTAGTAACAAAAACGGTCTAGAATTCGCCGCACAACACTCATCTGCCGCTTTTTTTGCTTCTGTTGGAATTGTAGTACACTCTGCACTACACTTGACGATCCTTGGGTCTTTGGGTAGTCTAATAAGTTTACACGAACTAGCTGTAGAAAAGGCTATGTCGAGCTATGACGAGAAGGCGGCAGCATCATTGCATTGTCGGTAACGGCAATGGCTGTCACATCGAAATGCTAGATGTAGAGATGCATTTCAACTGCGAATGCATCAAAATAAATCAAAATAAAAAAATATCAAAATAAACTAACTAGTTTCCTAAAATTGGTGACAAAAATGGTCACTAGTACATAAGTCGGTAGTAATATTTATCTTAACAAAATAGGACAAGCTATCATAGCAATAATGTCATTCTATAAATAAGAGACAGACGGTTTATGGAAATTAAATTCCGAGTTGAAATTCCGACGCATACTAAAGATATTCCTTTCTTAAAATCATTTTTTTTAATTATTCAATTTTCATAACATTAATAATTTTTAAATGTTAAACAAAACAAGAAAAAAACACTTCAATGATAAAATCCAAATTGTTGCTGACAATACCCAAACCGCTAGAAGTATGTATGCTAGAACAACTATTTGTTTAGTTGTATATGTATAGAACTATTTGTAAAGAGTTCATCTACTTATACCTTTTTCTGCCGCCATTGCAGTGTTCCGGTTTGAAGGTTAAGGGTGCCGGTGAAATTACGGGTTACAATTCTATTTCTCAGAGTGACAGGCGCCATGCGGTGCAGCGTTGGTCACGTGCTTTGTGAACGTGATCACAGCGATATTACAGCGGTATTGTAATAGGTAGAAGTTACTGCTCAACATCAGGTGGGCCGTCGGCTTGGCTCGTCATTTAGTCATAAAAAATCCCGTCTTTTAACTTAGATCCCATTATTTTATTTTATTTGTGTAATAGACCAACAGCTATACATAAAGTTTTTAAAATAGTACAGCGACAATCTTACAGCCCTTATAGGTATATCTAAGTAGAATAGGTAGTTAATTAGCTATAACAAATTCAACAAAATTAATGCAACTTAAAAACAGTAATAATAACAATCAAAGATAACCCACTGTCAGTGGAAAATTCTATATGAACCTTATTATGAAATAGACATTCTGACAAATATACTTAAATATATAAGATATATAATTTAAGTATATTATCACAAATGAGTTTGAAAGCAAGCTAACATTTTTAACTGACACCAAAAACTCAACCGTAAGTTAAAATTTAGAGAATAAAACTATACTTTGAGGTACTCTTAAGTACACCATCAATCAATGTGTGTTTGTTACCAGTGATGACATATGGAAACGAGACGTGGTCATTCACGATTGGCCTCATGAATAAGCTCAGAGTCGCTCAACGAGCTATGGAGAGGGCTATGCTCGGGGTTTCTTTACGCGATCGAATCAGAAATGAGGAGATACGTAGAAGAACTCGGGTCACCGACATAGCCAAACGGATTAGCACGTTGAAGTGGCAATGGGCAGGCCATGTAGCTCGCAGAATAGATGGCCGATGGGGCCGAAAAGTTCTCGAGTGGAGGCCACGGACCGGCAAGCGCAGCGTAGGACGTCCACCAACAAGATGGGCTGATGACCTGTTGAAGACCGCAGGTCGACGGTGGATGCAGATCGCTTCCAATCGCAATAACTGGAATTCCATGAGGGACGCCTATGTCCAGCAGTGGACGTCCTACGGCTGAAATGATGATGATGATGAGCCAGTCAAATTGAAAAAGCTCGGGATCAAAATCTTTATCGCGCTTTGATAGGCATTGATTCGTTTTAAAACACCCAAAACGTCGACTGGCGCTTCGTTTCTGGATAAATCCAGCACTATTCACCTGTAAAAATGCCGTAAACAAGCCGAGACCAGCCTGCTTCAAATTTGTGTATCATATCACGGCACCATTCCACCCGGGCCTACTTCTGAGCATCGGTGAGGTTGTGCGTCACCCAGCGTGAAACTATCACGCGAAGATGCACGTGTCGTGTAGAATCTCTTGAAGGCTTCCAGATCCAATCTGCAGTATGTGCTGAATCTCTGAATCTATACGTAAGTCGCCTATTGTCTTAGATGAAATTTTTCACTGCTAGCACGTTTTCTTTCGTGACAGTCGTCAAAAGACGACAACTTTGTTCTTCATACCCCAATGTTAGTCGACCAACGATACGCGGCTGCCTGGATGGGCCTTTATCCATTTTAAGTCTATCGTACGATTTGTCCGGTTTCAGTTGATCATAAAATCGTAAAAAATCATAGCGCAAAAATGTTCCCGGTGCAGATCCATTTCTCAATGAGACAGGATAATTTAAATAAGCTCGAAAACAGATTTTATACGTTTTACACATAAATAGATAATCACAATTTTAAAAATAGATTATAAGTCTCTCATATCTTTTTCTTTTATCTTTATATATAAAAACTTTTTTTCGCAATACTTTCTCATTGGCCTGGTATGTATGGCCTCATGGGGATAATACGCATTGCGAAAATATAATTTTCACTGCCAATCACTACATTTTTATGAGAGCTAAACCGCAATCTTTTATATGTGAACCAATTTAATGTTGAATCATACATAATCTAATACAGAGTATGGTTGCGTAGGATGTTCTAAAAGTAATTTTACACGAGGGTCATACAATTTTATACCTCAGTTACTCAGGCATGTGTACCTAAGGAATCTCTGACTTGACAGTGGTACGCTACATGCGTTCCAAACAGCTCAAACGACTTTTGGTTATGTGCCAGAATCACGAAAAGATGCAATTGGGTTTAATAGATCTTTTTAAACCATATTGAAAGATCTCTCTTATATTAAGCAGAAACTCGAAATCAAGTCGACAGCAATTCGCTCTCTACGTAGTTACATGTTCTTAAATAGCGTTCGAAAACTCTTGCAACACACTTTAGTGTCAACAGGTGTGGGTAGGTAAACATCGACCAATTCCGTCCTTGACGATTTCAGCAAAATAGGTTAACTGAGCCGCTAAACTAAACTGATACGTGACGTATTCTGGAAGAAAGCCAAGGCGCTTACATTTAATGATGCAAATTATTGTTAATTAAAACTGGCTAAGACAACGACAGAGCGCTCATCGCAACTGGAAGGCTATACGGAAGGTAGCGATAACTCATCGAAGTCTTAGAACGTTCCAGAAGGAATCTAAATCCGTTTTCTGAATCATGATTTTAATGTCGATTTCTAGAGCCTAATGCTATGGAGCAATATGTTTGGTACGAGACGGACCAACTTGAAGTAACTATAACTACAATAGATACATCAGTCATCCTTACTGTCTATTCTACAATCCTTGTCTAGTTTATTGCTCTTGTTTTCCTACTTTCAACTCATAAAATCAAATGAAAATTATATTTTCGCGTCATAAATTAAGCATTTTTGCGGCAAGGCTGTGCGAGGGATTCGCCCTCGCCCACTCGTATTTTCCTGCCATATTTCCAAAATAGAATGCAATAGAATCACGTTGTTTACTCGCTCGGAGCGGCTGGAGCGGCAGTCCGCGACCACACGTTGAGCGACACACGCCCGTGACCAGACTACCACATTTCCAAAATGGCAGTCAACCCCAACTTCTTCCCCAATGGATACCAAGACTCCATGCACCCCGAAGAGGAAGTGGTTTCCAACTGGGTGGGTGTCTACTTCTTAGTGTATGGTGGTAATACCAATCTCATGTAATTGGATGTTCAAGCGCAATCTAATTTTGGAACTCTCGAGAATCGCGTAGTGTTACAAAATATGTGATGTAATAACCCTTGACGGCTTAATGGCGTAATTTATGCTGAATACGTGAGTAAATTGTGGAAGGAAAAGTAGTGAGATCGGATGTGGAACTTTTATTTATGAGAGCAAAGCTCTTGTAAATAAGCATCTCCACCTACGTGTTGATACGACGACGCAGGTGTATTCGATATTGTAAACACAACGGTGCGCTTTACACTTTTTTCTAGAAATGATTGAATAGTTTCAGCCAATTTTTTTGTTGCAATTTGAATTGGTTAGATAATAGATGTCCAACTGTTGCGTTCGTTTGGCAGAAGTTCATAATTATTATAACACCTGCATCAATTTTAATCAAGGGCCATACCTATAGTTGATGTAGGTCCAGATAGAAATATATCCAATATAGAGGCGATAACGATTTCACTAACTTTGGCTCTATTTTTGCACACATGACACAGGAAAAAAACTACACCCACTTGATATTTCAACGCGAACGTTAGCAACGCGGAGTAAGTAAATGATTGCTTCTCTTGCCAAGGAATACGAATTCAGTGCTAAATGCGTACCAATACATAGGACCGGCATGATATAATAACATAATATCATACTTTATATTTGAATCAAAATAATTCTGAAAAATCGGACTCGCGCACGAAGGGTTCCGTACCATTATTTGGCAAAACAACTTGTTTTGAGGTAGCATCACCCACTTTTGGTTATGATTTTCAATTATCTACTCACTTTTCATACGGCTATAATATTCAAACGGCATTAAAACCACGTTTGTTGTATGGGAGCCCCACTTTAAATAATATATTTTATTCTATTAGGGGGAAGCGAAGCCCTATTATACACAGCGCTGTCTGTCTGTCTGTCACGATTACAACCGAACGCGTTGACCGATTTACATGAAACCTTTTTTGTTAGCACTGTCTTAATGAGAGAAGGGTACTGATAGATTTTGGTGACCTAGGGTCACAGGGACTGGAGTTATTGTTTCCTAAATGTATTTAAAATTTTAAAATTTAAATTATTATTTTTTTGTTTTTTCGGAAACCTTCGCCCTCTTTTCTGGTACCCCCGTACCAATGCTTGTTTTTAGTATTTGTTATTATAGCGGCAACATAAATTCATCATCTGTGAGAATTGCAACAGTCTAGCTATCACGGTTCATAAGGTACAGCCTGGTGACAGACAGACAGACGGAAAGCGGAGTAGGGTCCCGTAGGGGTAAGCTAAATAAGTGTTAAAAATTCGAAAAATCCTCGATGGTATCAACAATTATTTCAATATTGGAGGTATTTTAGATCAAGAAATATATTAATCGATGTCTTATCTATTTTTAAATTATATTCTCTTTTCAATAAAGTTTATAACTGGTAGAACCATCTAGCATCAATTCAGTACAAAGTAGTTAAAATAATTTTTAGCTGCTTATTGATGGAAATCTTCAATGCACAAAATAGATAGGTACCTATAAAACTTTTATAATACTTCTACGCCTAGCATAGATATTTCATCAAATATTAGTTATTCAATGTCGGAACCCTTAAGACGTGAGATCGCTCGCACTTGTCCGTTTTATTTTGTAACATTACTCACGGATTTTTTTTATTTGATTTTCTTTTCACTGTTCCACCACACGTCAACATTCTTCTTTATCAAAGAAAGAGCACGTCAGTCAAATTTTTAATTTTCTATGCGCCTACCTAAAGCATTGCGTCAGCAGCGAAAGCTCTTGTAAACATAGACGCAAATAAAACGAAGCTTTGCGCACATTGGCACAAAATAACTATTGTAGACTCATCCGGCGTCCTTGCTTAAACATACTCATAGTGATGATGAACAATGTAGACTTGTCTTATTCCTGTTGTATCTGTAATCTATAAACCATTTTAGCACCATATCATTCTAAACGATACTAACCAAACTTCACTTACGCAGTCGCCTGGTTTTACACGTTACTGCAAATACTGCAGAGGACTTTACCCTTCGTGCTCTTTCTACACATCTGTATATCATTCGGGGATGCTCATGGAATGCTTCCAGCGGCCTAGAGTCCTCCGATATTTCAAGGACTTGGGCTGGCTAGGTTCGGGTAGTGTCACGGGGCACAATGCACAATACACCCCAACGCCTCAGTGCACAGATCTGGTTTAGAATTAGAATAAGACTCTACCCCAATAAGAAGAAACAATGTTACAAGTTATACTGTAATGCTCAAACACATGCAAACATCATCGTGGTACTTTTGAAACGGATTTCCCTTTAACTTAAATAAAAACTGTAAAACTGTTTCAGAAATCGTAACCCACATGAAACTGATAAATTTATTTTTTGACGTGATATATTTAGAAATGTTGCGATGTTACCATCAAAAACCATTTAGTAGGACTTCCCTAGAGATTAATAGATGAACTGAGACATTATACATTTGCAATGAAAGTGGACTAATTGATCCACTTCTTTTTTTAAGTTCTAAGATTTCAGCCTCAAATAAAATAAATCAAGCTACTGTTTATTTTACAATGGGCTATATCACAATAAACGATTATTTTTAGACTGGTTTGATGTGCGCCAACTATTTGATCATGTCGGCTTTTAATGTGAAGAGATGGTACCGTGTATATCGTTTCAGCTCTTATATTAATATCAATACGAAATCAGTTTACATAACCAATCATGACGTCAATCCTGTGTCTCAAAGCTGAACTAAATGCGAGAAAACATTTACCCTTTGATATTTTCTAAGGATTGCAGCTCGATAGCTTTATTTTTTTCGCTATATAACTTTTTGAAGTTTGTAAAAAAAGTCATGAAACATTTACTATTTCACGGATAAGGTTATCCTGATAATAGCGCATCGTATACGCAGAAACTCAAATGGGCTCAATTCATAGTTTGGTTATAAACCCGTAACTAATGATCATAATTTTATTTCTATTTACATTCAATAAAGGCGCAGAAAATATACCGTATAAAATCGTACACTGTTGTAAAGCTTTTAATAAATTGTTCTAACTTATAAACTCTCACAAAAAGTTATGATCAATTGTTTTCATCATCATCATCATCATCATCATCATCAGCCTTTATCGACCCACTGCTGGGCATAGGCCTCCCTTTGATTTTGCCATTCAATTGTTTTAATAGGAAAAAATTGAGATGTCGTATTGGAGTTTTATATTTATTTTTTACTAGTTGGGATGATGATCGTGAGCTCAACTCATATTTTATAAAAATCTGAAAAAACTACTTTGCATTTCTAGGCATTTTTATTAGGGCCTCTATGGCAACTCTCAGGTCAACCCTGTCAAGAATCGGCTGAAGTTAAAATACGCTTTATAGAGTGACAACATGAATTAGCAGTTGCAGACGCTATAAAATCATGTATACCTCTAGTTAGGTAAATTTGAAAGACCAATTTACTTATCTGCAAAGGATCCCACACCAACAGGCATCCATGCTTTAGTTGTGACATTTTAAAAAGCGCTTTTGTCGTAGTGTTAGTTATAAACTTCCATGGTTTTCCGAACTAGGTAACCTGTTATACACAGATAAAACTTTCTGGAAAATTTTGTGTTTTTCTGTAAGAACCGCATCAAAATCTGATAGTTTAAAAATCAATATTATTTATTGTTACTATATTTTTGAAGCGTGAATAGTTTTGAGGCGTCAGTACTATTTCCCCAGATTATGATGCCATACTGCAGCCAAGCATGGACATATGCGTAGTAGGCACAGGTGGATGTTTTCATGTTTGTAGCCTTTTTAAGTTGATAAAGCTTCAACATTTCAAAATTATCCAGTATAATTTTGAAGCTATTTTGTGGGTTTTCCAATTTCTGTGTGAACCTTTGTGTATTCCTAGATGAGGATTATGTATTAACAACTTCTATCGGAGTATTTTGAAAGTTCTATTGAATTTGAAATGGTGTTTTTTGATAAGCTGTATTAATTTAGTTTTATTGAAGTTTAATAGTAGATTATAGTGTCTTAGCCAGTTCTGTGACAGACAGCGCTATGCATATTAGGGGGCGAAGCCCCTGTCTGTCTGTGTGTGTATTTGACGATTACAACCGAACGCTTTGACCGATTTACATGAAATCTTTTTTGTTAGCACCGTCTTTATTAAAGAAGGTGACTGATTGATTTTGGTGACTAGGGTCACAGGAACCGGAGTTATTGTGACCTCAAAAGGTACCAAAAAAATAAAAGTCTTCAAATGACCGAAAACGTCCAAAAACCCAAAAATGCCATTTTTGACCTTTTGAGGCCTTCGCCCCCTTTTCTGGTACCCCCGTACCAATGCTTGTTTTATTAAGTATCAGTGTTCGTTCAAGATTTTGGGCAGGTCATTTATATAAACATTTATTGAACAAGATACACCCTAGAACGCTGCCTTGCGGTATTGATTGTTCAACTAGGATATTTCGTGATTAAACTAAATTATTTTTTTCTCTGCAATAATTATAGTGTTCTTTTTTAATTGTTTATCATAATACTCATCTATCTAAAGTCAAGTATCTCTACCATAACACTTGCTCAAATCCAATAGTATACCAATGGCGTAGTTCCAGCCAGAAAACTGTGGTTCTAGCAGTGAGCGTGACTTCCGATTGTGAGGTAACGAATAAAACGTGTGGCTCAGTTGGTCTTATATCCGACTGAAACGCAGGTAGCGGGTTTGATTCCCGCCGGGGAACAAGTATTTTTATTTTTTCTACATAAATATGTTACGAATCTAAGTATTTTTCTATTCTATGTATGTTAAGTATGTTACAAAAAAAAATAAAGTATTCTATCAATCGTAAGCAGAGCTTCGTGTTATGTGTACACATAACAAGCTCTGCTTACTTTGTGGCTGGTGCTGCCGTGTGTCGATGATGTGCAACTTTGTTTATTTATTTTTTAACTTTAAATGTGTAAAGGGAAAAAGTCGAATGTTGACTTTTTCACTTTTTCGCTTTCAAAACTGTGTGAGGCTAACGCGATCGGTAGCGAAGGTGCCCATTTGCCCTGAAGACGGTTTTCTTGAAAATCTAAAGTTGTCGGTATGATATCCGACTTAATAATAATAATACTCATTTATTTCAGATAAGAATCCATAGGTACTTAAAATATTACACACACAAAAATTAATAGAAACTTATTTAAATTAAATTAATTTTATATAAGATGGACCGCAAGCATGCAGCCACGTCCACCTTTTTAGTAACGGCGAGTCCCACCGCTCGGACAACACGTCCAGGATACCGTTAGGGCTGCCACATAGAGAGACTTAGACTTAGAGTTTTTTATTTTTATTTATCGTACAATACCTTACAACAAAACAAGTTTAAAATATATATACATAGTTTAGAGCTTGATTAAAAAGTCAACATTTGTACCTACGCACAGCTATAATAATATGAATTTATATTCTTCATATTTATATTTGTACCGCGTGGCGAGTCTTTGCCGTGGGGTGCCGGCAGTAGAATATTACCCCTCCTCTCCTACCCGTGGATGCAGTAAGAGCCTGCTAAGGGACACCTCCGGAAGATGAGCAGCAGCGTCTTTCCGTATATTAACATCCCGTACTGCGCTCACCAACCCGCCTGCCAAGCGCGGTGAGTATGGCAACTACCCCTCATGCATGGAGATCCATGATGGCTTTAGTTCAGTAGTGGACGTTTTACGGCTGAAATGATGAATCCCCGTATTTTCAAAATTTATTTATTTATTAGGGCACAAACTGTATACAATAGACTTAAAATTAACAAAGATTATAAATTATGGATACACCAATCAAGCTGCCACTAATACTAAATAGTTTACAAAAAATATTTAATACACTGCGGACATTAATATGGTTAAGAAGCTATATAATATCATAAACTATAATGTACAAGGCCTTAGCGGCCTCGCACAGAGGGGTGGAGGGTACACTTTGAACTAAACATAATTCTACGAGATTCAAATTAAAATCAGCGATCAATTGATCTCTCACTGGCTGAGTCAAGTTTGTGATTGTATAACGGGACTGGCATATTCGCTAAGCGAATAAAGTCCTAAAAAAACAGAATAAAAAAAAGAAGCTCTATGTAAGAAAACAAACAAAATGTAAACAAAAATTAATAAGAGAACATAATACTAATCTAAAAGAAAAACTTGTTTTTTGAATTGATTCATAGATAACGAAAATAAATCACAATCAGAGAATATTTCATTGAGCAACTTACTTATTATGGGAAATGAATGAGTTTCTGGTTGGTTGTTCCAGCCATACCGCACCACGCCGCTAGTGCTCCCCGGAGCCAAGGTGCGCCGCGAGCCGGGGCCCACGGAGAGCTACCTGCGCCACCACCCCAACCCGGCGATGCGGGCGCCGCCGCACCACGACTACCGCGACACGCTTATGAAGCAGAAGGTAACCTAGCAATAACTTAATACGTAACTTGTATAAGTATTCGTAATTTTGAATTTTAAAGACTTGTTATTTTTTATTAACTTATTATTTGTCATACATTCTCGTAAAATTATCTTGTTATGTGCCTATAAGGGATACCTCCGGAAGATGGGCAGCAGCGTCTTTCCGTGTATCATCCCATACTGCGCTTGCCAACCCGCCTGCCAAGCGTGGTGAGTATGGCAACTACCCCTCATGGAGATCCATGAGGGAGGCCTGTTCAGTAGTGGACTTTTTACGGCTGGAATGGTGGTGCCTATAATGTTGCAAAATTTGTATACCTGCATCCTGGTGGAGGAACACATTGACATAAGTTAAATTAGTTATAAGTTTATATTTTATTGTGATTCTTTTGTTGGGTGTCCATAAATAAATAGCAGCATATAATATCTTAACATCTTCAAACTGAAGACGCAACATGATTTTCTTTCTTCTGTCTTTTTGAGTTAATCCGTGATCATGGCGTGTGAAACTGCGCCGTTATATCGGGAGACTCAAAAAGACTCATCGTGGTAAATATCCCGTAAAAATTGCATTGTTCACAACCATGATAGTTTCAAAAGTTATGTAGACACCTAGTTTACAAACTTTTGAGTACGTCATCATCTCCGTAGGGCATCCGCTGCTGGACATAGGCTTCACTCATGGATATCCTAGAGGGAGATGGTCATGAGAAGTGGTTGCTTACTCACCACGCTTAGCAGGCGGGTTGGCGAGCGCAGTACGGGATGTCGGTAATTAATGATACACGGAAAGACGCTGCATCTTCCGGTGGTATCTCTTGGCAGATACTTACTGTTACTGCATCCTCGGGAAAGAAAGAAGAGGCAACATTCTACTGACGGCACAGCGTGTTTAAATAAATACATAACGAGCGACAATAGTGTTGCAGTTTCACTGGTGTACGCACAACGACCTTGACACGCATATACATAGGTATACATACGCATTTAAAGAAGACGTTAAAATCTACTTCATAAGCGTAAACTTCTAAAGCCATAATCAATTCCGCTATTATTAAACAGATAATGGAGAAAACCGCAACAAAATAAGATGTGTTCCTTGCTCGAAGACAGTCTCGAGTCTCACACAATCGAGACACAATCACTGAGCATATTGTGTAGTCCAACTTTTAGGGGACTTTTTAAACAACCCTACTCATTACATCCTAAATAATGATTACTATTTTGTTAAATAATATGGTCATGTTAAGCGATGGTTAAGCAACTGGGTGGACATTTGCCCATGCTCCATGTTCATAGCCATGTCCTCAGTCATTTAACTATTTGTAAATGTTACCCTCCATATCTGATGTATTCCGCAATGTAATGTTTGTAATGATAAATATTGATGCTTCAGATATTTCTTTTTTATTTAAAATATCTATACCTACTTCCTACACTCACTCACGCCCTCACATTAAAAGCGCGTATGGTAGCGCGACGAAATGGTACCTAATCATTTTATTTTCTGAAACGTTATGCACCAGACAATTTGACTAACGGACACAAAACTGTCTGCTACAAATGTGTTTGAAAACTTAGATCGTTATAATTTATTAACACAAGGCAGGGTAGTAGATGTGACATGTAAGTAGATAGTTAATTTGCTGCCTTTGTCCGTATCGCACGCAACACACACATGCACACTATTCTAACACACAATGTAGTATCAGTTTAATAGTGTAGCCAACACCGGCACTTGTATAAATAAATGTTAACTGTAGTCTTTGAAACCGTGAGCAATAAAAGATTTCTAATGAATACCATAAACATGAGAACATGTCTGTTTTTACAACACAAATTGTAAAAATTGGCAAATTGGCATAACCCGTAAGACAGACTAATTTTATCGCATACGTACGTCGTGTGCAAAATCGCGAGCAGTAGCTTAAACTTATCATTTTTTATTTTAATATGTACATTATGCAATCGGGTGTTTTTCGCGTAAATTAAATCTAATGTTTCCTTGCGTCTCGACTGGATTGCACCAGCCATGGTCCCGTGAAGAATGAAACGTCGGGAAATTATATAGGTCATTTGCGGAAGAAGAGCCCGGCTACATTATGTACTTACATATAATGTGTTCTGATCGCGATAGTAAATGAGTTTTGTTTCTCACGGTCAACCAAATTTTTTTCAAAACTAGTGCTTGTAAACGCACGAATTGGTCTGTACATTGGTATTTGAAACTCAGGTGGCTGAATCGGTGTTGCAGCGAGTGGGTGGCGATGAAGGCAACAAGGTTACTGGGGGTTTATTGCGAAGGGGATAAAGGTTTATCACGGGAGAAAAGGACTTAACTATCAACAGCTACGGGCCATGCATGGCCTTTTCTTTTCTAGGGTAGAATAGACAAAATTATGTAAAAATTGACGCTTTTCCTTTCTGCGAGTCTCTTTTCTAAGACATTTTTATCTATTGTATCCTAGAGTAGAAATACCATGCTAGGCCCGATGATTATCAGTTCTAAGAGTTATTTAGTCAACCCAAGAGTAACTCGATCCTATGGATCTCAATTGTAAACCTTTTGGACTTTGATCTTGATCTTACACCGTGATAAATATTTTAACCACTTCGTAAGCCTATTGTGTGCTCTCTTCTCAGCAAAGCTTCACGCATGCACGACAAACTTCCACAACGAAGCCGGTCGTCTGTTCAACGACAGTTTATTGCAATACATTAAGTTTTTTGGCTACAGTGGTCGAGATGTTCTTTGGCACGCACTTAACATAACTTTGGGTAAAGAATGAAGATGATAATAATTGTGGATTGTTGGGGCTTAGTAGCATTTAATTGATTGTCAGTGAAAGTACGTTGTTTTACCCATGGTGGATATTGTAAATTTAAATGAAACGGCTTCTGGGATTAACCTGACTTATTGGATCGGCCGATATCTTAGAATGAAAATGTCACTTCATCAAGTTTTGCAATGCTCTGTCCGACTGTCATAATCTTCACCTTCACTTGTCTATACGTCATCGTTTGAGCTTTCGTTTTCGCTGTTACATGTTGAGGGAAGGTTGTCCCGTTTTGGTATATCTCGGGACATCGGAAGTTAATGCATTGTTTTTTTCATTCAACTTTGTTTATGGGATTGGTTCTGATTTGTGTTCGATACAATCTTGTAAAGTTGTTAACAGTTTTGTTTCTTGGCAGATGGTGCACAAGCAATTCAACTCTCCCATTGGTCTTTACTCGGACCAGAACATCGCTAACTCTATTAGGCAACAATCTTCGCCCTTGCCGTAAGTATTATATTAGGTCATCAAATAGAGCACACTACACTGATAATTTTCAATATTTATTTATTAAAAAATACTAAATTATTTCAAATAAAAAAGGGAGAAAATAGGTTAAGTCCAACCTTGCAATCTGTTGAAATTTGATTACCATTGTAATGATTTTAGAAGTAAGCTCAGAAGCACTATTCTTTAAACCAAACGAAACTCGAATCTTGGTTATTTCAGAATAAGTCTGTTAAATCAAGAACGCCCCACTAAGAGTATAAACTCGATAGATTTTTCATTCCAATGACAAAATAAAAAAAGCAATGTCAGTCATCCTCGACCCTGCATATCTTGGCAGTGAATTTGGACAACATGGCCAGATGCCAGAAATTACATTTTACCAAAAAACAAATTGGTTGACAGGGTATAATTTGTAAATAGACTGTACAATTTGCATAATTGGAATTCCCTCGCTTTTATGCATCGCGTAACAGAAATTTTAATGACTTGTGTAACAAACAGCTCATTCGAAAGGTGGAGACGGGAAGTCTCTTAACGAATGGGATATCACCGATCGTTCGCACAGTGAATAATTAAATTTTATCTGCTTACTTAGCGCTAACGGCCATTACGGGCGGCCGCACGTTGTCAAGAGGCAAGTGTTTTACTAGAAACACGCAATACAACAGTCGACGCCCATCCTCACGACGCATTAATGCTTTTTATACTTTTACTTCGCTATTTTTCAATTGTTGCGTCCTATCCGTTTCACGCCACGCTCTTCAACGCAAGCATGGTAACGTCGGCCAGTTATCAACCAGTCGTACATTCATGACACCGCCCCACATTCACGCGACAACATTGTGTGAATCACTGTGGCGTTAACTTTAAGTTTTTAAATTTAAGCACTTGAACTTATTCTGCATAATTAATGTTAGTATTTTTATCGACCTTTCCTTCCTGAAAAAACACTAATCGCTTCCGCATCCCCTTAACGTTCCTGTGGTATCGGTTCTAATGTGTTTCTCTATTATTCGTTGCGCCCGCTAACCGACTAAAAACTAACGTCCCGTCCGAACACCGCCGGTCCGTGAGTGCAGCCACAAGCCGACGCTGCTGTACGACCCGGCGCAGAGCGAGACCTTCCGCGCGCTGCAGGAGGACGGCCTCGGCGACGTGCTGCACGAGGTGCCCGTGCCTGTCACCACCAAGGTCTTCACGGCGCCACCCAACAAGGTACCTACAACGCCCTGTTTACAAGCAGTCACAGTACACAATCATATTCATTTCAAAAACAGGTTGAAGCAGGTACCCACTTTTAACAATAATTTACAGATTGCAGTTTTATAGTTTCATTTTCAAGTTTTATATATCCATTCTTATGTGACCCTTTACGGCGTCAAACAGATTGACTAGGAATTAGATCGGCTCCTTGTCAGTACCGACTTACCGTGTAGCAACAATAATTTACAATAAGTAGATTTGTGGTTGATGGTCTTGATATTGCGATAGATTCAAAATGGCCGATCACCGACTCGTTTTTGACAGATTCGCCATACGAACTGTCGAAAACGAGTCATTGGTTGACCATTTTGAAGCCTATGCAATATCAGATTTTGGCCCGTCTAGTTGCAAAACACATTCAATCCCCGCAACTTCACCGCCCAATAATGCGAGACGCGCATGGGTGCGTTTATAAAAACGCTCGTCAATTAAAAAAACGCCATGTACTTCTTCACCTACGTATATGCTTAGAGATGATCACAATCGCTATGAGTGCCGGTTTAACGGACTCTCATTATTTTCAGATGTAATCCGAAATTATTTACTTGAAAAAAATACATGATATTTTATGGTCGGTTAAGTAAAGCAGGAGTTAGTCTCTCTTGCGCGCGGTATGGTATAAGCAATTTGTAAAAGTTTTTTTCATAAATACAGTAGGTACCTACTGTGAACGTGCCAGCTTTAGTTAACCGACCTGTAGGTAGGTAATAATGTTCTAGATATCGGCCAGATATTCATGTACTAGAAAATATTATATATTTATTTTTAATATTATATTATAACAATATACCTAGGTACGTAAACATACAATGTAATAATTCGCAGAGGCCGGCGCCCACTCCGAGACCAATGAAACAGTCCGACGCGAAACCGACAGGAAAACAAACGACCTACGTAAGCCCTGCTTTACCTAATATATTTTTCAGTGTTCGCTCTTACTTAGTCTTCCATCATTACTTCGGTACTGTACAATCACATAAAAAATAAGGCCTTTGCATCTATTATAGATGATTTATACCAGCGTCAGCAACTGGTAATCTTGCTGTACGGGACGCCGCAGTGCCTGGGACATTGTTAGATGGATTAGGCTTGCCCATCACTAACACCAACCTCTCAGCTGTCTCTTAGCTTAATCATTTAAGAACGTATTATTATTGCCAAATTAGCTTTTGCTATTGCAAGACAAGTCAAGCGTGGTGAGTATGACAACTACCCCTCATGGAGATCCATGAGGCAGGCCTGTGTTCAGCAATGGACGTTTCACGGTTGAAATGATGATTGCAAGACAAATAAAACATCAAGATTTCTCATGTATCAGTCATCTGGTTTTCATAGTGCAAGCTTTGCTTAGTCTAGGACTTTTTTTTCTACTAAATGACGAGAGAAGCCGAAGGGCCACGTGATGTTGAGCGGTAACCTCTCCCTATTACAACTGCAATGCCGCGGTGATCACGTTAACTAAGCACATGACACATAGAGTTGTAAGGTCTCATGTGCCGTAATATTCTCCTCCCTTACCCATCAATCCGGAACACAGCAATGTAGACATTATTGCTTGGCGGCAGAAATATATATGGTGTACATATATTTTCTATGTAGTCCATTACACATAGGATGATTTCGAGTTATTAGAAGGATTAATTAAGTAGGTAGTGCAAGAGACTAAGCAGTTGTTTCTTTTTCGCTCATTGATTTTTAGGGTTCCGTAGTACAAGAAGGAACCTTTATAGTTTCGCTTTATCTGTCTGTACGTCTGTCTGTGGCTTTGCGAAGAGACTATTAGTCCTAGAAAGCTGTAATTTTGCATTGACATAATATGCGAAATATGAAAGTTTTAAACGTTTTTCCGATCGTTTTTGTATCTCAGCAGGATTGTTTTATATGTTCATGCAAAATTACAGCTTTCTAGAACTAGTAGTCTCTTTGTAAAGCCGACGACGTTGTTGTACTACGGAACCCTCAAAACACACTTACCAAATTCTAACAGGTTTACCGGTAACTAAGGAATCTTACACAGCTAAGTTACCCAAAAAAATAAAGAGCTTAGCACAAAACACATTTTCTGAACGCGCCTTTAAATATTTGACAAATAAAAAAATTACATCACATCATCTGTATAAAATGTATGAGAAAATGAATTTACGTTATAATTATGTTTTCTGTGAACTTTTACGATGTTTAATGACTAAGTATATTGCACCTCCAGTCGTAGACTGACTCAATCCAAAATTATGTTTTTTGGGAAATGAAGAAAACGTGTTTCGGTCCTTGACAGTTTTTGATAAATCACACTATAACCACAGATTACACTATAACTTTATAAAACAGAGAGCTATTTACAAAATCCAAAGTCTTACAGGTTATTTGGTCTTAGGACTACTTATACGGATAAAAATATCTTTCAAAATATTTAAAACAGTGGGAGTAAATCAACGCTGAAAAAAAAGTTCATTAAATTTATTATATTAAATCAAATTTATTAATTAAATACAGACCTAAACTTTAAAAAGCCCGTAGTTCCGATCAAATATTCAGTACAAAACTGACCAAGCTTTGTTTGAGTTACAAAAAATCTCTCAGTTTACAGTTTTAAAGTGACTTAAAACCAACTTCCGTCGCTTTACGATTGAAATTAACGTATTAAACTTACCCCAAGTTTTCTACAAGAGTAACGCACTAAGGTTAAGGTCACTTTCTCATTAGTTGCGCAGCGTCCAACTCCAACCACTTGTCACGTAACACCAAATACGTCATCCTCGTAATGACGAAAGGCGCCAAACTCGTCATTAAGAAAGAGACACAAGATTGCGTATCTCCTTTTCTAGCCTTAATAGGGAAGTTTCTGATTTACTAGGCGATAGAGCGCACTTTTTTGAGTCGTTCTGTATACTTCACCCAAATTTTGAATTGAGTCAGTCTACGACTGGAGGTGCGATATGTTAATTCGAGCGCAGAGAAACTCAAAAAATCGAATATCATTGAAATCGGTGCAACAATTCTAGTGGTGTAACTAACCCGACCGTTTTTTTTATAAATATAGATTCTATCCTGCTGTCACCGAACTCATCTTACTAGAACATGGAATGGCCTAAATGTGACAATTTAATGTCCATTCCATGTACTTTAGTTTCTACCTTTGTGTTGTCTACCATTTTTAGTTACGCTAATAATTACCTGATTGTTTCAGGTGAATTCCCTACAGGAAGAGCACATCCAACAATCCAATTCGTTCAAACGCCTGATGTTCAACGTCCTGGGCGATTAACAAAAGCGGCTGGTTCGACACACGCGAGGCATAACGTAGAGACGGGACCTCAAAATGGCAACGTAACTCCATCCTAGTCATTCATGTCCCATAACGCATATTATAGTGCGTTGATGATGACATTTTAAATACTTAATAAGGCGATAAATACACGATTACATATCGTGTATTTATCGTCTTATATACGAGTACCTTTATTATTTGCCCGATGATCCCACAGCACAGATTCCACTACAGTGCATAACTAGATCGGTTCGGCGAAGGTGAGCGATGGCGTTACGTTCTAGCTGGTTGGTGGTTTAGTAACGAATAAGACTAACAAAATTAATTTTAGGAAGCTATTTATCGTAATGCTCCCGGCCGTGTGTAATATTATTTTTCGGTGGATTTAATTTGTTCTAATACTCGAGTATTAGTGATATAATTTATGTTTATATAATAATAAGTAGAAATGTAACGTTTATTACTAAGTGTTGATTTTCTGTTTGAATCGAACAGAAATTAAATTGTTTATTATGTCTATTGAGCAATGTTGAGTGTACTGTCTAGTCATGACCAGAGCTCCGGTCATAACACGAATTACAAATTCGATTACCTTGAATAAAGTATTTATTTTAATTATGTCATGTTTTTCAATTTCTTTAATTCCATTTGACGCAAGAAGGTTGCGGGTTAGGTTTCCGTCAAATTATTTTTCTATGGTCTGAATATTTTTCTATGTATGTTGTTCTTTGTTCGACAAGCTGTGGTTACTTTAGGCTTCTTGCTGTTTGAATGTCCAGCAATAATAAATACAAAAAACGTTTAAATTGAAAATAATTATATTTATAACCCGAAGTTAACTAACGATGTTTACACAACAAAATAAAATACAGTCTTATAAATTTCATGATTAATAAGTACAGATCGAAAAAATTGATTATTTGAGCACATACACCAAAATTATAATAAATTATATCACAATTTACACAGATATAAGGCGACGTCTCGAGCGCTGCAAATATTCACCTTCTAGATTCTCAGGACACTATTTTTAGCGTAACCTTG
The DNA here is from genome assembly GCA_963082625.1 of Pasiphila rectangulata. Classification (NCBI taxonomy): domain Eukaryota; kingdom Metazoa; phylum Arthropoda; class Insecta; order Lepidoptera; family Geometridae; genus Pasiphila; species Pasiphila rectangulata. The sequence continues at coordinate 10,354,499 of OY720240.1, forward strand.
GAATTCAAACGCGCCACGCTATATAAATACAGACTACTTGCGTTCATGAGCTTATACGCTTCTAAAATTCATAGTAAAATTGAACATCTTTTACAGCACGTACAGGTTTTCGTCATAGTATTATAAAAATTACAAATTGGAGTTATGACACTTCTAAGCTGATACCGACTAAGATAATAGAAACAAATAAGGCACATCTACTTCGTAATGATCGTGATAAAATTTCGCAGTACACGAGACTCATGGAGATGCCTAATTCGTTACAAGCTTTAGGAAACACTCAGACCACAAAGCAATATTTTTATACAGCAGTAATTTTAAAATTGCATAAATTTTTATTTCATATGTTAAACAGAAAATCAGATATGCAATATTAGTAATGTATAAAATTGCGTAACTCTTCAAAACATCTCCAAGCACCCTACAACTTAACACATGGTGTCAGTGCAGGCTAGCGTTAAAATTTAAAAGCCATTTTTTTCTAATTTGTATGAGATCTAGAACAGTTTTATACATCCATGGACACTTTCAAAATACATTCAAATAATTATCGTCATAATTGAACAAAATAATATGTTGCATATTAGCAGTTATCAAACATAAGCATACACCAAGCTATTCTACAATGTTTGATGACGTTTTTTACAACTTATTGGAGAATATCTCAATCAATGTGTCTATTGGGTAGGAATGTGACGTGAAAAGGAAATAACTGTGCATTCATAGTTATTTAATTTTCCTTAAAAAGTATGAGCTTTGTACAATGAGCTATTCGGGTCAAAACAAAAATCACCGCGTAATCTACTTTTGGACTGATATTTTAATAAATTTAGCACCAACTCCACATCTATTCCACAACAACTATCTAAGTAGGTACCTATCTTGTATCGCTAGTTCTGGCAGTAATTAGATTAAGCGGATTATTTACTAAGATTTACATACCTATCTACGAATTGGGATATTAGCATTATTTCATCTATATTAAATAACAAATAGATGAGGGTTGTGATGTTTAAGAGTTTGATGTGGGAAACTTAGTCATCTGCCCATTTAGGCGTCGGCGTCGTCGCTGCGATCCGACAGTGTATACTATTTCCTGAGTCAAATTTTCACGTCTGTTTTGCGAAGTTTGAACCCTTGTGCATGTGCGGACTGTTTTTCTTTACATTGTACTAATTCGTCGCGGGACCGGTATCCGGTGTTTGTAAACATATTAATTACTAGCTGACGCAGTGAAATGCGTACCGCGCACTGCACACCTTTTGCAGTGCCTCTTATGTTACCCAACGATAATGTAGTCTTTTATTATTTAAATATTATTGTTTTAATATTTTTTGATCGGTTCATTAGTTTGTCCTTTTTAAACTTTCACGATCAAGACACATTATAAACACATATTTAACCGGGTATTTATCGCATTATTTGCCTTTATTATTGTCAAACGTTTCGACAGGATTGCACCCATCTTGGTGTGAAGACTGTTATACTGTTATTTCAAACAAAAATACAAACGTCGTCCTTTATATTATTATATCATTGCTGTAGTGTAACCGACAGGAGAACGCTGCCTCTCCTCTCTTGCTCGTGGACGCAGTAAGAATCTGTCAAGGGATACCTCCAGAAGATGGGCAGCAGCGTCTTTCCGTGTATCAACATCCCGCACTGCGCTCGCCAACCCACTTGCCAAGCGTGGGGAGTATGGCCACAACCCCCTCATGATCTTGTCGATCCATGAGGGAGGCTGTCGTCCACGTGCACTGCAGCTGCGGCTGAGATGATGATGATGATGAGATATCGTACACTAATTTTAAGCCGTACTTCGCTACGAGACCGGTAAAAGAAAACAGACGTCAAGAGCTCCTCTGCATAACAGTCGTGATAATTTGACACGACACGGTAAACACTGTCGGATCGTTTTCAACAATAATTGTTTTCTGTGTTGTAGGCTTCTCCTACTTATTGCAGTTACGTAAATAATTTTTAAATAGAAACTGCATTTTTTATGTAATAAATGCTTATTAAATGCGTAACTGTCCCTAAACGTGTTAATCATAGACTGAGAGTGTGGAACGAAAGAGATTATCAAACAAGCAATCTTTATATAGTATAATATAAAGAGAGTCAATGACTAAAAAGTCAAGCAAGACCACTTGAATAAAATGTAAGGCAATGGATGAGTGAGCCTGTACAAGGCTTTGTATGAGATTCATTGAAAGAAGAGGCGGAACAAATTATGCGTTTCAATTTTGCACACATGCCCAAATATCAATAGATTACTGTCAATAATTGACTAGACAGCTTTATATTTGCACCCCATTACTTAAACCCCGACGCGCTTTATGGAGCGACGGGTCTCCATAAGGTTTGAACGCTCCGCGCGCTTAGTGTACCGACGGGTGTACTAAGTTACATCAGGTTAGTTATTTTATGTTTTGTAGAATACATAAACGTGTAGAAAATTTCAATACGAATCCAATGGTGTATGATTTATAACATATACACATAATGTAATGCTTCCTTAAAATTCATTTTTATAAAATAAAAATAAAAAATATAAAAGTTGACTCACCCGAGAGGTGAGTTACAAAACGCTAATGAAATCGAAACAGCACACAAAAAACCGTCATAAATCTGTACTTAATTGTATACTGCTTAAATTTTTGCAGGCTTTGTTTACGTAAGGGACTTAGTTTCCATGGACCTACATATTGTTGTTTCTAATAATTGTGCTTTCTGTGGTGATTTAAAATAATTAATATACAAACTAAAATATAAACGTTATACAATGAACCTACAAGTTGATTTAAGATATACGTATTTCTTAGTCTTGTCAATGAATAATAATATACTACCTTTATTTACAAATAAGTATGAATATTTACAATGCGTGCATCAAAATTTATACAAAACATAGAGAATAACAGTCAAGCTAGGACCTAAGCGTATTTATTAAAGTTACTTGGCTATTTCATCTCTAACAAAGAAAGCAAAGTGCAGATATGAAATAAAACCGTAATAAAAGATGTCATATCGTTCACACTACATTCACGAGCATATTCGTTGATTATAACATTATAAACCGCTGCAGTGAACATAGCCAAGTAAATCACTTACAGCCGCAATACATACAACCTAGTTCTGGGCTGATCCACAACAAATCTAAACCTCGAACGAGAGAGCCATAGCGAACATCCAATTTATCACAAAATACTACAACGAGATCTCAGAACTTTATTGTTGCTCAGTCTTCCGATCGGCCGATACTCGTCATAACACTAGCGCACAACACCTACTGCAGGCGTAAGATACTTGTACGTAGTGTCTTAGGGGCCGTCTCCACGAGCGAGAGAATCGCGGCGATGTTATCGTCGTGCCACGTATTTCTATACATTATCATAGTATGTGTCTCCACACGGCGATGATATCGCGGCGATGCGACGAGTGGTTGAGTGCGCGCGAAACGTCATTACATCGCGGCGAGCCTGTCGCTACTGGCAGCGCGCACGCCGCGCGCTCGCCGCGGAACGTGGCGCTCTCACAGCGAGCGAAATAATAGCACAACGCGTCGTCAAAGAAACGTGGCGATTCCGTCACGAGTCGTTGCGGACACGTGGCGATCCGTGACGAGTCGTTGCGGACGCGCTGTGATTCCGTTACGAGTCGCGACGATACGCTGACGGAATAATCGCTCGTTCGTGGAGATTACCCGACGGTAAAAGCGCGGACTCGACGCGATTCTCTCGCCCGTGGAGACGGCCCCTTAGCCGTTCGCGATCCTCTAGAAATCGCCACTGTCTGAATCACACCCGTCCGTTGCACAGATATACGCGAGCTCGTCAGTATGTTGGTACGCTACACTACCGCTGAATCACCAACCTACGCGTAAGAGCCAGTACCTCAGCCGTTTTCAATCACAATAGGTACACTAAGCCACTGTCTGAATCACATCCGTCCGTTGCTAGGAGAGACAGTACACTATGTCTGCCGTATGTTGGTACGCCCGCTACACGTAGTCGTCGAAGTAGTAGACGACGGGCCCGCGGCGGGCGTACAGCGGTCGTTAGTAAACCGTGTCGTCGGGATAGAGCAGCAGCGACGCGGGGCCTCAGGAGGCCTGCGCGGGCGCGGCGGCCGCCGGCGCGCACGCCACCTGAATCACAATATTTATTTAATTGGACGTGGGGTGACGGCAGTCAAATTTTGCATCTCCTCTGCCAAGGGATACCTCTGGTAGATGGGCAGCAGCATCTTTCCGTGTATCAACACCCCGTACTGCGCTCGCCAACCCGCCCCTGCCTGAGTAATCGCAACAAGCCCCTCATGATCTGAGAGATCCATGAGGGAGGCTACGGCTGAGATGATGATGATTTATTTGGACAAGCAAAATGCTTCACACGGCACCAGATCGCGTGGAGCGTCGAGCGTCCAGAGCCAGCAACTCGGAGATAATACTGGGGACCCTGGTGGAACATGCTGTTTGCCTTCTTGTCAGTACCTGAGGGAGGAGCGACTCCCGCGAGGCGCGCAGGTTGGGCAGAGAGCGCGCGGCTCCAGATCGCGTGGAGCGTCGAGCGTCCAGAGCCAGCAACTCGGAGATAATACTGGGGACCCTGGTGGTACATGCTGTTTGCCTTCTTGTCAGTACCTGAGGGAGGAGCGACTCCCGCGAGGCGCGCAGGTTGGGCAGAGAGCGCGCGGCTCCAGATCGCGTGGAGCGTCGAGCGTCCAGAGCCAGCAACTCGGAGATAATACTGGGGACCCTGGTGGTACATGCTGTTTGCCTTCTTGTCAGTACCTGAGGGAGGAGCGACTCCCGCGAGGCGCGCAGGTTGGGCAGAGAGCGCGCGGCTCCAGATCGCGTGGAGCGTCGAGCGTCCAGAGCCAGCAACTCGCGGATATTGCTCTCCAAGGGATCCACCGCGATGTGGTAAACACCGGGTGCATTAGCCTGGAAGGGACAGTTGATATTGAAATGATGTTGAGTGGGAGAAGCAAGTAGCATAACGTAGATTTTTTTCTACAAAATTGCCAAAAATTATTTTATTTTGCTGTGGGGCATAGGATTGTTGCCACTCCTTTCTTGACCGTGAATTCAGTAAGAATCTGCCAGGGGATACTTCCGCAAGCTGGACAGCAGCGTCTTTTCGTGTATCAGCATCCCGTACTGCGCGCGCCAACCTGCCTGTCAAGCGTAGGGAGTATGGCCCATATGAGGCCTATAGAATAGAATAGAATAGAAAACTCTTTATTGCACACCACATAAAAAAAATAGAACAATAAAATAAAGGAATTAAATAATACAATATATGAGTGCAAAGGGCGGCCTTATCGCTATGAGCGATCTCTTCCAGGCAACCTTGGGATGGACAGGAAATAGAGAACGATATAGTGGACAGCAGTCCTAAGGCTGAGATGATGAATTAAATTAAAAGTCTCTAAATTTGCCGCTAGTGCAGCGCGGCCACTTACAGCACTGTTGCCGTGCTGCCTTCGCGGTATTTGGGTACAATAATAACAGCGTTTCATCATTTATTAAGATTGCGTGGCAAATGTGGAGGCGTCCTTAGTAACCCGTGTAGGTTGGTCTATTTGTCTAACAAAATTTATAAAACTAGTAGGCATATGAACGGGACCGGGGTGAGTCACTGTGACCCCGCAACACAGGCTCTTTAAGTCCTAGTGCGGAGAACAGAGCTTATTCGGGTACGACTACTTATAGCTTTACTAATGTTAAAATAGTATAAATGTACAGTACATGTAAATGTAGTAAGTACTACTATCAAATAAATAAATGTGTATTTGTACTAGACATTAAACGTACGCGGTTCGCGTGTAAGCAAACCTTGGTGCGAGATTACTGACATCTGCTGATGCTAAATTACTTACTGTTAGTTTAATGATAAGTTTCGTAAGTATTTTTGTAGTGATCAATATAGATAAGTAGTATAGATAAGTGGGCAGCGTTTGGGAAACTACGCAACGTCTTTTCGTCCAAAATTCCTCAGTGCCTTAAGACGAAAGTCTACAGTGTGTGTTCAATCAGTGTGTGTTATCAGTAATGACATACACATACGGAACCGAGACGTGGTCATTCACGATTGGCCTCAAATAAGCTCAGAGTCGCTCAACGAGCTATGGAGAGGCTGGGGGTTTCTTTACGCGATCGAATCAGAAATGAGGAGATATGTAGAAGAACTCCGGTCACCGACATAGCCAAACGGCTATGTTTGGCTATGTCGGTGGGATGGTGTGGCGTTGAAGTGGCAATGGGCAGGCCATGTAGCTCGCGGAACAGATGGCCGATGGGGCCGAAAAGTTCTCGAGTGGAGGCCACGGACCGGCAAGCGCAACCTGGGTCTCTTCAAGTCAAGAGTGAATAGGTGTCTTCTAGACCGTTGTGATCCATCATCGGCCACATCGTCGCTTACCATCAGGTGAGATTGTGGTCAAACAAACTACAATAAAAAAAGCGCAGCGTAGGACGTACACCAACAAGATGGGCTGACGACCTGGTGAAGACCGCAGGTCGACGGTGGATGCAGATCGCTTCTAACCGCAATAACTGGAAATCCATGAGGGAGGCCAGCGGACGCCCTACGGTTGGAATGATGATGATGATAGATAAGTTATGCAGACCTTAATCACTAAGCGACAATCAGCGGTCTTATCTCTAATGAGCGATATCTACCAGATAACGTTTCGATGGATTGGATTGTTAGCAATGACGTGGGGTAAATGGTGTCAGATTTAAACTAAATTTAAAAATACTTTACAGTAAAGATTTCAAAATACAAAATCAAATAACTGTTACACTTAAATAGTACATGGTACTTTATCTAAAACAATCATAGAGCCTAATGAGTTAAGCCTAAACAAAGTAAACCTGTTTTTCAGGCAAAACGAGGTCACAAAAATCACAAACATTTATAATTTAACAGATCTGTTTAGTTAGCCTACAAACACAGAAACACAGTGACAAAGATATTCGATGCTGCATTTAAGCAGATTCCTAAATTATATAAACAATGGATGGTTGTAAGGAAACAAAAATAGTGTAATAAATAACAGATCTCTTTAGTTAGCCTAAAAACACAGAAACACAGTCACAAAGATATTCGATGTTGCATTTAAGCATATTCCTAAATTATGTAAACAAAGGATAGTTGCAAGGAAACAAAAATAGTGTAAAGCTTACATACGCATATCTGTGTGGAAGAGATCGCTTCTCAGCGATAAGACCGCGCATTGTTTCATAAGTTGTAATTATGTTTTTTTTCTGTATTTGGTGTACAATAAAGTCTTTTTTTTATACTACTAAATGACGAGACAAGCCGAAGGCCCACCTGATGTTCAGCGGTAACCTCTATAATAATTGCAATGCCGCGGTGATCACGTTAACTAAGCACGTGACCAACGCTGCAGTGCATTGCGCCCGTCACCCTGAGACAGAGTTGTAAAGTTTCATGTGCCCGTAATTTCACCGGCCCCCTTGCCCTTTAAACCAGATTACAGCAATGAAGACATTACTGCTTGGCGGCAGAAATAGGTATGGTGGTAGTACTTCCTCGGATGAACCTTTCACAAAAAGTTCAACTACTACTAAAACTCTACTAATTCTATCTATCTACCTCGGCATGCGCGTCGGCGGGCGGGGGCGGCTGGTGCGTGTCGGAGTAGCGGCGCGCGTCGTCGGGCGGCGCGGGCGAGGCGCGCGCGCCCGACAGCCGCCGGTGCGGGTTCCCTCGGTACGTCTCAAAACTATCTATCTACTACCTCGGCATGCGCGTCGGCGGGCGGGGGCGGCTGGTGCGTGTCGGAGTAGCGGCGCGCGTCGTCGGGCGGCGCGGGCGAGGCGCGCGCGCCCGACAGCCGCCGGTGCGGGTTCCCTCGGTACGTCTCAAAACTATCTATCTATATACCTCGGCATGCGCGTCGGCGGGCGGGGGCGGCTGGTGCGTGTCGGAGTAGCGGCGCGCGTCGTCGGGCGGCGCGGGCGAGGCGCGCGCGCCCGACAACCGCCGGTGCGGGTTCCCTCGGTACGTCTCAAAACTATCTATCTACTACCTCGGCATGCGCGTCGGCGGGCGGGGGCGGCTGGTGCGTGTCGGAGTAGCGGCGCGCGTCGTCGGGCGGCGCGGGCGAGGCGCGCGCGCCCGACAACCGCCGGTGCGGGTTCCCTCGGTACGTCTCAAAACTATCTATCTACTACCTCGGCATGCGCGTCGGCGGGCGGGGGCGGCTGGTGCGTGTCGGAGTAGCGGCGCGCGTCGTCGGGCGGCGCGGGCGAGGCGCGCGCGCCCGACAGCCGCCGGTGCGGGTTCCCTCGGTACGTCTCAAAACTATCTATCTACTACCTCGGCATGCGCGTCGGCGGGCGGGGGCGGCTGGTGCGTGTCGGAGTAGCGGCGCGCGTCGTCGGGCGGCGCGGGCGAGGCGCGCGCGCCCGACAGCCGCCGGTGCGGGTTCCCTCGGTACGTCTCAAAACTATCTATCTACTACCTCGGCATGCGCGTCGGCGGGCGGGGGCGGCTGGTGCGTGTCGGAGTAGCGGCGCGCGTCGTCGGGCGGCGCGGGCGAGGCGCGCGCGCCCGACAGCCGCCGGTGCGGGTTCCCTCGGTACGTCTCAAAACTATCTATCTATCTACTACCTCGGCATGCGCGTCGGCGGGCGGGGGCGGCTGGTGCGTGTCGGAGTAGCGGCGCGCGTCGTCGGGCGGCGCGGGCGAGGCGCGCGCGCCCGACAACCGCCGGTGCGGGTTCCCTCGGTACGTCTCAAAACTATCTATCTACTACCTCGGCATGCGCGTCGGCGGGCGGGGGCGGCTGGTGCGTGTCGGAGTAGCGGCGCGCGTCGTCGGGCGGCGCGGGCGAGGCGCGCGCGCCCGACAGCCGCCGGTGCGGGTTCCCTCGGTACGTCTCAAAACTATCTATCTACTACCTCGGCATGCGCGTCGGCGGGCGGGGGCGGCTGGTGCGTGTCGGAGTAGCGGCGCGCGTCGTCGGGCGGCGCGGGCGAGGCGCGCGCGCCCGACAGCCGCCGGTGCGGGTTCCCTCGGTACGTCTCAAAACTATCTATCTACTACCTCGGCATGCGCGTCGGCGGGCGGGGGCGGCTGGTGCGTGTCGGAGTAGCGGCGCGCGTCGTCGGGCGGCGCGGGCGAGGCGCGCGCGCCCGACAGCCGCCGGTGCGGGTTCCCTCGGTACGTCTCAAAACTATCTATCTACTACCTCGGCATGCGCGTCGGCGGGCGGGGGCGGCTGGTGCGTGTCGGAGTAGCGGCGCGCGTCGTCGGGCGGCGCGGGCGAGGCGCGCGCGCCCGACAGCCGCCGGTGCGGGTTCCCTCGGTACGTCTCAAAACCCCCGCTCTCGTCCTAACGGGAAAAATACAGTGTTCTAATTAAAACAAACATTTTAGTTTAAGCATATATAAAACCTAAGTAGAAACATAGAACAATGTTGTGACGATCATAGAGCATCCTATACCAGTCTACCATTAGTTTTTTGTCACACCAGTCGCACAATACAATTCAAAGCTAAAATACGTTTTTCGTTCATAAAATTAGCTAGTAATCATTTCTTAATTTGTCATCAAAACAAACGACTTCAAAATAAGAAAATCTAAAATGTTGCTGAAAATAAATGTAAATGTATACCTATCACATTTAAATATTGTAGGCTGGTATAGGATGCCGTGGTAGTAGAATGTTGCCCTTCCTGTCAGGCCTTTAAATGCAGTAAGAGCCAGCTAAGGGATACCTCCGGAAGATGGGCAGCAGCGTCTTCCCACGTGTCAACATCCTGTACTGCGCTCGCCAACCCGCCTACTAAGCGTGTTGAGTATGGCAACTACCCCAGGGATCCACGAGGTCCACGAGGGAGGCCTGTGTTCTGTAGTGGACGTTTTACGGCTGCAATGATGATGATGAGTGGTGAGTGGTGAGTGCTGACCTCCTCGTGGTAGGCCGCGGGCGGCGGCGGCGGCTCGATGTTGGCGACGACCTGGCCGCGCGTGCTGCGCGTGCTGCGCTCGCGGCGCACAGCGCGCGCCGGCGGCGACGCCTCGCTCATCGGTACCTTCTCTGGCGCGTTCTGGATTAGCAGGATTCTGGAAAACGATGGGTATAATCAAACGTTCAAAATCCTCTATTGCACGTATGTCCGCAGTATAGTGGAATACGCTTCTCAAATATGGAACCCGCGCTATCTCACTTATGTTAATAGATTGGAGCGCATTCAACAAAAATTCATGAAATATCTCTGCTCTCGGTTAAAAATCCCATACGACTCGAGTAGCTTTGGAAACAATTTCATTTGCTTCCGCTGAGTATCAGGCGTGACATAGGTGATCTGACATTTTATTTATTTATTTTATTTCGGAAAGCCATCAGCTATGAAAGACAATTTACTTAAAAACGAAACTAGAAACAGTAAGCTAATAACAGGCCTTCACTAGTGGATACAGGATAATAGATATATAGTGAGAACACACCAAAATAATAGATACTAATTAAAATTCATAATGAACACACAAAAACAAATGATCTGTCATTGCCTTCGCTGCAATATAAATAAATAAAAACTAAACATTATTACCTACATACATGTAAACACAAAATAAACAAAGAAAGAGAAAACAGAACAATCACTATCACAAACTAAAGAAGTTAAGAGTCATGCATCGCCTTGCCTTGGTAACGGTGGTTTGAAAAGGATCAATGTCCAACAACTTGCTATATTCATTGACAGTTCTACTCGCACGCACCATAAAAGAATTCTGCCTATAGTTGGTGGAGGCACCAAGAATATGTAAGGGCGGATTATACCTAAGCTGCCTGCACGGAACATTAAAGTGAAGCTTGCTGAGGAGTTCTGGACAATCCACATCATTGTGAATAATTTTTAAAATATATAGGTAATCACTTATGTCACGACGTGTTTTTAAGGGTAAAAAATGGAATTTTTTGCAGAGTTCGATATAACTATATGAGTAATACGGTATTTTAGTTCTATAGCAAAGGTACCTCAGGAACCTCTTCTGAATTCCTTCAACTCGGTCAATATACGTCTGGTAGCGTGGATTCCATATTTGAGAGGCGTATTCTAGATGACTCCTCACAAAAGTACAGTATAACAGTTTCATAGTCTTAACATTTGTAAAACACTTGGAGAGGCGCATAGTAAATCCCAGTGACCTTGAAGCTTTACTGACAATGTTATCAACTTGGACGTCAAACAGTAACTTAGAGTCATGGAAAACGCCGAGGTCACGCATACCAGTACATTTAACCAATACCTGCCCACCCAAAGTATAGTTTGTAGGGATAATACAAGGTTTACGTGAAAACGTAGTTACACAGCATTTAATGGGATTGAGCTCAAGCTTATTATCCATACAATATTTTTCAAGACGAGAAAGGTCTGACTGAAGTGCTATACGATCTAAATCTGATGAAATAGAAGAAAATATCTTCATATCATCAGCAAAACACAGAAGATTGGTCGACTGGAAGCACAAATCAATATCCCTTATATAAATAATAAACAAGACCGGGCCCAGAAGGGATCCCTGAGGCACTCCACTTAGTATTTGAACCCAACTTGACACATAATTATTTAATACAACGGCCTGTGATCTGTTCTCTATGTAAGATGCAAACCACCTCAGCAAATCACCTCGAATTCCGGATTGAGAAAGCTTGCTCAGCAACGTGTAATGATCTATCCTATCGAACGCCTTACTATAGTCGGTGTATATGACATCAACTTGGTTCCCATTGTCCATAGCCTTAGTGACATATTCATTAAAGATAACTAGATTAGAGACTGTTGATTTACCTCGCAGAAACCCATGCTGGAATGGGCTAAACGAGTTCTTTAAGGCTGAATAAACTTGTCTATAAATTATCCTCTCAAAGACCTTTGCAATAATGCAAAGTTTTGAAATTGGTCTGTAGTGAGAGATCTCTGTTTTAGACCCTTTTTTGTGGACTGGGGTAATAAATGCTGATTTCCATACACTGGGAACTATATTTGTTGAGAGTGACATATTGAATAGAATTGATATGGGTAAAGCAATAGTGGAAGCACATCTAATTAGAATCGTAGATGATATATTATCAGGGCCAGGAGCTTTAGATGAATCTAACCTCTTTAGCAGAGCTTGAATTTCTTCTTTGTTAATTTCAATATTGCAGATGTCAGAGGTTGCACCAAGTTCAGCATGACTATTGAAAATATGGGTAATTTGAGTAGCAGAGAAATTATTAACAACGGCAGGATTGAGGAAAGTTGATTTAAAGTAACTGGAGAAGGCATTACAAATTGAGTCACCACCAGAAATTGTGCTGTTATTAAATGACATTGAGCTTGGCAAGGTATTCGATTTAGATCTATTTTTAACAAAAGTCCAGAAATGTCGAGGGTTTCTAATTATTGATTCGTCGGTTGATTCGATATAGTGTTGGTAGCAAGAGGATTCTAAATAGGTTATTCTACTGCGCAGCAACTTAAAAGTCAGTTCATCGCATTTGTTGCCATATTTTTTAAATTTCTTATAAAACTTATATTTTTTCCCTAATGGCCTTTTTTAATGCAGAGCTATACCACACTGGATAAGAATTGTTATATTGTTTTTTGGTCGGGATAAACTTATTCTGAAGGTCGTGAATACTTTTATTAAACAAACCCACACAATCATCGATAGAGCAGGATGAAAACATGCAACTCCAGTCAATATCCAAGATTGCATTATTAAGCGAGTCATAGTCACCTTTATCAAAAAGATATCTAGTGCGCGGCGCATAATCCAACAACGGTATTTCGAAAGACCGTGCATTAATTAAGAGACTAGGGTGATACGCATCAATCGCAGTGAGAGGATCTATACATTCAGTTACAGATATGCATTGATTGGAAAAAGCTAAGTCAAGCATCCTACCGTATTTATTAGCTATACCATTAAACTGCCCATAATTCAGAGCACACATGTCATCTGCAAGTAAAAATTCATCTGTATTATTTAGGTTTGTCGGACAAAGACAACTTTCCTTAGGCAACCAAACGATGTTGCCGAGATTAAAATCTCCGACAAGAAGAAATGCATCTGATGGGTTAACTGAAGCTATGTGGTTAACTTTCATTAAAAAGTTAGCTAACTGAGAACTAAAACTAAAACCGTTCTTTTGTTCACACAAATATATCACACACAAATTTAAATCAACCCACTTACGTGTATTAGTTTGCTTTATACGAACACTCAACCACAAATCTTCAGCCGTGGAATTAAAATGTGGTAATAACTTAACTTGTAAGTCTTTTCGTGTAGCTATTAACACACCACCACCCCTTGATTGCCCTGTTAGTACGTAATCCCGGTCGCGGCGCCACACTAAATACCGATCATCCAGAAACTCTGAATTATAAATGCTGTCCACTAACCACGTCTCCGTAAGTATAATTATGTCATATGAACCCAAACAAGCTTTTCGATAAAATTCATTTGTTTTCGTTCTTAATCCACGAACGTTTTGATAATAGATGCACAATTCACTACTATTCTTATTTGGGGAAATCATTGTAAATTACTATCATAGCAACAAAATAAATATCGTTGTAAACAAAACATAATAAAATAGGTAAATCGATGTAAACATTTTATAATAAAATAGGCAGATACGTTAATTGCAAATGCGGGTAGGTATTTAGAACTATAGCAAGCAGACAAATGTAAAGCGTTCGAAAGTGATAGAAATAGCACGCAAAGATACCCGTACGTGAGCGAGACAGTCATGTTATTATAAGCTAATGATTTTAAACTTAGCCGGACGACGGAGTGCGAGCGATAACAATGGTAAGTAAAGACATTAGAAGTTAGCAAGGCAGGGGTGCATAACAATTTACAAATCGTTGAGTAAAATGCAGTGATGCTTTTACAGTAAATGAACAAACAAATGTGAGTTATTTTAAAGTATAACCTAATAAAGGGCTTACAACATTTTAAACTATTTTGTTTAAATCATTTTCGTTCCTAACGACGATCACTTTTGACGACTCATCTTTACGGACATGAATTTTCCCATGCTTAATCCAGACGAATTTGAAGCTGTTGCCTTGAGCAGTGGTCTTCGTTAAGGTTAAAAGTTTCTTATGTTCAACGCTTAGGTGATCATTAATATATGGTGGATCCCATAAAGCCAATATCCGCAGTTATCAGCTTCTCAGCACGTGCAGCCGCAATAAAATCTTCTTTTACGTATCTGTTTATGAAGCTGACAATTATTAATTTTTCCTTAGAATTATGCATAGGAACCCTAGATATATAGTTAATCTGGGTTTTCGGCACAACGTAATTTACTTTACGTCCGACTTTTTCAATGATTGAGAAAAGATTTTCATCCTTCTTGATAGGCACTCCCTTAATCTCAATATTATTTAGCCTCGATCTTTGCTCATGCGCTGACAGCTCATACCTGACCTTGGTTACTTCGTTCTGCAAGCTAAATACTGTATCCTGGAGCTTCTCGAGATTGGAAACTCTAGTCTCCATACTTGTTAGCCTGCCACTGAACTCATCCACTTTCTTACTGGTGCTGTCACATGTATCTCTTAGATCACCCAGTTCCTGTTTGATGGTCCTTAAATCCTCTTTGAGATCTTGAAGGCTAGACAGCTGACACTTCATATCCCGGAGCTCCTTCATAATGGATTCGAGAGAGGCAGGTTCAGTCGGGGCCAGAGTGAGTGGTGATGGAGCACGGCACGATGAACACCTCCATTGAGACCTCTTTTCAGAACCGTATCTCCTCCACGTGGTCTCTGAGATATTGGCACAGCCGAAGTCCAAGTGGTTACGACAGATAGAACATTGAACCCCATCGTTAAAGTTGGAATTGCAGACTGCGCACTTCATGATGATAGTCTATATCGGTTGCGCTGGTAAAACAATATAAAACAGTGCGCAAAGGCAGCGAGCCAAAGGTTGACGATAGATTTATGCCGGCGGTGGTTCAAAAGGACACGCGTAAGCAGAACGAGTGTTCACACGGTACTGATTTCTTTTTAAGATCACAAATAATCTTGTATGTTGTCCTGAACTTCTCGGCAAAATCAGTATTAATGTTCCCGTTAGAACTCTCAGATTCAATCCTATTTTACATATTCCAATAGTAGGTACTAATTATAGACAGAATTCCTTTCTTTTGCGAGCTGGCGACCAATATAATTCAATATCTGGCAAGTTTGACCTAGATCTCTTTTGCTCCAGTGTTCACTCCGCTAGGCGGCGTATTAGTGATGTATATTCTATTCTGTCTCTTATTAACGCTTTTTTTTTGATTGATTTGTATTCGTAAGTAGTAGGGTTCCATTACTATGTATTACTTTCTGTTTGCTTTGATTTGTTTCACACCTTTTTGTATCTATGTTGTATCTATACGTGAAAACCTTTAATTAGCCTCCTATGTTTAACTATGTTACTTTTCATATAATATATCGTGCTGTTGGTTAAAAAAAAACATTTGATATAACATTGTTGCCGTGGAGTAGGATCCCTTATGAGCGAGGAATCTAAAGCGCAAAACATCAAAGTAGCATAAGACGTAAAACGCTTAATGTCTGATTAGTAAATTACCTAAATGTCTAAGTATGTTAACATGTCTCCTCACTTTCCCGTGGATGCAGTTTGTCAAGAAATACTTCCGGAAGATGGGCGGCAGCGTCTATCCGTGTATCAACATCCCGTACTGCGCTCGCCGACCCGCCTGCTAAACGTGGCGAGTATGGCAAGGACTCATGACCTTGGAGATCCATGAGGGAAACCTATGTCCAGCAGTGGATAATTATGATGAATGCTGTACAAGAAGCTACTATTAAAACATCTACAATAGATTGGAAAGGCAAATTGACTTATAAAATGTTACTTTAGACAAATAAGTATTCCGATTCAAATAGGGATGCACTATCTAGTCCCAAAGTAATAACAAAGTAAATCGAAACCGCAGTAGCCTGCGTCCCAGCCGTGTATTAAACAAATTGCGCCCTTTCCTGCACAATGTTCTATCATTTGTACAGAATACTTAGTTAGCTTCAGACGTATTGACCTGTTCTTTCCTCTGACTAATAGCTGACAAAGCTGCGAGGATGGTATAGGTGCTGGGCACGCCTAATCCATCCACAATTTTCCAGGCATTGCAGCGTTCCGTACAGCACGATTACCAGATAACGACGCTGTATAAATCATCTATAATAGATGCAAAGGCCTTTAGTACAGAAATTGTAAGAAGCACCACTGAGTGACGTCACGCGTCCCCTTGCGCAGTGCACTCTTTTGAATTTCAATATTAAACAGGGAATAATAATTAACCTAAATGTTGTGCAGGTAACATTTATTTTAACTTTACTATTATTCCTCGTCTCAAATTCAAAAGGCATCATCATCATTATTTCAGTCGTAGGACGTCCTCTGCTGGACATAGGCCTCTTTCATGGACGTCTCCAGCGACATTCGGTTGAAAGCGACCTGTAGTCTCCATAAATGAAGAAAGGAATGCAATTGCATTCAATATACGTAGGAAAATAATACATGTAGGTATCCGGATAACGTGACATTGAACAGTAGCGCATCGCATTGCGTGTACATTAGTAGGTATTATACTAGAGGTAGAATACATTTAAATAAAGTACAGTTGCATGCAACAAGTACATATTATTAATCCACGGTGCGTCGTTCTAAAGCGGGCTTATTGATACGTCGCACAACAAGATCTAGCCCCTGTTGTGTAAGCGCAACCTCAGCGCATTCCTCTCATGATATAATAGCCATGTAATAGTTTTATAACACCTAAGCAAATGTAACGGACAGAACACATCTCACTGTCATAATAGGTTGGGGAAAAAGTTTCTTCGCATTTTTTAAGAAAATTCAAAACATTTTTTAATATAGTTTATTTACACTTAACTAAAGTATGCAGGTAGGTACCATTTTGTTCGATAACTTTTTGCCATCTTTTAGGTAGAGACATGATCCCATTGCATAGAAATTTTGGGGCTTCTGATCAAAATACCGCCACAAGTGGTTTTGGCAGTCCTCTCGTGATGTTAACCTGTCACTGCCTAAAGAATTCTGAAGAGACCGAAACAGATGGAAATCTGAAGGTGCAAGGTCAGGACTATACGGCGGATGCATTAACACCTCCTAGCCAAACTCTCTTAATTTTTGCTGAGTGGCTAAAGATGTGTGAGGTCTAGCGTTATCATGATGGCCGTTTTCTCTCAACTTCTTGCTTTAATCTGATCAGTTGTTTGCAATAGAGTTCAGAATCGATGGTCCTGCCTTGTGGTAACAGCTCATAATGAATAAAGCCCTTCCAATCCTACCACACACAGCATCACCTTGTTGCGAGTTTACCCGGGTTTCGCCACAGTCTCTGAAGCCTGACCGGCCTTTGACCACGACCTTTTTCTATGCATATGATATTTTATGCATAAAATGAAGCTCTACCACTCGCCACTTCCTACCGAATAACCACTCAGAAAACAAGCAAAGTATTAAAAGCTTTTATGAGTACCAGATCATTGATAGAATACTTAAATAGAATGGGTGGATCTAAACTGACACCTAATTTATAAGTTTTATTTTTAGTTTTGTTTAACCTATAAATTACATTATTATATTGAAATATTTTTGTGTGATATGGGCCATGAGCTTGCAATAAATGCCATTTATTTATTTAGTTATTTCAATGCATTTACTTTTATAAATCATCATCATCATTTCAGCCGTAGGGCGTCCACTGGGCTCCCTCATGGATTTCCAGTTATTGCGGTTGGAAGCGATCTGCATCCACCGTCGGCCTGCGGTCTTCACCAGGTCGACTGCTACTAACTTTTTACAGGAGTAAAGTACATACATAGACGTACGTCTTGTGTAAGACAAATTGTTAAAAACTGTACCTACCAATAGATTAAAGATACCCATTGTATAAACAACAATTTTGCAATAACTATTTCGTATAGCAGGCGATTGTACTACAATGCTAATTCAATTTTCCTTATGTCAGTACAACAGTTTGCGTTGACGTCATGCGAATATAAACATGACAATATTGATGTTTGGTGCTACCTGTTATGAGCTCTTTGATGGACATCATACATGAAGGCAATGTTTGATAGCTTATTATCTACCTTTAGCTTCAACTATGACTAGGATATAGTTACATGTTTGGAACTATTTGGAATGCATTATGCTTTCTAACTGTTTAATTATATGAATAAATTATAATAGGCCTTTTTTTATTTTTGTCCCAATCATATTCATTCTATATTTACATCATATTTTTCTTCACTTCTGTCTTTTCTATCGCGTCTAAGTAATACAATTTTGTTGTTTCTTGAATATCCATTTTTTACCAGTTATGTAGGATAGGAACCCTTTTCTAAAATATGTGGGTACATTTAATTTAATTTATTATTATTTTTTTTTTTTTTTTTTTACACACAGCATCATCTAGCCCCAAGCTAAGCAGAGCTTGTGTTATGGGTACTAGATGACTGATATACTTAATACATTATACTACATAGATAGATATTTTTATTATATATAGAAAAACACCCAGAACACCCTGAACAAATATCTGCAGATCGTACAGACATTTGTCCCGAGGCGGGAATCGAACCCGAACATTATTTGCGTAGTTTTAGTTTTGTTAACAACGCTATTCACGCGGCGCATTTAATTTATAATTATTTATGTTGGGGTGTCAAATCATCATCATTATATGTATAATCATCGCGTTGTCCATGCCGTCATTACTTGGTGTTTATTTATTTATTTATGGAAACACAATTGAACTTACAGACTAAAAATCCAAAACATTCAAAAGTTAATTTATAATTCCTGGTATATTTTGTATGTGTGTTAAGTAGATACCAAGTAATGGTAGAATGAGTGTGATGTTTTATTAATTTACTAAACATTTTTTTAAACAAGTAATTTTCCTACAAGCTAGAAAAAATCTATAAATGCAATCTATGACATTACTGTTTTGCATAATCTGACTTTTTACAGGAGTAAAGTCGAATGATACTATGAGATACGATTTTAACAATTGAAGCCTACAATTTTTTCGCTAACCATGCGTTCTTTATCTTATTTTTACGCATAGGTGAGTTTTTGTTGAATTAAACTTGTCGTACATATCATTTTAATACAACGCAAATCGATCATTCCCTTGTTGTGTTAGGTACACCGACACAGGACTTTCAATTTTATATAATACATAATGTATATATTTTATACGTGTATTAATGTATACAACGTAGTAACACAAATACATACCTATTATGAGCACGCCAGCGATTACAAAGATGCATATACTGTCGGCACTGAATATACATGAACACGGCGCCTCCAGTGAAACCCACTGCTACCACGACAAGCTTCGTCCAGAACGGCCACGCTGCAAACCACAAACAATTGGTAAGTATTTAGTTGTTAGACAGAGTATTAAAATAATATATACATATATTAAAAATCTACATAAATTTTCGTTCTCACATAAAAAGGCAAATTGCTTTCTCAAAACTCTTCTTTCTGATTTTGGAACCGTTTTATATTAGGCACGTATAGCCTATTACAGAGTTTCAATGTTTGTATTGCAACTGTTTACCTAAGCTTATGTAATCATCTTGCGTACTAGGCTATGGGTAAATAGTAAATGTTGCCGACTGTCCATTGTCTGAGTAATTAAATAACTACACGCTATGTATATCACGCGCAAACCTAATGCAAAAAAAGCACGTTTAAAAAGCGGCCAAGAGCGAGTCAGCCTGAACCATTAGGGTTTTTAACATGAATTATAAAAAAACTTTTTATGTTACCGGATATCATGCTGTCTTAACACCTGAAAAATCTTTAAATTTCTATAAAAATCTCTATTATAACAAGAAAAACAGATTAGGGGTATTTTTAGCTATAATAAAGATACATAATTTTATTTATTTACATAACATAGATTTATGATGTCAGGTAGGTATGTAAAGTACATAAATATATTTACGGCCATAGATTTTGTATACCTTTGAACTAATTAAATCTTCACAGTTAGCTCTTTTAAATGGTAAGTTAGGATAGCATGTTAATCAAGATCACCAAGACCTACTATGATTATGGCATTTCTATGTCGCTTATTTTTAGAGAACCTGCATGGTACAGTCCTGTTTTTTTAAGATACAGAACCCTGAAAACTGCTTATATCTTTATATGAAATAAATAATATGAGACAACTTTTCAAATTATTTTATTTCACCAAGCTTTCATGCTGCAATGTTCGTATGTTAAATCTTGCAAGTTAAATTAGAACCACTTGATTGGGCTGAAGTTTTGCATACCTTTAGGCATCGTGGACATAACCTAATAGAGAGGAAATGTCATTTATATTGTCTCAACAACAATTTCACCAAAGTAAAGTGTACTATCAAATTGTACTGTGCTCGATCATCGATGAGAAATCCAATAGAGGGGAAATAAGGTCATAAGAATTCCGAAACACATTAGTGCTTTGCACTAATGCAATGACTGTCTTTCGCCTACGACAGTACACTTTGATTCGATGCCTTTGGCAGGCGGGTTGGCGAGCGCAGTACAGGATGGTGATACGCGGAAAGGCGCTGCTGCCCATCTTCCGGAGGTATAACTTAGCAGGCTCTTACTGCAACCATGGGTATGACAGGAGGGGTAAGATTCTGCTGCCGGCACCCGACGGCATGGTGACAATACAATATACAATAATCAACATTTTCAAAGTTCCGTTACAAGATGGTGAATGATGTATGTTTCGTCAAACCAAATGTCAAACAAATATCAGGGATCAAATGTAAGGGCTCTCAGCTTGTTTTTAAAAATGTTTTTTTTTTATATAAAGTTATTTATAAATGACCTAAAAATATGCAGCTTTGCTAAGCCGAGCCTTAAAACTATACAAGGCAAAAGGGGGTCATATTGTTACGCACTACGTGTATCGCTCGGAGACAAAATCGAAAGTCTCATAATAATGAATTATACATTCTACTACTGCACATTGGTATAAGTTTATTTCTTTACTAATGTTTCTGAGTAAATCGTGATTCAAAATGCGGAATGAACATCTGTTGTGCTAACTCATTTATAAACAAGCGCAATCGTTTACGGGTTCTATGAAATTGTGCATTGACACTACTCATATCATGTATAGTGTATGTAAGCAATGTAATATTATATTTATTACTTTACCGACATGTACCTCGCATATGTAGTCTAACTGATATCGGTGTAATTAATCATTTATATATCGGATCAATAGGCAATCACTGAATGGCGTCCTGACCCGGCGAGAAGACGACGCGGCAGACCAAGACGTAGATGGCGGGACGAGCTCGATCAATACAGAGTTGACTGGAGGGAAGTGGCTCAGGATCGAGATGCATGGAGGGAATCGGGGGAGGCCTTTGCCCAGCAGTGGGATCAGATGGGCTTATAATAATAATAAAAAATAATATCGGATCATCCTGTTGTACTGTAATGATTTTATTTAATTCCACGTATAAAATAATAAAAATAAAAAATACCTCTTGTTCCGTCGCCGATCTCTTGCTCTATACCAATTTAATATTTAAATTTGATTGTTTACTAATAAAAACTAGTTATTAATAGGTACAATCACATATGTAAATAACACATTTAAGGTTACAAAAATAAATATACAGCTACTTTTTGCATTTATTATCTTTAGTAGGCTCGCCGTTCGTCTATCGTTCACTGAATATTTTAGCATAATAAGCAATTTCCACATGCTGTTACAGAAGACCGATATACCTAAATAATTACAAGAAACTTTTCCTTTACCGTGTCTTAGGCATTATATTTGAATTATTCAAAAACGTTGTTAGTTTCAGATAATCTTATGTTAAACATTATACACACAGAACAATTCCAACGTAAGCTGAGCTTGTGTTATGGTTCCAGATGGTTGATAGAATACTAAATACTTTTTTTGTAAACACATACATAACATACAAATATCTGCAGATAAAGCAAACATGCCGTTGCTTTATGACGTTGTCCCCCGGTGGGGATCGAACCCGTGACCTCCAGCGTCTCAGCCGGCTATTAAACCAACTGCGCCACGAAGGTCGTCAACAGATTTTTGTCAAATCGACGTATTTTTATTCGTAATGCAGATTCATTGCAGTGCTGAGGTTCATACCTGTTTATAACAGCCTTTAGTTACGTCCATGAACAAAATTTGCACAAAAACCATTTTACTACGGCTGACCTTCACGTGCATACGCTATTTATTACGTGATAATAACTAGTTGTCATTACTTGGTAACAAACATGATGACTAACACAAAAAAAATGTAAACAAGCTTTGTTGAAATCACATACTTTTCCATTTGCCAGTCTATTTTGTCATACTGCATTTATATTTGGGGAGGAGTATGTAAAACATTATTACTTCCAATCGAGAGAGCTCAAAGAGGGTAGGTAGCTACTTTCCGACCTTTTATTTTTTCTACTTACCTTCTGTATTAATCCTGCGAAGTGCTAACAGTTCGGCAGTTATTTATATTAAATGTGGTACTAAAACAACACACAGCTCTTCTTCTGTAGCACAGAATTTACTAACACAAGACGTAATTATATTGTTTGCCCCAGGTCAACCTCAACAAGATATGCCTTCTCAACTAAATTTTATAATGTTCTAGGTCCAATTCTCTACAATAGACTTAACTAACATTTTGCCATTAAATTACAGTAGTTGTTAAATTTTTCTTTAATAAAAACACTCCAGAGCATGTCTTACGATGATACAGAAAAGTTATTAGCAATAAAGAAGTAACTAACTGTTACTCTATTATTACTACCATGTATTCCAAGAACGAAATGCTACGTTACGCAAGCGTTTTTAACAAACAGGTGTAAAAATTTAGTTTAGTTTTAGTTTATAAAATCTTTATGAGACTGTTCCATTTAACTGTCTTCTAATTATAATGATTGTTATGTTATTTACCTACAATAAGTAAATATAAGTCCCACAAGACTGAAAAACAGGTTTTATCCTAGTTCAGACACGGATATTTTAGTACATGTAAAATAACTACGGCTCTTTGTAATTTATTGTGAATTTATAAGCGATGTACTTCAATTATGCAATTAGCAAAATGTTGTAATTTCTCATATTTTTTTTTATTGCTTATAGACTTTTGTTTGACCACAATCTCACCTGATGGTAAACGACGATGTGGCCGATGATGGATCACAAAGATGCACTGGCACACGCGTAATTAAAACACGGGCGAGCTCTGTCTGAAGGTGAAGTATCAGTGAAAGGAATAAAATACTCCATTGCGCTTTTAATGTTACAGCGTCGGCACAAACTGTCGGATAGCGAGAAGTTAAGCACATTTGCCGCCAATGATAAGATGCGGAAAAAATGACGCATTTCATCTCTTGTATCGCCATAATCGCCTGCCACCTTACCTACATTTGGAATAGATGCATAAATCAACTGTAATTGAATCGCATTGTAATCAACTGTAAATGTTAATTAGTCATTGCTAAGTAGCCTTCCAAATGTGAATAATAGAGTAATCAATTGAGCATGAGCTAATTGCAACTGATAAACGGATACTTGTAATGTACAGCAACCTTAACATTGTTACAATTAAATAGGTACAGTCGGCCAAAAATGTGGTCTACCACCCTAAGGCTGAGATTTATTTGAACGTCATGAAACAACAAGGTCGATTTTCTATTGCATCTCTTACATTAAGTTGGAAAAGTCAACTTTAGCGATAATCAGATCTCACAGAAACTTTTGTCAAAACTGGTAGTCCACTTTCTTCGCCCACCGTACCTAGGTCTTGAGACATATTGATCTTAGTATTTATACCATGAATTTCCTTATAAAATTGCTTTTGGATTAGCATTGTGTTAGTGCAATATTGCCCCCATAAGTTAGCATAGTTTGGGGCAGTGCAAAAAGTTAAGTTCCGGCAGCGGGTATCGAAACCTCGTACGTCTCGGGCGGCTATTAGACTAACTGCGCTTTAGAGGTCTTTTAACCTGACGTCCACTGCTGGGCATAGAGCTCCCCATACCATACCACTGACGTGTGGACGAGCGCAGCACGGGATGATGAAACACAAAGAGACGTTGCTGCCCATCTTCCTTTTAAACTCAAGTTTTGTAAATCACATTATTTTAATTGCAACGGGATCTGAACCTCCATCGATCAAACCCATCCTACGGCGGTAGTGCTCTAACCTATAAAGCTAGGGAACCCTGTTGTTGGCTCAAAAATTTTAATAAGATCATATCAATGGTGTCTGGAAACAGAGGAGATAGTGGACCATTTTAAGGCAGTGCACCTGCACTGCCTCAAAACACACTAATAATGTGACTACAAGAGCTCATTGAGTCCTGCCCTTCTTTAAAAACATCTACTTGGGGATGCTCGTGCAATGCAGCGACCCAGGGTTCTCTTCTTTAAGGATTTGGGCTCGGGTAGCGTCACAAGAAATAATGCACAATAGAGTGTATTTATTGTGCATTGTTTCTTGTGACGCTACCCGGGACGTCGCGACGTCAGTGCAGTACTTGTATCCACCACCGGAATTAGAATTCGATTGTACTATTATTTTCTGTAAAATGTGTTTATCTGTGAATGATATTGTCTCTGTACTTGATATTTTTCATTAATGAAGGTTATTTTTGATACTTTTTATAGCGCTGTAGTTCGATTTACTCTGCACAAGCTGAATGGTGACCTTTTTTTGTCACTTTGTTATAAGAATAATTTTAGATTCTTGTTAATTCTTTGTAATTGGTGACAAAATAAACATATCTTTACCATTTTTTTTATAATAATGCTGGACAATTCACACACCATCACCATCAGGTAAGCAGAGCTTGGGTTATGGGTACTAGATGACTGATGATACTTATCACATTATACTACATAGATAGATATTATTTATTATATACAAATACAAATACAAAATTGTTTATTTCTTTAACTTAATCTATACTTAACAAATAATTACATTTGAAATCCCCTTTTAAGTAAAAAGATACCTGTATTAGGGGATCTCGCTCTTCCCAGATAACATTTTTAATTAAGTTGAAGAAATAGAGAAATTCCCTTAATTATTATAGGTTACATAATTTATTACCAGTAGATACCAAAATTATGTGTAGTAGGTGTATTGTGTGTGTGTGTGTGTGAGTGTGTGTGTGTGTACAAGTGTGTATGTGTGTATATGTGTGTTTGTGTACCTATATGTTTTTGTTGGTGTGTTGTGATGTGTTTTGAAGAGTTCACGAAACAATCTCTAGAAGATTTTCAGTTTCCTGATAAGTAAGTGTGAGAAGCCATTCTATGATTGTTTTTTTACATTGATGGTTCGATAAAATATAAATATTTTTAATTTTGTTAATTTTATTATAAATAACACTTGTTTGTTTCACATATTGGCGTGTTGCAAATTTTGAGAAAACTGACACTGTTTGGATTACTTTATGATGTCTTCTTTTATCCAGTATTGAGGGGTCATATTGAAGGGTTCGATGTAGTTTCAGAACCGTATGCAGTACAAATAGCTTTCTTATTGTCAAAATATCTGAATTTTTGTACAAAAGTTCGGTAGGATATCTGTATGGTTTAAAAAACATAACTTTCAAGAGAGATCTTTGTGCTCTTTCCACTTGCAGGAACTTCATTTTTGTAGCACTACCCCAGATTGGTATGCAGTAACTTACAATGGATTCTCCTAAGCAAGTGTAAATTTGCTTAAGTAGATCTTTGTTCGCTATATGGCGCAGTGTTTTAAATATCCAAATTACTTTTCTTATCCTGCTCGTAAGAAGTTCAAGGTGAGCGTGCCAAGAGAGTCTTTGATCGATAATTATGCCCAGATATTTTGTAGTAGTAACTTTGTTTAAATAGGGGCAGTTGCAGTTAGTTTTATTACAGTGATTATGATGGATTCTAATGAAAAAGTCTTGTTGAGGCTGGGTATTTTTGTATTTTGTAAATGTCATAATATTAGTTTTTGAAATGTTAAGTGTTAATAAGTTTGCGTTAAGCCAATTATATACTTTTGTTAGTTCTAATTCAGTTTTAGCTTTTGTGTCATCCCAAGTTGTGCCTGAAAAGACTATAGCAGTATCATCCGCATAAGAAAATAATCTGCTATAGCTCGTTTCAAGGCTGCAAATATCATTAATATAGAGCAAAAACAACGTTGGTCCCAAAACGCTTCCTTGGGGCACTCCATAGTTAACGATCACTTCTTGACTCTTGTAGTCCCCAATTTTAACTCTCTGTCTACGATCACTTAGGTAGTCAGATAAAAGCGCTAGCGGTTTTCCCCGTATTCCTGCATGTTCTAGTTTTTTTATTAGAATTGGTATAGACACAGTGTCAAATGCCTTTTTGAGGTCGAGGAAAACCGCCAGGCACTTTTTTCCATTATCAACTTGATCAACTACAAAATTACTAAGCGCTGCGACTGCATCCTCCGTAGAAAGTCCTTGCCTAAAGCCGTATTGCGACTTTGTTAGGATTTTATATTTGTTTAAATACTTAATAAGTCTAATATTTATAATTTTTTCCATTATTTTAGATAGTGATGTCAAAACTGAAATTGGCCTATAATTATTAACATCTTCAGGTTCCCCATTTTTAAAGACTGGTGTCACAATCGCGTGTCTAAGCAATTTAGGGAAAGTTTCCTTCTCAAAACAAAGATTTATAAGGTGACATATAACAGGAGTTAGGACGTTTTTTGCGATTTTGATAAACCTTGTTGGTATACAATCCCACCCAGGTGCACTGTCTGTCTTAAGGCTTGTGATTACACTAGAAACTTCTTGGTAGTCAGTATCTATAAGAACGAAGGAAGAGGATTGACTACAAGAAATTGTTTGGAGTCTATTAATATTAGCGTCGTATGGGTTCTTCATTGTAATGGTTTCAGCTAAATTTTTACCTATACTACCAAAAAACGAATTGACATAGTTAACGGATTCCTGTGCTGATGATTTGATATTAAGTAGTGGAGTATTTAGTGTTTTAAGTGGTTATAATTAGTTAATTATATGTATATAAAAAATCATCCAGAACACCCTAGACAAATATCTGCAGATTATACAGACATTTGTCCCGAGGCGGGAAACGAAGGCGGCCCGCTGCGCCACAGAGGTCGTCAAAAAAATTCTTACCTATAAGTCCACGGTTCACCTCCTCCACAGCCCGTTCTATGAGCACGAAGAGAGACCACATGACGCACAACGCGGCGACGCAGTGGAAAAGCACCGCACAGAACAGCCGCCGGCGTTCCACCCCGGACATCTCCAGCAGGCGCCACTGGAAATTATTAACATATCTTAAAACTTAAACTTAAAAAGCGGTTGTCATTTTTAAAGTTTCACGATCACAACATATTATAGACATAAATATAACCGGGTACCTATTTATCGCGTAAATTACCTTTATTATTTCCCGACCTTTCGCTTGGGACCTTGGTGCAATCCGAGAAAGGTAATTTACGCGATAAATACCCGGTTATATGTTAATAACAAGCGGTTATTCAGTGGGACCGCAGGGGCCTCTATCTCGATAAACGTTGATACACATTACTCGTATCGTAGCAGTAGAATGTTGCCTCTCCTCTCTAACCCGCGGATGCAGTAAGAATCTGCCAATAAATACCTCCGGAAGATTGGCAGCGGCGTCATTCCGCACTGAGCTCGCCAGCCCGCCTGCCAAGCGTGGCGAGTATGGCAACAACCCCCGCATGATCTTGGAGATTCCTGATGGAGGCCTAATGTCCAGCAGTGGACGTGGACCTGTCAGCTGAGATGAATACTCGTATCCCCATAACATTCATCATACACATACAAATTGTTTATTTCTTTAACTTAATCTATGTATAACAAATAATTTGTTAAAAATTGCTTCACGTCGGTCGCCCTCTGTAATACTATCCATCAACGGCCGGCGTCTTTGTAACGTATTATAATGATTCTCCAAATCTGATATGTGCCGCGTATAATAGTTTTGTTTACCTGTTGGGCGGTGCGACATAGAGCTTTGATTGTGTACTTCTGCGTAGTAATAAAGAACTATTATTTTGATTATTGAAGTAAGTAGGTAATAATTGGTGCTGAGATGTTTTAGTTATTCAGACTGTGTGTAACGCTCAAACGAAGAGCACGCCGCGCTTAAACTTTGTGACTCTGTGAATACAAGTTTGAAACTACTTATGTGAGATTTCATTTTGTGCCACCCTGACCCACCTGCCGTTACAAATTGCATTTGAAATCCCCTTTTAAGTAATAAGATACCTGTATTAGGGGATCTCGATCTTCCCTGATTACATTTTTAATTAAGTTAGAGAAATTCCCTTAATTATTATAAATTAATTTTCTATTTATTTTAGAAAATTATTATAGGTTTCATAATATATTATACGTAAGCAATTTTTAGTTTCAACAACATCATCATATCAGCCGTAGGACGTCCACTGCTGGATAAAGGCCTCCCTCATTGATCTCCCAGTACTGCGTGACCCTTCGACGACCCGTGCGAAAACCCTCTCCATAGCTCGTTGAGCGACTCTGAGCTTATTCATAAGGCCAATAGTGAAGGCCCACGTCACGCACCTAATTGGACTGTTTGTCCTAGGTATACGTACGCGTCAACAACTTCAAGAGCCGAGTTCTCAACCATAACTGGGGCAGGCACGACATGGACATTCAACATGATTTTCGTCTTGTCCCTGTTAATTTTAAGACTTACTCGTTGGGAGACTCGATTGAGGCTTTCGATCATCGTGCTGAGCTCTTCCATCGACTTTGCCAAGACCACAATATCGTCGGCAAATCGAAGGCGAGTAATGTATTCGCCGCTAATATTGATGCCCAGCCCTTTCCATTCCAGGAGCTTGAAGGCAAAGCGGTCGTAAACAGTTTCGGAGAGATAACGTCTCCCTGTCTTACGCCTCTTTTTAAGGGAATCGCCTTCAAGCTCTGTTCTTGTAACCGGACTGACATAGTGGCGTTTGTATTGTATACAAACGCCACTATGCAACATTTCGATGTACCGATAGTCAATTTGGTTGGAGAGACTCAAGCACCGCCCATGTTTCGGTCGAATCGAAGGCTTTCTCATAGTCCACAATCGCGAGACATAACGGTAAGTTATATTCTTCGGTCTTCTGTATGACTTGCCGCAGCGTATGTATGTGGTCTATGCCTTTTCGAAACCCGGCTTGTTCGGGAGGCTGGAAGTCATCAAACCTGCGTTCGAGACGGTTCGCGATGATCCTTGAAAACAGCTTATAAACATGGCTCAAAAGCGAGATGGGTCTGTAATTCTTAAGCAAGGTGTTGTCACCTTTCTTGAAGAACAGAACCACTACGCCCTCGTTCCATGTTTTTGGCGTCGTACCTTCAAGCAAGGCGGAATTAAAAAGCTTCTGTAGGACTTTAAGTACCGGTGATCCACCCGCTTTTAGAAGCTCTGAAGTGCTTCCGTCCTCACCCGGCGCCTTGGCGTTCTTAAGCTGTTTTAAAGCCACCCTGATCTCGTACAGGCTGATATCCGGCATATCCTCGGTATAATGTCGGGTCAGTTCGGCTCTTGGGTCGTTGGCCGAACTGCAAACCGGTTTAGTGACCGAATCGTAGAGCCGTCCATAGAACCTTTCGACTTTCCTTAACACTTCTGCTTTACTTGACGTTATGCTGCCATCTTCACTCTTCAGCTTCGTCATCTGGCTCTGCCCAATAGAAATATCTCTCGCCAACACTTTGGTGCCTTTATTCTTATCTTTAATACGAACTGCATTTAGTACGAATATCGTGCCGCAAGGATTTAACTTTTTTTCTATTGAGCTGCCTGTGTGACTGAGCATCATCGAGAGACTGCAGTCGCAAAGAACGTCGTTCAGCCATGAGGTTAAGAGTGTCATCAGAAAGTTTCTGAGGTCTATTGGTATGGGGGGTCTTAAATAACTGGGATGGACGGTTTCTACGAACCTGGTATTGATCTCGTCCACCGATGCATCTACTTCTCGACATATATTTTAAAATGTTTAGTCTGTCTGTTTATTCCGGCTAATCTCCGAAACGGCTGGACGAATTTTGACTAACGTTTTCATTTGAGAAAAAAAAAAGGTTCCGCGCAAAACAATAAAGCCCTTAAAATAGTTAACAAAATCAGAGTAAAATATACAAACGCAGGTTATTAACGCATGCCAAGCTACGGGCAGCAGCTGGTTATAGGTAAAATATTAAGAAAGCCAATGATTTTACAGAACTAGGACATGTGGTCTTGTCATATAACAGTGCGCATATATAAGGTCGCGCAGGTGGGAAATATGAAACCCACGAAAATGTACTGACATCTAATAATAATAAAGTAGTTATTCAGTAGCAAATAATGGGCAAATGCAAAATAATGCCTACAAAGATATATTATTATTATAAATCCGAAAGTTTGTTTGTATAGGTGTTTGAATGAGTGAATGAATGAATTAACACTTTATTAATGCACAAAGAAACACCCTTAATAGAAAAAAAAACAAGAGAAAACAATGTGAAAGTAGATACGGAACTTAAAACAAACATTAATTTTAAAATGTTTAGTCTGTTTATTCGTTTCTTGTTTGTAACTCCTTCAAACAAAACACGATCATAGATGCATAGATGAAACTTTGCAATAAAACGATATAGACCAGGATTTACACATAGGCTATTTTTATCAAGATAAAACGAGGCTATTTTTATCAAGGTAAAACGAGGCTATTTTTATCAAGGCCTGGGAACCTGCAGGTGTAGTGAATACAACATTATACTTTAGCAGTAATGCTAGATTGCACCTTTGTCAGCTGCTACCTGGGTAAATCCAGGAGAAGTCTGGATTAGATTTTGTTGGACCCAACATACAAACATTGCCATGTTATAAGAATTCTTATCTTTTGTTAACCAAAGACTTCATCAGGCCTTTTGTGTGACAAATTTATCACTGAAAAATTATGACTAAATCAATTGGTCACTGAATTCTTTGTTATACAATTATGAGCAAGCTACTTTAATATTGTGCCAATGTTGTGCAAAATTCAGTTCTGGTTGAAATGTTCATTGTTTCTACACCATGTTATCAAATACAATTCAAATGCGGTAATAAACAGTGTAACGGGCAATATTGATTAGAGTTGATGTATATTAGTATTATGTACATTATATTGCAATAACTTACTACTGCAGTTTTTTTTTACATTAGTTTGTATCACATTACACAACAATGACTAGGTGATAATTAATGGCAAATTGTTTCTACATTTTTTAAATAAAATAAATATAAATAAATAAAGCTGGACAATTCACACAGCATCATCAAGCCCCAAGCTAAGCAGTGCTTGTGTTATGGGTACTAGATGGCTGATATACTTAATACATTATAATCAATAGATATATATTTTTTATTATATATAGAAAAACATCCAGAACACCCTGAACAAATATCTGCAGATCATACAGATATTTCTACCAAGGCGGGAATCGAACGCGCAACCTCTTGCGTGGCAGGCGGACCTTCGTCCACTGCGCCACAGAGGATGACGATGATGAAATGATTCTGATTTAATTAACACAGACCAATTAACCTTCCATATTTAAATAAATTATTGTACCTACTACCCTAAGAGATTCATTTATTCATTTCAGCCGTAAAACATCCACTACTGAACACAGATCTCCCTCATGGATCTCCATGAGGGGTAGTTGCTATACTCACCACACTTGCCAGGTGGGTTGGCGAGCGCAGTACCGGACATTGAATGTTGATACACGGAAAGACGCTGCCGCCCATCTTCCGGAGGTATCCCTTAGCAGGCTCTTACTGCATCCACAGGCATAAGAGGAGAGGTAACATTCTACTGCTGCCACCCCACGGCAAGAGATTGTATCAATTTAACTATGCTATTGACCAGAAACTTTTTTTTTTATATATGTTGTACACTTTTAAATCTATGTACACATTTTACACATGCTCTAACAGTAGAGGAAAACATTGTAAGGAAACCTGCATTTAAGTCAGCTTTAGACATATTGTATTGACAGAGGAGAAGTCCTCTGAATATAGCCAATATACTTTACTATCACCATTTATAACTCATAATCTTTTTATTTATTTATTGCTATGGAGTAACATTGGCTTGTTTTTTGATTGGACACAGCACAAGTTAATTTGCAAGCAAAAGCAATTTTTTAGCAACTTCATTATTAAAGGATAATTTTTTTCTTTAAACCTAGGATTATGTTTAAAAAGATAACAAACCTCATTGAATGGCTTTATTTTAGTGTGCATGATGAAGTTAAACTTGCATAATTCACATGATCTAGTCTCTGATGCAGTCAACCACTGCTGTAAGCAACTCTGGTGAACAAATTTCAAGCTCCCTGTAAACAAGACAAGAGTTAGAAAACTACAACTCCTGTTAAATGACTAAAAAACCATTAATACAACATAATATAGAAATTTCCTACAGTGCAATCTAGTCTAAAACTGTGCATAGCTTGTATTTATTTATTTATACACATGTAACATTACAGATCAGTCTATGGAATTCCATCTACATCTGTATTATGGAAACAATATGACTGATAGTTTCATCATCATATCAGCCAGTTGACACCCACTGCTGGGTATAGGCCTCCTCTTCAGCATGCCAATGTAAATGGTCCTGTGCAAGTCTCATCCACTGTTGTCCAGCACATTTATCTGCTGGACAGGCATTGTGATCTCCCTAAGCAACACTACCTACTGATAGTTTAAGTATGTTAAAATTGGATCTCCTTTCTTCACACTCCTTTTGCTTGTGAGGACAAGCTAAACATAAATACTTGCATCGAGACCATAACTATAACTGCTGCCATAAAAATGCAATAATTTATGTGAACAAATGAAATGAGGAAGCAACAATTAATGCATTTTAATGCTTTAATTAACTACTATGGCTAGGTTATTATCAATGATTACTATAATTCTGTGAGTTGATTGCTAAAAACTAATTTGCTCTAATACAATGCAACAGTGTAGTAAAAATTAAATTACATGGAATTTTGGGAACTACTAATGAGATATATGACATATTAAGTACCTAACTAATAAATTAGCATTTTATGAACTAAGCTGTACGCTTTGATGCCTTGACTAAGCTTTAAAAAGTATCATGTGTAGCTGAAAACAAGCCTTTTATTATTGTGAAAAAAAGGATATATTACCTGAGCAGTAGCAAGGCGCCAAGAGAGGATTGTGCGGTTCACTTTCGCAGTGGCAAATCCGGCATATATCACCGCTGGAATTGCTGCAAGATGTGTGACTACTACCAGAGCCAGCCCGGATCACCTCTCTGCCACATCCACCACCCCATTCCCAAGTCTCAATATCGTTTGAGTTCTTCACGTTTATCTGCTGTACAGGCATTGTGATCTCCCCACAAGCGACACTACCTACTTTATAAGTTTATACGTAACATTACTTTATTTACAAATCAGTGGTCTAGTCGCACCAGATTTAGACAAGACGTACATGAAACCATGTTAATAACGTTTAGTGCATTTACTTCTTGATTTTAAATTTGTATTCAAAACTCGACACACACGTTTCAACGTTGAAAAATATACAGTGAAATGAAAAGCCACAAAAATCACAGGAAATAAATATTTATCTGCGATCTGTTAAAATCATCCGCAGTCCTCAAAAGATTTTTTGTCATGTTCTGTTATTTTTTTTGTTTTGTCTTTTGGTAGCTTTTGGTTTGATTTGTTGGGTTGTTCATGTGGTCAAGATGTACACACATGCACACTAATGCACAGCTGTGTCTGTTGTGTGCTATGCTTAGGTTGGCTAGCATGTTAAACGTTCGTACTTCGTGAGAATGGAATGACCGATAAAGGAGAGCTTTACACAAAACTCAATGTAGTGAAATGAATGATCGATTTAATAGACAATGTAGAACACTTTTGTATTTCTTCACTTCTCTACTATACACGTTGAATAAGTGCATTCTCGATTTCTCGAATTCATTCACTCATTCATCCTTATTCATTTCATTCATTGACAAGCGTGGACAAGCGGCGTGCGGTGGACGTTTTGTGCCGTGCAATATATATATCTTCAAACTGTAGAAATGGAAGTAATACGGGAAGAATTGAACTCGCTAATACATCATCATCTTTTAAATGTTGATAAAGCAATAGCCCAAAAGTTTTTGCAGAAGACCAAAGCTGTAAGTGCCTCATTTTTTACAAACCACGTGTGGCCATTACGCTCCCACGTGTTCATTCAAGTTTTGTTTAGTTTTGCTGTTGCAATTGCTTTATTGAACATACTGTGACTTTAGAAGCACCTTCACACCATGCTAGATATGTTAAGAAGTTCGAAATCGAAGACATCTATGAATTTACCGTTTCACATGGTATTTCTTGCTGTGAACTTTCTGTTTCTGGATTAGTCTATCTGGCTAATCCTGAAAAGCAACGTTTAGTTTTAATAAGGAATCATTGTTTTACAGAAACCTCTAGCTAAAAATTCTCGGTCACTAGTGGAAATCTATCAAGCTGCATCTAAAAATCAGAAACCTGCACAAAAGGATTCAGACAGGTAATTTTGAATTAAAATAATTATATTACTGAAATTTATCATACTGTGATGATATCTTGGCTATGAACAAACTATGATTTTACAAATCTTATTCGTCACTACCTCTGAAATTTTCAACAACCTGTTATTCCAAGGTCGTCATACATGCTTTACTTGAATGAGTTCATATTTAGTTCCAGTGAAGATGAGGCTCCCAAAAAACCTGCTCAGGTTAATGGCAAAGTACCTGTAGCTAAGAAAGCAGATAGCTCCTCAGATGACAGTTCTGAAGATGAGAAACCTCAGGTATTTATTCACCACCCTTGCTACACTCTTTATAACAATATAGATAAGTACTGAAAACCTACGTACATGTAATTTATTTACCAAAATATGTTATCTGATATTGGATTGTTATGATAAATTTGGGAATGAACAAAATGATTTTACAAGTTATTCATCACTACCTACTTTGCCTATACTTACTTCATTGGCTCAGGGACCCAAAGTGAGTCTTGGGCTCCGATATGAGTTCTCACCTATTTCTTGTCTCCATCTATGTCACTTGCAAGTTTCCAGTATGGATATACTATACTTAGGAAGGCCAATAGGTTCAAAGCCAATCGGTCAACCTAGTTGAAAAGGCATACCCTTTCAACTTTTCTATACCCATTTGCAGAAGATGACCAAGCTAAAAGAGTGTGTGATTTGTATTCTCCTATTATGTTAGGCTCAGCCACAAGGACTACAATAGGTAGGACACCTAGTTTTTTCGGACTCTCCAGCTGCCTTCTTCACACTTTACTAGACCTAGGATTTTCTGGAGAACTTTCCTTTCTCTACTAAAAGCTGATTCTCCTCAAGTGTTAGCATCCAGGCGTCAGAACCATAAATCAGAATGGGCTGTACCTATGACAGTTTTGTAGATGCGCATTTTGGTTTTTCTACAGAGAAGCCTAAGATGCCAGAGCCTTGTGTAGAGCAGCACTGCATCTTAAGGAATTCTGGATACAAATTTGAACTTCTTTACAGGTGTTCATGTCTGATAGTGCATCCTATTATATACTATTTTTTTAATGTTATTGCTTTACTAAGTATTATTATTGTAGGCCAAAAAACCAGTCCAGACACCAGCTAAAGTTGCACCACCCAAAAAGGCAGAATCTTCAGATGACAGTGATAGTGATGATGAACCTAAAAAGACACCTGCTAAACCTGTGGCAAAACCCGCTGCAAAGGCTGAATCTTCTGATGACGACAGCAGTGATGATGAGCCCAAACAAGCTGCTAAAGCCACTCCATCTAAGCCTGCACCCAAAGCTGCAGCTGCCAAAAAAGATTCATCATCGGATGATGACAGCAGTGATAATGAGCCTAAGAAAACACCTGCTAAACCTGTGGCAAAACCCGCTGCAAAGGCAGAATCTTCTGATGACAGCAGTGATGATGAGCCCAAACCAGCTGCTAAAGCCACTCCAGCTAAGCCTGCTCCCAAAGCTACACCTGCCAAGAAAGATTCATCATCAGATGATGATAGCAGCGAAGATGAAAAACCAAAACCTAAAGCTACACCAGCAAAGCCTGTAGCAAAACCAGTGCCAGCTAAGAAGGCAGATACATCTGACAGTGATGATAGCAGTGATGAGGATGAACCTCCAGCTAAGAAGAAACCTGCCCCTCCAGCCAAAGCAACCCCAGCTAAAAAACAAGACTCTGACAGTGATGACAGCAGTGATGATGATGACACTCCCCCTAAAGCACTACAAAAACCCCAAGCCACTCCAGTAAAACCCGCAACCAAGCCTGCTGCCAAGCAATCTTCATCTGAAGACAGTGATGACAGTGAGGATGAGAAACCGCAGCCTAAAGCACAAACACCCAAACCCAAGCCAGCTGCCAAGAAACAAGAATCTTCTGATGATGACTCCAGTAATGATGATGACTCCACACCTGCTAAGGTTACAAAGAGGAATGATGAATCCACTAATGAGGTTTGTTTTTTTGTATTAATTATTAACCAGTTTTTAAACCCTCTTGTGTTGGCCTGCTATATATGTCTGTAGCCATAGCTCTTAAAAAGTAGACAAATTTGAATGCAGTTTTTTTATTTTGAAGTAGGTTTTTTAGGTTGATTCTTAATCATGTTTATAGACAATCAGATGTTTCAAATATAACCAAGACCAATGTGTAGGTAGACTGCAAAACTGGGGGGGTATTGCAAAAAAAAAAATGTGTGGGGGGTGGTTAGTTACTTCATTTTTTTACCATATTAATAATGATTTATCTTTCAGAATCAAAATGGCAGAAAAAGGAAAGCCTCAGATGGTGACAGTGTTCCAGCCAAGAAGCCATACAACAATTTTGTGAAGGTAGATTTAATTATTATTTTTAATACCACCATCTTAAAGCTTTACTACTGTAATACTATCCCACTTATATTATTAATGCAAATGTTTGTTTGGATGTTTGTTTCCTCTTTAAGCAAAAAACTAACAAAGATATCAAGGAAATTAACTTACTTAAGATCAACACATACTACTTTATATCTGGCTGTTATGTGTGCAAAGCTAGTCTAGGAATTAAAAAACTAAAGCCTAGCCCTCCTAAAAACCAAAAATGTCTTATGTTATTTAATTTCACTTTTTAGGGTACAGATGTGGTTTCCACACCTGATCCAGATCACAAGAAAGTACCTTTCCGTCGGGTGGTTACTGAATCTGTAGAAGTGGATCCTAGACTTACAGATAATTCATTTGAAGCTAAGGTAAATGCCCAAAAATATGCGAAGCCAAGGCAACTCCATGTAATCACCCTCTGTGGACTACACATGCCAGGGGAATGTTCTCAAAGGCTCACAATTTCGGGCATTTACTTTTAATTTTTATATTCCTTACATTGAGTTGTCTTGGTGTTCTATAAGACCTTCTTTCCTACAGGAGGGTGAAAACGGCGAAGAGGTAGATGAGACCGATGGTGGTAACAACAGCTGGAACAACGGTGGCGGGCGCGGTGGTTTCCGGGGCGGGCGTGGGTTCAATGACAGGGGTAGGGGTGGCTTCAGAGGCCGTGGCGGAGACAGGGGCGGTCGGGGAGGCTTCGGCGATAGAGGGGGTCGTGGCGGATTCAGGGGTGGTCGGGGTGGAGACAGGGGCGGCCGAGGTGGTTTCGGCGACAGAGGCGGTCGTGGAGGATTCAGAGGCGGCCGAGGCGGAGATAGAGGGGGCCGTGGAGATCGCCACTCATGGGGCGGAGACCGAGGGGGATTCAACAAAGGAGGTTTCAATGACAGAAAAAGCTTCGGAGGAGACAATAACTCGCAAAACAAAAAAATAACATTTGATTAGGATTAGGTAAGAATGATATTTAAGAGTTGAAAATACACAACATGATTTTATGTTATAAAATAAATTAAAACATTTAAAAATGCTAACAATTACAAAGCGCAGATTTTCTCTGAGAGAATGTCTTAAATTTATTTTAATATTATTTTTTCAGTTTGGAGCACGGGGTTCGTGGGGCGAACGTGCCAATCAAGACTTGAAACATACACGCGGAAAGTCATTCAAGCATGAGAAAACGAAGAAGAAACGTGGCTCATATAGAGGTGGCGCTATTGACACCGGCGTGCATTCCATCCGCTTTGAAGATTGATTTTGCAGTAATGCAATCCAGTAATGCTTGTATGATTTTAGGTAGGCCCTTACTGTGCAACGGGCGTATGAACGTTTTATTCTACAGTCAAAGTGTTATTAATACGGCAAGAGTAATAAAAATCGCCAGTGGGCTTATTGAAATTGCGCGTTTATGTGTTTGGGCATCTCTTTCGGCGCTTGGAAATAAAATTGGGTTCACAATAATTAAGTTAAGAGTAAAGCTGGAGCTGCAATTCATCAGAAAAATACCAAAAAGTAACGCGCGTTTTATGCGTTTCGTAACATCCGAATCCGACTTACTGTAACAACATAGAAAATAGCCTTACCTACATAGTATTTTATTCCGCAGATTAAATTCAATCTGCCAAATATTTTGACTAAAGCATAATTATAATTAAATGTACTATGTAGTTTTATATAACGAAAATTATGAACTACATATGCATTGATGACAATAGATGAAATCCACCATCTACTATACCTATTTTCCTCGCGAGCCTATTTTAGAAGATTCTGTAAATATAAGTTAGTGTAAGAAGTGTTATTAATTGACAAAACCATTGTAAATATCTTATGTTAAGATCTATTAAACTTTAACCATGTTAAAGTTGATCATTATATTTAGATTATATGTAAAACGATAAGGATCGTAAGCCAGTCTTTATTTTAATAAAATATGTATCTAATTTATTTTGTGTTTCTTGTTTATCTAGGTTAAAATTAGGGATTTTTTTCGAGCATGACCTAAAGTACAAAAGTAAGCAAATGAGAAGACTTAAATAAATGTTATTTCATAGGTATACATTTTTAAAAAGACAGCTCATAGTTTAACCCTTATGCTAGATTGATACCTGTGGTAAACCCTGGTTAACCATTGTGTCCCGCAGCAGCGCAATCTAATTCGCAAGGTTTTATAAGCTGGCTAGTCCGTACCCATCGAGGACATAACTAATAGGGAGGAAATGTTAGGTATATTTCGTTTAGACAACAATTCCGCCAAAAATATTTCATAATTGTACGGAAAAGTACCTATAGGTACAGGTCGGCTGTAGGCGAGAGACAATTGTCATTGCATTAGTGCAAAGCACTAAATGTGTTTCGGAATTCTTATGACCTCATTTCCCCTCTATTGGATATATGCAAGAAATTTTACTAGGTAGGTACCTAACGTAAAAAGTAATCTATGACTTAGACATTGGGTATTCAAATACTATGTGTAGATAGGTATGGGTACCTACAGAAAAAAAAAGAAACCGTCCAGTGTACCTAAAGAGTATGTAGTGTACCTACACATTATTCTGAGGTACCTACAGAGCTAACTGTTAGAAAAACCTTTACGAGCACCTTGCTAGCTTACACTAAATAAATAAAATTATATAGGGTAAGTAGGAAATACATTTATCTTTTTACTGAAAACTGTGAAATCCAAATGGCAGATTTTTTTAATAGAAAATTAAGAATAAATAGGTACCTAAGTATCTTTCTACCATTCGGCTTTAGCAAAGACATTGTGGAAAATGTCTGGGCTTGCATGGACGAGCTACCTCAAAGACCTTAAAACTAGACTGCACTATAGCGCAACGGCGCCGGCGCCAAAATCCACAGAACAGAGATTTTTCTCTGTTCTGTTCTGTGCAAAAACCGGTCCGCGTGAGAGAGCTCCTGTTGGTAGTATGTCCCTTTCTAATAAGGTGACCATGACCAAACAGAAACGGGACAAATTGCTTATAAAAACGATTGTGTAAGTATCCTGATATAATATTGAAGCTACTTATCTAGCCTACCTAATTTATTGTGTGTAAAAAATGTAACCAAAACATATTTTTTTAAATCTACATCAGTAATGCCTGTATTACATTACACGATATTCAGGGACCCTTACCCTAAGAGAAGTGTAATAAGAGTTAGAGCGACCGGTCGGACCCGGCAAGCCTTGCTGGGTAGTTAGGGCGCCCTAACTACCGGGCCTCATGTAAGATTGTAATATTAATATGTGGGGATATCTGACATTTGACAAACTTACATGCTTTTCTATATGGAGCGAAAGGTTTATTAGGTTGTTGTCAAATTAACGTTAGGTCAGATGATACCTAAAGGAGGAAAAAAAGTAGTTGCGACCTCTAACCTACGAGTAGGCTTAAGCCTGTATTACATTACACGGTATTCAGGGACCCTTACCCTAACTAAGAGTGGTGTAATAAGAGTTAGAGCGTAAGGGACCCTAACTAGGGCGACCGGTCGGGCCCGGCAAGCCTTGCTTGGTAGTTAGGGCGCCTTAACTACCGGGCCCTGAATATCGTGTAGTGTAATACAGCTTTAAGGGTCTTGTCTTTTCATTTTATGGCTTTTTGTGTTTGGTTTAACACGATTCCAGCAGTGTCGAGTTAATTTATAAATTCGTAAGTTATTTGGCTAGCCATGTTGGCAGCCATTTTTTCTCGATCATTTAAATATTTACTTTGTATTTGTTTGGTTTGATACTACATTTTGAACGCAAATATGATTCATGTTTGTTAAGAAACTGTCAAAATACTGGTTTTAAGTGTCTTTGAGCTATACTAGAATCTCTCTCTTCTATACTAGAATCTTCTACCTACCTATCCAAATGACAGGAAACAAACAACACGGACATCTTTTTGTACTGATCATGTAAAAAAGCAGTCACTGTCAAAAACAGAGCTGCTATTTATAAAAAGTATAATTTTGTTTACATTTTCTCAGCTTTTTTTCAGTCAACTTCATTCAATAATTGGTTGATGCTCTTGGTGTAAGGATAGTTCATAATAATAGTAAAAATGCTGCTACAAACTAAAATAATAAGCGTAGTAGCAAATAGATCCTTCAAAAATTTCGGGCATAAACGACAGCCAATACCTTTTGTGACTACACTGTGGCATGGATGTCTTACCATCACCTTCCTGGGAATGGGCCTTAACTGGGACAAGTAAGTATATTTTGAAATATGAAGGCACTGCCTTAGATAAATAAAGCCTATTGTATAAATAATAAATACTTAACAAAAATGGCTATAATTTCCAAAGCCGACTTGCGAGTTGAAAGTCCATATTTTTTTTGTAGATAGTACTCACCAAAAGAAAGCGTTTTGCAAAGTCTCAGGTTGCGCAAATTTACGGTTCACGAGATATATTTATTTTTAGTTTTCATACAAACTGGGAAATAACACACAATAACTACTTCAATTTGACATCTAATAGTCATGTCAGATGTCAAAGATGAAACTTTACGTTTCGTTAACCGTCGAGTTGTATTTTATTCTATTTTTTAGACATTTTGTTTTTTAAAAATATTTTTTTTTATAACCACCCAAAAACACTGCTGTGGCAGAACCGAGATGGAGAAACAGTAGGTTATTAGGTTTTTTTTTTATAACCACCCAAAAACACTGCTGTGGCAGAACCGAGATGGAGAAACAGTAGGTTATTAGGTTTTTTTTTATAACCACCCAAAAACACTGCTGTGGCAGAACCGAGATGGAGAAACAGTAGGTTATTAGGTTTTTTTTTAATAACCATCCAAAAACACTGCTGTGGCAGAACCGAGATGGAGAAACAGTAGGTTATTAGGTTTTTTTTTATAACCACCCAAAAACACTGCTGTGACAGAACCGAGATGGAGAAACAGTAGGTTATTAGGTTTTTTTTATAACCACCCAAAAACACTGCTGTGGCAGAACCGAGATGGAGAAACAGTAGGTTATTAGGTTTTTTTTA
The DNA here is from genome assembly GCA_963082625.1 of Pasiphila rectangulata. NCBI lineage: Eukaryota > Metazoa > Arthropoda > Insecta > Lepidoptera > Geometridae > Pasiphila > Pasiphila rectangulata. Next base: position 10,396,572 of record OY720240.1, read on the forward strand.
TAACTCCGCAGGGTGGGGATCTTACAGGGGGTAGCTAAATATTTTTGTGTTCAAATGTTTGTTAATTATCTACTTACAATCTTGTCTCAATAGCTTAACCATACCTAAACCTTGTTTGTTTTGTCATTATACATGATACACTTTTCATTTATATCTTTTCACAATACAGCTTTTAATTTTCAGAATTTCTGTGTGGATATTAGGCGAAGAGAAGAGCAAATCAAAACTTGATTGGGATATAGAAAAAAGCTGAGATGTGTGGTGAATATGATATTGTCTGTTCTGTAAGTTTAGGTTTGTTTGTAAATAAGTAGTTAATTAATACAGTATAATTTATTATTAAGGAGATTTTATTTACAGTATAGATCTAGCTGGTACAAGACTGAGGTAAATAAATGGAGCACTTTACCCAGTGCAGGGTGTTTCTTAATAAAATTAGAATATCTTGCAATAAAAAATATTAACAAACTTAAACACTTAAAATGTATTTGCTGTGAAATACTTTAAAACAAACATTGTTTGATAGAGTTTATTACAATTTACTATAATAAAAATAAAGGAGAAAGTGAAAACATTCCCAAACGGAACCTTATATTGAAAACTAGTAAGAAACATATTTAACTATACCCTACACCATTATTTAAGAAAAAGTTCATCCCCATCTTATGTGTAGGTTCACATACCTAAGGGTTATATTATTGTTATTTTATATGTACATCCAAAATGACAGCTTTCTGACTAATACCACAGATAATATAATACACTCTAATACCTAGTCTCTTTGTCAATCCGAAGATTGATAAACAGACAGAAAAAGCCAAACTATAAGGGCTCCATGTTGTAATACGGAACCCTAAAAAGGATGTTCAAGCAATTACCTATTGGGAAGTGTAGGAAAATCTCTACTTTTTTATACAAATATTGCTAAACAAGCCGAAAGCCCATCTGATGTTAAGGGGAACCTATACAACAGCAACACCGCAGTGATGTTCACTTTAAGGGTAAATGTAAAAAAAAACCTGGACAAGTGCGAGCTGGAGTCGCCCACCGAGGGTTCCGTAGGTATGTAATATATTAATAAAAGTTTTTAAAATGCACAAAAAGATTTGGTCTCCCATCATGTTCCAGGTCCATCCAGTTATGATCATCATAGGGTTGCTTAACCTCGATGATTGATTTCGTGCTTTTTTTAAGGACGATTTTTTTTATGATTCCATTGCAAATGTATTGTTTTTGGATTTTTCTCGGTATCTACGGTATAAGACGATATACCTTGCCAAATTTCATAGTTCTAGGTCTACGGAAAGTACCCTATGAATTTTGATTACTCTGAGAATGTTGAAACATGCGTTTTTTTGCGGCATAAACAGGCGTATCTTTTTTTCACGTTAACTTGATTTTTTACAGCTAAAAGAGGCTGTAGATTTTAGTATATGGTTTTAATTTCAACTCGATACCTCTACACGTTCTCGAGATAAAGGGTCTTGACAGACCGACAGACAGACAGACGGACAACAAAGTGGTCCTATAATAAGGGTTCCGTTTTTATTGCTTTTGTGCTACGGAACCCAAAAAGAGAAGTATATTGTAAGTTATAGGTTTAGTGTTCTGTTATACCACAGCTAATATAATTCCTACATGTAAATACCAAACTAAGATCCAATGTGTGGCGAATGTTATAAATCTCATCAAGAAGTTTAAAATATCACTTGTTAATATTCAAAATTTACTAGCAACAGTGTAGTAGGTAAGGTATCTAGGTACTTCTATGAATTATATTGATGAATTATTATTAATGAATTATATTATTTTTGCTTAAGGGCCACTAAAGAATAATATTGTAGAGTAGCTGTCCCGGATTAAAAGTAAGCCTACTATAATATTGGAGGACATCTCTAATCATCTACTGAATGCAACTATAGACAATGATCAGGAGAGCTCTAGTAGTTACCAGTAGATGGTGCTCTATCGGTGCTCATCCGATATGACCTTATCAAGAATATCAACGTAACCCATTGAAGTATTATGACGTAACCGGACACGGGTTGCGCAGCTTAGTGCTGAAAGCACTTCCGGCTTTAGGAAGTGTCAATAATCGATTTGACGGACATTTTCGAACCCGGAATGGTACATTTTTGATAAGATTTTTCATTTCCTTGAAATGATCTAAGTGTTAACACTATAAAATTTCAAACTATATTTCTGTAGTTTCAGCACACAATGGTAAAAAGGGTTCCGTACCCTTATTTGGCAAAACAACTACTGTACCATAAATATACAACTAAATATTCTGTGAATATTTCAAGCGTCTACCTGTTGCCGTTGTTAATCAAATATTTATTTTGTTCTGTTTTAGTATTTTTTGTTATAGCGGCAACAGAATAGTGAAAATTTTAACTGTCTAGCTATCACAGTTCATGAGATACAGCCTGGTGACAGAAAGACAGACGGACAGAGAAGTCTTAGTAATCTATAGGGACCTATTATATAATAGGTCCCGTTTTAACCCTTTGGGTACGGAACCCTAAAAACATCCTTCTGATATTCCATATTCCAGGTCTCCACTCATTACCCGCAAATTAGGTACTGCCGTAAAATAAACAGTCGCATTCCAAACAGCGCAGCGGTTCGTCAGCATGGGGGGTGCGCGGGCGGAGATAGCTTCTTATCTACGACACAGATAATATAATACACTAGTATCTACGATTTAATTTGTAAACACGTCAACGCTCGTCGTTGTAACCGGACAATTATGTGTGAAATTCAGCCGTTAACAGCGATCGGTCGTTGTAAGGGGAGTCGTAATAAAAGAATATCCTTTCATTTATGCTCATTCTAAAACCAAACATACGCCTATACTTACGTCGCTAAAAACGGTTTGTTGCTATACTGCGAAGTCGTACAAAACGGACTACACTGTAGGTACATATATTTGATGGTACAAACACATAGGTACATACCTATATAATTATGTATGTAGATTGCTTTCACCAAACAGTTTGATAAAAAAAATGTACCTAAAACCACATAAACTAAATGTGTAGACTAAATATTTTAGGATATAACTTACTATCACAATGCCCTTTCTTAAAAACTCTTTTTCCAGGAAATTTACCTAAACATAATCATTTAACCTACCATAAAAATATTTTAAAGCACGCAAATAAAACGAGACTTTTTAAAATAAAATTCTTTAATAAGCTCACATTATCTTATGTGTTTAAGCTAAGTGGGATAAAGAAATAATTATAAATAAATAGTTTAAAATTAAGGTTACTGTTAACAGTAAATAATCATATTACAGAATATGTATCTTCTAATTCTAAGTACTTCATGGTAATACAAACTTAGCTAAGTATATAACTTTAGTAAAAACGTAAGTATAAAATCAGTGTAGGGAACAAACATTTATATGACTATGGTAGGTATTATTTAAGAATTTCTAAGTAGGTAAATATTTCACAATATGGTTTAATAATATCTTATATATCAAAATAATTGACACAGTTGGTGCACCAATCAATAAACAATAGTAAGACTTACAATAGCTTCCAACTCAACTAGTTATGTTGTTACTATTGTTAATGTTAGTTCACCGCAACATTCCGAAAGCTGTTTACAAAGCCTTACTCTATTTATGAGTAAATAAACATTATCACAATATTGCCAGCAGTAGAAAAGCATCAAAATGTTAATGATTGTAAGATTTGTAAGGATATTACAGCTATTAGAGAGGGTTATCTTATCATCCACTATTTACATCATATTTAACACCCATGTTGTTGTATGTTAATTGAAATAAATTTAGAGCATATTTTTGTAATATTCAATGACTAGTTCAAACAATTTACCAAACAAATGAACTTATTTTATTTTATTGCCATGACCATTTTGTTTTATATATTGATATATAAGATTGTAAATTATCAAAATTATACAAATAATGATAGCATGATAGTGTACTGGCATATTATAAACAGTGTCTAGTATGCCAGTTTTTCGTTTTGGGACACTTTTAGATTTTGACACATGCTTTGCATTGATATCTACGTCATTTACTCCTTCTCTTTGGACAAATTCCTTTTGTACCTTTTCAGATGTTTGTGATATTGCTTCTTGGTAACTTTTACTTAGCAATTCTATATCCTTTTTAATAACCACATCGGATTTTGTTTCGAACATGTAAGCTTTCTCTTCTAAACGATAGTTAACAGTTTCTTCGACAACCCCTCCCGTTACATTTACTACTTCTGTGGGGGTTTTACGACCAAGACACGTATCGAGACTTTCTTGCAAATAGTTGTCAAGCTTAGTTAACTGCTCGGAAACAAAAATATTTGCAAGTGGACTGTGTCCCCTTTTCACCGGCTCGTCAATAACGTTCAAGTGTTCATATACATTATTGGATGTATTAACATCTACATGGTCTACAAAATCTGTATAAATCAAATCATCTTTGATTGCATCCACGAGATTAAACTTAACGGTTTTTTCAGAAGAGCTTATATGGGAAGTCAAGGTATTTGTATCAAATACTTTATCTTTACATATAGAGTTAACTATTTTGTAACTCTGTAAATCTTCGTAGTTATCTTTAAGATATTCAATAGGCGATGGAGATGGTTTATTTAGGAATTGTGACGGCGTCAGAAGCCTTGGCGAATCCAACACAGATGGCACCGGTGATTTTTTTACACCATTGACGTCACCGTAAGCTAATATCTCCGTTTTCATGATATCATCCCCAGGACTTTGTAAAAACTCGTGATGGTCTCTGATAAACTCACTAGGTGATTGTGATTTTATTTGTACAAATTGCGAGGGAGTCAAAAGCCACGGAGCGTCTAATTCTGGCGGTACTGGAGTAAATTTTACAGTAATGACGTCTTTGTTTGTTATAGTCTCTTGTTTCATTATATCATCGACGTAGTTGTTGCTGTCTTGTGCATGGACCGCATTAGGAGTATCGGTAATGTCGTGTTGGGTCGAACTGTGCACTCGATCAACAGTTACCTTGCTGAGTAACTTGCCTTCTGTGCTTCTTATGTCAGAAAACAGTCCTCCATCGAAGTGGAGGGGAGTTTCCAACTTTCTTGTTCTTTGAGGCGAAGGCGTGTTGGGTGCTGGAGGTGTTATCGGGGAAGGAGATACCGGACGGAAAGTGGTTGTCGAGTAAACAGTGTCAGAGTTGTAGATAACCTGTGGGGTCCTAGCGGGCGTGAGTCTTGCAAAATGGTCGGCCTCCTTTGGCGAAGAAACTCTGTCCTTCGAGGTTCTTTTTGCACACCTGAAATTATAAGGAGGCGTTAAATTAGAACAGTGTCAACGCCAAATATATATTCTGAAAACAAGATAAACCAGACAATCCAAATAAAAATACCAAAAACAGAAATAGGTCTTCTAGCGCAACGTTTCTGCGCTTAGGATAAACATACCTAAATGAACTTTTAAAAACATCTAAGACACAATATAAAGAAATGTACATAAAATAGCCAAAACTACTCAAAAGTAACAGATTAAAAACTTAGCGAATCTACAAGCAATTTATTTAAAACATAATGTACCTCACTCATTCGTAGGTAATAGTAACTTCCAGTACTTAGGGAAGTTTATTAGATAAATTATACATATATATATACACTAGTAAAGGTTGGGAACATAAACTGTAAATAATATTAGTGTAAGGTCGAATATGGTTCACACTATGGGGCACACACAAAAATGTTATTTTAATAAAAATTATACACAGTGTGGCAGCGTATGACGAGCGACGTACTATTTATAGGTGTCGTATAATCAACTAATTCGGTATACATTATTTGAATACTGATATGATACATTCATTTTTAAGAAAGAAATAATGGTTTTGAAAGTGTCATAGAGCATAGGTACTAGAATGTAGGTATTCAAATGATATGCACAGCGATAATAATGTTATCGAATGCAGATTTATTAATGGGTAGGATAGTTATCCATTCATTCCGTTATGTGATATATCCATTGCTTGAATCTTGTAATATTTATAAGGAAATAGGCATAAAAAACCAACAAATTAATATTGCAACAAATCAAGATGGTCTTTGGTTGGTGTTTTGACTATTTTATGTTTATTGTTATGTGTCGTTTAGTGACTGTTTTCGCGATTATTGTAATACATAACGTTGTGTAATATTTAGTAAGGTCTCATCATACGCACCGTGCAGTTGAAGCACTGACTGTGGTAGTTATTGTTGAGCGCCTCGACCCACCTGTCGCCCGCTTCGACGGGGAACCCGCAAGCGAAACATTTCGTTGTAAACAGTTCATTCCAATCTGAAAGTTTTTACATATTTTTTGTTATAGATATACTATGTTACATAGCTTAATTCGATATGGAATGTTTACTAAAGAGCGTTAGGAAATCCCTGACAGCAGGTGTAAAGAACATTTTTGTCAGTCTGTTGATTTGTTTACCTAAATTTGGCCCACATCGAATTTGGCTAGAATAGGAGTAGGTATATACTACTACTTACATTATAAATATATATTTGATAGAATGGCTTATTAATGGTCTCAGGAAGACTTGGTGCAATACAGTCGAAACGTTGAAAAATAATAAATATTATTTACGTGAGAAATAATCGGTTGAATAAGTACTTATAATGTGTTCTGATCGCGCTAGTTAAACAATTACTATTTAAGAGTACTTACTTCATAATTTCAGCCGTTAAACGTCCACTACTGAACACAGGCAAGGTAAGAGTACTTATTACATAGTTTATCGTTGGTATTTAGATTTCAATATTACCTGCTTCACAGTATGGCAGACCATCTTCCAAGAAGAATGGATTGTTGCCGAACAGTTTACCGCAGTACACGCAGCTAAAGCACTCAGGGTGGAAATGTTTTCCAATAGCGTTCAAGCAATCCTGTAATAAAACAATAGAACATTAAAATTACTTCTTGTAGACCATCGGCTGCAGCAGCCGACGCCACACCAACGTACGAGCGGTTGTATGAAAAGTTAAGTTGGATTGGCCCCTCTTAAGTAACCCCCGACACTTTACCTAGTCTTGTAGGTTACCTAAATGTTCCCTCAGTTTTGCAATCTACACATCATGCCCTTTCATTTGATACCAAACTCGGGTATATTTGGAAACATCCGATTATTCATCCCCTCTTTCACCCCCCATATCTTGTAAACTTCTTAACCGATTTTAATAACACAAGTTTAAGAACCACCGCCAGAAAACCTGCTTTCAAATAAAAAATCGGTCCACTCGTTTACGGTGCCATAGACAGACACACACATAGCGGTCAAACTTATAACACCCCTCTTTTTGTCGGGGGTTAATAAAAAACAACCGAATTGAGAACTTCCTGTTTGTGAAGACGGTAAAAAAAAAATTGCTTTAAAACAACTGTGTGCACATAGGTAATAAATGATGTTAGTTGCATACGAAACTCAACAAGCAATGCCTAATAAATCCTTTAGAAATGATTGAGGTAAATAATAACTGCACTATGTATTGTATTGTAGAGAACAAAGACTTACGCCCTTAATTTTAGCGTGGCATTTATCGCAACCAGGTGCGATGTATTGTTCGAAACAGTATTCGCAGTAGAGCTGGCCGTTCTCTTCGACGAAGCCAATGTCCTGGAGAGGCCTTCTGCAGGTCGCATTCACGCAGATGAAGTGGTCCGGGCACCAGATGCGACCCAAAGCCGTTATGAATGGGCCCCTGAACGATAAAGATGTTATTGTTAAAAAAATAAGCAAGTAAATAATTTCTGAATTGTGTTTGTTAAATTTGTTATAAGCAACAAACGCGTGCTTTAGTAAAACGTTCATGCATTTGTAGAACTTACGATAAAGCATTCTTCTATATGGGCTGCGAAAATATTATTTTGTCAACGTTACCTTTTTATAGCCTTGTCACATTTATGGCAGACAGGATAGAGACCATCTACTGCATCGGTTGCTGTCATTGTGCTTAGTGGCCTCGCAATTATATGAGAGTCTCGTCTGCCATCATCATTCCTGATACATTTCTTCTGCCTTCGTTTGACCACTACTTCATCTGAATTATCGTCATTTTCATTTAAGGGATCCTTGTTTTCTATTGTGTCAAATTTCGGTATGTTTGACAGATCATTATTTTCAGGTGAGATGGTCGATTTATAGGTGTACAAAGTATTGTCTTGCAGGTTATTGGAAAGTCCCTTTTTTGACGATTCATCATCAATGTGATTCAAGACTGTATCTATAATTTCATCTTTTGACTTTTCAAACAAATTGCTTTTGTTCCAGGTATCTTTATTATTTGTCTTATTAACAATTTTTGGCTTGTTCTCTAATGTATTGAAAGGGCTCTTCGGCGGGTTTCTTTCAAAAATTTTCCTTTTGTTCAGTGTGTTTGAGAAACTTGTGTCAAACTTTGTTTCGGGTGGTTTAGTATCGTCAATGTTATTCATGCCATTCAAAAAGGAAGTTTTCTCCATTACTTTCTTTTTTCTCAATGTATCAGAATCATAGTTTTCAGATTTATCTTTATTTGAGTCTTCACTACTTGAATAATCGCTTCCATTATTATGTGATCTTTCAAAATTATCGACATTCAGAATATTATTTTTAAGAATAAAGTCCGAATGTTTTTTTGGAGTGCTGAAGGCATTTAGCGATGGTATTGGAGAACATGGGAGCGGTGGAGGCGGTGGCGACAACGGAGCGTTTCCGTTTATTGCATTGGCTGGATGGTTAATCATTATGGTTTCTCTAATTTTATCTCCAATACTCATAATGGAAGGATCCGGAGCTTTGTAAACTTTGTCTATATTTGTGTTTATTGGACGTCTCAGAGTACTCTCTGTGCTGTTCTCTTCAGAGGATACAGTATCTGCGTTCAAAGGATGCTTAGTTACAACGGTGTCTTGTATTTTGTCAGCCATTGTTTGGATATGATCTCCAGGCTTTATTTTCCTTTGAATGCCAATTTCATAACCGTTCAAGGCCATTTTTGCCATTTTTCGAATCAATCTTTCTTCAGCTGGACTTTTGAATTCTGGTTTGTGTAAACTGGTCGCTGTCTGCGTTTCGTTCACTGTTAGACAATCAAAGACATTCAAATACAAACATCATAAAGCATTATTATTTATTTTTAGTTAGGAGCCAACTCACATAACAAACAAAGACATTTAATAAAATATTAAAAAAACTATTAATCCTTACCTAACACACAACTATCAAATAAAATACCTCGCTATATTATTTGCATGCGCAGACAACACTCAAAACAACACCTATTATTTTCACGATCAAATCTAATCACCTAATATTCCCATTGCAGGAACCGCAAAGGGGTACGCGGGAACCGGGCACCGCGGCCTTGTTCAACACGCCTCGTCCACGTTTCGGGGCTGACGATACACCGAAAGCCTTGCCGCGAGCGGCACCTCCTACACTCGGACCTGTCGATGGGGTAGGATCACACACTGGACCATGGTTAGCACCAGAAATCGAAGGCTTTGATTGATAATCCTCTAGTGGTCTACTAGCGGTTGCAACATTTTCATTAGTTAGGTTAGCCGATGAGATTTGGGACGGCGAAAAACTCATGACAGGTGGTGGAAAGATTTGTTTTGGATTAACATTGGAAGGCCGAATGTTAGATTCTAATTGTTGATACGCAGAAGATGCAGATGTACCCCCTTTCCTAATTTCAATCACTTTAGCGGATTGTGTCCTTTCAAACTCTTCATATGTTTTCCTGGTAGTTTCTACCTTAGTATTGCCATACTCTGCGACGTTCCGCGATTGCATTTCTCTTTGAGCATAATTTTGCTGACTAAGGGAATCCTCTTTCACTTTCATGCCACCAGTGCTATAGTTTTCAGTTTTGAACCCTGTATTTGAAATTCTTTGTTCTTTGATCACAGAAGGTTGATCTTGAGCCCAGTTTTTGGCACCTGACGCGTTAAAAAAGTTGGTCTGTTGAGCCATTTCATGTTCTTTCCTTAGATTTGATGTGGCTTGGTTCAATAATGTATGAGTCACGTTTCTCTGCGGTGTATTTTCTTTAATACGGGGTGCTTGTGCTTTCATAGGGTTTGGAGGAGGGCCTGGTGCAGGAGATCGAGATCTCGGTTTTGGAGTAGGAGAACGACTGACTTCAGGGCTTGATGGTTCAAACAAGTTAGTTTCTGGAGCTAGATGTTCAACAGAAACTAAATTCATTTGGTAGTGAGGAATTATTGGTGCTGGTTTATTGATCATACTGGGAGTAGAAGGCCTACTACGGCAAGGTGAAGCCCTTAAATAACTTTCGTCAGTAACTGGTTGGAAAGTCATTGATATTGGAGTATCCTTGTGTAATAGAACCGGTACTTGTTGAATCTGCTGAATTGGCGTTCTGACTTGAGGAATTCTGTAAGGCGCAACTTCAGGTGCTTTATCAATTTTTGGTGCTTCTTGAGGTTTATCGATTGGTCTACAGGGAGGATTCGTGGTAGGAGTAACGGGGCGTTGTAACACAGCGGGGGCATTACATAGCTCCGGCGTGATACCTCGTTGGGATGGTAACATTTCAAAATTCTTTTGATAAGGGGGAATACTGTCTGGTTTTTGTAAACCGGATGTGGATCTTACGGACATTGATGACAACGTCTCTTTTTGATCTAGCTGTTCAAAAAAGCTTTGAGCACTTTTCACTGAAGAAAATCCTTGGTTGCTTGCAAGGTTAATGGACTTATTTGTTTGCACAATTGTTGAAGATTCTGTTACTGAAATTTCTTGTTTTGTTGAAGTATGTTTTGCGAAGCTGGATTTTAATTCTTCGGTTAAAGGTGGAAAGTTAGTCAGCTTACAAAACTCTTCAGGTTGGGGTGGTGGAAAAACTTGTCTAGGAGAAGCGATGCTAGTTCGCTTACAAAACTGGTCAGGTTGGGGTGGTGGAAACACTTGTCTAGCAACTGGTTTGAAAGCTGATTTTTCAGATGATGATTGGAATTGTTGCATGTTCTGCATAGAAGTAAATTCTGAAATACTACTTTGGGTTGAAACTTGAGCTGATTGGCTAACTATGGGTCGAACAATTTCAGAAACAGTTGTTTGAAGTTGCGCCGAAGAAGTGCTCGAAGTTTGAATGGATTGCTGGCTTGTCTGACCAGTTATTTGGATGGGTAAAGGACTAAATGGTCGATCAGGTGCTATAGTAAGTGCGTCTATCAGTGATCCTCTTTCTTTTGGTTCTGCATTAGATACAATATTGACAGGTGTGAATGGTCTATTAGGGGCTGTAGTTAGTGCTTCTACCATTGGTGAATTAGTCGTATCACGAGTTTTGGGTTCTATAATTATTTTAAAGTCGGGTGGTATGTACGGTTTCGTTTGTTCAGGCATTGGAATCGGAGCCTCGGGCTTTCCCGTCGGGATATAAGCTTTTATTGGAGGTATAGGAGAGATCCCGCGTTTTGGTTGCATATACATCGGCGCTGGCTGTGTCGCTGCCAGCTGCTGTGAGAGCAGCTGTTCCTCTTGTATTTCAGTCTGTTTATGTGTTCCAGAGCTTATAGAAACAGTATTTGTTGGTGCTACGGGAGCAGATTGTTGTATATAAGCTCTGCTGTCCGAAACTGAATTGAATGCATTAAGCATACAAGATTCTGTCAAATTTCTCTGATCTTGGGATACCTGAATACTAGATCCTACTAAATTACTCGTTGTTTTATCCTCGATAGCAGTACAGTTTTTTAACTCTTCAGTGCACTTTTGCTCAGCTTCTTCTGTATTGGTTTTTGTAGCTTGTTTTTTGACTTCATTGTTATCAGTGACGGTTTTATTTGGCTCAGTAATCTGTGACAAATCAGTGTTGGGTATTACAAGGTCTTTCTCTTGGCAAATTACTTTTGATTGTTCTGCTATAGCTTGAATCTGCGATGGGTTTTCCATTATGGTTTTGGACTGCTTAGTTTGATTGGCTTCTTCCAAAAAGCTTGCACTCGTAGTAGAGTCCTTAAACGATTGGACCTGTATTGGATTTGAACCAGATTGATAAATTGCCATGGTTTGGCTTGCCGAGGAAGATTCCTGCGAAAATGATTGAACCGTGCAACTACTTGTTTCCTGCACAATTTGAGACTGATGACTTTGCATGATGGACTCGGATTTAGATGAAGAAGCTGTTACAGATGATACAGTGGCAGACGTACTTGAAATATCAGAAGAAAGTTCTTGTTGTTGGGTGGTTGCTATTTGCATTTTAGTGTTTTGGGTTGCCATCTGTGCAGATTCATTATTAAAATTGCTAACAATCTGGGGCACAGACTCTTTACGTTGTTTAGCTATAGTTGGACTGAGTTCACGTTTCGGAGGTTCATCTTCGAGGGGATTAGGTGGGGGCCACACGATGCTTTTAACATTTTGATCTTTAGGTGTGTTATATCGGTGGGTTACAAATGGACGGAAGAGAAAATAGATGAAAGAACATTATTAGTAAAATTGAAAAAGCATTTTGATGTAAATTCTTATAAATAAGTTTTTTTAATGAGGCAAGAATGTTAAAAGTTTAATTGAGTCATATGTATTGTTCATTTACTATGACGCATTATTCGACACATATTCTGTGCCAGGAGTTTGGTTATTTTCGTTGCGATTGACATTGGCGGACGCATAGCGCATATACAATACTGTATTATATTATATTCTTCTGAAAATAAATAGCTTAATTTAAGCAGAGCTGCGCTAATTTGTGCGTATGTATATGTATATCCTAATTACCTCTAAACATTGAAACTGGAGCCTCTGTTGAAACAAATAAATTATCAATACCAATATAATTGCGCGACCAACCTTTGGAATTTAGAAAAAAAATAACCTATAGGACATTAAGATTATAATATACTTCTATTAAATCCAGATTTTATTTTACTAAGTGCATCGTGTTGTCTTGACATATTTATCCACTTATCTAAAATAATAAAATATTTTCAACAATGAAACTATTCAGCTGTAAAACAGTTATATAGCAAAAGTAACACGCTTACTCGGAGTGTACGGAGCCGCGGGCACTGGCGCCGGCGCAGGGGCGTAAGCGGGCGCGTACGCAGGAGCGGGCGCGGGCGTATACGCTGGAGCGGGCGCGGGCGCATAAGCGGGCGCAGGCGCGGGCGCATAAGCGGGTGCTGGCGCGGGCGCATTCACGGGGCGAGCGGGCGACATCGGCGCAGAACGCGGCGACAATGATGGCGAGTACGCAGACCCGATGGATGACCCGAATGGCTTGGGTCCGGACAGGTTGCTGGATGGCTATAAACACAAACTTAAAATTTAACAAGTACCTATTAAAAAAAATGGTAAATTCCTTCTAGATTCAAGGGCTAACTGTACGTTTGGCCTAAGATTAAGCCTCTTTGTTTGAGCTCGATCGGATAAGAGTAAATAGATAAATCATAACCATCATCTCAGCCGTAAACGTCATAAAGCCGTAAACACATGCCTCCCTGATGGATCACCACACTTGTGTTGGGTTGGCAAGCGCAGTACAGGATGTTGATATACGAAAAGACGCTGCTGCCCATCTTTCAGAGGTATCCCTAGGCAGATTTTTACTGCATCCACGGGCAAGGGAGGAGGGCAACATTCTACTGCCGGCAATGGATATATCAGTCAAAGTTAATATAAAAACTCAAGTTACAGTGCTGTATAAACTTATCAAGTTTTTCGAACCGGCGCGGCGGCATCATTCTGTGGCCCAGTAAGTGAGGTGCCTTCGGATTTAGGGGAATCAGTTGATCGGGTTTCGGTTAAGCGGGTGCAAAGCGCAAACTTTGGTAAGCATTCTGATTTAATTTAAATAGAACAGCTATGTTGAATAAGATACACTCTTTAGGCATGTTTACAGATTTTGAAACGCGTTTCGAAACATCTCTATCATAGATAATTGACAGAGATCAAGATAATTGAGTTAACAAATTGCCATATAAATTATAAAATAATTGTTCAGATATTTGTCGATACTTTAAACAATTATAGCCAATCAAGTTGCAACACTTACGCTGAAGAGAGCCGACGATCCGTTCGAGTAGTTGTTTGTGGATAGCGGTGGCAGTGGCGTCGAGTATGTGTTGGATGGAACTCTTCCACCACTATAAAAAACAAGCAACGATAAAATTAAGAAACCAAATACCAAACCTTTTAAACTGGAGGGAATGGGCTCAAGATTGAGATGCATAAGAGGAATGGGGGAGTATTAACAATAATAAAAACCGAATAACAATTGGACATGAATACCTACCCACTTGTTTTTATAAACAAAGCAATAGGTAAGGCAAAACGTGTAAGTGTAAAACAATACCTACGTATTGAAATTAGGAATAAAATCTATACTAATATTATAAAGAGGTAAAGGTTTTAGGGGGTAATATCTAGATCTACTGAACCGATTTTCAAAATTCTTTTACTAATAGAAAGCCACATATAGCCTATGACATTTGTGAGTGTCATAGGCTATAAATTACAGCCCAACGAAGTGGGCACCGGGTCAACTAGTTAGGAATAATTTGATAAGTAAGAGGAAGTTTATAAGATCTTTATCCTTCCATCAAACTATCTAAGGGCCGGTAACGATAAAACGCAAGAGTAATGAGTTATCCTGGACCCTGGTATGAACATGATGGCATAGGTACGAAAGGCGTAAACTGAGTTGAAATAATAATATAGGTACTAACCTTACTTAGCTAGGGTTGAAGGACGGTATACCTTTACTGAGTTGTTGATAAGACCCCATTTAGCCTGGAATAAGGAGTGTATAATACTTACGGAGGCACAGTCACTGGCTCCAGATTCGGAGCAGGAGGGTTCTGCCTGGCGACGAGCTTAGCGTGGATGTCGCAGTACAGCTTTCCATTCAAGTTGTAGTACCCTTGGTTCTTGAGGGACGAGCCACAAGTCGAGCACTTGAAGCACTCCACGTGAAGATTCTTGTCCTTTATACGCACGAACACGCCGCTGTTACAAATAAATTATATAATGCCGAGCAACATACTATAAATGTTTTTCTAGGCTAGGATATTAAAAGCAGTATTGACGGGATACCATGTTTTAAGACTTGAGTTTCACAATATTTCAACGCAGTTACACGCTCCACCGATAAACCTTTTGACCGGTCAGTAGGTATATATAAATACCTCGTTAATACATACAGCTTTTTGTGTTTACGACAATGATAGTTTTAAAGTTACAGGTTACTAAGTAATATTGAATATCAATTTGTAATGTGTACTTATTCGTATCTACATACTTACAATGCAACTCTTCAAAATTATTGTCTACCATGCGCTCACCGAATCGTGCTGCCAGGCAAAGGCATAAAATAGTGCTCGTCTAATAAACGGCGAAGTGAAGACATGCTGAGTGATTATTTTATACATCTGTACTGATTTACATGAATGAGACAACTAAATACAGTCTACGATGAAGAATGAAAATGAATTATATCTATATTAATAATGAAAGAGGTGTCGCACAAGTATCTTGAGTGTTTATGTACAATTTGGATGACTGAATAATGTATTCACACGATAATCACAAGATACGAGTACCAGCGGTCGTGGCTTCCAATATCAAGACGTTTACAATACAAATAGAAATGTGTATTGAGAAGCCACAACCGGAACAACAACGTTTAAATTCATCTACAACAAGATAGAACCAGGCACAGGTCGACACGGTCGCAAACACGTCTAGGCATTCCGGGAGGCGCCTCTTACATAATGTAGCGGTTACACTCGGAGCAATACGGGGTGTCGTTGACCACGGGCAGGGAGCCGTGCGGCTGCGGCTGCGCCGGCGCGCCGAGCGCGATGCGGCCGTCCGCCAGCACCTGGTGGCAGCCCACGGGGATGGACGGCCGGTGGGGTGGCTCCGGCGCCAGCTGCTCCGGCGTCGGCGTCTGAGTGCCCGCGCTGGCCAGAACTGGCGCCGGTGTCGGCGTCGTGGCCACGCGCGGAGTACGCGACCGCGAGCGGTGCGTCTGGTGCAGGCTGCACGGAGTCCCCGCCCGAGCCACGCTCGCTCGCGAGTAAAAGTGAGAAGCCTCTGTCCCGCACATAGGTAACCATTATTTCAAGAAGCGTGCGAGGGGATTACATCGGGGAAAACAACCAACAAATGTGGGACTTGGTGAACCTATCAGTATACGCTTTGAAACCGTGTCGGCCCGTGCTTAGCGGCCGACTTACGTGATAAGTCGTTCGCACTCCTCGCAAATGTTCTGGCCGACGGGTAAGCCACCGGTGTTGTTGATAGGTGCGTCGGGCCTCGTGATGGGCGCTTGCACCGAGCGGAGCCCGCTTACTGGAGCGACGGGCGCGGGGTTCCCCGAGATCACATGCTCGGTGACTAAAGCCCAATTCAAACATTTAGTCATTTTGAAAATTCGCTATTTAAAACAAAATTTGGTACCATTTGTCATTCTGATGCTCTTATAAAATAAATCCGGGCAAGAGCGAGTCGGACTCGCGCACCGAGGGTTCCGTGCCATCATACAATATAATATGTATCAATATCATAATAAATGATAAAGGCGGTTTATATTTGTTGGAGAACCTTGACAGCGCCATCTCTTGTCTGATAGCGGAACTTATGTAGATTTATTACACTTTCAATGATTTCTAAAAAAACTACGCCAATTAGAGAGTTTGTTATAATTTTCCTGTAATCTTTACATACACTCCTATTAGCAATAAAATTTCAGAGGTTTATCTCTGCAAACTTCGGAGATAAGGGGGGGGGGATACTATTTTTTCAACGTTTTTGTAAATAAGTCAAAAACTATACGGCTTAAAGCAAAACTAAAAACTGCGTATTAATGTGCAAATGAATGCCTTTCATATGATAACCCCACACGACCTAGTAACTTCTCTTGAAAAAATTGAGATCCCCTATCCTATCCCTGCAATCATTATAAGAATATTTTTTAGCATTTTCATATAATGCTACATTGGTAAAAAAGTGTTATCTTTAACCATTTCAAATTTCAAGTCGTTAGCATCATTAGTTCTCGAGATATCCACTTGTGACAGACAGAGTGATTCTATAAGGGTTCCTTTTTACCATTTTGGTCCGGAACCCTAATGAATGGAAATCATGAACACACAAGTTGGTATAAAACACAGGTAAACATTGTAATGAATTTTCCACAACCATAATGTAACGTACCAGGTTCAGGATCGCTTGCCTCCTCCTGGAGTACTTTGAACACGGCACTCTTCTCAGCATCGTAGGTTTTTTCGTTCTTCTTGAAGTTCACTCTGTCAAACACAAAATGCGTGATTAAAGAATCGAGGAACTAAAAGATATTAAATCACCCTTGAAGAAATCTAGTTGGAAAAAATATTAACAAATGATTAGCAGTTTTAGCCACATCTACTACTTTAACGGCAAACAAGGATGACACAATGGGCAATAATTCATACTTTCTTAGAGAATTAAGCATTCTATCACCAAGTATGTAAAGATTGCAGACTAACCCTAGCACTCCTCCGGCCAAGACCTCTGTCTGCGCCGACAGCGTCTCGGCGATTGTCTTGTCACTATACATGTTTACAGGCGTGTTGTACTGCTTGTTTACAATACTCTTCACGGAGTCGTTGCCGTTCATCTGCAGAGTAAAATGTTATTTAGATTCTTTAAAGACCGCTAAGCCCAGCTCCACCTCGCTGAAAACGTACCTAAGGGGGTTGTCAAAAACAACATCACCTGCAAACTAGATAGCTGCCGCCTCAGCGGCTATATAAGAAAGTATTGCAATAATGAATATTCTATACCTATTGTATTTTCACCAGAAATTAAATTATTCAGCCTGCTAGATTTAACGTACACAATTACACTACATTGAAAGTTAAATAAAATCTAGTTCAAATCGAAATTGTTACTTACGTAGCCGAATGGCTTAGCCATATTGTTGTGTCCGGAGCCGAATGCTTGCGACGGCTGGGGTGTGGCCTTGAGTGAGGTGTTGGTCACTGGGGTGGGAGAGGTTCCCAAAGGCCTGGAGCCAGGCCTGGGCAGGCTTCCCGTTGGAGTCACTGCGGGACGCCATGTGCCGCCTCCACTGTTGAACAAACGAGATATGTTATGTTCAACCCACACAAACAAAGGTATAATTTATAATAAACTAGCTTCTGCCCGCCGCTTCGCATTCGTTGTACTCGGTTAAAAATTGGCTGTTAATCCTGGTCAACATCTATACGTGTGCAAAGTTTCAGCTCAATCCGTTGAATAAGTAGTTTTTTCGTGAAGAGGTAACAAACATCCATACATCTATACAAACAAACTTTCGGCTTTATAATATTTATATTATAATTATAATAAATTACGTTTCGGGTGACGCGCTGTGTAGGGTCTGTAGTTACCTATAAATCCGTTCTTAGTAGATTGGTGTGGTTTTTTACGTTTAAGTACCAAAATATATTAACAGGTAACTATAAATTAAGTTCTCTGTTTTTAAATTAAATGCAGGTTTTCCGGCGGTGGTTTTAAACACGTTTTATTAAAATCGGTTAAGAAGTTTACAAAATAATAAAGAAATCGGTCGAGCCATTCATGAGATATGGGGGTTGAAAGTAGGAGTGAACAATCGAATGTTTTCAGATATACCCAAGTGTGGTATCAAATGAAAGGGCATGATGTGTAGATTGCAAAACTGAGGGTACACATTACAAAAATAAATATAGGTAACATCCGAGAATAGGTAGAGTGTCGAGGGTTACTTAATTTTTTTAATTTTATAAACTTGTTCTTTTCTGTCAACATCATCATTCCATTATAATATAATAACATAAACACGGGAATTTATCGCGTAATACCTTTTGATTATTCCCGACGTTTCGACTGTGTTTCAACAATCGTGGTCCCGGGTTGACTGGAGATTTCATTGGAGTGTCCATCAAGAAAGCGATGGTAGTTTTGCAACTACCCTCACTTTGTCTTCAGAACTCGGTAAGGCCGCGTTTACATTGCGGCACACAACACTAACAGTATCTTCACTATGCAATGTTATATCACGACGCACACTACACCTTAATGTGCGGCTTAATGTGTTATCCTTAATTAAGTTGTAATTTATTCTTTTGTATATTTGATAATAAATAAAAAAAAAAAAAAACCTACTTATCACTGGATTCCAAGATATCGGGAGCCTAAATCCATCTTCACGGTTGAAATTCGGGTGTTTTTGATTTCGATTGCCTCACGAATCATTCTTCGGTAATATTGACGTTCATTGGCAAGAATTTTAGGATCGTGAAGCTCAATCCAATGGCCAGGTCCCGAATCCACTAGGTGTTCTGCTATTGCTGATTTATTTACCTGGCGGTTCTTAACTGCAGCAATGTGTTCTTTTATGCGTTCGGCTATTGTACGCTTGGTTTGCCCAATATACGAACGGCCACAACTACAGTCAACTTTATACACACCAGGTACTTGCAGAGGTGTGACATCTTTCGGCGATCTCAACAGCTTTGCTACCTTGGTCATTGTGATCGCGAAAGTTTACGAAAAACTATCATCATTCCAGCCGTAAAAAGTCCACTACTGAACAGGCCTCCCTCATGGATCTCCATGAGGGGTAGTTGCCATACTCACCACGCTTGGCAGGCGGGTTGGCGAGCGCAGTAGGTAAATGTTAGAGATATTGATACACGGAAAGACGCTGCTGCCCATCTTCCGGAGATATCCCTTAGATATCTCTTAGATATCTCTTACTACATCCACGGGCATGAGAGGAGAGGTAACATTTTACTGCGGGCACTCCACGGCACGGTTTATTTCTATAAACGAACTTATTGAAGACCTTAGATGACTCAACATAGACTGTGCTGTCAAGAGATCCTTTTACAAAATGAGTTACCTATACCGCTACCGCAGATACTATCCGAAATGGGCTGGGCCAATCAGAAAATTTCGTCCCTCTACAGTGGCTGACCAATTCTGAGCAAAAAGTTCATGTTAAAAAAACATTTTTCCGCGGCGGCTATTTTGAAAGCTTTAAGTTTTGCAAAATTTAAACTGAATTGAATGTCAGGAAGTGGTTCTAATTTAGCTTGCAATATTTGAACCAGACAAACATAAAAACATTGCAAATTAAATACAAACCCGTTGTAGTAATATGAGACCACAGAACACTAATATCCTACGTATGAGACGTCTACTGCTTGTCTCGATGACTTAGGTATATCGCTATATCGATGACAAAAACTAAAGTTGCCTCGCTTGCACAAAATAAAAGAGCATCAGAAAGCCGTGTTCTTTGAATGCAAACTCGGGATAAGGTAGGTATGGTATGCGGGATGATGTCAGCACGACGAGACAACAATGCGACATTTCATACTTTTTATATCATTTGATCAAACCTAATAGAGGGGTGAATCAATCCTTTAACACAATAGCGACGGATGGATGAGTGTCGCAACAGAGCAAAGCAAATTAGGGAGATAGGGAACTTATATCGATTGCGTTGTGCTAATTTCGCATCAATCCGATTCTCTCTTCTCCCTCTTCCAGCTGTGGGACGTCCACTGCTGGGCAATACCTTCCTCATTGATTAGGTACTAAAAGTACTGACCTTTCATTCTGCATTTTGATTTGCATTCTGATTGACTTTCTGGTAAAAATATTTATTAGCTCGAAATAGGCTACTTTTTATCCAACGCGTATGAACACGCAGGCTTTTAGAAGAAATTTAATTATATAACTATAAGGCTACGTTATCACTGCTGCCAGCAAGCGGTAGGTACGCTTAGACCTTGTCGTTTTCGCCAGATATGTATTGTCAAACAGTACCACGCCAACCGCATATTCCATAATATATGTACCTAGTGGCAACTTCGCACATTCTGGATTCCCCCATTCTGGTCAAGATCTCAGTATTTAAAACCGTAATTCGGATAAAGAACGTAAAACTAAAACTACTAACCGTTGAACAGTAAGTTCGAGAGCGCCGCCGGCCGCTCGTATGGCGTCCTGCGCCTCCTGGTGACGCAGAGCGAACACATCGCTGGTGTTCACGCGTATGAGAGCATCTCCCGCCTGCAAGCCGGCGCGCTCCGCCGCACTGCCTCCATTGACCTGACAACAGATAACACAAAATTGGCATATTTTTAAACAATAATACTTCCAACATTATGTAATAACGTTGACTGCTGCAAAAATGATACTCGTATAAAGAACTGAGTCTGCTTACTAAGTTCAGTACCTATGTCAGAACTATATATTGAATTACGAGTGACTACTATCATAAGATTTAGTTAGTAGTCTGATGGACAAATACAGGCAGCAGGTACCTATTTCGAAGTCGAAAAACCCTTAATCCTCAAGGATCCATTTTCACAACGGATGTAACAAAGGAAGGATGAGTTCCTTCTATAGTCTCGGGGAATACTTTGAACGATGACTGTTGTAGGTAGTTCAAAGTATTATTTATTATTTAAGATTAAAGTCTTTTTATATTTTAGAAATAGGTGCACATCTCTGTACTTAGATATTTTTAGAGTTATAATTAAATAAAATTACTTATATTGTATGTACGTCTTGATAAGGACAAATTGTTAAAAACAGTACAAACTAATTTTAAGATCTTTATGTACAACAATTTTCAATAAATATTTTCTATTCTATTCGCTCACTGGACGAGACGCTTTCCCATTTAAGGCCCGTAAAGCTTCAAATCCCGCTAAGTGACAGAATCATTGCACTCTCGAAATACAAATCTAAATCGCATTTCTGGAGCGGACTATGCAAATCCGAACATATTATTGTTCTATTATCTGCTGCAAAAGCATAATTCCTTCCGAAGCCTATAAGTATTTTAATCCCTATATTTAATTTTTAAAAGCGATATTTTCCTGCAGTCATCAATATTAATGGCGTACCGGGGTGCGGTCAGGGGGAGAGGAAGGAAGCTGTGATGCCGTCATCGACGGATCAGCGCGCAGCGGTCGTCCTATCATTAGTATCTACCTAGACTAGAAATATTAAAGACTAACCACAAACAACTAATAACAATAACGATTATTTCGTAATTAAGAGCTATGCTCACGTAAGGTCTCTTGTGTAATTTCTGGACACATGCTCCAGTTTTTATGCTCACTACTTATTTAAAGAATGATGTACCTACGGGTGTATGTATGTTGTAAATGTTTATTATACTTGCACCTGCTCTGCTATTTAGGGTCGCATAATGACTCTTTTGCTAATTTTAACTTCTGCAACTGTATGCGGATGCGGTTTTAATAAGCACAATTTGTTGTAACATATTTAAAGTTTCTTGTTTTCTACGACAGTAACGAATATTCTCTACGCAGCGCGTCTAGGTCAGTCTGTAACCCCAAATAAGGTTAGGTATTTAATAAAAATGTTATGGTACTTCAGGGTTTTCTTGAAAATATGCGTGAAGTCAGATTCAGCTCATAAGAGCTGAATCTGACCTAACTATTACTTCCGCTATGTAACACAATAGGAAAGTATTTGGCTAACAATGTCCCAAGCACTGCAGCATCCTGAAAACTGTAAGTTGCTGACGCTTTAGAAATCATCTTTTGCCAGTTAACTCACTCTAAAAACGCATTGTATTGACATTAAACATAATACACTCGTAGCATCAGAGTAACAAGTTTATTGAACTCGACAGTATTACTCAAAGAAATTGCATTCCAGACGTAATACCTAGAGTAATTTAAATTGCATTCGGATTAAAACAACTTTTTGCCGGATCGGAAATGGTTTTGAGTTAGTCCACAAACATGTCCTCAGACCGGCGGCGCACGTGCATACCTTATACGGCAGAAATACATGAACGAGAAATTAAACGCTGCGCTGGCTGCCCAGACGGGGCGAGGTCACAGGGTTATTATGTTTTCTTTAATGTTTACAATCCGTCTTTTGGAATGGTAAATCGTGACAAGCTTTTATACATACATTGAACATAGCGGAAGTGACAGATAATCTTTATAATCTTAATTCGTAGAACCTCTAAACGAGCAATATTGTAAATATAGAATTTCGGTGTGATTCGGGAATCTGAGCAATCTTTAAGGATGTTATCGTCTCTCTTAGATGTATTGATGTAGGTGGTGTTATCTGAGACGACACCAAGCTACCCGCGATGTGTGTGGCTAGTTGGCAATGTCGCAAATAAAAACATCATGTATCATTTATCCAGGCATATTGGCATGCAAGTTGATACACAGGCAAATCTAGGTAGGTACTAATTAGAATTAACAAATGGCGTTATTCCACAGAAGGCGTTGTTGTTGCAGCTTTGCGTTCTAATTTCAAAACAAATCCCTGCCGGTACGTGACTCAGATTGTTCCATAAACGACAGAACCCGAACCGTTGCATAACAACAGCTTTTGACATGGACAAAATATGGGGGGCCTTACTACAGCAAAACAATATCGGAAATTATTGTCACCTTCAAAAGACCTAACAAACCCATCTACGAGTATCATCTATCCCACTAACATTATAAATACAAATCTACAAACAGTATGTTTGTTACCTCTGCACGCAAAATCTACCGGACAGATCAAATTGATACTTGGCACATGATGTAGACTAGGATGAACATTACAAGCTACATACTTTTTATCCGGACCCTACGCAAGCTAAGCTGCGGGCACAAGCTAGTTTAGTTATAAGCATCAAAAACATCACCTCGATAAAGTGATTGCCTTTCCTTTGAAGAAAACGTTGTTCATTATCAAAATCTGGGAGTAAATAGTTGATTTTCCAGTCGGACAGAGCTAGACTGATTCCGCTTAGTAAAAAATAAACTGGAACATGCTTGTGGAATATCATAAACATTGAACGGCAAAAAAAGCTAAGTCCAGAAATAGTTTTGGCATAAACACGAGGAAAGAAATCTGCTTTTTACATCAGCGTAATATCATTCTACAAGCATTATGTACCTATGTATATTTTGATGCTAATTAGCAGAAAGCTTATCTTTTTCCAGCTTTTAACAGACGTACGGTCGGACTTACACACAATTTAGGTACTTAGTATCCTCATGGTACGTAAGTTGGATCAAGGTAATTATGTGAGTGCATAGTAATTGGTTGCATTAACATCGACGAACGACCGACGTGGCGCTGCATTTGATATTGCTCGCATTGCCTTGGGAACCCTAAAAGAGGATTATATGAAGTAGTGCCCTCTGGAATGCAGTTGGGATTCGAAACCAGTTCGTTCGCCATTAGAGGACCGGCATCTTTTACAATGTCCCTATTGCAAACAAAGACGTGACTGTAGGATGTATCTGCTCATACATGGTTTGAGATTATGGAATATTATTTAGATAGATAGATAACTCTTTATTATACACTACACATTGAAATAATAAAACAATAAAGAAAAGTAAAATTAAAACACAGGAGTACAAGATCTCTTCCAGGCAACCTTGGGATGGACAGGAAATGTAGAATGATAAAGACAGTGGTATTATTTAGATAAAGGGTCATCAGAATCTGAGGCTAAATCTGGAATGTTCTGATGCAAAGTTCATAAATTTAAATTAATGAGTTTGCTTATAATCAACAATGGTTCTTCAAATCCCCTTCCTTATTGGTTGATCAGAGACTGGCAAAGGAAAGAGAGCTAATATGTACATTAATGCTTGTTTAAAAATGTAGGTACTTATCACCGTGATGCATTTAATTGCGGAAGGCAATCGAAGGAAGAAACCTTCAAAACTTTATAAGGTCTTTTTGTGTTGTGAAAAATTTGATATTTACATTCATGGTTAAGTTTTATGACACGGCAAGTTGGAACTACTACAGGACTCTTATTTTTAAAAATTGAAAGATTTTGTTTTGTTTGACATCAAAATAATCATCGATAACGCGATTCATTCGAGTACCTACATCAACTAACGATCCATCGACAATAATTCAAGCAAAAGTACCGTTGGTTCTATTAGGGAGGCCATTATCATTGTAGTTATCTGCTATTGACATTGCTAAACGTCGCACTCGATACGTTCATGGCCGATTTGTCGGGAGAGGCAAAAAATCTAACATATTTCACTCGTAAGCGTAACATTTATTACGTACCTATCTGCATTTGAGTTCATTAGCTTACATTATTCGAATGGGGTTAGGCTAGCTTTATCTCTTCGCAATAATGAATCGTGTCGAGCATCCTCTGTTGTGAATTTATATCGCTGTAAAATATGATTGCCCTTGACACTATAATCAACTAGAGTTCTTACTCCTTATTTGAACTTCTTTAGAGACTACATTTTGCAGAAGTTCTAATTGGGTAGAAAAAACTAGTTTAAAATATGGTTAAAAATGTTTGCTTCGGTTAGCTCGATCAACTCTATTACAACGTCTACATTCATAGTTTACTCAACGTATAATTGACTGCATACAACGAAAGTATTTGTTTAAACACTGGCATTATCTTTACTCGTTTTAGGCACGTTCCTTTGACACGGACCTTTTCATACTCTGCTAGATGCTGTAGTATTTCCATTTTCGTCAAGTGTTCTTCAAATAGAAGAGTATTCTTCGCACCTATTAATAAGCGTGTAAATACTAGAAGACTCACATTCAATGCCAAGGACTAATATGCATTCTGACACTAAATAGGTACATTATTTAAGTGTGTGTTCGATAATAAACCAATGTCAAAGCCATATAACGGGTCGTGTAACAGTCTATAAATCTGTAAAAACTATTTTGGCTAGCAAACTTAGGAGTGGATACTTGAATTTAGTTGTTTGATTAGTCACGTATGTGGTATGTACTACGTGTTGATTGAGACTGAATGACTTGAACTCTACCCTCTATACCTCTACCAAAGGATTATTTGATCTTTAGATAATACATACTATTTAATTAATTATTCGGTCATGATTTTATCATTACTACATCCACCTTTTTTATCCGACTGATTTTCCCTTTCAATTTGATTTCTCTTTAGAACCTTAAAGTAGGTACATCTTTATTTAAGTAGGTACATCTTTGTGTTACTTAAAATATCTGGGTTAAACTCCATATTGTAAGTTGCTTAGGGATGTAATGAGAATTGAGATATGGAAGGAACCACATTATCTGTTTGCAAATTAATTGCATATTTACAGATATTTGATATTTAATTACCATACATTACATACCCAATAGTAAACGTTTAATTGACAATAAATTAAACCGGTTTGTTTGATTGAATATTGGTATCTACGATAACCCTAATGTAAATGGTACAATATCCGCTTCATGAATAACTAAAACGTTCGTTACATCACAAGCTGAGCCACTACTGAATTCGAGTATTTCTTGATGAGATGTTAAGAAATCAGAAATGCATGACTAACGTGTGGGTTTTTCCTTGATTTACCTACGTGAGGTTGATAAGATCATTCAAAAATTGTATTGCAGTTGTTACAAATCGATTCAATGAATTGCTGCTGTAACTTATTTTCGTCACTTTCGTAAATTCATAGTTTTCATGTGTTAACCCACTGCTGAGTGGACGCCTCCCCCGCTTTTTTCCACTCGTTCCGGTATAGGGTTGATGACGGTCGCATCCAGATCATGTTGACGACATTAACGATGTCATCTACCTATCTAGCAGTCTTTTGTATAGTTACTAAATTCTAGAACATTTTTCTAATTTCCATTTGCTTACCTTCTGAACAACAAGTGGTGTGCCGAAGTCCTTTCCGCCTTGAAGCCTAAAGCCAAGCGGCTGTTGGTCTGACTTGTTTAGGCGCACAGTTATCAACTGTGCCATCTGTAACAGAAAACGCTAATTAGATTATTAATGAGTGCACCAAGAACTTCGGAGAAAGTTATTTATGTACCAGGATTTCCGATTTTTCTGTATTATTAATGGTTTGTCGTTATTTTTAACAACGATGGCATATTTTTTGGGTGAAGCCCAAAAAATAAAGTTAATGTTTGACTTAGATATAGCGTCAACGATTTCCATCTGTTTACTAACAGCAAACTGATCGTAGATTAACGTTTCCTCCTAACCATGAATCTGGTTATTTGTTTTATTTCTTCAGTTATTTCTAATTGAAAATTTATTTTCTCTGGTGAACTGACCACAGCCCTTAGGTTATGGAGATCTAACTGAGACCTAAGGCTACCTTCAGGTTAGTGTGAAATTGACTTGATGATTTTATTTTATCGTCAATCGAAATCTAAATGCAACCGAAAGGCATCAGTGAAAGTCAGTTAGGATAGGAACGATTCGTTTAGATACAAGGAATAAACAATAACCAATCATTTATTGGTTTTAGATTTCTCTTCGTGATATTTATAATTTGATTAAAGAATTTACTGATACGATCGCGGATGGGCAATCTTAATTCAGATCGTATTGTAGAGAGTAAGTAGGTAGGTGCCTACTCGCTAGAACGAGTCATACATTCGATTTTTTACGACCTACATACCAACAGATTCTATATAATGTTGATATAAAAGATGACTAAGACATAAAGTGTAAAGCCTCTAAGAAATCAGATCTTGAAGACCGTAGTCTTCAATATCTGAAGACGTATCTTCCGATGTTAAAATAAATGTTGACCATGTGCCTAAGCATTTGAGAGTTTAAGACAGGCACTAAGCACGGAGCCAGTCGAACGAATTCGTTTGATTTCATAAGAAATACAAATACTTGATTTTTACTTGTTGTTGAATTAACATTGTCCACAGCGTTGAGCATTTCATTGGCACATTGTATCCAATGAAGAGGTCACGACTCTCCTCATCTGACACTTTATGTATTCATCAATTTACTTCACAATAGAAACACGTTACTGTATCCCTCAAGGGAACATTTTAATTAAATTTAATTAGTAGGTACCTATCTCTTCTATCTCAGTACCTAAATCAATAATAATAAAACTTAATAAATCACCCATGATAATTATATAAGTCCTAAATCTTTATCTCCTTTATTCATTTGAGAAAGTCACTTAGATATCAAAGATCTCTTTTGGATTGGATACGTTGGTGTTCGATGGATCTTTTCGATCATTTATCCTCTTACAATTTATAACCTTCTCAGCCGTTATTGCCATGTAAATACTATAATATCTCATTTAAATTCAAATGTTCATTGTTAGTGTTTTCTATTGATTTCCTTCCGTATCTTTCATCTCGTCGCCATTGTTGACGCAGTGTCCACAAACTGATCTTCAAGCCTTTGTTCGTGATTGAACAGTCACCGCATTTTACACGAGTCCTTTCTTATCTCAAGAATGCAGTGTGTGATAATTGTTATTGCTGCTTTACGATTTAACCTAATGTGTTTTTACAATCTCTGTTTATGTGTTCATTTCATGTGTACAGTCTCAGTACGGGAGTAGATGTTAATTTTTGGCAGGACAAATTTCAAACAAAGAATACACATATGATGTAGTAGTTTATACTTCTTAACCCCTAAAGTCGTCATAATTTAGGCCGCAAATATTGTTTTTTTTATGATGCAATTTGATTTATCTGAAGACAGACATGCGAGTCTGGGTGAAATACACAAGTCTCTTCTTTACAAAGAAACAAGCGGATTGCTTTTGTGGAAAGTAAATTTTCCGTAACAATTGACCCTTACTATCAAAGCCGGATCTTATACAATGTTTACACGATCTCCGAGTAGAAAATCAAGTGATGTCTGCCGCAAATGTGACTTTACAATCATTATTATTGAAATCTTTGTAATAAACCACGGGTCTACAGTAACAGACATCTATCCGGTTTCGTATAAAACTGACCTCGTCATAAATCTGGCGAAAGTTACAAGGCGAAAGTCAAGAATGATGACTCGACAGGCCCTCTGCCTCTGCCCTGCCGGTATCGATGGCAGGTACGTTCTTCATCAAACAATCTAAAATTATATACCTAACAACCGAACAAACCTTCTAAAAAAATCACGTAGGTAGGCACTATTCACAGAATGTAATCTATGCAAATTTAATAGAATTTCACATTTAATTCACAGAAATCCAATGAAGTATATTATCGTTTGTTCACAGATAATATATTATAAGTATAATATTAATAATTGTGATGATAAATCCTCCCTTAGTTTGTGCCATCCGCCAATATACGCGCATAAAATTTAATAATGTTGATAGTTGTTTTAGTATGTTTTTTTACATGTAAATATATGTACCTTACACATTAAATGAAAACAGTTGGACAACCCAATCACTTCTTTAATCGACACAAAATGTACATTTGCGTAAGTTCTTAGAATCGTCATCAAACGCAACACATACGTCATCTTGGGCTATACCTTATTTGTGTGTGGAACTATTGATTTTTGGATCAGATTCTTAGTCATACGTTAATCGATGACGTCATAAGATGAGTAACCGTGAGGGTCCGCGGTCGCTGTCGGTCACAAAAGCATTAAAGTATCTACCTTGGTATTTAGGTGAGACGGAATTCCTTCGTAAGATAGACGGATCAATATAATCCCAAAATGGTTTGACTGTGGAATTTATGCTTGCTTCTTCACAAACTTCTCTAACAAAGTACCTACCGACAATTTAGACAAGATTTCGCCTCTAAATTTTTGATGTGAAGACTAATGGGCCCATTCCGAAACAGTTAGGCGGTAAATGTATTATCGACAATTTAATTGGACCTACAAACTGTTAACAGTAAGAGAACATTTCTACTATACCAACCTACATACATTTATCATTTCGTCAACAGCTGGCTGTAAATCCTGATTCAGTTAGTTGCAAACTTGTTTCTGACTTACAAACCGCTACTAAGAAGCTAGATAAATTGCTTTTCTGGTATTTCGATAACCATGGCTTCCCTCATTATGCGCTTACGCTGTTGATAAAATTATGACTTTGTCTGAAACAAGGTGAGGTGAATTACACATAGAAAACCTAGCTGAAGTAGGTAATTAACGGGTTGGTGTGAAGTTAAATATGTTCAGACACCTGCTTCTGCGTCTTCGTACTGTTAGTAGCGGGAACTAGGGACGCGTGGGAGAGGGCAGACAATGAACTAACAGTTATAGAAGAGAGAATTTATGGCTAAGAATAATAAGCGAACAAGATTAATCTAGATGCGATATCAGAACTTTCAGAGCTGACTTTATGTATGAAGTCTGGTGAAGAATGCAACAAGCACTGAATGTCATTATTTAAATTTTTGATGTGAAAACTAATGGGCTCATTCCGAAACAGTTAGGCGGTAAATGTAGGTTTTATCGACATTTTAATTAGACCTAACGTGAAATAATTGATATAGAAATATAAAAAGTTATATTGTTATTCCAATCGCTTATATTGTACTTACATACAGAAATAATTACAAGATGATATGATGGGTATTATTAGTTTTTAGGGTTGTAATGCCGACTGTGAAAAATAGTAGGTATGACGGCGTCCGTGGCTCAGTTGGTTTCATAGCCGGCTGAGACCCAGAGATCGCGGGCTCCATGCCCGCCGGATGATCGACAAATGTTTCCTATATCTGCAGATATTTGTCTCGTGTTTGGGATTTCTTAGATCAGTATGTATTTTCAAAAATGATATAGGTAAGTATTTAAGTATAATATATCGTACAAGTTTGCTTAGTTTGGGAAGGTGAGTTGATGGTAAAGCACCATCAACTCACCTTAAACAGAACTTATTTAGTAGGCAATGGATATACAGCAAACCCATTGCACAAGTTAGGTACCCTGGAGCTTGTTCGAAATTCCGGTAACAATTCCATTAGCTTATTTATGCTAGCAATTAGTATGTATGACACTAGACAAATTACTTACACACACTTTAGACCATGTGGCATTTCAATGACACACGTATTGTAAAAGCATAAAAGGCAGTGAGGAAACATTTCGAAACCACATAAAAATACTTATTTTATCTTAAAAGTGAAATAGTGATGTCATTGTCTGTTGTAATTACAAAAAAAAAAATACACAGTTTACCCAGCTGCGGCCTTGCGAGGTCGCGATATCAACGAGGGCTCAAATATCGATATATTGCAAGGTAATACGTATTAGTAATGTAAAGAAGCTCATTGCAGAGCTGGGGGTCAACACTATTCCGCTTCTTTCCCTCACTTGAAAAAAAAAGTTTATTGAAGCGAACGGATTATTTTAAATGTGTTTTGTTTTTCTTTTGTAAATTGACATTTCTATGTAGCCTTGTCCAAATTAATAAACGTTTTTTTTACATTGACTCTTTAAAAACAATTGTCCGACACATTAACTCTATATTAGTATTTAGTATGAATAAAGAATCATTTGATGATAAAGATAAAAATAATTTATTTAGACATGTTACTAAGGCACTATTTTTAAGTAAGTACTTATATTATTATTAATAGCCTGTACTGTCCCACTGCAGGGCAAAGGCCTCCCTTCCTTCCTTCCACCTTTCTCTGTCTTGAGTACTTATTATTAACAATTTAATAAGTACTTATCTATTTATCAAAACAATACACGATAAGAAATACTTAATATGAGACATGTTCTGGTTCTCTTTGACATTCGATTCCGATAATCAATTCATCCGATATCCAATTTAGTTTTCAAGAGTAGCTTGGACTGCGCATGAGTCGATTTATAACGCATTGCATGCCGAACAGAGTCCGGTCGGGGCGCAGGCCGAGGTGTCGCAAGCGTTGGCGTCTGTTGTTCCGAAGTATTCAAACTAGCTGACACGTCTATGTGGCGCCGACTCTTGTTTGTAGGGCTTAGATTAACTTTTACAATAAAGAATTTTTAATAGGTACCTACCTAGTTCAAGCGATCTATAACATTTGAATTATTCCATCAATTGTTTTTAAACTAAATTAAGTAGGTAGGTACCAACATCACTAGTACCTATGGAAATGTTTAATAAAACTTCACAATTTATCGTAGTTAGGACTAGCAACGTGTGTTCTACAAGGTATCTACATACGAATGTTTTGTTATTGTTACTTACCTAAAGAGATTTATTTATATTTATGAATATTGTGAAAGCATTGTAGGAGACAAAGGCATAATACAAACTGGTATGAGAGGTACATACAATATATGAATTAATATTTCCGCGACATTTCTTTGTTCCTATAAGACTTACTGCATTTCATGTACCAGCTTTGCAAATAAAGAATATTATATCGGTAGCATTCCAACATTTTTGTGCTGAATTTTTCAAACTTTACTTTAACATTTGATCATTAGATTATCTATAAGTACTTACTTTAGTGGAACCTATCTTATAAACCAAACCAGATTAGTTGAAAGTTCATTTACCCCGTTTATCATTCACCGTCTAAAAATTACACCTTAATGGACACCCAGTTAAACAAATTTCTTTATGATTATTATTTCGAATGTATGACACATTTCGGGAGCACATTAGTTTGTCGAACTGATAATTTTTGGATTATGGTACCTTATTTATGTTTTTTACAAGTGTTTATTCTAATGAATATAGGTATGTTATGCGACAGAAACCAATATAAAAGATTGAGCTTGAAAAACATTGTCTGAAAATACCCCATATTTATGTAACCTCTTGTTATTTCTGTCTGACGTTCGCC
Organism: Pasiphila rectangulata; assembly: GCA_963082625.1. Lineage (NCBI taxonomy): Eukaryota > Metazoa > Arthropoda > Insecta > Lepidoptera > Geometridae > Pasiphila > Pasiphila rectangulata. The sequence goes on from OY720240.1 coordinate 10,429,123, forward strand.
GCCGTAAACTTGGCACTCTACACACTGCTGTCAAAGTGTCTCCAAATTCCAGGATTTTGTTTGCCTGTTTGTCAGCGTTGTATAACACTGGATTAATGTCAATAACCCCCAAACTGCAATAACGAAACCTTGGTGGGTAAATATAGAGCGGTTGCGAAAGATTTGGCGACTGGCCACTGGCTGACGGTCGGACGCTCTGTTGATAACATACAGTCCAGAACTAGCCTGGTAGACGGATAGAGCAACGAATATATAACTTCAAATTTATATAACGCGCCATTATGAGAAACGAGACCTAATTCCAAAACCAACAAAAAAAATCGTAAAAGGTCATGGCTTTTCAAATTTATTTTTTAAGTGTTTTGAATTAGGTCACGTTTCTAGTAAGTATGCCTGTTTATTTTTCCTTTCCTATAAGTACATAATACGTTGGGACGCTATTTCTAATACCTACATGAGAAAAAACACCAGTGACATCGCTGCGGATAATCTACGACTATGAGCTGACTGCATCAACAATTTAATTAATTAAGTAGGTAATTCGCTTGTATGCAACTTTACTAAGAAATCATTGAATTAAATATGCACATTTTAATTTATGAGTGCTTCTTCCCTTAATTACTCTCGAAAACTAGATAATGTTTGTTGATCCACTTTCAATACATAGCACCTCCCTATTTGTTTGATTTTCTAATCATTTTTGGCAGTCTTTACTACCTGCGTAATCTATTAGTGGTAATTTATGAAGGCACTTCCATAACATTGCGTAGATATTCAAGCAAAAATAACTTCATTCACTGAGAAGTCAAGTTCAATGTTATCTTGCTTAAAATACTTTACGCACGGCACGAATTATTTTAAAGTGTCATTGAAGACTACCCACGTGTGCAAAAGCATAGAAAATCTAGCGTTTCACGTACGAAAGCTTGAATATCTGAGATTTGGCAACATACCAACAGTTATCAGTCTATCACTACCCGAAATTCCAACGAAATTAGAAGTGGCTGTAACCATGAAATAAAATGAACCTATGTCCACGAACGTTAAATCAAACATGTGGGTCACGGTTTGTGCATTTGCTTCGGTATTTAGACATGCATAACCAAATATTCAGTTAAACCCTGAACAATTACTAGGTATAGTTCGCGCAAAACTTCTTGAGCTCTGTGAAGTTAGCTTCAGTGACTGCGCAGTACACAGTTTTTAGGGCGTTGAGGGGAAGGAATGATAAAAGGGGTTCGAGAGGGGCTCAGCAGGGCTCAGTCTGTGAAATTAGGGTTGCCAGCGCGAGTTTTGGTGTATTTTCGTTTTATTTAGCACACATTTTACTATGCATTTATTTATTTTTCAATTATTAAAACATAAATATTTAAAAATCAATTATTATATAAAATTAAGGTTTAATAAAAACTTAAATGCTAGAACGAATTCACTTTTATTATCGCAAGAAGCCAATTTTTTAATACAAAATTTCGACTATGTGGCAAGATTATTTATAACCTAGTCGGCAATATTGAATGAACATGTCAACATGCGCAACTTTTCATTTGCCGCAACGTTCACAGAGCTCAAGAAGTTTTGCGCGAACTCTATCTACTAGTTAAATATTTCAATCTGTGAATGTGTATGTGTGAAATGTGTATCAAGCCGATAGGTACTAGGTACAAATCTTATCGAACGAGTGAGCGAAGCAACTAGGCTGAATGTTTGTATGTATGTCCTCAATTTTTGTCCGAGGATAACTCTTGAACGGATTAAAACTTACGGCGATGGCATTATACAAATCGATTGTTGTGGGGAAATTTTGATATATGGGGTAGTTTTGGAGATATGGGGTTTAACCTTTTTTTTTTGTTCGAGGATAACGGATGATTTGATTATTTACGAAATTTATAACTTACCTAAATAGCAACTTAAGAAGTAACTTTGAAAATTTAGATTTAGGGGGTAGTTTTTGAGTTACGGGGATTTTTAAATGATGTTTTTTGTCCGATCTTAACTATTATGCCCGGATTTTCATTTAATTTAAACATAGGGAGATTTTACGAATGGGATTTATATTTTCGAATCAAAGTGGCTCTGCGTGAAAAAGGGGATTTTACGTTTTATGACTTCCACGCGGAAGAAGTCGCGGGCAAAAGCTGGTTATAGATAAACAAGAGATTTAATTAATAAAAGTAAGGTATTTAAGATCTTTCTTATTTTAGATGATTAATGCAAATATTCATGCTGTACGGGACCGCTGCAGTGTCTGCGACATTGTAAGACACAAGAAACAAAAATCGCGAATTTTTAATATAACGATTTTTTCTATTTCACGTTACGTAGAAACAGTTCACACTCAGTTAGCCTGATATTCATTACACAGTATTCTTTACCACTGAATAACCACGAAAGGTACTTGTGGTCATTCCGAGAAATTACGATATTAGTTGACTTGCTGTGGCGTGATGTCAGCTTGCCACGTGAGTAGACGAATGATGTTCCTGTTAATTACAGTGATTGCCCGAACAGGTTCATCTTTATTATTCGTAGACTTTTATGGATTGTTGTAATATCTAGTACTGTAATAAGTACCTATATAAAAGAGATGTTACACAGGCACATTAATAGATAGTGACAACAGTACAACTTTATGTAGATGTATGAAGGTATTAATAAAAATAAACCTTGGGTATGTTTTACTTGCTTGTTTTATGTGGAAATCGATGAGTCACAAAAACAAAAATATAAAATAGGAAAATTTAACGACTCAAAATGCAGTGCCAAGTGCCATTTATATATACATACAGAGTTATACTAGGATAAAATATATATAATTACCTACAGGGGCAAAATTCCCAATTAGAAAAAAAATATTTTAATAAAATATTTCCTAGTAAGTAGGTAAAATATCACCAATGGCAACATCGAACCCGAATGATAACATATTCCAGAAACTGGACTGATACTAATTTATTTTATTAACAATTGTATAACCGATTAAGTGCGTAATAATTATTAAGGCACAGGTACCTGCCTGCACTACAAGGACTACGATGACTCAGTTACAAAATATCGAAGAAGCACAAAAACATAGAACTGAATTGATCTGTTGCATTTTTCAACATCTCTACCTAATTTTCCTTTTCAAACAACGGAGTATATTGTATTTGAGCAGATAATGTTTATAAATAAATACAGCATTAAATAGAATCCAACTTATCCTTATTTGCATATTCGTTTTCCTCGTCCTTTGTTCAATGTTTAATGAGTTGAGCAGGCCAATATTTAAAAATCTCATCGAGCGAAGGTATTCCGTTTAATAATCCCCACATAGGTACGGTACCTACCTCGCGTAAAGGTCATACATAAATGAAATTGCATTTCGTTCATCGTAAAGAAAGTCGCGCCCAGTTTTTGCTAAGATTACTGGTATAAAGTCAAAGGGCTTTCATGTAGAGACGTTTTAAAACTCCCTTTAGTTTGGGCCATTGCACTCTCGAAGAGCGTAGGACTCGTCTAACCGGCCTGCTATCAGTCTGTGCTTCGATTCATCGGACCGTCCGAGCCGAACCACCGTGCCGGCTATCACCAATCGTTACTGGAGGCCCTATTCAAAGACGGACCCTTCCACCATTAATATCCTACCACACCTGGTCTGATTTATTTAAATATATGATTTATTTAAATAAAGGGTTAAAATATTAAGTTAGAAAATACCAACCGTAAACTACCACATTTCTCGTCCAGTGTATTTTTTATGTTTAGTGAATGTGGTCGTTAATCCGTCTGTGTGGTCATTTAACGTAAGCGGCTTCTGCTCCAGCAATTTAAATATATCATAATGTATTCAGGTTGTTTACATTCAACTGAAAACCATCACAATTTCCTGCATAACTGAAACTGCGTAAAAGCATTAGTTACTGCATACGCACTTATGCCGTAACAAGCATCAATTTGTAAGTAATAAACCAAATTGTACTGTTTAATATTATTTAACAACCATACAACCCTTAACACCCGATTTTTAAACGTTAGCTACTTAAATAGTATTTGTGTTTTTCTCATCTATTTGAGACGTCGTTACAGATAGGAACATATTAAACTCAGTACTAAAACGCAAATTGAATCAGCACTTACTTAAATGCAAGCCCGATTTGAGTCAGTCACTTAAGTCTAACGATTTTCTGTATTCGTCCAAGGAACAAGTTTTTTTAGATCGTAGTATGTATGACTAATGCAGCACCATCAATGTTGATCAATCAATGTTTTTGTTGAGGTTTTCCTCGATCCTTATCGTTAGTCAACATCGTTGGAAATAAATCAAAACCAACTGCAAAAAATATGTTATTTACACAATAACAGTGAAACAAAGGACTCACAGTAAGGAAAGTTCATTAGGACTGGATCTATAATGCTTAGACGGCACACGCCAGTCAATCATCGGACTTTTCAGTGATATTTATGATATACCCACGGGCTTATTTTCCCCGGTTTGTTTTCGTTTAACAGATCAGATGGTATAACTGCCAAGAAGCTTAGATCAGCTGCCAAGTATTGTTAGTTAGTGCCTTGGTATTTACTTTTTATCAGCGTTCGCTAACAGCAGAAGTGACATCGTGACACTGTCACAGGAGCGAGACAAACCGCGACACCCTTGTAGTTGTTGGCGCTTATGCAATTGACTAACTTCCAAGTCTGGATTCTGTTGGCCTCACTGCTGTGGAATCTGATTTATTTGTCTGCTCCGAATTAGTTGGTCAGAACATGTTTTGCAAGCGTTAACTTAAACAGTAGCAATGTTTATATGGTTGAAGTCTAATATTATGGGCATTATTACCAATAACGACCTGGACAAATGTCTATACGTTTTGGATTAACTCGTTATTTTTGTATTCGATCAGGAAGTTTTTTTTATTTTCCTTCAGTAATAAGTAGACATTTGACTAATACAATACAGAACCTTCAGTTACAATCTCCTGTTTCGTAAATAATTATACTTTGAAATTGAATAAAAACAATAATTAATAAAAACTCATTACCGCGTCGGTAATATAATAATCTCCATCTCAAATTTCATAAAACTCCATGTAAAAGTAATGTTGAGTCCCAAATTTAGCACGTAACTAGCGCTACCGATTCCTAGAACAGCTGTTTATTTTAAAACCGATGCGGTAACGAGGAAAACATCAGCTAAGCTGACCGTCTCCAGGGCGGTACTCACCTTGGCCGGGGGTGGTGTCGCGGGGTTGTTTTCTTCACTTAGCACTTTCAATCACTGGGTCAAAACACGCGGCGAGACCGTTTCTAAATTGGCGATCGCGCTCGCAAGATATTTATAGAGCGGTAATACGATACCGGGCGCGGGCGTCGCGTCGGTCGGTCGGTCGTGGGTCTGCGAGGAGGCGCGGCGCGCGAGTGACGGTGCGCGCCCGCGCCGCGCCCGCCCCTCCCGCCGCCCGCAGCCTCCGAGGACGATACCCTCCGACCAACCCTTTGTGCGCTCCGCAGCCTGCACCGAACAATACCAACCGGCCCTAGCCTATCTAAGTGTTCTTATTTTACTACTTGTTAATCTTTCACGACTTTTGCTAACATAATGTTAATTTTATCAAGGTTTTATCGAGAACTTAGGTCCGTAACCATGGACACTGCATCTGTGACTGCATCAACGTGTCCGAAACATCGCGTCCGGTAAACAAATATCAAAATTTAAGTGGGTACGCAATAAAATCCAATCAAAAATACCATTATATAATGTTTCTATTGAGGGGAGACAAGAAAATAAAATACTGCATTAGAATATAAAACATTATATTCGATCTCTGTCATTCAATACAACCCAATCGCATTCAACCCCAGTAATAAACTCTATAAAAATAATTTAATTAACTTTTCATTAGTCCTCTTCGACTTCATCATCTGTTGTGAACTCGCTTTCGTTGTCTCCCTGTTAAAAGAAGAAGAAAAATATAGCGTTAAAACTTGGCAATCTGATAGTGACAATGTTCCAGTGGGAAACTTCGAACTTGGATAAGCGTTCGTAGTTACTACTACGAACGCTTATGATATTCGATGATTTACGAAAGCACGCCCGCTTACTAGCGGGCGTGCTTTCGTAAATCATCGATCTTATTACACTACGGTGTTACGATTAGCACTTATCAAGGCAAACACACCACATAACAAGAGTAGAATAACCGTGTAACGAATACCCTAGAGACAATAATATCTATGTTTGTACTTGAATACTGTAAATAATGTGACTTAAATTAAGCCTCTGGTGCATTCGTCAAAACTCGTCAAAACCAATCATATGACGTGGTTTTTCTAGTAGCCTGAAGAAGTAGGTAGAACTGAAGAGCTCCTTCCATCTTATGATCGTCGGAAAAGCTATAAGATTATAATAAATACCAAAAAACACGGGAATTTATCGCGTAATACCTTTAATTATTATTCTTTGATCAAACACAGTCGAAACGTCGGGGATGATCAGAGGTAAAAGCGATAAATTTCCGTGTTTATGTTATTTATTTTAATAAATAGTGATCGCAAAGTTTACGAAAAGCTGTTTTTGTTCCCAATAATTTTTTTGTATTTTTTAGCTATAAGATACCAAAATGATTGTATTGTTCATCCAAATTGCATTAATCCATTTAATGCTATTAAAATTAAGTAGTAGATAGTAGGATATTTCGAGGATTTAGTTACATTTAAGTGAAGCTAACTAAAAGAGACATAATTAATATTAATATTTTCTATTACCAAATTATTAACGCAATCTCTATAATAAACCTACTTTATATAAAATATAAGATTTACTAGAAAACAAATAATGTTTGTAATGGACTTGGCTACCTAAAAACTAACAAGTTATAAGAGCTGTGTTTTCTAGTCGCTTTTTATGAGTTTAAAACAGGAAGTGAACAGTTTTTTTTTGTACCTTATTGTCTATCTTCCTAATACTCCTTAATAACTAATGATCTCTAGTCTTTTTTAAACTTTCGCGATCACAACACATTATTAACATACATATAACCGGGTATTCATCGCGTAAACGTAATCACATCAGTCTTTCCGGGACCATGCTTGGTGCAATCCAAGCGAAACGTCGGGAAATAATAAAGGTAATTTACGCGATAAATACCCGGTTATATGTATGTTAATAATGATCTCTATATGCTATGTTTTTCCAAGTCCGAGTTTTGTAACGAAATACCAAGGAAATAAAGTGAATGATTTTCATTTTTACAAATGGGTTTACCTGATCATTGTTGTCGCTATCGGAATCGCTCAGGTCCCACTGCGGGTGCTCCTGCGGCACCGCGGCCGCTTCCTTCACATCCAGCTTCATGTCCTGCTGCTGATCCATGCCGATGTACGAATCTGACAAACGCACATCGTGTTACAGAAAACGGTATCATTTTATTTATCACATTAGAAATATATTTGTTCCTAAAATAGTAGATCTGCCACCTTAATTAATAATTATTAACTACTTTTTTTTTCACTTTCAAATGAATCGTGAGTTACACTATTCATTGTTATGTTAAACGGGTTTTCTACTCACGTTAATTATTCGTTGAAAATAGGTCGCGTTGACGCGAGCGCGTGAGAGTAAAAAAAAAAAAGCTCCATTCCCTGACGAAAGTTCCCCTGGGAGGAACTAAACACGTTGGATACCTATTTTCAACGAATAATTAACGTGAGTAGATAACCCGTTTAACATAACAATGAATAGTGTAACTCACGATTCATTTAAAAGTGAAAAAAAAAGTAGTTAATAATTATTAATTAAGGTGACAGATCTAATCAAACATGTTTGATTTTACTTCAACATCAAACATGTCTGATTTTACTTGGTGATTCAATTTAATTTTAGGAACAAAATATAATAAATAGGGTATTGCAGATTAGTGACAAATCTAAACTTAGGTGACAGAAAATATGGTTACCAAAAAAAAATTATTTATTGTATGAAAATTAATGTAATGATTAAATGATTAGAAGCATGGTTAGTACATATGCAACTTACCCAGCAATTTTTTGTATAATCTTGAAATATTCTTTAATTGTAACAGATAGCATGTGCCAAGGCTTAATTAAGCTTTACATTTCAATCCCGTACTTTACACTCTTTTTCATATTTCTTTTTACCCTTCTTTTTCCATGCTATTAATTGAGATATTAATGAATAGTACTTATATTACTTTCACATATATTCTGTTCATGTGTTCTGTACATGTATTCCACTTGCGAAATATTTTAAAAAGGGAACCAAACGCGGTTTACTATGCGTAATTTTTTTGAGTTACGATTTCATTTAGGATGCAAAGCGTCGTGTATTAAGCAAGCTTGGTGTTAACTAGACCGCTAGTACAACCGTACCAGACCGTACCGTAGGGATGTAACAACATCCCTCCCTGATTCATTTTTTTATCAGTCTAATGCCGACTAGAAAAAATGAAACAATATACATGTCTTCCACTAGCCACTGACTTAAAGAATTAAGGCGTCCTAGCAATGCCTACTCGTAGGCAGCAAGTGAGCGTGTAAGGGCCGGTGTAAGTACTAAGACGGTATTATACTGTCAAACAGAGCGCTAGGTACGCTATGCTCGGTCACGGTTTTAGAACGCCTTGACGCGCGCGAACTGCGCTATCAGCGGAGCCTTCCAGCCGCTAGTCTACGCAGCGTACCTGATCGGAGGCAGCAGGCGAGCGTGTAGAGGCCGGGCCAGCGCGGCGCGGAGTGCGCTATGAGCGGGTGTCAGTACCTGATCGGAGGCAGCAGGCGAGCGTGTAGAGGCCGGGCCAGCGCGGCGCGGAGTGCGCTATGAGCGGGTGTCAGTACCTGATCGGAGGCAGCAGGCGAGCGTGTAGAGGCCGGGCCAGCGCGGCGCGGAGTGCGCTATGAGCGGGTGTCAGTACCTGATCGGAGGCAGCAGGCGAGCGTGTAGAGGCCGGGCCAGCGCGGCGCGGAGTGCGCTATGAGCGGGTGTCAGTACCTGATCGGAGGCAGCAGGCGAGCGTGTAGAGGCCGGGCCAGCGCGGCGCGGAGTGCGCTATGAGCGGGTGTCAGTACCTGATCGGAGGCAGCAGGCGAGCGTGTAGAGGCCGGGCCAGCGCGGCGCGGAGTGCGCTATGAGCGGGTGTCAGTACCTGATCGGAGGCAGCAGGCGAGCGTGTAGAGGCCGGGCCAGCGCGGCGCGGAGTGCGCTATGAGCGGGTGTCAGTACCTGATCGGAGGCAGCAGGCGAGCGTGTAGAGGCCGGCCCAGCGCGGCGCAGTGTGCGCTATGAGCGGGTGTCAGTACCTGATCGGAGGCAGCAGGCGAGCGTGTAGAGGCCGGGCCAGCGCGGCGCGGAGTGCGCTATGAGCGGGTGTCAGTACCTGATCGGAGGCAGCAGGCGAGCGTGTAGAGGCCGGGCCAGCGCGGCGCGGAGTGCGCTATGAGCGGGTGTCAGTACCTGATCGGAGGCAGCAGGCGAGCGTGTAGAGGCCGGGCCAGCGCGGCGCAGTGTGCGCTATGAGCGGGTGTCAGTACCTGATCGGAGGCAGCAGGCGAGCGTGTAGAGGCCGGGCCAGCGCGGCGCAGTGTGCGCTATGAGCGGGTGTCAGTACCTGATCGGAGGCAGCAGGCGAGCGTGTAGAGGCCGGGCCAGCGCGGCGCGGAGTGCGCTATGAGCGGGTGTCAGTACCTGATCGGAGGCAGCAGGCGAGCGTGTAGAGGCCGGGCCAGCGCGGCGCGGAGTGCGCTATGAGCGGGTGTCAGTACCTGATCGGAGGCAGCAGGCGAGCGTGTAGAGGCCGGGCCAGCGCGGCGCGGAGTGCGCTATGAGCGGGTGTCAGTACCTGATCGGAGGCAGCAGGCGAGCGTGTAGAGGCCGGGCCAGCGCGGCGCAGTGTGCGCTATGAGCGGGTGTCAGTACCTGATCGGAGGCAGCAGGCGAGCGTGTAGAGGCCGGGCCAGCGCGGCGCGGAGTGCGCTATGAGCGGGTGTCAGTACCTGATCGGAGGCAGCAGGCGAGCGTGTAGAGGCCGGGCCAGCGCGGCGCGGAGTGCGCTATGAGCGGGTGTCAGTACCTGATCGGAGGCAGCAGGCGAGCGTGTAGAGGCCGGGCCAGCGCGGCGCGGAGTGCGCTATGAGCGGGTGTCAGTACCTGATCGGAGGCAGCAGGCGAGCGTGTAGAGGCCGGGCCAGCGCGGCGCAGTGTGCGCTATGAGCGGGTGTCAGTACCTGATCGGAGGCAGCAGGCGAGCGTGTAGAGGCCGGGCCAGCGCGGCGCGGAGTGCGCTATGAGCGGGTGTCAGTACCTGATCGGAGGCAGCAGGCGAGCGTGTAGAGGCCGGGCCAGCGCGGCGCGGAGTGCGCTATGAGCGGGTGTCAGTACCTGATCGGAGGCAGCAGGCGAGCGTGTAGAGGCCGGGCCAGCGCGGCGCGGAGTGCGCTATGAGCGGGTGTCAGTACCTGATCGGAGGCAGCAGGCGAGCGTGTAGAGGCCGGGCCAGCGCGGCGCGGAGTGCGCTATGAGCGGGTGTCAGTACCTGATCGGAGGCAGCAGGCGAGCGTGTAGAGGCCGGGCCAGCGCGGCGCGGAGTGCGCTATGAGCGGGTGTCAGTACCTGATCGGAGGCAGCAGGCGAGCGTGTAGAGGCCGGGCCAGCGCGGCGCGGAGTGCGCTATGAGCGGGTGTCAGTACCTGATCGGAGGCAGCAGGCGAGCGTGTAGAGGCCGGGCCAGCGCGGCGCGGAGTGCGCTATGAGCGGGTGTCAGTACCTGATCGGAGGCAGCAGGCGAGCGTGTAGAGGCCGGGCCAGCGCGGCGCGGAGTGCGCTATGAGCGGGTGTCAGTACCTGATCGGAGGCAGCAGGCGAGCGTGTAGAGGCCGGGCCAGCGCGGCGCGGAGTGCGCTATGAGCGGGTGTCAGTACCTGATCGGAGGCAGCAGGCGAGCGTGTAGAGGCCGGGCCAGCGCGGCGCGGTGAAGCGCAGCTGCAGCTCGTGCGCGTCCACGAGCGCGGTCACGTGCGCCGGCGCCGTCAGCAGCGTGTGCGACTTGCGGTCGCAGATGTAGCACCACCAATACTCTTGTTTTTCCTGTAAGAGGTGCTCTTGTTAAGGTAGAATTCCACCACTGTGCGGCACAAATGTTTGAATGTCATTTGAAACCTTATTATTAGGTGAAAGCACCAAAATGACATTCAAACACTTGTGCCGCACACTGGTGGAATTCTTACCTTTACAATTTGGTAAAACACCTTAATCTGCACAGGGTGTATTATAATATGTCAGGTACAGGTCGCGCGATAGTTAAAGATCGCTCGGCAAAAGTAGAAAGGGTATGCGCAGTATTCCATTCTAAGGTCTATTTGGTGATGTGCGGAGTGAGGGGGCGGGTGTGCGCTGACGGCGTCACGTCATTGGTAGATCAGTCGCTCTCAAGGTCTCAAGGTCACCTCCAGCGTTGCGTTCACGCGTCTCGATTCGTGCGCGATTGGACACATGCGCCGATTGCCCCCCTAGATTCATCGAGCGATCTTAAACCACCGCGCGACCTATACTACTAACCCAAGCCGTGAGGTGTCGGCAGTAGAATGTTACCACTCCTCTCTTGCCCGTGAATGCAGTAAGAATCTGCCAAGGGGAAACCCCACAGAAAACGGGCAGCAGCGTCTTTCCATGTCAACTTCACTACTTGTAGATCCATGAGGGAGGCTTAATATATGTCTAGCAGTGAACATCCTTGGCCGAGATGATGAACACCAAAATATGCTAAGATGAAAAATATGGTCTTCTCCGTCTCGTCGTTCTCTGCGGGCGATTTTTTTATTACTCAATGTGGAAACAAATCAGGTGGATTTGTGTACGAATAAATAAAGTATAGGTTCGGTTGTTTGGACTCACCAGAGGGAAGTAAGGACAGTGCACTGGATGCGAGCTCTTAGAGCGGCCCTCGAGTCGCTCGCGCTTCTGCAGTCTCTTCTGGAACTTGTCCCATTGGTCGTCGTCATCGTCGTTCTCGGCGGTCGACTTGTCACGTGACTCGTCCTCGGACGCCGAGCTGTGCGACGCCGACTCGTCTGAGCTGCCTTCGTCTGATTCCTCACCTGGGACATACAATCGATTTTATACATATTTGACTGTTTTTATTTATAATTGCAAATGAGGCATAGTGCTAGAAGCAAAAAGAAGAGAGCTGAAAAAGAAGAGAGACATGAGAAAGGTAACAGAGTACTGTGTTATGACGTCGCTTGATGGAGAATAGAAAAAGAAAACAAGTTGTAAGTTAATAAACCCAGCGTGATATAAAGGAAAGGAAATAAAGTTGGTCTTGTAATCCACACTAATTAATGAGAAATTACAATCACGGAAGATAAAACATGCTGCACATTCCACACAGCCCATCTTCAAGAAGTCCTAAAGTAGGCAGATGATACTTGTGTTACGATTGTCTTGAAAATATTACCTTCTTCATCCTTCTTCTTTGGTTCTTTATTCTCCTTTATTTTCTCCTTCTTCTCGCTAGTAGGCGGCGGGGGCGTAGCGGTAACTGCTGCCGGTTTCGCCGGCTGTTTAGTGGCAACAGGTTTCTTCGACTTCTTCTGGGCAGGATGCCTCTTGTTCTGTTGCTTCATCCAGACGGGTCGCTTGGCAGACTCTTTCTTGTCGTTCTTATCGCCGTCCGCTTTCTCTTCGTTATCGCCGTTCTCTTCATTAGCGTTTTCTCTGTGGAAAGTTGTGATTATTTATCGGGTGTTATGTAGATAAATAAATAATGCTGGATTTTTCACATAATATTATAAAACAAAGTCCTCCGTCGCGTCTGTCCGTCTGTCTGTTTGCGCAAAACTCAGCTACAAAACAGATTTTCATGCGGTTTTTTAGCTAGGAAATAAATCTAATTCAGGAGGAAAATTTTAAGCTAAAAATGTCGGTAAATTTATTGCCGACTGGAAGTTATTTTGGCGTGCGCCGCGTAAACCATTTAAGTGCAAGTGATTTATAGAAGAATTTTCCTCTTAAAAAGGTCTACAAAAAGTCAGCGACAGCATATATCTTATCTTTTATGGTTAACTCATAGTACCAATTTTCCTAACTAAAATTTTGATAAAATAAGGATGCATGTGTATCGTGTTTGTTTAAACGACTTCGACTATATATCCAAATAAGGTTCTTTAACATCTCGAGTAGTTAAAGAACATATTTGCTCTTTAAACCGTATTAATTTCAATCAATATCTTACGAGTTATAGGAAATTAAAACACGCGCGAGAAATTGATAACAGGTCTAACTCCGAAACAGCTGGATCGACACAATTGAACCGGGTAGACTGCGCTGCCGTCGGAATGTCTCCAAATCAGCGGCAGGACCGCGCCTGGCGGGTCCGCTACAATATAGTTTTTAGCTTATTTGGCGATAATAATTAATGTTTCGGATTATTGAATTTAATGAGACTTAAATTAGGTATTCTAACGTATATGTAAGTAAGCGTGGAATTTGTTGACTTTAAAAAATACAAAGGTAGGTGACTCATACACATGGAATGCTTATATTTGACATGGTTGGCGTATCATACATATTATTTGCTATTGTTATATTTATGGAAAGCAATCTTACTTCACTGCCGTGGGGTGCCGGCAGTAGAATGTTACCCCTCCTCTCATGCCCGTGGATGCAGTAAGAGCCTGCTAAGGGATACCTCCGGAAGATGGGCAGCAGCGTCTTTCCGTGTATCAACATCCCGTACTGCGCTCGCCAACCCGCCTGCCAAGCGTGGTGAGTATGGTAAATATCTCCTCATAGAGATCCATGATGGAGGCCTGTGTTCAGTAGTGAACGTTTTACGGTTAAAATGATGAATTAATCTTACTTCAACTCTTTCTCTTTGATACTAGTGTCACCAAATAGTTCCCTCATGTTTGTTCTTCGTAAGGACACAGTTACTGTAACTATAGCTCCGGCCGTGACTTCAGTGGAGTTTTCATCATCAATTACTGAAATAAGATAAATTATTAGCCGTAAATATTAATAAAATACACACTACTTGTTATAGGAATAATGCTGGTCATTTCACACCATCTAGTCCCAAAGTAAGCAGAGCTTGTGTTATGTGTACTGGATGGTTCATAGAATACTTAACTAGATCATCATCATCATTTCTGCCATAGGACGTCCACTACTGGACATTGGCCTCCGTCATGGAGCATGATGGGGTTGTTGCCATACTCACCACGCTTGGCAGGCGGTTGGCAAGCGCAGTACGGAATTTTAATACACGGAAAGACGCTGCTGCTCATCTTCCGGAAGTATCCCTTGGCAGATTCTTACTACATCCACGGGCTAGAGAGGAGAACCACCATTATACTGCTGGCACCCCACGGCAGAATACATACTTATCATTAATAGAAAACACCAACACCCAAGACAAATATCTGAAGATAAAGCGAATATTTTGTTCCCTGACGGGATCGAACCCGCAACCTCTAGCGTCATAGCCGGCTTTTAGATTTGCTAACTCAGCTGCGGAGGTCGTCAAAAAATATAAAACAATACTCGTAAAATAAAAAAAAGTTCTCCTGTGAGTTTATCAGAGCGTTATTATTTAAATTAGACGCCCTTATCGATGCATAGCGAAAGAACTGCTAATTGGAAAATAAACATCGTAAATTTAATGAAGGTCACTTGTTCCATGAAAATAAGAAGTTTACCTTCAGTATTGACTTGGAAATGTATGTATGGCATATTTCCCAAAACTTTCATCAAATCATCATATTGATCATCATTCAGGAACCTCAGAACTTGTCTTCTATCATCTCCGGGCAACTGTGCTAACTGCAGCAAAGACTTGATATGCTTCTTGCGGTTGGTGAAATGTTTCAAGTGGTCTTCAGTGATGTAAGGAAGCTGTAGTAGGGGGGATTTGTACTCCCACAGCCCTTGGACTATCATTGGAGATAGCTTCATGCAGTTTTCAATTGTTTCTATGGTAGGCAGGCGAGGAACTGAAACACAGAGAAAGTATTAGCTTAACATGTTTTACGCTACGTATAATCTTGAGACATGCTATACTATTTGAAACATCTATGTAATTTACCTTGCCGTAACACAGTTTTTAAGCAAGGTCTTGATAACTGCGCCTTTTATGTCATGCACTTGGTTAGTTTTATTAAATAAATTAAATAAAAACAGATAATGTTATTACATCTCGTTTTGAAAAATATTTCATTTGATAGGACTTGCCAGAATAAATAAAGGCCTTGACCTTGACAAATAAAGGCTAACAAACAATCTTATTGTAAATGTTAGAAGGAAAATGTTGATTAAGAAAACAACAACCTAATCCTACTTCCTACTAATATAATATAAAAATGAAAGTAAGAATGTATGTATGTTCCCTTTTCACGTCAAAACCGCTGAACCGATTTGGATGAATTTTAGTATAGGAGTAGATTAGACCATGGAGACGGATATAGGCTACTTTTCGTTGCGTAAATTAAATCAGAAGGGGTTAAAATAGGAGATGAAAGTTTGTAGGGAAAAAAAATATTAAACACTGTTTCAGCGTTAGTTGTAGGGTAGTAGTAGTAGTAGGGTAGTTGAAGGGTAGTAGTAGGGTAGTTGAAGGGTAGTAGAAGGGTAGTTGTAGGGTAGTTATAGGGTAAGTTGTAAGTGGTGGTTGTAGTTATAGGTGCAATACGAAGTTCGCCGGGTCAGTCAGCTACTTTTTCAATAAACTGACTTGTCACCACCAAAACATCAACAACAACAAGTCACAAGTAACTTTTAGCATTGAGTTGTATTATCTTGCTGAATTACTGGGCTGGAATGTGTAACGGTCTTAAAAAATGCCAAAAAAAATTAGTCATACTTTTTCTAACATAAACTAAAGCAATACAGGCTGGTTCACTTAGAATATCTAGAGTATGAGATCGGCAGGGTGATTACGCATCTCGCGAAAGGTTTTGCAACAGGCAATTGACAGCAATATTGCTGTCAAATGCCAATTCCTTGCTGTTTTCTAATACAAAAATTGACATTTGACAGCACTATTGCTGTCAATTGCCTGTTGCAAAACCTGTCGCGAGATACGTAACCACCTGCGGATCACCTCGACGCGACGTATGTATCTGTGGTCGCATTCGAGTGACGGGCGGATGTCTGTGGTCACATTCGAGTGACGGGCGGATGTCTCATGCGAGATAGGTGCGCATGCAGTAACTCGCGCGTCTTTATAAATGTAGGTACTGTAGGAGTATGACCAGCATAGTGACTAATGTTTGTGCATATTTGCATGCATATTAAATGCTTTCTATGTTGCTGGCTTATCTAGTCTCTTAGAGTCGGCGCTACCACTGTAGTCTTAGGGACTGTCTCCACGAGCGAGGAAATAGCGGCGATTCTATAGCGCGGACTCGTCGGGATTCTTTCGTTCGTGGAGACGGCCTCTAAGAGTGTGTATAGAAATACGTGGCACGGACGATAACATCGCCGCGATTCCCTCGCTCGTGGAGACGGCCCCTTACAGTCTATCGACTGTATTTAGTTATCTGATAGCAGCGCCTCGTTTATCGGACTTCAGTGGTGGTATATATCTACACGTGATATTCGACATTTTGGTTTTGTAAAAACCATACATTAAATGTGAAATGTCGCGATAATATAAATTGGACTTACTTCTTCTAGCATAAGCTAAGGCGATAAGCTGGTTCACACAGTTGACCATCTCGAGTACGAGATCGGGGCACCTCGACACGACGTATCTGCGGTCGCACTCGAGAGTGTCGGGCGGAAGTCGCATGCGAGATAGGTGCGCGTGGAGTAACGCCCGCGCCTTTATACTGTAAGGTCGGCATAGGGGTTGTTCTTTGTTCTTCTCGCCTAGGTTAGGAAGTTCTCGGAGAAGCTATATAAAGAGTAACAGATTATATTAATATATCTTATCAATGGAAAAATCCTTAGAAATCAACAGCTCACAAAGTTTGTTAGCAACATCATTAAATTAAATAGGCTTACAAAATACTAAGAGTAGATAACTTAACATATAGATACTAATTTCAATAACTTACCATAGGTACTTCTTCATTATCAGTTACTCTCTCAACAATTTCTGAGTTGTGTCTTTTATCAAATTCACATGAAGCTGCAAGAATCATGAGAGCTCTCTTCAAAGGCATAGAAGGTGTTTTGTGGCAGAAATAAAAGTACATTTGTGTGGTATCAAGAAGGACTTGCTCTCCTGAAAATCGTATTGAGCGATACCACCACATTCCAACCTGTAAGGATATTGCAAATTACTGGTGATCTTTAATTTGGGACCATTTCTGGTAATGATTCACTAAATTCTGATTTTATATTATATCATTGTACAAAATTCAAGTTCAGTTAAATATGAGTAATGCATGTAGTTTTAGCCATGGTAAGGACGATCAATTATTGTCTCTAGCTAGAAGTGTCTAGCTAGAGTACATGAGCATATCACTGGCTGATATATTCATATTAATTAACAGGAATGCTCGTGTACTTGTCTCACTCACATACAGTGGTGGTCATCTAATTAGAAATACCTATTCACTTGACATTTTTATAAAGTAACTAACATTATTATAGCATTTAATAGAAGTGCATTTTTTTCACTACATCACAATGTACATTAATATCTCTAGTTTAATTACAAGCAATAATAATTTACGACTATAACGACAATAAAAATAAATATCAGTGAAACAAAACGTATCAATATTATTAGGACTGGCAGAATTGACAACTAATTAGAAACATTTTATGACTTGGTTTAAAATTAGAATTTTCAAACTGAAATACAGTTCTTACAATTATTATTGTCAATCACATTGTGAATATTGCCGCCGTTTCTAACACATTACAAAAAGTATTTTTTTTTATTGTTTTATTAAAACTGGGTAAAAATAAGAGCTGTTACGCAGCAACGAGAAAAATTATAGTGAATTTTCATTTATAACAAAAATGGCGTAACAGAAAAATCGCCGATTATTTGGAATGTTCCGTAAAGATGATATTTAACGCCCTCGCACATTTCAAACTACACGGAACATCAAATAACGTGCCAAGAAAACTTCGGCCCAGGAAGACTACAGATCAAGAAGACAGGCTTATGCTTCGATTAGCTAAAGCGGACCCCTTTAGAGGATCCAATGTTATAAGAAAAGAGGTATTTTCAGGAGACGATCGTCGACACGTGTCCACTAAACTAGTTCGTAGACGGTTGGTTGAAGGAAAATTGTTAGGAAGGATCGCTAGAAAAGTACCACTACTAACCAGGCAACATAGAGAAAATCGTCTAGCATTCGCTCGCAAATATAAATAGCAGTTGGACAGTTGCAAAATTAATGAACAGCCTGTAATTAAGAGAGCACAAGTATCAAAATATTTTAGTTTGATAATGTGAGAATTATGTGTGCTCATTCAGTAGGGCGTCCTTTATTAATAAATTAATTTATTATTTTAATAATTTCGATGGAAAACGATATGTAAGACGACCAATAAACGAGGCTTTTAATAACAAGTACACTAAAAAGACAGTTAAGCACGGTGGTGCAAATGTTATAGTGTGGGGATGTTTCTTTTTACAATGTAGAATGTGAACATCCCCATTAATTAATATAATATGTAATAAATAAGTCATGACAGTTACTATAGTAAAATTGTTTGATATAGTTGAGAGCTAACTGCCAGTTTTATATTATTTCAAGAATTAAAGGCTAATCAATCATCATCATCATTTCCGCCGTAGGACGTCCACTGCTGGACAAAGGCCTCCCTCATTGATCTCCAAGTACTGCGATTGGAAACCGTCTGCATCCACCGCCGACCAGCAGTTCTCCAAGTCGTTTGCCCATCTTGTCTTGACGTGTAGATGGACGTCCTACGCTGCGCTTGCCGATCCGTGGCCTCCATTCGAGAACTTTGCGGCCCCATCGGCCATCTGTTCTGCGCGCTATATGGCCTGCCCATTGCCACTTCAACGTGCTAATCCGTTTGGCTATGTCGGTGACCCGAGTTCTTCTACGTATGTATCTCCTCATTTTTGATTCGATCCCGTAGTGAAACCCCGAGCATAGCCCTCTCCATAGCTCGTTGAGCGACTCTGAGCTTGTTCATAAAGCCAATAGTGAAGGACCACGTCTCGGTTCCATATGTCATCACTGGTAACACACTTTCGTCTTAAGGCACTGAGGTATGTTGGACGAAAAGACGTTGCGAAGTTTCCCAAACGCTGCCCATCCGAGTTGGATTCAACGATTGACCTCTTTCTCGAAGTTGGACCTACCTAATTGGACTGTTTGTCCTAGGTATACGTACGCGTCGACAACTTCAAGAGCCGAGTTCTCAACCATAACTGGGGCAGGCACGACATGGACATTTGACATGATTTCGTCTTGTCCATGTTTATTTTAAGGCCTACCCGCTGGGAGACTCGATTGAGGCCTTCGAGCATCGTGCTGAGCTCTTCCATCGACTTTGCCATGACCACAATATCGTCGGCAAATCGAAGGTGAGTGATGTATTCGCCGTTAATATTGATGCCCAGCCCTTTCCATTCCAGGAGCTTGAAGGCATCTTCCAAAGCGGTCGTAAACAGTTTCGGAGAGATTACGTCTCCCTGTCTTACGCCTCTTTTTAAGGGAATCGCCTTCGAGCTCTGTTCTTGTACTCGGACTGACATAGTGGCGTTTGTATACAAACACTTCAACACTTCGATGTACCGATAGTCAATTCGGCATCGTTGGAGAGACTCAAGCACCGCCCATATTTCGATCGAATCGAAGGCTTTCTCATAGTCCACAAACGCAAGACATACTCTTCGGTTTTCTGTATGACTTGCCGCAGCGTATGTACACTGCCGGCCAAAAGTTTGAGACCACCTACATCTAAGTAGCAAAATGAAATAAATCTCAAAATATAAATCAAGAGGTTTAGATATTAATTAAAATGCTTATTTACTAATACACATTCATCAAGAAGAAAAAAAAATCAAGAAATATCACCCATTTACGTTAAAAATGACGTTCATATTTAATAAAATCATTAAACGGATTTTTCGTCAAAAAAGCCTCCCTTGCATTTTATAACTTTTTTCACTAGTCTCGGCATACGAGCAATCAATTTATCAATTGTATCTTGTGAGATATTGTTCCAGCTTTCTTGTAAAGCCTTCCACATGTCTTCTTGTGAGGAGGGACAACAACTGCGCACATTTCTGTCAAGTTCTTCCCACAATAGCTCAATGGGGTTGAGATCCGGACTCTGAGGGGGCCACACCATGTTTTTTAACACCCTTTCTGTTTCTTTATGTTCTAAATAACCCCTGCATAATTTTGAACTATGTTTAGGATCATTATCTTGTTGGAAAAAAAATCCATTTCCAATTAATCTTAAACCAGACGGAACGGCATTTTGCTGTAGTATTCGTTTATAATGCTCCTTTTTGTCCTGAAGTGAACAGATTCAATTATGTGCTTTATTCTATTTATTTGTGTTGTTTTATTTTGTAATTTGTGACGCGTCAATAAGGTCCATGCGGCCGCACTGAATAAAGTATTTTTTGATTCTTGATTCTTGATTCTTTCATGATTCCTTCGACTCGTACCAAATCTCCGGTTCCATGGCCCGAGAAGCATCCCCAGACCATAATGGAACCACCACCATGCTTAACTGTTGGCACCACACAATCTGGCATCATCTTTTCCTCGGCGGTACGTCGAACAAAAATTCGTCGTTTTGAACCAAATATTTCAAACTTGGATTCATCTGTCCAAAGAACTTCTTTAAAGTCTTCTTCAGTCCAGTCTCGATGGGTAAGGGCCCACTGCATCCGTTTCTTTTTGTTTTGTGGCCTTAGTAGTGGTTTTCGAACGGCGACGCGACCAAATAACTTAGCATCTCTCAATCGTCTTTTTACTGTAGTCAATGACACAGGTTCTGATCGGGATTTGTTCACTTCTGCGCGGATTTCTGGTGCGGTTAGGCGTCTATTCCGCTTGCTGGTAACGACGATGAAATTATCCTCGCTAGAAGTGGTAGCTCTCGGTCTCTCCGATCGCGAACGATCTTGATTACTGCCAGTCTCCTTGTATCAAGTTATTGCGTTATGAACACAAGTCTTCGACAACTTAAGTTGAGAGGCAATCGCACGTTCAGATTTGCCTTCGCCGTGTAAAACAACTATGGCAGAACGAGTTTCAGTGCTAATTTCGCGCACTTTTCCCATTTTAAGATGTCTTCACTGTAACAACGACGAGCTCAGACTAGTTAAGATAATGAAAAATTTACTCCATCAAAACTCAGGTAAAAAATATGTTTAAGGAAGCTAAAATAATCCGGAAGTACGGTTACCGCAAAACAAAACCAAAATAATTAGAAATGAGCAGGCCATAAAAAATATAACAATGGCTCTATCACCTGGTAAGCGCGCGGTACTCATTTATGTTTTGAAACAATAGACCTTTAAAGGATGATAACTTAAAAATATACAATAAAAATGACTCTCAGAAATTCTTTGATAACAATAGAATACGCAGGTGTTCAAATTAGCTCTTTATCATGTGTACTTTTGAAATATTTTGGTGGTTACAAAGATTTTTACAAGTGGTCTCAAACTTTTGGCCGGCAGTGTATGTGGTCTATGGTACTGTAGCCTTTTCGAAACCCGGCTTGTTCGGGAGGGTGGAAGTCATCAAACCTACGTTCGAGACGGTTCGCGATGACCCTTGAAAACAGCTTATAAACATGGCTCAACAGCGAGATGGGTCTGTAATTCTTAAGTAAGGTTTTGTCACCTTTCTTGAAGAATAGAACCACCACGCCCTTGTTCCATGCTTTTGGCGTCGTACCTTCCAGCAAGGCTGAATTAAATAGCTTCTGAAGGACTTCAAGTACCGGTGATCCACCCGCTTTCAGAAGCTCTGAAGTGATTCCGTCCTCACCCGGCGCCTTGTCGTTCTTAAGCTGTTTCAAGGCCATCCTGATCTCGTACAGGCTGATGTCCGGGATATCCTCGGTATAATGTCGGGTCAGTTTAGCTCTTGGGCCGTTGGCCGCACTGCAAACAGGTTTCGTGACCGAATCGTAGAGCCGTCCATAGAACCTTTCGACTTCCCTTAACACTTCTGCTTTACTTGACGTTATGCTGCCATCTTCCCTATTCAGCTTCGTCATCTGGCTCTGCCCAATAGAACTATCTCTCGCGAACACTTTGGAGCCTTTATTCCGCTCTATCGTATCTTTAATACTGGCTGTATTAAAGGTATGAATATCGTGCCGCAAGGATTTCCAAATTTGTCTATTGAGCTGCCTGTGTGACTGAGCATCATCGGGAGACTGCAGTCGCAAAGAACGTCGTTCAGCCATGAGGTTTAGGGTGTCATCAGAAAGTTTCTAAGGTCTATTAGTATGGGGGGTCTTAAAGAACTGGGACCCCACCATATGGACGGTTTCTACGAACCTGTTATTGATCTCGTCCACCGATGTATCTAATCTTAGACAGTCAAAGCGATTTGCGAGTTCGAGTTGAAAGCTTTCGAGGTTTTGGATATGTGCGCGAGTGGGTCGGAGCGTAGATTTCATCAAACGGGACCTTTCAAGTTTAACGTTCATATTCAATGTGCCCCTTACAATTCGGTGATCACTGCCGGTTTTCACCCTGTGAATCACAGAGACATCATTGAATATTCGTTTCTTGTTGGTCAGGATGAAATCAATCTCATTTCTCATAGAACCATTGGGACTCATCCAGGTCCATTTCCTGTGAGGCGGCTTCTGGAAGAAAGAATTCATCATAAAGAGTCCTTCTTTCTCCAGAAAATCGGCCAGCCTCTGTCCCCTGGGGTTCCGGCTAATCAATATTTGATTAAATTATTAAGTAGTCTTGAAGTTTAATCAGCCACAGTTAAGCTGGGCCTTTGAAATCTACATTTTTTTTCTTTTTTAATTATTTTTTTTGTTTAATTTAAGTTAAACACAATTTCACTTACAGCAGTTGGCATTGCCACCATGAACACAAGGGCATAGAGTCCAAGTACCCATACACTATTCTCTTTCTCTACAATCCAGCTTGGTAGAGCAATACCAAAGCTCATGGCACCAGGACCATCAGGGTTGCCATATTTCTCCCAATTACGACGGGCTTCATCATCTGTTAGAGCCTGAAATTAATTACAACAACATTAATTACAGTAACAAAAAAAATGAAGTTTTGTGTATATGTTGGCTTTAAATAAATAAAATAAAGTTTATGACATTGTACAGGTAACAAAGAAGACATACATAGTTCATTCATAAAACAGACAAAGAACATAATTATATTGAAACATGCACAACATTACACTTACAAAACTATATAACTAAAGCTTTACCTGCATTCTGCATATTGTTTTATTTTTTGCACAGTACCCTGATAATGCATGCATACAGTAAAAACCGTTTATTTTGATATTACTTCACCTAAATCTCACATAAATATTTATTTATTTATGAAAAGTAGTTGCACTGACAGACCATGAAAAATTAAATTAATACTTATACTAAAGAGCAATAACATCTTTTTAAATTATTTTCTGTAGTTACTTACCTAAAAGAGAGACAATTACCTGATAAGCTTTGGTCAGCTTCATAAATGCCTTTTCATCACCAGTCTCCTTGTCAGGGTGAAGAATAAGAGACTGTTTGCGGTAAGATTTCTTAATTTCAGCTTGAGTGGCACCCGGGGGTAAGCCAAGAATATCATAAGGATCAAAGTTTGACATTTCATAGTCAAATTGGGACACTTTGTATGCTAAGAATCCAAGAAGTACCCATCCTGCTATTATTGCAAGCTTTATAAAGAAATTCTTAACACTCTTGTAGGGTTGCGACTGTTCTATGATTATCTGTTTTTGTATACAACTTGGACATTGACATCTTTCTGCAATTTTAGCAGGATCTGAAATATAAGTAATAATGTATATGAAACAAAATAACAACTATAAAGAGAGGGTAACTTAGTGAATCTTAATGTTTAGAGAAATATAATCCAGATTTATTTCTAGTTGTGTCCACAAGACCATACCATACCCATGGTATGATGTTGTGGACATGTTAAGGATAGGTATAATATCCATGCTGTTATCTGACATATATTCTAGGTGTTTTTAGAATGAGAACAGTTGTCTCCTCTTGACTCATTGAAATGTACGGCGTGGCGCCGCTACACTTAAGGGGATTGACCTAACGGTAAATAGGTTTACGAAGGTGCTAAACGAGTGACATATTTTTTTATAATATTAATATATTAAATTTACATTCATTCTATAGCCACAAACTCAAATAACAGAAGAAAACATGACTATTACTTACCTTCTTTCCTTTTTCTTGGCCAGTAATAAAATGTGGCAGGTATTAGTATCAGAGCAAGAAATGATAAAACAAAATAAAAGAATGTAGATCCACTTTCATCATATTCAAATTTTTGTCCACCCATTGTTAGTTTTTAATTCATCAGGCTTGAATTTTCTTTTTTCCACGACACAGAAGCAACTCAAGTAATTTTGACAAATTTGAAGAATTTTATTGTGGATGGAAGACGTGTCGTGACATCATTGTCCGTTCATTCAACCAGACCGTCAGCCACACCGTCAGGCGTCAGCATCCATCAGTACAGATAGATGCTGATGGTGAACACCCAATCATCTGGCAATATTAGACAATTATTTGACGTTAATGTCACTGTCACACTGTCAATGTCAAGTTGTCATCTTTAATTCTGTCGTCTTTCAAATTTCCAAAATAAAATTCTCTAAAAAAATATTTAGATTGAAAGCAAAGCAAAAAAAGCTATTACGAAATAAGCAAATCAATGAAATATTCTACTAACAACATTTTGCAACATAAGTTCAGGTATTTTATGTACGATTACAGGACAAATCGTTAGGCTAATCTATGTTAAGCTAAAAAATTTCAACATTACGTCCAATTTCAGATGTCTGCCAAAACAATAGCTAGTGCTACAGTCAGAGCTGTAAAGAAAAGGGTACTTCCTTCAAGAGCTGCCCTTGTTCTGACTCCAACTGCAGTGCAGAAAGTAAAAGAAATTATGGCAAAAGAAGATGCTAAAGGTTTCATAGGTCTGAGGGTTGGTGTTCGACAGAGAGGGTGCAATGGATTATCATACACCTTAGACTATGCAAAAGCGAAGGACAAACTAGATGAAGAAGTTAAACAAGATGGTGTAACTATTATTATAGACCGGAAAGCTCAGTTGACATTATTAGGTATCAAATTATTGAACTAATAATCATTCATACAAAGTAGATTTACCAACAGTTTGCCTGCTCGGAAATATTACATCGGTGTCTATAAACTTCTGCAAACTCTTCATTTTCATCGTAGGACATCCACTACTCTACATAGGCCTGTGAGTATGGCAACAACCCCTCATGATCTTTAGATCCATGAGTGGATCTTGCCATACTCACCTAAACTGGAGGTATTCCTTAGCAGATTCTTACTACATGGAGGGGCAACATTCTACTGCTGGCACCCCACAGCTTTAAAATTAGAAATTATTGTAATATTTTTTGTTCCAGGTACTGAAATGGACTTTGTAGAATCAAATCTATCAACAGAATTTGTTTTCAATAATCCAAACATAAAAGGCACTTGCGGTTGTGGTGAATCCTTCAGCATATAGAAATATTGTTTTAAATCATAGCTTTTAGTTTATTTTGCAGCTATAATATGTTTTGAATTGAATGTATTATATAGCTTCAAAAGCATGGGTCTGAATTCATAATCTGCGAACAAAAACAAGATGACTCCAATGAGGATGAAAATCAGCTCTGTACCTAGCAATTGTAGATAGTAAAATAATACTACAATGTATTATATATTTTTTTATTATGAATCTGTAGATTAAATTATTTTGTTGATTGCTTGTTGAAACATATTTTATTTTGTATTCATTATCTGATACATAAAATACCAACAGATTTTCTAAATAAGTGTAAAATTAAATGTGCTGGCAAGGCACAGGCAATAAAAGAACCCATTCCCAATAAAAATGACCCAATCATGAAATGGAAACTGATTTATTTAAAGTTAAATATGTACATACTTTTTCACATATATTGATGATTTATTTATTTATTTAAATAGGACATCCAACACAGGGTTACACTTATTGCACATAATACTAAGGTCTAAATGTTAATAGCCTGGTGCTCCCGTAATTACAGGACGTCACAGCATGTACTTAGATGATATATGTATTACAAACTAAGATAAGAGGCAGTTTTAGAAAAAACAGCATTACCTTGATTTTTTTTACCCAAAATTACAATGTAGGTAACTTGTAGAACAAGCGCCATCTAATAAACAATAACTAGACCTCATGCACTTCGTTTATAACATGCCTTCATTTTTGTAGCTGGTAATAATATTTAACTTTTTTTTTCTACGCTTGTTTTTGTCTCTTTCGTTCGGTAACATGGAGGTTTGCTGAGAAATTAGTACGACGGAAGAGTATATTTCTTTGTTTACGTGTCGAATCCGTAGAAGGATCGAATTAACGTGAACGCAAGTCTGGATTAATCACTGTATATGGAATTTTATAGAAAGAAGATAGAGACTTATCAAGATTTGTCTGTGAATCTGCCGAAATGAATAACGGTGAAATCGGAGGCTCTAGAGGCAGAGGTCGTGGTTGGCAGCAGCCCCTGCAGCCCGACGTTCAGCCACTTCGTCGACCGAAACCCGTCGCAGACGAAACGAAAGGTATATATTTACGAAATCGTGTAATCCATCTGGCATATAATTCGCTCTCATAAATTTCGTGCTGTGACGTAGTCATACTAATTTGCCAGCTATTTGCGTTCATCAATCACGATAGTTCGGGTGAAAGTTTTGATTTTCATTTTCTAATGACGTCGCCAAAGTTTGATAAACTCCGTGGTAGTAATTGATTGACTTGTTCTACTTATGCTTTTGGGTTACTAAGTATTTTACAATAACCAAATTGATTAACTGGTTTGGTTATAATTGTTGCAGTTGAGACAAAATCCACTCTTTCGGCTGACGCTAAGGAATGGTACCCTCCAAACTACACCCCCCAGCCTGCACAGACCTTCAACCAAGAGTCTGTGTACAGGCCTCAACGGTTCTCCGTGCAAAACCGACTGCATCAAGCTCAAGATCAAAATCCTTATCAATTAAATGACATGTCTTACTCTCTGGAAGAAGCTGAGAACATGGATATGCGGGTAAGATTTATCAAAATCTACATGTTTTATCTCTTTTCATAGTTGTTGATGCAGCATCCCATTGCTTAAAAAAAGTGTGGTTATAAAGAAAAAAATGCAATTTTCTACCTTGGAAGTAATTCAAGTCTACCTTCTGCAGGAAAACATTGGCAACTTGATAGCGGTCATGTGTGAGATAACTTTTGACCCTGGCAAGTTCGACAACCTTTGTGGCCCCCTGGTGGATTCATTTGCTGCTACATTGCATGATGCATCTTACACCATGCCTCTGATTGAAGCCATTGTCAACCAGGTATGTTGTAAACAAACTTTCAGGATAAAACAATCCAAAAATGCTCTACCTTTTCCTTTAAATTTTACATGCACAAGACATGTGTAAACATGCTCTTGTTTAAAAGAATAAGGAACTTCAACAAGGTAATTAATATAAGATATATTTGAAAGAAGAAAAAATAAAAAAATCAGCTAATTGCCAGTTGGTCTCATGCACAAAGAATGGTTTTTACCATGATTTGGCAAAACAACTGCTATACTATAAAATATACAACTAAATATTCTGAAAATATTTCATGTGTCTAACTGTTGCCGTCATTAATATCAAGCAAAAAACGGCATAAAATCAAGTTTGTTGTATGGGCCCCTTAAATATTTATATTAACCCATTATGACCTGGGTTAATTTAGTGTTCCGGAATTGTTTGAAATTTTAATATGTTGTTGTTATAGGTCCACCTAAAAATAATTCGCAGTTAAAAGGTTGGTCCAACTCCTACTTCTGGAGAAAACAGCCGGTGCCGTTTGGCACCGCTAGGTTCATGTCTAGTCTTAGGTATTATTTTATGTTTATTGAAATAATTTGCTCATTGTTAACCTATTGCATTAGTAGCTACTGATATAACTGTTTTGGGGTTAACAATTATATAATTGAAGTATAAGGTAAGTAATAAAAACATATTTTTTTAGAAAAATTATGTATTTTTTTTAATAAGATGTATGAAATTCCACGTTGCAGCCTGCACAGAGCCCCACGTCGCATTTTAGACATTGAAGTCTGGTTTGACTTTTGCAGGTCTCCAAACCACATCGCCGGCGGGACTCACTAGGAGCCAGTAAATGATTTCGACCATCATATCTGATGTCGTCCTTGACCCTGTGGCCAGTTTTAGATGATTTTGCACCTGAAGGACGGCCGCCACGACTAGGTTCATTTTTAAACTGTAATAGATACGTCTGAACGATTTCTCTTCGAAAAGCCAGCTGAGTCATTGTACTACCTGCCTTCCTTGACAATACCCAGGCATTGCATACGGCCGCGTCAATGAGATAGGTAAAGATAGGCCACCACCATTTCTTCCCCCTGATTCCAATACGATACGTATTTATGTTTTGGTCCATGAGGTCTGTGCCTCCCATGTGTTTATTGTATTCTGTGAAGATAGCCGGTCGCGGAACCTGTATTTTCTTTTTTTCAGTTG
This sequence comes from Pasiphila rectangulata, assembly GCA_963082625.1. Classification (NCBI taxonomy): domain Eukaryota; kingdom Metazoa; phylum Arthropoda; class Insecta; order Lepidoptera; family Geometridae; genus Pasiphila; species Pasiphila rectangulata. The sequence continues at coordinate 10,457,849 of OY720240.1, forward strand.
CGCAATAGCGACTAACATTCGACAGAGGTTCGACACCATGTGTGGTGGACATTGCTGTAACTATGGAATTATCTTTCCATCGAACTACAATAATATTGTCCTGTTTAATTTTTGAGTGGATATGAGTGCCACGCTGAGATTTTGCCATATCTTTCTTGTTAGTCAATGGAAGGTCATTGGGAAGGCGGTTCTCACGAACTGTGCCCGTTCCTTCATAGCCGCGTGATTTCAGATGCGTGAGCAGCTGGAGACTAGTGAACAAATTATCGAAATAGAAACTTGTTGGCAAGTCCTTTACATTATCAGGCAAGTTGTCTATCATCTTCACAAGGGGCGAAGCCGCTTTTCCAAATGATTTATCATATTCCGGATTTTCTTGAATACTTTTCCCTTGATATATTTCGAAATCTACTAAGTACCCATAAGGCGTATTCAAACACCAGTTTTTAAAACCAAAACGGATTGGTTTGCCACGGATGAACTGCTTGCACCCATGTTTTCCAAAATACTCTATCATAGACTCATCATAGTTTAGGGTAGCAGATGGCACATAATTTGCTATAAAGTTCTTTTGAATGACATCGATGAGGGGTCTCAACTTCCACATCTTATCCGTGGCAACCATATTATTGTTATCTCCACAATGTAAAAAACGCATAATTGTCGTAAATCTGTCTCGTCGCATACAGTTGTAAACCATCAGATTTCTCATGTCTTCGCCTTGGTCCCAATAATGTCTTTTAGAAGGAACAGTATTATATCCAGATAAAATAAGTATCGCCATAAAAGCCTTCATATCTTCAGGAGATATTTTTGGATCAGGACAGTTAAGAAAAGCAGCATATTTTTGCGATTGATCTACTAAGAGGTTTATAACGCTCTCTCCCAAAAAACAATCCAGCATCTCCACAGGCGATTTTCCTCTATAAGAACTAAAATCTCCTTCAGGAAACATAGGAGACTGGTGAAGTAAATCATTATCTATCCAGATACGAGATCCTTTTTTGGACTTTTTCGATGGGGGTTCTTCTTCATCAGAATTGCCGGATGTACTCGAAGAATCGCCAACTTCACCAGCACTGCTTTCGATTTCACGACCTCTACCCCGAGAAGATGCAGGGCGACGAGATACAGGGCGCCTACGTGAAGTGTGGGACCCACGAGACGGCTTACGAGAATCGCGAGATGGTCCGGCTTCAGGGTCAATAGCAGAGGGTACATTCTTGTGACTGGATCGTGTTTGGCGAGTAGATGGCGCCAGTACCACTTCGCATCCAGCATTGAGTTGACGACCTGTAAGATTGTTTATAAAACCGCCTTCATCTTCGTCGGCTGAGTCCTCGTCTGAGCGAACTGCAGGTTCTGGAGGTTCGATGTACATATATAAATCGAGGCTCCAGGTCCTCGTTTTCTTCGAGGACAGCTAGTGCCTCATGTACTGTACATCCCCTGAAACAAAAAATAATAATTTACACACGAATAAACTAAAATAATCTAAAAAAAAGAATATTTTGTAAGACTGATGCATCTTCAAAAAAAACTACATAACGGCCTACGGGTGCCGTTTGGCACGCATTACTTCTCGCGTAGAATACAACGACTAAATAAATACGATTGCATAATATTATTGTATTATCAGGACACACGATGTTTTTAAACAAATAGAAAGTACATAAAAGTCACAAATTACAGAAAATAACAGAAATATGAGCTACTTACTTGAATGTGGCATCCATTTTTTGTAAAAAATAACAAACACAATTATCAGGCGTCCTTGACGGTTGCAACATGTGCACTGGTTGACAAAGCGTACTAGACAAGAAAGGTATCTCTTTGTTGCACCAAATAGACAATAAAACTTTTAAAATTATCATTTACGACAGGCGCTGCGCGCGAAAATTCAAACACATAAAATTTGATGCCATATGGCACCTCTAGGTCAGAATGGGTTAATCAAGGTGACAGTTGAAAATTTCAACTGTCTAGCTATCACAGTTCATGAGATACACCCTGGTTGCTCTGTTTTATTAAATGTAGGTTAGCGTATTTTTTAGCAAATATAGATACAGTAAACAGCTATTTACCAATTTTTTTTTATAAACAGCTGTTTAAGTAAACAACGAAATGAAACGGTAAAAAAAATATTTAATCATCTGTTGGTGAACTTTAGTCGAAGTGCATTAAAAATTTCTTGTGCAATTAGGTAATTTTTTTTTATCATCAGTCAATTGGCGAGGCGAATTTCCGCTACAATGGAGCGCGTCTGTGCTCCATGTACGATTCTGTGGCGCCGCCGGAGGAGTCCACCTTCCGCGCCTGTCTGCTGGAGCGGTGCGCCGTTGAAGAGAACAAGATCATCAACGGTGTCGAGTCTTCGGATGAGAACATGCGTGGATTCGCTATGTTCCTCGCCGAACTGTACACCCAACTTGAGGATAACCAGGTTGGGTTGACTGTAAGTGCCACATCAAAATATCTTTTAAGTTGACAAAAAAAAATTGATGAAGCGCGCGAAACAAATACATCAGATCCGCATTTATCTATGTGTATGTGACAGTTTTGTAAAAACATTTCCGTTTAAAAAGCTCTATGTGTTTCTGTTGATTGAGGCTGGTATGTAAAATTTCAATGATGTTTTGTTGAACTTTGTTTTATGTTATATTCATCATCATCATCATTTCAGCCGTTAAACGTCCACTACTGAACACAGGCCTCCCTCATGGATCTTCATGAGGGGTAGTTGCCATACTCACCACGCTTGGCAGGCGGATTGGCGAGCGCAGTTCTGGATGTTGATATATAGGAAGACGCTGCTGCCCATCTTCCGGAGGTATCCCTTAGCAGGCTCTTACTGCATTCACGGGCATGAGAGGAGGGGTAACATTCTACTGCCGGCACCCCACGGCAATTAAATGGATTTAATATGTTATATTAAACCCAATATGTTATATTAAATCCATTTAATTGATTATTAGCTGTACAAGAACAATGAACATGGTTTGATTTATTTTTAGGGTGGTAGAATCCGCACCTTGGGTGAAAGCCTATGCAAGGTGTTGCTGCATCTTTTGGACACTGAAAAAGAAACTAACACCAAGGCAGTGTGCCAGCTTTTGAAGGTAAGTTTTTAATCTACACTTCTTACATTTAAACATCACTTTGTATGTTTGTGTTGTGTTAGCATGTACTTGACAATAAATTATACTTGTAACAAATATATTGATTGATAAACAGCATCCCATCAGTGAAGTTCTAACAGTGTGGAAGTCACAAATGGCTACTTTACAGGAATTAAAAAAAGGTGTAAAATTATTATAACACTAACATTTAAAGCTGCTTCTAAACAGGCTACACTTTTCTGCAATTTGTGGCTGCACTATTGGCAACTAATTGCGAAAAAAATATTGCTCGGCCACTGATGTTCGAGCAATCTATGGCCGGGCCATGTGTTGCGATATGTCGGCTATAGGGTGGCTCATGATGCAGACTCTTAAACGGGCTACACAAATCGGTAACAATGGCTGACGAAATCACACTTGTCGCATCGGCTTACATTATTTTAAAATCAAAAGAGAAAAAAGAGAGATTGTGGATACGACCTTACCTAAATAGGCGTGAAACATTAGACAATTTAAGTCTGGAAATACTAAGCCTCCATGAAAAATTATTTACAAACTTAGCACAGAACATAGCAATTAGTCAAAGCATCACTCATAAGCATAACAAACTTCATGTCGGTAGAAAAAGATGCACTATGCCATTACAATAGGGAGCGACTGAAACAACCGTAGAACTGGCTGGGCAATATTGCAGTTAAAGCCTGTATTACTTTACACGGTATTCAGGGACCCTTACCCTAACTAAGAGTGGTGTAATAAGAGTTAGAGCGTAAGGGACCCTAACTTGGGCGACCGGTCGGACCCGGCAAGCCTTGCTCCCTAATCGCCCTAACTACCGGGCCCTGAATACCGTGTAGTGTAGTACAGCTTTAAATCGATCGGTCAGCGATCGCCCGGCCATCTATCGAACAATATCGGCCATACATGGCCACACCTAAAATGTTTGGCAATTATTGCCGGGACATTACTGCAATATTGCAGTGTGGCTGGTATTGCTTGCAATGTTGCCGGCCATTGTATTGCAGCCACATATTGCAGAAAAATATTGCCCGTTTAGAAGCGCCAAAAAGCTTTTGGAAACATGTATGTTCAATCTGTTCCTGGAAATAATGAAAGCCATAGACATGCTAAAAAACCTTTCCTTATGAATGAATTAGTGACTTACGCGGTGTTTCTGTTATTTTACCCTGACTTACGTCATGTTTCAGACACAATGTTAGTAAGATATGAGATGTACCTAGATACCTAGTAATAAAAATAAACTGATAAGTGTTATTTTTTTTCATATAAGTAGAAAAATTAAGCAAATATTTAAACATTCGTCTCGAACGCCGGATTGATGACTTCCAGCCTCCTGAACAAGCCGGGTTTCGTAAAGGCCACGTACCATAGACCACATTCATACAAGTGATACATCCTGTACTGCGCTCGCCAACCCGCCTGCCAAGCGTGGTATGGCATAACTGTCATGATCAGTACTTAGTGATCAATGAGGGAGGTCTTTGTCCAGCTGTGGGCATCCTACGGCTGGTAGAGAAGAAGAAGAGAGAAATAATAATAAGACAGGAAAACAAAGATTAAGACTATGAAAACTAACTGTTTATCTATAAATAACTAAGTTAATTAAAACTAGCCTTATTTCTACTCTCGTATGGCCTTGCATATTTTAAAGCGTAGCCGTAGGTATTGTTTCCAGCTATCTGGCATTCATATATTTCACATAACAGCACGAAGCATACAAGACGAGCGTCCACGTCGAACGCTAGCACGAACGCCAGCAGCTGCAAACTGCGAACGCTAAAATTATCAAACTAATTTAAAACTATCCCTATCTCTTCTCTGTACCTTACATATTTTAAAGCGTAGGTATTGTTTCCAGCTGTCCGGCATAGCCCTGGACGCGGACTGCCCGGCCGGCATGCACGCCGTGTTCGAGCGTCTGAAGCGCCGCGCCCAGCTGCCGTGCGTCAACGCGGTCGTCAACCTGCGCGCCACTCGCTGGGGCCTGGGCGAGGCCGAGCCGCAGCCGCCGCCGAACCAGGACCCCAGGCGCAGATACAGTCAGTATACAGCATCACAACAGGGGCCTTATTCTCGAGAAGATAATAAAAGTATCCACAACAGATAAATATCGTAACTGTTAAAAGTAACGTTGGATTCAATACATTATATGTGATTGTTTATGATATTTATCTATTGTGGATACTTTATCATCTTCTCGAGAATTAGGCCACTGACCTCGCTTATAAACGCTATCATTACTCGAGCGATAAATATTGCACATCGACGATTATTATTTTTAAACAGAGTGAAAAGAAATGATCAAAAGAAACAACCACATTTGTTTTAACAGCTCCTAGATATGGGACTGTTAGTATTTTGTGCGACAGAAATTTAGGCGTCTCTTTCCAAAGGTCGATATGTAAAATTTATAGCCGGGTACAGTAAATGCCATCCAAAAATTACGTCACACAAATTTCATGATTTTTTGACCCCTCAGCTTTGTCCCTAGTGTGACTTCACATACTTGGCAATTTCACATCTAGAAATAATGAAGTTAAAACATTCGTTCCGAAACTAGCTTTCATCTCAGCCTGAGGACTGCTGTCTTCAACCACTGCCGGAAATAGGCCTCCCTTATGGATCTCAAAGATCATGAGAGGATTGTTGCCATACTCACGACGCTTGGCAGGCGAATTAGCGAGCGCAGTGAGGGATGTTGATACACGGAAAACGCTGATGCTCATTTTCTGGAGGTATCCTTGGCAGTTTCTTGCTGCATCCACGGATAAGAGAGGTGAGGCAACATTCTACTTCCGGCACCCCACGGCACGTAACTAAAAACGAAATATGACGTCACAAAAGGACTCCTCCCCACCTTGTCACACAATGTCCACTTCGTCTAACCCCTCCTTCTCCCTTAACGTGTGACATAATTCATGAATGGCCCATTATGTCGGATCCGCTTTAATCATCGTCGGTCACTGCTACTCGCACGCCGAAATTAGTTCCAAGGCAATGAGGCGTTTTCATTAAAAAGTAAAAACTTCAGAAATAGTTCCCTCGAACCTTGTATATGACGTTAGTTTTCTTTTACTGGTAGGAAACACAATTTGACAATGAGAGCAATATTATGATGAATCATTAATAATCACAAACTTGCTTTCTCCAAATGCCAGCTCCATCTGTTAGGTTTATAATACATTTTTCTTTTTTAACGGGTCATTTAGTGTTGGCTCTACAGCTTGCTTCGCGTTCAGCTTTAAGCAGCGTCTGACATAGAAACAGTTGGGGGTATCGCGATTGGCAGCATGAGAAGTGAGGTGTATACATTCTCACGCTGCCCATTTCTCTGCTTAATGACGCGGAAGTGAAGCTGAAAGTAAACGGGTCTAAATTTTTTTGACCATGACCAATGGAAAAACGCCTGGACGCGTCTCGCGAGATTTCATACAAAAATTGTACGCGTAGTTGGTCTACAAGCAAGTCTAAAAGGTGCCCTTCTGATCTAAGCCAAAAGCTCTAATATCAATTGCAACAGTTTTGAATGAAATTTTGTTAAATATCAGTAGGGTTTTAAGTGTTGTCCAATATACTTAATATACCACAAGGCAGAGTTCACAAAATGGTATGGCACTCTGTTGTGGTCATTCACTCTTTCTATTAATTATAAAATACATTACCATCAACTCGGAAGTTACATTAAAAATATTTGTTACAATTTTATATTGGTCTACAAGCAAGTCTAAAACGTGCCCTTCTGATCTAAGTCAAAAGCTCTGATATCAATTGCAACAGTTTTGAATGAAATTAAGTTAAATTTTAGTAGGGTTTTATTTGTTGTCCAATACTTAATATACCACAAGGCAGAGTGCACAAAATGGTATGGCACTCTGTTGTGGTGATTCCCTCTTTCTATTTAGTATAAAAAACATATCATCAATTCTGAAGTTACATTAAAAATATTTGTTACAATTTTATAGTGTGTATTCAGGTTGTTCAAGATGTGCAAAGAAAACGAAGTCCTTTCCATTTACGAGAAAATATGACACAAAGTGATTAATATCATACATTTTTGTTTTACTGTACATGTTTTTGCCCTGTAATATGTGCTATTAATTACAATCCTTTCAATTCTTGACAATTCCTAACGAACAACTACTAACTAGTATTCGAATTTTATCAGACAATATCCCCAATATCAATGATAACAATAGTGATTAGTTAAATGGTGTGTAATATTTATATATTACCATTATCAGTAATAACACTTTTCTGATAAATACCTTGTTGAACTCATATTTAAATTAAAATCACTTTTCGAGTTGAATGTGTTCATTATACATGGAAATTGGAACTTAGCTAAATTATAATTAATTAATTAATTAATCCATAAATTACCATCACACGATAAGGGGAAAGGAGGGGGTCGACGAAGTGTGGTAGGGGGAGGGGAAGCTCCTAGTATTCTTGACGTCACATTTCTAAAACATAATATAAATGGAAATAAAACTAAATTCGGAACAGCTGCTTATATTTAGTTATTTACTAGATGTGCAATTTAAAAATATGTGTCATCACAAGTTCACAACACATTAGGGAGTCTCACAATGTGACTGCCTGTGACAAGGAGGAAAGGGGTCAAACAATCCTGAAATTCGTGTGACCTAATTTATGGATGGTCCCCAATGATGTATGAAGTATGCATGATTCTTTGTAAATAATCAGTATAGGTACATTATCCGATTCCAATGCTTTTCATGGTTATTTCTGATTTAACACTGGGCTTTGCTTCAATATTATTTTAAATAATTAGGTTAAATAGACAGTCTAAGAATTATGTTTATCGGTCGATTTCAGTATAGCCTCGCCCTTATATTCTGTTTATGAATGAAACCGCTCGATTTATATCCCGATAACACACGCTTTACAAAAGCATTATATGTTTCAATTTGCTTATCCCACAGTTACATTTTGAGAAATACAACCTAAGTACAAAGTTTTGTTAATTGACTTGTCAAGTAGAGTTTACTATTTCAACATCCTTATTTTATTTGATTCCCTAGTAAAACCCTACACTTATTATTTGAGTATTTTATCGTTGAATATGCCCTTATCTAAGAACCAATGCCGGGAAATTATAAGTAGTTTCCTATTAAAAGATTCGTAAGTTTATAAGATGGCCGGTGAACTATATTATCTGTGTAGTGAACGGCGAAGCAGAAAGCGGGCAGGGCTACATGGCGGACGGACACGCGCTCACAGCCGAAGAGCACGCCTTCCTGCAAAGCAACCTTACCGGACCCAAGACGCAAGCCCTTGAGGAAGACATCCTGTAAGTATCTAATGGCTGCCAGGACTTTTACAGTCTACTAAACTGGGTTATCTTACAACTCGTCTTACGGTTCAAAAAGCAAGCTAACACGCGCCGCATATCGTAAAAAAACTAATCCAACCATCAATTGGCTGCTACCATCTTCTAGTTCATAGTTAACAATTAAGCACACCAAAGAATTTTGTACATATCGACAAATTTATCAGTATATTTGTTCCAAACTGAACAGGACCTGTTGGAATCGTTTTATATTGATATTATGTTTGTTGTTACAGCGAAGAGCTAGAGAACGACGCGTGGGACACCGGAATGGACGCCGAAATGCAGGCCGGCTATCTGGAGTTCCTCAAAATGTCCAACCAGATCAAGCGATAGCCGAGCGTGCTCTCTACCTCGCGGAGACAGACCTACCGCAGTCTCATTATAATTTAACTAGAAAAAAATATATAAAATCCATAAAACTTAAAAAACAGGAGGAAAGAACAAACTTTAATCTCCATATTAATGTAAGCGTTTCTATTTTGTCAACAAAATAGTGAGTTAGTTATTCATAGGAGGTAAAAAAACTACCTACGACCGAGACAGTACATCACTACTTACGAAAAAGTCACGTGTCACAGCGCTGTTAACATAACTTAGGTGCTCTACTAGTGAATAAGCATTTAAATATCAACATTGAAAGCTTGTTAATTTTACATTTATTGCTTTTTGTAAAGAGCCAGGTAGCATATGAATACTTATTGTTTACTTTTATATTAATGTGTTGGTCTGTTTTCCGGGAGGATACGTGTTTACGTATAAGCAATACAACTGCAATTATGATTGAATTAACTTGATAAGAAGACACTCATTACATTATTGATATGTGGATTCATTTATACGTAAACACAGCAGTGTCTTAGACTAAGTGTAAACAAGCTTCCAGATGAATTAGTAAATGATTTTCATTTATAAATTTGTTGTATTTCAATTGCTAACATCCCACCTTGAAAATTTTAGGCCATATTTGAGAGTCTTTATCTTGTTTACATTTCGTCTGAATGTTACGTTAAGTGATCTCATAATTTCTCCATTTATTCATATTCTCCATGATGTTGAAAAAACAAATAAATTTTGGTATTGTCTCACTTTTCTGTGCAAGTTTGCAGAATTTGATGAAATAAACCTAGAATGAATGGGGTGACCTTAGTCACTTTTATAATAAAAAAATCCCTTTGAATTTGAAACATAATATTTTTTTTATTGAAGGCTGAAAACTACTTAAATAATGATTTTATTTATTCTATGAATTTGACTTGTTGTTTTGATGTAAGTATGTCATGACTTATTTTACTGTTATTACTTGTTTGAGAAAATAATCATAATATCAACATTGAGTACAATAATTTATAGCTTTCATTATGACATACACATTATGTAGTGTACCCGTGTCATTGTTGCACAAATACATAACAATCAAATGTCTATTGTCAGTGTCTTTAGAAATAATTTTAGGGAGAATAAAATGGTTAAATATAAAATATTATTTGATAAATTGTCATGTACGATACGTCTGGCCTTGGCGAAAAGGAGAGAATATATTAGTATAAATGTCATTACGTTATTGCTAGCTTGCTCCTTCCATATAATAAAGTTACGATTATATCACAATAATTTTCTGTAGCCTACCATTGAAAACTGCTCGATGATTTAATATTTTTTCGAATATATTATGAATAGGTACCAATTTATTTATTTGATTCAATTAGGAGAATGTTTGTAATATTCCATTGTATTTTTGTTGCAGTGATATTATGAATGTTATAAGAATAAATGGATATTTTAATAAAAGTCATTTAAATGAATTCTTGTTTTTATTTACATACAAGTTCAGTCCAAAAGATTATAATTAAGATGTTTTAAGCTAATGAACAATTACAATTTATGTCCAGTATGTTGGCTGTAATTTTTGACCAAAATAGAAGCAACCATTTCGATCATCTGTGGAGTCATCATTTCAGCCATAAAACGTCCACTGATGAACACAGACCTCCCTAATGGATCTCCATGAGGGGTAGTTGCCATTCTCACCACGCTTGGCAGGCGGGTTGGTGAGCGCAGTATGAGATGTTGATACACGGATAGACGCTGCTGCCCATCTTCCGGAGGTGTCCCTTAGCAGGCTCTTACTGCATCCACGGGTAGGAGAGGAGGGGTAACATTCTACTGCCGGCACCCCACGGCATCTGGAGTATATTTTAACAATTAAAACCTTAAATAAATTAGGCCAGTGTGTCGGGGGTAGTTAACCGTAAACCTATTGTTAGAAGTTGGTGTTTTTTTATATTTACTTAATTGAAAAGGTAGGTACCTAATAATTGAGTTTTTGGTTTAAAGTATTCCGATATATTTAGTTAACCGTATGGTCAGCTATGTGACGTCACTCTGAATCCAAGAGGGCGGACTACATAATTTTAATGTACCTACCCCTATAATATGGGCACTTATATCAAATGAAAGGGCTTGCTGAGAATAACTCAAAAAATTAAATGACGTCACTCTGAATCCAACATGGCGGAACACCCTGGACTGGACTACTGTCATGTACTGTCCTGTACCTGTCCTGGTGAACTACTTATTTTTTTAATGTACTCCTATAATATGGGTATCAAATGAAAGGGCTGGCTGAGAATAACTCAAAAAATTAAATGGCTTCACTCTGAATCCAACATGGCGGAACACCCAAGATGGCGGACAAGTTATTTTTAACATGGGTATCAAATGAATGAAAGGGCTTGCTGAGAATAATTCGAAAATGAAATGACGATACTCTGAATCCAACATGGCGGAAAATCCAATGACGGACTAGTTATTCTTAATGCACTCCTATAATATGGATATCAAATGAAAGGCCTTGCTGAGAATTACTAGAAAAATTAAATGAAATCGCTCTAATTCCAAGATGGCGGACTAGTTATTCTTAATGCACTCTTACAATATGGATAGGCGCACTGCTGGGACGGGTCGGCCTGCGGGTACCGCTAGGCGGACAGTCGGTGGGGTATGCGAGTGAGACGCAAGCGGGGCTTGAGGCGGCGGTGAGGCCACTGCCCTTGCGTATGAGGGCTGCGGTGGTAAGGCGGCGTATGAGGAGGACTCGTCCTCTGACACTTCCTCCTCGATGGCGGCGACGACGATGGAGGCCACGCTCGACGACACCGAGACGGTCTGTAGTGTTTGTGCATTTGAGCTACTTTAAATAGCCCTGTTGTCTCGGGTTCGCGGGTAGCGGGGAGACAGTCACGTGAATGCCACAGGCAAGTGCGGACGTGTTTACCCTGGCTACTGGTGACGTAACGAGCCAAGATAGGTACCCTACACATGAGAGTACTACATGTGGCGACGAATAAAAAGGTCAGTGCAAATAAATACATAACGTGGTTATTAGCAATTTGTTGTTTGGTTAAAGAAAAAAATGCATAAATGACAGTTAACTTAGTAGGTATTGTTAACGAACCTACAATTTGTATGCAAGTTAGGTACCTATTTTTATAAAACAATTTTATATGACGCGGAATGATTCTTACAAAGATGAGAATATTATGCAGTTGTCGGAACAGACGACGCAATGATTCTGGAAGGTACCCTCCTCAGTAAGACTTTGTAATTAACAAAATAAACAAAGGCTACTGAATATAATTAATGGAATCAGGCGTTACTTTGCGGAATTAAAACTAAATATTTCTATTGCATTTTAAAGGCTACTGATAAAATATGAGATGTTATTGTATTAAATAGACAGGCATTTTATGCAATTTTGCATTTTGTCACAACGGTTATCTGTTGGGTAAATTATTTATTGCATAGAAATATGCGGATAACTTTATTTGTTGTTGTCTGACAATGATGTTACCTATACATTTATGTGTTTTTTACTGTGAATCAGAAATAATTTTAAAGCCACCTGATACTTAAAGAAAATGTTGTTTATGGAACAAAAGCTACCTAACTAATATTTTGTCAGACTGCTCAATGATTACTAAACTAATTTAATTAAAGGCAAAGGGTATATAGTCAAGTATCCTCTTGAAATATTTTTATTGACGAACTAATAATGGTTTTGTACCCAAGGTCAAAGGACGGTATTATTTCGTTGGGTTTTATTATTAACCAAAGACAAGTGAGCGGTTAAAGATAAAAATGTTTTAACAAATTTGCCTTGCTTTGCCTGTTCATTGAACAAGGATGTGAGTACTTATTTAAGGCATTGTTTGTAGATAAAGGTACTTATTGTAGAATCATTTGCATTTTTAACTAATGTACCTGCCTGGAAGGAGTTAAATCTAGGTTTGCCTTAATTAAGGAACTCTCAACCTCTTAGGTACCCATAGTAACTTATAGGGTAATTAATAGTGTACTACGCAGTACGGGCCTTCATAATAAATGAAAACCGTGCGTATAATGTGTCGTGGGCAGTACGGGCCCTCATGAAATTGTAAACCGTGCGTTACCATGCGTAAGCATTGGCGTGAGTTGTTTGTGGGCAGCATGGGCCTTCATAATATTGAAAACCATGCGTCACCATGTGTAAGCATTGGCGTGAGTTGTTTGTAGGCCGCATGGGCCTTCATAATATTGAAAACCATGCGTCACCATGCGTAAGCATTGGCGTGAGTTGCTTGTAGGCCGCATGGGCCCTCATAATATTGAAAACCATGCGTCACCATGCGTAAGCATTGGCGTGAGTTGTTTGTAGGCAGCGTGGGCCTTCATAATATTGAAAACCATGCGTCACCATGCGTAAGCATTGGCGTGAGTTGTTTGTAGGCCGCATGGGCCCTCATAATATTGAAAACCATGCGTCACCATGCGTAAGCATTGGCGTAAGTTGTTTGTAGGCAGCATGGGCCTTCATAATATTGTAAACCGTGCGTTACCATGCGTAAGCATTGGCGTGAGTTGTTTGTAGGCAACAGGGGTCTTCATAATATTGAAAACCATGCGTCACCATGCGTAAGCATTGGCGTGAGTTGTTGTAGGCAGCATGGGCCTTCATGATTGAATGAAAATCATAGTGTGTTGGTTATGTGGTCCATAACTAACCTTTTAGTTGTAAATCGCCCCAAAGCATTACTTTAAATGTCAAACCTACTTCCACCCCTCGAAAAACTTGATCTTGAAGGTGAAATGTCACACCTACCTTGCGTTGGTAAAAATGGAGAAGGTCGTTAAATAAAGTATGTCTTTGTATAAAGGTGATTGTATAATCTTTTCTGTCCATGCAAGGGTTGCCTGGAAGAGTTCGCTGTTGGCGGTGAGGCCGCCCATTGTGCATTTGTGTTTATTTTGGGTTTTCTTACTGTATATAATTTAAGTTTTGGTGTACAAGTAGGATATACTTATTCATTCATTCATTTATTATTTTCTTGGATGACACTGAAACAAGAGGTGCTAAGAAAAAAAGAGCTATATACCTTGTTACTTATTAGGAGGGTTGGAATTACAAGAGATTATTTATAATTTGCCGGGAGCATACATTGCTGCTTCTGCGGTGTTGATGGTTTTGAAATCGAAATTGAAAAACTAAACGGATACTTTCTTCCGAAGTACAACAAAATCTAGAGGTACTAAAATCTGTTTCGTCAAGATAAAGGAGAATTTTAAAAATTTGTAGTTAGATTCAAACATCAGGCTGGAAGTTTAAATTTACAAATAATGAAGAAAATTTGATTGACCAAACTGTAGACAAATGTTTGTCATCCTATCTCAGAAAGAAAATATTGACATTAGGAGAAAATTTTACGTTAGATTAGGTGGAATATCAGCTAGAATGCTATGGACAAATAAAAATACAGGAATTGCTTGACAGTGACATTATTGAAGAGGTTTATGGACCCTCTCTTTGGATATCGCCATATTAAAGGATAATCGTGATCTTAAATACTTAGCGGTGTTCTATCATTAAAAAATAATATGAACAGCATTAAACAATTTTGTATTTCTAAAACATTAGAAAAACTGCAAGGCTTGGTAAATTATATCAATAAGTGGCAACAAATTAGCTTTGATGACAGAACCGTTAAAGGCCACTTAAGAGAACAAAGAAAGCTAGTATAGAACAATAAAATTGTGTACAGAAGGAATGCGACTTAAGAGAACAAAGAAAGCTAGTATAGAACAATTGTGTACAGAAGGAAGGCGACTTAAGAGAACAAATAAAGCTAGTATAGAACAATTGTGTACAGAAGGAAGGCGACTTAAGAGAACACAAAAAGATAGATAGATAAAACGTTTATTTACGACTGCAGACACACATATGTACAAGAAACAAAAGCTGAGTATAACATTACAATACATCAAATAAACACAAAATAAAACAAATTAAGACAGTATAATTAGCAATCAAAATGTTATGTGTGTGCTGCAGCACGTCAAAAGGTCATAGCTCAGCGTGAGATATGCTCAAGGAGCAAACGCTGATTGTCAGCCATAGCCTGTAGAGTACAAGCAGAACGAGACGCAATCCGTGTGTTGTGTACCTACATTATTTAAGTGTTATGCGGATGGTGAATAGATTGATATTAATGAAATTAAAATTGATAGCGTCTATCGTGTTCTGTTGTCCTTATGTTTTGCAGGAGGTTGTAGTCCGATTTTTGGCAAACGAAGTGCTTAAATTGTTTTGTGAAAGCTAGTATAGAACAATTGTGTACAGAAGAAAAGCGACTTATGAGAACAAAGAAAGCTAGTATAGAGGTAGAACAATTGTGTACAGAAGAAAAGGACCAGGCATTCCATCAGTTGAAACAAACAATATCTACAGTCAGAACATTCAGATATTACGATGTTTTTATAACGAAACATAGGTCATCGCTGATGCAAGGGTTAGGTAAGAGGCCATTCAGAAAATGATAAGGGACCAAGAATTATTGCGAACAAAAATGGAACATTGTTGACACTTGTACAAAAATACAGCCAAACTGAAAAAGAAGCCCTTGGTTCCGTTTAGGCAATTAAACACTTTAGTGTATTTCTTTTCGGTAAGAAATTCTACCTCATCACGGATCACAAGCCATTAGAGCGTTGGGTATTATGGTTACAGTCTTACCAGTTTACTTTGGCATTATGCCCACCATTTGTATGCTGTTTTTGTAACTAGTGTGCAATAAAGTATTAAATAATAATATCAGATACAAACTTGGAAAAGTAAAAAATTGGTGACCCCCTGTCTCGCCTCTCTAAATCTGCTGATGTACCACCAGGGACCATTGAAGATTACGTTCACCATATTGTAGAACAAGCTTGTCCATGTGCTGTCCCGATACAAACCATAATGAAGAGCTCAGAAAATGATCCGGAGTAAAAAAAAAAAAAAAATTAAATATAAAAATAAAATAGAAGGAGTTTATAGCAATTAATGGCATAAATCGGTAAAAGAGTATAACATTTTTGAAACATCAGCCGATATAACTTTAGCAATTCATAGATTCAAGATTTAATATTTTCTCTTGTTTGCTGGTCATCAAGTCGGGCACTTCGTGCGTGTATTGCAGTTATTTCTAACTGGGCGTGGGCCATTTTGAATTCGATAACGCATCCCAAGCAACCTTATATACATATTTAAAATGAGTGACCCGAAGCCCCGTCAGATGATGACCTGTCCGTACAGCAAGTCGCATCAGATCTGAGCGGAACGCCGCACGGATAGAGGGTCGCCTCGCTTACTCAGCAGCCATAATGAAGCAACAGGATGAAAATGAGCCTTAGAGTATCTGGTAGCCTTAAAAGCGTCTGTGTCTAACTATCAATGCTGAATCGTCTCTAATAAAGCTGTAAGCAAAAGTAAAAAGTATTTTTGAATCCGAACTCTGATTATATGATGACATCGTTCTACGAGGTAGTCGGATTATCACACTGAAGGAATAACGGAAAGCATGAGGCTCATGAAAGCCATCCAGGACAATGATTTACTTCTGTAAATCATAGTCCTGGATGTCCCCTTCTGGGGATAATGCATATACTAAAGATATGGAAACGATAAACAAGTTGTCAGCAAACCTTAAATCAACCCCGCACATTGTTGAGCAAACGGAAGGTGGAGATGTACTAGTAAGGAATGAAGAAACTGGTCAAAAGTAATGCCTTTCTGAACAGGATAGAATGGAAATGGGAAGTCAGGGATACGAAGTCAAATAAAATATAGAACTGAATGAAGATGAACTGAGAGACCATGAAAAGTAAATAAATCAAAGCAAACGTAAAACAATTAAGAGGTTGTGTTAATTATTGAATCATTCAGTTTTGATACTTAAGATTGATGTTGATTTCTTAAAAAATATATATAATGAGGAAGGGATGTAGTGTTTGTGCATTTGAGCTACTTTAAATAGCCCTGTTGTCTCGGGTTCGCGGGTAGCGGGGAGACAGTCACGTGAATGCCACAGGCAAGTGCGGACGTGTTTACCCTGGCTACTGGTGACGTAACGAGCCAAGATAGGTACCCTACACATGAGAGTACTACACGGTCTGTACGTCGAACGCTGCAACCCTCGGAGGCGATGGGGAAAGTAGTAGGCGCTGCAGTCTCCCTGAGACCGGCGTTTCCTGCGGCTGCGGTGAGGATGGGGACGGGGGGGCAGAGGGGGTCCGTAGACGCTGCCTCTTGTCCTCCTGCGCGTCGTCATCCTGGGAGACGGCGATTCCTCGACGTCTGGGTTGGGCCCTCGTTCCCGATGCTCCGGGGGGAAGCGAGGCGGAAATTCAGTTCCGCCAGCGCACGTCCCGGCCGAGCTTTCGGGGGGCAGGGGGACGTTTTCCGTCGCTGGTATCCGAATTGGACGAAACCGCGGCTCACTCACAGGTGGCGCGGTGGTACAAAACAGCCTCGCGCCGCGCGGATCTCCGCACGGGAGGCTTTTTCCCCTCGGACATAGTGCCCCAGGGAAGGAAGAGAAAGGGAATGTACCCCGAGTAGGTGGGTGAGAGGTTAGTAGGGCGCTTACTAACCTAACTCGCCGACCGGAAGCAAGAAGAAGAGTAATAGGGTGTCTGTATAATGTAACTGCACTGGAGGTTTTCAATAAAACCCCAGACAGTGACCGCAACACAAGGTGGACGAGGGTACAAAACAAAAAGTCCCACAATGCACGCGAATCGTACGAGGTAGGTTAAGGTACTCACCGTAGAACGTTCCGAGCGGCCAAGTGCGATTGGTGGGGTTTCACGGCACAACACAGACACTGGAGTCATCTCAACATAAAACAATATCACAACGCGAGCGACACTACAGTCCAACGCGAGCAGATCCTGCGGTCTCAACGACGAGTCGGACTCAAGTCGGAGATAGAGTCGGCAGGGAGCTCAAACGCGGTATGAGCGGGGGACGCGGGAGGAATCGCTATGCGGAGCGGGACTCGCGAGCGCACGCTGTGGCGCGAGGACGGCACTGCCGTGCTAAGGGGGACAGCCGTAAGTGCATGTCTACTAGTTTCGAGAAAATGGCGCTTAAAGTTTTCAAAATATTTTTGTCGATTACGTCTACAAAATTAACTTTTTTTAAAAACTGAAAAAAATATATTGTAGACAAAATGGTGTAGTATGTATATGTTGATAAATGAAAATTAGAATACCATAATTAGTATATTAAAACATCAAAAAAGTCGTTATGCTGAGAAAACCTGTTGTATTTTATAGACGAATACTTAAAATGAGCGTCGTAAGCAACACACATATCACGCTTAAGTTAAGGGGCACTCATTTAAAGCGGTTTTGATAAGGAAACATAATCATTAAAATTTGTTATTATATGATTAACCGCCGTAACTGCACAGCTTACGACTCTCATGTTAAGGAATACTTACTTAAACACTGTGATTGTTGCCTAATTTACCGCCGTAATTGGTAGTTACCACGCTCAATGTAAGGAAAGTACTTGTCAATTAATATGCGCATCCTTAGTGTAATGCCACTATAAGTCTTTAATGCGATTAATATAAGCACTCCATGAGTTTTTTCTATAGAACTTTAGGACAGGATAGTATAATGTTCCTTTACGGCTTTAATTATAAGAAACTCAAAAAATAAATTGTAGTTACGGCGCTTAGCACAACTGAAAAAAGCCTTTACAGGCTTTATTTTAAGAAACTGTCAAAGAGAAAGTTATAGATCTCGATACGACGATTCCGAATATGGCATTAACTCAATTTTGAAAAAAATGTTGCTTACGGCGGACTCCCTTAGCACGGCAGGGCAACTCTATATACCTACGGCTATACCTGCTGACTTAATATAATCATGTTATATTAATTATATAATTATATTAAGTAATTTATAATTATTTATATTAAGTCAGCAGGTACCTATAGCTGAGCAGGCAAACCTGTGTATATAAGGAGTGGCTGCTGCCGTTGTGCTGTCTTCACTTTCGTTCCAGCCGCCGACCAGTCAACACCTCTGCGTCTTACCTGAAGGTGCCCCGCGGATTCCCTGCATGTGTATAATTAGCGGGCGGGAGGGTGGTGCATATGCATCTCAGCATTAGCGGAATTAAAACAAGATATTTTCATTGCATTTTATTACATATATTGTGTAAAGACGTTTTAAGTTGACATTAAACTTTAATGGAAAATGTTTATTTTGTTATTTTTAGTGGATACGTTTACCTAAATAAAAGCTTGTTTGTTAAAAAGTTTTTTTTTACTTTTAATTTATTACCTTACGATCATTTTCACCAACTAGTAAAATAGTCATCATCATCATCATCATCATATCAGCCCGTTGACACCCACTGCTGGGTATAGGCCTCCTCTTCAGCACGCCAACGTAAACGGTCCTGTGCAAGTCTCATCCACTGTCGTCCGGCAACCCTGGCTAGATCGTCCGCCCATCTGGCAGAAAAAATAGTAAAATAGTAAATAAATAAAAATAAAACCGGGCAAGAGCGAGTCGGACTCGCGCACCGAGGGTTCCGTGCCATCATACAATATAATATATGACAAAAGCGGTTTTATATTTGTTGGAGAACCTTGACAGCGCCATTTTTTGTCTGATAGCGGAACTTATGTAGATTTTTTACACTTCCGATGATTTCTAAAAAAGTATGCTATGTAGAGAGATTGTAATCAATTTCCTCTAATCTTTACATACACCTCTAATAGCAATAAAAGTTTCAGAGGTTTATCTCCGCAAACTTCGGAGATGAGGGGGGGGAAGGAACGCTATTTTTTTCAACATTTTTGTAAATAACTCAAAAACTATACGACTTAAAGGAAAACTAAAAACTGTTTAATAATGTGCAAAAGTGGACTTTTTACGGCTGGAATGATGATGATTTTCATAATCATCGATTGCCCGAATAATCACAATCTAGTCTCCACTAATATCGGTATCCATAACTATTACAATCCATAAAGTGATTCGCATTATGTGACTCATAAACATTATTCTCATAATTATTTTTTGAATAATTTTCATGTTCCATAATATTTTGTTGGCGCCCGCTGCAGCTGTCGCTTAGTTTTTTTACTAGCCTTACTTATTTATTAACTAACCTACTGTATTTCCATCTCGGTTCTGCCACAGGCAGTGATTTCCGATGGTTATAAAAAAACCTAATAACCTACTGTCTCTCCATCTCGGTTCTACCACAGGCAGTGTTTTGGATGGTTATAAAAAAAACCTAATAACCTACTGTCTCTCCATCTCGGTTCTGTCACAGGCAGGGTTTTCGGAGTTATAAAAAAGAACCTAATAACCTACTGTCTCTCCATCTCGATTCTGTCACAGGCAGGGTTTTCGGAGTTATAAAAAAGAACCTAATAACCTACTGTCTCTCCATCTCGGTTCTACCACAGGCAGTGTTTTGGATGGTTATAAAAAAAAACCTAATAACCTACTGTCTCTCCATCTCGGTTCTGTCACAGGCAGGGTTTTCGGAGTTATAAAAAAGAACCTAATAACCTACTGTCTCTCCATCTCGATTCTGTCACAGGCAGGGTTTTCGGAGTTATAAAAAAGAACCTAATAACCTACTGTCTCTCCATCTCGGTTCTGTCCCACAGTGTTTTCAGATAGTTGTAAAAATAACCTAATATTAGGAAGCATAAAACAAACTTAATTTAACAAGAACTATTGAACTGAACAAGGGCCTTTTAAGGGGATTTTTAGTTCAATTTGCTATTAAAGCGTGTTTTTTTAGTTTTGTTCAATTTGCTATAAAAACGTCTTCTGTACTGTACTTAGTACAGTACAATTCAGTACAGTACAGTAAAGTACATTACAGTACAGTACAGCACAGCACAGTACAGTTCAGTACAGTACAGTACTACAACATAATTAAATTAAAAATGTATTTATTCAATAAAAGGTAAGGTTTACAAAACATAAGTACTTAGTATAAATTATGCGCTAATATTAGATTGTTTAATGCAAAGATGTACGTGACATAATTCATACCCTGCCTATGACAACCCCGTAACAATGCGTCTTGTCGTTCTAAGTTGAAAACTTGTGATTAGACTGTACATATACCTCTATATATATGCCATCATATAGCGTGGCGACGGTGTCGCTACGGCATGCGTCGCCAGAAAACGGCATGCGTTGCCACGCCAGAAATCGGTTTTAGGTGCGGCTATAGATGTTTCACATCAATAAAATCACTAATCCTGGCGATCCTAATCAGGATAATGACATAAGCTTATCAAAATATTGTCGGCGGTCGTTGATAAGTCTACAACGTTTAAAGTAAATCTGATCGCTTAAAGTGGGGCAAAATCGAGTCCCAACGAGTCAGTTACAAACAATCTAACAAACATACAGGTGTAACTAATAAAAGCGTGTTAAAAAAACACTCTTATATTGTACATTGCTGTCTTATTTAGTGGACATCTGATTTGAAGAATTTTCCGCTTGCTATTAAACTTTTTAAATAATTGCATATTGTTTCTTACAACAAGCATTGGTACGGGGTACCAGAAAAAAGGACGAAGGCCTCAAAAGGTCACCAAAACACATTTAAATAAAATTAAAATTCAGTCTACGGCTTATACTTTTTTTATTTGCATTTGAATGTAAAATTTGGATATTTTTTAATAAAACAATAAAAAGTTGATAAAAAAAATCCACAGGGCATGAGAAGTGTTTAGGGGTCTGAAAGGATAGCAGATGATCCTCCATTCGACAATTTGGCACACGATGCACCAAGCACCCGGTTTAATGAAGGCAATGTCAAAATATTAAGATTAATAAAATACTCCCTACAACTATCTGCACGTTTTAGGTTACACATGGCCCTTACGCATTTCTTTTGTGCCACGAAAATGGCTTCTTTTCCGGTAGAATTGCCCCATAATATAATCTGTTTTATTATAATATAAAACAAAGTCGTGTTAGTTTCACCACTAAAAACTCGAGAACGGCTGGACCGATTTTAATTATCTTAGACGTAGGTAAGGTTTATATAAAAAAATAATCATTACGTAAATTTATTTTCCCATTACGTTTTACACAAATGATAATGATGACATTTTTTGATTGTCAAATATTTGAAGTTCGTCCAGAAAGTTTATATTGTGATTAAACTTAAGATATTTACATTTTAGAGTAGTATATAGAATTTATAAAGTAGTATTAAGAGCGTTTACGCCTAGCGCGCGATGTCAAGTTTAGGTAATTCAAACCCACACAGAAGCGAGCGTGACAGTGTGAGTAGCGCTGGCGCGTTCTATTATGTTATAGTCATACTTAACCACTTTGATCCATTCTAGTGAAATTGTTATTGCAATTATTTAATTTAAATTTGAACTTAAACATATTACTAAGTTACGAGTAGGTACAAATAAAACTCTTTGGTACGGATAAAGTCGAGTTTATTTTACATTATTATTAAATGTTTTACATTAATAATAAATAAAATTAATATGTCGTGGTTCTTAGCGGCATCGACTTAGATTTTTTTTTCAATTATTCTGCGGCCCTCAAACACCGTGTTTATTTGAATTGGAATTTTGCCTGCAAATTAAAACATAAGAATTTAAACAACCTATTTTTTTTAAAGTTTAGGTTAACATAAGCATAAAATAGTAAAAAGATTATAATATAAAGTAGTGTAGAATCTAGTGGTCTGATTTTTTTAACTACTTAAGATAACTTACCAAATTCGACAGTTCTATGTTTTCAGATGGTGAGACTATTAGAATAGAATAGAAATATATTTATTTGGTTTACATTACAGCACAAGCATAGAACAAAAGACACAAAGAAAAATAATATATAACATAGTACCTAGCACCAATAGCAATAACATTGCAAGTACCAAATTAAAATTAAACAGGTTGGGTAATTCTAGGTACATAAGGCAAAGGATAACAATGAAAAAATAATAATAATAACAATAAATCGAACCTATAAACAAAGTTAATACAAAAATACATAGTAGGCAGTAAGCTGCCGTATGCCCCAACCACAACAAGAAATATGTATACTATCCTACCGGTAATCCAGTCATTGACCCTAAGAGTAGGTAGTGAAAGATGTGCTGCAGTAAAACCAGAAGGGACGGATGTCAGCTTGTGTTCCTTCGCACCATAACACGAAGGAACGCTGATTTTCAGACCCCTCCTAAAAGGTAAGTGATACCACGAGCAGTGGCCAGCGGTTTTGTAACTAATTGAAAAATAAAACATAAATAATTAAACAATAACAAATACTTATTAAAACAAAAATAAAATTAATAGGAATAAAGCATGCAAAAGCAACGGAACGTGAAATGTAAAGCGGAACGTAGAAAAATATACCAACTAGTGAACTAAATTATCTGTGACCTTAGAATAGATTTCCTCTCAAAATTGTTAAAAGAACTGTTTCCTTTTTTGTTAACTTTTATCCAATAATTTGAACTTTCTAAAGATTACGAACTTGACACTGGCAGAATTATGAAAAACCAAACACAAAAGCCATACGATAAGAAGAAGATAGAAATGGTACGTTCCGTTCCTTTTGCAAAATATTTGCCAAAAGAACGTTACGCCATAAAAATATTTTACAAGATAACAACAATGTTATAAAATACTTAGGGTAGAATGGAGCGCGCACGAGGATGGATAACCTTCCTTTCTTTTTGACTAATATAGAATTCTGAAAAAAATACAGTCATCATCATCATTTCAGCCGTAGGACGTCCACTGCTGGACATAGGCCTCCCTCATGGATTTCCAGTTATTGTGGTTGGAAGCGATCTGCATCCACCTGCGGTCTTCACCAGGTCATCATCCCATCTTGTTGGTGGACGTCCTACGCTGCGCTTGCCGCAGTTGCCGTTGCCTCCACTCGAGAACTTTTCAGCCCCATCGGCCATCTATTCTGCGAGCTACATGGCCTGCCCATTGCCACTTCAACGTGCTACGTATCTCCTCATTTCTGATTCGATCACGTAAAGAAACCCCGAGCATAGCCCTCTCCATAGCTCGTTGAGCGACTCTGAGCTTATTCATGAGGCCAATCGTGAACGACCACGTTTTGATTCCATATGTCATCACTGGTAACACACATGGTTTGTAGACTTTATAATTGTAGAAAAAAAAACAGTATATATTATTAAATCATCGGTGATGGCGTATTATGACGTGAAAGGAGAAAAAAGTAATTTACATTTTAATAGTTTAAAATAACGTTAATACTATGTACCTCCATATTTTGGTTTTCACACTAAACTACTTTCTAATTTTCTTCACTTGAGTTTTTTTTATATTGCCTGAAGTGAAACCATCAACCAATAAGCACACACTTTGTTATTTGAAAGCAAGCATTATGCAGTAAATCATTTCAGCCATAAAACGTCCACTGATGAACATAGGCCTCCCTCATGGATCTCCATGAGGGGTAGTTGCCATACTCACCACGCTTGCCAGGCGGGTTGGTGAGCGCAGTATGGGATGTTGATACACGGATAGACGCTGCTGCCCATCTTCCGGAGGTATCCCTTAGCAGGCTCTTACTGCATCCATGGGCATGAGAGAAGGGGTATCATTCTACTGCCGGCACCCACGGCAAAATGCAGTAAATAAATAAAAGAAAATAATGTTGATGAAACAAACGTAGGTTTATAAAAAGTAACTAAAAAAAATTAAACAGACCTCAAGACGTAGAAACGCTCAGAAGCAAAAATTCTTGGATTCTTTTTAAAGTCGGAGCCAGCCCAAAATTATTAAAAATCTACCTTATAGTTTCAGAGAAATGCGCGGACAAACATACATAAATAAATATTATGAAACTTGCCACATTTGCTTAGAAGCCCACATAGACCTACAATATATATACAAAAAATACATATATTATTATATAATATGAATAAACATATCAGTATAGTACATGTATAAGGATAGGAAAATCTGTAATGTGTATCTAACATTGGCAAAGCCGTGGGTTGAAGCTAGTATAACATAGTAACTTGTTTATATACCAACCTTTTAGCTCTTGCATTTTCCATGTTTTCTACATTTTTGCGCTTTCGTTTCTTCGCTAAAAATAACTTTGTTTTATTTCCCATTATGTCTGAAATATGATTTGTTACAATATAAATTTCTAAAAATATGTTTGCCATCAAAAATAATCATAAAATATTTTACTCACCAAAGTACCAAAATTATTCGATGACGCTATAATTGTCCGCTCGCCCTATACGCACGACAAAGGTCAACACAGGTCAGTCAGAGCGCCAAGCGACATGTCCACACTCTAGGAAGCCTTGCGGCGGACTAACTTGAAATGATTTGCGCGCAGCGTTTTAACGTAGTTTTAAAATATTTACAGAAAAATAATAACAACATAATAATAAAAAATTTAAATGTACGATTTTGAAGAAAATGCTCTACTTTATTGGTAAGCGATTATTTTATTAAATTAGATAAGGTATATCGGTGAAAAAATCATTTAAATTTCGTAATATTTCACATTTTTTGAATTTTAATTTCTCATAGTAAGATAACAAAATCAAACATATTTTTTACTAACTATTTTCCTAAGAATCTTATTGATTGGTTATTATTTTTTGTTAATTAGATATATCAGTATTTTCATAATATTTTGAGCTTCTAAACTGATGCTGAAAGGGAAATTAAGAAAACCTCTAACCAGTTATCTTGATAGAACGCGTACATACTATATTAATCGAAATATTTTCTTTACTAACTATTTGGATAACTAAATTTCCTAAAATTATTATTAATTAACATATGGTGTAAAATAAGTGGTTCATGATATTAACGGGTTTGAAAAGTACTGTTTTTGAGCCAAACTGCGCATGGAAGGCGTAAACGCTCTTAATGAGAATTACGTACTTATTTGATTACATTTCAGGAAGCACCTTATATGGATTTAGAATGCCATTAGGATCCATAAGCTGTTTAAGTCCGTGCATTAGTTGCAAAGCAGACTCGTCTTTGCTGTAGTGGATGAACTTTGGCTTCCTAAATCCGATGCCGTGTTCAGCGCTGATAGAGCCTTTCAGTTTGTTTACCTCTTCGAAGATGTAAGGTTCTAGTTGGGAGCATACATTTTTGGTATATTCCGGAACTGTCACGTTTATGTGAATGTTGCCGTCACCTGAAAGAAGAAATAATTGTCATGTCACCTTCCCCTGCCCTTAGCTCACAATAGGTGCGGTGCGATCCTTCTGCTACCTTGCGTAAAATAGCTACGAGAAACTCGTCTTTAGAAGATACACACACAAGTTTTAATAGAGAAATAATAGAAGGTGTAATTTAAGACCACATTACCAAAACGGAAGACTTCAGAAATCTTACCCACGTGACCATATCCGCACACTATGAGCGCTTGTTTGCCAAGTTTCTTCTTCAACTTGGGTACAAGTTCGTAATAATTCTCTATTGGCAATGAGACGTCATATTTGAAGACATAACCCTGCACCAAACCCGCACCTGCTATGCTCTCGCGCAGGTTCCAGATAGTCTAGAAAAAGGGCAGGCAGGTTAACTACTACTTTAAAATAATCAAAAGTTTTTTAGTAAGTACCACTACTAAACTTAAATAAGTAACTACTAAAATAAGTAACAAAAATTGGTATTTTTAAATATTTTATATCTTCTACATTATGGTCACTAAATTAATTTAACCTTTAAATTGACTTTAAAAAGAATAAATGGGTAACCAATTTTAAGAATAGATTTCTTTAAAATGATTTGACACTTAGTAATGGTTAATGTTTGGCAAGCACTAAAGAACCAAGGCATCGAAAACAAATTCATTAGTCTTAAAGGAAATTTACAAAAACAGCTCATCAAAAGCACGAATGGAAAGAGAGGGAAACGAGATATGAATACAAAGAGGCGTTCGACAAGGCGACCCTCTGTCACCAAAACTTTTTTCAGCTGTTCGAACAAATATTTAGAAAAATGGAACGACAGAAGCGAGGACTTAACATAAATGGTGAAATGCTGTCACACCTCAGATTCGCGGATAACCTTGTAGTCTTTGTTACAACTAAAAATGAACTCCAACAGATGCTGATTGACCTAGACGCAGAAAGCAGGAAGATAGGACTAACCATGAATACTTCCAAAACTTAAGCTATGACAAATGACACTGAATAACCGATGATGATTTAAAACAATTACATAGAATATGTATCTGAATACCTACAAATATGCATCAAGTTATATCATATAAGGACCTAACAACTATAGAAATAAAAACGAGAATTGAAAATGCATGGAAAAGATAATGGATAAAATGAAAAACAAGCAAATGAAAATCTGTATTAAAAGAAAGCTTTTCAACACTCCCAATACTAACATATGTTTGACAAAAGCCCACAATAAAAAACTCGAAGTTTGCCAAAGATCTATGGAGAGAAGTATGTTGGCTTTTAGAAAATTGGACAAAATAAACCACACAGTCATCAGAAACAAAACTAAATAACCATACATTACATAATACAATACGGAAAAACAAGTGGAGATGGACAGGACACTCGGTACGAGGGAAGGAGAAATGGACAAAATCTGTTCTATTCTGTATTCGGTACCCAAGAGACAGGAAAAGAAAACGTAGAATGCAATTCAAAATATGGTCCGACGAAATCAAGGAAATAGCGGGAGGAACCTGGTCAAGAGTGGCAACACTAAGAGAAAATTGGAAAAGGTTGGAAGAGGCCTTTGTCAAACGACAAACAGATAAAAACCCAATTGTGATTACTCATTAGAATGTTATTGTGTTTATGTTGTGAAATATTATCTAAATAAAAGGCTTTATTATTATTATTATTATAATGGTTAATGTTATGCCGCTTAACGCTTTTAAGAACCCTTGCAAAAGTTGCCCTAAGTATTTTATGGCCAGTTTTGGACCTTGTAGGAACCTACCTACACAACATGTAAAACACCTAAGCTGTCTATCAGTAGAACAATTATTCTCCAGTTATTCTGAATTAAGTAGGCAAGCATTCCTTCCATTCCACAAGATATGATGAAGATCTAAAGTTAGAATTAAGTATAATTTACCTGCATTTTACCGGGTTCAGAAGTAACCGTTCCATCCAAAATAAGCCCACTTTCCATTTCCTTATTGAGGAATCTATTCAGTTTCTCAGCATCATGGGTCTCGTCACTTCCATGTGTTTCCACTAGCACGTAGAATGGATATTCTGTTAACGGATTGCTGTAAATGAAAGAAATACAATACAATACAATACAAAATACTTTATTGCACACCTTAAGAAATTACAGAAATAAAAACTTACATTAAAAATACCTTAGATGAACCGACTTTTTTGTCTCTACCTTGAGTCCAGATCTTTGAGCCTAAAGAAATGTATATTACTGTTACGAGTAGGGGGGTTGGGGATTAAATAATGTAGTCCAAAGTTAACACTTTTATCATATCTACTAATAAGAATCTTACAGCAGATTCACACTAGAAGATTTCTTCACAGAACTCTGATCACCACTTTAGCACTTGTTCACTATTTACTGAATACCACTTGCTCACTATTTACTGAATAGCACTTGTAGACAAATTACTGTATTCACTTTGAAGTCGCTCGTATGCATCGCACTGTTCATATATTTGGTCTTCGCAAATATGATCATGTTTCCGAATTTCGCAAAAAACTCAAGTGGTTGCCCATCAGACTTCGCAGGAATACTCACATTCTATCCCTTCTGTACAGTACACTTTTCTATCCCCTTAGTCCGTACTATCTCAAAGAGCGCTTCGAATTCCTGTCTGACTCACATTCCCGTTCGTTGCGCTCCTCTGAGACTCTTACTTTAAAAACCCCTTCCCACTCTACCTCATTCTACGAGAAATCCTACACAGTACAAGCTATTCGTCTGTGGAATGCTCTCCCTCTAAACATCAGACGTGCAAAATCACTTCCTATATTTAAGAATCTGCTCCATCAACATTATTTATCACTATAATTATTTTATTATGTAAGTACTTATATACTGATTTTAATTTTATGTTTGTGTATGTTTGTTTTGTATCTCCTATGTATAGTTTCTTATTAGTACCTATGTAAGTTTGTTTGCTATTTATATTCTCTTAATTTTACACCACTGTCTATATCGTTCTCTATTTCCTGTCCATCCCAAGGTTGCCTGGAAGAGATCGCTCATAGCGATAAGGCCGCCCTTTGTACTCATATATTGTATTATTTTATTCCTTTATTTTATTGTTCTATTTTTTTATGTGGTGTGCAATAAAGAGTTTTCTATTCTATTCTATTCTTTCGTAGCTAAATATAGACTCACCGCTCAGCAAACACGCCCAAGTATTTATATCGCATATAAAGAACATTCGAGAAGTGGAAGTATCTAGATTCACAAAACACCTTTGTTTACTAGAAACTTCAACTGTTTATGTTCTAAAAATAGAAGTGACCTTTCAACTCTTTCGAATGTGTTTACACAAACAGCGGTCCTTTCTGGATTTCTGGATCTTTCACTGATTTACTAGTTTGCATTATCGCTCGACGCAACATTACTGATGCTTATTACGCTGAAAAATAATGCCCGCCCTAAAATAAAATACCCGCGGATGTTTAGGAAGAAAGTTAATTTACATACTCACGGTAATTTAAGGTTTTTAACTGTAGAGTTAATGGAATCAAAATCGGCCATTTCAAAAGCTGACAAGATCTCACCCAACGATGACTTCGCACTTTTATAAAGATCCAGAATATTTTCAAAACTTTTTACTCCTGAAACATTAATGAAATAAAACATCTCGACTGAATTAGTACGAACTGACATTGATCTGTAGAGTAGTAACTGAGACATATTCTTACCAAAGAAACCCAATGTTACTGCTTTGGGTAAAACTGGACAATGTATGGCCACTTTCGTGACCACTCCCAAGGTACCCTCGGACCCTATGAACAAATGCTTCAGATGGTAACCTGTATTGTCCTTTTTCATTGTTTTTAAGCAGTCTATGATTGTACCGTCAGCTTTTACCTACAGATAAAGTTAGATGTAAATAAATTTAGTGCCTACACATCAGTCACATGACTGGAACAAAACAAAAACGATGTGCTCGTTCCAATCCGCTACTTCGGTAGATGTAGGTAATGTAACTTTTGAGATTGTGGCCAAATAAAGGTTTATAGAAAATTCATGTCTTACAGCTTCAACCCCCAGCAGAGATCCATGGAGATTCCCATAACGCAGTAACCTCAATCCCCCTGCGTTTGTGCTGGTATTGCCACCGATATGGCAGGTTCCCTTGGCGCCCAGATCCAGTGGCATGATGAGGTTCCGTTCTCGCACGTAGTTGTCCAATGTCTCCAGGATGCAGCCAGTTTCGCAAACTAACGCTCCTGAATATTTGTTATATAGAATGTTAAAAAAAATCAGTAATGTTGGACAGGACTTTGGGGAGACCCTTGCTCATAAATGGGAACATTTATCGCGATGCGAATTGAACCCGCAACCTCAGGTGTTTCAGCCGGCTTTCAGACCAACTAAGTCTCGAAGGCCGTCATCGGATGGTAAAATTTCATAAACCCCCACAGAGAAGAGCTGACTATCTTCAGAAAACTGATCTGTTTTCCTAAATTATAGCTAAGCTTTAGTTCAAGTCTAATGAGACTGAACTAAAGCTTAAGCTTTTTGTTCAATGGAACAAAAACTATTTAGCTAAATGAAAATTGGTTCAGCCCTCCAAACGGCTGGGCATCGTAGCTCGCTCTTCTAAAAGAGCAAGATTCTATGTCCACAAGCAAGCAAATACTTTAGCGTCACTCTGTTTGCGTCTGGGTTTAAAAACGAACGTTATGATATGAATGCAATAGACAGCAAGTGAAATAGCTAGATAACCTTTGTTCGCGTGTTATCTAACTGTGGTAAGACATAATAGTTGTTCTATTATAACTTTATAAGTGTGAATTGTCCGACATTATTTATTTATGTATATATTTTTGTAGTTAGTGTTTCCTCAATGATTATGAAATAAATGCATTGGTCAGACTGGGACCTAAAGTAAGGTACTTACCTATATTAGGTAGATACATTAAATTAGGAAAGCAAGTATTACCTATATTCAAGTGATACCATTTTTCAATTTTAAATGAGGATGCACTGACCTGAAATCTCATCCAAACTGATGATTTTATTCATCAGTCCAAAGTTAAGTACTATTTCATCGAAGACCGGCACCGAACCCCCAACCAATCCCGTGTTCCCGCCCTGGGGGCAAACCGCCAACCTCCTCTCATTGCAGTACTTGAGTATCTCAGAAACATCTAGAGTACTCCTCGGTTTTAGCACAACTGTAGACTGACCTGGAAACAAGCGAACATTAAATAATAATTGAAACAAAAGTCTCAACTGCGGGGATAAATTAGAGACTAAGTTGAGGTATTCCAGCAGGCAACATTATAATGGTTTTAAACACTAGTGTTTTTATTCTAAGTTGCAAAGGTATAAGAGAAATAACAAAAGTGATAGATGCATTATCATATCCCAAACACAAAAGTGGAAATGGGCCGGCCGCTTGGCGCGCCAGCAAGACGACAGATAGAAGACAAAGACGCATGGAAAAATATGGAGAGGAGGCCTTTACCCGAAAGGGAAAAGGAAACTTATATATTATTTGTTTGTTAACTTCATAATAATTTAATACCCACCTGTTTTTTATAAGTTATTGAAATAAAAGGCTTTTTTATTTTTATTTATTTTATTTATAAGGTCCATCACATCATTGTCAGCTTGTAGTGATCCACTGCTGGGCATAAGCCTCCTTCCCTAACCACCAATCAGCTCTACTCTGGGCCTGTTGCATCCAGGTCTTGCCCTGTACGGCAACTATATCGTCCATCCATCTGGCAGGTGGTCTGCCAAGAGGTCTTGAATCCCCGACGCCACCACTCAGTCAAAGCCTTACTCCACCTACCATCACTAAATCTTGCGAAGTGTCCTGCCCAACTCCATTTTAAGTTCATAATACGGTCCCCAACATCTCGATCCCAAAGTCCCGATTTTCTTTAATTATGGCGAAGCTTTTTGTTCGTTTTTTTTCCCTCTTTCCGCCCCTGCACCTTAATTTTTTCCTCCTACATTTTTCACGGTTCCGATGTCTTTTCCTGCTTTTTTTATCCTCTCCCTTTTTTTACGGTGCCAATGACTTTTCCTGCTTTTTCATCTTTTCCTCTCCGTTTTTTAACGGTTCCGATGTCTTTTACTGCTTTTTCATCTTTTCCTCCCTCTTTTTTCACGGTGCCGATGCCTTTTCCTGCTTTTTCTCTCCTTTTTTTAACGGTTCCTATGTCTTTTCCTGTTATAATTTTCTTGTTTGTCTGCTTTTTATCTTTTTGCATGATTGCTGTTCTTCCTTTGAGCACATCGATTTCTTCGTTTTGGTTTTGGGTTTCATCGTCATTAGTTGGAACTTCTTGTACCTCTATAATGTCGTCTAAATAATCAATTTTGTCGACATGACGCAGCTGTAAAGAATCTTTCACGTATTGTTTAGGTATCGTTTCCTCGTCACAGAGTTTTTTTAAGGTCCATGTACTTTTTTGTGGAAATTGGCAACCGGTGTGCATAGTTTTTGCAGTGGACCATTCAATGGATTCATCGTTACGACTTGGGCATCAGGCGTTTGGCTATCTTTCCCTTTTCCGGTAAAAATGTCCGTCTTTTGACCATTGTATTATGAAAATATTACCGTCATCCTACATTGTGTATTTAACTTGTAGTTCATTTAGGTGTGTTTTTTTAATAAAATTGTAGCAATCCTAATATCTTTCATGCCGATATCTTTTCCTCTCTCCCTTTTTTAACGGTTCCGATGTCTTTTACAGCTTTTTCATCTTTTCCTCTCTCTTTTTTCACGGTGCAGATGTCTTTTCCTGCTTTTCCATCTTTTCCTCTACTTTTGTTTACGGTTCCGATGTCTTTTATTGCTTTTTCTTCTTTTCCTCCCTTTTTTAACGATTCCTATGAGTTGTTCATCATCATCATCATTTCAGCCGTAAAACGTCCACTACTGAACTAAGGCCTCCCTCATGGATCTCCATCAGGGGCAGTTGCCATACTCACCACGCATGGCAGGCGGGTTGGTGAGCGCAGTACGGGATGTTGATATACGGAAAGACGCTGCTGCCCATCTTCCGGAGGTGTCCCTTAGCAGGCTCTTACTGCATCCACGGGTAGGAGAGGAGGGGTAACATTCTACTGCCGGCACCCCACGGCCAGTGAGTATGAGTTGTTAATTTCAAGATATTATGTAGAAAATATATGTTTGGTTTTTCCTAAGTGTATGTGATTAATGTTCGTAACTATCTGTGTATATTTTGACTTGCCTATTAGGTATATATAACATTATGGTAAATAAATGAAACTGGAACTAAAACTGAATAACTCATACGATACGGTTTAAAAGGAAACTAAAAAGTGTTTATTGATGAGCATATGAATACCTTTAATATAATACCCCACATAACCTAGTAACTTCACTTAAAATTTAAGACCCCCTTTCCGCCCTGCTTGCAATCATAATAAGAATATTTTTTTTTATATATGTAGGTATTCCATATTAGTGAAAAAGCGTTATCTTATACCATTTTAAATTTCAAATCGATAGCATCAGTAGTTCTCAAGATATCCATTTGTGACAGACAGACAGACAAAGTGATACAATAAGGGTTCCTTTTTACCATTTTGATCCGGAACCCTAAAAACAAAGTAAATTAGAAACTAATAGCAGAAGTACAATGGGCGGCCTTATTACTATGAGCGATAGCGTCCAGACATTATTTGTTCAGAAACAAACGAAAAATATTGAATTGTTAATCGTAGGTAGAATTGTAGTAACTTTGCTGAAAGGAAAAACAAAATAATGATAAAGGATACATGCACTCGCACACTTGCAATTGAGAACTTAATGTAACTAACCTCTACAGTTTTTTATCCAGTCGATGTTAAAAGGCAAAACATCGCTTTCTTCGGTAAGCACTTTGTCTTCGCCGAGTAATGATTTAAAAAAAATTACGTCCTTTGATCGCACTGTATTAAATTCTTTTCTTTTTACGTTGTATTTTTCCTGGAATTGTAACAAAAAACGTTAACCACCTAACCTGAGTACAATGCTTAGCTACCTAATTTGCCTAAATAAACTCACAGGCGCATTTAAACGCCCACCCGGACTTGTTGCAAAAAAAATTGTAGCTATACTATTGCATGCTAGGTATTGTATTACGTAGGGATTTTGAACTAAAATAAAAAATGATTTTGTTTTTAATTAGTATGTAATAAAAAATTCTTAAAAAACACTTTGACCAGTTAATTACTGTTGATTGAGAAATGTGATGAAATGGAGTAAAAATAAAACAACACATGAAATAATGATGTCTTATAATGCGTATTTCCACCTCTAGCCCTGATAACTTCCATCAAAAGGTTTGACATGCTGTCGATGACATCTTTAATCTGTTGCTGTGGAATATTCTGCCACTCCTCAATTACGGACTTTTAATTCATCTATGGTGGTTGGAGTTGGTATACGGCTTCGAACACGTCTTTTTAAATTGTTCCATATGTTCAATGGGATTTAAATCTGGACTACGGGATGGCCATCAAATGGCATGTAAATGATGTCCAAACACTAGATTTAACTTACGAAAACAAAACAAACTCAAATTGTTTACCTAGGTACTTTAAAAGCCAATGAAGCAATGTTTCCAGTATGTTAACGATAACGCCAATGAGATGAAATTCGATATTTACCCTAATTTACAACTAATGCGTATGAAAAAATAAAGTTAAGTGGGTAGTTTTGTTATTTTTTATTCAATATACCTGCGTAATAAAAAAAATGCAAAAGTATTGCCACAATAATTTTTTTTACACCAAAAACGTGAAAAATCAATGTGGGCGGTTAATTGTGCCTGTGAGTGTATGTTAGTTTTGTTCTTAAAATCTAAACACCTAACTAGATAAGCAATCAAACATACACTACTGCATAGAAAAGAGAAGACGTTTTAATAATTCTGTGCACTACTCCTTTGTTGTACTACGGAACCAAAGATTTAAATCGTTAGATACGCCGCAATGAGACCGCGCCGCTTTGTTTCCACACCACGGAATGAAATAGCTCGCTCATTTGTATTCATTGTACCTCAAAACACAGTGTTAGCCGTAAGAATGTGTTTTTTTTTTGCACGAAAGTTCGTGCAATATTTGCGCAATAAGTAACAATACAGGCTATATTTGGTTTATTGGCAAAACCGTGCGTCGGCATTATTGTAAACACACATAAAGACCTAGAATAAAAACACTACAGAAATCAAGTCCGCGCGTCCATTTTGAAGCACTTTCATTGGAGCCAGACATGGCTCCAAACGCCGAACCGCGCCGTAGTGTTCAACGTCAATTCACGCCGAACGTGTTCGCGCACAAAAATTAATTATGACGCTTTGTGCAATTCAATTGTGTCAAAAACAAAAGATGTGTAACAATATCACTTTTCACAGGTAAGCATGCAATATTTCATAGAATTTTCTAGTAATTTAGGTCAAAATAGACAAGTTTTGTTTATGTTCTGTTTCAATGCTCAGTGTTGCCCGATTGTGGATGGATATTTTCCTTTTAACTGAACATTTTAACTGAATTAATTGCTCCGGCCTCCGACTGATTAATTTGTTACTGATATTTAATAATGTTGATATTTAATAAGGCTAATTAGGTACCGTTGGGTGCCGGCAGTATAATGTTGCCCCTTCTCTTATGCCCGTGGATGCAGTAAGAGCCTGCTAAGGTATACCTCCGGAAGATGGGCAGCAGCATCTTTCCGTGTAACAACATCCCGTATTGCGCTCACCAACCCGCCTGCCAAGCGTGGTGAGTATGGCTCTCCTCTCATGGAGATCCATGAGGGGAGGCCTGTCTTCAGTAGTGGACGTTTTACGGCTGAAATGATGAAATGATGATTTAATTAGGTGACACTCTCTAATGTAGGTGTTTGTGTGATTTAACAATATCATACCTGAAATTCTGTTACTTGAAAGTTGAGAAGACTAAAACGAATTTTATTACCACACTGCTAAAATCACAAATTAGAAGTATTACTTGTTGTTGTTCAAAGGATTCCTGTCGACCTTGTTATTGCTGACAAATGGGTGAAAAATATAAGGCTTAGTTGTGAAGAAGTACATTGGAAGCCAACCAAAAATACACGAATATGTTCAAAACATTTTAATAACGAACATTACACCGAGTATTGATGAGATTACACGGATAGATACTGTTGTCCATCTTCCGGAGGTATCCTTTGGCAGTTTATTACTGTATCAAGAGAGGTAACATTCTTTAGCTGGCACCCCACGCCACTAAAGCAATAATAATAAAATACTATATTAAAATAACTAAGAACTAAAAGTGTTTTTACGGACGCCGAGCGTGTGCCGGGGCTAGATACGATTGGCGCGGGGGAAATATTTGATTCCGGCCAAATCCTCAAGGTCGTTGGCTGGTACCCGGCCCTTAATATATTTTTCAATTGACTTACTATGAGGCCTGTAAGTACGTGTACGGTTAAAAATGTATTGCCGTTGTCGCGGCTCCTATCATACGCCGCACAGAACACGCAGTACACAAACGTGTACTAGGTGTTCTGTGTATAAAAATTAGTTTGTAAAACGTTGTTTTGATGTAGGTAATGACAATTTTGTGTAAATAATATAGTTTGTACGGGTTTTCAATCGCGGTTTATTACTTTTTCATCGTCGTTGATGTCGTAATAATGTTTACTACATTGTTGTTTTCTTTTATATTACCATTATTTATTTATACATTATTAGTAGTAGTATTATTAGTAAAAGTATTTATTACATTATTATTAACATTAGACAAGTGTATGTGTGTGCGTGTCGCCGAGCGTAAGCTAAGTAATCGTTACATCTGTGTGAATCGGAAAGTGCTTCATTATTGACAGAGCGCTTGTCATACAATCGCTCTGTCAATAATGAAGCACTTTAGATTATCTTTCTATAGTGTTTTTGTTCTAAGCATAAAGACAATGCCACAGTTTTTTGGTGTCAGGGCATATCTAACGATTTAGGTCTTTGTACGGAACCCTCAAAATGCAATAAATATTTATATATTATATTTATTGCATTTTGAGGGTTCCGTTTTATTTTATATTTATATATTTATATATACAGTTCGTTAAAAAATCTGAGTAATTAATTGTAGACTAGCACAGTTTTGAAAATAATTTACATACGGTAGTCATCTAATAGTATCAAAGTAAGTGACACGGTAATCTTATAGTAGTACCTATTGTTTATGTTAAATAATTTAATCTTACCGCTGATAGTTGAGGAAGCGCAGCTTGCGACGTAAATCGAACCTGTCCCCACACTTTTTGATATCTATTACAATTTCTGGTAATAATACACATACATAAAGTAGATTTTAGCATTTTTAAAAGTTCGCACGAGTAATAGGTATCTTCGAAATACAAACTGTCTTAAAACACAAGTCAAGTTACATAAATTAAAAAAACAAAAGCTAATTTGACATTTAGTTGAAACCAGCGAAACTTATCAACCTTGATTGATGTAATCTCAGGGCAAAGAGCATACAAATCTATACCAATATTTATTTACGTTTATTACGCGGAGTTCCATTATTCGCTCTGTGGCTCAATGCGCGGAGAAAACATCGATGTGACTGACAGATTCTTACTAGATAGTTCCTAACTACACTAGCTATGTCACTGACATGGATAAGAAACTGTAGAAACCAAAGACTATGTAACAGTAACACTGATAAAAACTGACAGCCACACACAGAACACTACCTATCCTATGGACTGACAGCTCGATAACGTTTTGATTTTTAGGACTTTCGATTGCGATCATAGACTGATTTAACGTTAGATTTTATCTCGTCTAAGGATTTTACCCATAATCTATTCATTTATTTATGTTTTAATTATATTATAGGGTTTGAAAAGGGTAAGTAACCGGAAATAATCGGCCGGCCAATAGTTTGTATTGAATTAAACAAATTAAAGTAAAAAAATATAAAAAAAAACTGAGAAAATCGACGAAGTTAAGTAATCTGTGGTTAAGGTGCCCAGTTTGTCAAAAAAATATTTTACACTGTTCATAATATTTTACATTCACTGCTTATGACATCCCTAATCGTATGAAGGTTGTATGTAGCACAGAATAATTCACAGAATAAATTCCGCCGTGGTTGTAGGCTTATCGTCTAAGGTTTCATGCACCTTTACACGCTACCTAATGTGTTTATTTCAATTCAAACTATTGGCCGGCCGATTATTTCCGGTAACCCTTTGCAAACCCAGTACCTAGTTCATACAGAACATAATTTGCCACTTAAACTTTGTAATTTTAATAAGTTATAGCGAAATTAAAAATCTCGCGCTACATAATATTTACGGCGGCGGATGTTTACACGTACAACTTTTTCCGAGGGAATGTGTAATAAATATCTTACCATTGTTTAATGTACATCTAACCACTGTATAGTCGTGCGTTGCCGGCAGTTGAATGTTACCCCTTTTCTCACCCGTAGATGCAGTAAGAATCTGCCGAGGAATACTTCCGAAAGATGGGCAGCAGCAGTGGACGTCATACGACTGAGATGATGATGATGATGTATAATGAAAAATAGGTGGCAGCTGTTCACGTACGACACATTCTCGAGTGTAATAACTAACTATTGTCTTAAGAAAAACAGCTCGTACCTATTGCATAAGACATGCAATTATTGAAATTAAAATATGTAGGTAAGTAAAGCCTGTATTACATTACACGATATTCAGGTACCCTTACCCTAACTAAGAGTGGTGTAATAAGAGAGAGCGACCAGTCGGACCCGGCAAGCCTTGCTTGGTAGTTAGGGCGATTAGGGCGCCCTAACTACCGGGCCCTGAATATCGTGTAATGTAATACAGGCTTAATCATTATGTGGCACCCTATAATTATTAAGAAAACACATAGGCTGTATTTTGTAGGAATGTAATTGTATATAAACCTGTTTTGTGATTTTCTTGTTGGGCGTCCCAATAAATAGATAGGTATATCGCACCTTCGGTAGAACAAGGGCCGAACTACCAAATTTCCGAAAAATGACTTAAGTCGTATTGACGCGACAAAATCCTATTGGTCAGTTGCGGCGCTGCCGGCGCGTTGAGTGGTTGTCAGCTGGAGCGTACAAGTCGTTAAGGTAAATGTGCCCTTTTAATTTCAGTTTTTTGGAGGAACAAAGTCTCACTTTCTTTACGTATGCCCATTTCTTAGAAGATAATTTGGTGGTACAAAGTCGTCTAAAAATCAAAATCTGAGTGAAAATATACTATAGTCTTGTTTTCTTCTCTATATTTTATATAACTTTATTAGTATTGATTATCTCAAAATATTTATGATTGCAAAGACTGTACTAAGTTAAGAACAAAGACTAGAATTTAATGTTGTTTGTCATACTTCATTGTTATACTTTAAGATTTTTTGAAGTCTTACTACTAAGTGTTATTGAGTCTGTTGGTTCCTATTAAAACTTAATAGTAAATAATTTAAAAGCTAAATTATTGCTATTTTTATTGAAAAACATCCCATAAAAATAAAGAAAAATACGGCCAATTAATACTTTTTTTTTTAAGAATGTTGGCGGAACAAGGGCCTTAGTGTGGGTAAGTTTTTATATTTATATGAAAATAAATAAAACTATAAATATTGAAGCATTGTAGAGAGCATGCCATTATTCAAAAACTATAAGGTTTAATTCACACTAAGGAAATTGCCTCAAGGTAATATAAGAAGAAGATAAATTGACTCTAAACACAAAAAAATCTTAAATTGTCTCTCTTGTAAAATCACAATAATAATTATGGCAATTATGCCCTTGTTCTACCGAGGGTGCGATGTGTCTTGTCTTGTCTTTTTATTTTATAGCTTTTTGTGTTTGGTTTTACACAATTCCGCCAGTGTCTTGACACTGACTTAACTTGTTAATTGATAAATTCTCATGTTATTTGGCTGGCCATGTTGGCGGCCATACCATAATGTTTTTGATTTATAATGGTTTCTTCTTCTTTTTCTTGGATTGGACGATAGATTGCCACATTTGGTTTTACTTACGATATTTTTATAGGTAGACAATCGTTTTTTGAGCATTTTACATTAATAATAGAATAAACAATAAGGGTTTAAACGTATAACCAAGCTATCCGTAGGTTAATAGTTTTCTGTGGCTCTCACTATGTACGCAGTAGTGCTGCTCTCAGTAACCTGACTAGTACAAATTATTCTAATTATGTTATAATTGAGTACATGAAACGTTATTTTGCAATATCGCATTCAAATCGGGGCTGTTGCGCTGCCAGGAACGATTCGCGATTTACGTCGACT
Source organism: Pasiphila rectangulata (assembly GCA_963082625.1). NCBI lineage: Eukaryota > Metazoa > Arthropoda > Insecta > Lepidoptera > Geometridae > Pasiphila > Pasiphila rectangulata. The sequence continues at coordinate 10,498,182 of OY720240.1, forward strand.
ACACGCGATTTACAAGCGATAAAAAAAATGTTGAAGTGAAAGAAGCCTGTCACGATGTCATTGTCAAATGTGTCAACCAAACAAATAAACTGAAACTTGTAGGGTAACTGGAATCACTTTTCTTAAATGTCTTATCACTTACCTTTTCCCCTCCCATAAATTATTTATTAATGTCTGTTTTGTATACATATATGTAAGTGAATAAATTACTCTTATTAACTTGTGTTGTTACAGATAAAATTAACCCTACTAAATCATTGGTCAATCCAAAGGTTCTTATTTTCTAAATTTACTCTCCATTTTGTTAGCTGTATTGAAGTAGTGAAATGAGAATCGGAACACGAGTTACATAATTATTTTATATGTCGGAGATCGAGTCGCTGCATTGACTCGTTCGACTTCCGTTCCGGTCTCCAACGCCATCTGTTATCGATTAGAGTGTAAAGTAGGAAACGTCAAGTTGACAACTGTCAGTGTCACTTGGGCAAGGTCAAGGCAGAGTGCTAGTTCGGTTGGGTTGAACAGGCAGTCGTCTGGTCTCAGTTTATCGTCGACTTTCGAGCAAAGCACTGGTCCCGACTAGCCTCTGTGTTGAACTTGCCGCGTTTCTAGAATTACCTACCTAGTGATAAGACTAATTTCGAAAGTGATTGTGATTAACGAATAAACGCCTAAAAATTCACGTTGCATTTGTTCGTTTGGATCTCGAGACATGTCTGACGCCCCGGAAGGCAGGCCTCGGGACCCCTCCCCGTCATCAGAAGTGGGATGCAACCCGGATAACCCACGTGAAGAAGAGAGTGAGCGAAATAACCTACAAACACGTGGTTCAAATAGTGACACGAGTGAAGAAAAATGGCGCCAACTTTTCGAGCAACAAAATCGAAATTTTATGGAATTAGTGCAAGCTATTAAACTACCCTCATCTTCGAGCTCGATTCGCCTTCCTGATTTTGACCCGGAGAAAAATGACAGCGATTCGCATGGATGGATTACAACCGCAGACATGTGTGTGACCGACCAACACCGCCAAGGACCATCGCTGATGATTGCTTTGAGCCACGCACTTAAGGGCGAAGCATCATCCTGGCTGTCTTCAATATCGTTTCCTGGTATGACGTGGGGCGATTTTAAGGAACTATTTGTGGCAAGGTATGACTGTCCTGAAACCGCTGCTTCTTTTCTCATCAACATGCACGATAAGAAACCGAAGGATAATGAGTGCCTAGCTTCTTACGCTGCTACCCTCATGACATCGTTAATGGCAAGATGGAACGGGATGACTACAGAACAGATAGCGATTGCCACTGTCTTGGCTCATATCTCAAAGCAGGAGCCGCAAGTTCAGAGATTAGCTATAACAACTGACATCAAGACGCGTAATCACCTACAGAAAGAACTGAAGGCTGTTTCGTTCCTGAAAAGAACGTACCCGCCGAGCAACGATTCGAATGGACCTGACGCTAAAAGGAACCGACCCAGTGTATCAACGGCGACTATCAAATGCTACAATTGTGGAAAATTAGGGCACAAATCTTTTCAATGCCGCAGCAAAGGCGATTTGAAGACGCAAGATGATCGTAAATCTACTACCTCGAGCAACCAGTCTACAGCGAGAACTGACCACATCACCTGCTTCAATTGCCGGGAACAAGGCCACTACGCATCTGACTGCCCGCAGCGGAAGACCAAGGAGGGGAGCAATGGCGCTGGAGTTGCTGGTTCTGGTCCAGCCAAGGAGAAACGAGTGGACGTGTGCATTGTGAATGCGCCTTCGGGTTCCCTGCGTCACTCTGGTGAGTCGTTTCCTTTCACGTATGACTCAGGTGCAGAGTGTTCATTAGTTAAAGAATCTGTTGCTTGTAAATTTAGTGGTAAGCGTTTGTACGATAATGTTACTATGACAGGTATAGGGCAAACCCATGTAGTCTCGACTATGCAAATTTTGACTCGTGTAGAGATTGATGATATTAACATGGAGGTACTTCTTCATGTGCTACCTGACTATTGTTTGCGACACAGTATCATGATTGGACGTGAAGTATTGGCTATCGGTTTGACTGTACACATGACATCAGACATGATACGTTTTGAGAAGGTAAATGTAGTGGAATCATGCGATGTGCTTTCGAACGTGGGCATTGATCTTGAAATGATAGATACCGATGTTACCTCTGAATACAGACCTAGGTTACTAGAAATTTTGGGACGATTTAAGCCTAGTTTCGTTACTGGTGTTCCTACTTCACCCGCTGATACCGACCCGATGCAGATACGTCTTAAAGACCCCCATAGGACGGTAAGTCGACGTCCATACAGATTGACTCAAGACGAACGTCAGGTAGTTAGGAGCAAGATTGACGAGCTACTTCGGGCTAAGGTTATTAGGCCTAGTTCCTCTCCATTCGCGAGTCCTATACTCTTAGTAAAAAAAAAGGACGGATCGGACAGAATGTGTGTTGATTACAGAGAGTTGAACGACAACACCATCGCTGATCGGTTTCCATTGCCGCTCATATCGGATCAGATTGCTAGGCTGCATGGAGGGCACTTCTTCACGATACTAGATTTAGCATCAGGTTTTCACCAAATACCTATCGATTCAGAATCTATCGAGCGTACGGCTTTCGTAACCACGGAAGGTCAGTATGAGTATGTGACCATGCCCTTTGGGTTAAAGAACGCGCCCTCGGTGTTTCAGCGAGCTCTCATACGTGCTTTAGGTGATCTTGTGAACGAGTACGTTATAGTGTATATGGATGACGTGCTAATTGTAGCTAGTAACATCGAAGAAGCTTTTGAAAGACTTCAGGTAGTACTCGCGGTTCTTTCTGAAAAGGGATTTTAACTAAATCCTAAAAAGTGCGCTTTCCTGAAAGAAAAGGTAGAGTATCTAGGCTTTGAAGTTCACCAAGGTCAAATTCGTCCAAACCCACGAAAAATAGTAGCGCTTACTTCTTTACCGCCACCGAACACAGTTACTCAACTGCGACAATTTATTGGTCTGGCATCGTACTTTCGTCAATTCGTTCCTAAATTTTCTCAGATATTAGCACCTTTGTATGCCTTGACGTCTGGTAATGGTAAAATAAAATGGGAGCCCCAACACGAGGTAATAAGACAACAAGTCATCCGTATTTTAACGAGCGAGCCGATACTGGCAATTTACGATCCTAGTCTAGTGACGGAGCTACATACCGACGCCAGCGCAGTCGGTTACGGGGCAGTACTGGTTCAACGCAAAAACGGTAATTCTCATGTAGTTGCATATTACAGCAAGCGTACGACAGATGCAGAGTCCAAGTACCACTCGTACGAGTTGGAGACTCTTGCTGTGGTGAATGCAGTCAAACACTTCCGGCAGTATTAGCATGGACGTAAGTTTGATGTGATAACCGACTGCAGTTCACTTCAATCGACACGTAAAAAGCTTGACCTCACCCCGCGAGTCCACAGATGGTGGGCGTTCCTGCAAGGATTTGATTTTGATATTGTCCATCGCAGTGGTAAACGCATGGCACATGCCGATTTCTTTTCCAGGAACCCCTTGCCAGCTGCATCTAAAGATTATTGTCTGAGCGTCCCTTTCACGAAGGTAGAGTTAAAAGAGATAAACGTGGCGGAAATCACCAGCAGCTGGTTGATGGCAGAGCAACAGAGAGATGAAGAAATTTCAAAACTAATGTCCGACATGAAGGGAGGTATTATTCCAGACGTGGTATCAAAGACCTACGAACTTCGCTCGGGCGTACTCCACCGGAAAATTCAAAGGCACGGTAAGACTCGCTGTTTACCTATAATACCTAGGTCATTTCGTTGGTCAATTATAAACAGTGTCCACGAAGGTTTGCTGCATTTAGGATGGGAAAAGACACTTGAAAAGGTTTATGACTTGTACTGGTTTGAAAATATGTCCAAATATGTTAGGAAATTTACAGAAAACTGTGTCACATGCAACGTCTCCAAAAGCCATTCTGGTAAGGTACAGGCCGAGATGCACCCAATACCGAAAACAGCAATCCCGTGGCACACTATACACATTGATGCAACAGGTAAACTTAGTGGTAAGAACGACAAGAAGGAATACGTCTTCGTCCTCATTGATGCCTTCACCAAGTATGTGCTACTTCAACATACTCTGCACATCGATACAGCTAGCAGCATCAAAGCCCTTAAGGCTAGTGTTGCTCTTTTTGGAGCGCCGAGCCGTGTAATCGCTGATCAGGGTCGCTGTTTTGCCAGTAGAGAATTCAAAGAATACTGTGAGTCCGTTAAAATCAAGTTACACTTAATCGCAACAGGTAGCTCGCGAGCTAACGGTCAGGTTGAACGGATCATGAGTACCTTGAAGAACATGCTGACAGCCGTCGAGACAAGTTCACGTTCATGGCAGGATGCTCTACCCGATGTTCAGCTTGCTCTCAATTGTACTATGAGCAGAGTCACGAAAGCTAGTCCACTGGAACTACTTGTTGGTAAAGTTGCAAGGCCTCTAGATATTTTACTCGCTGGAGATGAGGAACCGCAAGTTGACATTGAGCAAGTAAGAGCTCAAGCTGTAGAGAATATGGATAAAAGCGCTTCATACGATAAGGTACGTTTTGACAAAACTAAAGCTAAGGTAACCCCATTCTCCGTTGGCGACTTTGTTTTACTACAAAATGAAGAGCGTAACCAAACCAAGCTCGATCCAAAGTTTAGAGGTCCATTCAAGGTAACAGAGGTACTAGAGGGTAATCGTTATGTCCTTAAAGCTTTAAACTCAAATAGGACTTACAAGTACGCACACGATAGACTAAGACAAATGCCCACGAACGAGGTCACTGACGAAGATGACACGCATATCCTAGATAGTGGTGACCGACGTCTGTGCGAGGGTGATGGGGATGGACCATCACGTGGTGACCGATATCAGTGTGAAGGTGATGGGGATGGACCATCACGTTTATGGACACCAGAGAGAGGTGTCGCAGAGTCACTGGATGGAAGTGACTAGACGATGTATACGGAAGCTGGATAGAAGCTTCGCAGAGTTGTCAGATGGAGACAACTAGACCGACATGACGGGACTGAGACTATTGATTTGACTGTGACTCTATGTACTAGATTATGTACAGGCTCGTTTAAAACCGAATTAAGAACGTTTGTTCATTCCATTTTAATGATTAGTGTTTCTTGCTACTTTTGGAACTATCGATGTAAATTTATTGTGTTTAGTTCTATGTGCTTCATTTAAATAAAGTCTTAACCGATAAATGGAGTTTTCACTGGCCTGGTCAGGAAAGGCCGAACAAATGACATTTTACTTTGCGGAATTCTCGTTCTTTCCAGAAACTCCACGCGAGGACGCGTGAGTGGTCAAGATGGCCGTGTCGGAGATCGAGTCGCTGCATTGACTCGTTCGACTTCCGTTCCGGTCTCCAACGCCATCTGTTATCGATTAGAGTGTAAAGTAGGAAACGTCAAGTTGACAACTGTCAGTGTCACTTGGGCAAGGTCAAGGCAGAGTGCTAGTTCGGTTGGGTTGAACAGGCAGTCGTCTGGTCTCAGTTTATCGTCGACTTTCGAGCAAAGCACTGGTCCCGACTAGCCTCTGTGTTGAACTTGCCGCGTTTCTAGAATTACCTACCTAGTGATAAGACTAATTTCGAAAGTGATTGTGATTAACGAATAAACGCCTAAAAATTCACGTTGCATTTGTTCGTTTGGATCTCGAGACATGTCTGACGCCCCGGAAGGCAGGCCTCGGGACCCCTCCCCGTCATATATTTATTATAGCTCATCCTACGACAAGTTCAATCTGTAGAATATCAAAGACAGCGAAACAACTAATGTCAAGGAATATATCTATGGTAGCTGAACACGCATATACAACCTCAACAAGCTGTAACTACAGTACATTCACAGTTATTTTACCTCTGACAGATGTTTTCTGAGTGTTGGTAGTACTGTCGAGTTGTCTTGAAGAGCTTTTAGCGTTTTTCTTTATTAGTTGTGATATTTCATGTGATATAATGCCGAAAAGGATTCAAAGTAGCGGAAGAAAGATTGTATTAGCAGTGCGTGATTTTTGTGAAAGAGAAAAAGACAATAATGCTCCTTTAATTCCATTTGGCAATGTTCGTCAACGAGTAGCCGCCATTACAGGTATGTAAAAAAGGGTTACCCGTCTTTAACATTTTACCCAATTAAACTGGAAACTAGAATGTCATACCGTAAGCACCATATTTAGAACATATATTAGGATTGTCAAGGTATTTTTGTGAAATTACTTACACGAGGGCAGCGATTAATCTGTGAAGTTTTATTATTGTTATTATTTAAGATCATGTCGATTTTTTTGTATTCTGTTGCTATTCATTTAGGTATAGTTCATTTTGATGTCATTTCTATTTGTGTTTTAAATATAATATATGATGTTATTCGTTCATACAATAATGTTTGTCAAATAGTGTAAGTTGCCATATGAATAAATAAATAATAAAAAATAGCGATATATTTAGGCTATCAAAATTAAAGTTGTTTGTTATTTCAGGCATATCTGAAAAAACCGTCAGCACCATTACCAAAGAAGGTGAAGTAGCTGCTTCCACATCTCAAAAAATTTCCACGCCAAGAAAGAAACGAATGCAGGAAAAGAAAATTAAATTGGATGATTTTGATTTGTGTGCAATTCGAAATAAAATACATCAAATGTATACCGTCAGAAAGGAGGTACCGACTTTGGGAAAACTCTTAGCAGAATTGAAGATTGACATAAATTTTCGTGGAGGGCGTACTACATTGTGGAAAATTATCCGACAAATTGGATTCCGTTTTAAAAAATGTGGGTCAAAAAGGAAGCTACTGATGGAAAGGCCTGATATTGTGGCCTGGAGATACAGATACCTAACTATTTTGAAGCAAAATCGCGATGAAGGCAGGCCTGTTGTGTTCCTAGACGAGACTTATATTCACGCGTCCTACACAGTAAATAAATGCTGGCAAATAGAAAATGAAGAAGGTGTCCTCAAAAACGATTCTGCTGGTGCACGATGGATAATTGTTCATGCGGGTGGTGAAATGGGGTTTATACCTAATGCTCTGTTAATATTTAAATCGCAGTCGAAATCAGGTGACTACCATGATGACATGAATAAAACAAATTTCATGAAATGGCTTCAGGAAAAACTCATTCCTAACTTGCCGGCTAATAGCTTAGTAGTTATGGATAACGCCCCTTACCACACAGTAAAGATAAACAAGGCACCAACATTAAGCTCTACTAAAGTAGAAATGCAAAACTGGATAACAAATAAGGGCTTATCTTATCTGCCTACCATGGTGAAAGCTCAACTATATGAAATTATAAAAGAGCATAAAGAAGCTCCAGTATATGAAGCTGATCAAATGCTTGAAGCTCATGGTCACAAAGTGGTCAGATTACCGCCATACCACTGTGAGCTAAACGCAATTGAATTTATGTGGAGTCTCGTCAAAAGACGTGTTGCGGATAAAAACGTAGGACAAGAAGCAAATAACATTGTTAATTTAACCAAAGAAGCGTTTCAAACTATAACTGCAGAAGATTGGCAAAAACAATGCGAACATGTGCGCCACATTGAAGACAAGCTTTGTGAAAGAGATGGGTGTATGGACGCTGAAATAGACAGGTTCATAATAGAATTAAATGACGAGTCTGATACAGAATCCGACAGCAGTTCCGACGACGAAGATTCATCTGATTGTGATGATTCATCATTGGCAATCCGCCTGGAACATGCATATTCAAAAATAAATATTTTTATTGCAGTTTGATCTGTTGTTTATTATTATTAATGTAATATTATTGGTACCTACATAGTGTTAATCGAATATTGGTACAACTGTACTGATTTTGTATAGAGATAAATATTTTATTAAAAACATTACTTTCAAAATACCTAGGAGACCAAACTTAATTTTTCTTTTGGTATTTCGCGTTTTCTTGGGAAAAGTTCTTATCTAAATGACCTTATAATGGTAAACCCTAAGTATACAATTTCATTCAAACTGTTAAGGCCGTTTCCGATAAAGCCGATATATATGAATAAATAAATATACATATATATATATACAAGATTAGCTTGTTTAAATATCGTATTATATGTAACATTATCACACAAAGTGTAATACTAAATCGGCATACTTAGGTAATATTAGCAATACTATTTTACATTTCGTTTAAGGGAGTCATAGAAGCTAGATATGGCAACATAACGCTCAGATTGCCAACCTAACAGCTAGAGGTAAAATAACTGTGAATGCACTGTACTAATTTCGACTTTTCTAAAGATTAAGATACTTGACACTGGCAGAATTGTGTAAAACCAAACACAAGAGCCACAAAAGAAGAAGAAGAAGAAGAAAAATTGGAGTCTTGCAAACTCAGGGCCTTGCTCTGAGCGTGCAAAGAATAGTCTCCGTAGGATATTAGTGTTCTGTGGAATAGTCTTGCCTTAAACGTAGTGTTTATATACTCTTTGGTCTTGACTTGAGTCAAACTTGAGTTGTGTCGTTTTTTTGGGCGGGAACTACGAAAGTGGAAAGGCGCGCATTAAAAATTTATTTTCGTTTAATTATTTAATTTTGACCAGGGGTAGTCCGGATAGTTCTAAATAGGTGGTTTAAATCAGTTAGTTCAAGTTTGAGGTCGAGATGGGGAAGAAAAGGAAGAGAAAGGAGGAACCGCCACCCCCTGATGGATTGATACAGACATCGCCATCTGATTCTTCGGATACAGAAGAGGAAAAGTCTGTAGTGCATAGCTCATCACAAAGCAGGAACAATAAACAAGCAGCGGATAAGTATACTATATTTAAGGTCTCTGGATACTCGCGTAAGTACCCCGAGGACTTGTCCAAAAATGAGTTCATTGTCTTTCTGACTCATAAAACAGAAGATAGAGCTTTTAGTGATCGAGACCGTATGTCCCTCTCAAAAGGGATAAGAGATCATGGCGTCTCAGGTGTTATGCACCTCAGGTCCATCAACAAATATAAGGTAGGGATCACATTTGATCTCCCTAACAATGCAAACATGTTCTTGCAAAATGTAAAACTGCTAGATCAACTGTCCCTTAAAGCTACCATACCAGCAGGAGATACCGAAGTGACTGGGGTTCTTACTTCAGTCCCAGTGGAGATGTCTAATAGACAGATCTTTTCAATGATTGGCAGTTCAAAGAATGTTATTCAGGTAAGACGCTTCATGCGCAGAGTAAGAAGTGATGGTGGACCTGCCTTTCTACCCACACAGGCAGTTGCAGTGACCTTTGCTTCCACCATTCTTCCAGAACATGTGTACCTAGACTCCTGGAGACATGAGGTAAAGGTGTACATACCTCCTGTGAAGCAGTGTCTTAAATGCATGAGGTATGGCCACATTGCCAAGTTTTGTAAAAATGTTGAAGTATGCTCTATATGCACTGAGGAACACAATTTCCGCCAGTGTCAAATCGACCCAAAAAATGCCAAATGTAAAAATTGTAATGGTAATCACATAGCCATATCATCAATGTGTCCTCTCAAAAAGCAGAAAGTAGAAGAAAACAAAATCAAGTCTAGGACTGCAACCTATTCGGATCTTTTTGATTCTAAATCGTTTCCACAGCTATCTGCAAGAACCCTTGATGTTCAGGTTAATAATTTAATGAAGTCAGATGTATTTATAAACATCATAATTGAAACAATAAGAAATGTGGTGAACAACAAAGATGTTCCAATAAATTCTGGGTCTATCAGAGAGACCTTAAAAAAAACTCAGTAATAAGCTTCCTCCATCTGGATAATGGTTTCTTTAAACATTATTCAATGGAATGTACAAAGTCTAAACAGTAATAAGCAAATATTTACTCATTTTCTTTATACAAATAATATTCATATTGCAATAATTTCAGAAACATGGTTTAAACCTCACCAACAATTCAAAATAAAATATTACAATGTTGAACGTAATGATTGTGGTAACACTCATAATGGAGTGGCCATTTTAATTCATAACAGTATATCTTATTCTAATATTACCACTTATTTTGATAATTCACTGCAAAATATTTGCATTAGTTGCTATTAACAGAATGGAGATAAGTATTCTTAGTTTTTATTGTCCAACAAATAGTGTTCCAGCCTTTAGTAAAAGTAAATTGGACGCACTAATAAAATCGATTACTGGGCCATTAATACTCGCAGGCGACTTTAATGCTCATCATACATCTTGGGGCTGTGGCTCTGATTCTCCTCGTGGGAGAGAGGTTTTTGAGGTCATTGATGAAAACAATTTGGTTCTGTTAAATGACGGTCAAACAACAACAATCGGTTCGCCGTCCTGGCGTCCAAACGCACTAGATTTGTCACTGGTTTCGCCGTCTTTGGCACTACAATGTGAATGGTCCGTTCATGACAGTCCTTTGGGGACTAGTTATCACCTTCCTGTAATAATTAAAGTCTTGGTTAACAATAATAGTAATTCAGATATTATTAATTGTACTAATAGACATTTGCCCATCTACCCAAATTTTAAACATGTAGATTAGAAAATGTTTAATGATTGTATGAATACCTTGTTTGTTGATTTTGAAATAGACGGTCGATGTCCTCAAGATTCGTACAAAGAATTTTGTAAAATTGTACGCTCAGCAGTTGCGAACAGGGTTGGATTCAGACCCTCAAAAAATTATTGTCTTTGGAAATTAAAAATATACTACTTGTCGAAAATTATACTACGTTTCGTTTTTCGTGGAATTCAATATTAAAATGAATTTATGTAAGTGAAATTTTCTTTATTTAGTTATTGTTAATGTACAAATCAATCAAATTGAGGCAAGTAGATGTTTATCTCAGCACCGACCATCACACCCATCTGTTAGAACGGCCGATAAAGTACAACACTACGCGGGGATTCTCCGAAGCTTGTCGCTGTCGCTTATTTTCGGCTTTGGATACTTTGTTCTTTTAGCCACCACTAATCGCTGGCTGATTCGATATTACCATACATACAGAACTTCCCGAAATTGTAGGATAAATAATAAAAAGCAAAATGATTCAACGAATAAAAGCTGTCAATCGGCTTGAAGGTAAAATTATGGTATTTTCGCGTAGTATTCTGGCTTAAAGATACTGCATACTACACATAATGAAATAATGGTACAAATAGTATAATTATACTACAAAATCCAACACTGGTTGCGAAATCTATCCCTAACAATAATTTAGCAAGCTCTAATGTCACTGTCAGTAATGTCAGTCAGCAGCAGTCATGTCGTCATAAAAATGGTAAAATGCCTTCCCTTCCATGGTGGAACCAGAAATGTTCCGAGGCCGTTTTGAATTCCAAAGAAGCTTATCTACATTTTAGATCTAATCCAACAAAAGAAAGTTATTGTGAATTTAAAAGGCTTCGGGCTCTTAAAAAACTAACTATAAAATTAGAAAGACAAAAAAGTTGGTTTTCCCTCTGTGAAAAAATTAATCGCTGTACCCCGATATCTTTAATATGGAAATTTATTCGTAAATATAATAAAACATACATTTCTAACGATAATGAGGACGATACGTGGATTTTGGATTTTTTAATGAAGTATACTCCTGATTTTGTGCCACCCAGACAATATGCATTTAACTCAATAATTAGTATAAATACCAGTAATTCCTTTTTACTCGATGTATTCTCAACAAATGAACTAATATCTGCGATTCATTCTAGAAGAGATACAGCTTTTGGTCTTGACGGAATACCGTACATTATTTTTAAAAAATTGAGTAGTTTTAGTTTGGAAATATTTCGAATGGTTTTGAATTCACTCTGGGCAAATAATGACATACCTCCGGATTGGAAAATCGATTGTTTGGTACCAATTTTGAAGCCTAATAAACCCAAGCTATGTCCTGATTCCTATCGTCCTATAGCGCTTACGTCATGTGTCGGTAAAATATTTGAACAATTGCTAAAACAACGCTTGGAATTTTATGTTGAACAAAACAAAATTCTGTCGTCAAACCAATTTGGTTTTCGTAGAAATCATTCGGCTCGTGAAAGTATTTGTCAATTGCAACTTGATATTCATGACTCTTTGGCTGCAAATAATCGTTTGGTGGCGGTTTTCTTTGACATTTCTGGCGCCTTTAATAGTGTCAATATTGATGTACTCTGTCGAGAATTGTTATCAATAGGAATTCCCGAAAAAATTGTCAGTTGGGTTCAAGCTTTTTTAAGAAATAGAGAAGTTTTCGTAAAATACAATAGGCATCTATATGGGCCGAGGTTATCTTCGGTAGGTGTATGTCAAGGTGGTATTTTGTCACCTTTAATATTTATTTTGTATATACGTCGCTTAAATTTAATACTGGGTTCGCAAGTAAAGAATCTTCAGTTTGCAGATGATTTGGTTGTTTATGCATCGGGAACAGGTTTAGCTCAAGTAGCTGAAATTGTTAACGATGCATTGGCAAAGCTTAACAAATATTTTTCCTACCTAGATCTTAATGTTAATCCATCGAAGTCTAAAGTTGTTGTCTTTGGTAAAAGGCATATTATTGACATGCCAGTTATTCGATACAATAATTTGCCTTTGCCTGTATCGCAAGAGGTTAAATTTTTGGGAGTATTATTTTCTCATAATTTATCCTGGGTTAATTATACTAAGCATATAATTAACAAAGCTAACAAAGCTTACAACATTTTAAAGTCTTTGTCTGGATCCTATTGGGGTGCAGACCCAAAAATACTACTAACATTGTACAAATCTTTAGTTCGTAGCCATTTTGAATATGGTTTCTTTTGTTATGCTGCTGATGTAAAAATTGTAAATAGTGTAAACGTCTTTCAAAACAAATGCCTGCGTTTGATTTCAGGGGCATTTAGGAGTACTCCTATAAATGCAATGCAAATCGAATGCAGACTTTCGCCAATTCATATCCGTTTTAACTATCTAAAAGAAAGATTCATCTTAAAACTTTTCAGTGTTTCTGGCAATAATCTTTTGGCCAACCTGTCCAGTGCTCAGCCTGGCTCAAAACCATTTTACATGTTAGAGGGCTTCCAAGGCTTTCTAAATTTTCTTCAAAATTTAAACATCTACCAATCAAGTCTTAAGTTACCTTGTTATAAAGGATCCTTTATTAGTAAATTCCCAGCAATTAATATAGTCATCAATAATGATTTGTCAACAAAAGAAGAAGTTTATGCGATGCTCTCCGAGTTTATAGATTACAAATTTGTTTATACAGATGGATCTAAAAACGAGAACGCTGTGTCCTTTGCCTTATTTGAACCGTCCTTGAATATCAGTGTCGGTCACAAAATTGATAAAAACGCCAGTATTTTTACTGCAGAAGCTGTTGCAATTCTGAGTGCTTTAAAGCACATTGGAAATCGTAATTTAGGTCACACAAAATGGGCTGTGGTAAGTGATAGCATGAGTGTTTTAAAAAACTTAAATAATAATAAATTACATGCTAATACTAACTACATCATTTATCTAATAAAACAGCTGTGGGTTGAGCTGGCTGATTCTGGTATTAATGTAAGGTTTGCGAAGGGACCCTCGCATAAAGGTGTAGAAGGTAACGAGAGGGCGGATTATCTAGCCAACACTATAGTAAAGTTATCAGATACTATAGATTCTAATCTTGAGAGTAGTGATGCAGATGTAGCTTTACCACACACAGACGTTTTAAGTCTTTTAAGACAACGAATGTGTCAATCATGGGGGAGACATTCATATCATTGTGCGCAGGTCGAGAATAAGGGTTCCTGGCATGCTGCTTTGGATGTTCAGATTGATTCTGTACCTTGGTTCTGTAAGAGTAAAATTTTCATGAACAGAAAGTTTTACTCAACCATTTGCCGCTTGCGATTTGGTCATTGTCGTTTGAATTATCATCTCCACCGTCTAAAAATGATAAATTCCCCTTTATGTGATTATTGCCAATCACAAGAAATTCAGTCTGTAAATCATATAATATTCGAGTGTTCATCTTTCAATATTCAGCGCCTTGTATTGATAGATGAACTGCTTCAAACTTATCATGAGCCCGATTTAGTCCCGCGTTGCATTCAGGAATTGCTCAAGGTTGAGTCAAATTTTATCCATTTGTACAATTTTATTATTAGCACTGTAACAGAGATATAACTATATCTCTGTATCAATTCAATCAATTGTAAATAATAATATTTAACAACTATTGTATAAATTATATAGGAAATGTAAATATAATGTATTAATATGTAAATAAGAAACTCCAAATGAACGAAGGGAAAATAATAATAATAATAATAAAATAATAAAAAAAAAAAAAAAACATTCAGATGTATACCAGCTGTTGGTATAATATTTTCATTCAGATGTATATCAGTAATTGATATATTTTCTATATATAGAAATTAAAAATACGCAAGACAAAAACTGCAAAATTAACTGATGGGAAAAAAAAAAAAAAACTACGTTAGACTAGGCAGTATGGTCTTAGCCTGCTCTGAAAGGAGCGAAAAAAAAGAAAAAAAAATTGAGTTGTGTCGTGTCACTGTGTGTTTTCTGTCTGTGGTAATCGGTGGCGGAGGCCGGAGGTGGACTCTGTTCGTGTTTTCATAATTCATTTTGTATTTTGCACGTGGTTTTAAAATAGAGCTACAAACATGGCAAAGTTAAAGGTAAAAATCGCAAAAAAGAAGAAAGAAATCGCCCTTGAGAAACCAAAAGAAGAAAATGTCGTTGTATTGCCGCCAGTTCGTATGTCGGATGATCCGGCTCCGCGACAGGTACCTAAATCACGTTTGTTATTTTATTTATCGAGCAATTTCTGGTATTTATTGCATATTTGTTTATTTTTTGCAATTTTTTGTTATCTGCTAAAATAAAACAGCACAAGGCTTGTTTAAAATAATAGTCATACAATAATTTATTTTAGGTTAAATGGATCAACAGGCAAAGAGTCCTTGTATTTGCCGCTCGTGGTATTAACCACCGTCACCGTCACTTGATGGAGGACATAAAAAAACTAATGCCACATCATAAAACAGAATCTAAAATGGAGCGGAGCAAAAATCTGTATGTTGTGAATGAAATTAGTGAAATGAAGAACTGCAACAAATGCCTGCTTTTTGAAGGCAGAAAAATGAGAGACTTGTACATGTGGATGGCTAATGTACCTAATGGCCCTAGTGCCAAATTTCTTGTTGAAAACAGTAAGTGTAGGGATAACAAACAATCACATAAGTTTCTTAAATTAGGTACAACATATTTAATTTTGCAGACTTTTACAAGCATGACGATAATACTGAAACTAACAGGAATTTTTACATGAATTAAAAAGTAAACTATTCTATGATAATACAGTTCTAAATTTCAACATAAATTTGATATGATTTATTATTATTTCATGTCTTAAATTAATTTATACAAAAAGGACATGTTCATGGAAACATTTATTTTTAGAAATATAAGACAATTTAGGAAAAATGAGGTATGTCTATTTGTAATCTTGAAAATAAAGTCTAAAAACCTATGTATCTAGTTTCACCCACCTGTCTCATGAAAACTTCACACGAAAAACAAACTCACATTTATGGTCATACCAAATGTCTGATTTCAAAATGGGAGTGCTTGATACCAAAGACAGCAAACCACACATAATATTATACATCAAATTAAAGAGCATCTTTCTTTCATATACAAACCCTCAATGGACAAAGCAAAAGAGAAACACTAGAACACTATTGAGCATAAAGAATGCTAATGAACGCTTGTCATTAAGTTTTAAGATTTTTTTTTATTTCAGTTTACACAATGGGAGAGTTAAAAATGACAGGAAACTGTTTGAGAGGTTCAAGACCACTTCTCTCCTTCGACCCCCAGTTTGCTAAAGACTCTCACTACTCCCTTCTGAAGGAGCTGCTCACACAGACGTTCGGGGTGCCCAACCACCACCCAAAGAGTCAACCTTTCTTTGACCATGTCTACACTTTTATGATTCTGGACAACAGGATTTGGTTCAGAAACTATCAGATTCTCTCTGAAGATGGTGCCTTGGCTGAAATTGGCCCTAGATTTGTTCTAAATCCTGTAAGTTTATTTAGTCTTATCTCAATTTATTTATTAAAACATTATATATACTGTAATAACCTCCCATGCCTGTTAAAAACTGTTTATTAGGGGGCTAAGCCCCCTATTATGCATAGTGCTGTCTGTGCAAGACACAATTTCAACCGAATGTGTTGACCGATTTACATGAAACCTTTTTTGTTAGCACTGTCTTAATTGATTTTGGTGACCAATCACCAAAGGTCAAAAATGGCATTTTTCGGAAACCTTCACCCCCTTTACTGGTACCCCCATACCAATGCTTGTCTTATAAATTAGTTAGTGTTTGTCTTTTCTGTATTTTTATTTGCAAATATATTTGCAGGTGAAAATTTTCTCTAGTTCATTTGGTGGTACATCACTATGGGAAAACCCTAAATATGTAAGTCCAGCTAAATTACGACAGGCATTCTCCAAGAAAGCTGGCAACAAATATGAAAGGCGAATTGAAAAGAAAGCAATGTATGAAGCTACTAAACCAGAAACTGGCTACCCAGATATTGATGGTGGAGATTTCTTCAAAGGTGATGCTATAGCAAAGGCAGAAGAAGCTATTGTAAAAGGTAATTTACCTTTGTAAATAGATTTTTTTACATAATTTGCCATATTTTTTGAGCAGTATGTAATTTAGCCTTAACTAGTAACTTAACTTAAACTTAATTCAGTGCCAACGCCAGGCGAGTCGACTTAAATTTCGTTCATGTACCGGCGACTCGCCTGGCGAGTCAATGTTTTTCGCCAATATTTCCAAAATGCGTCCATATTTTCTATTGAAAATCAAAATGTATACTAAATAAACGCTAATATGAACATTTTACACTGTGGCTCGTAAATATGACTAGTTTTATAATTTAAAAAAAAAAAAGCATTCAACAATGCCTTGAACTCGCTAGGCGAGTTCACTGACGCAGGTTCTCAACCTTTTCTTTCAAAACTCAAAAAAATAAATAAAGTTGTAGGATATCTAATTGTCAATCAAAGTTGTAGGAAATGTAATGATCTACAACTTTAGTTTAGCAAAGATAAAAGCACGTGCCTGTAGGTATCCAAAAGGATTAAGTAGAGCTATGGCTAATGGTGTCATTTGGCATGACGGTATCAAAGAGTACCTACCGATTCTAGCATTTTATTATGCTGTTTCCAGAATTAAGTAAAAGTAGTTGTGTGTGTGTAAGTTGTTTATGATCTTGTTAGGACGCAAGAAAAATAGTTTTCGGGTCCCTTTGCGCATTTTTAGTACCTACACGTGTTTTATGATCTTGTTGACATGACAAAGATTAGCTAAAATGTTTGGTCTTAGAGAACACTGCTATAGTTCAAGAAAAGGGAAAAACAGTTTTTTAATAATGGAGTATTAGACAATATCAGAATACAGTGAGTCCCAAGTCAGACAATAGAGATGAATACGGTCATAAACTTAATTAATGAATTTTATCCAACGATTTACAATCCCTGCAGAAATTACGTAAAATACTTACCTCTTTTTTATTTGATGGGTTTTCAGCCATTTTTATACGTGGAAATACACTAAACACTTGCCAACTATTTTTGATACCAATATAAACATTGTAGAGACTGTGACGGCCACAATAATAACAAATCATCAAGTTTACCTATATATTATGCCAGTGAACTCGCCTAGCGAGTCCATTTAAATTAGTATGCAGTGCCGGCGACTCGCCTGGCGAGTCCATAATAATATTGGTGGCACCTCAGAGGGAATTAAGAAAATCATAGTGGCAGTGAATGTATTAATAATCTTGTTTTTTCTTTTCTAGCGGAACCAATGGACAAAAATTCTGATAATAGTGACAATGAAAATTCTAATAATAGTGACAATGAAGTAAGCCCACCTACATTTGTTGAGAAGAAAACAAAGAGTAGACCTGACATGGCAATTCGACGCAAGCAACTGAGGGCTCAGAGCAAGAAAATCTCTGATCAGATCAAAAAGAGAAAGACACAGTTCAAGAAGAAGAAACCAGGAAAGGCAAAAAAAGCCTAGTTTTATAAACATTTTGAAATAAAACATCTATTCCACACAAAAAAAATATTTTATTAAAGCAAATAGTAAAAAATAAAAGGACATGCACTTAAATATATAATTTAATAATTATTACGGAAGATCATAATTTCATGAGGAATTAATTGTGTGTTAAAAAAATTGCTAGGTTAAAATATTTTTATCTCTTATAAATATTTGACAATAGTCACACATCCATCATACAAAAATCACATCATCAAAATAGAAAAAAATCAAGATCAACTTTAGGACGGTAGATAAAAAAAGCTGGCTGTCGCCATTATTATAAAGAAATCACAATTTCACTAAACCTGGAAAGATAATCTTCAATAAATGAGTTGGAAAATGAGATTTATTAAATGCTAATTATATTTAGCTGTGTATGTTTTGAGTTCTCCAACAAATATGGCTTGGACGGTTTGGCCAAATATGAGTGTAAATGCATTATTAATAATACTTTGAATGAGTATCTAATTATTAATATAGAACAAAATACATTGTCAAGATATATCAAACTTAAAAATACACTTATAGTATTTTACCATAATATAAAAGTTGTGCTTAATACGAAAAGCACCAAGCAAAATCTTGATTGTCAAAAAACATTCCTACCTACATAAAAATGTAATATTAAACAGAATTAAATATTATGTAAATCTAACCATGATTTTTCTTGCTGCTATGCACATTAAAATTGTAAAAATCAAATTCTAGTTCTAGATTGTGTAAAACCTTCAATAAATAGCCTGATATAAAACTGATTAATAAAATCTAATATTACACATAATTTCAAGTTACATTATTCTTATTACGTGTTTAATCTTCAATATCAATAGTCAAATATAAAACGGATTAATAAAATCTTATCATCCATTGATTGGGATGAGTACAATAATCTCTCAAATAAATACTTGTGCATTAAAACATTTCTCAAAATCGTGACATATACTTATTAATTCTATGATGGCCAGAGACTGCATGAGTAGAACAATAATACCACACAATTTTACATTTAAAGAATATTATGCCTTATATCTTATAATTATTATGCCTTAATTAAAAAAAAAGGTCCAACTCTTACTTACCACTTAGATTCGTGTAAGAAGCTTTTGTGATAGTCATAATCTAGCTTATCCAAATCAGTCAGCTGACCTGTTAAATTATAAAAATAATAAGTACCAAAAAATAAGTTTATACACACACATTTCATTTAATGTAGGTTATATTTTAAGTTGTATTAGCTACCAGTTATATATAAATAACAGTCAGGAGAAGATAATTAATAAAATGTAATTCATAGAATACTATGCACTGCCTAAAAAACAATTCTTGATGATTGAATAAACATGACAAGTATAATCCAATCATAACTCCCAAAGCAATAATATATTTATAATAAAATAATATGCAGTCATAAATCATACACAACTTGGAGTAGTAATGTTGAACATAATATTAATGATTACTTGCCAGGATTACTTTTTTAAGCTGTCTCAGTGCATGTGCCCAGAAGTGGGTTCTGGGCAATAATAGACAATACATAAAATATGATTATAATTCTGTATTAGGCACCCCCACCAACAAAGCCTAAAAATTATTATTAAATTTAAGCAACACCCAGGTAATTGATAGTTTTAAATAAACGTTATTGTCAATTTAAGTCCTGCTTAGATTTTATTAGTCTATGAGTTTGGGGCCACCGAATAATACATCACTCATGGAGTGGTGGAAGATAGGTTTTGTGACAAGGGGTGGGAATAGTAAAGTTTTGTGATGTTACATTTCAAAATCGAACATAAACTGGGTTTTCATGTTTTTTAATGTTGCAAATGTGTTTGAATCGATAAGTTCATTAAAAATATTTATTATGGAAATAAAACCAATAATGGAGCCACATATAAAGATAACATTATATGCAATATTTACGGGATATTTAATATGATTTAAGTCTGAGTTTTCCGATATTTCGACGCTCGACACGTCATGATCACGGATAAACTGAAGCTCGTTAGAGTATATTGTTCTGTGAACTGAAGTCTTTTGCGAGTGGGTAGTCATTGGCAGACACAACGATCTACCCTCTTGATGATGGCCCACTATCGGTTTCACTTTCGAACGCAACTCGATCACGGCACACAACACTAACGGTATCACTACGCGGGGCTAATACCACTAATACTGCACTTTTTCGGTTGCTACATTTCTTCACAACAGGATTCCAGGCTCCAGACAATTGAAAACCATCTTCTCGGTTGAAGTTCCCGTGCTTGGTAATCTCAATGGCTTCCTGAACCATTCTTGGTATGTAATGTAGCGACATTAATACCAAGAATTCAGGTAACGGAGCGCCCGTTGAGATTACTTGTGGATTATGTAGCTCGATCCAGTGATTTTGAGCTGGACTCCAAAATGCTCTGCAATAGCTGATTTTTAGGTATCCGCATTTTTAACTGCTTGTATGTGCTCTTTTACCCGACAGGCAATCATCCGCTTAGTTTGACCTATGTAAGAGCTCCCACAGCTGCAATCAATCTTATACACCCCTGGTTTTTCTAATGGAAAGCTATATTTAGGCGAACGCAGGTACTGTTGTAGCTTTTTGAGTGGTGTGAAGATTGTCTTGATGGACGATTTTGCAAGATTTTAGCAATTTTATCAGTCACTCCTTTTATATAGGGTAGACAAGCAGGTTTTCTTTCCTCCGTGCATTTGTAAGGCCTCGTACGAGATGGTAATGAACGCAGCTTGTAGCCATTCTTTCGTAAACATTCCGAACATGAGCTAATACTGCTTACTGTTTAGGCTTTTCTTTTCGCACAGGTCATATGTGCGATTTGTCAATAAAGTATCCACCATGTTAAGTTGCCGATTGTGATGATGTCAATTAGCATCGAAATATCTGGAAACTCAGAGACTCAAATCATGGTAAATATCCCGTAAATATTGCATAAAATGGATCCACAATTTTCTTTTTATCAATGAGATATCACACTAGGGGAGGGGATGTGACAAGGACCAGGAAGGGTAATGGTGTGATGTAATTTATGGATAGCCCCAATGAAAATTGAATTATAAAATATAATTGTATAAATACTATATATACTAGGAATGAATATTGCCCCTCCTCTCTTCCCCAAGGATGCAGTAAGAATCTGCCAAGGGATACCTCCGGAAGATGGGCAGCAGCGTCTTTCCGTACTGCGCTCACCCACCAACCCGACTGCCAAGAATGGTGAGTATGGCGAAAACGCCCCATGAATTAGTACTTGGTCCATGCAGGCCTATGTCCAGCAATGGCTGTCCTACTGCTGAGATGGATGGAATAGGAGCAAGTACGGTTAGCAAGCACAAGCGTAAAACTCACAAATCAGTACTTTTGCAAGTCCTCTAGCTCAGCCGCGCCGGCGTCCGTCGGCGCCGGGTCTCGCTTGTGCCCGCCGAGTTCCGCGAGGCGCGAGTGCGTCCACTTGCCTTCCACACCGTTCATGTTGCGATCCTCGCATACGCACAGGAATAACGAGTCCACCACCATCTGGAATTAATGAGGCGCTTTCATTAAATCTATGTTTAAGGTTCGAGAAATCTATTTTTGGAAAAACTTCAATAATAGTTCCCTGGAACCGTATAGATAGATAGATAAACTCTTTAATGTACATTCATCATATAACATAAATTTCACAAAGAGAAACACAGACAAATATAACATGCAATGGGCGGTAGATGGCGTTAGTTTTCTTTTACTGGTAGGAAACACATTTTGACAATGACAGCAATTGTGATTAATCCCAGACTTGCTTTCTGAATTATTATTTTTATTGAATAAAATCAAATTTTACCATAACGGTAGCTCATTGCGTTACTTTGGCAGCTGTACATTTTTAATAATGCATCTCTCAAACTTTAAATGACCGGAGTGGAGTTTGGTACTTTGGCAGATGCCGCAGTTGCTTGATTTTTTATGACTTAAAGTTTACTTCACGCAATCTGAATACAGTACTTTGGCAGACGTTGCGGTAGCTGGAATTTGACGCATCTCTAGAACTTTTGTTGATAGAATCCATATAAGGTATTTATGCAGAAGCTGCGGTAGCTGGATTTTTTTTTATGACGCATCTCCCTATTTTTTTTATGGAAGCCGAATAAGGTAGGTACTTTGACGGAAGCTACGGTAGCTGAAATTTTGTATGAGTCAGCTCTCAAGTTCAAGGTACTTTGGCAGAAGCTGCGGTAGCTGGAAATTGTTATGACGCATCTTTTAAACTTTACCTGACGGAAGTAAAATAAGATCCTTCAGCAGATGCTAGATAGCTAGAGTTTTTATGACTCAGCTCTCAAATTTTACTTAAAGGGAGCTGAATACGGTTCTTTGGCAGACGTTGTGGAAGCTGGAAATCTTTTATGACGCATTTCTCAAACTTTACTTGACGGGGTGAAGTAAGATACTCCAGCTGACGCAGCGGCTGGAATTTTTTAATGACGCAACCTATGAAAACTTAACGTGACAGGAACGGAATAAGGAATAAAAAAATAAAACCCAATCCTCATACCTTTACCTTAGGTGAAGGATCCTGAATAATTAACTTTAACCTATGTGTTAATTCCAGTCATTACCGGTAGCTTTTGTGCTAAGATGGAACAAAGACAAAATCAAATAAAATTAATAACGTCATAATCAACTTATTTAATTAAACGATTAGAAAAAAGTTGCCTCTATGTTATTTCTGGACCATATCTTTACGTGTGCAAAGTTTCAGCGTAATCGGTGGTAAAGTTTTTGCGTAAAGATGTAACGAAGACAAATTATCTTAAAAAGTAAACGTCATAACTGCCCCATGGAAAATAATTTTCGAGGACAAAAATTAGCTTATACGTTAATCTTGCTCTACACGTATGTGCAAAGTTTTAGCTCAATCCGTATCGTAGTTCTTGCGTGAAGATGTAACAAAGACATTAACTTACAAAGGAAAACTTATTACGTCATAACTACCCTACGGGGTCTAGTTTACGGGACTAAAAGTAGCCAATATGCTAATTTGAGTCAAGCAAAGTTTTAGCTCAACCCTTAGCATAGTTTTTGCGTGAAGATCAACTAAAATTATCACACAAAGGAAAACTGATTAGGTCATATTTATCTTAAGTGAACTAATTTTTGGGACAAAAAGTAGCCCATATGTTTATGTCTACATCTATTCGTGTGCAAAGTTTCAGCTCTATCCGTAGCGTAGTTTTTGCTTATAGATGTAACAAAGTCAAATTTTGATACAAAAGAAAACTGTTCACGTAATATCTATCTTCCGGAACTCAATTTTGGAACAAAAAGTAGCCTATGTGTTATTCCTGGTCCACATCTATACGTGTGCAAAATTTCAACTCAATCCGTTGGGTAGTTTTTGCGTGAAAAGGTAACAAATCTCCATACATCTGTACAAACTTTTGGATTTATAATATTAGTGAGATTTCTCATGATAAGTAGCTTCAGCGCGCCGCTTCGCATGTGTTCTACCCGGATAAAAAGTAGCCTGTGTTAATTCTGGTAAACATTAATTCGTGTGCAAAGTTTCAGCTCAATGCGTAGGGTAGTTTTTGCGTGAAGAGGTAACAAACATCCATACATCTAAACAAACAAACTTTCGCCTTTATATTTTTATTAGTGGGATATCTATCGAGAAGTTTGTAGGAAGATTATACAGCAGGTATTTGTACTGGCTCTTACTGGTATGGAAGACCAGCGCTGGCTATTTATCCATATTATGCCGGTATGCAGTACCTATGCTGAGTTAGGACCCTTTTGTAACAACCTTATCTTACTACCTCTATTATTATAATATCTCTGTCTTTCGTTGTTGCAATTAAATATATACTTTACTTTAGACTGCTGTGCTGACCCGTGCCCACTTCGATGGGCGGTAACAAATCTGACTACCACGAAAGTCTTTTAGTTTTTTGGGTAAATATATAGCCCATGACACTCACAAATAATGTGGCTTTCTATTAGTAAAAGAATTTTCAAAATCGATTCAGTAGATTCAGAGATTACCTACCTCCTACAACCTTACAAACTTTACCTCTTTATAACTATAGATAACATAGTAATTTACCTCATACAGAGACAGGATACAATGCGCGATGAAGAACGAAAAGATGCATATAACCAAGGTCGGCGCCGCATAGAAATGCAGATCTGAGTTTCGTTTCAGCATGAGCAGGCCGATTATCCCCGTCACTGCGGTCACGATGCATTTGCCGAGGAACAATATGAAATCTCCGACACTGTTGATAGTGGCCACTTGGAGTGCGTTGTTCACTATTGTGGTAAAGGCCTGAAAGTTAGAATAGACATTTGAAAACGTATACATGTGCGATCAAACGTTACAGTCAAAAACTACAAGAACGTAAATTATCAGGCTTGTTAGTACCGTCGTTGGTGGATAATGTGTGGTCTTTAATAGAGTAATACAGCGTAACATCACTTATTTACCTAATGCATGATTATACAGAAGTTGATGTAATTTTAAATATTCAAATTAAAAATAATTTAGTCCAATTTGATACAAATAATTTACACTGGGAAAATTCATAAATACAATAAAACAATTGGTTAGATAATTAATGAAGTAAGATTATGTTATATCTAGGTACTGAGTAGCTATTTAGTATTTATTACATACAAAAACCATCAGCCGCAGCCTCGCTGATGGGATAATTCAATAAATAAATAAATAATTCTGGACAAATCACACAGCACCTTCTAGCCCCAAGCTAAGCAGAGCTTGTGTTATGGGTACTAGATGACTGATATACTTAATACATTATACTACATAGATAGATATTTTTATTATATATAGAAAAACACCCAGAACACCCTGAACAAATATCTGCAGATCGTACAGACATTTGTCCCGAGGCGGGAATCGAACCCGCAACCCCTTGCAGCGCAGGCGGACCTTCGCCCGCTGCGCCACAGAGCTCGTCCATAAATAATGTCCATTCCACAAAGCCGCCTAGCCTTGCCACTATTTCGTTATTGTATTAAACCAGATGACTTATATATAAGAGTACATAAAACATTTTGGTGTTAATTACCCTTCCAGCCGCTTTGCAGAAATGACAGCGGTCGATAGTGATAATGGTGTAAGCGTTGTGGTTGAGATACCGGATGAATTTCTCTAGACAGTAGAAACAGCAAATTCCGCATTTGAGCCCGCATTTCGCACAATCCGAGCCCTTCTCTGCTCTAGCTGATAGTCTGAAAATATTAAAAATAAATTTCAATATAAGTAGGTATCTTATCATTCGCAGTCATTAAAACGTTATTATCCAAAATACGTCCGATAGTACATAAAGTGCGGGCGTGTTTATTGGTTTAATTACTTGATCAATCTTTTATAATATTACTAGCTATCCAGCGCAACTTCGCCTGCGTCACATAAGAGAGTGGTGGGCCGTAGTCATCTATAATTGAAAAGCGCGCGCGGAATTTATTTTTTGAATACAAATGGTGTAAAAGGCAATTCTGTTCCTAAATTTAATAGGTACTTTATGATGAGTAACGTATTTATTTGGATATGGATTGATACTATGTTCATAAAAAAACACCTTCGCAAATAATGCATTAGCAATCTCAAAAACTGTCAAACTAATAGACAGATTAAAAAAATCTTTCACTAAGAAAATGCAAAATTATCAGTGAGTAATTAATACAAGTCTAAAATTGTTGTTAAATTGTTGAGGTGGCGCTGCAATAGAGGTCCAAAGTTCGCCGTGTCAGCTAGTAGTTTTTTTATTTATTTTACCCAGAGAAATACACAGACACAATAATATAAAAACGTATGTAATGAAAAAAAAATTCCTTATTCTATTAGTAGTTACTAAAGGTTAAAAAGAACCTCCAAGAGTTTATCATCATCATCATCCTTTACCAGTCTACTGCTGGCTTGCCTCCAGCGTTTGCCAGCGACCGTTCGCAAATCATCAGCTGGTGGGCGTTCGCTACGCTTATTGTAATAATAAATAACCAACTTACTTAGCATGAACATAAGTCATGATGAGACGGGGAATCTTGAACAACGTGATAAGGAAGGAACCCTTCGCCACCGAGCCTAAGTGATACTTTATCAGTTTACCGATAGAGTACAGGACAGGAGACGGATGTGCGTTAGGGCCTCTGAAATTAAATAAAACTTTAATTGACCTTTCACACCTATTATAAAACGTTAAATAGATGTTGCATCAACATGAGTACAACGTGTTAAGTTATTTCCAGAAACATTGTGGCGCACCACTCACCCTGATGTAAGTTGCCCTGAGGGGAAAAGACTTCTATTCAACATATTCCCTCCTGCGTACGACGTATACTTAACGTGAGCAGAATACTCGTTAGCATTATAAAGAATAATGTAAATCTCTACGTGTTTTTAAAGTAAAAATATACTAATTAACTTTTTCAGAAAATTTTAACTTGTCAAAGAGCATTTAGGTAAGAATTGCAAAAACTTAGTAAACTGATTTAAAGAAGATTGCAACTGTGCAAGACGTGCAAATTCGATAGTAGTTCGATTCATAGTAGAAATAAACGTTGCAAAAACAAATGCATCTTAATAATCGAATTATACCAATATATAATAAATATACCTAAATGTTTTTCGATAAACCAAATTGTTGTTACGTGGGACAAAAACTAAACTTATCAACTGTAATTTTTCGTAATTCATTCAGGGGGCAATTCTTTGTAAATCGTGATTTTGCGTGATACTTCGTTTCATCTCACTTCACAGCGTCTACTCCGAATTGTCTCATCACTCTTTAGTCTACTATCATCTCGATGGCCGCTCTTTACCAGGCGATGCATCACGATCGGTTTGCAATAGACTTTGTCTATCGTGGGATTACGAGAATGCAGAAAGTATTTTCAATAGAGATTTTGTCAGTTTTTGTGAAATTCGACTTCGAGCGTGTATCACTTTGATCAGAATTGTCCCCTGTGCATTGGAAAATATCTAGCACAAACACATTACCTAAAGTACCAATGTGACACAGCGCCAGCGATAGTCATCTGCTGACAGGCGAGTATGAACTCACTGCCCCAGATCAGGCATATCAGGCACATCCACCACATACTCTTCACCCACATTGGGTCGAACTCGATCTCTTCGAATGGGAATGCTGAAAGTACATATTTAATTTAATTTTATTCATAAATCGACGTTTCATCCTTACTAATATATAAAAGCGAAAGTGTGTATGCCGTGGAGTGCCGGCGTGTAGAAAGGCCGAGTAGAAAGTTGCGTCTCATCTCTTGCCCGTGGGTGCAGTAAGAATCTGCTAAGGGATACCTGCGAAACATGGGCAGCAGCGTCTTTCCGCGTATAAACATCGCGCACTGCGCTCGTCAACCCGCCTGCCAAGCGTGGCGAGTATAAGCAACAACCTCCTCATGATCTTGGAGATGAGGGAAACCTATGTCCAGCAGTGGACGTGGACAGCAGTCCCACGGCTGAGATGATGATGATGTGCATGTTTGTATGTAGGTACCGTTTTCACGTCAAAACGGCTAAACATGCTATTATAATTTGCAAGAATATTTTGATGACAAGTGCACAATTTTGTTTATTTATTTATTTATTTAAGAAAAGGATCGCCAACAGTTTACATATCAAAAATTACACTTAAACATTTATAGGGACACAGTCTGATATGTTAAACCAATTACAGGCAAACACGACATTGGTAGGTTTAAATAGAATACAAAATTTTAAGACATAAATATATAGTAAATTTTAACAATACATACTAGTTAAACTATATAAACTTCAGTTATTTATTATAATATTACTACTGAAACAAAAATATCTTAAAAACAAGAAACAAAGTAACTAATAATATATATGAGATCAAATAAAATGAAAAAATACAATGTACCTACATATAGGTATTAGTCTTTCCCTAAAATACGAGTGGAAGATTGCTGGAAATATTCCAGAACCTTGCGTTTAAATCTATGAGCATTGTCGTTAAAAATATCGAGGTCATTGATCTTTTTGCTAAATAGGTCGTATTGGTTACATAATCTAACAATTGGGGCTTGCAATCCTGTGTTGGTGTGACAAAAAGGAGTATGTAGTAGTTTAGTGGTTGCACTTCTAGGGATTCTAGTTGGGACAGCTAAGCCAATATTGTTAGTAATCGATATGCAGTCTATTTTATTTTCTATTATTTTATGGAGGAATGAGAGTTCTATAACGCGACGACGACAGTATAAAGAGTCCATCTTGAAGTGATCCAATCTTAAGGGATAGGGCGTTCTATGGGATATACCAGGGGAGATAAAAGCAAGATGTCTTGTGAGTGATCGTTGAACACTTTCAATTCTTTGGGAGTGGATGCTATATAGAGGGTTCCAAATAATGCTAGCGTATTCTAATACACTCCTGACGAGAGAATTGTACAAGAGGATTTTAGTCTTTGGCTTTTTGAAATCTTTAGTGTTACGTTTTATGAAACCCATCATTTGTGCAGATTTTTTGACTATGTTATCATAATGTCCAGTAAATTTTAAGTGACTGTCTAAAGTTACTCCTAAATCTTTAATTTCGTTAACCTGTTTAATAATTTGTTTTTTAATGTGATATTGGTACATTTTGCTCTACAT
Organism: Pasiphila rectangulata; assembly: GCA_963082625.1. NCBI lineage: Eukaryota > Metazoa > Arthropoda > Insecta > Lepidoptera > Geometridae > Pasiphila > Pasiphila rectangulata. The sequence goes on from OY720240.1 coordinate 10,526,949, forward strand.
ATGCAACTACACACAATCATACACACTCATTATATATACAACAAAATGTCCAAGATTTGCCATCTCTTCTCCGTTTTATACGTATTCATTCTCAAGAACCAACACGAACTCTTTACTAGACAAGACGAAAGCCCCCCAATTATTTTATTTATATGATGGATAAACCTATAGATATTGCAAAGGAAATAGACAGAACAGAAGTAGCGCGTTCTTTTACATGTAATGTTGAAGATTTATCATTTAACATGTGTGCAAAAGCCTCAGACTTATTAATTCTGACACAAAACATAAGAAGCATTTATAGTAACATGAATGACCTACAACTTACATTAAGTGAATTAACTTTTGAAACGGATATCATAGTTTTAACAGAATGCAGACTTGTTGCGACAAAACCAATACCCGTCCTTCCAAACTACACTTCTTTTACTACAACCAGCCATCTAAACCAAAATGACGGGGTAACAATTTATTTAAAAAATATTCATAGTGCCATTGTAAAAGAAATAAAACTAGAACATGCTTCCTGCTTACAAATAAATGTATATAATACAATTTTTATATGTATTTACCGTTCACCATCAAACAGGGACACAGAAGCGTTCACCAACTCTTTGTGCAAATATTTAAATGAAATAGTCTCTGAAAGAATATTCATAGTAGGAGACATAAATATAAATATTTTGCCGAAAGTTGATGAACGAAGCTGTGATAGAAAAAATAGACTTCACTATTTAAACTCCCTATCCACCTTGGGTCTGTTGCCTGGCCACCAAATACCTACAAGAGGTCCTAATTGTCTTGATCATGTCATGATTAAACTGAATTTATCTAAAAATTCTGCTACTATTGCAGTTCTGAACACGTCTACAACTGATCATCTGACGTTAATATTAAAGATATCTAAAATAGATGGCTACACTAATACCCGCAAAACTAAAACTACAATTGACTTTAATAATGCCGTACAACAATTACAATTTGACTACCCTGAACCTATAAATTTTGACGATCCTAACATGCTTTCTATATTTTTAATTAATAACATTCAAAAATGCCTTTTAGAAAATACAAAAATAGTACATATACCAAGAAGCAAGCGTATTATAAAACCTTGGATTTCGCAAGGTGTTTTGAAATGCATTAAAAACAGAAATACATTGCAGAAGCAGTTAAAAAATAATCCAGATGATGACATTCTCAAAATAACTTTTCGACGATATAGAAATTATTGTAATAATTTAATTAAAAAACTAAAAAGAACATATGAAAGAAATGAGTTAGAAAAATCTACAACAAATACAAAATCATTGTGGAAAACAATTAATAACATAGCTCAATACAAATCACCAAAATTACCGAACACACAACTTTTAGATATAAGTACCTCAAAACTTGAGTCTGTCAATCATATTAATAGATTTTTTGCTGGCATAGGTAAAGAATTAGCAGAAAATATTAGTAGCCAAAATACAAATATTGAACAAAATTGTGTTTGTACCCTAAATAATGCTCACGCCTCCTCAATGGCACTACTTGATACAGATCCTGATGAAATAAATAATATTATCATGAAACTGAAAGTAAATAGCTCTCCAGGTAATGATAATATACCAGTAACGTTCCTAAAATTAGCTAAGAACACCATCATCCCTATCATTTCTAACTTAGTAAACCTATGTTTTGCTCGAGGTATGTTTCCAAACAATCTAAAACAATCTGTAATTACGCCTGTTTATAAGAGTGGAGACAGAGACAATTTAAGTAATTATAGACCCATCTCAGTCTTAACATCTATTTCAAAAATACTAGAAAAACTTCTTAATAATAGACTAATAACATACTTAAATAAATTTAATATAATATCTAAATCTCAGTTCGGGTTCAGGAAGGGTCTATCCACTGAAGATGCCGTCGCAAATTTAACTAACAATATAATACAACAGGTTGATATGGGAAAGAAATGTGTGACGGTGTTTTTGGACCTCAAAAAGGCCTTTGACACTGTCTCTGTCCCCATTCTTATTAAAAAACTTGAACACATCGGTATACGAGGAAATGTACTCGATTTATTCAAAGACTATTTACATGACAGAAGACAAAAGGTTAAAATTGGAAACATTATGAGTGAGGACGAATCTGTTAATTACGGAGTACCTCAAGGTAGTGTGTTGGGACCTACCCTGTTCTTAATATACATAAATGACCTATGCGACTTAAATATTAATGATGGATCTATAATATCATACGCAGACGATACCGCAATAACTTTCACGGGAACCTCTTGGGATGACATTAAAGAAAAAGCAGAAAAGGGCCTGCGACAGATTGACAGTTGGTTAAAAATAAATCTCTTGACACTTAATAAATCAAAAACTAACTATATATGTTTCTCGAAGTACAATAGCTCTCAACCCGACTCGAGTTTTAAGATCAAAATACATGACTGCAATAATTGCATGTCTTGCAACTGTCCTGCCTTGGAAAAAATTGAGTCTACAAAATATCTTGGTGTTGTTATTGACCAACGTCTATCTTGGCACATACATTTAGAACTACTCATGACACGAATTAGGAAATTAACTTATATTTTTTAAAAAATTAAGACATGTCGCGACACCTAAACTTTTAAAACAAATATACATCTCATTGGCTCAATCTATTTTAAATTATTGTATACCTGTTTGGGGAGGAGCAACGAAAACAAAATTCCTTGACCTTGAAAGAACTCAGAGATCATTATTAAAACTAATGTACTTTAAACCCTACAAGTATCCTACTGACATGTTATACTCTAACTCTGAAGTACTATCAGTTAGGAAACTATATGTTCTAAACACAGTACTAAAACTACATAAACATCTTGAGTTCCATCCAACAACTTTGGAAAAAAGAAGAAATTATCATGTGGCTCACCAACAACCAACGAACTCACAATTTGCTAGTAGACAGTATACTAGTCAATCTATACTGCTATACAATAGGATTAACAGAGAACTAAATATCTACGTACTCAATACCTATGAAATTAAATCCATACTCACAAATTGGCTTCTTAAACTAAGCTATGACGAGACTGAAGCTCTTTTAGACAGATTACGATAAAAATTTTAATTCCTCATAAAATTATATTCAATAAAATATTAATATTAATGTATTAAAAATACGTCAAATGTAAAACAAATTGTTATAATAATTTTAAAAAGTATATAGAAAAAGTATTTTTATAAGTATAAAATAGTGTAATAATTATTAATAATGGAAATTTATTCAAATGTATATATATATATAATAAATCAGGCAAATCTACCCCTTACTTACACACACACACACACACACAGCCACGCATACACAATTGTTGGGCTACCTTGTTGTCCAGACTCTTTTGAGACTGGTGCCTCAAGGGATCTCTTATAACTTGGACCACACAAACACAACACCTACCCTCTATTTAAATTGTAAATTTGTATCTTGACATTCTTTCTCTGATTTTGTTTATAAAAATGTATTTAAAAGGAAAATATATATATATATATATATTATAATATAATAAGTTAAATATTATGTAATTAGTAACCTTCAATGTGGAAGAGCGAAAATGTCTAATACAAGTGTTATCTATGATACTTAAAAGGCATTTTCAACCCTGAACTGAATTATTGTACATTCTTTGTTGATGATGAATAAAAATTTATTATTATTAATTTATTATTATTATTATTTTGTTATAACAATCTGTAAAGGAAATTTCAGTGCCCCAATACTCCAATTTATATACCTTGTAAATAAGACGTAGTACCAGGCGTCCGTCACTCGCTCAAGGCCACGCGTTAAATGCCTACCGCTCTGCACATCGCCGGAGTTGCTAGTAGGGATGTTCCGATACCATCAAAGTATCGATACCTACTCATATCAGTAGTACTCATATCGTTTTACGATACTACTCATATAAGTAACCATAAAGTATCGATACCTAGTTATAACGATAGGTTTTAGTATTTTTTTAGGAATAATGAAAAAATAGTTTTTCTTGTTTATTATTATTAACATACATATGACAACCGTCCATTAACCACCATTAACATACATACAACCGGGTATTTATCGCGTAAATTACTTTAATTTTTTTATTATTATTTAAATTATTAAATATTTATTATTAAATTTCCTAAAAAGAGCAGTTGCTCCAGATATTTGGGAGATAATCGGTTCCTCGCTTTGCACATCGTAAAACCCGCTTTGGAAAAAAGACCGCTCGGCACCGATGTTGCTATTACTGGTAAATATTGAAGTGCATATTTATATAGGCAGGGAAATACGAACTATAAGTCATCCTATTCGGCAAATGGATTATGTTTTAGAGATACCACAGGGTTTGAGAGGTAAAGTGATACCTCGTCTCCTTGATGAGTCTACTTCTTCTTTTTGTGACCGTGAGCCAATTCCTTGTGGTGCTGCCAGAAATCATAATCAGGGCGTTCAATAGATGTGGCATCGTTCTCTGATTAATTTGGGCTAGTCTGTTGATCGGTGACCATGTTTTTCAGTTTATTTATGGCTCGTTCACCAACCAAACAAACAATGTCAGAAAATAAATATAAGCGAAATATCTGGTTTCCTAACAATCGAACCATTATGGCTGGCTCAACCAAACAAACAAATGGCTGCTATTGGCTGGCTGGTGACGGGCAATGACGCGCCGAGGAAAAAAAATAGTGCCGTTCGTTCGTACATGATTCGATTCGATTCAAGTACATTTGTTTCGATACCAAGTAGGTACTCTCTAGATTGATTCGATGCTAAAATTTGTTGGTATCGAAACAAAAGTATCGAGTACGTACTCGTATTTACTTGAATCGGAACATCTCTAGTTGCAAGTTCACAGTTTCAACTTGTGATCACAGTTCACAAGTTGCGAGAGCAAGCGCACGCACGTTAAATGCGTTCATTTAGATATCGAAAGCGCGTCGTACTAACTATTGTGCAGTGGATGGATGCCGAAACCAAAGATCTAATGAACAATTGATATTTTATATCTTAAGTTCTAAAAATGAACGTAGGAAGGTACTATGTAAATATTCGTAAATAAAGAAGTTCAGCTATTAGACAGATAGATAGATAAGTATTTTAGTATTTTGATTATAGTATTTTGTACACACAACATAGGTCATCGCTTTCCAGATCAGCGTTCCATCAAATCGATTATGGCTTTGAAAACAACACAGTCCTAAAATCAAGCTTTAGGTACCCACCGGCGAACAAAGATTCAAATCTTTGCTGGCGAAGTATCTAAATACCTAGGTAAAAGAGCAATAATAGTATACATAGGTGTGTAAAGTGTGGCGTGTACTTAGTTCGTTATGTCAAAGATTATAACTACTACCATAGTATACCTACTGCGTACGGAGAGTAGGTAGGTACTTACCTCCCTGTACAAAGGTCGCTGCTTTTCTTAACCGACTTAAATAAAGAGGATGTTCTCAGGCCATCTGATTTTTTTATTTATTTGAGAACTCTATCGTTCGAACTTATATATATAGTATCGAACTGATTATTACTATATTGGATTAACGGGTATTTATCGCGTAATTACCTTTATTATTATCCTGACGTTTCGAACATCGAAAGGTATCCATCATTTTAAAAAACTAAATCATATTTGAGCAACCAATAAAAATAGCTGTTTTTTTCACCACATTCGTTTTATTATAAAAATCTCATCGTAGAAGCGCAACCCTAGCCCTAGCGATGCCGCGTCACAGATTACTTGCAAGTAGGTGAGGCGGGTGAGCAAAGAAATCTCAACGATTTTGTAGGCTATTATAGCGTAGGTATTTTCGCTTTTGTATTGGAGTGATGTATCTGTTAGTTTCTGTAATCTGTGGTAGTACATCGTTTTTTTTCATGACAAATTGTTTATTGTAAAGTTAAGGCTATAATCATTTTAATGACTAATTTTCTAATTCAATAATATTTAACTGACATTATCTTGCATGATACCTTCTTATACCTACATTTTAAATTGCAGTGCCCATCAGGGTTCCATTCTGTACTATTTACTTATGTTAAAGACCCTACTACTTTTTACAATGGAAAGCAATAAACAACTGAATACTGATTTTAATGATTTTAGCATAGAAAAATATTATCCCTTGAAGTCGTACATAGGTTCGACTGGTTGTGAAAATTTAACTTGAAGGGTTGAAATAGAGGATGCAATTAACTACAAGAAAAATGTCTTGAAATAAAGTTATACGTCTGGAGTTATATTTACCTGCATATTAGTCTCTTGCTACGTTTTATGTGGAGCTGTGTGTTTTATAGCTGTTTGATAGAAAGTTTAAACTTTATATCGAATAGCTACTCTAACTCGGAAGGTTAAATCGACCAAGCTATTAAACAGAGGCAATTTGTAAGTCATTTCAGCCATAAAACGTCCACTGATGAACACAGGGGTAGTTGCCATACTCACCACGCTTGGCAGGCGGGTGGGTGAGCGCAGTATGGGATGTTGATACACGGATAGACGCTGCTGCCTATCTTCCGGAGGTATCCCTTAGCAGGCTCTTACTGCACCCATGGGCATGAGAGGAGGGGTATCATTCTACTGCCGGCACCCCACGGCGTATTTGTAAGTGATTGAACAATAATAAATTAGGTAAATGTATTAGCGCTAAACGGGTGTGGTGGCACTGTGGCACGGTTCACGATGACGAGGGGGTTCCAGCGGTGACGGGCGGCTGACACGCGATACCTATTGAAATGTTTGTAGATCTGGGTCATGGTGACATCATTTCAGACGTATCGAATAAAATTAAATTTTAATTTCAAATGTAAAGAGCCATAATATAGATAAAAAATAAGATTTATTAATAAAATGTTTATTAATTATTTTGAAAATCAATTAGTTTATAATGATTAGGTTTAATAAGAACTGTTATTTGGCGTGTTTTTTACTCAATAAAGTAACAATAAATATTTATATATTTGCAAAGAATTTGGTCCTTACCCATGTACGTATGTATATTGCAATACGTAGACTGATCAAACCATAATGCAAAATTTGTACAGTTTCGCATTTACGAGATACGTTTAGCCATCATCATCATCATGATCATCCACAACCAAACTTCAGTACTTACCCACATGACCTACAATTTTTTTTTATGATGTGACGAAACAAAACTCTAGACAATGTACAATGACATTGATAAGGCGTAGATATAAATAGTAGCGTAGATATAAATTGGGTTTCTCTAAAAACTTTTTCTCCGTAAACTTTATCGAATAAGGTATAAAAAAAATGTAAAACGTTATTTAAAATTCTAATGTGATCCCATATTGACTTTGAACATAATAATATTGTAAATTTTATATACAGTTACCATAAAATTTTATTGTATTTTTACTGTTAAATGTGTTAAGTATACCTATGACTGATATCGTCTCTGTACTTGACAGAATTATTTTTTGATAGGTACCTTTTTTATAATATTATGTTATATTGCGTGTGCTCAGTGGATATGCCACCTATCACAAACAAGGTGACCATGGAAGACCAGCGCTGTGGTTTGATTTAATTTGCCACAGCACAAGTTGAATGGTGACCTTTTTTGTCACTTTGAATAATTTTATAATTTTGTTAATTGTTCGTAATATGTAAGTGACAAAATAAACATATTTTCATTTCAACCGTAGGACGTCCACTGCTGATCATAGGCCTCCCTCATGGATTTCCAGTTATTGCGGATTGAAGCGATCTGCATCCACCGTCGACCTGCGTCTTCACCAGGTCGTCAGCCCATCTTGTTGGTGGACGTCTACGACTACGCTGCGTTTGCCGGTCCGTGGCCTCCACTTTTCGGCCCCATCGGCCATCTGTTCTGCGAGCTACATGGCCTGCTTTTCCGCTTGAGTGGCCTTGGGTTATGTCGGTGACCCGAGTTCTTCTACGTATTTCCTCATTTCTGATTCGATCCCGTTAAGAAACACCGAGCATAGCCTCTCCATAGCTCGTTGAGCGACTCTGAGCTTATTCATGAGGCCAATCGTTAATGACCACGTCTCGGTTCCATATGTCATCCATCACTGGTAACAAACACTGATTGTAGACTTACGTCTTAAGGCACTGAGGAATTTTGGACGAAAAGACGTTGCGTAGTTTCCCAAACGCCTTAATCCGAGTTGGATTCGACGATTGACCTCTTTCTCGAAGTTGGACCTACCTAATTGGACTGTTTGTCCTAGGTATAGTACATACGTATAGACAACTTCGAGAGCTGAGTTCTCAACCATAACTGGGGCAGGCACAACATGGACATTCGACATAATATTCATCTTGTCCATGTTCATTTTAAGGCCTACCCGTTGGGAGACTCGATTGAGGCCTTCGAGCATCGTGCCGAAATCCTACATCGACTTTGCCATGACCACAACATCGTCGGCAAACCGAAGGTGAGTCATGTATTCGCCGTTAATATTAATGCCTATTCCAAGAGCTTGAAGGCATCTTCCAAAGCGGTCGTAAACAGTTTCGGAGAAATAACGTCTCCCAGTTTTACGCCTCTTTTTAAGGGAATATCCTTCAAGCTCTGTTCCTGTACTCGGACTGACATAGTCCGATAGTAAATTCGGCATCGTTGGAGAGACTCGAGCACCGCCCATGTTTCGATCGAATCGAAGGCTTTCTCATAGTCCACAAACGCGAGACATAGCGGCAAGTTATACTCTTCGGTCTTCTGTATCACTTGCCGCAGCGTATGAATGTGGTCTATGGTACTGTAGCCTTTTCGAAACCCGGCTTGTTCGGGACGCTGGAAGTCATCAAACCTGCGATCGAGACGATTTGTGATGACCCTTGAGAACAGCTTATAAAGATGGTTCAAAAGCGAGATCGGTCTGTAGTTCTTAAGCAAGGTGTTGTTTCTTAAGGAACAGTACTACGACGCTTTTGTTCCATGTTTTTGGCGTAACACCTTCGAGCAAGACGGTTAAGTTAAGTTAACGGTTAAGTTAAAGAGCTTCTGAAGGACTTTAAGTATCGGTGATCGCTTTCAGAAGCTCTATCTTTATCTTTAATATAGGGTCAGTTTGGCTCTAGGGTCTTCTGCCGCACTGCAAACAGGTTTAGTGACCGAATCGTAGAACTGTCCATAGAACCTTTCGACTTCCCTTAACACTTATGCTTTACGACGATATGCTGCCATCTTCCCTCTTCAGCTTCGTCATCTGGCTTTGCCCAATAGACATATCTCTCGCGAACACTTCTTTGGAGCCTTTGTTCCGCTCTATCGTATCTTTAATACGAGCTGTATTAATGGTACGAATATCGTGCCGCAAGGATTTCCAAACTTGTCTATTGAGCTGCCTATGTTCTTAGCATCATAGGGAGACTGCAGTCGTAATGAGCGTCGTTCTGCTATGAGGTTAATAGTGTCATCAGAGAGTTTTCGAGGTCTATTTTTACGGGGTGTCTTAAAGAACTGAGACCCCACCGTATGGACAGTTTCTACGAACCTGTTATTGATCTCGTCCACTGATGCATGTTCTTCTAGACCTAGACAATCAAAGCGATTTAAAAGTTCGAGTTGAAAAATCTCGAGGTTTTGGATATGTGCGCGAGAGGGTCGGAGCGTAGACTTCATCAAACGGGACCTTTCAAGACTAACGTTCATATTCAATGTGCCTCTAACGATTCGGTGATCACTTCCGGTTTTCACCCTGTGAATCACATTGACATCATTGAATACCCGTTTCTTGTTGGTCAAGTTGAAATCAATGTCATTTCTCGTGGAACCATCGGGACTCATCCAGGTCCATTTCCTGTGAGACGGCTTCTGGAAGAAAGAGTTCATCATAAAGAGTCCTTCTTTCTCCAGAAAATCGGCTAGCCTCTGTCGCCTGGGGTTCCGTTGCCCATACCCAAATTGCCCCACTCTCAACTCATCATCGCTTCTCTTGCCTAACTTTGCATTGAAGTCCCCCATAACAACAGTGAAGTGAGTGTTGTTCGTATATGAATGGCTCTGCTGGATGTCCTCTACTTCTTCATCTGGGTGTGACGAGGTCGGCGCATATACCTACCTGAACGACCTTCAGCGAATATCGCTTAGATATTCTGAGTGTTAGGTACGCGACCCTGCTCGACATACTGTCGATGGTGACAATGTTGCTAATGACTTGTGAATGAGAATCCCGACACCACCTTGGGATTGTTGGTCGCCCTCCCGGTAATAGAGTAGATTACCGAACTTAAGGGATATCGTGTCCTCGCCCTCTCTACGGACTTCCTAAAATGTCTCAGTGTAACCTACTCATTTCTTCTTCCAGCACAACGATCTTATCGTCTGTCCTCAAAGTGCAGATGTTGTGTTACCAGGGCCAGTGGTCGTCTTTGGGTTTGGTAGTCGTCCGTCTCTCGGGGATTCTTAGCACCCCTAGCCCCGCCGTTACCGTGGCTACTACCGTAGTCAGGACTGACGGGGCTGCCGGGGACTCGGGACCTGGTCCTTGGTTGCACAATCATGAGGGGTTGTTTTTATCTTTATCTAAATAATCTATCGTTTCAGCCGTAAAACGTCCACTACTGAACACAGGCCTCGCTCATGGATCTCCATGAGGGGTAGTTGCCATACTCACCACGCTTGGCAGGCGGGTTGGCGAGCGCAGTACGGGATGTTGGAACACGAAAAGACGCTGCTGCCCATCTTCCGGAGGTATCCCTTAGCAGGCTCTTACTGCATCCATGGGCATGAAAGGAGGGGTAACATTCTACTGCCGGCACCCCACGGCTAACGGCTTAAATAATCTATGCCAGATTATAAAAAAATATCTATGCCTTGTATGGCATAAACATAAATATATGCCTGTGTATCAAAAATAACTATATTACGAGTAAGTATCTTATTAAATACCTATAAATCTTCTTCACAAACTTTCGCTTGTGTGAATGTTAAAAGTGCCTGCCTATACGACCCACTCCCTCTCTTATGTATGAGACGCAGACGAAGTTGCGCTAGTCTATAATAAATGTAAAAGGCGTCATAAAATTTCGTTTAATAATAAATCGTAATTATTGTATTTAACTTCCCATTTCGATTGAAGATTATGTAATTGTTGAATAGGTACCCATTTTAGCAAGATATTATTTCAAATAACTTCTGTTGAGCAATATTCGAAAGGCTGAATCAAAGATGTGTTTTAAAAAGCTTACTCGTGACCATCTTTTCGAAACCCTTTGATTTTATTTCTCCTTTCTAGCTGTCGCTTTATTTATATTTATGTATATATATATATATATACACACGTACATATATATGGGTATTATAATTATGGGGTATTCATCTTATTTATAGTGTAATGGATATAATATATATATAATTTAAGTAAAATAAGTTAATATTAGATTTTCTTCTTTGTTATGTAAATTTAGTTTATAGGTACTTACAGTTTGTGTTTTATTGAATATTTAAGTAGTTATGTTAGCACGCCATTTTACAGTTATTCACCTTTGTGGTTGACAGGTAGAAAATGCCTTCGGCATTATGTCCACCAATTGTACCCTTATTTAGGTTTGTGTGCAATAAAGTATTAAATAATAATAATGGTAAACAATTTAAATATAATAAAATATACTTACTTCTCGGGCTTGCACTCTTGTTAATACTCTGGGCTTCGATAGAACTTTTATCGATGTATCCTTCAGGAGTGCTATTAAAAAAGAAGGACGTCTTGTATGGTATCCCAGGGTAGTTAGCTGTGGCTAAACAAACCTAAAATAGTGATGACATGGGTTAATGTTTATTTTTTAAAATCACTATTCTTAGGTTCTAGAACTTAACAAAAAAAATCTTCTCTGTGGTGAAATTTTTCGAACGACACAATATTACAATATATCGGCGAGACATCGTTAGTTTATAATCTGACGAAATATTATATTTTAAATTGCAAATTGATTGACCGTTTACAATCTTATTAGTTAAAGGTTCTTACAATCTAACACTGACTTAAATAAAAGAAGATATCACTAACTTGTTTATAAAATCTCTGGAACTATAAGAGCTACGTGGTTGCAAAGGGTTTCTTTTACCGTGCGATAAAACGGGATTTTTCTAAGGGCTTTAAGTAGGGGACAAATGTACGATACTTTTTATCCGTAAATCTACATCAAGTCAATCAAATCACGTGGCCAGAAGCAAAGCAACTGCAGCGGTCCGAAACTAGATCTTTATAAATTACAAAATCATGTCACAAAAGAAATACCTATAATACTAAGTATAATCGTCGAGCACTTACCACTACAAGCGACCAAAAGGTAAATAACAGCACAAGGAAGAAGAAGGTTATAATGGGCTGCAGAAAAAGAGCCGGAATTGAACCTAGGCAGTGAGCAGTCTCCTTGAACAGCGCCGCAAGGAACGACACGCGGGAACGCATCACCCACACTAGGAGCAATATTACCACCTGGAAATGTGCCTATTGTCAGTATTATGTTGTTTATTGCTTTCCACAGTAAACATAGATCTAAGAGCCTCATTCATCATCTATATATTTATATTTAACGTGTTGATTAGCTACAGTCCGATTGACTTGTGTCATGTCAACGTTGTGTACAAAGTTGTGTACGGCTAAGATGATGATGATAATGACAATTACTTAGTGCTACCACAGATTACAGAAACTAAGTGCTACTCAGACATTATGAAACTCATACAATACAGTTACGTGTAACTTTATTCGGCGAGTAGCTTTTATTGAGACTTTAATTGAGATGATGAAAGATTCCCTAAAATTAAATAGTACATGACGAATCATTTCCGTGGGGTCCCGCAGTAGAATGTTACCCTGCCTGTCATGCCCGTGGATGCAGTAAGAGCCTACCTTGGTAGGCTCTTACCGGATGTATCCCTTAGGATACATCCGGAAGATGGGCAGCAGCGACTTGTATCAACATTCCGTTCTGCGCTTACCAACCCGCCTGCCAAGGGTGACTTGAAGGGTGAAGGCATCTACCTCTCATGGAGATCCATGAAATGAGGGAGGCCTGTGTTCAGCAGTGGAAATTTTATGGCTGAAATGAAATCGCTGTAACTGTTGTCTTAGAGAATGGATTCTTCTCTTACGTATTTGAAATATTAAATAAAAATGATACATTGGTGTGAGAGTTCTTTGGTTGCTCTACCTATACTCTACAGCTAAATGTTATTTTGTCTTTTCTACCCTAGACAAAATCGCTTTCTATGAAGAAAAGAAATTGCCACCTAAATAATATCAGATGGATATTTTAGTAGGCAAAGTTTTTACCACAAGAAAATTATTTAGAAAAAACCATGAAAAAATATGTCAGATAAAAATATTACAACATATGAACAAGCATTTGGCTTACCGTAATAATGGTTGCAATAATTGAATACCACAAAAATGCTCTTTCGTTTTTGAAGGATTCCTAAAACAGAAAAGAAAAGGTTAGCTTTTTTTTATCTGATCAGATCACGCATAATTTTAATAATCTTTTAAGATTTTCAAATATTTTCTTATGAATACTCAATACTCACAGCTAAATAGGATGTATCAGCAAAATTTCTTTGTTTGGTTCTGAGTTCATAGTATGTGTACCACAAAAGTACTGACCCAGCTACACTCACTATTGACACTATAATCATGAATATCCATGATACTAGTGAAGCCAACAAATGTAGAATCGACACCATAAGTAGCGAACAAACTGAAAATACAATAAGTGTGATTTTTAACAGACTTTAAGAAGAGGTTCTAAATCAACCATATTTTTGTTTTGTATGTTTGTAACGCATTTATTACACATTAAGAATGGATTTTGATGATTCTTTTTCTAAAAAATAGGTGGTCCCATTTTTTCAACACTTGCTTTTGATTATGGGATCCATGAGGAATTCATTAATTGTAATACACTGGAGTCCCACAAGGAATAGTTTCATACACTAAATTTAACCTTGTAGTTCGGTTCTGGTTTCACTTAATGTTTGCTTGTTTTTACACCCAGGTCTGATGATGGGATCCATAATAAATCAAGGATAATACTCAAATATAATAAACATACAATATGTATAGTGGTTTGGCTGTTTTCATTATTTTAGAAGATTTTATCAATTAAGCATATTTTTGAAAAATTAAGAACTAATTCATTATATTATGTATGATACACCTACATACATTAAACTTCTTGAAACATGTATGTAAGAATGTAAATAATTCCCTAATTATTGACTTTCCTGCCTAGTAAATCATATATTTTTTGGAACATCCATCTCCACAATATGGATGGATTAGAATCCGCATCAGTTGTGGTAATATCATGGCTAAGCAACTAAGTATATAAACTTGACTTAGTTGTGGCACAGATAATATATTACATACCATGTCATTGGCACATTTAAGTAATATTAGACTATTACTATACACCATGCCCCTTAATAACCAGAAAGATTTAAATCACGTAATTTTGAGTAAATAGTATTATACCAACATGGGTCTAATTATGTGTCTTAATTAAATTACTATTTCAGTACAAATTAAATTATTTTAATTGCCCGCTTCTTTGTGAACATGTCTTTAGTTGAGAAACTCAAGTAGAGAAACAGAGAGTGAGCGTGACACTTCACAAATCGCTCTGAAATCATATGACGAATGGTGAATGCCGTTACAAGGAATGAAGTTACTTAGTGCGTCTGCGTGTAAAAGTACAAAACATAGTTAGGTGGCTTTTAGGGTGTGTTAGACTGGAGATTTTTTAACTTGTGATTTGTTTTAAATAATTAATATCTCCTTCAGTATGGGTTTTTGGACTATATGTTACATAATTTTATATACTCTAATTAGGCTCTAGAATCACTGGCTTAAATCTTTCGGGTTATTAACGGGCATGGTGTATAATACAAATAGACCATTAGTTGAGCCGTGCTTAATAGTTTTATTGAGCACTCCATCCAACTGTCTGAAAAGTAGACCTAACAAAGTTATGATGTCATAATACAATTACTACAATAGTGAGTCACTTTGATAGTGAGAAGCATGTCATTTGTTCACCCACATTCATAATTTTAGCACAGTCATTGATTAAAATAGACCTGTATACATCTTCTGGTAGGTACAGTGTCATTACTTACTAAATGCTATTATCACGCAGATAATCATCTCCTTCCATGAAGAATAAAGATCAGATAACATTTGCTCTATAGTATCCCAACTATTGAGTAAATCATAAAAATCAGTAAAAACTTTCTTAGCAATATCTTGTGCTGATTTAGGGAAGCATCTGTTCAGAAGTGGAAATGATTTATAGACTGGCAGTGTAGGGCATGGTCCGAAAAAATCATTCAGTGTATTTGTCTTGGTCACATTGTTTAGATTTATGTCATATCGGCATAGGTTTGATCCTGTTTCTTTGTAAAAGTTTTGTATGTCTGTTAGTGACTCCAATTTCTTATTGGGACATTCTTTGACACATATTTTCAGAGATCTTTGCAGTTTCTTAACATCCATGAAGAACAGGTATTTCTTGTCAATTGTGCTTATGCCGGCAAGTGGGAAGTTTAAGAGTTTCTGATTGCTTTTCACCCCACAAGTATTGCCAAACGAATCAAATCCATTGATCAGTCTTTGAGGGTTCCCGTAGACAAAGGAAATAGATGCCACAATAATCTAAAATAAAAATAATAATCATAATTCTGGGCAAGTACATGGTAGGTACGTATTTTTTAAATAACTTTGAGATTAATAATAACACTGCTTCGAAAATACTATTGAGTTCAGATCTTACCATCAATATCCAAAATATTATGTAAATAACCAGCCACAACACATCGGTACAGCCTTTTCTTGGAGCTTCATTTTGTGGCGCTATCTCACTTTGAGTGCAGCCCATTTTAAGTTTAGGGGATAAATATGCTTATTCTCAGTGCATCTGGAATAATTTGGATGCAGAATACGTGGCCTCTCTGCAGATAGTGGTGTTTTACTCTACGAAAACAAATCTGATTATTCCGTCAACGACGGCGACGCGACGCGACCACGGGCGGTGGATTCGCGGGAACTGGGACTGGGCTGGGAGGGAGGGAGAGATCGAGTGAGCGTCATTGCCACTGCTCTTTGAGACTTTGACTGTTTCTAAGCTATATACGTGAAAATAGTCTTAGACCGACTGACAGGTGTTCCGTCGTCCGCTAATACATACCTAGTAGTTCTTCTATCCCTCCTTACGATATTAATTTTATTATTTATTAGTGTTCTGTGTGCCTTCTATGATCATTTCATAACTCGTACGATTCTCTTTCTAAGTTATAAATTAAAGATGAACAGGAATGTACGAGGTGTTTTAGCTCTTAAAACTGCTTTATCAAATAATTATAGAAACCTCAACAACAATGTAGCAGCAATAACAAAAATTCACAGAGGAACTTACACTAGAACTTATCCTACGATAGTTGTACTTGCGGATGGCTCTTCAATAAATATACGGTATCATGAGCCTAGAAAAATTATACACGTAAGTCTCAAGCAGTATTACTTGCCCCACAAAGACATTACCTACATTTGGATCCGAGGTTAACCTCTAAAAATACAACTATCAAAGAAAGCTTAGTTTTTTTATGAGAGTACGTTTTGGGAATTAGGTACATACCTACTGTAATGTATTTATATTTTGTTTTCCCAAATAATATTTTTTTATGTTTCAGCTGCCATTGGATTTGTCATTACTATCTGAAGAGGAAAAAAAAATGAGATTAGATAAAAGGAAGCCCAAGACAAAAATAAAAATTGTGGATGACATTCAAGATGATTTTAATGCAAAGAAGTATCTTAAATATATGAAAAATTAAATTTAGTGAATTTGGTATGTTAGAAAGTAAATAGTAGTCAATAATAAGTAATTTTACTATTTCCTAGTAATGTGTGAGTGAATACTGTCCTAAAATCCTTAAGTGGGTCAAAATAATGGGGCCCCAGAAAACAATGCTACACTTTGTTTTTATCCTAAGGGTAGTAGTAGTAGGTAGGCTAGTAATAGTTGAAATACATTGCTGTATGAGTAATCCAATGATGCAAAATTTATTTAATCTATGCTAGGCCTAGCACTGAGATATAGCAGTGGTGAAAGCTCAGTTGCCTGTTTAACATGACATGTATAGCAAGCAGGCAACAGAATGGAAGGTCAAATAAATTCATTCTATTAATATAGTCTTAAGCGGGCTATACATGTTGGCCCAACATTGCCGAGTGAACGCCAACCCCAACATGTAGACGGCATGTTTGCCTTGCCTTGCCATCGCTTGGTGTCGCTCGCCTAGCTTCGGAGCCGTGTCTGGCACAAATCAAAGGCGCTTGCCTGCGTTCGGCCAACCGTGTCCACATGTTTGTCTGCCCGCCATTACGCGGTTGGCGTTGGTCACCGTCGCACGTATCTGTCTGTGGTAATGTCGTTCGATACAAATGATGATGTTATCAAGTTTTTGGAGTATTACCAGAACGAACCGGTAATTTGGAACCCAAAAGACGTAAAGGTAAAAAGAAAGTATGTTTTATAGAACTTCGACTTCGTAGACTGAATAAACAAACAAAAATTACTAGGTAGGTACCTAACTACCTACTTACAAACACTGTAACACTGACGTAATAATTATACGTGCTCATCAAATAAATAGCAGCAGCTGCAACAACTTCTACATCCATATTGTTCAAATTAAATAACCACGACCACATAGTTCGAATGCACAACAAGAACTGACAGCGCCCAACGTGTGGGCAGCTTCACACAAAGCTCGTCTACATTGGCCGCTTGCAATAGTTTGCGTAGACTTGCCAAACGTCTAGACGGTAGCACTTGCCTTGAAACGATATGCCTACGCTCGCGTTGGTCTTAGCTCGGCCAACATGTATAGCCCACTTTAGACTGGCTGCCCACATTCACTGCTGGACATAGGCCTCCCTCATAGATCTCCCAAGATTATGAGGGGTTTGTTGTTATACTGGCAGGCAGTTTGATGAGAGCAGTATGGGATATTGATACACAGAAAGCACTGCTGCCCATCTTTCGGAGGTATCCCTTGGCAGATTCTTATTGCATCCACAGGCAAGAAAGTAGTTTATTTTAGTCAATATTTATTATATTTTTTTATACTAAACTATAAGACACATCAAATTAATGTCTAGATTTATTTGTCTTATTGAATGAATAGGTGCCTATTGAATATTTCAACTGTTGTTCATCTAGAATCAACAACCTGTAAAATGCTAAGCTCTAAGAACCTTTGTGCAAACTGTTTTACTTTTGAATTAGGTACAGTATTGTAAGTTGTAAGAAAGAGATTGATTGATAGACAAAACAGCTACCTACAAAAGAATCCGAAAATCTTAATACATTTTTGCTTAAAATTCTTCTCTTGAATTACCTTATCTAATTATTTAAAGCGCATGAAAATCCGTTCAGTAGTTCTTGAGCTTTTTTGAGACAGACAGACGCGGCGGACGATTTTGTTTTATAATATGTAAGGATATTTGATATTTTCCTCGCTAAAGAGCTCTAATAAACGCGTGCGATCGCTGCTAATCATAAAGTGCTATAGGGCGAAGCACATCATCATTCTAGGCTGCCGGCTCCCCGGCCGGCCGGCCGGTGCCGCTATGTCCCTGCATTTTAAATGTGTAATATTATCTTCAAAAATATTAATTTAAATTAGATGCTGTAAAGAGCCATATTAATCTATATTAAATGCACAATTTATTTAAGGTACTTCATTCATTAAGGAATAATGCTGTATTGCTTAAAATCGCTTCGTAAATAAGCCATTATTTCTCGTAAAAAGCAAAGGATAAAAAATGGTTATTGTGGGTTATCCCTAAGAGATAGACATATACCATCGCAGACTTTTTTGTAGACCTTTTTAAGGTGTACAATACTGTAGTACATTATTTTGAGCTATCTCGTAGGGTTCAGCCGGCGTTTGCAATGTAAGCGCAAAAAAATGTGTTTATTTACGACATCGTATTAGAAACCTATAAAATTATCAGTGTATCTTTACTATATTATGCATGTATTATACTTAAAAACCTTCCTCTTGAATTACTTTATCTATTAAAAAACACCGCATCTAAATCCGTTGCGTAGTTTTAAAGATTTAAGAAAATATAGGGACAGACAAACGGGAAGCGAGTTTGTTTTAAACTATGTAGTGATTTTAGTAGTAGTGCCTAAGCCGTATTGGAACCCGGACGGAACTGTCAAAAGCAGTAGCAGAACGCAGGCTGGCCTTAGAAGGTTTAAAACGTTGCCCAACGACTAATAACATGAATGAACTACGCATTAACGTGCTACACACATTCAAGACGGGTTTTCGAAAAAAATAGTCACCGTAGGATGACATTAAAAATGCCTAAAACAACTTAGTTAAAAATTGAATAATTAGAATTCTAGATCAATTCAATGTTGGCATCCGAGTAATCAGGTATTTATTCTGTTATCTAAAGTGGAGGGTGTTTAAGTTATGTACCGACGACCTGGAGGTGTCGCCGCGACACCTCCAGGTCGTCGGTACATATGTCGCGGTGGACTAAGTCAGCCAGTCAGGGCTTACCTCTGTCCCCTCTTCTTTTTAATATCGCTGCGACAAATATTTGTAGTTACCTACCTACCTATTAATAATGTGGAAGTATAATCAATATGCCGATGATTTTGTTATCTACAGTTCTCATAAACAAGCATCTGTCGCTATTATAGAATTACAGTCAGCCTTTAATTCAAGGCTGAATTGTACGGAACCAAATACCCTTCTCGGTGGATCTCCTATCAAAGTATCTACTCCTGCCTATATTTGCACTGAGTTTTTATTAGGTTTGTGTAGATTAGTGCTTTATGTTTGCTTAGCTTTTGTTTTGTAAATATTTTATTGTTTTCCAATAAGGCGCTGTGGTCGCTCAGCGACAAAGCCTTGTTTTGGTTATATTTGATCGAAGTGTGTAAACAACAAAAAATCTACTTTAAGATGGAATACACAAAAAGCCATTAAAGAAGAAGAAGAAAAGTCGAGCCTGTCCAGTCCAAAATTAACGAAGTAGGTACTCTGTGAAAAAAAAAGTACTCTGTCCATCCATTTCGAAAAAATTCATACCACCAAAGAGTATGTAACACTGAAGGTTTTCTTTGTAAATAAAACTTTATTTATTTATGTACTAGTAAATAAAGTTTTCTGAAACCCACAAGAAAACAACATGGCAGAAGAATGACTGACAGAATGAACTTGACTGTGACTGACAGATCAACGAACGAGATATATTCCGTCTATGTCAAAAAGCCATCAGTCCGGTTTAAATCTAGAGTACTCAGCGTTCTTCGTAATTTGAACGGGTTATAGCTGCCATCAAAAATTACGACTGTTTCATACATTTATCACATCGTTTTTCTTAAGAACTTGCGCCACCCATACCACAGACAGAAACTGGCAGAGTATATTCACTCCGTTTAGAAACTGGGTTCATTCATACAAGGATAAATAAAAAAGTGACAAAAAATAGCTGGAAAGATAAAATTAATTATTGTAACTAGGTAGATAGGCTGTATTGTATTATCTTCTCTTTTTTTATTCTTTCGAAGATAATGTTCTATGTATGTTCTCCGTAACCTCTAAACTTACGTAAGATTAAAGTTGCTGCTGTTGAAATGGGGAATTCAGTGTCTGCAGAATCTGGATTCCATGGCAAATCAGTAGAAAGCAATGCCAATCCACCACCAGAATGTCCTATGCACAAAAAGGCTGCAGTGCCACCAGCTGAACCAGAAAAGAAAGATGAGGCTAAGCCTTCGGAGTGTCCTGTACAACATGGCAACGATATCAACCCTTACAACATGGTAAGAGATTAAAATTATCACATGTAAACTGTTTTGCAATGTGTTACTGGCCAGTAGTACGAAAATACCCACTGTTCTTCTCAGATGCCGCCAGCAAACCAACAGCCGGCTCCAGATCAGCCATTCAACCTCCCAACTCAACGCCAAGTTTCCTCAATCCCTCGTTCTATGCCTGATGGCTCTACAGAGTTTTGGGTTTACCCGAGTCAGCAAATGTTTTGGAATGCCATGCTCCGAAAAGGTTGGCGCTGGAAGGATGAAGACATCAAGCAAAAAGATATGGATGATATCATCAAAATTCATAATGCTAATAATGAACAGGTATGAAGAATTTATTACAATCAACATCTGAAACTATCAAGGTTGTGAATACTATAATGCAATATTTACCATGTTTGAGTATTTTTTAGTTTCCCGATATTTCGGCGCAGTTTCACACCCGCACTATCAATAATTGACATAATTTAGTCATTTTGTATTTTACATCATAATTTTCTCTAGGCATGGCAGGAAGTGATGAAGTGGGAAGCACTACATGCTAAGGAGTGTGGTCACCCGAGACTCAAGAGCTTTGGAGGCAAGGCCCAAGATTACAGCCCGAGAGCCAGAATACGCTCATGGCTTGGGTAAGAACCCCATAATCATTATAATTAAGTTTTGAACCCTTTAGGCCTTTGCATCTTTTGTACATGATTTATACAATGACAACAACTAGTAGTAGGTGTAGCTCCTGGGACATTTTTAGATGGATTAGGCTTGCCCAGCACCTATAACCATCTTCTCAGGCTAGTCAGCTATTAGTCAGAAGAAAGAACAGGTCAATACATCTGACGGTTATTAAGCTGCAGATTTCCTCATGATGTTTTCCTTCACCTTTAAAGCATGAGCATGTGCTCAGTTATTTTTTTTTAAGCATGAGCACGGCCATTATTGAACCAACTACCTTCAGATTAATCTAATTTTGAACCCTAAGGCCATTAAAGAAACAAAACAAACCTAAGAATGTGGTGTGGATATAATGTTTAATATTTTTTTTTTGTTGACAGGTATGAATTACCTTTTGATCGACATGACTGGATTGTTGATAGATGTGGCAAGGATGTTCGCTATATCATTGACTATTATGATGGTGGAGAAGTTGACAATCGTCATGAGTTTGCACTGTTGGATGTGAGGCCTGCATTTGACTCTCTGGAAAATGTTTGGGATAGAATGAAAGTTATGTATATGCGCTACCGGTATGACCTTGTTGGAGAGAAAGAAACCCCAAAGTTGAGCAATTAAAGATTTAGACAACATATTGTTGTATTAATTTAATAAGTATTGTTTCTAGATTATAATTATGTTTTTGAGTTTTAGTAATATATTTAGCCCTTCCTTTTCTGTGGGGTTCATACTTATAGTATTCAAATCCAAGGACAGTGTTTTCTCAAAATTGTTTCACTTGTTTCCACATGACTTCTATGATTATAAATCAAAGTCCCAAAGTTAAACAGCTACAAATAAATGGACAGTGTTACAAGTTCAAGTATTTTATTTAATCAATTTCTTTATTCATAACCTAGAATTAGTGTTTGTTAGCCTAAAACAAATATGTCACTTCAGTTATCTACACTAACAAATTGATTGTTTGTTTGCAGACCTTTGCATTCGTTTTTGAATACTTCAACCTGTTGCTCTATGTATCCTTCAAAGTTGTTGTAAGGGCAGGCAGACAGTACTTTGTATCTCGGCTTTCCCTTGATACTATGATACACTGATCTGAGAATCAATATGGGAGGCTTCTCAAGGAATCTGGTTCCTGCAATTTAGAAAATATTCAAACAATGTACAGCTTAAAATTAAAGATAGAGTAGCAAAACATTATATGAAAATACTCTTTTATATCCTGCTTCATACATACCTATATCAATCTGAAGGATGCAATGAAAATCATTGATTTCAAACAGGAAAGCTGCATTATTTGCATCATGTTCCAATAATGCTCCCTCATATTTTACAATAAGCTGGGCCAGCAAATCACGTTTCACTTTGTCATTGTTTATAAGATCCTCAATCTGGAAATAAGTAAAAAAACAGCTGATAACATTTAACCGCAATACATTTAGCTCCTTAAGATAACTTGTTCTTAAATAAAACAATAGGTACTTAATTAGTTATGTACATAACATGTCTATGAAAAACAGATAGTTTTAGTAAATGCTGTAATAAATCATAGCAGCAACTATCAACTCTGGACAGGGCAAAGGGTTAAATAGCATTTAATAGAAAGGCTATTATATTATACAGGGTGTAATAAAACATGTGTACTAAACTAGTTGTTCCTCAGGGTGGTCAGAATCACTCCCTTTTGTGTTAGTACACATATTATGATACACCCTGTAGATCACAACATTTTAAAGAATACATTAGTGTTTACCTTGTTGTTCAATAGTTCTGTGACCATAGGGACATAATCCATTAGCACTCCTGATTGTAGCATTCTAAAACAAATAGTGTTTTTTTATTACATCAAACATACATTAGGTTATAGTATAAAAACAGCCACCTGGTTTCATATTAAAAGCTTTGCTCAGTTTGGGGCTAGGTGGTGCTGTGTTGAGTTTTCAGCAATATTTATTTAAGGGAGGAATTTTAACTTTTGTGTTTAAAATGTTTTAATTTCGTAAGTTCTTTTAGCAAACAATAAACATACTTACGGGGGAAGGTTAATATTTCCCAGTGATTTACTTAAAAGTGGGGATAATATCAGTTCAGCATTGGTTGAATTTGGGTATCTCACAAGCAACAGTGCTGTATCAATACCAGGATTTTCATCAATTCTGTAACAAAGATATTTTCAATAAAATAATAACTATCAGTATTTTCCATATAAAAGTATACTTATAAGATAATAAAGATTATTAGGGATTACCCATCATTGTACAGTTCTGGCAATCTTGAGGTATCCACCTTCAGCCTTATTAGGAATTCTACAACATGTGAGCCCACCCATACTTCAATATCTTGTTCACATGTCAGTGCATCTCCAATTAAAGCACCATATTCAAATGAGGCCCTGGAATTTTCATCTTCGTTTAGTTTTTTTACCTGTAACACAATTTTACCTAGTCAGATAAATAAGGACTACAATTTTAAATTCATAATAGTGCCCCTAGCACCACAACATCTATACTTAAGTCTTTACAGAAAAGTGTATTAAATTTATCATATTGAAATAAATAGGTGCATAATTTGGTGCACCAATAAATAAACCTCTCGCCAATCCTAAACACATACACATTCTATCTATCATGGGTAAAAACAAAAACATTCAATCTTTCACAAAAACTATTATGTTGATACTCCAATAAATATTTATTAGAAATGCAAACCTGATAAGCTTTGTAAACTTCCACCAACTCAGCTACAACTTCACTCAGAGCTTTAGGATTATTCTCATTCCACTTAGCTAGACTTGGTACCATTTTGTCCAAGAAGTTTTCATCAATGTTGCTCAGGAAACTGTCATCATCAAACCTGAAGTCTGGCGGGAACCAGGGCACGGAGGCGTCAAATAAAACTTCCCATTTCAATTTTTTTGAGCAATACGGCAAAACTAGCCGGAACTGACTATCGCCCCCTTCGCCGGAACCTGATATCTTTTCAAAATCAACTTTAGTTTTACAGAGACCTGGAAGCAACCACAATAGTAATATTCGTACAAGTGTTCTAAGCGTACAAGATGATTAGAATAAGAAACTGAGTTTTCATATGAGTTGGTTACCTAGCTTTAGATCTTCGTATACAGTTTGCACGTAAGGGCGAAAGAATGGTGCGATGTCATTAACAATTCCCGAAGTCATGTTTACATTTGAGAAATAAAACAAATAACAATACTCGAAATAATACAACACAATCGAAGGAATACGGAGTATTATTTTTTGATCGGCCTATGATTTTGATATTTCACAGTTATTTTATCTATTTTTTTATAGTAATTTCAATCATCATGTGGTATGTCAGATTTTGAAAAATATCAAGTGCAAGTCAGATTTAGACAGGGATCCATACACAATATTATTGTAAGAGGTTTAAATCGTAACGAAACTAACAGCGAACTAATCGAACATAGCAGCGCCATTTCTAACTTATTATTTATTTATGTATTATATTATTTTTTTGGTGATTTCTCAAAAACTGTGCTAGTCAGAGTCATAGTTTAATTTTTCTGTAATCCATACATTTATTTACGTCTAAAAACTATGAATTCTGTGCAAATTCATGGATAATATTTGTTCTCTCTTCTGTTTATTCTATTTTATTTCTGTGTTTTTATTATGCTGTATTGCTCCTAACCATAACTGTTATTACATTTTTATTTAATACGTTTAAGTCAAACGTAAAGTACCTTCCTCTTTATGATGACTACGCACAATCGCATCGTACAAAAGCTTTTGACTTTGGGTGAGAACACCACCATACGCCAAACAAAGAACGTAAAATGTTAATATAATTCTCACATTTACCTACAATGTAATTACAATGAGAGACGCCTGTCAGTCTAGAATCTAACTTTAAACCTAAAAATGTACCATTGTTTACCTGTTAAAGCTGTTGAGAGCTGTGTTCAACTCATTTTGAGTATCTTCTAGACAGTTTGATCGAATGTACAAAGCCAAATCATCTGCATATTGTAGGACTTCACAAAAGGTAGAAATAGAGTGGTCTAGATTAGCAGTATAAATGCTATAAAGTAAGGAGCTTAGCGCTGAACCTTGTGGTAGTCCTTTCCACATGCAACGGGGAGGTGATAATGTACCCTGGTTCTATAACAGAATGTTCCTTTCCATATGCTTACATATTTATCGAACGATTCTTTCAGGGATGGTCAGATGTTGAAGTTTCTTTCTGAGCACTGGTAGTATAACATTGTCGTAAGCAACTGTAATGTCGAGAAAAACTGCGAACAAGGATTCTTTTTTGATAAAAGCTGTGCGGATATGAGTTGTTAAAATACTTAAGCTGTCGGTAGTGCTCAAACCTTTACGAAATCCCTAATGAGATTTTGAGAGTATATTTTTATTTTCGCTTGTCCACTCAAGGCGTATTAAGTGCTCTATGATCTTGGCTAGGACAGAAGATAGAGCAATGGGTCTGTAGCTATTAGGATCAGATCAGAAGATTTTTTTTCTGGTGTAAGGCTAGGGTCTACGAGATTACTTGAGTCTTCCAATCTAATGGAACGTATTACAATATGGGGTATTGGAAAAATATATTGATCAAATTTAAGAAATATACCTTTGTGATGTTAGGAAACTTCAAAGTGAAGGAGTAAGGAATGCCATCAAATGGAAATGGAGATGTATCTTTTAAGCCGTGTAAAGCTTTGTCGAGCTAATTTAACGAGAAATTACTGTCCATATCAGAGACAAAAGGAAGGAAAGACGGGGGCGAAGGGATTGAGTCGTTAGAGGGGACAAATTGAGAAGTTTGTCGGAGAACGTATCCATCCAAGAAGATGGATCGTTTGAAGTGATATTATTATTGTTGAACCCCTGTACCGTTTTATTTGTCGCCAGACAAAGGAAGGGGGTGCTCTAGGAGACAAACTCTCACAAACGTTTTTCCAACCCTCTTTCTTTGAAAGAACTCTTCTAGCCTTTGCCGCAGTTCGTTTATATTCTATTATAATTATAATATTATAATTTGTATCATTAATTGAACCATTATAGACAATTCGGCTCTTTTCCTCTCTTTAATTGAGTGGAAGCCGGGGTAAAGAGGAGAAACCTTGAGGCCCCACCCAGTGACCCTAACAGGGGTACTGAAGACAACGACGACGACGCCAAATCAGGTGAAATAATAATTTTTTTGCTTGAAGTGGAGGTGTTTTCAGTCAAGGACGTTTTATTATTGTTTATGCAAATAATAAAACGTCCTTGTTTTCAGTTGACAAAAGTCGACGTTTAGAACCATTACGCGTAGGTTCGTGAATATTCTTCGGTTCCGACAAATCAGGCGGGTCAGGAGGATCCGGCTCAGGTGGAATAGCCATTGCCATAACAGGCGAACTAGCTACGTCCATTTCCAATATTTCCCGCCGCAGCGGAGTTTGAAAAAAAAAGATTAAAAAGGGAAAAACTATGCTAAAACATAAACTTAAGTAGGTACCTATAAACACAAACTAATCCAAAACCTCTTATTAAAAATAATTAACTTGATCTCGGATGTTTTCAAACCTAAAAATATATTTTTTAAGGCTCAGATACCTAGTACATAATTCTATAATTTTGCTTACTCATATTTCTTATTTTTTTTATTTAGACTTGTAAGGATTTTCATATATAAAGATTTTTAACGTCTTAGGGTGCATATCCTGTAATTTTTGAAATCTACTGTGTAAATAAATAAATAAATATTCCTTCTTATTAAAAAGTCGAATCATCCATAATCAATTTTTCATCATAGATTATCCGGCCTTTAAAATTTCGAGTAGGTAGTCTATTTATTGTGCGATCAGCTTTTCACAGTTATTCGTATACTAAGGGGAATAGTAGACAGTCCTGACTTAGTTAGGGAAGCGAGCCGGCTAGGCGGCTCTGGGTACCTGAGCAGCGCGCCAGGTTCCGTCCCAGACTAGTCCCACTATTCGCCCCCATACTGCCCATACCCCCACGCACGGTTGCACGCCAACAATCCCCCATCTGCCGCGCTCAGAACCATTTCAATGCAATTTAATAATAATAATAATATGTAGGTAAATAATACTTATTTAATATGTGTGTTAATATGAGTTTAAGATTTAACGTGTAACGCTTTGGTTAATCTGTAATGTTACATTGATTATTTGATTTTGAATAACCTTGAATTTAGATCTTGTGATTTGTACCACACACCACCAGTAGTTGTAGCTATACTCTGAAACAAAACCATACCTAAATAAAATAGTATTTGCCAAGTTCTATGAATTAACAGTAGGAACCTAGTTAGTTATACTTAGCAAAATCGATTCGTGTTATTATGCACGTTCATCAAAAAACTATGTCTTGTGGGTCTGGGTTTCTGTACAAAAGAGTTTAATTTATTAAAGTCTGCCATGGTAAATTAAAAGCACTCATCACATCAATCAGATTGCTAACACATCATGTAACATTGTAGGTATGTACTGTAAATAAAATAATTTTCGAAGTTTTGAAATTACCGCCAAATATGCCGCCGGCATAGAAGCAGATATGAAATGAAATATGCACATTATAATATAATAACATAAACACGGGACTTTATCGCGTAATACCCTTGATTATTCCCGACGTTTCTATTGGAGATTTCATTGGAGTGTCCATCAAGAAGCGATGGTAGTTTTGCAACTACCCTCACTTTGTCTTCAGAACTCGGTAAGGCCGCGTTTACATTGCGGCACACAACACAGCACAGTAACTTCACTATACAATGTTACATCACGACGCACACTACACCTACTTATCACTGGATTCCAAGATATCGGGAGCCTAAATCCATCTCTACGGTTGAAATTCGGGTGTTTTTTGATTTCGGTTGCCTCACGAATCATTCTCCGGTAATATTGACGTTCATTGGCAAGAATTTTAGGATCGTGTAGCTCAATCCAATGGCCGCAGTCGTTGAGCGACGACATCGCCTATTATTGGAAAACAATAAAATGTTAATTTCTAAGATATTACAAAAGCGAAGCACCCCATCCTATAAAATGCTTAGACGAGATTCGTTTCAGTCAATCTTCAGTCGTGCTTCAGTCCAAAGAACAAGCAACAATCCTTCTACAGAGCAAGTAACTGGCTGGTCAGTCTGTGGCACAGAGTACTTTGGAGTCTGTGGAAATGAAATTGAATTGATCTTGATGTACACTGAGGGATCTACATCAACAATTTCTTTTTCGTTTGCATTTTTCAGTTTTTCTGTGTATTTCAGAGGATATACGTTTATCTTTTTGCATGGAATAAAAGTATGAAAGATATGAACGTGGCGGCGCAGAATAACATTTCGGACCTATTAAAACTAGCTAGGAAATTCAACTGTTTTTATTTATCTGGTATATCAACATTTTAAATTTACTACTAATCTAAATTGACTTACGTATCTTGTAAAATATCGACATCTATTTCTATTCTAGGTTTACATCAAGGAATATGTAAACCATTCATAGTAGGAGGCCACCAGGTTGGTCTCATTCGTCATGATGTCATGAAGCACTTGCAGAGATTTCCTGAGGTAATTATGTACAGTTGAAGGGTAGGCGATTATTTCGCTAGGTTTATGTACATTATTAATATTTTATATCCGTAAAGTTAAAATATTTTATGTATAATCTTGACCAGGCTGTTATTTGTACATATTTGAATAGCATTTACCCTTTCCAGGTATTTATTACGGGAGGAAAATATGTAGAATTGAATCCAGCCTTCAGAGATTACAAAGAGCGGACACTGAAAGTAGCAGATATATTGTTGAAATTGAGAAAAGAAAATGAAATATGTGCACTGAAGGGTTGGCGAGATGAGGTAATAATATTAATAACTAGCATTGCCTATATAATGATTATAATTATAAAATAATTTATTTTTGAATAATTCTTTGTAGTGTTTTGAAGTCAGTGCACCATTTTACAACGAGAGCCTATTAGAAATGGACAGAAGTGCTGTATGCTTGTTTGGTATCAGAAACTATGGGGTCAGTGTTTCTGGCTACATGTACCACCCAACAAAGGGTCTCTGCATCTGGCTCCAACAGAGAAGCTTTACTAAACAAACTTGGCCAGGTGAATTATTGAATGAGTATTAAAAATGCTTGTAAATAAAAAAAAAACTGTGGTCAAATTAATAACACCCCTCTTTTTGTTGGGGGTTAAAATCATAATAACTCAACTGGTGTAAATGTAATACTAGTCAGTTAGCTTGTTATTTGACCCTGACTTGTATTTTCATTCACAATTATGTCTTAGGGTTTCGATTAACACATATTTTTTTATCCAGGAAAGTGGGACTGTTTTGTGAGTGGTGGACTGGCTGTTGGTTATGGTGTAATGGAAACTTGCATCAAGGAGGCTGCAGAAGAAGCCTCAGTGGAAGGTGATCTAGTAAAGAAACTGATCCCAGCTGGCTGTGTCAGGTGAGAATGTAAATAACATATTAAATCTATAATGTTTTTGAGCAGTAAAGTAACTTTATGGATTTCGCTAGCGGTCCAAATGCTGTTCAGCGTTGAGGGTACTTGCAATAAATTCCTTGGATCAAATGATAACTTTTGTCTCACCGTCAAGATCGATCCTGAGGTTTTTTCAGAAAATCTCTTTGAAAACACACTTATGGGCAAATAACTATACTTGTAATCTACTTTTAATTAAATTTTCACTTTTAGTTTTTAAAAGATAAACGCCATTTATCGAGTTCGTAACAAAACTGAGCATTTATTAAAGTACCCACACATAATAGAAAATCAACATATAAATCAACTGTCAAATACACAACATACCTTTCTTCTTTAAATGATTA
This sequence comes from Pasiphila rectangulata, assembly GCA_963082625.1. NCBI lineage: Eukaryota > Metazoa > Arthropoda > Insecta > Lepidoptera > Geometridae > Pasiphila > Pasiphila rectangulata. The sequence goes on from OY720240.1 coordinate 10,557,336, forward strand.
GTAATAACAAAAAGATTTTTCTAAAATAAACAAAACAAAATTCTAAATCTAACATTAATCAAGAGTACAATTTAACTATCATTGTTAGGTATACCAATTATGTCAGGCCACCTTTCTGGTGGTGGTATTTCAATAGGTGGCGCCTCATTCAACTGAGGTTCCAAATCTGTATTGGCCCTGTTATCATTTTCAGCCAACCGGGCTTCCGTTCTAATTGTTCTTGCCAGTATCTGATCTGCATGTCGATGGTGTAGGTCTTCATCTTCCGTTCTCACCCTGTATGAGCTAGGTCCTTCCACCATCTCCACAGTGGCTTTCCGCCACTTCTCTCCAGCTCCATACATGTGTATTAGCACGGGTTGATCTACTGTGAATGTCCTGGGGGGCGCGCGCTGCGCCGCCGCCTCTAGCTGCTCCTCGCCCCGGCTCGGCATACAATCTGGGTGTAGAGAAGAGAGCGCCGTTCTGTACCTCCGACCATTGAGCATCTCAGCTGGGGATTTGTTTGTGGTACTATTTGGTACTGTACGCATATGAAAAAGCACTTTGCTTAGCATTTCACTCCATGGCATATTTGATGATTCCAGTTTCTTTATTTTATTTTTAAATGACTGTATTGCTCTCTCTATTTGTCCATTTGTCGCAGGGTGGTATGGCGGGGAATGCAGGTGTCTGATTTGATTCTTTTGCAAAAACTTGCTAAACTCTTCAGAAGTAAATGCTCTCCCATTATCAGACACCACCACCTCTGGCATGCCTTGTGATGCAAAAATTCTTCTCATTACCGTTATGACAGCCCCACTACTCATAGTGTTTACAATTTCTGCTTCCATCCATTTACTGTAACTGTCAATCAACACAAAGAATGTTTTCCCCAGAAATGGTCCTGCAAAGTCTATGTGTACCCTCTGCCATGGCTTCTCCGACATCACCCATCTCTGTGGATCTCTTGGAGGACTGTGTCTCACCAGTTGGCATGGTTCGCAGCTGGCTACCATCAGTTCAATTTGACTATCCATCTGTGGCCACCACACATAGCCTCTTGCATATGCCTTTGTTTGGACTATACCTGCATGAGGGGCATGTAATATTTTTAGTACCTTCTCCTGTAACTTTGATGGTACTATGACTCTGTTACTCCACAGTAAACAGTCTTTACTGTGTGAAAGAGCCTCCCTTCTTATCCAATATGGCTGCAATTCAGGATCAGTATTCTTATTTGGCCAACCGTGTAGTACATGAAATAAAACTCTCTGGAGCAATGTGTTTTTTCTGGTTTCAACAGCAATCATTTCAGCGCTTACATTCCAGCCACTAGGTTGTTCTTCCAGCAACAATACTTCTTTCAGCTCCTCTTCAGCCATAGATCCAGTTGTTGGTGCTGTCCATCTACTTAAAGCATCTGCATTGCCAATCGATTTCCCTGGTCTGTGCTTGATGGCATACTCATAGCAAGCTAGTTTTAATGACCAACGCAGCATCCTGGGTGAAATCTGATCGGGGATTGGTTTTGCTGGATTAAATAAGCCCACTAACGGCTTGTGATCTGTCACTATACAAAACTTGCGACCCAGCAAAAATTCATGGAACTTCAATAATCCAAACATAATGGCCAGGGCTTCTTTGTCAATCTGTCCATATTTTCTCTCATGGGACTGCAATGTACGTGACGCCATCATAATTGGTCTTTCCGAGCCATCATCCATCACATGTGCCATGATAGCCCCCACTCCATACTCTGATGAGTCACATATAAGCAACAATTCTTTATTAAGGTCATATCCCACCAAAGTAAGATCTGATGACAGCAGCAGCTTAGCTTTTTCGAACGCTGCCTGCTCACTTTCACCCCACCTCCAAGGTGTTTTAGATTCTAGCAAGTGATACAAAGGTTGCAGTAATGTAGCTCGGTCAGGTAAAAACTTCTGATAAAAGTTGTATAGTCCTAGAAAAGCTCTCAAAGTTTCTTTATTTGTAGGCGCCGGTTTCTCTTGAATCTCTTTAATTTTAGCTGGTGCTGGGTGAAGTCCTTCACCATCAATCATATGACCTAAGAATGTGATGCTGTTCGCCGCAAATACACACTTATTGCTGTTAAGTCGAAATCCCAGCTCATTAAGTTTCTCCATCACCTTATGAAGCCTCTGGTTATGCTGGTTTAGCGTCGCGCCAGCCACCGCCACGTCATCCAGCAGACAAGCCACGCCATCCATGCCCGCCAGGGCAGAAGACATCACCCGCTGGAAAATACATGGCGCCGCACTTACCCCAAAAGCCAGACGATTTACCTTCATTAGCCCAATGGGCGTATTTAACGTCAATAACTGGGCTGTTTCATCATCAACCTTCATTTGTGTGTAGGCATGCTTCAAGTCAAGTTTACTAAAAAATTGGCCTCCACTTAGCTTCTCAAACGCCTCCACTGAAGTAGGAAGCGGGTACCTGTCCACTTGTATAGATGCGTTTACAGTAGATCGGTAATCTCCACAAATTCGCAACGATCCATCATCTTTCTTGACTATCCTTAATGGAGTCGCCCACTCTGAGTACCTTACTGGGGTCAGTACTCTTGTTTCTACCATTCGATTTAATTCTTCTTCTACTTGCTTTTTCATAGGAAATGGTACTGGGCGGGCTTTCAGGAAACGTGGTGTTGCATCTGGACGTAGGGGAAGTGAAACTTCTGGACCTTTGTATGTGCCTAATTCTTCTTTAAACAACTCAGGAAATTCACTCTTAAAAGGCACCAAATCCTCTTCTGCCCAGTGCAATCCAGTCACATGAAGGCCTAACGACTGGAACCAGTTGCGGCCCAATAGGCAAGGTCCATTGCCAGAGACAACAACAAGTTCGCACTGAGCCTGCTTGTCGCCCAAGACAACACATACATTTGCCACTCCTATTACTTTCAAAATGTCCCGGGTCCATGTGACTAACTTTACTTTAGTACTCAGAAGTGCAGGTGGTGTTGACCATAGTTTCTTGAAAGTATTCTCTGACATGATGCTGCGAGATGCACCTGAGTCTACTTCCATCATCAAACTAGCACCATCAATGACCACTTTTGCCTTTATAGGAGGTTGATAGCTGTCCGCAACCACATAGACACCCATCATGTCTTCAGATTCTGATGAAGATTTCTCATTTTCTTCCACCTTATGTACTTTTGACTTCTTGTCACATGCTCTAGCTATGTGCCCATACTTATTGCATTTGAAACACTTTGCCTTTGCAAAAGAACACTTCTCCCCCGATTTGTGTATACGGGTACAATGTTTACATTCATTGGACTTAATTTTGCCAATCTCCATCGGCTCGGCTGACTGCAGTTGCGTAGTTTCTGCACTTTGGCCAGGATACATGTCCTCAAAGGTCGCCTGATGATTGAGGCACATCTGAATCGCTGTCTTGCAAGATAGTCCTTTGGTTTTCAACAACTCCCGACGCAGACGCTCGTCCCGTACTCCCAGCACGAGCCTGTCTCGCACTTGGCGCTCCAAGTCTGTAAAGTTGCATTTAGCCGCCAATGCACTAATGGCAGCCACGAAGTCCTGCACGCTTTCCTTTTGTAACTGTGCACGTTTATGGAACTTTCCCGCTTGTAAAATTTCATTCACTTCCGGTTCATAGAACTTGTCCAATAGTCCCAAAATGTCACAAAACTTCACTTCACAAGGGCGCAACGGTACTAACAATGATGCAATTAGCGCGTATGTGTCCTTCCCGCACTGAGACAAAAACAAAGAACGAGATTTATCTTCGTCTTTTGGCAAGTTCCGAGACAGTCCTGCCGCATCCAATGCACAAAGTAACTGGTCTTTGTAATCACGCCACACATCAGTCTTTGCATTAAACGGCCCCGGCAACACAATATTCGTCATATTGAATGCCATTTTAGCACAATTACGCTTTATTTTCCGTAGTCGCCACTAAAAGATAAACGCCATTTATCGAGTTCGTAACAAAACTGAGCATTTATTAAAGTACCCACACATAATAGAAAATCAACATATAAATCAACTGTCAAATACACAACAGTTTTCACTTGATAACTTGTTATTTACTCGTAGTTCACGGCTCTAGAAATGTAGTGCAATAAAACATGTGATTGAGCTGATTTCATGATGAGTCGGGAGATGAAGAGTGGAACTCCTTAACGCCTCACAGTATACAGATGGTATTTGGGTTCATATGGCTTGTTTTGACGAATCCTATGCAATACGCTAAGTGACGAAGGTCTGATGATGAAGCCAGGATGTGAAGTAGAAGTAGAAGAATTCCAGATTCTTCTATTATTAATAAAATCCCCTCAAGTTTAAGCTCATATGCATCGATTCGACGAGATCTATATACATATATATATATATACACTGCCGGCCAAAAGTTTGAGACCACCTACATCTAAGTAGCAAAATGAAATAAAACTCAAAATATAAATCAAGAGGTTTAGATATTAATTAAAATGCTTATTTACTAATACACATTCATCAAGAAGAAAAAAAAATCAAGAAATATCAACCATTTACGTTAAAAATGACGTTCATATTTAATAAAATCATTAAACGGATTTTTCGTCAAAAAAGCCTCCCTTGCATTTTATAACTTTTTTCACTAGTCTCGGCATACGAGCAATCAATTTATCAATTGTATCTTGTGAGATATTGTTCCAGCTTTCTTGTAAAGCCTTCCACATGTCTTCTTGTGAGGAGGGACAACAACTGCGCACATTTCTGTCAAGCTCTTCCCACAATAGCTCAATGGGGTTGAGATCCGGACTCTGAGGGGGCCACACCATGTTTTTTAACACCCTTTCTGTTTCTTTATGTTCTAAATAACCCCTGCATAATTTTGAACTATGTTTAGGATCATTATCTTGTTGGAAAAAAAATCCATTTCCAATTAATCTTAAACCAGACGGAACGGCATTTTGCTGTAGTATTCGTTTATAATGCTCCTTTTTCATGATTCCTTCGACTCGTACCAAATCTCCGGTTCCATGGCCCGAGAAGCATCCCCAGACCATAATGGAACCACCACCATGCTTAACTGTTGGCACCACACAATCTGGCATCATCTTTTCCTCGGCGGTACGTCGAACAAAAATTCGTCGTTTTGAACCAAATATTTCAAACTTGGATTCATCTGTCCAAAGAACTTCTTTAAAGTCTTCTTCAGTCCAGTCTCGATGGGTAAGGGCCCACTGCATCCGTTTCTTTTTGTTTTGTGGCCTTAGTAGTGGTTTTCGAACGGCGACGCGACCAAATAACTTAGCATCTCTCAATCGTCTTTTTACTGTAGTCAATGACACAGGTTCTGATCGGGATTTGTTCACTTCTGCGCGGATTTCTGGTGCGGTTAGGCGTCTATTCCGCTTGCTGGTAACGACGATGAAATTATCCTCGCTAGAAGTGGTAGCTCTCGGTCTCCCCGATCGCGAACGATCTTGATTACTGCCAGTCTCCTTGTATCGGGTTATTGCGTTATGAACACAAGTCTTCGACAACTTAAGTTGAGAGGCAATCGCACGTTCAGATTTGCCTTCGCCGTGTAAAACAACTATGGCAGAACGAGTTTCAGTGCTAATTTCGCGCACTTTTCCCATTTTAAGATGTCTTCACTGTAACAACGACGAGCTCAGACTAGTTAAGATAATGAAAAATTTACTCCATCAAAACTCAGGTAAAAAATATGTTTAAGGAAGCTAAAATAATCCGGAAGTACGGTTACCGCAAAACAAAACCAAAATAATTAGAAATGAGCAGGCCATAAAAAATATAACAATGACTCTATCACCTGGTAAGCGCGCGGTACTCATTTATGTTTTGAAACAATAGACCTTTAAAGGATGATAACTTAAAAATATACAATAAAAATGACTCTCAGAAATTCTTTGATAACAATAGAATACGCAGGTGTTCAAATTAGCTCTTTATCATGTGTACTTTTGAAATATTTTGGTGGTTACAAAGATTTTTACAAGTGGTCTCAAACTTTTGGCCGGCAGTGTATATATATAATTATAGGATCAGCACAAGCTTACAGGAAATAATTGGCCGGCCAATAGTTTAGTTTAGATCATTGATTCCCAAAGTGGTCCAGGTGCACCCCCAGCAGTCCACAGGAGACTCGACGGGGGTCTACGTTAGCGTGTCAAAACAAAGGGGTTCACAATTCGTAAGCGCTTTTCTTTAACATAATACATTACAAACATTGTTATGTGGTCCCCTTTTGAGTAAAAAATACTTGTACTAGAGGATCACGCTCTTCCATATCGTGTTAAATACAAATGTAAATTAAGCTAGGGTTTTAAAAGACTATTTTATAGCTGATGGGTCCTGTGTTGTGTGTACGTGTTTGTGTGTGTGTGTGTGTGTGTGTGTGTGTGTGTGTGTGTGCGCGTGTGTGCGCGCGTGCATGCGTGTGTGTGTGTGTCCAGTGGTTAAAATGTGCCTTATCAACGGTATTGATTGCATTTCAAGGTGTTTGTTCAAATTGATGGCTCCGACAAAGCTGATAAATTATTAGAATGCAAACCAATGCCACTGCATGATTTCGGCTGGAGAATCCAAAAACCCTTTGATGTTGTTATGTCTTATGGGGTGCTGTGCATGCTTGCTTTAAAGATCGGTGTATTGAATCGTCAAAACTACTTTTATGAGTCCTAGCTTAGGTAATCTTATAAACATAGAAAACTTCCAAAACTCATATCCTGATTTCTTCACCAGACCTTCGTCACCAAGCGCATTTATTGGAATCTTTAAAACAATAATTAGAGACTAAACACGATGGGAATACTGTTTTTCGCCACTCATCATCTCCTCACTCCATCATGAGATCAGCTCAATGACTACATGTTTTATTGCACTACATTTTCTAAAGACGTAAACTCGTCGAGTTTCCACTCGATATTATAATTATAATAAGATTACTAGTACGAGAGTACATTACGTAGATTTGCCCTAAGGGGCCGTCTCCACGAGCGAGGGAATCGCGGCGATGTTATCGTGCCACGTGTTGCTTTAGCGCGAACTCGTCGCGATTCTCTCGCTCGTGGATACGGCCTCTAAGAGAGTTTATAGAAATACTTGACACGATGATAATATCGCCGAGATCCCCTCGCTCGTGGAGACGGCCCCTTAGAAGCTTGTTTTCAAAGTGATTTTCTGAAGAAACCCCAGGACCTATCTCAATGGGGTCTTCGGACAAAAGTTATCTTTTGATCGAAGGAATCCATCGCAAGTACCCTCAAATCGGGGCAGTATTTGGACCGAATCCCATACAAAGACTGGCAATTTCCAAATGTAGGTACCTACTACAAATTCTATAAACACATGACTAGACACATGACCACACATGACACTAAAATAATAGAATGTCAATGACTTATCAATGCCTTAGCAACGATATCAAATTCAAGGCTATTCAGATAAAAAACTAATTTACACAATCAAAAAATTGGCCTTGAAATCAAATTATCATTTATTTTGCAGCTTTTATTACGAAAGTGAGAGAGGCCTATTCCCTAACACCGAGTATGTGTACGACCTAGAGTTACCACTCGACTTTGTGCCTCAAAATGGGGATGGTGAAGTGGAAAGCTTTGAATTGCTAACTGCGGAGGAATGTATCCAGCGAGCCCTGTCACCACAGTTCAAGACAACCAGTGCTCCGGTTCTTATCGATTTCCTGATACGCAAAGGCTATATCAATCCTGAAAATGGTTAGTATATTTTATAATTATATAGCTTATGCCAAGTCACATGTCTGTGCTAACCTTGATTTGCGCTCAAGGGAATTTGAGCCCTTCCGTCGTTACTTGCGCGGAACTAGCGCTAAACGATCGGCTTCCTTGTACATCTATGTTCGTAATTGTATTTTTATCTGATAACTAGCCGCACCCCGCAGTTTCACCCGCGTAGTTCCCGTTCCCGTGGGAATTTCGAAAAATCCCTCCTTAGTGCACCTCTAGGATACTCAAGGTATATGTGTGCCAAATTTCAAGTCTCTAGGTCCAGTAGTTTAGGCTGAGCGTTGTCTGTCAGTCACTCAGCCACTAAAAGGACGAGTTAAACGGTAAAACGGAAGAGTTTTATATATATTGATTGATTGATAAATGCGACTAGGACTTTTGATATTTTTTTTTCATTTCGAAATAGCTACATTTATTTGTCATAAAAGTGTTTCAGGTTGCATAGAATTTTTTTAAGAGCTATGTTTATTTAATTACAGAACCAAACTATCGGTACCTGGTAGAGTTGCTTCACGTTCCCCTCCAATCTATCTACAGCTGGCCTTACACCGCCGTCACATCTGCAAACGGTGAGGACCAAGAAACACGTCTCAACTCAAATTAGAACATTTCCACAAGGACAACTAATTCTCCGCGCTATAAGTTTGCGATTCTCAGATGACTCGTGAAATAAATCTACCAAAATACACTGAAGTTCTTTAATAAAGCCATCTGTAATCGTCAACCTAAAGTGCACAGGGTAATCTGCGTTAAGCTTGCCGATGCCTTACATTTTTGAGGTTGATGGCAATGTTTGAGAATTTGATATTATAGCAATGCTTAGTTTGGAGCTGAACCAAATGTTTTAGTAGTTAACGGCAAGTACTTTAATGGCTGTGGATGACTTATCTATTAAACCTCGTTTACAATATCCACATTAAGATGATAGTTCCGTAGCTAAAACAAAATACAGTCAGTGCTTTGCAAAAAAAAGAACCTGTCTGTCCCCCAGACATCATGCGTAACAAAGCAAGTAACATTTTCATTTATGATATTTATAAGGAAGAATCTAGAATGGCTTGAATGTGTAACTTTCAACTTGACCTTATTTGAATAATGATTTTAAGTATCACCAAATTATCAATTTTAGAAAATCCATTGATATCAATGAATGAATTTTATAAGTATTAATAAATAATTACATAACTTGATTCAAAACATAAAATCGAACTTAAATTTTCAGCGCCATATCAGCGTTCATGTATAATTTTATTGTATTGCATAAATCATATACAAACCTGCACATGACGCAATCAATAAATACAAATAGAAGCGCTTAGGAATTGTCCAATTCTATGCATTCATTACAACAATCAAACCCATTATTTCCATGTCTTTGGCTACGTTACGATACTGATTGTGATTGATTACACATAGTGGCAGACATAAATGGCCTATATTATTTTATTAATTATTAAGCTATGTTTATAAACTGACGTTTATTTATTTAATAGAAATAGGTTCACCGACCGGTACAACAACATCACACTTAATTAATATTTCAATGATATCTTCCTTAATTTAATTATTATAATTGTGATTAATCTAGACTTGTAATTATTTAGAAAACTTTGACCAAATCCTCATGTTCTTAGTAACATAATCATTGTACCTATATGAAAATGTCATAGTTTAGCTAGGTATGGTTAATTTCTGTGATACTTTACCAGTTTGGTATAAGACATCGTATTTAATCGGTTTCTCATCAGTGATGATCAAGTTCAAAGATAGTACATTTATTTTGCCAGTTTATTTTGCTTTCGAGGGTTTAAACTTTGTATTTTATCATTATAACCATAGGTATGGTATGCTCTAGTTTTAGGTGCTACTTGCTAACGTTTATAAGAGGATCTATAGCGATTAAACTGAATGACAACATCGACTGTCTAGTCAATCGACGACAGTGAAATAAACAGATGAAATTATCGTTACATGTTGGCTTAGGTAAATAGTTATTGGAAACTGAAATTATTTATGTATGTATCCTAAGGAAGAATGTCGCCAATCGAGTTTTATTTATGTCAATGATACTTAATGATACCTTGAATCGTAGGTACATTTATTGCTATTCTTTAATTACAAAGAGTTTTCTTTTATATGCTACATGTCTGGGTTATTAAATGTTAGGACAGGAATTTTGTGAAATCGAACAAGAGGCCTTTAATATCATATTTTCTAGGCTAGATAATTTATAGACTGGAATGCTGATTGCGTAGAAAACTGAACGGTTATAATAGGTAAACTCATTGAAATATTGTTTGAACCATTACGATTTGTAGTAAAACCATTGTAGTAAAATGGTAATTAGGTAAATTACTAGAGACATGAAATATTGATGTCATTGCAGTTTTATACATTTTTATGGTCACGTTATAGGCGAAAGATTTTGTAACCATTTAATACATACATACTTAATTATGATTGTAATCGTTAATATTTGCGATAGTAATAATAGTTTTACCTAAAATAAAATGTTGAAAATATTGGACTTGTCTTAATTTCAATCTGTAAAAACAAAAACTACTTTTCGGATATTTTCTCTTCCATTGCGTTAAAACCGCGATGCGAGATGCTGAGTAGGCTGGAGCCTATGGCGGCAGATTTAGAATATTTCATTTTTAGTCTTAGAGAAACAAAAATAAATAAGAAAACGAGTCGCGGAAATTTAACAAATTTTTTATAACTATACGAGTGCCTACATAAAACGGAAATAAGTTGATTTAATAACGACGATAGAGCACAACATAACTCAAAGTTGAATTTTTATTGTTTCTAAATTCATACATAAGTCAGTAGGAGCGGCAAAACTGTAAATTTGTAAATCCGCCACTGAGTGGAAAAGGTTGTAAGTTCGATTCCGTGCGTGTATGTGACTATGTACCTATTTTCTAAAAAATATAACCGGGCAAGAGCGAGTCGGACTCGCGCACCCAGGGTTCCGTGCCATCATACAATATAATATACCAGCTGTCGCGGCGAACTTCGTATCGCTTCTACTACAACCACTACTTACAACTTACCCTACAACTACGCTATAACTAACGCTGAAACATGCGTTTAATCATTTTGGCAGTAATCTAATGTGAAATTTTACGTAAATCAAGTGGAAAAAAAATATTTCCCCAACTAATTTTCATCACCTATATTTTCAGTTAGGGGATGATTTTTGAAAAACTGATATACAGGTTCATTAAGTTTTAAATTCTAATATTATATATATGCAAAATTTTAAATTTTTCCAGTGAAAAATAACGTATTTTCCATACAAACTTTCATCCCTTTCTGATTTAATTTCCGCAACGAAAAGTAGCCTATGTCCGTCTCCTGGTTCTAAGCTACCTCCCCACCTTTTCAGCCAAATCGGTTCAGCCGTTTTGGTTGATCGTTTCTGGGAACTTTTAATCAACTCAGGCATATTTAAGCCTTGACAAATTAATATTTGCAATGTCGCATTATTGTAGTACCGATGTTCACACCGTGGACCATCCGCCGACGCTGGCTTGCTCAGCTGTAGCTTAGGTAAGGGTACATTCTTTACTTGAGTCAGAAATAGTGTAACTAACACGACTTTCTTTTATAAATAATATGTATGTATAGATGATTTAAGCGGTATATTTGTTGAAGAATCTAGACAGCGCTATCTCTTGTCTGATTTAGGAACTTTATGTAGATTTTTTACACTTTCTGTAGCCGTGTTGGCCGAGTGGTATGTACCCCCGACTTTCAATCCGAAAGGTCGTGGGTTCGATACCGGCTGTGCACCAATGGATTTTTCTTTCTTGAAAAATGTATGTGCACACTTAACACGTGCTTTAACGGTGAAGGAAACATCGTGAGGAAACCCGCGGCTTATTTAGCTTCAGACGTATTGATGTTCTTTCCTCTGAATAATAGCTGACTAAGCTGAGAGGATGGTATAGGTGCTGGGCAAGCCTTATCCATCTAACAATGTCCCAGGCACTGCAGCGTCCCGTAGAGCATAATTATCAGTTGCTGACGCTGTATAAATCATCTATAATAGATGCAAAGGCCTTACTTTTTTTTACACTTTCAATGATTTCTAAAAAACTGCAAATTATAGGGTTCGTTAAAATTTTCCTATAATCTTTACTTAGACTCCCATTAGCAATAAAAGTTTCAGGGGTTTATCTCTGCAAACTTCGGAGATAATGGGGGGGGGGGGAACGGGCGTGTTTTCTACATGTTTTGTAAATAACTCAAAAAGGATAGGTACGGATAAGGCGGTTATCACACTGCCACACACCACGCTGCATGTGGCGTGTCGACGCACCTACTTGCGGGAGTGTAGATCTGCATCATCGTGCGGGTTTTTCACGCGCGTAGTTGCGTTTTGTGGATTCACGGCGGCTCTGACTCATTTCATTAAAGCTGTTCGCTAGACTGCAGGACTCGGTGTGCCATACCACAGAATATCTACATATCTATCTTTTAATGTAATCTATCTTTTTGGATTCCTACACATTTCCATGAGAAATTATAATTTGGTGAAATCTGATGAAAAAGACCACAGATGGCCATCGAAACTATTTAAAATGATAAAATCTCTTGGATGAGGCGATTAACATCTCGAAAGATGGATAAGATCATTATTTACCTATCTACTTATTTATCGTCGTAGGTATAATAGTTTAATGAAACGAAATGGTAATGCAATGGCAGTCGGTAGTTTTTCGTTGATACACTTATCAATTAATGTATTTATCTCACTAGATAAAAACATTTTCCAAAACTTGTGAAGGAACATACCTGCCTACCTACTAGGCGTGGATACCTATGGCCTGTTCTTTCCTCTGGATTGGTCTGTTCTTAATATGTGCCCACTGCTGAGCAAAGGCCTTCCCCCATTCATCTCGATCTGAGTCACTGTCCTCCAGTAGACCCAGACTACTATAGTATACTGGCTATAGACCGATGGCAACTGCACGCAACCCACCCACCCCTCGCACGCCGAGTTTTCAGTGTGAAGCGTGGCGAGTGGCAGCAACTCCCTCATGATCTTGGAAATCCATGTGCGAGTCCTCTATGTCCAGCAGTCCTACGGCCGAGATGATGATAGTGAGACCTAATGGCTTGATTAGTTCAAATACAACTTAGCAAATGAAAGTCAACTTGGTTTACTATAAATTTATACCACATTGTATTTCAATAACACGAGATTAGTAAACACATCTTGGAAATCCATGTGGGAGGCCTATGTCCAGCAGTCCTACGGCCGAGATGATGATAGTGAGATCTAATGGCTTGATTAGTTCAAATACAACTTAGCAAATGAAAGTCAACTTGGTTTAGTATACATTTATTTGAAAATAATGCTGGTCATGACACTGAATGAATACATACCACATGTATTTCAATAACACGAGATTAGTAAACACACCCACACAGCGTTGTAGTTTAAAACTTTGTAATTGGATGATAATGTCAACAGAGTGCAATAGAGTTATCTTCAACATACTTCACTTAGCAAGTGAAAATGTGACAAAGTAACCTATTATGTAAAATATATTCCTCTAAAATACATCATAAACAGCATTACCAAAACATAGAATATTAGTAGTAGCCCAAAAATATTTGAAATAGTGTCTAATAGCTTCAGAAGCTTTTGTTGGAACCAAATTATAGACCTAGGCAGTATCAACTCTACCCATTACGTGCTAAAATACGCGTTATACCAACATATTTTCAAGTTTTTTCGTTTTGAATATTCCATGTCATTTGCATAAATTGATTCATAAATGTATGATCTATCATTTTAAAAGTCAGTGCGCTAACAATAAGAAGTAACTATGTTACAACTGATCAATTACAAAACATGTGCCATTTGCTGTGATTTATAAGTTCCACAGTAAGGTACATATTAATTAATACATTCTCAAACTATATGACCCAGCACAGAAAATATCACTTATCTTATTGCAGTAGTATCAGAGTGCTATCTTCAATTTTAGAAAACATAGAACAGGTAGGTCGCGCAAAACTTTATGAACTCGAACGCTTTAACGGCTACACAGTTTTTATGGCGAAACATATTTTTGTACACACATTTTGTTTTACAATTTTTTATTTTACATTAAATACTGTATTTATTTAAAAGTTATTTGTTTAAGACGGATTAAATCTTATTGATATTCTTGAATATGAATATAATGAACTACAAAGTAGCAAGTTTAAATAAAATCTAGTTTGTTCATTCAGTATTGGCCACTGATAATTTGCATTTGCAGCAAAGTAAACAGATGTCATAAAGTTTTGCGCAGGCTCAAATCACATTTTGCCAGGTCTTTATCTGATCAGCTAAAAGTTTTAGTAATCATCTCCGCGAGAAACAACCTCCTTGCAAGTCGGTCTGAGCAGGATGGTGTGTTCGTACTGCGCCGTGTAGCAGCCCTTGATGTCGCAAAGCGGAGGGTAGGCGTCGACCACCCCCTTGTCGCATAGATCCTTCAGCGCCATGGCGTAGCGAGTCGCGCCGGCACGCTCTAGCCAGCGCTTGCAGAATGCTAGTGTGCCAAAGTTCTTGTTGATAGTGTTTAGCAGTTGCTTTGATGATTGCAGTCTGGAAGAGAAAAGTGAAAAGATATTATGAATACAATGACTAGGCTAGTTCATCATCTCAGCCGTAGGACGTTCACTACTGGTCATAGGCCTCTCTCATGGATCTAAAGATCATGGGGGGTTGTTGCCATGCTCACCATGCTTGGCGAGCGCAGTAAAGCATATTGACACACGGAATGACGCTGCTGCCTATCTTCCAAAGGTATCCCATAGCAGATTCTTACTGCATCCACGGGCAAGAGAGGAAGGGAAACATGCCGGCGTCCCACGGCACGGCACAGTGTGATCTATTGCAAGTTTTGGAAACTATGGAAACAAAGTGGTGCAGGTACTGACCTCAAAGGCACAAATTGTTGATCAAAGTTCTTCATGTAGTGCGAACAGTCCATATCGTCATGGACCTGCCCGCGGCCTGTGGAGCCGAATGTCTCGATGGCGTAGAATTCATTCTCCTCCATGCGGGTAGTTTCACCACCCTTCACGATAGGCACCGTCTTACCAGCGTGGATCCCTGTAAATTATGCTTTCATTAGCAAAAATTACTTCTCGTCATCTCAGCTGTGTGGTGGATGTGCACTATGGCTGTAGCCATAACCCTAACCCAACTCAAATCAAGATATTTTATGACTTTTGTTTTTTTTAAGATACTACTCGACTTTGGACGGGAGTACCCATGTTTTTGCTATGGACAGTTAATTTTATTTTGTGTGGAAGGTATGGAAAACCTATCTACCTTGACGAGCTCTGTGGCGTAGGGTTCGCCTGCGACATAAGAGGTTGCGGGTTCGATTCCCGCCTCGGGACAAATGTCTGTACGATCTGCAGATTGTTCAGGGTGTTCTGGATGTTTTTCTAATAAAAATATCTATCTATGTTATATAATGTATTAAGTATATCAGTCATCTAGTCACCTATAACACAAGCTCTGCTTAGCTTGAGGCTAGATGATGCAGCATTATTTATTTATTTATCAACTGGAGATAGCAAACGTAAATATTTACGTCAACAATTGTTTGATTCATTGTAAAGCTTGCTTACTGTAAGGTCCAATAGAATGACCATTCAGATTGCGAATGGGTTTCACTTGATAAGTTTTGCCATCCAACTCCACTTCATGTGACTCCATGACCTGTAAGAATCAAAATAGGTAACCATTACATGATATTTAATGCAATTAATGTTTAAGTTGGAATAAAAATATAAATTACTAGCCGCACTTCGTGGATTCACCCGCGAAGTTCCCGTAAGAATACGGAGATAAAATATAGCCTATGTTATAGGTCGCGCGATAGTTAAAGATCGCTCGGCAAAAGTAGAAGGGGTATGCGCAGTATTCAATTCTTAGGTCTATTTGGTGATGTGCGGAGTGAGGGGGGCGGGTGTGCGCTGACGGCGTCACGTCATTGGTAGATCAGTCGCTCTCAAGGTCTCAAGGTCACCTCCCGCGTTGCGTTCACGCGTCTTGATTCGTGCGCGATCGGACACATGCGCCGATTGCCCCCACTAGATACATCGAGCGATCTTAAACCACTGAGCGACCTGTACTCAGGGATAATGTAGCATTCTAATGGTGAAAGAATTTTGAAAATATGTCCAGTAGTTTTGGAAATTATTTGTTACAAACATACAAAGTACCTCTTTATAATATTAGTTTAGATAAGATTCCGCCGACGAGTTTGACCTTAATTAAGTGCAGTTATCTGCTTATATGATTTGTAAACAAAGGGTTTGTATTTGACACACAATAGAATTCATTTCAGCTGTAAAACATCCACTACTGAACATAGTCCTCCCTCATGGATCTCCATGAGAGGTAGTTGCCATAGTCACCCACCATGTTTGGCAGACGGGTTGCCAAGCGCAGTACGGGATGTTGATACACGGAAAGATGCTGCTACCCATCTTCGGGAGGTATCCCTTAGCAGGCTCTTACTGCATTCATGGCTATGAGGGGGAACCTTCTAATGCCGGCACCCGACGGTCGCACACAATAGCATTATTATTTATTAACTATTTACTTCAAGATCTTACAATTATTGAAGTGAAAGTCATTTGAAAAATTGAATCTTGATGCCAGTTTTTAGATTACGTGATTATTTCTCATATATTCTTGTTGACATTTTTAATTTTACGTTAGTAATCACCGTATTTTGAATATGAATACTTTGTCTCCGGTATTTTTGGAAGTGGCCGTGGGGCAGTAGAATGTTACCCCTCCTCTCATGCCCGTGGATGCAGTAAGAGCCTGCTAAGGGATAACTCCGGAAGATGGGCAGCAGCGTCTTGCCGCGTATCAACATCCCGTACTGCGCTCGCCAACCCGCCTGCCAAGCGTGGTGAGTATGGCAACTACCCCTCATGAAGATCCATGAGGGAGGCCTGTGTTCAGTAGTGGACGTCTTACGGCTGAAATGATGATGATAATGATGATGATTTTTGGAAGTTAAATTTCAACCAGTGCCCATACCTCTTGGACAGCAGCGCCAACATCGCAAAGCCTCACATCTACACCAGAGGCCTTGATGCCGGCTTCTGTGGCCTCCTGCACCCCTTTGACTAGTGGGTCATAGCGGGGATTGAAGTGCAATGTGAAGGCACAGTCGATAATCCTGCCATTGATATGAGTTCCAAAGTCGATCTTCACAACATCGTCATATTCTAGAACTGTTGCGTCACCTGAATTGTAAAAAACATTGATTAAGAAAAAATTATATACATAAATACATTTTTTCATAATCACAAAGTAAGATTTTTTTTCTTATTTTAAATTTTATTTTGTCTTCTTTAATTTAACAAAGGTAGAATAATTTAAGGTAATAATTTAAAGGTAGTAAAATTTATTCTTATATCTGTGTTTATAATGAACAATAACATACACATATATGTGTTTATTATAACTTGATACTATTATCAAGTTACTTCATTCTAAGATTCATTCATCACTATTGATCAAACTTCACTTTGTAAGTTTGTTTATCTATCAGTGGACTATCAGCAGAAGTTTTGAGTGTATACTGACATGTAAGTGAGCTCTCCAGTGACATGTTAAAAGAGCATCTCCTCTGATCTTATTGTGAGGGCCTAGGATCACACTCTGGGCATCACCAACTTCTATTACAACCAAATTTTTATTAGAATAATGCAACAATACTTTGTCTCATGGTTTTGGATGTCAAATTTCCACTTGCAAAATACTATTTAATATTATACATATTTAGCAAGCCAGGAGATATATATTTTATGTAAAGGCATCTTTGTAATCAACTGTACCTAAATAAAATAAATCCTAAATTTTACCTGTATTTGGTGTGTAATGAGCAGCACAATGGTTTCGGCTGCATCCGGTGGGGAAAGCCAGTCCCGCTTTAAGCCCATCCTCTCCAATCAAGCGACGAGCCGTAGATTCCAGCTCCTCGCATATTTGAATCATAGACATACCAGGCTTGATCCAATTCTGCATATGCTTGCGAGTCTAAAAAATTTTAAGTAGGATAGCCTTAGTGAGGAAACGCGCGAGTTTGCAGAGGTGCACAGGTGAAGGTGCCATTTACCCTGATAATGGTTTTCTTGATAATAAAATTAAGGCATGACCATATTTTTAAAATAAACTGTCTTGAAATTAATCTTAAGAAACAAAATATTAAAGTTTAATTCTAGGTAGAGCTAATAAGCTACTTATTATAACCAACTAAATGATGTAATTCCATATTATGACATAATTCAGTCAATACTGTTAATTGGTTGCATGCACAGTAAAAGTAAAAAGGTAAAATATTCTAAAAAAATACTAAATTACCTGTCGGTGAGCCTCAGCTGCATGTCTGATTTCCTGGTAAATATCCTGCTGGAGTCTGTCCAAGGCACGCTTCTCTTCACTGGTAAAGCGGTCCTTGGCAGTTTGTTCATCAATGCCTTCAGCTTTACCATGATCCATAATCTGACCTTCGGGGAAGTTTCCTAAAAATAATTAATAAAAATAAACATTTATTTCAGGCAACATTAGTAAATACAAGATGTAAAATACTAAAACTACAGCCCATATAAAATGTACACCTACACATAAACTTCTAATGTGACACACAATCTATGCAGTTACTGGTAAATCAAAATTTTGTAGTTGTACCAATGTTGTATGTAGTCCAATGGGTACCTATATGAATACAAATAGTGGACAAATGGCTTACCATCAGGATACAGCTCAGCAATGGGGACAGTTGGAGGATTGGTTTGTTCCTTTGAAGGTCCTTTACCCGATTTACTTTTGTTTTTCTTCTTTTTCTTCTTTTTTTCATCACCCTCCAATGCATCATCAACTGTTAGTGTTTCCACTTTTTCAGCTGCATTTGTAACTTCAACAGCGTTGCTTTCGTTTTCTAGAAAAGATAGAGGTTACAATTAGCACAGTAATTTGATTCCAGAGTTTTATGCGTAAATAGCAACATTGCGGTAACAATAGGTTAGGATCGGTAAAACGATAGGCATTGGCTAGATGCGTTTACTAAAAACTCACCGGCCTTTTTCTTCTTCTTTTTCTTTTTTTTCTTCTTAGCAGGGTCCTTGTTTTCTCCATCATCTACGTCTAACTCGTCTTCTTCACCATTTTCAATTATTTCGCTGGACAGCTCCTCCGTTAGTATTGCAGCCATAGTCACAAAATTAGATTTTCGAAGAAAACACAACTTGGAGAAACAGCGCAATTTAATTTGCACTCCATGCGCCTTTTCCCTGCTTGCTTGCTTTATTGCTTGCACAGTTGCTTGCGTGCGAGCAATTTCATATGTAGTAGTCTGTCAATTTGATTTTGAAGCAAGCAAGCTTGTTTTAGAAAAAGTCAATGTCAAAGAGTATGTAAGCGAAGGTAAGCGAGACGTCCGTCGAATAGGTCGGTCTGTAGCTGTCCTGTCTGGGGGGGGGGGGGGAACGGTCGTGGTAGGTGGTTGGGTAGGGTTGGGTCGAGTCGGTCGGTCTCTAGAGTTCGCGTAAAACTTTATGAGTCCTATGAACGTAGCGGCAAATGCAAAGTTGGCGTTCATTCAATATTGCCAACAAGGTTATAATAAAACTAGCTACATAGTTAGGTATTAATGTTATATAAAAAAATGGGCTTCTTGCGGTAAATAAGGGTTTTTGTTTTATTATTTAGGATTTAGTCCAACCATCACTAAATGATTCTGGGCGGTACAAAGTTCGCCGAGACGGCTAGTTGCTAATAAATTTAAAAGTCGTAGGGGGTGTTAGTTGTGGACGCCCGCGCCCCCGGGACGTGCTCAGGCAAGGTGCGATAGAGGCTCCGGAGCGTTCTTTACGAGGAACCGGAGCCCCTAGTGCACCGAGGCCGGCCATCGGGGGGGTTTTAGTGAGTCGTCCGAGACAACCTCACATAACCATGCTGTGCCCTTACGCAGCATGTGTATCTGATCAAAGCAGATCTCCCCCTCGTCACCAAATAAAAAAAGGGTAGGCTTTTTTTGGTCATGAGGGGGAGATCTGCTTTGATCAGATACATAGTGGGATAGGGCTGCCCACCTCCAGCATTTTAATTAAATTTGCCTACTTTGTGTTTCCATTTAGTTTTGTGATTGTAAATATACTTTTTTTATATAAACAAATATAATACTTTGTGAATTGAATAGATAAATTGAAAATATAGTGTACGCAGAAATACTATAAAATAACATAGTTATTAATTATTAGAATAACCTACAATCTAAATGATATAAGATTATAAGACCCAGTACTTTTACCTAACGTTTTAAAGTTCCACTCTTACTGATGAAAGCGTGATGTAGGTACCTACCTAAAATTACGCTTAACGTAGGTATTATTTAAAAATATTATATTTTCACCTTCTACGTAAACGAAGTCGTGGGTAAAAGTTAGCGTTAGCCCAAAGAAACTATTCCACGCGGACGAAGTCGCGGGCAGAAGCTAGTTAATAAATAAAATACCACGTCTTTACTTTGAATTATACAAACTAACAAAACGAAACACACATGCCCCGAGGTTTTTACACAAGCGTACCTATCGTATCATGATTCATGAACCGCATAACTAGGTATTTCACTCGTGTCAATCACTTTCCTTTACTCTATTCACTTTATTTAAGAATCCAGACATCTTTTTTTTCGGGAGATAAAAGGAAATACTTGTCCATTAAATAGACACACATTATGTACCTACCTACTAGGTAGTAAGTAAAATTATTTTATAGTCTTACCTTTCAGTTTCCAGTTAATCTAAAAAAAGTTATCTCTGGATGCGTTCTTGAAGATTTCATGCAACCAAAAACAGCACAATATATCCTACTCGACATATTAAATACGTAAATAGGTACTTGAACTTATTTTTGTGAAAAAATCGCGCGGTTATTGTTAAAAAAACAACACACCTCCGTTCGTCACTGCGGCACAGTCGCGACTGTTTAGATGCCGAGCGAGTGCCGAGATCGAGGCGCGTAGGTATAGCTCGCGCTTCGTCCGTTTGTATGAAGTCGGAACACTGTAAGTATAGATAATTCCGCCGTGGATGTACAGAGTGCAGACGCCTGCTACTACTTCCAACTTTCTAGCTACGAGCTTACGGCTACGTAAACTCTACCAACTACTAAGCCGTAAACTTTATGTAGCAGTACACTCACAGTTAGAAAGTTGGTACCTAGTAAAAGTTTGTTAACTTTACGTAGCACTTCGGACTCGCGCACCGAGGGTTCCATAACCGCTAATTTGGTTTCGCGAAAATAATTTTTCGAGCGGATAAAACTATGCTAATCAGAGAGATTATTATTATTATTAAAGGTTCAGGTGTTTCAGCAAAACTAAAATTGTTTATTAATGTGTAAAGCCCTTTCATTATGATACCCCCCCACACAACCTATTAACTCCACTCCGCCTGCTTTGAAATCATAATATATTTTTTTAGAATATTTTTATATTAGTTGATAAGCATTATCTAATTTAACAGTTTAAATTTCAAGTCGATGTTTCCCAAGATATCCGGAGGGTGAACAGGGGCAAAGTGGATAGATTGCCGATGTATTTCACATTTTTTTCTGGTTACATACTATGTTTGCGATTGCATTTTTTTATGTTGCTCTCATTTTTATTCTATGATTTGTAATTATTGTGATATGTTGATTCTCCAATGCGATTTTTATAATGTTATGTAGGTACAATTATCGGTAATTTAATGTGGAATATAGGTACCTTTAGTAAACAGGGTCAGTAAAATTGCATTTTTTCAGTAAAATTGCATGATAATCCATTTTTCTCAAAGAGCAGATTTAAGATTAATTTTGGTTTTAAATATTTAAGTACAGAAAACAGTTAACTTTAGATGTTTATATTGTTGATGAAGTTCTGTTGTCTGTTTTTAGTACTGTTGTCTCCCATCAGGACTTATTCACCTACCAAACCGACTATGGCCAATCGTTATATTTTAGACATGTCAAAATTGATAGTAAATGTCATGTTGTATAGGTAATAAAACGAGTTTCTAAATACAGGGTGTATTATAATATGTGTACTAACCCAAAACGGGGCATTCAGCCTATGAAAACGAGTAGTTTTAAAACGAAAAAAAGAGGAATTCGTATTTTTTTTCACTTTTTATATATTCTTGTTTACAATTTTACTTGTTGGTTTTACGTAAAAATTACCCTTAGGTGAAAACTGTTTTTTTTTTAATTTTAATTAATAATAAAACCAGGCAAGAGCGATTCGGACTCGCGCAGCGAGGGTTTCGTGCCATCTTACAATATAATATATGATAAAGGCGGTATAAACCGAAGTGCTTGCCAATAATAAAAGTTTAATAATAAATAATAATAAAGTTTATTTCTGAAACAGTCGTACATTTAGGTTTGTTGAGACTTTCATTTAAGTATAAAACTTGTGTTAGAAGGTCTCGCTCTTCTTTAACAGACATTACAAAAACTTTGAATATGGGTATTAATCGAGCAGAAATTATAAGTAAACTATAAGTCTAATTCTAATGTTATCATCTAGAGAACGATATAGACAGTGGTGTAAAATTAAGAGAGTATAAATAGCAAACAAACTTACATACTAATAAGAAACTATACATAGGAGATACAAAACAAACATACATAAACATAAAATTAAAATCAGTATATATGTACTTACATAATAAAATAATTATAGTGATAAATAATGTTGATGGAGCAGATTCTTAAATATGGGAAGTGATTTTGCACGTCTGATGTTTAGAGGGAGAGCATTCCACAGACGAATAGCTTGTACTGTGTAGGATTTCTCGTAGAATGAGGTAGAGTGGGAAGGGGTTTTTAAAGTAAGAGTCTCAGAGGAGCGCAACGAACGGGAATGTGAGTCAGACAGGAATTCGAAGCGCTCTTTGAGATAGTACGGACTAAGGGGATAGAAAAGTGTACTATACAGAAGGGATAGAATGTGAGTATTCCTGCGAAGTCGGATGGGCAACCACTTGAGTTTTTTGCGAAATTCGGAAACATGATCATATTTGTGAAGACCAAATATGAACCTGATAGAGAAGTTTTGAAGGCGCTCAAGTCTGTTTAATTGGTCTTCAGTGAGATCCGGATAGCAAATGTCTGCATAATCGAGGATTGGAAGAAGGAGGGATTGGGCAAGTGCAACTTTGGTGGTAGTCGGGAGAAAGTTACGCAGTCGTCTCAGCGAGGCAGCAGATGCAAACATCTTGCGGCTTAACTCGGCTAACTGCGGACCCCAAGACAATTCATCGTCTATAACTAAGCCCAGGTTCTTAACACACTTGCTGACAGGTAAAGTTACCCCATCAAAGATTATTGGCAGAAGAGCAGTTGTATTTATTCTTGGAATCATTTTCGAGCTACCAACAATGATGACTTGAGTTTTCCTGGGGTTTACTGAAAGTCCATGAGCTTTACTCCAGGAAAGGATACGTGAGAAATCGGCGTTCATAGTTTGTATTGCTGAATTTAAACTAGTAACTGGAGCTTGCTTATAGATCTGTAGATCGTCAGCGTACAGGTGGTAAGAACAAGAGAGAGATTTAGAAATAGAGTTAATAAAGATAGCGAATAGGAGAGGTGAAAGAACGCCGCCCTGTGGTACACCGGCAGTAACATCACGCCATAATGAATACTTTTCATCAAGGCAGATGCGTTGTTGGCGACCAAACAGGTAACTATGACACCAGTCAGTGACGGTTGGAGATACGTTAAGAGAACGTAGCACTGCAAGAAGAATGTCATAGTCAACATTGTTGAATGCGTTGCTAAAGTCTAGCAATGACAACACTGTCACAAGTCCACCGTCCATAGTAGTTACCCTTCCACGTTTGTATGGAAAGATGAGCGACTTGTTCATCCTTAAAATATATTTTTTCGGGCTATAACTATATTATGAAAAAATCTCCAAAGAGATTCTCGTTATAAAAATGACAAGACGTCTTAATTTAATAACTGGTTATGAAACAGTGAAACAAATTCTTGATACATAACCAGTTATGAAATTTTAGTTACGAACGTGGACGTAGGGATTTAAAAGACTAGTGGGAAATCGTGGCCGAAGCTTATCAATAAATAGTTTATATTCATCTTATATCATATTTCTATAGTTCTCTACAATTCAGTTGGTATCAAGCTAGGAAATAAAATAATACACAAGAGTTTTCTCCCATATCTTTTTATTCTAAATACATTAATATTCTTTAAATTCAACTCAAATATTTAATTTAAACTATTACAAGCTATTTTTTTATTTATTTTAAACATAAATAATAAGTGATACAATGACCAGCATTGCACACTTGTAAACTTGTTAATAATATAACTAGGTATTATCCAATCTTACCGATAGATCCATACTAACAAAATAGAGATATACAACACTGAAAACTTTGGCAAAATTAAAATTAACCTTTTACTTTATCCATTACAATAATCTAAAAGAGCTGTATATGAGTGGGCACGCGTCGTTTGATTTTCATAGCACATGATGTTTACTATTACCTGGTACATTCATGAGGCAGAACTGTGGGTACCTGATGTATTTCTTTGGTAAACAATTAGGCAAATTTTCCACCTGTGCATTTTATTAGCAAACTGCTTTTGCACATTGTGTTAAGTGGTATGTTCATTTTCTCGTTTAATGTCGTGTAAAGTAGTTTTTATGAAAATCAATTTAGGTATCTAGCAAAGTTTAAACGAGATATCTTGGAAATAGCACTGAATTCAGTACTGACTTAAACACAGTAACACCATAAACTTTAGTTCCAATAACATAGCTTTATGATACTGTATAAAATCACCAAAATCGTCGGATTGGCCGGATTATATAAGATGATAAAAATCAAGACGTTGAAATGAATTTAAACCTATACTAATGTCAAGTGCTCGGTAATCATTATCTGGTTACATACAGCAATACACTTTAATGAATTAATACTATAGTGACCACATTGGCAAAGGTTTAGGTACACGAAAGTGGTTTACAATAAGTATGTGAAATTCGAAAGATTGGGTAGATACGTACAATAAACACAGATCTACTGCGGTACCAATATCATATATAACACAATTACATACAATTATTTTACGTTTTTAGAAATAAAATGACTCTAAGCGTAACTTTTCTATTATTTAACACACATGTATTTAAGCGTATCCAATGTATGTAGGTAGGTATAATACAATATGATTATTATGCGATTTCTAAAATTTTATTTATTATACAATGAAAAGAGCGATATTTCATGTCATTTATAGATTAGTTCTATAGACCGCAGATACAAATTATTCAATTTTATTACAAACTTATATAAAGTATTTGGACCATCTCACACTAATGAATGATAATGGCCAGTTAGGTACGAAGGCTTCACTATATTGGGTAATACTTCTGGCATGTAAATTTATAAAAAAATTAAGTGCAAGGAACTTAACTTGTTTATTCAGTTTCAATATCTTTTTGAGTACATGAAATAGAGACCAGCTCATAAAATTAAATACAACGATGAACAAATGAAATGCAAACATAATACAGTAATTAAGTATTACACCCTCCTAGTAATAAACCTATGCCTAACGTTAATTAACTTACACAGGATACAAATTTATGAATTAAGAAAAATATAATAAAACCAATGAATTTGATGGTGATCAGATCTGCAACCCCTTATAACTATGTAAATACGTTAAAATTAATCAGGATTATTGTGCGATACGTAGAAGAGAAGATACAGATCATCTAGTGACGTAAATAGGGCACACATATTGCAAAACCCGGCCTGTATGCCGAAAATAGGTAAATATAAAACGCACTCAAAAGAAAACCTGGTTATACCACTCACTTGTTAGTACTTATCGTTTTAAGCAACACGCCAAGCTGCGCAATGCGAATTCGTTTTAATGGCTATTTCGTTATAACCGAGAAACAACATAATTTGTTACTATGCTCACAATGCAATAACACTATTCTAAAGAGAAAACTAAACAATAACTTAGATCGCCAGCGATCATCCTTAAGAAATGAGGTGCGAGGTTTACAAAATCAAGTAGGTAAAGCTAAAGATTACAATGAATATAGAAGTGTCTTTAACTTCGGCCGAAGATACGAACAAAGGTGGTTGCCTCGGGTGGACAGATGTGTTAGTTCATTACTAGGTGCGGTCGCTTCAACATTTTATTGTATGTACCTACTACGTAAGTATAAACTTCTCCCTCAATACGACTCCCAAAACATGGTTGGTGTAAGGATAATGATTTTCTCTACTTATTTTTATTGTGAGGATGCCATACTGGTATAAAGGTATATTAACCGCACCTATAACTCCACTGTCAGGTACATACATATTTACAAAACTATCGTTAGAGTTCTATGGCAGCAAGAGGCCGGCCGAACATTAAATAGTCAGAAAAAGACACAACAACAGCTTCAAAAGGCAATTTTTAAAATCAACCTTAGACTAGTTGTTTTAGGATACCTATATATGTTAATATATTTTGGTGAATAACATCATTATCGCAAACCCGTATTAAATATGAGAAAAGTGAATGATATGACAATATAAATTACCCTTTCATACCAATTAATAAGCGTTTCAATGTCCTTATGTAGCCGATCCGATGTAAACGGAATCGACGACTAAAATCTACATACGATTCTTTAAATTACGAATCGAACTCTAACTACTTTACATGGGATTTTGCCGAACGTCACAGTAACGTAGGAGCTTTTATAAATCTTTGGTTAGACAAAACGAAACAACGGGTACAAATACTAGACAATCGAACGTTACACAGTCATTAGGTAATCTAGACAACATTGCATGATGATCACATAAAATTAATTTATATAAAGATCGAAATGTAACGACGCACCCGCTGATCGTCCCACTTCGATAGTAAGCGTCAACAAGTGTTATTATTATCCAACAAGAGTTCGCGGGCACTCTGCTAGCGGGCGCTGGCCGTGGCTAGGGCGGGCCGCCCTGGGCCACTCACTGCCAAAGCCTCCACCAAACGTGCACTTTCTCCGAGAGTTTCTTGCAGAATCCCAGTAGTTTCCGTCACATCCCTCCATCGCCTTCGCCCTCGCAGTCCTCTGAACCTTCACCCTCTTCAAGCGTTACCTGTTAAACAAAACAACGGTTAAGAAGAGCCATACATAAACTATCTACAATCGCCCAACTAGGAATGTATTATACAAATGATTTGCCCCCGATGCGAAAATGAGGGGTGCGTACTTGTAAGTTTCAATGTATGTAGGTATGGCGTCGTAGCTTCCAAACATATATATAAATTTCGATTTACTTTGCAATATTTTTGGAAGCCGATTTCACTGAGAAAGATATTAGCCATGCATGAGGCACCGCTTAAAGATTATCAACACTGGATAAAATCACAAAATACAAAATGATAGTTGAAGAAATGTAAACTTACTTGAAAGCGTATTTGTTCTGGGCGATCGTCATCTGCGCCGGAGATGAGAGCTGGAGGCGGGGATGGCGGAATCATACTCTGGTAGTAATCGCGGTTCTCCTCTAGAGTGTCCAGAATGTCTTGAGCATCGGGATGTACCAGGTCCGCCCATGTTTCCCAAAGTGGATGTACAATATAGTCGATGAATCCGACTTGTGTCTTCTCTATTGTAGGGTTATTTCTATCGCACATGGGACTTATTTCCATCCCATTCTCTTTCTCTTTATCTCCTTGTTGGAAGAATTCTTCCATCAGCAACCCTACCCATCTCTTATAAAGAGGCAGAGGTTTTGTAGGGTTGCTCAAGTCAGCACAATGTACGAGATTCTCCATCACTTGTATTCTGTCCGTATAGTTGTCTAGTAAGAGTACACCGCTGCCGGCCACTTTCTTCGTCTCTACCATAGTCTTCAGGTCTGCTAGAAGACTCATGTGTTTAGACATGTCAGTCGAGAGCACCATATCAATGACCATTTTGCGAAGTGTCTGCCTTTGTTTTTTATGAAGATTGACGAAAATGTCACAGCCTTCGTTCTGAAGGAGCTTGAAAGCAACGGCTAGATGGTGATTTTCTAAGACCGACTCGTCGTTGTACATGAGTGCCAATTCAGAGCTTGAGTTAACAAGGAATTGGTTGGTAAGTCCAGGATGATCGACGTCGTGAACGCACGCAGCGA
The DNA here is from genome assembly GCA_963082625.1 of Pasiphila rectangulata. Classification (NCBI taxonomy): domain Eukaryota; kingdom Metazoa; phylum Arthropoda; class Insecta; order Lepidoptera; family Geometridae; genus Pasiphila; species Pasiphila rectangulata. The sequence goes on from OY720240.1 coordinate 10,585,339, forward strand.
AGAGTGCGGCGCAAACCTCTATTGGCGTGAATACTGCGTCGAGGGCCGGGGTGTTTAGCAGCACATTTGTTGATTGCGTAACATCGGCAGCATGGAGCGAGTTGTGGAACGGATTGTCGCGGACGTAGTGCTCTTCGAGGGTAACGGCGAACGCGAGGAAGGTTCGTGGCGGTATCTGTAGCGTTGAAAGCAGGTCCCTCGACGAAAATGCAGCGTATGCCACTGCAGTGAGAGGCCGTCCACATGAAAGGTCGCCAATGCGGAAAATATCCACTCCCCATCGATCAAGATCATCCAGCAGAATACCGAGCTCTGCCTCGTGCGTTGTTTCGACACCGTATCTTGGCACGCGATCCCCGGTAAAGCTGTTTGTATGTGTGAGTGCTCTCTTCACACCGGTGATCTGCAAAGATAAATCATTCCTTAGTATCACGAAAAGGTGTTATAGGGGTTTAGGGTTATTCATTTCAAATTTACAGTTGTACGGGTATATTTTTACAACTTACTTGTGACATCGCAGTTGCTGGCCCACCATGAATAGGCTTTTCCTTTTTCTTTGCACGCTCGAATGCGTTCTCTTCTACTTGGAGAGATGGTAGATCCAATTCTTGTTGTTTATCTGTAACCAATACAATATTACGTTACCCAATGGCCTAGAGTCATAAAAAGTCATCAAGCATCAAGTAAAAAACATGTGCCCCACAACCTCGTAACTATTATATCAATAGGTAATCAAAACTTTTATATATCAAAGTTCCAAAACCTGGTCTATAAAACATGTAAAATAGTTACATATTACATAATTATTTCCGAATTGGTGTCAATAGGTAACCGTGTCAGATGAAAGTTATTAATTAGGTATGTTATGTTATATGATGAAGCGGTTTCAAGGTTTTATTTAAGTAAGGGGTAAATTGAACACAATGGAGGGTTTATCAACTACACTCTTAATATACATATATACATAACATAGGTATGTTATGTATGTAACAACATAGATTACTAAAGTTGATTTCTTATATTTACTAAGTATTTTTTTTACTACAATTATTATTCTGTTTATGTTTTAATACATCGCCAACGATAGAATGAATGGAACCTACGTGTCTACTATACGTGAAGTTTTTTATACGATTGAGTACATGGTATCCTTACTTATGATGATTAGATAATCTAAACATCAGATGATAAAAAATGAAAACACGCAATAGATCCCTTTTCTAGGCAAACCAAGATAAAAAATTATCCAATTTGTGTACTTTCCGTTATAACCATTATTGATATTTAATTCAAATAACTTTTTGATAAACAAACGAAATCGAGTTTTTTATGATGTTTGTAAGAGTTTTGTAGATTACTTAAATGGGCCCTGGATTAGTCAAAAGGTAAAGAGTCCATGATTTGTAACTAATTAATACATAAGGCCATGTCAAAGTCAAAGTCAATAAGTGTTTATTCAATAGAGCAAAAAACCACATAATTTACAAAAGAGGAACAAGACACGTTTAAATTGAATAAAGCACATAATTGAATTCGTTCGCTTCAGATAATTTTTTTCCAAGTGAGGGAAAGAGGCGAACAAGAAACCTCACTCTTTCACTTCTATTCATTGTTAAAATATTTGTCTTAATTAATATTAAATGCTTGCTTAAGAGGGGCCAATTCAACTTACTTTTCATACAACCGCTCGTACGTGGGTGTGGCGTCGTAATAGATCATTCTATGAAACTTTTGATCTAATAGGTATCTTGTGCACTATATCTAGGTTTCTATCCCAACAAAAAATCAAAATTTGGAGAAACAAATTTTATACTGAATTTTTTTCTCCAATGTAATAATAATAATAATCTAATGTTCTTTAATGTCCGCAAGGACATTTAATAGCTTGCGAAATGAAAATACTAATGGAAGCTGAATAAAATTGTCACCTTGAATAAAAATGTTAGTCTCTAAGAGGTAAATATTCAGTTATCAAAGAAAAATACTCATACATCATATCTATAAATAATTTAGCACACAATTAATATCAATATAAAATATGTATTGTTGTTTATTTGCAAACACGATGAGGTCACATTTAATTGAGTAACTGTTGAGGGTTTGATAGAGGATTTGCCAATTGAGATGATTTGAATGCGTCGCCATAGGACTGCAAAACAAATTTATTGAAGCATATTTAATGTTCCCTGACAAGACCTAATGAATATTTACTAAATAAAATAAATAAAGCTGGACATTTCACACCACCATCTAATCTAGCTCATCTAAAGCTAGTGTTATTTAAAATATGTTTATATATATGTATATATTTTTTTTTTTTGTATAACTTTATTTTGTAAATACATTCTTATCATATATAGAAAAAAACACCCAGACCCGGAACTAACATCTGTAGAAAACTTACAAACATTTGTCCCCCAGCGAGAATTAAACCCGCAATCTCCTGCGTCTCAGCCATTGCATCAATGAATGACTCAGATGCCTCGTAAGCAACGCGCATGTCCTAAATGCATTCAATAATGTCTCCTTGAATATTTATGAACTGCGATTGTCTAGATATTTAGTCGTATTACATTTTATTCCAACTGAGTCACAATTTGGTTTATTTTTTTCAGGAGCTGATTAAAAAGGCCAAGCAGCTCTAAAACAATAGGTTTTATCTAGATTTTACGAATGAATTAATACGTATCATTATCTTTTAGTATTATATTCTGCATATAAAGCACAGTATTATAAGCGTTGTAATCTAGCATCCATTTAGTCTGACCGCGTAGGGTTATCTATACTCTTGCTTATCACTTCCGATAAAATAACATTTATTTATAAAATAGCGGGTTAATTATACCGGATTAATGCTGTTTCCAGTTCTGTGCTGTAAGGAAAGTTCTTAATTAGATTTTTAAATTGAAGCGTGACCTAGGGTGTCATACTAAGAATGATTAACATTAAATTTAGTTTGGTTCTCAGGGCAATGGGTAATAATGGGTAAGTTGATCTGACTTACAAAAGGTCAAGCAAAGTTTTAATAAATAATAAATAAATAAATAATGCTGGACAAATCACACAGCATCATCTAGCCCCAAGCTAAGCAGAGCTTGTGTTATGGGTACTAGATGACTGATATACTTAATACATTATACTACATAGAGAGATATTTTTATTATATATAGAAAAACACCCAGAACACCCTGAACAAATATCTGCAGATCGTACAGACATTTGTCCCGAGGCGGGAATCGAACCCGCAACCCCTTGCGTCGCAAGCGGACCTTCGCCCGCTGCGCCACAGAGCTCGTCGAATTTACAGAACTTTCAAATTTCATTGTATGATTTTCTTTTATGACTATAACAATATTAACATAGAGGACTTAAGAACAGAGTAGGTCAAAATTCTTTTAGTTGAGTCCAATACAAAAAAAACTGTGGTCTGTTATGCCCTCTCTCTGACATAAATGTTTACGAAAACGTGTTACCTACATCGTTTCTCAAGAATCATATCCTAAGTGAAAGTATACAATATAAGCTTGGATATCCACGAGGGCCTGTCTAGCACAGGACGTGGACAGCAGTCCTACAGCTGAGAAGAAGAGAAAAAAATATAGGGGATGAAATTATGTATGGAGAATATCTTATAATCACTTATTATAGGTGCTTGAAAGTTTGCGCTAGCGCCTATTGGCCTCGATCTTAGAAGTGGAGATACTGATCACAGGTACAACAACAACGTGAAAACCTTCAAAATAAATTGAAGAGGCCTTTAGAATAAGTAAAAATTACTGTTAAATGAAAACAAGGCCAGTCAGATCACAATACGAAGGCCATCGAGTGACTGGGCGGGCGGGGCGGCGCGGCGGCTACGAGGCGCCCCACGCGTAGGCACTTTAATATTGACGTAGCACTTCGTGAGCCTTTCATGTAATTTATCTACTACGGATTAGCGGTGCGTTATTTACATTTGCAGATAATGTACTCATAGAAATTAGTGACTATTTATCACTAAGAATTATCTTTACTAATGTTATGATAAGAAATAAGTAACTGCTTAATTCTTATTTAAGTATCTATTACAGACTAGCTTCTGCCCGCGGCTTCGAATGTTGTACCCGAATAAAAAGTAGCCTTTGTGTTAACCCTGGTTAACATCAATACGTGTGCAAAGTTTCAGGTCAATCCGTATATAGCCTAGTTTTTGCGTGAAGAGGTAACTAGCCTCCATCCAAACAAACTTTCGGCTTTATAATATTAGTGGGATTATGGCGGTACTTGACAAACGATACATGAATCTTCTAAAGTTCTTGCATAACAACCGAGCATAATAAATAGGTAAACTTATACGTGGTTATGAATGGGTCAACAATAAGACATTACTGTTAAACATTAAAAGCCGTAACTTAATGACAAAAACTCACCTAAGAACGTAGAGCAGATGTACTCTGAGATCTGGTTGCCGGATTTGCTGGACTCGGAGAAATGGCTGAGCTCCTTGTTCAGCATCCTCTTGAACTGCAAATGCAACATTTCCAATGAATGCGCCATCGTATACAAATGACCTTGCACCCAGCGAGCTGACGATGCACGAACACTTTGTCTCTCGGCACACACGCGCATTTCTTAAAATTTTAATAATAAAGATAAACTAAAATAAAGTTTGATCGATCGATATAAACGTCCGCTATCTGTGAGCGCTATCGTTGAACTGAGGGATTGCGGCGAGCGCTTCACAAAGTCACTTGCCTTAGAGCGGGCGTTTGTAGTTATTCGCTACGCGGAACGAACACACACCACCAAATTACCCCTCTAATATATGTATACAATAAGGTTTTCCTAGCGGCGTTTCAAGGGAAAGTTACATAAAATATATAGTTGTATTTTTGTGATGAAGATTTTAGTTGAGTTCTAAAACCTAATGAAAAGTATTGCGCGTATAACATATAACAAAAAAATTGGTACTTACAAAGCAGATCTTTTCCGAGTTCATTAATTTAAAATAACTTATGCTAACGACTTACGCTATAAGTTAAAATATTAAAATCATATTACTTATAAAATATAATATTAATCATGTAATTAGGTATGGAATACATTGTGTACCTAAACTACATGATTTATGTATAGAATGTATTCTATAGATAATTGTTAGATAACAATAGTTTATTAAAAACGTTATTTTAGACAAGCAGTTTTATCTAAAATAATAAGACTATATTGTGAACTAACATGAGTACTCCTCAAGTAAGGAGCCAAACGTAGGATTATGCTAAATTTATAATTTTTATTATTAAGCAAATAAGGGTACGGATGACATTTTGTCTGTAGTTTTTAAATTAAACCAAATAAATAAAACGACTACACTATCGAACAATACTTTTTGTGATTGTAATTGATAAATTGCTTATCATCTCGATAAAACATAAATTAAACTGATTTCTTTACTACATGGCAACAAGATAGTACTTGCCTACTTAATAGAGATTATTGAACACGGATGATAAAAGTTTATTGGTTCGGTTGGTGCAAGACTTTGGAGGCACTTTAATGGATACATTTCCAGGAATTTGAAGCTAATTTTATTTGTGTTCTTGACACACTTGATCTTTATCACCTCGCCTCGTTAATCTTCTATATCCCAGACAAGACGCCCGCGAAGCTCACTTAAGCTTTCGGATCAAATGATTCCAGTTCTAGATTTACATGTACCTACGTTGGTACTCCACGTACGGTTCAGGAAAGAAATAATTGACCTTACAGACATTTGATATCACTTTGATGAGATTAGAGTTAAAGGACTTCGTACATGTCAACTTTTCAGTAGGTAGATTAATGTTATCCGTATCGTTGAGATGTTTCCGTGATATGTCTTATCTAACTAAACACGATGATAAATCTGCGTTTTATCCGTTAGTGAGAAGACATCTTACTTCGTATTTTATGCCTACAAAAATTGCCGAGATCCAGTGAAATCGGCCTAGTAAGCTTAGATATACCTCGTCTTTCTATTTACAAATTAGCAGATAATCAGGGTTACAATACACGTGATGAGTCTTTCTCTTGCTAAAATAAAATATATTTTTCTCAAATGTGTCACCAAGACAGAGATAAAGAGATTTTGCATGAATCACCAACGCATAACCAATTTTTAGAACTGAATATGTGTCGTCAGAAAGAATAAAGTGTAAATGCGAGTAGATAATTATACTCACATACTCGTAAATAACTGTAGCAGCACTTCGTGACGATTGTATCTTTTACTTATCCTCAAGCGAGTTGCATTAAGCAAATGGACAACACATTGGCTGATAATATTGATTACGTTAGTGAAGTTACACGTGCATTAGATATTTTTAACAGACTTCAAGATTTCAGATTTTTCAGAATCAAAAAAGGAAAAGGTTCTCAAGTCACCAGTATTTTTTAGTTTAAGTTCTTTGTAACCTCAAAACTCCGTCGTTTTTATATTACAAAAATATGTTTAGGTTCGAATAGATACACTTTGAATAAGATATTTTTTTTTCAAACCTCAGTTCTGATGATGAGATCCGTGAGGAATCGAGGGAACTCCTCAAATGTTGCAGGTAAACATACATACATTTTCGGCATACTATTTAGCTCAAGGTGATTTGCATTCAGAAAGTATGATTTGGTGAAGTGAAAGAAGCCTACAGATGGTTATCAAAACTCTTCAATGTTACAAAATTCGCGAAAGATGGCTAAGATAATAAGTCCCTATCTACTAGTTAATCATACTTATCTACACATCATCATCATCAGCACCAGGTTCATCATTGGAATGAAATTTTAATGAAATTAAATAATGTAATAGTGTGTACTGGAGTCCCTCAAGGTATACCCTTTTAAACTAGCGGTTGGGTTTTTTGATTTACTATGTTTGCCTGTTTTTATATCCTATATGGGATCCATGATAAATCAAGGAAAATATTAAAATGTAAACAGCATACTTGTTTAATATACTGGTTTGGGTATTTTCAGTAAAATTTTAGATTTTATAATTGAAGTCGGTTTTTTTGTTGAAAAATTGAAGAATTTTTTAATTTAGGTACAGTACCAAATGATGATAATTGAAGGTAACCTATTTATTTAAACTCAGACGGTTTTTCTATGTAAGTGGAGCACGCACGTGGGTGTGGTTAGGTTAGCCTAGTAGACGTAGTATCAGCCCACATCAGAGAATCCATGTTTATCTCAGAGGGAGCTGCACAATTCAGGCATTTTATGGGACACCAAGGCATTCTAATACCTAAAACATTTAGACAATGTATGAATTATTATTTATTCTACCCTTTAAAGACTAGACTCTAGGCATTATATACAATACAAAATGTCCAGCCAGCAATGTGTAGAACAAGGTTCGGATTCAGAATGCCTAGGTATTCTATACAATGACACCTTATACAAATTTCCGGTAACATTATACAATTAATCATTGGTGACGTGGCGAATCCTGACGTAGTGCGAGTGCTTTGGTTCATGGGGGTTTATGTGCGCGCGTTTCATACCTACGACTTATTATTATGGTCAATTGATTAGTCGCCGCTGGAAACAGGACGTCACCTAACAAAGATCAAAGTTTTCGTAAAGTTCAGAGTACACTTTTAATCAATTAATAGGCTATTCGCAGACACTTAATATTATTAACAGTAGTTTACATATTTACAATACTTAATATTGTTTACCTGCGAGTGATTATTAATTAATAAAAAAAGTAAGGTCTTTGCATCTATTATAGATGATTTATACAACGTCAGCTATTTGTAATTATGCTGTACGGGACGCTGCAGTGCCTGGGACATTGTTAGAAGGATTAGGCTTGCCCAGCACCTATACCATCCTCTCAGCTTAGTCAGCTATTATTCAGAGGAAAGAACAGGTCAATACGTCTGAAGCTAACTAAGCCGCGGGTTTCCTCACGATGTTTCCTTCACCGTTAAAGCACGTGTTAAATGTGCACATACCTTTTTAAAGAAAGAAAAATCCATTGGTGCACGGCCGGTATCGAACCCACGACTTTCGGATTGAAAGTCGGGGGTACATACCACTCGGCCAACACGGCTTTAATAATTATAAAAATAATATAATACAGTATTGATTAATAAACATGTCAATAATATTCCAGAATTCTAAATGAAATCTATTCTAACGAATGATAGTTTGTCGTAGGTTGATGATTAATATTCTATTGCATGTCGAAAGTATGTGAACATGTTATGAAATATAAGTTCAAAGTTTGATCACTAGGCAAAATAAGTTCTCCTGTTCTGACATCCTTAGACGAGTAAATTCATTTTATTTTATGAATCAGCGAGCGATACATAAGCCAATCGCAGTAAACTATTGTCTTGTCTTTTGAAGCTATGATTTTGGCAAATACATCTCTACCGAACCGTTTGCGAAACAGGTTTTTATGTTCTTTTGAAGAAATAAGTAGAAAGCAGCCGTTTTGCTTATTCCCTGAATTGCTTCCGATGTCGGTTATACATCCGACGAAATGCGTCTGCTTGAGAATATAATGGAAATATACGTCTTGCCTTTAAGCAGAAAATAATATGCGTAGGTGCATTGAACAATTTCTACGAAAATCATTTAGATCTGCTTCTCAGTTTTATTATAAATATAAGCCGGCCAAGAGTTTCTGAGTAGAAGCTAAATCGTTTTATCTGAGACAATACATCGGTTTCCAGTTGTATTATAAATGAGACATGTGTTTTTCTTGAGCAGCCATGACCTAGTTAAGCTGAAAATGTTTATGTAAGAATTCAAGAGTACTACATTGCATTTTTACATTTTTAAAAATAGGTACAGTTAGGAACTCTTTAGCGAGGCAGCGCACTCAATACAATACATATAGGCAATAATTTCAATATACATTTTGCCAATCTATAGATTAGTAGTGGGATGGTGCGATGACGTTTTACCTACGTCACAAGACTTGTTGGCATTGCAATAATGTAATAAGGTAACAAGTTTTCAACACTTCCTATATCAACAATGGATGCCTGCCTAGTTATATAAGTAGTTTTGTTATTTATGGTAGTGCATGTGTCTGTATTTTATTATCCATTGTCCTCAATATTGCTGATGGTGATTTAAATATCTCTATGATTCCCGACGCGAGATACAAAAAACAAGTGTTAGTTTACCTATGCATTTACAACTTAATTTGTAAACATAGGTTTTTGTAAAACAAAAATATTGGTATTTGTAGCTTAAAATTGCCATACCTTTGGTTTTTAAGTAATTCAATATACTCGCAAAGGGCAGTGTGACAGCTTTGCAATTTAACGTAGGTAAACCCCATGTAAACTCTCACCGGGTACGAAGTTGAGAACTAGGCAACGAACATTAACTCCAGATGTGCTCGACAAAGTAAATTGGTTTATTTGTATGTGCTCTTTGGAATCTGGTACGATTTTACTGTCCTCGTTTGTAGGTTTGCTCAAGAGACCTTATTAACCTTAACCTTATTACCTGCGAGCTGCATAAGCCTTCAAATGCAAGATTAAGTTATTTTTATACAAATGAAATTAGTTTAATTGAGTCCCCTATATAATGCTATTTCCGCGACTATGGCTCCTAAAAAAACCGGATATTTTGAAATTTTGATGATTCCTAGCATAATTAATCGATAAGATTGTCCCTGACATGAAACACTCTGACGTCACAAAGCACCGTTATGAAACAACTAAGCTCGCAAGAGGAAAATAAATAGTGGCGTGCAGTATTGGAAACCTAAAGCTCTGGGGCTAATTCTAGTGAATTTCGATTTTGCGTGATACTTTGTCTCATCTCACATCTCTGTGTCTATCTTGGTGAGCGAACTGGTTTCCGCAACTAGGCCGCTGATGGGCCCTTTTTGCGTGACGGACGGCGTTTGCTCAGTCCAGCCATCCGATGTCCTCCAGGAAAGCCAGCATCTTGGTAGTGTCGGCGCAGGCCTCCCTGGGCGTCCCCGGCTCCCCGAGGTATAGTTTTCTTTGAAACGCTACGCTGCTGCACTCCAGGAGTACGTGCGCGGCTGTCTCCTTAGCTGTCATGCACCCCCTACAAAGGGGGCTATCAGTAATACCTAGTGTATAAAAAGTGTCTACAATATTTTGTCCAGTAGTTTTGGTATAGTTCTCCAGTTCGCTGTCGGATCCAGGATCGAAGTTGACTTAACGGTAGGGGAATAATCGGCTCTGGTCCTTCTGGTTGCATTTCCGAGCCTCTCCTAGCCAGGGTATCCGCTTCGTCATTTCCCCTGGATCCGCTGTGTCAATTTATCCATTGGAGAGTGACTCTGTTGGACTTACTTACTTCTTCCAACAGATGGTGACTCTCAGTATCTAAACCGTACTAATTATTGTCACATCACTCTAAGAGTCTAATATCATCTCTTTACCAGACGATGCATCACGGTCGGTTTGTAATAGACATTTGTCTATAGTGAGATCACGAGAATGGAAACAATTCGTTTCATTTGAGATTATGACAGTTTTTGTGAAATTTATCGATTTTGAGCGTTTGTCACTTGGATCACGACGCACGAGATTTGGCTCCCAGACTGTGCGGCGGGCGACACGGCGCGGTCGCGGCCGCGGCTGTCGTTCTGAGGTCGAAACCGACGTCACGCTCTAACCGGGTCACGTGATAGGTAACTCTCAGGTGAATATTGTATAACTCCATATCAAGTCAAAGAAAATCGTTAGTCTAAATTATGCAGCGATGCCATAAGGACGAGGCATATTTTCAATGGTTTCGAGTGAGTTGCCTCAATGTCGAGTTAAGACGTGTTTAACGGATTATGTAAAAGAAAAACTGCCTGCATAAATGATAAATAAATTTGTCGTGCGGAGTTTCCAAAATTTGCTTACAGGTAGAGGCGTTAAATATTTGTTGTAATTCATACGGTTTGCTTTAGTAAAGTGATTTACGTGTACCTATTTACATTTCATATATTATGTATGTATATTAGTATGTATCTTTTTCATGACATTTTACCTTGAAAATATTAGAACGATACTGACAAAATATATTGTATCGGTATTGTGGTTTCGTTTCTGGGATATTGGAATGAGCCGTTGACTTGTGCGAATGGATGCTGCTCTAATAATTACGTATTCACGAGAGTATTGCCGTGGGATGCCGGCAGTGGAATGTCCCTCCTCTCTTGCCCGTGGATGCAGTAAGAATCTGCCAAGGGACACCTCCGGAAGATAGGCAGCAGCATCTTTTGAGTATCAGCATCCCGTACTGCGCTCGCTAACCCGCCTGCCTTTTTTTATACTATTAAATGAAGAGACAAGCCGAAGGCCCACCTGATGTTAAGCGGTAACCTTTACCTATAACAATTGCAATGCCGCGGTGATCACGTTCACTAAGTTCGTGACCAACGCTGCACTGCATTGCGCCCGTCACCCTGAGACAGAGTTGTAAGGTCTCATGTGCCCGTAATTTCACCGGCCCCCTTGCCATTCAAACCGGAACACAGCAATGAAGACGATTTACGAAACGAGAGATTAATGCTTGGCGGCAGAAATAGGCATGGTGGTAGTACTTCCCCGGATGAACCTTTCACAAAAAAATCTACTACTACAAAACCTGCCTGTGGTGAGTATGGCAGCACTCCCTCATGATCAGGGTAATCCATGAGGGAGGCCTGTGTCCAGCCGTCGACGTCCTACGCCTGAGATGATGATGATGATTCGCGAGAGTCTAATCAGCCGTTACTAAGAAGAGAGCTAAAAAAATCCACACAGCGACTGGCTCGTAGTTTGTTATTCCCGGTTCCTTGATTTAAAGTCGGACTGTGGACTCGGTCGCCCTGCTTGCCTACGTGACCGCACGGGTGTGCCGGCAGCAGAATCAAAATGACCGTGGGCTTCATCCATCACACACACTGTAAAAACATTAGGTAATCCAGAAGGCCGAGCACTAGTAAACAACATTTTATCGCGATGCGGATTATTATAATGCTCGTAAACAAAACGCTTTGATTAAAAAGTATACGAGGAACTGACTATCAGTTCTTCATAAACTTTTTAGTAAAATGGGCATTGGTTTTCCTTGTTCGTAAAGTATTAGTAATGTTTCAGATAAACGAAATTTATGTTAACATTCTATTTGCTTCTTCGGTGAAAAAAACATAAATCAAACCCACCTAGTGCCCGGTAACAACTAGAGCAGTTGTTGAAATGGCGAACAAAACAAGTTACAATGGTAGAGTCCGGTCAAACGATTGGAGGATTTTAATTTGTCTATTTACTACGATGCCTTTATCTAAAGAGACGGACGACGCCCACGCCTTTTTCCACTCGACTACGTTTGTACTTGAGTTCACCGAACGTTTTGATTTCAGAGTGTCTAAAGATTTGATTATTCTTTGCATTCTTATTGGGTTTTGATAAAGAAAAGATCCCATTTATTTATAATAGTAGTATAAGACCAGGGGATGTTGAATTAATGTGAACAAATGAACGGATAAGATAATGAAAATAAATATCAGTTCAAAGCACCTACCCTTATTGAATTTACCTGTACATTTATCATCATTAGAATCGGTTATGCATTAAAGAAAAGGCCTAACAACTAAAGGGAAAGTTTCCATACAAATCAGAACAGAGATAAACTATACGACTAACTGCAATAAATAGAGTCGTAAGAAAACTTCTTCATGCTTGTTCTGAGCATTGAAGATTTGCGTCATTCACACAGCTCAGGAGAAGTGACAGGGTCGTTGCGCCCTTCAGTTTTAATGACGGTTAGTCACGCACATAAGGGTAGCTACGTAGCAAGCCCCAAGCCCCCGGTTTGTTTGGAGCTTAGCATTTCCAAGGTTCATTATATTAAGGTCTTTCACTCACAAAATAGAATAAGTTTTTGGATTTACGCAGCTACTAAAGTTAGGATTACTTTGTGATGTAGATACTCAGCCCGTGTTGACGCAGTACCAACAAACTATAGCGGTTAATTTAGCAGCTATTACATTCTTTGAAGAGATATTTTGTCTAATCTAAAGAATGTTCTCATTTTATAGATATCTTAAATGCAACTCGTCTCTACATTTTCGTACTTTTTTATAAAAAGAATAATACTTTGTAACATTCTTTGTTAAAGTAATGCACAGCCATTGGACACAAAGCAGCCGCGCACATACAAAGGAAGCTGCGAACACGTGGGTATATACATATAATAGAGACATCGAAGATATTAATTACTAACGAACTTTGGCAAAGATTCTTGATGATTCCTACTCGAGGATTATAAAAAATCTGATATTTTACAAGGAACACTTTTGAATTTTTAATTAATTTCATAAAATAATCTCGTAAATCTAAAATCATGAGAATTTTAGGGAATTCTATAAGAACAAAAAGAACAGGAAAAGTAAAATCACCAGGTCAAGCCGTTAGGTTAGGTACAGTCAGCATCAATTGTATCTCGGCGTCTATGGTAGCCAAAACGATCTCGCTTACAGAAATTAAAATATACATACGCTCTCTCAGACTATCCATGTTGATCTAAGAAAACATCAGGGTGTTCAAAAGATCTGAGCAACGACCTGTTATAAATATCTCCATTACCAAGGTATTAATTGTTATATAAGCAGTCAAATTGCTCAATGATATCTAGGCATTAAAAGTGGTCGATAGTATTTATAGTCCAATCAACTTTTTTCCTTTGTATTAAGGTATATATTTGTAATCCAAAAAAATGACAATAATTACGTCATCAAAATGACTTATCCAAGAAATAAATAGTATCTATGTATTGTATATGGTTTTTTAATCTCTTTGTACACAAAGATCATGAAAGAGAAAACTACTTAGAAGTCAAGAGGAAAATGAAACTTCATTTCGAATTGAAAACGCATCCCATTTTTAACGCCCAAAGGTTGATATTTGTCAAATATAAACGTAGGGCGCTTCTTTAGATCACATGCATACATAGCATATATACCGCTGAGCGATTTACTTAATCACATAACTTAGAAAACCCTGACAGCTGAGATGCATATTTGATGCTGAGATATTATTGGTCAGTTTGGAGGCTGAGATACATTTGATGCTGACTGTACCTTACGTAGATTTCTTTCCCTATAGGTATCATTAACATTTTTCTTGGAAAAACCTCTTTTCTCGGAACTACAAAGATGCTTGCCTACAGATAGTAAGTATAAAGGTACGAAATGACATGTATTTAAAAGACGCAATCAACGTGTAAAGTAAGCTCCATGATTTAATTTTGATTGAGATTTCCTCTCGGAAATAGGCTTTTGAGGAAAACCGAAAAATTTGTGAAAAGTAAAATAAAAACTAAGAAATGCATTCTCATTGCTCAAGTTTTCAATAAACTACTCGTGACACTGTTCAGCAATGTCAACAAAAGAAATCTCAGGACAATAGTTTTCTATTGTTGGCGAATGGATAGATCCAGTGGCAACCTAGATATAACGCCCCCTGAATTTTTAGTACTATTCCGAGGCTGTTAGTATTGCTGAATATTTCTTAGGTGGAAGTGTTTTGTCTACTCGATGTCAATTTAATTGAAACTCAAACAGACCCTCTGTTTGAGTTTCGTCTATTTTACTAGATATAAAGGCATTGTTCGCAACTATACCGACGATTCAAATTATTTGTATCTATCTAAAGCTATCAGTTCATTAACGCCGTCACGCCGAGAGACACAGTTTCATATGTTGATCAGATTTTGGATTAACGAGACATATACATATCTACAACTAAAACTACAGTTGATAAAACTAGTTTATTAATAATGTAACTACAGAAATGAACAATGCAATCAAAATTTTGTCTCTGGCGGGCCTCGAAACCGCTACGTTCAGAAGAACATATTTAACGCAGGCGGCCTTTACCATTTTGGCTACTAAGACAATAATCGCCAGGTTGAAAATCTTAAATGCTTTATCGGCCGTTCAAGTCACAAAATATTGATTGCATTTTACATTTCCATAAATAATACCTTAGCGTGTTTAATAAAAAATAGCTTAGTTATGTTACTACTATGTATGCTTGAAATTAATGTTATAAAAAATCATTATTATAAAAAGTACCCAGCAGTCTGACAGTGAAGGTTTTTTTATACGGAGCAACGCGGATTTTCGCGCAGTGGTACGTTTTACAGGTTCGTTTTCTCGTATCTGTACAATTTTTCAACTAAGGCGTATTTCAGAAATAGAATTAAATAGACCTGTAACGACCTTGTAAAGTTGTAAGTGAACCTTCAGTGTGAACACTATACTTTGTTAATAATGACTGGAATCCATATTGGTTACGTTGAACAAGCATACCTTGAGAGAAGCCATATCGGAGACGGAGCGGTGAGTTTGTATGGTCTCCAGCTGGTCCAGGCACCAGTCCAGCTCCTCTACGGTCTCCAGGGCCATCTTCATGTAGGCTTCGTCTGTAAAAATAATGATGTTTTAAAATATAAGCGCTCATTACTTTGAAATTTTGTAGAATTTTGTCTGGCTATCAACATCAAATTTTATTCACGGAGGTCAGTGTCGTGTCAGCCCCAGGAGCGGAGGGCCATTCAATCCCATGATGATGATTTTCTTGAAAAATCGAAACGTGTCGGGAATAATCTTACTACGTGAGTAATCCCCGTTTTTACAAAATTAATAGTATATCTCACGTTAATTTTGAAAGTGAAATCAAATTTTATGTCAAACCAGCTGACTGACTCATTTCAGAAATTGTTGACCAGTTCCCTAAAAATGTGTTATGTTTTAAAAAATATGCAGACAATATTCAGTGGGTTTAAAAAAATATATTTCAAAAAAGACACGACCAAACGAATATTTGCGAGATTATCGTACGGCAATAGAATTGGTAAAGAAGATACTAACAATTCGTATTTTCTCATTGTTGAATAAAAACCTTGTTGTGTGTTTGTGTTTTATAATATCCTTTCATTTTTCAACAAAAAAATCGACTTTAATGGTAAACAAATGACAATGGTAACCTTGACTTGTTGCTTCAAATACCAAACCGCCATGTTTACCTAATAAAGTTTTAGTATTTCCCTGGATTAATCATGGATTTATAAAGTGAAAGCACAAAACACAACAGCAAGTTATGTAAAGTTATTACGAGTAGGCATGAAACTTTGCCCTAAGGAACTCCAGTGGACGCTATTACAATTATTTAATTCCTCACGGATCTCAAAAACGAGTTTTGTAAAAAAATACCTAACTGAAAGTGTGAAACTATTCGAAACCAAAATGAAGTTTCCAAATCAATTCATAAATGTTCTGTAGTAACAAAGATACAATAACAAAGAAAAAAAAACACATACGCCCTAAGAACCTCCTGCTTGTTTGAAGTCGGTTAAAAAGGCACATGCGGCCAATACTCAGTAGGTTGGTAGGAATTTTACGCGTTAATTACAATTTATTTACAGACCTATTTGAAGTAAGACTCGGATAATCTTGCATACCAAAATCATATAATAATCTATTGTAATTCAAACCGCTCTCTGCGCAAATAATCCCAGAAGGGCGAAACAATTACCTGTGCTTGCGACAAATAATCTACAATTACAGGGATAAAGACTGGGCATTAGTTGGACGTTCGTGTTTATCATTTCAATTTTGTTGTAACAAGCAGTCAATTAGAGAGAAAAAGGCATCCGTGCTATCGGCAAACAAGGGGTAATTGCATTGGAGTTACCGAGTTATCAACGTGATCGCTCTGCAGACGTGACTCGGATCATGGAGGTTAGGTTTTCATGATACATATATTACTTAGAAAAAGCATGAAACATCGTTAAAAGATGGATGATGATTATGTTTATATTGCGCAACGTGATTTTTAACCCCCGACAAAAAAGAGGGGTGTACACACACATAGTGGTCAAACTTATAGTTTGTCACATAGTGGTGTGTTTCTGTGTCTGTGGCACCGTAGCTCATAAACGAGGGAACCGATTTGCATGCATTTTATTTTATTTGAAAGCCGGTTTTTCGGCGGTGGTTTTTATATATATTTTATTAAAATCGATTAAGAAGTTTACAAGATATGTGGGTTTAAAGTAGGATGAATAATCGAATGTTTCCAAATATACCCGAGTGTGGTATCAAAAAGGGTGAGTTTAGATTGCAAAACTGAGGGTGCCCTCATAACAAAAAAAAGTAGACTCGGTAGAGTGACGGGGGTTACTTAATTTTTTTAATTGCATTAACTTTTATCTTTGTTATCTTAGAATTCGTTTTTGAACCTATTGGATTTTTTTGGGTTTCTAAGATACATTTCCAAATTGCCCTTTTTTCAAAACCTCTGCCCTATATTGATTACGCTTTATCTAAGTATTGTCATTAATTTGAAAAAGCAAATACGTGTCTCTTATTATTTTCTTATCTAACTGACGGACTAATTGAATTTGATTTTCATATCCTGTCAAGTAGCCTGTTGAGCCTTTTGATCGGTATCGTAAAATTACGGTTGTTTATTTTTTACCAATTGGCTTGATTCCCAATTCAGACAGGGAATAATTTATAATTCTTTGAATGCAGTTGAAATTGTTTTCAAAATCAGGAGGTTCTGTTAAATTTTATATCTAATTAGTTAAATCCTAAACTATTTGTCTTCCGAATAATAAAATAAAATAAAAATAATCACGCTAATTTCCTTCCATGTGGCATAGCTGTGGGACGCCCTGTACCTATATCTATCCACTTAATCTCGTACATACCTACTCGTCGTCATCTTCAGGGTCATTGAAGTTCGAGAAATATGAAGCATCCAAAGTGTCTCGTGAAAATGGTCACTGTTACAAGTCGTGATTCTGTGCGTCACACGTTGGTTAACTCCGATAACTTCTGAGATTTGACCCCGATATCTAGTACCTAAATATTTATAGTTTTGAATGTCTAGGATGTTTGGAGCATGAATGACATGCCCAGATAATTTTCTAAGTTGTAACCTTTACTAGTGTGTGTATGTTTGAAAAAAGCATTATAAAAAGTACTTTTCGATCAGCGTCAAAAATAGAAACCATGTGCCACTAAGTCAAAAAAATCGGCCAAGTGCGAGTCGAACTCGCGCACGACGGGTTCCCCCCCCTCGAAATTTGTTTTATGTCAATTTAATTATTTATTTTTAAAGTAAACGTACAACTAAATTATCTGTAAATATTTCAAGCGTCTACCTGTTGTCGTTACATAAATCTGTTGTGGTAACAGACGGACAGACAGCGGAGTCTTAGTAATAGGGTGTCGTTTTTACCCTTTGGGTAAGGAATACTAAAAACCACTGATAACTTTTGAGCTAAAAATGGCCACCACCCTTAGACAAGATAAATAATTATGGACTACTCACCGACGGACCTTCCCCGCTGTCAATCGTATTCGCCAAAAATCTAACGGGTTTATAAAAACTAATAATTCAATAATCGATTTCCCAGTTACAGAATCACTTTTGCAGTGTGATAAGCTCTTGGGAAAATGCCTGTTTGTTTTGTTAGCGAATGCAAAAAGAAATCCAATAAGTACCTCAAATCTACAAAAAGATAGAATAGCATTTCACCTGTGAGTATAATTTTGTTGAAATAGTAACCAATTTCTACAAATTTTATTTGTTATTTGAGAACATCGAATAAAAAATATTGGATTGTAAAAAAATTCTAGACTAGTTTGAGGGATGAGATTTTTCCTTTAATCACTTCGAAATGCTTTCCATCGATATCGATGAAACAATTTTGTTGCGTATTAATTACCTACGTAACAAAATTGTTATAAGTACGTTGAGTCCTTTTAAACTTCCGCGATCACAACACATTATTACGATGTATATTGGATTATCGGGTATTCATCGTGTAAATTGGTACAGATGTTGGGTAGAAACACCAATACGTTAAAATTTCAAAAGTCACGTGTGCCTAATAGTTTTTTATGGTCTAATGTCAGTTTTTGCATATGTCTCTTTATAGATAATTGATATCTATCAGAGGAAGAAAGCCATACAAAATTGTAGCTAATGTAAAATATACAATAATGTAATTTATTGTGAGTCTTAGAGAATAAATAAATAATGTTCTAAACGGTTTTCCCGCTAAGAGAAATATTAAAATAGATGAAATCGTATTCCACTTGCCGAAAAAAACACCTTAAAACTTCAGAGGTGATGAGCACATTTGTTCTCATTATGTGGAATTATTTTTTTCCAACTATTCGAATTGCGATATTTCTAAAATAGTGACAAATTGTGTTCCTTATTTTATTACATGAGCTACAATTTTGTGACACATATTTTTGTTATTAAATTTATCGTTTACGAGAGAAATTAAAAAACACGATAATTTTGACGTTTGACCATGAATAACTTTTTTGTACAAGTGGGATTTGTAGGACTTCTGTTTGACAACCTTTGTGGCGCACCGAGCGAAGGTTTGCCTGCGATGCAAGAGGTTGCGGATTCGATTCCCGCCTGGGAATAAATGTTTTGATGCCCGTCTGTGGTCTTTTTCATCACATCAGTTCCACTTTACCAAATCATACTTTCTGAATATCACGACTTTTTAATATTTAAAATTGTTTTATAATGAACACCAGCATAATAGTTTCTATTTATGTAATTCTACAAGGAAGCCCAAATCGGTTGAGTAAAATAAGAATAATGATGACGCTGGTATCACTTTTGAGTTTTCATGCATGTAGTATAATTCAGTCATGACTGTGTGCGTAGCGTTGCGTATTTTTCCCAAATTTTAAACTAGTGTTGAGAATATATGTCTGTGTGTGTTATGAAATTTTACGGTGGGATTTAATAGAACTATAAACGTGACTAGGGACGGGGCGGAGCGAGGCCGAAATAACTTTGCCCGAATCCCATATATACAACTTTTTACTTCATTTGCAAGGAAAACTTAGGCGATTTCGTCAGAATAATCTAACTTTCCCAAGTCACTCATATTAGCCACACAACTACGTTTGTATGAAATAACGAATAACAAGTTTTAAAAGGAACATAACGACACAAACAAATTTCGTGCTTTCCTTAATTTCTTTCGAATGGCAAACGTCATCAATTCCTTACATCACTATGTCTGTCTAGCTTTATATGGCAAACCTAAAAGTAGAAAAGCAAGAGATAAATATGTTTTCCTGAAAAATAATCTCAAATTCAATTCTCAGAAGTAAGGCGGGTGCGTCACCTTTTTGAAGAAGAAGTTCAGAGCGAACAAGGTTTGAGGAAAACTATTTTATAAATGAATTTAGCTGTGAAAACCAGTACATTGCACTGAAGGCAAATCAATCAACCTAAAAAAAGTATATAATCATCATCACAGGCGTAGGACGTCCACTGCTGAACATGTACTCGTATCTCATGTACATGTATAAGGGCTCGTTACCATGCTTACTACGCGTGGCGGTTTGGCGAGCGCAGTACGGGATGTTGATACACTGAAAGACGCTGCTGCCATTCTTCTGGAGGTATCTCTTAGCAGACGCCAACAGCATCCAAAGGCAAGAGAGGAGGGGCAACATTCTACTGGCGGCATCCCGCGACATAATCATAAATCTGAATAGGCAAAGAAAAATAAATTTAGCCATACAACTTCATTAATCTAAATTAAGTTTTTGTGTATTTAAAAAAGCAGAGCTTGCTTTTAAAAAACTAAACCACTAAATTTTATTTTTCCTGTTAATCACTTCAGCTACGGATTAGAAGTATTTAGGTTGTATTTAACATTATTGTTATTGATTAGGTATACTTGGTAATCTAGGTACTAGGTGTAACACAGCTTGATAATATATTATGAAAGTGATCGATAAGTCCAGAAGCTTTATTTATTAGATGATTACTATGCATTGCCGTGAGGTGCCGGCACTCGAATGTTACCCCTCCTCTCATGCCCTTGGATGCAGTAAAAGCCTGCTATGGGACACCGCCGGAAGATGGGCAGCAGCGTCTTTCCGTGTATCAACATCCCGTACTGCGCTCGCCAACCCGCCTGCCAAGCGTGGTGAGTATGGCAACTACCCCTCATGGAGATCCATGAGGGTGGCCTGTATTCAGTAGTGGACATTTCACAGCTGTAATTTTGATGATCATGACTATGCATTGACTTTTCACGTAATTGACCAATCGATTCGATTGACGAACAATTTCGAATAAAAATGAGTCGTTTTCGAGAGATAATATAGATAGACTTAGACGAGATATAACAGGACAAGGCACGCGCCTATTTCTCAATACGAAAAATTCTGCCATTTTTAGCGAGGGGAGAAAAAACACACACATTGTAACTATGGTTACTATGGCTAAACACATGAAAATTGTTTGTGTCTTTATAAACACACACAGACAATATATTCTCAACACTAGTTTAAAGTTCAAGCAGTATTTCCTGTTACTGCATTTGGGTATATAATTTGATAATCATCATTTCAGCCGTAAAACGTCTACTACCTGAACACAGGTCTCTCGCGTGTATCTCAAAAAAACTTTTTTTACAATTAAGCTTTTATATAAACGTACCCAATAAAAATAATAAAATAAACATTTTCCATAATCATCGTCCCCATAGGAGGCACACCACTTAAACAGGCAAAAAGCTTTAAGTACCTTGGGCACTGGGTCACTGATACCCTCAAAGATGACATGGATGTTGAAAGAGAGCGGAGGGCGTTGGCGGTTAGGAGTAACATGTTGATTCGCAGGTTTGCTAAATGCACCGATTCGGTTAAAATCACCTTGTTTAGAGCTTACTGTCAAGCGTTTTACATATGCAGCCTGTGGATCAACGTTACTCAAGCAGCGGTCAACGCCCTTCGAGTGCAGTACAACAATGTTTTCCGGATGTTGTTGGGGCCGCCGCGCTATTGCAGTGCATCTGATATGTTTGCGGAGGCGCGCGTGGACGGCTACCACGCCGTTGTGCGCAAGCGGGTCGCCTCTTTGATGCGGACGGTGCGCGCCAGCCCCAACAGCCTCCTGGCCTCGATGGCGGAGAAGGTGGACGGACCGATACTCCGTCACTGGACCAAAACGCATGTGTTGTCCTGCAACTCGCAGCGCTGCGCTAAATAAGTTGTTAGTTTAATTTTATTTAATTATTTTTTATTTATATCGATTAGAATTCTATTTTATGATATGATATTATTTGAAATGTAATTGTGTAGGATTGATGCCAATTTATTGATTATTTTTATTTTAAACATGTAATTATGGACTTCTGTCTGAAATAAATAAATAATTATTAAAGTTTAATGTCAACTTAAAACGTCTTTACACAATATACATATGTAATAAAAAAACTTGTTGTTTAAAAATTATTTCACCGATATCGTTGGAAAGCATTTCGAAGTGATTAAAGGAAAAATGTCATCCCTCGAACTAGTCTCGATTTTTTTTACAAACGAAATTTTTTTACTCAACGTTCTCGATCTCAAACTACGAAAAACTTTTGTAAATCTACGAAATTGGTTAATTTAAACAAAATTATACTCACAGATGAAATGCTATTCCATCTTTTTGCAGATTTGAGGTATTGGATTTCTTTTTGCATCCGCTAACAGTACAAACAGGCATTTTCCCAAGAGCTTATCACACTGCAAACGCGATTCTGTGACTGGGAAATCGATTATTAATTAGTTTTTATAAACCCGTTAGATTTTTGGCGAATAGGATTGACTGAGGGGAAGGTCCGTCGGTGAGTAGTCCATATATATCTCGTCTATGTAGATAGAGCCCATGGCAGGTGCGTTAAACGCTTAGGTTTTTACAGCTTCTTTTAGATATTTAAATCTGACATTATGGTTTGTAGATAAATTATTAATCATTTTATATTTATACCCAGACGACGATTAGCGTTGGTAATCATAATCTGTTGTAGGGGCTTATTCAATTCGCAATGGACACGCTTATTCATCCAGTTTACTTTAGTCCTAGCATCAGTGTTTTTAATAAGCTATAGGATTTGGTCTCACCTAGTTTTGCCTTGAAATAATAAAATTTTAAAACAGTATATTTAAACATAATTACACACACACGCACACTCGTTGCAGTCACATTATATACGCTTAAAAACGGTTTTGTATCACTCCACGCGACGTTCTTGAAACAACAGTTGTTTTAACACTATTAAAAGATGTGACGGCCCGTGTGCTCACGGGCATATTTACATCGAAAACAGTCAATTGAAGGTGACAACAATCTTATCACGAACTGTGGTCATTTTCCGATAGACCCTAATTTGAACAAAGGATATTGATTCCACCTGAAAATTAAATGATAGAGACAATGGTTAGCGAATGGGCTTTAACGATTAATTATCTTAACTCTTCTATTTATCTACTAAACTGATAACTAAATAACTATGAACGTCCCAAACATAACTTACCTCCTGACTTTATTCACGTCATTAATGGTTCCGTTTCTAAACGAGTGCAGCTTTGCACTTGGTTTTATGATTAAGCAGATAACTATTATTCTCAAGGTCGCAGATCTGATAGCAAAATTCGGGTCAGTAGGAACGTGACCAAATTACCTAGAAAGGGGTACACAAGGTTTGCGTTGATAAATACCTAATGATACCGCTTTAGTGAAACCATATCATCCACTTTCCCATCATGATCCCGTCCCAAATCATAATCAATTAAAAGTTATCGAACATGAATCCAAACTCTACATTTCAAGATCGACTAAGCTGTTTTCCTTTTTCAAAACGTTATTTCAGTTTAGTTTAGTTACAGACTATATTTTTTAGTAAAGGTAATTTGATTCAACGAATGAAAAATATCTAAATTTGATTTGTGATTGGACCTCGTCGAATCCTTGATTTGCTTATTGCCGTTCTGAATACTGCTTATATCTGAAATAAGTGTTTTCCTATCTGTGGCAGATGACACAATTAGGTTAAATCAGAGGTTCCAATCTTATTCAACCCGCGGCGCTCATACATGTTTAGTATTTTGTATCGGCGCACCCTAAGCGGCCGTCTCCACGAGCGAGGGAATCGCGGCGATGCTATCGTCGTGCCACGGATTCCTATACACTCTTTTAACATGTCTCTACACACGGCGATGATTTCGCGGCGAAGCGACGAGTGGTTGGGTGCGCGCGAAACGTCATTACATCGCGGCGAGCCTGTCGCTACTCGCTAGTACTGCGCGCACGCCGCGCGCTCGCCGCGGAACGTGGCGCTCTCACAGCGAGCACGCGACGTGCGCGCTCTCAAACGCAGGCGTCCGGTCCGCGTCATTTCAGCGTTGCATCTCGCCAAACAAGGACGAGTTACGAGTCGTTGCGGACACGCGGCGATTCCGTGACGAGTCGTTGCGGACACGCGGCGATTCCGTGACGAGTCGTTGCGGGCACGATGTGATTCCGTTACAAGTCGCGACGATACGCTGGCGGAATAATCACTCGTTCGTGGAGATTACACGACGATAAAAGCGCGGACTCGTCGCGATTCTCTCGCTCGTGGAGACGGCCCCTAACTTATCAAGCTTGTTGAAATATATAGGTAGTACTATGATAGTAGGTATGTAGTAGAATGGTAGGCACAAAAAATAAAACACCCACAGTATGAAGCTAGGCTTCTTATTACCGTCATCTTTGTAAGTTTGCCCACTGCTAGACAAAAGTCTCCTTGCCTAACCGCCAAACCGCTCTACCAGACCTTTTGTATTCAGGTCTCCGCCTTCACGCGGAACTATATCGTCCATCCATATGGCAGGTGGTCTGCACAGATAATTATATTTTATAATTTTTATTTTTTTTGACTTTTCAAATAAATGTAAAAATGTAAACAGGTTTTGGAGAATGGTTAAGAGGATCGCCTCACGACGCCCTAACTCACTTTCTACGTCGCGTACTTCGAGAACACCCATAATTTTGATATTCAAGGAATTCAATGCGACTGAAAACTGTAATGCTTCGAAGACAACGCTTAAGGTCCAACTAGTCGCGGAGGCAAATTCGTCAGTGAGCGCGGCCTAAATGTACCTATGCTATCTCACCTGACATAGCGTGTTTATTTATTTATTAAGACACTCCTACGACATCTTCACATGTTTACCCGCGCGCTAGAATTAAATGCACAATGATTTATTCCTAAACCGACCGCGCAAAAATATGTGAATAGACTTTTAGCACAAGGGTTATTATAGAAAAACTTGAGTGTAATCTTTTCAAAATAACATTTATTTCAACTTTTGAATTAAATAACTATGTCGGAGCGGCATTTATTTTTCAGTTTTCTTTCTCCTTATATTATTTAGTTTCGTCCAAAGTTGGGCTAAAATCAGTGTTGAAATACGAAAGTTTAAAAGCTTGTATTTTTGAAATAAATACTTTTTTTTACGGTTTGGGTTGTATACAAACATAGGTTATGACGAGATAAATTGATTAATAATCTTTAGTGTTGGATGGTTAACGTCAAACAGTGGAGTAGTTACCCTTCCACGTTTGTATGGAAAGATGAGCGACTCGTTCATCCTTAAGATACTTCACTAGTAGAAGGAAATTACCAGAAAGACAGAACCCACCATCAGATAGGAATAATGAATGCCAAGAAGAGAAAAAGAGCGAAATCAATGCAGTTGTCGCAAAACCGGATATAATGTACCTACACTAGTGGGTGAATAGGTAGAGATCTGAGACAGGACTATCAATACCGGAAATAAAGGTGTTTACTAAAATGCCCGTCAAAACAAATGGCTTATCAGCATAATATAGGCCCGCCGATAATTCTAATCAAGATTGTAGGAGACACGGTACGCTCTTTTTGTAGAATAATTGCATTTTTTATGCGTAGTAATAACCAAATGTGCAAACACTTATAGGAATTATACTAAACTTTCATATCGAAATGTGGAAAATGCGGCTAAATATAGAGTGTGGATTTATCTTACTTACTTATCAAAACGCAGGTAAGTAGTTTTTTATTGTAGGTACACCCACACCCACCCTTTCTTACTTCAATATTTCTCTTTATTCTTTATTGTACACAATAATATAATAATACACAATGAAAAGTCATGTACAAAGGCGAGCTTAACCTTAAAGAGAGTTCTCTTACAGCAAACCTATGTTAGTGAGAAATTATATTAAGCGTAGGGGTCGTGTACACAAGAACTAAACATAAAAAGGATACTATGAGATACATAACCTAAACAAAACTGAAGCGTAGGGGTCGTGTACACAAGAACTAAACATAAAAAGGATACTATGAGATACATAACCTAAACAAAACTAGAACTAACAATATAACCGAATTCATAAATAAATATAAGAACTGATATAAAGTTACGGTTACATAATATATATACAAGGTAATACATACATTAATAACCATATACATAATATATACAAAATACATATACTAATAATGATAATATACTTACATAATACATAATATACATATATAAAAAAAACTAAATTCATAGACATAGATAGTGCTCTTTAACTTTACTTCAACTTTTCTTTATTTCTACTACTTTACTTTTCTTTAACTTTTTTCTCGTATAGAAATAGCTTCTAAGCGATACAACCGCCCTGTAGAGTGTGGGCCTATATCATTATGTATCAGGTATTTAAAAGTATTCATTATTCCACATGTAAGCAAATAATTTGAACGTTGTCTCATTCAAATTATTTGTCCCCAAATTTTATTTTATTTGTGTAGTTAAAGCGCAACCTCAGCACATTTATCTTACGACATAGCCAAAATAACCATCAAAACTTAAGCAGTGTTGAGAAAGTGTGAGTTATTTAACTGCATATTGTAAGTACTTGTTTTATGAGTAAAATAAATAATTCTAAATGTAATAGTATTATATGACTGTATGCCTCAAACAGCATCGCACCGTCACTCAATAAAGACCTATTATTTATTTATTTAACACTTTAACACATAACAATTGTGTAAGGAGGACTTAATGCTAAAGCATTCTCTGCCAGTCATCCTGGGCGTGCAGAAATATGGTGTGGCGTGTTTTATTATAATAGCATGAAGATTTATCACTCGTCACTCCTCCCGAACCTTCAACATGAAATCCTACATCATGGCATTGTACACGTTTAAGTAATGTAAGTATTTTTTTCTGTAATTCTATAAAGTATTGTGTACTGTATCGTAGTACATATCAAGCGAGGATTTTGGATAGGTAACATTGGTACAACAACAAACCCTTAAGAAAATGTTTACTTTATGGAAATAAAAAACAATATTATTATTCGACTTTGTAGGCACCGGAACCGACAATGTCCGACCGTTGCGGCTGCAGAGCCACTTAACGCCGAGACCGAAATTTTTTAATGCTTAAACTTAATGGAAGTTTACATCTTACCTCTAAAAATAAAATAGCTATTCAAATGCTTAATGTATCCATTGATAATAAAATCAATAACTTTCAATTGTTAAGCGGTAAAGGATTTTCTCGGAAAATATCTTCAGAATACCGTAAGGTAAACAGTGAGTAGTACAAAGATAAAACAGCCTCCGCATATACGATAAGAATACGAAGAAAGTTTATTATAGCGACGCATCGATAAACAATTATTTGAAAGTATTTATTTAAGTAACTATGGTAAAACACGGACTGACACGGGCCGTCTGCATACAAATTGACGCTAGCTTCAAATTAAATTACCTAAGCTCCAAAACAGTAATTCTCGTTTAAAATAAAAACTATTAGTAGGTAATTTTCTAAAATCCGCTTACTATTTTGAAAAGGGTATATAACTGCATACTTATATGTCAAGTAAATATAGTCGCATAAATCGGTTTCGTTCACCTGTAAAGTGAAAATCTATGTTTTTATAGAGCAGTTTTTGGAGTTAGTAAGCCAAAACACAAAAAGGTCAAAACATAGAATTTAATTTTTTTTCAGCAGTTACAAAACATTCGGAATTGATGTTTTGTAACTGCTGAAAAAAATTTAAATCCCGACGCCAATATCGTCAATCATCATTCATCATTTCAGCCGTAAAACGTCCACTACTGAACACAGGCCTCCCTAATGATCTCCATGAAGTGTAGTTGGCATACTCACCGCGCTTGGCAGGCGGGTTGGCGAGCGCAGTATGGCATGTTGATACACAGAAAGACGCTGCTGCCCTTTTTCCGGAGGTATCCCTTAGCAGGCTTTTACTGCATCCACGGGCATGAGAAGAGGACATCTACTGCCAAAAATCATAAGGGACAAATACTCTTACTAAAAAAGTTCTCAGTGTTTGTTGTAGGGTGTCAGGATTCTGAGAATGACAGAAGAATTGGATTTGCCAGGAATTCTGTGTAAACGTGTGTACATATTGTTTTATTGATCTAAGAGAAGAGGGTTTATAAAGGTTTTTACCTCGCCAGCTTCGAGCGTTTGGCGCGGGGTGAAAAATCTCACATAATGAGGGGAATTTCCAAGTATTTGCCTAAAACCCACATGCACATACATATATAAGATAGGTATACAATTGTAAACCTTTTTTCAAAGTGTTTTAATGCAGAATATTGTAACAGTAACAATAGTCAACAAGAGCGGGTAATTCTAACCGCTTCTTACGTGCTTAAAACAGAGAAGCAATCTGATTAATTCATGATCCTTATTGTTATTGTTTTGATTTAATTAAGTTTTGTTATAAATAAAGTGAAGTGAATAAATTATTGAATTAGTAAATTAGTGAAGTGAATAAATTAACGAAAATTCTTGAAATATAGTATCTACAACATTTTTACTGGTATCCTATTTATCAAGGCCAACACCCAGCATTACCTAAGTACCTATAGACTGTGGGATCCTATACATCTTCATACTAAAATGGGTACTTACAGCAAGTGTTATCATCAACATCGGCGAGCAAAAGCCTGCCTAAACTAAACCTACTCGCATAAAAAGTCCCATTCCAATCAATCGAATTTTTTAGAGAAAAAACAGCGTGATTAAATTCTTTGTAACTCGATGAACTTGTGTTGTACTCGTCTGGAAGCTGGAATTCCACCGTGATAAGAGTTTATATAATAAAACGGCGGGCTTGTAATACAATGCAATGCGTAAAAAAACCTCTCTAAAAAAAAATCGATTGATTGGAATGGGAGTTTACTGTATTTCAGTGTGGCCACTGAATACAGTATTTTTAGAATTTTGAATTTTTGAAAGATATCTGTCATTTAATTAGTTTTCAACATATTTGACACTTACAAGTTCATAATCGATAGCACACTTATGATATAATATACAACAGTTTTATACAGGAGCTGTTTTTTTAACCCCCGCAAAAAGAGGTGGGGTTATAAGTTTTAGCACTATGTCTCTCTGTTTGTTTGCGTGTTTGTCTGACTGTGGCAATGTAGCTCTTTAGCGGGTGAATCGATTTGGATGGCATTTTTTATTTAAAAGCAGGATTTAAGGTTTATCGGTTCGCTTTTAGAAAAAAATTAAGGTTGTCGGGGGTTTTTAGACTTAATGTTATTGAATATGTATTATATGATTCGTGCCTACTTAAACGCTCGAACTCTACTAATTTTCGTTCGACTTACATCGTATTCGTATCATATTTTTTTGTGAAGACTACTTCAATCATACACGAGTTCTCGTAGTCAAACATGGACACCCAGGTTCCAAAAGTTCAATGACAAAAATAACTTACCTCCAGGATTGAATTTGTTGGGTTGCGGTGTAACAGCCGCCGCACCGGATGATCTTCGTGATCTGAAACGAGAAAAGTTTTTTTTATTATATTAGAAGTCACATTTCAAAAGATCCTAACATCAATAAGAATCCAAACATCGAAGGTACCTTAAATTATATCGAACACTGTATCGAAGGTTCTTTGGTTGGAAATGAAAGAGGAAGATTTTCTTAAGACTTTCGACGTTCGTGCTTTGGATCTTTATAAAATGCTAAGCACATAAGGTTTTTGGTATATCAGTTTTACGAAAAGAGTCATTTTGTTACAATTCTATAAAAATATTGTAGTCGTATTAATATTCCGAACCTCAAGTGAAAAAAACTGGAAACCTTATAACTGTATGTTTATCAAGAGCCTTTATTTCCAAAACGGTTGAAGGTCTTAAGGCAAATGATTTGAATGCCCTTCAGTCAAAGTCATTCAGAAATTAGCAACAAGTGTCAAATTTTTGTATGAAAATGGCAAAAATAGAAAACCTCTAGAGAACTTCCAGAAGTCTTACGACTCTGAAATTTGGATTAGTGGAAGTTTTTGTGGCACAAAAGATTTTTTTTCATATATGATTTTCCGCCAGCCTGAAGTGGAACTGGGCCGGACACGTCTGTTGCATGTCCAGCGATTTATGGGCGAAGACCACCACAGAGTAGGGCCCACCCAATGCTAGGAGGCGACGTGGAAGGCCGAGAATGAGATGGCGGGACGAGCTTGACGCTTATTTACCATCTTGGCCTGTAACTGCGTTAAGTCACGAGGAGTGGAATGAGGAAAGGGAGGCCTTTGGCCAGCAGTGGGGCAGTAACGGCTGAATAAAAAAATAATAATGATTTTCGTCTTATTCAACCCCACTCTTTAAACTTCTTTAAAGAAAAAAGTGTTAAAAATTAGAAAAGGCCTTGATTAATTTAGGGATTATTTAAAGATTTTATGCAAGAAATATATAAATGTAAGTGTTATCTATCCTAAACTTAAGCTTATGCGATGTATTATAGGGCGCGTGTCTCGCTGACACTTCTCTTTCACCTATGGTAAGTACGTTTCAGACTTAAACTTACGGTTTTAATATCATAGGATATCATAGAAAATAATTAGTTAATAGTATAGTTTTTTTATAAGTTCATAGGAAGTTTTAGACTTATCTTATCGTGTCAACATCCCGTACTACGCTCGCCAAGCGTGGTGAGTATAGCAACTACCCCTCATGCAGATCCATGAACTGCGCTTGGCAGGCGGCTTGGCGAGCGTAGTACGGGATGTTGAATACACGAAAAGATGCTGCTGCACATCTTCCGGAGTATCTCTTAGCAGGCTCTTACTGCATCCACGGGCATGAGAGGAGGGTTAACATTCTACTGCCGGCACCCCACGGCATGTACAATTTAATCTATTAATAAAATTTGATTACTTAAGTCTATTATTAAAATTTGATCAAAATAATATCTAAACATTGTCTACAAAGATACACATATACAGTTCTGTATATACCAACATGACACGAATATCACATTCACTTCGTTCGATCAATAATTGAGTTCTTAAAGAAAACGTTATTCTTAAAAGCATCGTCAAATATTAAACGAAGAAAGTTTTATATATTTATATTAAATGAAAAGATTAAGAGGGACTGCGCAGTGTGCAAGTACTTTGAGAAAAAGCTCTTCTATTTAATGAGATTAAATTTTCTTTGTGTTCAGAGGCTTTGACAGGGAACGAGTGGACAACGGCTGAAGCCGGATCCTCACTAGCGAGCCGTAACTGTAACCGTTGCATTTACTGTTACCATTTAACCCTAGACACATAACCTTCGTCGAATCGACGAGTACACAACAAAAAAATGGTAATATTTATTAGGCGCATGCATCGATTTTCACGCTATTGCTTTTGAACTAAGTGTTTGTCGAGCTCTTTAGGTAGGTGACAATGTCCGAAGGGTAAGTACTTTATTTTTCATTATGTCACGAAAATAGTCGTCGTTTTGATG
Source organism: Pasiphila rectangulata (assembly GCA_963082625.1). Lineage (NCBI taxonomy): Eukaryota > Metazoa > Arthropoda > Insecta > Lepidoptera > Geometridae > Pasiphila > Pasiphila rectangulata. The sequence continues at coordinate 10,616,965 of OY720240.1, forward strand.
AATGGTTAGGTTTTGAGTCTATTTTTTTACAACGTGTATACATTTTTGCAGCATTTACCATGGTTTCTGAACAATTTCTGTCCGATGAATATGTTACGCGTTTATTACTGGTTGAGGAAGATGGAAGTACATTATAGGAGTTATCTGACAGCAAAACAGATGATAACTTGGAGGTGGATGATGCATCATGTGACAGTCAAGATGACCCTTCCGATCATGAAGATACTCAAGGTCGCTCTTCTTCTGCTTGGCGGGACGATGTGCCTTGTGGAGTTTTCAGGTTTATCAGCAGAAAGTTCAGTCAGCAATTTAAATATCCTGCACACCTGGTTCTGTTTTGGCCACCAACAAGGGGCGCATTTCAAATAGAGTAGCTGGGATAAATTTCGTCATGTTACTAGAGTGCCTACGGGTACGTATCCAAAGCCATTATTGGAATAATTCATGAATGATATTTTTTTAGAAGAACTAGTTAAATGGACAAATTAAGATATTGTAATGAAAAGGCAAAAATATGGTCAAAAATTAAATCAAATACATATTAGGAGTAATTACGGATAAAAGCCAAGGTCAAGGTCAAGGTGAAGGTCAGTTTTCATCATCCAACAATGATCTCTAACCCGTGTAGACAAATATGAAGAAAAGGACAGTATATGGGCTTTGTTGTCACAATAAAAGGCGCATGGTTAAATCAACTGTTCAAAATGCAACACTCAGTTTGCGGTAAACACAATGTAGATTTATAACGTCTATTGTGCATCAAACTATTTTTTTTCACATGTTTACCAATATAACAGAACTACCATAATTCAAGTTCGCCAAAGAATAAACGTCTATATTGTGTAGTTTTTTATATTTTTTTTTCTCTTAGTAAGTGTCGCCTTGGATCTTGAAAAACGAGTGTCTCACGATTTAAGGTAAAAAATAAGTAATTACGAATGAAAAATATAAATTTTTAGTTTCATTTATTAAAATAATAGTTAATAAATGTGATCAAGATATTAAAATAATGAAAACTTATTAGTTAAAATTAAAAACCCCCCAAATTGTTCATCGTTTCGACGTATGGCTAGGTATAAAGGGGTACAGGGGAAGGTTACCTACATATGTGTCTAGGGCGTTAAAAAGCGTATCGTGGTTTGCAACCTGCTGTGAGCGGTTCGAGTGCGGCTAGCAGCGAGCCGACACGATAACAAGGTACCTACTCATTTCTGTAACTCTAACGTTGCACGTAATCGTAACCGTCACTGTTACCAAAAACATAGTGCGTACGCGGTTTTGCGAGTCTGCAACAAGCGCTACACGAGCAACTCACAGCGACCCGACATTTTTGCTGCGAACCAAAGGGTTACAGTTACAGCTCGCAAAATGAGTACGCTCGGTGAAGGCATTCAGGCGACGCGCAACCCAAACTGTAACACGCGTACACACTAGAACCTCGTTACTGTAACACCCAAGTTAGGTTACAGCTCGGTAATGAGTTGCCAAAAAATACTCGTCTTTTACGAATCGGATTATAAAGTAAGATACACTACACAGTTAATAAATTTCGATCTTGAACTAAGTCTGGACATTGTAAAGGTTCTGTCCGGCAGTTGAAACCAAAGTGACCCGTGTCAAAATTGTTCTAATATATTAAAATGTTGACCGCAGATGGCCATGACAACGTTACCGGACTATGGCGAGCGCAGAGGGCGCCCAGCCGCAAAAGTTAGGTTGGGGCAACAAGCTCAAGGGCACCACTTAGGTTCAAACCACGGCTTGAACTGTTGCTAGATTTTTATAAGTAATGTTGGTTAACGTCCAGGTGCAAAACTGCACCTTAAGACGAAAGAGTGTATTCTTCGGCCTCGCCGGCGAGACCGGTTATTGAATATGTGCCTAGCAGCTAGTGTGGGACGGGTTGACGTCACTTCCGGGTTAGCGGCGGTGAGCTCGTCAACGGGCAAGCCGAGAACGTGTCTCGGTCGACGGAGGAAAGAGTCTTGGTCGACGGAGGAAAGAAGTGAAGTGACGGGAGGAAAGGCCGTCGCTCTAGCGACGGCCTTTTTATAGTAGCAAGTAAACAATTACCACGTGGTCGATTTGAACAACTTGTAGTTTGTAGTTGTAACTTGCTTATGCATGTGCTTAATCTAATGCTCATGCTCAATCTTAAAGAAACCACATAAACAACATTATCATCAACACCGTGGCAATCAGATAGCGATGTAGCGATTGTAGGTTGAGAAGTTATGAAATTGTTTACGCTGTAAAACGATGAACGCAATAAAAGTTCTAAATATAGAGGAAATGTAGTTGATTTGATTACCTTAGAGATTATTGTGTATCGATCATGGTGAGCTAAATATAGATCGAAACATGGACACAGCTTGCAAGGTCGCTTCGAAGTTCAATAGGTGACAGATGACTTTTATTACCAAGACTGTCTACAAGCGCATCAGTCACATACCGTACTGTTGGTAGTTTATGTACCTACTCTGAATAAAGGTAAAGAGCAAACTGGTCCGGTGCATGCAACGTGTGTGACATTATGACATCTGGGCGTACATAATTCTTCTAAACTTTGTAGGTACTCTTCTAGTGTTGCTTGATAATAAAAAAATATCTGTACAAATATTATTAAGCTGAAGAGTTTGTTTGTTTGGATGAACGGGCTAATCTTAGAAACTATAAAAAATTATTTCGGTGTTGGATAGGCCAATCATTGAGGAAGGCTAATAGGTTATATAACATTACGCTTTCGACCTAAGAGTAGAGCATCATTGGAAAATGTTGTATAAACGGATAAAAAACATTCCACTTGAGAGTTGCGTGCGCTGCGTAAATGGTTTCAGTTACGCAACAATCATGTATGGAGGAATTGTTCCTCTTAAAAAATTATATAAGAATTTTTAAGTCAGCGATAGCGATTTTATGTTTGACTCACTTATCACCTGTTTTATGGTTATATATGCTTTATTTGCAATTTTTTTATAAAGATAGTCAATCACTACTTATCCAAATAAATCTGCCAATACGTGCCAAGCGCAGCGCAAGGGCACTACCTACCCTTTCTCGAAGTGCTTCGACATTTTTTGAACCATCATAACTTGGGTTTGGATTACCTACCTATATCAGATAAATCAAGTTCTCGGGATATAACGTTAGCAGTAAACTTATAACGCGAAAAGTTTCTGTCGCATAGTTATTATACTTTAAATTTTATTGACATCTAAAAAAAACGATTTTGTCACTGATGATCGTAAAAGCCTATAAATCAAATCAAATCAAAAAATACTTGCGGCCGCATGTACCTTACTGATGCGTCATACATAACATAAATTACAAAATAAAACAACACAAATTAATAGAATAAAGCATATTTGAATCGGTTCACTTCAGATTACACGCGAGTAACGAAAAGAAGCGAACAGAAGACCTAACCTAACTTGTTATAGTCATCATTTTATACTTATAGGGTCAGAAATCCTAGAGTGAAGTCCTATATAATATAAATATAGATAGTTAATATAGTTGCATAAAGTAAATACATATATTGTAAATAAGCAAGGCATTTTTTAGTCATATACCATACCATACCAAGGAGTACCTAGGTAGATATTTCGTTACTTTGAACGTTGTCGATTTTCCTACTGTTTTGTGAGTGAACATGGATGGATTGTGGTATAGTTTCACTTGAAACAGATAATATAATACATTAATACCGAAGTAAAACTGGAACCCTACCTCGTAAGCAAGTTACAGAAGTGACATACAACCGAAACATAAGATCAAATTAAATGATTTTCTTTAAGTTCAACTGTTTGGCGCTGCCAAAGTCCATCTTCATTAACCTACTTTCGCGATTGAATACTAGTTAATTGTTTACATTAAAACAAACCAGACTATTTAATTTTACATTTCACTTCAAAGCAAAGTCTTATAGGAAATGACGAGTAAAGTATGCGTTATGACCTAAATGTTAACCTTTGAAATAATGACCACCTAAATATTTTCGCTCGATGAGTCCCAAAGGAGTTGTAATAATTCCCGTAAGTACAAAAATCTTATTCTTACAAGCTCATTTACCGGCGTAATCAAACGGGAAAAGGAGATGGTTATAATTGTTAATTCTTTGATGTTTCAACAAAAAAAACAACTTCAATGGTAAAATCTAAAATGTTGCTAATAATACCCAAACCGCTATTATATGTCTGCTTATTACATTTGAGTATTTTTCTCGATTTATCATGGATCAGCAAAGATCAGCAGGTAAACATTATTATGTGAAACAAAAAACCCAACCGCAAATTTAAATTTACGACATATGTACATATAACATACTCGTACCCTGAAGGACTTCCAGTAGACACGACACTATTACAATTATTTCATATCAATAATGTTAAGGTAAGTAAGATGATTAGTGGATAGGGATTAACTTAGTCATCTTTCGTTGTCGTCATTATCTACATTATTTTTTAGTACTGCAAGAAGTAAATTGACGTTTTCAATAATTCACCTAATATTACAATATTTTTAAAATAATTAAAGTAAGTTTTTACATCTGGGACGTACAGGTTGAAGAATCAAAATGTAACGGTATTAAAATTTAAAGTGATCAATAAGTTTGTAAAAGATAAAAGATTAAAGTGAAAGTGGGATTTTTAAATTTTAATTAATATAACACATTTTATCATTTCCAAAGATCACTTTCGTTCAGGTTTATAAGAGTTCTAAATCCTTTAAGAGCTGCTGTAAACGTTAGTTTTTTCATCGGACAACGAACCGTCATGGATCACATCAAAATAATGTTCACATCTAAAACGGTCCGATAAAGACAACGGACGTCTACAGTCACCCTGGTCGCACAGGTTGATAGGTAGTGTAATGTTTAATGTTGTATGAGGCCGCCAGCCCACTGCTACCTGATTCAGACTGTGCGTGTCAACTCCGCCTGTGTCATACGTCTGACACATTCCCGCCAGCTCAACACGCCACACGAGACTTAGCAACGCATACTTAACAACGTCATACTCGTAGTGTTGGTGTACGTCGATGTCGCGACGTAGAGCGATACGTTAACATGACGATACTGCAATGATAATATCGCTCACGAGTGCACTTTTAAACATTTCTAAAACTTATCATGTTTTTTAACCCCACACAAAAAAGGGGTGTGTTTTTGAAATACTTAAACTCTCTATTCCTCTCGTTTAATCTTCATGTTTTATTTATTTTGCGATTAAACTTACTTTCCAAGAAGAAACATCTATTATTGCAAGGTGTCACCTATTGTGTCAAAGTATAACCCGCGACCTTTATTTATGTGTACCTACATTTAACACTAGCTCTAACGGTGTAGGGCAAAAGTTTCAAAAGCTGTATATAACCATAACTAATATTAAAAAGCTCAAGAGATTGTTTGATTACTTGTTTGTTTGTTTGGTTGAACGCGCTAACCTCAGGAACTCCAAGCTGGAGTCGAAAAGATCTTATAGTGTTAGATAGCTGATTTATTCAGGAAGGTTATATATAACATATAACTCTACGACAAATACTATAAAAGCAGATCATCAAAACTCGTACAAGGCTCGGGGAACATCTAGTCTATAATAGATGTAAAAGGCCAATTTACTTATAAACTTACTTTTAATTGTCAAACTGCCCTCTTTAGCCCGTGTTGGATAAGGGATTCCGCACACATTGTTTTGTAAGTGCATACAAACGAGTAGATACATAGGTATAATAATTATCTTTGCCCTCGGTTGCGATCATGACGTAGTCCTACGTTGTATCTGATGCGGAAATTGTGGAATGTATTAATCACGGATTCTAAACAAACAGTGATTTGGAACACGCATGCGCAAGCATTCAAGTTATTTCATGAAAGGTTTACCTGTACTATTCGTTGAAATAGTATTGTACAACCCTATTTTTTTACACCGTTCTTAAATACGAGAATTGGGGTGTTCATTTCGTGAAGTTTAGAATTTATCAAATCGTATTGTAAACAGACTTACTCAACCACGTGGATGCAAGACAAACTTTATTTCTTATAGGTTTTTAGTAAAAGTTTTATTAAAGCACTGCAAAATATTTTTTTATTTGATAAAATCTAAACGAATTTTCAATAATGTAAGTCGTATTTAACGCGTTAAATACGAGTAGCTAGTGTAAAATTATTAAACCCTACTTAATTGAATCCTGATATTAATGTCCAATCTTCTAATATTGAAAGAAGTTAAATCTAAATTTCAAAAACGGCATCACGCTTTCAACAGTATAAAAATACCATAACATAACTGATTTATTAATAATAATACAACTGTTTAATACTTTCAACCTGCCTCCTTTCTAAAATAGCAATGCATAATTTAACATGTGTCTCTGTGTTTAATTATTTTTTACCAAAATTTCAATAACATTTAGTGAGAAACAAAGATCCTCCATACAAACTCATCCCCCATATTTTCACTTCGGGGAAGCAACGTTTTAAGTACTCTATTTAAGTACCAACATTTAGTGAGAAACAAGCACATTCCATATAAACTTTCATCCCACTAAGGGCATGATTTTTGAAAAACACTGAAACACGTGTTTTATTATATTTGTTTGCCAATATTAAAGAAAAAAATCAGCAAAATATACACCACTGGTCAATTTTATTAAACGAAATAAAGTCAGCATAAGCTAAAACAATACGGGTAAATGCTAAAAAAGATGCTCTACATAACAATTTGATTCCAAATAGTCCAAAGTAGCAATGCGTACTTGCTGCCCGTATCGATGAGTTATCGGAATGCGCCTATTAATACGATTATAGCAAAGTAGCTTTGGCACTTCGAACCGTTTTATTCCCGAACCGTAAGGCACTAACCGTTGATTGTTCACTACTTAACGCTTTTACTCTAGCTATCCACCAAAGCGGTAAACAGCGGGCAAAGAGTATAAAGCAATCAAATGCTTATAAGGTACAGATGGCTGATTAGTGATTACAGTTAACAGGCACGAATTTACTTTGGGATGTTTCAGAATTTCAGGCATGCCATAATTTAATTATAGCGAGTCGACGGGGCTTTTTAATTCCTTGCATATTCAAAGAACATTTAACATACATAATCAGAACGATGTAGCATTACATGGCATTGACATAAATCCCAAGCGTTGCCTACGCGAGCTGAAATTGAACATAAGGGGGAATCGCCATTCTAAATTTCAAGTGAAAGAAGGTTAAAGGTACGTAGGTAGCTAGGTAAATACTTACTTGGAGACTGGGACGTTCGTGAGGGATAAGAAGTTGTTGCGAACACTGCGCAGACTCGCCAGCACCTGCGCGAACGGTGTCACGATCAGGTCTTCTCCATGACTGTGAACAAAAAACAGCTTTATTATTTCCGAGATAAGGTAAGTATATGTATGTATGTATACTGAACTCTACTTGATGGGTTTCATCCCTAAAATCAATTTTAGTGTGATGGAAATGTTCAAATTAGTCACGGATTAGTTTGTATTCTATTTTCGAAGAACACAGTTTAATGTAGTATCATTCTCTAATATTATATTTTTTAAACAAGGTAGAAATATGCCATTGCCAATCATCTCAGCCGTAGAACTGCTGCCCACGTCCACTACTGGACATGAGGGCTCCCTTATGGATCTCCAATATAAGATCATGAGGGGATTGTTGTTGTTAAAAATTGTGCCGTGGGGTGCCGGCAGAAGAATGTTGCCTCTCCTCTCTTACCCTAGGATGCAGTAACAATCTGCCGAGGGATACCCCCGGAAGATGGGCTCGCCCACCCGCCTGCCAATCGTGGCGGGTATGGCAACAAACCCCTTATTATCTTGGAGATCTATGAGAGAGGCATATGTATGTGTGCGGTTTACGTGAACAGCAGTCCTTAGGCTGAGATGATGATGATAATGTTTGCAATAGAACATTCGTTCCTTTACAAACATAATTATTCTTGTACTTTACAATCCTTATGCAAGCATGTATACAAGCGTTATGTGTAGGGACGTACGTCTCTAAAAACATAGTCGGTTGAACTGTCGCAGTAACGTGGCTCTATTTTTATGTACTCCGTCAGTCATACAAAAATAAATCGTCTCACAACAGCAAAAACTGGCCTAGAATTCTCCTAATTATACTAAGCGGTGTTCTATTTCACAAAAAATATAATACTTGATGATATTTCTCGTGTATGATAATATTACGTCGATAAAATCGTTTACAAGAATATAGATGTTTCTCTGCGTTATGTGAAAGTTTATATAGTACCTGCAACTACTTTATAAGTAATAATACCATGATTATTGTACCTTTAAATAAACGCGCTGGAATATAACTATTTTAGTTTTTAACTATTTTAGCACGTTTATTTAAAGGTATTTAGTATAAATATATACATATAAGGTATAAATACCTACCTTAAAATAAACAAATTTACGAGAATAAATTCCACTCGATAAAAAAGCTTATACTCGCGAAATTCTCTACCCACAGCTCAATAAAAATAAAGTTTATAATCGCGAAGTTTTCTTCCCACAGCACAATCGTTAATTAATAGTAAATAGTATTTGGGCATTTTCGTAGAAATTTGTCCCGGTTACAAAATGGAATCAAAAAAAAATATTATTTTAAAATTATCTAAATTATTTCAAATGATTCGCTATTCCTCAGAGATGTATTATTACAACATAGCGGCAAAATAACAAACAAATTGCATTTGCAAAAGATTTTTACCTTTTTTAGAGTCAGAAAGCTGTACAGGTTTCGATTTTGTAACTTTTTTCACACAATTAAATTGATAAAAAGTTATTATTTTGTGTTAAAAGTCCCGCTTATTACGTTTAAATAAGATGGCCTTGAGGTATTTAAATATAAATAATTTAGTTTTGGCCTTCTTTCAAGACAGGTAAAAAATTTTACTACGATCAGAAGTCGGTCAAACACTGTAGGACAATTAATTTTTAAGGGGTGTCGAAAGCTAGTTTAGTCTTATTTTACAATTTGTTGTTTAAAAATAGTCAAAATAAACAGTTTTTTTAACGTAAATAAATCTATAAACCTAAAAAAAACTTTGTTAATATCTAGAAATAGACTGGTTTCAAAGAAAATTATTAATCAACTTGTGGGACACCTAAAAATCGTTGGGACGTTTTTTAAAAAAATGCCCATTCACATTTTTTATTTAATAGCCAATAGTAGTTATTGTTATTTAACTTCGCGGTTATCAGCACAATTTTCTTTTCGTACTGGATTTTAATTTCTAGTTGTTTATAAAGACAAGGAAACTCGTTTTCTCAATTATTTACTCTTTTAAAAACTGGCCGTACACCAATAGATTTTTCTCTCTTGGAAAAATTAAGTGAACATTTAAGGCGTGGTTTAACGGCGAAGGAAAACATCTTGAGAAAACCCGCGGCTTAGTTAGCTTCAGACGTATTGACCCAATCCTTTCCTCTGAAACTTTGCTGAGAGGTTGGTATAGGTGCTGGGTAAGCCTAATCCATCTCGTAAGCGTTTCGTACAATATGAATACCAGTTGCTGACTCTGTATAAACCATCTCTAGTAAATGTAAAGGGCTTACTTGTTAAAGTACTTGTATCTTGGGCTATTTATCAGTCAAATTTTTATGAGTTTCCAAATAAATTATGTGGAATAATTAAAACCTTTAATGTACAGCCTTGGCTTATTTTGCATTTCTTGATAGTAACAATATAATAAAGACATAATATATGGAAAGGATTATAACCAAAAAGATCATACGATCAGTAAACTTTTATTGTAGACTACAATCCATATTTCAACTTTCCAGACAAAACAATTGTAAAAAGCCAATAAAGTAACAAGATAGAAGCTGTGCTTCAAATGTTATGTTAGTAGTAATAGTAACTCGAAGAACTTATATTCAATATTTATTCATGAGAGTAAAATATGTATGAAGAGATACATAATTTTCGTGAAAATTATACTCGTAGGATACTCGAATGCTGAACTGATTTAATTTCATCGGATAATATTTATATCATAGTAATGAAAAAATAAGTATTTGAAATTATATTAGGTGCGTCAGTACAACTGGTACAACTACTATTTCCGCATTGCATCCCTTAATTATCTTTGTGTTTATTTATAACATCATAATCTTGTGATTTACTGTTGTTCAAAACAACAATGTCCTTCTAAACTTCACTTTCAGTCATAGCTAAGAGTAGGGTTGCCATCTCTAAAATTTGGCAATGAGGACAAGACGCCCTGGATTTTAGAGCCCAGAGCTCGGACATGTCAACAGGTTTTTTAAACATAGTTAGTGAAAGTAAAAACAGTTGAATATGTCATAAATCACCTTTAGATAGTAGACTGCCCAAAGCTGTGTTCTACTCGCAACTTAAGGACGGCAAGCGTACTCCTGGGGGCCAGTTTCTGCGTTACAGAGATGTCATAAAGCGTCACCTCATTTCTTGCAATATACCTTGTGATAGGTGGGAAGAGCTGGCCCAACAGAGACCAGAATGGCGCAGCTCTGTTCATTAGGCAGTGACAGATTTTGAAGTACATCGCCTAGAAGACCTTGATGCCAAACGCCTTATTAGAAAGATCCGTCCAAAACCTTCCTACACCTACACCTTCGATAGCAATGGCCTATTGCACTGTGCGCCATGCAATAGAACATTTAAATCAAAATTCGGTTTTGCTAGCCACTCTCGAGCACATAGCCGACAGTCTAAATAGTTGAGCTAGGTTCGCCATTGTCGGATACGACACGGAGGACATCATAAATCACCTTTTTATTTATTTTCAGACCTTAAAATGAAATTTAGTCATCTTTTATCATTATTTTTAATGTACCTAGGTAACAAAACAGAATCTTATTACAGTTTGTTACAAATTGTTTCAGTTCAGTTACATTTTTTTTATTCTTAAAATAAAACACAAATTATCATTATACTCTGTTTTTTTTTATTTAACCTATGTTGTCCCACTACTGGGCAAAGGTCTCCCCCAAAGTCTTCCGACCATCCCGATCCTTTGCAGACTATACTATAATACAGAATATACTCTGTTATGAAAACAAAACCTTATTAAAAAATTAAACCTAATCAAATTTTATTATTTTTTTAAACAAAAATCTTAAACACTGAGACCATTTTAGTATTCAGTCTTACAATTTTTGAGGTAACTCTTTTAACTCAGTAATAATGATCTTCTTTAAATTTTTATCTGCAGCCATTTAGTAAAGTATATATTTATTTGCAACAACACAATACAGAGTATAATAATAGAGATAGTAAGATAAGGTTGTTACAAAATATCTCATAACAGAATCTGAACTAAATTCAGTCTTCTTAAATCTTAAGTAACAAAACTGAACCTTTTTAAAGTTTAGACTTATTGTGATGTAAGTTACATTATTAACTTTTTAAAACATAAAATAACCAAAAACTATACTCATTTATAATATCACATTAAAGTTTTAATCAACAGCCATATTTTAAATTTCTTTTATGTAATAAAAACAATAATACTCTACAAAAATGAAAATAAATTATTGCACTCATAAGTACATAATTTGACTATCTAGCTATTAAAGCTTTCTCCTCAGCCTTTTTTACTTTTCAGATTTTTTTGTATCACTCTTTCCGATAGCTTTTATAATATCTTTCCTTTTAAAAGGCATTTGTAAAAATCACTGCAGCTGTAGATTTAGAAAATAAGGTTGAAAATTTTATAGAGATACAATGACAGGCGATTCGATTTCTTCAATACAATCTAATATTTTTTATTAAATATTCTCGATCTCAAATAACGAAAAACATTCGTAAATCTACGAAATTGGTTATTATTTCAACAAAATTATACTCACAGATGAAATGTTATTCCATCTTTTTGTAGATTTGATAGTATTGGATTTCTTTTTGCATCTGCTAACAGCACAAACAGGCATTTTCCCAAGAGCTTATCACACTGCAAAAGCGATTCTGTGACTGGCAAATCGATTAGTAAATTAGTTTTTATAAACCTGTTAGATTTTTGGCAAATAAGATTGACAGAGGGGAAGGTCCGTCGGTGAGTAGTCCATTATCTCGTCTAAGGTTCGTAGGTTGAACACGGTTGAACGGGCACAGAGCGGGTGTCGCGGGCGCCCCAAGACTTAAAATTTTTAAACCCGGACTACAAAATTGAAGCCCCTCCCGGACGCTCCCCGGATGGCAACCCTAGCTAAGAGAATCATTGAATTTAGTTTAGTTTTTGTATTAATATTTATAGCTGATTGTGAGGATGTCAAGATACTTGTCAAGTTAACATAATAATTATTGAAAGTATTAGCAATGTCAGTAGGATCAGATATATTAATGTAATTTATTGAAATTGTATTTAAATGTTCGACGTATTTAAATTTATTTCTGGTATTTTTACTATTTACTATGAATTTAATATATTTTTTTTTCGATTTGTATATATGTAGTATGTCGTAGGATGATATGATAATTCGAATTATCGCGAAAATTCTAGAGATTTTGCAAAAACACGGATAATTAGACTCCGTTACCAAGGCGTTCATTGTTATGCAGCCGCGGGAAGAAGTTAGTAAATAATAAGTAACGCTCTATAAACAGTGAACATAATGCAATATCAACTCAAAACACAATTATTTTCAAGTACTTTTCCAATAATAATAATAATAATAATAATAATAAACACCCACACCAATAAATTGAAACACCCAAATATACGGCTGCATTTACTTGGTTTTTGTAACCCGTAATGCAGTTTATACCAGTCAGACGACTGAGAAAAACAAATGTCCCGATAATAATAATAATAATAATAATAATAAGCCCCCTAAATCCAACCATACGTCCGAATCGAACATCAGATTCACGTGGGGGGCGGACACGCGAAAATAGTAGTTCTGGCGCGGCAAACATGGCTCTGGGAACCCATTTTAATGGAGATGAAGTTAAGAAGTAAACGTATAGGGCCGCTGTCCGGGGGCGATCGCCGGAGCACACCTGGAGCTGACGCTGGGTGTCACAGCATGCGAACCGTCAGCGGAGAGGAGTTGAATAGGCGGGCTCCCTCCGGATCTTCCGAAAATGTTACAGCCAACCCGACTGATGACAGACTGACAGACAATGACAACATTAGCTTAAATTCATCGAATACAGTAGTAGAACCATATAGTCCATCAACAGCGTCTTATATTCCATCACCCGTATCCTCAGTAGGTCGCAGCTCTCGAGAAGCACCTACATCAGACTTAGATGTTGCGCAGGTGGCGAATGCCTTTTTACCTGCGTCCACTAAGGCTGGAAAACCTAGAGTGCGCATGAAATGGAGCAAAGATGTAAACCTATTTATCATGCGCACATACTTCTACATTACTAAATTAGAGACTGACATGACTACCTATCGTAAGCAACTCCATGAAATTTTCACAAGACAATATCCTTCTGTAAGTGTTTCTGAACAGCGTATTTCGGACCAAAGAAGAGCAATTCTACGTAATAAACTATTAACAGAACAAGAACTCCGACAACTGAAAGATGAGGTGCAAAAGCAAATAAATAGCAATGTAGAGCAATTAGCGGATGACAATCCTATGACTCAACGGCAAACCCTAGCGCAAAATAATATGCACTCTCAGCCACAACACCTCACCAATTCCCAAACACTTACTCAATCACAAATGACTTATACATCTACTCAAATACCATCACAACATCTAAGTGACTCTCATAATTTATCACAAACCACAAACGCGTCAACACAAACCGAGAACTTAATTTTAACATTAGAAAATGACATAGAAATTCTAGAACATCCTCCCCGAAATACAGCACCAGCTACACAAGAAATAATCGATAAATTTACAACAGCATTAACTAAGTATTCTGGAATGGATCCAGTGGCTAGACCAAAACTACCGAAGTTAAAATATAGTAATCACCTTAGTCAACTAATACATCTTTTTAACCATACGATTTTGAACCCATATCTATCGAATGAGACACAACTGTTAGATATCCACACACTCATTTATTGTACAGCCGTAGTAATTTCAGAAGAACTTAACTTTAAAATAACTGAAGAAGGGAGTAGTAATAGTAAACCCCAGAATAAATATAATAATAAACCCTCCTGGCAAGTTAGATTGGAAAAAGACATTGAAAAACTCAGAGCAGATTGTGGACGACTTACACAATACATAAAAAACAATAAATCTCGTAAAGTTGTTAAGAGGGTTGAAGAAATATTTAGAAATAGGGCATTGCACACTAGACATGAAACAAATAATAAGAAACCAGAAGAGTTTTTAGATACTCTCAAACAAAAGTTATCATTAAAAGTTCATAGACTTAAGAGATACACAAAAGCAGAAAGCAGGAAAAAAGACAACATCTTGTTTGCCACAAACGAAAAAAGGTTTTACAGGGGTTTACAGAAATCCACCCAAAACTCAACAGACACAACTGTTCCAACACAATCAGAATTAGAAACTTTCTGGGCTAGCATATGGGAACAATCATTGCAACACAATGACAAAGCAGCTTGGATAGATACTGAAAAAACTAAATGGGAAACTGTAGATGAAATGAGCTTTGATGAAATAACAGAATCAGATATAAATATTATAACAGCCAAACTACACAATTGGAAGTCACCGGGCATCGACAAAATACATAACTATTGGTACAAAAAGTTAACTTCATTACATAAGCAATTAGCAAAAAATTTAAATGATATTGTTTTAGGAAAACAAAACCTACCCGAATTTATAGCCACGGGTATTACCTATATGCTGCCCAAAACAAACCATTCTACACAACCTTCACAATACAGACCGATCACGTGCCTACCAACCATATACAAGATATTAACATCAGTCATTACTAGTAAGATCAGCATTCACATAGAACACAATCAAATTATATCCGAAGAACAGAAAGGATGTAGGCGAGGCCATATGGGATGCAAAGAACAACTCATCATAGATTCAACAATTCACAAACATGCTTCCTCAAAAAATAGAAACTTACACTGCACTTATATTGACTATAAAAAAGCCTTCGATAGTATTCCACATAGCTGGCTGCTTCAAATCTTAGAAATATATAAAATAAATCCCACGATAATTACATGTCTTCGCAATATCATGCCCCTTTGGAAGACCACCCTCCAACTAAATAATCACAATAATACAGTAACTACCCGTACGATTGCCATCAAGAAAGGTATATACCAAGGAGACTCTTTAAGTCCCTTATGGTTTTGCTTAGCCCTAAACCCCCTATCACACCTACTCAACAGCTGCAAAGTAGGATACCGTTTTAAAAACGCCACAACTGATACACCGATTTCACATCTTATTTATATGGACGATATTAAATTATACACAAGAACAGATAAAGACATGAAAAAACTAATAGATATAACAACAAAATTTAGTAGAGATATAAATATGGAATTTGGTATAGATAAATGTAAGACACTGCATATAATCAAAGGGAAAATCCAACCAGGCAATTACACAATAGATACTAACGATACTATCACATCAATGGAAGCAAATGATCTTTATAAGTACCTAGGATACAAACAATTAAAAGGAATAGATCATACTGCAACTAAACAAACTCTATCTATTGAATATAAAAATCGAATAACTAAAATCTGTAAAACTCAACTCTCTGGAAAAAACCTTATTAAAGCTATAAATACTTACGCAATTCCTATTCTAACATATTCTTTCGGTATTTTAAAATGGACTAAAACAGATATTGAGAACATTGAAAGAACCACACGTACCACACTAACAAAACATAAACACTTACACCCTAAATCAGCTATAGAAAGACTCACTATCAAAAGACAAAATGGAGGTAGAGGAATGATAGACATTCACCATCTCTGGCTAAAACAAGTACATAACTTACACACCTTCTTCCATACAAAATCCCAAACTAGTCACATACATAAAACAATAGTTGACAACGATATTCACTACACACCACTTAACCTAACTAAAGCAATGCATACAGAAAACCTTATCACTGCCAACTTACAACTACAGAAGATAGAGAGTTGGAAGAAAAAAGTACTGCATGGACGCCATCCCCATGACATAGAACAAACACATATTGATAGTGAGGCATCAAACAAATGGTTAAAAATAGGTAGCCTATTCCCAGAGACAGAAGGATTTATAATAGCTATTCAAGATCAAATAATAAACACCAAGAACTATAGGAAATATATCATTAGAGATCCTTTAGCTTCAGACGACAAATGCATGCGTAACACTGACACAGACAGATTACACACACAGACACAATCAAATAGCAAACATAATTCATCAAAGTTTAGCACACAAACACAACCTCATGCAAAATACTCAAACCCCCTATTACAAATACACACCAAATAACATATTAGAAAATACAACACACAAACTCTACTATGATCGCGCTATACTCACAGACCGTACCATACACTATAACAGACCAGACATAGTTTTGACAGATAAAATAAATAAGATCACCTTCCTCATTGACATTGCAGTGCCCAACACACACAACATACAGAAAACAATTACAGATAAAATTACAAAATACGTAGACCTGAAAGACGAAATAATCAGAATATGGAGACAAAATAAAGTATATATTGTACCTATAGTGCTCTCTTCCACAGGAGTGATACCAAAACAATTACATCGCAGTATAGAGATATTAGGATTAAACGCATTCATTTACACAACTCTACAAAAAGCAGCCATTCTCAATACGTGTAGAATAGTCAGAAAATTCATGGAGATAGACCCATCATCCACACCAATAAATTGAAACACCCAAATATACGGCTGCATTTACTTGGTTTTTGTAACCCGTAATGCAGTTTATACCAGTCAGACGACTGAGAAAAACAAATGTCCCGATAATAATAATAATAATTTGTTTATTCAGACAACAATATGGTCCATTCGGTTAGTAATACAATAGAATTGTTTTTTATATTTTTTTTGTCTTGCCGGCAAGAGAATGTTGCTCCTCCTCCCATGGATGCAGTAAGACCTTAAGGGGAAGATCAGCAGGAAGGGATGCTGCTATCTTTCCGTGTATCAACATCTCGTACTGCGCTCGCCAACACGCCTGCCAAGCGTGGTGAGTATGGCAGCACCCCCTCAAGGAGATGAGGAGGCCTGTGTTCGGTAGTGGACGTTTTTCACGGCTGAAATGATGAATGATGAATAGAATTTTTAGTTATTTTACCAAACCAAGGTTCATAATGGACTTTGTAATATTTAATAACCAGTTACCTACATCATTTTATATAACTCAACATCACAAAATAAAATAAAGTACTTACAAGGTTTCTTTTTAGGTTCCGGTAAATTTATGGAAATATTTTTTTTATCGGAATTCCTAAATCGACAAGTATAATGCGAACGTGCAGTAAAAGCAATGATAGCTTATAATGATGCTCAGACATAAAGAAAAATTAATAATTATATAAAGTAGAAAAAAAATTACACGAGGAAAAATGTTGAACTGGCTATGAGCAAAATTATAGTGAGCTTATTATATCTGCTGCCACAAAGCTCCTGTATAAACTATTCCAGACTAAAAGATGTTATTAAGACTATGTCTATGCGCTGGTGTGTTGCAAAAGGGCTTATGGCAGACTGAATAGTTAGTATTTATAGCCGATATAAATACTCAGATGTATACCTGCATGTTGGCAGACTGCGGTAGACTGTCCTTGTTAACCTACCACACTGTATCATCTTGTTTTGTAAGTAAGCGAAACCAAAGAGCAAAGCCAAACCACTAAGAGTCTTTATATTACAATTCACCAAAAAGTTTACGAATGTATGAAGGTATTTTTCAAAATAAAGAACACTGTGATGTCAAGAAATAGCAAAGCTTCAGAACGTTGTAATAATAATATGAATATCTTCATTTCAGAAACAAGATCCAAATGACACAAGGTAGTGATGGGTAGTAGTGTAAATAAGATAAGCGCAAGTTGAATTGAAATCAAATTTGAAGCTGATATAGCGATAGCAGATTTATCAGTTTCTGAGATATTCAGATGTGACAGACAAAGTCACACTTCTATACTAATATTATAACGAGGTAAAGTTTGTGATTTGTGAGTTTGTGACGTTGTAGGGGGTAATCTCTAGACCTACTGAACCGATTTTCAAAATTCTTTTACTAACAGAAAGTCACAGTATTTGTGAGTGTCATTGGCTATAAATTTACCCGAAAAATTTAAAGACTTTTTCGTGGTAGTTGGATTTGCAAAGTAAGTCAGAGAAAAAACGGTTGAACGAAAACGTTTTTTTACGAACGCTGCCTTAATGATTAGAGGTATATGATTGAGTTCTATATAAAAGTTGTAGAGCTTGTAGGCAGTATGCCTACAAAAAAGTTAGCGACAGTCTGTCTAACTTTCATATTTAAGTTACAAAAGTAGTTTTTAATAATAAAAAAAAGAATTTAAATCGTAAGGTGATGTTTATTGGTTTTATTATCGACAATTATGAATTCTTATCAAAATAAGTAAATTTATCGTCTCTAGTGTTTAAAACAAAAGACTTTCCCTTTTACTGCATATAATTTGGACAAATGGTTAAGGAGATAATACGACATAGGTATGAAACCGCGACCGTGTCGTAATCTATTGAGTGATATTTCTATTAGACGGCTTTTTTCTTAAACAAAACGTTCATATTTTAAGGCTGCACTGGTGGCGATTCTGTTGTTGCAGTAACTAGCTAAAGCTAATTTAATTGACGTAACACTGACTAACTTGACGTATAGATATTCGGTTAGTGCCGTTCTAAAATTAAAACGGAAACCAATACACACAATTTTACGCTGACAGCTCTAAATTTAAAAACGTTTCTCTTTTGCCCTCACTACCTATTTGGGTCAAAAATTCTCTCTGGTGGGTATTGACCTGAAAAAGCAGTGTTTTTCCCATGGGCAGTTATATGTTGACTTATCGAGATACATAAGTCATGTAAGATAATGTAGGAGTTCCAACCCTCGTGTTCATCGAGAAGCATCGAGAGATGGGGAGGAGGCCTTTGCCCAGCAGTGTGACACTTACAGCTAGTTGGAATTGGAAAATAAACATGATTTATTTAATTATAATCATTTTATTCAGTTATTTGAACAAACGCGGCAATATAGCCAAATTGGCATGCAAATACATACAACATACATATGCTGTAAAAATATAACCCTCCTACTGGAAGTCAGGAAATAAATCGTAGCATTTAGTACTTACTAACCTAACCACACTCATAATTTAATCACATGTAAAAATGCTTACTGTCCAACGAAGTCGGCACCGGGTCAGCTAGTTTTCACTATTTTGGCCCGGAACCCTAATTACCAACTAGACAAGTATGCACGACGGTTAGAGAATGTTTGTTTGTTTACCGAGAACTGCACGTCGAGATATTGAATAGGTGACGAAACTAAGCAGATATTGTGAAAACAATTAAGGAATTAGGGTCATGGGATAGTTTCGTTGCAAATCGACAAAAATCATGTGAACTTCCCTCACATGATTATGTTACGTAATAAAATGTTGGATCTTTGCCATCTTCGAACTGTCTAACACGGTTTGTTCTACATAACTTTTATGAAATAGTGATGTATATTATGATCGGTCAAGTACTAGTAGGGCTTGTACGCTAAAGTTGCCGCCTTCATAACAGATTTGGCGGCTGGAGTTTATATAAACAATTAGCTTCTGCCCGCCGCTTCGCATGCGTTGTACCCGAATAAAAAGTAGGTAACCTATGTGATAATCCTGGTCAACATCAACACGTGTGCAAAGTTTCAGCTCAATCCGTAGCCTAGTTTTTGCGTGAAGAGGTAACAAACCTCCATCCAAACAAACTTTCGGCTTTATAATATTAGTGGGATACTTTTTTGTAATCAGTTTGTATGTGATCATAAAGATTATCGTATGCATAGAAATGCGATAAAGCTATAGAATATTATAATTATTTATAAAATATGTGCGTTAACCTGTTAAAAAAGCCTTGAAGCAGGTCACAATCACAGCCAACCGAAAGCTTCTTTTGTTACTTGAACTACTCACATTTTTGTTTACTCGTTCACATTCTGAAATCGGTTTATGGCACGGGTTTAAGCTACATAACATAACGTGCACAGAATAAAACGTTTAGAATGCCCGCATCGCGTTGATGGGCAGTTGGCGGACATGGTTGACACAACAAGGCAAGACACCATCATGAGTTGGGAATGTTGACGTCAAACTTACAAGCTTTCATTTTGCTTTCTTGAACAAAGTTGATGGCCTTACCACTCACACGTGGAGATACGTGTTTTACGTCACTCGAGAATGACGGGTGGTGCTTTTGACCATGAGTAAGAAGTCTGCGAAGTGTCACAGGTAGTAAGGATCGATAATAGATCCTTCGATCAAGGTAAAAGCATTGCTATTACGTTAGGCAACCCTTCTTTAGTGAAGTCTATTAGCTAGTAAGAATACGATACGGCTGGCCACTTCGCTCGTTTATTCTCATCCTGTTACTGATGGGTAATTCAATTACAGCGAAGACTGTGCTGTTAAAGGATGTTGTATAACTCTCATTTAAAGCAAGGTTATGCTACAAATTGTTTATTTTACGGCAAAGCAACGCAACGCGTGCATTTGTGGTTAAGAAATAAAAATCGTAGACTTCGTTTTTGATGCAAATGTTTGACATTGGTTTTATATTAATTACAAAATTTAGTCTAGACTAGGTACGTACTAATTATGTTTGTGAACTTTGAAGAATATTTTAATGAAATGAAACAAGCCGCGAATATCAAGCAGGCTATATAAACGTTATTCACTCAGGCGAAGTAAACGAAACAAAACTATTCAGAATCCGCACTCGTACTTATATAAATTGGTTTATTCAAAGCGCTCATACATGTATTTGTGTCCTATTTATTTGGGTCAAAGCGGGATTTTATGCTACGTATTTTCAATCATGTTAAAAATATGCTTTATCATCATTATCATCTCAGCCGTAGGACTGCTGTCCATATCTATTGCTGGAAATATGCCTCCCTCATGCATCTCAAAGAAACAGAAGGAAAAAAAATAAAAAATGCTTAAAATTTAAATTGATTAAAAACATAAAAAAAGTTCCAGAAATATTTTCTTTTTTGAATATTTTCAATTTAATCAAAAGAAAATTGAAAAAAATGACCGCTATTGCCTATTGTCGAACGTCGTCGTCGGTAGGCTAAAGCACAGGCGTCTGTACGCCTGCGGTTAGGATATGGCTATTTGCAGTGGGCTCTTTGCCTATCATAGCACGGAGGTCGCTCGTCTAGACTAGACTAGGTTATTTTCATAATCCCACCAGCTCTACACCACCAATCATTCTTCGCTTGTTTTTATGCCCCCAACAAGTGCTAGTACTTAAACAGTCTCGACAAAATACTTGCATATATTGCTGGTTTAAAATAGACGTAGGTTCATCTATTTACTTAAAATAGAAAACAGCCAATTGACAAAAAATATGTGTACAATATTGTACAAGCTACATCATTTTGAACAATGTATCATAGGGTGGTACGTCCTGATAGTTTAATTGCATGGCCAGGCAACGTACAGTGTTACTCTCCTGTCATGTGCCTCACATTTTACTGCATCTACTCATAACTTACCTACCGGATATCTAAAATGTTGTGTTTAGCAGTAGCAGAACTTTTGTGAAGAGCTCTGCCGGGGAATTACTACCACCATACCTATTTCTGCCGCCAAGCAGTAATGCCTGCATTGCTGTGTTCCAGTTTAGGGCCGGAGAAATTACTGGCACATGAGACCTTACAACTTGTCTCAGGGTGACGGGCGCAATGCAATGCAGCGTTGGTCACGTGCTATGTGAACGTGATCACCGTAGTATTGCTGTTGTAAAAGGCTTGGCTCGTCATTAAGTAGGTTAAAAAAACCGAGAGGCGCTGCTATGCTTTAGAAATAAAATTATTTGTAGCGTTATTTTGGTTATGTTTTTTTGCATTCTAGCATTTCCTAGGGGGGGGGGGGGGGGCAAAGAAATGTAGTATGGCCACCAGCCATACCACTTTTCTTCGCACGTGGTCATATTGATATGACAGAATATTGTGACCGGTGTAGCGGAATAATCGAGTGCCTTTAGTTAACATAGTATGCAAAGAACTCTCTACATAAAAAAAATGATTGTCACAGTTTTCGCTTTATGTAAGATACGACAAAAGCGATAACCAACAGGATCTTCACTCACTGCAGTTTGATAGGCACAAATTTGTCTCAAAAATATCGGAGCGCGATAGCATTTACGCCAAATAGGCGTAAATGCTATTTTACGACGTATGTAAGTTTCATGACATACCTCCATGATTCTTTAAGGGTTTCAAAGGTATTTCAGGATTTCTAATTTTGGGGCAATTTATAACAGGCCGAGGGCCGTGCCAAATCACGTACGTTGGTAAATTGAATAAAACCTCATTTCGAGATTACGTTGCCGCTCATCGAGTTACCGTACGATAATTTTATTAGGCACTCTTCATTGTGTTTATAGAATTGCAATATAATAGGTACCTACATGTTAGAATATGGCCATATTAGCCATTCCATTCGTTTTTCTTTTTTTGTATCGACGGTTATCACGACATGCCTTGGTATAAATTGGTGAAACGCAAACACTGGTGTGAACATAGAATTTGCAACAAACTATAATTACAAAAACTGTAAGTAAAAAGAATACCTCATTTTAACAAGCTTCCCACCACAAGATAAAACAAATAATTACGATATCAATCACAGAGCACTTATTTTAGAGAAAAAGCAGTTTGCTGATTTCCAAATTTTGAATGGTTTTTTGACGTTTGACATGGTTGACGTTTTGTTTTACGTACCTGCTTTATAAAATTCTGGTTATTAGACCTCATCAACCATCTTCATAAATTCTTTATTATGTACTATGTAAATACTATAGACCAAAGCTTAAATAAATGACATGTTGAAAGGCAAGCTTAACCCTACCAAGAGTTTTCTTCCAGCAAACATTTGAGGTTAGGAATAGCTGATTAAATAATGGGTATGTGAACACAAACAGATAAAACTATTGCACTTTCAAAGAACTCGTGAGTTACACTATTCATACTTTATGCTCGTGAGTTCACACAGTGCAACGCAAGCACGTGAGAGTGAAGGAAAAGGTGCCGCGTAATACTGCATTCCCTGACGAAAGTTCCCCTGGGAGGAAATGAACACGTTGGAATAGTTCAACGAATAACTAACGAGAGTAGAGAACCCGTTTAACATAACAATCAAATAAATATACTCGTATCTATAATATTTAAAAGAAAGTCGTGTTTGTTACACTATTTATAACTCAAGAACGGCTGAACCGATTTGGCTGAAATTGAAAGCTTAGAACCAGGAGACGGACACACAACGAATTGTGTAAATTAAATCAGAAGGGGTTAAAATAGGGGATGAAATTTTGTATGGAAAAATCGTTATTTTTCACTTAAAAAACTTAAAATTTGGCATATATATTAGAATTTAAAACTTAATGTGTGTCAGAATTCTTCAAAAGTTCAAAAATCCCCTTAGTGAAAATTTAGGGGATGAAAATTTGTTGGGTAATATTTTTTTCACTTGATTTACGTGAAATTTCACATAAATAGATCCAAAAACCAAAATTATTAAACACATGTTTCTGCGTTAGTTGTAGCGTAGTTGTAGTGTAGTTGTAGGGTAGTTGTAGTGTAGTTGTAGGGTAGTTGTTGGGTAGTTGTAGGGTAGTTTTAGGGTAGTTGTAGATTAGTTGTAATTTAGTTGTAAGGTAGTTGTTTTAGAGAATCGTCGCGAGACAATCTCACATAACCATGCGGCCTTACGCAGCATGTGTATCTGATCAAGCAGATCCCCCCCGTAACATAAAATAGGGTAGTTGCAGAGTGTCGTAGAGTAGTTGTAGAGTAGTAGTAATAGTAAGTAGTTGTATTAGTACGTGCGATACGAAGTTCGCCGGGACAGCTAGTGATTATATAAATACACGTTCATACAAAAATAAAGTGAAATAATACACATACTGATTATGCCAATCATCATAAATGGAGTGGAGAAGACTACTTCAAAGCCAGGCCGCGCCAACCGTGAAGTAGCCACCGTAACGGCTGGAGGAATGAGCGGGACTTTGAGGGAGTAGGGACATGGCAGTCCTTCAAAGAACATCATGCGGGACAAGAAACTCGAAACACTCATGAAGATAAAAAGCTGACAAAAATTGTGAACAACGTTGAATCTCAATCTGTTTTTGTTTATAAAAATAAAGCGCTGTTTTACACCTACTTTCTATAATTTGTACAGTGTAAAGAAAAATAAACGTTTTTATCCTTATTTTTATTGACAATAAATAAAGGTTTATTAGAACAAGTTGATAATGCCAAGCGAGTTTTCAATCAGACTATGGGAAACTAATGAAAGCGCATAACTAAGGGAAAATCGTTTTATGAAATTGAACGGAAATTATGCAGACGTTTTCAATGGGAACTGACTGTCAAGTTCCTTTGTAAATAGGAGTTTTCTTGTTGCTTGAATTTATAAATTGATAGAGAGGGTAACCTTGATAAAACCAAAATCATGATCAATGATCACATTAATCCGGGACCTATCTGTTTGAATGGAATGGCCACCTACCCGAAGTTTTTTTTTAGTTTTAAAATTACAGGATTTTATCGCGTACCTATTTTATTATTTTCCCGAAAAAACTAAAACTAAAAAATATATTAACAAATCGCGAAAGTTTAACTACTCGAAGTTGTTTTGGAACACCCACCTTAGGCAGATTTTAAAATTAGAAAGAAACAACTATGAGGAGGCCAGGCGGAGGATTCAGCTGGGCAGCATTTGAGAAACTACACAGAGTTTCCTCACCATAATGCTTACAACAATGCACACTGGGTTTTCTCACCACAATGCCGAAAAACGAAAGTTTTTGACTACCAGTGCGTTCTACCCATCATGATTTACGGTGGCGAAACGTGGACACTCACGGTGCGGCTGGTCTTAGTTTAAAGTCACTTAGCGAGGTATGGAGGGTGCTATGCTCGAAGTTTCTCTGTCTCTCTGAAGGATAAAATCCGCAACGAGGATATCCGACAGAGGACCAATATCATCGACATAGCACATGTGATTAGCAAGCTGAATTGCATTGAGCTGGCCATATCTGTCAAAGAAACGATAACCGTTGGTGTAAACGAGTTCTTGAGAGTGGAGACCGCTTACACTACGCTTAACAAGCCTTTGTTAAGCGTAGTGTAAGACGCCCACTGGCTAGATCAGATAGAGTGATGATTTGTAACCGTTCACAAATCATCACTCTATCTGATCTAGCCGGTGATCTAGCGACCGTTTGCTGGATGCGGCAAGCTGAAAACAGGATTTGGCGAGATTTGGCGAGGCCTATCTTGAGCAGTGGATTAATATGTATAAGCCGATGATGATGATGGATGATGTACGGTAACCATATAGAAAATTTGAGTAGACAAAATCAGGTATAAGTACCTTGTAGTGAAAGGTAGCATCGCAGAAAAAAAAATATAAGGTAAAGGGAAAGAGGTAGGTAACCATATTGAATACCATACAATATTATGTTGTTGCATTTATTTATTTATTTCTACTTCACAAACATTTTGTAGTTTATTAACTTTAGAAAATGAACTTGGATCGACACAGCAACAAAGATAGATCAATTTAAAAAGTTCTTTAGAAGTTATTCACGGCGAATTACTAAGGGCACAGTGTCGGTTACAAATGTAGCATATCTATTGCAAGATAGGATCTGCTATCCCGAATATAACTGTAACAAGATCAGTGTAATGTTTAAGAGAAATGACGCAGGAATATGAAGCTCCGCAGACCTTCAGAATGACTTTGTTTCGGTTTCATAACTAAATGTACATATATAACTATGGTATTTTTTAGAACATAGCGTCTGCGACATTTTCTGAAGAACTCGTAGATGTGACACATCAATTCCGATAAATTATTTATTACCTAATGCTTTTTATTGTTTTTGGAAAATCTATATAGTTATGTGAGTAAAAAGTTTGTTTATTGTTGTTTATCATTATAACGTCGTAGGTTGAGTTTCTTACACATATTGCCATTATATGTTTTGCCTGAACTATGTCAATGTTGGTAATTTCAAAGTAGTTAATTTCATTAAAGAATAAAAATAAAACATTTACCTTGCTCAAAGAGCCCTTAGCAAATTTAGTATTACGACTTTCCAGGATTCTGTGGTTTTTATTAAAAAAAAGACTACAAAACTAAGTATTCTATCAACATGCGTGGGAACTAAGCTTTGCTTCGATTGCATGATTATGGCTTTGCTTTTTGAATGTAAATGGTGCTTTGTGTAGTCTGTGTTCAGCATTACATATTTACTAAGAACTTGTTGTCAGAGAATTTTAAATATTTTTGTTACATATTATTATTTGAATTAAACAGCTTATTAGATTTCAGTATTATAAATAGCATATAAAATGAATACAGCAATACAAGTTGCTTGTGTTTTATAGAAAGGCTCAACGTGAAAAGGCACATCTCTCCAAATAAACGTACCTATTTGTTTGTCAAATCATTACGGACGCTCGCGTACGAATTGTGATGTCTGTGACGCATTACTAACGATGCTAATTGGTATTTTGCCAAGTGTGGTATCTTATCATTACCACTAACAACCAAGGTTTTATACCTAAATAAGATTTAATCAACTACTACGCTTGTAGCTTTATTTAAGGTGGTAAGATCTTGTAGATTTTTTATTAAAATTTATTAACTTAATTGACGGTTTTAAAAGTCTTAAAAAAATTAAAAAAAACATTATTACATAAGTCATCACACTTATGTTATCTACTCTTATGTCACAATTTTTTTTTCATATTATCATACGAATATAATAGAGTACGGAAAATCTTATCTTAAAATAGTTTTTTTCCTTTTAAAAGACTCGTGAGTTACACTATTCATTATTATGTTAAAATAGTTGGTTACATCACAAAATATAACACCATAAACTATATCAACAAACACCTTAGATTCCACTATTTGTTTTATTTTGTCATGCTAATTAATATGTTGTATTTTCTATGTAACCACAAATTTAAATTATCTATTTTAGCATATTATTATGTCACGGAAATTAACATTCTTGATTCTACAATGTATAATATAAATCAATTAAAATACCGTTTAATATTATGTGTTTTATATAAATAATTTTTAGACATTAATTACAATTGGAAGGAGCTGACTCCTGACATACAGGTAATAGGGTTACCTGTATGTCAGGAGTCTGGGAGTCAGGAGTTTGGGAGTCAGAGCCAAACACACTCTTTATATTTAATTTTACTCACAAAATGAATTTTATTTATTATTTATTAATTTAATATAAAAACATCAAAAAGTTCTAGACAACACAAATCTTCGCTTGATAAACTTTACGGAATAGTCTTCTTTGTAAAGTCAATACTGGCATTTTTTTTAGTAAATTATGTTTTTAAACAATAACACATTATTTTGTCTCATTCAACGCCATTTCGTAGATGCGGTTTTATTTAGTAATCGACAAAAAAAAGTATCGCAGTAACCGTTTGTTAAGTGATACATCTAGGTAACATGTAAACGTTAACCAAATTGCCCAAAAGATCGCATCAAGGCTAAGAATGCTTCTGGTCCCGCTGTTTGTTCTCAAAGTGTGCAAAATAGACTGCGCGAATATGGTCTACGTGCACGTCGTCCAATCATATGCCTACAGATCCGTCATGGAAATCGAGCTATGTGTATTTATTAACTCATTCAAACGATTGGACCAAATTTTATTATGTGATGAATCTCGATTCGGGAACAAGCCTGATACGAGAAGAATGAGGGTTTATCGTCGCTCAGGAAATGCTAAACGTCTAAGATGTGTCCAGGAAGTCCTACAGCGCCAGCGAGCCGACAGTACCTAATGGTTTGGGCTGGTATAGCAAAAAACCGAAAAAGCGAACTCGTTTTTAAGAATTCTGAAGAATATGTGGAACATCTATTTTTATAAACAATGGAACCAGAGTCTATATCGGTGCATGATAATGCCCGTCAAAGGCGGACTTAAGAATACATGGGGAAAATACGCGTCTTACTGCGGTCAACTCAGTCGCCTCACTTGAATCTCATTGAGCATGTGTGGGGGCTGGGTATGCTTCTGAAACATCTTGATGGTGTTTCTACGGAACAACAGCTCAACAGCTCAAAAGCTAACTCAAGTTTCACTGGGACCAATTACCTTAGAAGGAAATTAATAACCTAATTGACTACATGTGGAATCGATGCAGACAAGTTTTAAACAGCCGAGGAGGAAACACACTTGATTAAATTAAATCTAAATGCTCAGAAGAAGGCTATAATTGAACATGAAAGTCATATTTTTGTTTATTGTTCATTTTAGCGTACAAATTTGTACCGAGATACCACAGCAAACATATTTTTGGTAAATATTTTTTTTTAAGAAAATTAAATAAAGAATCATGGTTTTCATTTCCTTCATTAATTAAATAAATTATGCCAGGCGCGTGTGGGGCCACGTGCTATGTAGGGTTCCGTAGTTAACCATATACCTGTTGTCAGAAGTTGGTGTATGTTTTTTTACGTTTACCAAAACATATTAACAGGAATTAATTGAGTTTTTGGTTTAGGGTATTCCAGTGTGTTTGGTAAACCGCTTCACTTATTTAAAATTAAATTAAATTATTTATTTGAGTGTCAATTTATCCAAAAATAAAAAAGCTAGCTCAACCATTATAGTTTTCCTAGAAAGTTTATGGTTAAAACTGTATATTTTTTTTAAGATTTTTAAAGCCAGCTGTTTAGATTTTAGAGGGACGCTCGAAAAAAGTTCAAATCTTTAATATTTCGCAAACGGAACCCTAAATCGAAACTGTACTTGCAACCCCTAAATGGTTTTGAAATACCTATTCAACGATACCCCACTCGATGGGAAAAAAAGTTCATCCCCACCTTACGTGTATAGGAGTATATATTATATATATACTCCTATACACGTATGTATATATTACTACAAATTATTTTTTTTCTGCATTTGTTGTAGCGTTATTTTGGCATTGTTATCTTATATATCCACGCAAAATTACAGGTTTCTAGGACTAAGTCTCTCAAAGCCGGTGACGGACGGACAGACAGACAGACAGACAGACAAAGCGAAACTATAAGGATGTTTTATTTTACTACGAAACAAAAAATAAAAAATATTCAAAACTTGTAGGTGTTGCTCAATTTTTTTTATGTGTGTACGAAGAGAGATGGGCAAAAATAAAATCACAGCTTTTATTGACTAAACAATGCCAATGTTCTGCATTCAAATGTTATTTACTTGGATCATATCCACCATCAAAAGGCTAACTGAAGAAAAGCTCTTTGGAGTGATTGTATTAATTAAGCAAATTATACAGAGAATGAAAATATGTTGTTTAGATAACAGTTTTCACCTCAGACATTGAACTATTTATAGAGCTGGCTGCTGGGTGCATTCACGTGCTTCCAATTAACGCCCACACTGGATGAGCCTGCGGAAGCTTTGTTTTATATTTCGAATGTAATATACCTATCAAAGTGCTGTGGGGTGCCGGCAGTAGAATGTTGCCCCTTCTCTCTTGCCCGTGAATGCAGTAAGAGCCTGCTAAGAGCTACCTCCGGAAGATGGGCAGCAGCGTCATTCCGTGTATCAACATCCCATACTGCGCTCGCCGACCCGCCTGCCAAGCGTGGTGAGTATGGAAACTGACCCTTATGCAGATCCATGAGGGAGGCCTGCGTTAAGTAGTGGACGTTTTACGCCTGAAATAATGAATGATGATGATGTCAAAGTTTATATTCTGGTGAAAAATGCGCCAATGACAGATCTAGCTATATCTTCGTTTGGTTACCCTTTCGTTCTACTACAAGCATTTCGGATTGTTTTACCTTAATCAGATGAAAAGGGCTAAATCACTTAAGTAAATAAAGGCATAAATTAAAAAAGGGTGGACTTAAATTACCTGGCGCAGTTGCTCAGTTGTTTAAATTTTCGATAACAGCTGTCAAAATTAAAACAGTCATTAC
Organism: Pasiphila rectangulata; assembly: GCA_963082625.1. Lineage (NCBI taxonomy): Eukaryota > Metazoa > Arthropoda > Insecta > Lepidoptera > Geometridae > Pasiphila > Pasiphila rectangulata. Next base: position 10,647,159 of record OY720240.1, read on the forward strand.
CTTGGAAACCACCTGGCCATTCGTACTGGTATGAACAAGATTTGAACCCTAATAAGTTGAGTATTTCGACACCAATATTTTTTTTTATTTTCAGTCTTATTGTTTATCTGCTATGAACCCTTCATTTGTTTTTTGTATATACGTCCCACGAATCAATATTTTCCATCTAAAAGGATTAAGTAAAATCGATTGCTATGCTAAGTTAACAGTCTATTTATATTTATGAATGTGTAGGTGCTAATGAGATTTTTTACTCTTACCTTTCATTTTATTTTAGCTGTAATCTCTACCATCGAAGGGAAAATAAGTGTAAAATTTTATTATTCATAAAAAAATAAAACCAAGTTCTAGTAAAACATTTTATTTAAAAGTTATATTCTGCTTTTGTTAAATGAACAGAATATAGCTGAACCATACCGAGCAAACACAACAACCAAACCGATTAAAATTATGTACCTACATACGTGTAAAATAAGAAAAACGTAACAATTTAAAAAGGTAATGTCAGACGTAGTAAAGGGCACATGAGGACGATTACGAAAATAAGTTGTTATTAACAAGAAGCTAATATTTAGCCAAACCATGTAGGTAGGCACTACGGTTATTGCAGCATTAGGCACGTTCAAATTACTTGTTTTCGCATAAAACGACACTAGTAAGACAAATGACAGCTACGTATCATAGAAAATGACAAAGAGCTGACTACCAAACGTGAGAAAGGGCATGTGTGGAATATTCTATGTTGGGTCGATACGTAAATAGATAAAACAGCCCTACCGTGTTTCACATACTCTGATATTGTACGCACCGATGTGTTTTACTTTTCAAAAAATAATATTTAATATTGTAACAATGTAAATATACGTAGAATGTTTTTATATTCTACTATTAGAAATACGTAACGATAGATGACGGTTTGAGTACGCTATAATTTAGTGTCATTACAAGATGACTTGTTTGCCGTTATCTTAACTACATAATAATTAGGTACGTATATTATGACCAAGGTAACAAAAGACTTGTCTGCTGTTACATGAATCAATTACAAGAGACAAGTAGGTATTTGTTATTTTTCTACAGATATTTGTTCCGGATCTGGATATGTTTCTATGTATCTGCTACCTACATAACGCAAGATCTGATTACTTTGGGGCTGGATGGTGCTGTGTGATTGTAGCTATGTGATTGTATGAGGTCACTCCCCATTCGAGGGTAGTCATCTCTGTATAGATTCATGAGCTCTTGATTTCTACTCATTCCTCATTTATATTATGCCACGAATCAATAGGTCGGTTTTCTACTTTCAGCAAGATTTCACCGTAAAATTTTAATTGGCGTTGGATAAGTTGCTGTTACCACAGTTCAAATTAATGTTCAAGTAAAGTAAAGGAAACTTTATTCTCATTTAAATAATTGACAATTGGCAGAAAAAGATAAATCAAAATTGTAGTCGCCTTCGTCTTGGGTGGACTGGAAAGAGAAACGCGGTGTACCTAAAATATAAAAAAGCTTTTGATATTCATGATGACTACAGCAGATTGTTGATAATTGAAGTAAGAAAACGGATAATTTTCAAAATTCAAGAAGTCAAATGTTGTGCCGTAAAATAGAATGTATAGTCATTGTTCTTTTAGTTAAGGCCGTAATTGGCTTGATGAATCGTAATTAAGTGACACATTAAGAATGCCTATTCTGACTCTCCGCCAGTGATAATGCTTCTTGGAGTAAAGACCTATGTAATAAATATTTAATATCTCCATATGTTTTTGACGAGCTCTGTGGCGCAGCGGGCGAAGGTCCGCCTGCGACGCCAGGAGTTGCGGGTTCGATTCCCGCCTCGGGACAAATGTCTGTATGATCTGCAGATATTTGTTCAGGGTGTTCTGTGTGTTTTTCTATATTATAATAAAAATATCTATCTATATAGTATAATGTATTAAGTATATCAGTCATCTAGTACCCATAACACAAGCTCTGCTTAGCTTGGGGCTAGATGATGCTGTATGATTTGTCCAGCATTATTATTATTATATGTTATTCAATTTAGCAGGGCGAAATGCTTCAATACTACCTATAAGTGATATTGTGGGCGACTATATGAGCCCAGTATCTATTTTTAAAACCAGCTCGCCCGGTAATACTACCTTTTCATTGCCATGCCAATAAGGTTCTGTGAAAACGTTATTCTGTTATTTCGCTACCAGATCTGATTATAATCGGGTTCGTTCGACTTTTAAAACTAAATGAGGTTATAACTTTTTTCTCTGATTCTCGCTTCTTTCCGTCTTGATTGAATTATTTTTGCAGAAATGAGAGACCCTAAAAACCATGTGTTTTGGCACTTGTCAAATGACATCAAAACACGAAAATGGCCTGAACAACGATAAAAACTCTGTAGATAAAAAGAGGTAAAGTTAAAGAAGTAGACCCTAGGATGAAGACTTGGCTGAACACAATAACAAGCTTTTCCTTCCACTATTATGAATAGATGATGAAATATACTTATTACTTAACAGAATGAATTAAACCTTTCTTAACTTGATTAAGAACCTATTTGGACCCGTGATGAAAGAACCTGTACTGTTGGATTTATACTTATCTGCGGAAAGCACGTCCCAGAGGATTTCCTCGAAATATTGCCATGAATTGTTGGAAATGGAACAACACTCGGTTATTTTGTCTGTTTCGAACAAGGCTTTGATATTATACCTAACAGTAATTAAAATGCATGCTTGTAATATGAAGGCTTATAGTGATTTAAGATATTTCACAAAATTTTCAGCGAATTATGTGTCCAAGAAACATTTGTAAGCTGATTTACTAAGATCAAACCGATAAATAATAAAACCTAAATGGCATAATAGATTATTTTAAAGGTAGAGCAGGTACAGAGGGGCTCAAAGAAAGCTCGTTTAAGAAAGCTCCTAACATATTTGGTTCTTGATGTGTGTTTCGTAGATAAGTAGTGAGCACTTACGCGTCTCTCTTTGTGCGTTCGTCCCAGAACTTCTCCCAGAAGGTGGATCGGTTCTTGATGCGCAGCACGCTGGTGCTCAGCGTGCGCGGCAGCGACCCGCCGCCGCTGCCGGCCACGCCGGTGCACATGCTGTGCTCCGACGCAGAGCCCTTCGCGATGAACGACGAGCTCCCTCCCCCGACCACCATCCGGTCCGTCTGCGACCCCGAACGCTGCATTTCTTTGTGCGCTCCAAACTTTATTCACGCAACATTCATCGTGTCAACGTCCCAGCTGGATTGCCACTCAATAATGTTTTCTCTGTTTACGTTCGAAGGCAAACGAGATCCTCTCAAATGAAGACGTCACTGCGCAAAGTCAATCAAATAAATGCTCCTCCCGGTGTTTGATTGTAGCGTCGACGTTCGTACATGTGGTTAGTTATCTTTATCTATCATCGGACGTTCTTATCAATAACAATATTGTATATTTGAGTGGGACTCGAGTTTTAATATACCATATTTACATTGAATATCACGATGTATCACCAGCGATTATTGGATAATCTTCAAATCTTACAATTAACGATTGGCCTAATCCGTAACTATCTGGGCTGGCCAATAGTCGCGTGCTACCGATGCCGCGGTCTACCAGGGCCAACCTGTCAGATCAGTGTACGACCTCGACACTGTCTTACGGCGAGACTAGCTGATATGTTCAGCAATTTAATTGCGATTGAACCACTTCACGATCGAGAGAAGCACAATTTTAAGTCACATTTTAACTCGTGTTTCAGATTTGACGGCTCATAAAGGCTCGTTGCAACGCGTGCCGCTAGTCATAGGAGGTGGCGTGTCGCCGGCAGCCCGCGCGGACTATCAATGGAAGCGAGCGAGCGCTCGGGCGCCCCGTCCCGCTTGCTCCGCCGCGCCGGGTCGGCCGCGCCGACTACTCGCGACTCCACCCGAGGATAAATTTGGCGCTAATGGAGCTGGTGAGACGGTGAGCGCCGGTAATCAATGATCGACGTCAAAATCATGGGGAGCAGCGATCATTGCCGGAATTGTAAAGGAACGTTGGAAAGCCTGATGGTTTCATCAAAATGTTCACAACAGCAGCGCAACACGTGCCGCTGCTACAGTATCGATTGTTTACTGTACGTACGAACTTGATAAAAATATGGTGCAAGTCCTTGAAGTGCCTACCTGGCTTGATGACTGTACTGACGATTACGTTGTAGATATCGTCGCAATCATTCATCGTAGTCCATGACTGGTTTTCAAGGTTAAATGTGAATAAAATTTGTAAAAGTAAGAACTGGAATTTTCTTTGTTTGCTTCACTAAATCTGATATGGTACTTATTTCCTTGTTATTAACATAGCAAAAGTACTTTCGAGTGTTGCGTAATTTGCGCTTAACCTTGACTACTTTGTGTTTATCATTGAACCGCCTGCTTCTCATGAAAGAGGAAATTGTGATTGTGGCTTTTGCTTTTGCATAGCAGATACACGTTAATAAAAACAACAAAAATACCGTAATGCCTTTGGGTTCTACTATAGAGCTTACACCGACCTGAGAAAGAAACAACAAGACCACATAAAACGCTGGTAACTATTTTTTAACGGTTATGAACATAATACATATGTACATATTTGAATGTATTATTTATACAAGGTGTCCCATGAAATAGTGATATAATAAAGCTGGGAGGAGAGTATTTTCGGCGTTATGATATTTTTTTTTACCTAACGCCGAGTACGATGAGATTTTTATTTATGGTGACATGAATTATAGATAGATGCTTGATTTTTTGTTAATGTTGTGCCAATCCGGCATGGTAACAGTTACTATCGTTAGATCTTTGAAAAGGGTCGAAAAATAATTTAAATGACAAAAAAAAATTAAATGACTCAGTTTTTTAATAACTTTAAGGACCTTATAAAAAAAATTAGATGATAAAAAAATACTGTTCGGTTTTTCAAAACTTTCTCTATCTGTCAGGTAGCTATCCTGCAAATTTTATTGCGCTACTCATAAGGCTTTATCCTAAAAATTATAATCTAAATGTGGTAAGTGCAAAATTTTACTTTCTTAATTTAAGTGAAAATTAATTAAAACAAAGCAAAACCAATTGCAAAACACTAACAAAAGTTCTTATTATTAAAATCACAAGAAATTTTCAAAATGACCGCCCTGTTGCTCAATAAAATGCTCAATAAATATATATTGTTAATGACCATAAAATCAAGCATCTATCACAATAAGTCATGTCACCATAAATTAAAATCTCATCGTACGCGGCGTTAGGTAAAAAAAATAAAAAAAATATTATAACTCCGAAAATACATGGGGAGTGGATTCTAATATCCCTCAAGGTCCTCTACCTCCCAGCAATTTTGTAATTAGATATTTTATGTAACAAAAGAGGGTTCAATAAAATACAACATTATTTTAGTAGTATTTTAAATCAGGAGATATTTATATAGAAGTCTTATCTTTTAAAATGAAGTTAATAGTCTTAAAAAAAACATATTACCAGAGATATGCCTTCTAGCGTCAATTCATTATTACAAAGTAGTTAAAATATTTTATTAAGTATTCTTATTAAGGGGTGCCCATTTTGCCTCTTAAAACGATTGTTCGAAAATCACAATCAAAAACAAGTGTCTCCGAAACATCACCATCCATAATATTATGTATCAATTTATCTCGTCATAATCTATGTTCGTATACACCCCAAAGTAAAAAAAGTATTTATTTCAAAAATACAAGCTTCGAAACCTTCATATTTCAACACTGATTTTAGCCCAACTATGGACGAAACTAAATCCTTAGTGTTAGATGGTTAACGTCAAACAGTGGAGTAGTTACCCTTCCACGTTTGTATGGAAAGATGAGCGACTCGTTCACCCTTAAGTGCGAAAGCCAAAAAGTATCATCAAGTACTAAATTGTCATCAATAAACGGGGTAGATTTAAATAACCTACTATTAAATGTGCGTAACTCATTGCCACACAATGCGGCGTATATCGGCTGAACTTAGTATATATTTAATTATATATTAAATCTTCTAATTTCGGAACACATAGGGCGCGAGTCTCGCTCGCACTTGTCCGTTTTTAATACCCGACAAAAAAGAGGGGTGTTACAAGATTTACCACTATGTGTGTAAAACTTTTGTAAACCTTTTAGGAGAATTAATATTTTTTTATGTTAGGTTGATGTGTGTGTCTGTTTCACCGTAGCTCTTAAACGACTGAGTTGGATGTAGTTTTTAGGGTTCCGTACCCCAAGGGTAAAAATGGTCTGTCTATCTGTCTGTTTGTCGCTGTTCTTAATATCGAGCAAAAAACGGCATTAAAATCACGTTTGTTGTATGGGAGCCCCCTTAAATATTTCAGACAGACAGACAGACAGCCAAAGCGAAACTATAAAACCGTAAAACAATAAGGTAACCTCCGAGTGTAGGTAAAATGTCAGGGGCTACATAATTTTTTAATATTATACCTACCACTCTTCTTCTATTAAGAGCCCATCTAATACTATCCTCTCAGCCTAGTCAGCTATTAGTCAAGAGGAAAGAAAAGGTCAATACGTCTGAACCTAACTAAGCCGCGAGTTAGCTCACAATGTTTGCTTCACCGTTAAAGCACGTGTTAAGTATATGCACATACATACATAAATAAATAAATAAATAAATAATTCTGGACAAATCACACAGCATCATCTAGCCCCAAGCTAAGCAGAGCTTGTGTTATGGGTACTAGATGATTGATGTACTTAATACATTATTAATACATAAATAGATATTTTTCATTATATATAGAAAAACACCCAGAACACCCTGAACAATTATCTGCAGATCGTACAGACATTTGTCCCGAGGCGGGAATCGAACCTTCGCCCGCTGCGCCACAGAGCTCGTCACAATTTTTTCAAAATTTTTCAAGAAAAAAGAACCCATTGGTGCATGACCGATATCGAACACACGACCTTCGAATTGAAACTCGGGGATACATACCACTCGGCCTACTCGGCTTATAAAGCGACTAGCTTCCGCCCGCCGCTTCACACGCGTTGTGCCCGGATAAAAAGTAGCCTATGTGTTAATCCAGACTTACATCTATACGTGTGCAAAGTTTCAACAGTTTGTCTTATGTTACGTTGGACGGAGTTGGAGCAGATTCCGTCCCAAGTGGTTTTGTCCTCTAGGTAATCTGATATTTTATAAGAAGCTTTATTGCACAGATTGCGTTTAATAATGTTTTTGAATTTATTCAATGATAACTTCTGCAATATTAGTGGGATGATAATATTATCTTTGTTTCAATGGATACTACAGATACACGAGATGGAAGTGGGTAGTAGGTGGGCCGGGCGGATGTTGCTACCTACGCAAGGGGGTGACGCTCTGTAATAATAGATCAAGATCATAGACCATGGAGACTGCCAGGTAAGCTGCTAAATTGTCTATATGATAAGCATAAGAGCGCAATAATTTTTCACATAACAAAATAAAATAACATAATAGACTCAATAAAAATATTGTAGGTAAATGAAGTATGTTTTGTTTTAACATTGATATCCCTACTAATTATGTAAAAGTGAAATTGTGGATGCATGTATGTATGTATGTTCCCTTTTCACGTCAAAACAGCTGAACCGATTTGGATGAATTTAGTATAGGAGTAGATTAAACCATGGAGACGGACATAGGCTACTTTTCGTTGCGTAAGTTAAACGAGAAAGGGTTAAAATCGGGGATGAATGTTTATATGGAATAAATTAAAATTGAAAAAACTTTTCAACAAACAAGCTTTTATTTAAACGTACCTACTAAAAATAATAAAATAAACATTTTCCATTAAAGCTTAATGTCAACTTAAAACGTCTTTACACAATTTTTCTCCATGAGGGGTAGTTGCCATACTCAACACGCTTGGTAGGCGGGTTGGCGAGCGCAGTACGGGATGTTGATACACGGAAAGACGCTGCTGCCCATCTTCTGAAGGTATTCCTTAGCAGGCTAAGGAATATCTCCAGAAGATGGGACCTGCTCTTACTGCATCCACGGGCATGAGAGGAGGGGTAACATTCTACGGCCGGCACCCCAGGGCACCTACTACAATCATGATCCTCCCCAATTAACACAAATAACTTGTTTTAATGCGGGAAACCGCACCGGTTAGCTAGTTTTATTATATATTTAGCAATTTAAAGTATTTGTCAAGTCTTTATAAGTTTTAACGCACGTCATCGCTTTTTATTTATAATGTTCTCTTACATTAGGTACCACAAACATCGAGGACATACCCAATAGAGAGGAAATGTCATTAATTTTGACTAAACAACAATTCCGCCAAAAAATTTCATAATTGTACGGAAAAGTACACAGGTCGGCTGTTGGCGCTGCACTGTCAAAGGCGAGAGACAGTTGTCATTGCATTAGTGCAAAGCACCAATGTGTTTCGGAATTCTTATGACCTTATTTCCCCTCTATTCTTCTCTCTTTGGATATGTGCTGGATGCTGATAAACAACTAACGTCAATCTTAATTGGACCCTATTAAGGGCATTGCTATCAAATCATTGATCCAATCAATTTAAATTATTTGTTCAGCATTAGTCTCCACCTACGCACTAGGACATTAAGAATTTAAGAGTTTAAGATCGGAAACACTGTTTGTATCGTTTTCTTCTTCCAAGAATCCCTTGATTTGTATATAAACAAGCAAGCAGACAATAATTTAGGAATTAGTAACATATTTAGAAACAGTTATCCGCATATTTTGTTAAATTGATGTATGAGAAGATTATCATTAACACCGAAATATTACATTATGATGGAGTATCATATTCTTTTAATAATTCAAAGAAAAAAATTATGAAAGCAAAATCTTTGCAAAATTCCAATGTCTATTATACCAGAGTTAACAAACTGGCAAACTATACATAATGTGTTATGAGAAGACATAATGTAGAATGTGTACTAAGCCGAAATAATTCTCATCACCCCAAGGATCAACTTGAGTTCTACGATATTTTAATATTAAAAAGAGACACCGATTATGACCTCAGGATCATCTTCCCATCACACCAACTAGTAAAATTGTGAACAAAAACTAAAGAAAAAAATACGAATTCCTGATTTATTTCCTTCCAAAACTACTTGTTTTCATGAGGGGGACCCCATCTTTCGGGGTAGTACCTACATATTCATACAATACACCCTATTTATTGACGTGCGAGACAATGTTGGCGATGTTTGCCTCCAAATATCAGAGGAACGTGTTTGTGTGAACATCTAACTCATGCTTTAACGGTGAATGGACACCTGCGGCTCAGTTAACTTCAGACTTATTGACATGTCATTTCCTCTGAATATAGTAAACAAAGCTGAGAGAATGGTGTAGGTGCTAGGAAAGCCTAATTCATCTAACAGTGTCCCAGGTCGAAATACAAGTTGCTGACGCTGTATAAATCTACATTTACACTTTTCTATTTTAAAGAGGAAACATTTGTATTTTGGATTTTGTGTTTTGTATGTTTGTCACGAATAAACTCAAAACTACTGAACTGATTTCCAAAATTATTTTACTATCATTATCCCTAAGTAATATCTATAGGCTATATTTTATCCCCGTATCCTAACGGGAACAGGAACTATGTGGGTGAAACTGCGGATTACTGCTAATCTGTACTAATATTATAAAGAGGCAACATTTAGTGAAGGTCCGCCTGCGACGCAAGGGTTTGCGGGTTCGATTCCCGCCTCGGGACAAATGTCTGTACGATCTGCAGATATTTGTTCAGGGTGTTCTGGGTGTTTTTCTATATATAATAAAAATATCTATCTATGTAGTATAATGTATTAAGTATATCAATCATCTAGTACCCATAACACAAGCTCTGCTTAGCTTGGGGCTAGATGATGCTGTGTGATCTGTCCAGCATTATTTATTTATTTATTTATTTGTATTTTTGATTTCGCATGTTTGTTACGAATGAACTCCAAAACTACTGGACCGATTTCCAAAATTCTTTATCATTAGAATGCTATATTATCCCTGAGTAATATCTCACTAATATTATAAAGCCGAAAGTTTGTTTGTATAGAGGTTTGTTACCTCTTCATGCAAAAACTAGCGTACGTATCGAGCTGAAATTTTGGAAACGTATAAATGTTGACTAGGATTAACACATTTATGCTACTTTTATCCGGGTTCAATGCATGCGAAGCGGCGGGCACAAGCTAGTAGGCTATATTTTGATTATTATTTTATCCCCGTGTTCCCTAGGGAACGGGAACTACGCGGGTAAAACCGCGGAGTGCTGCTAGTAATTTATTTAATGGATGTGAAAGGCCACTTAATTAAGTGTCCCCTACTTATAATAGGAAAAAAATGCTTATGTAAAATCGGTAGCCAACGATTGAACAAATCGTCATTAACTCTATAAGATTACATAAGCTTTATGACCTAGTAAAAATGTGCAATGTGTGTTTAACACATTGCATGTTCAAAGAAATGAATAACTTTATCAAAAAATTTACGGTTCCTGTGGGTATTACCCACGTCCGTCAAATCGATTCTTGACGCTTCCTTAAGCCGGAAGTGCTTTGACCGCTAAGCTACAGAACCGACTTCACCTTATCAAGAATTTCAGCGGGTCCTGACATGGGTTCTGTAGCTTAGCGGTCAAAGTACTTCCGGCTTAATGAAGCTACAAGTATCGATTTGACGGATGTGGGTTCGAATCCCGCCGGAACCGTAACATTTTTAATAAGGTTATTCATTTCTTTGAAAATGTTCTACCTAAGTGTGGTTAAACACTATAAAAATAACTAACTACACATTGAATGAATGAAAGTCGAGAACGATAAGACGGCGCTCCATCGCCAAGTGTCGAATGTCTATCATTGGTGGTCACGAACCTCAGTACTGAGGAATACGGCTGAAGGAGGAGTAAAAAAATGAGCATAACTTAAAACGTGTTATAATAATATAATAGACAAACTAATTATAAGTACTCGTACAACAACTTTTAAGGGGCGAAGCCCCCAAATATGCATAGCGCCGTCTGTCCGTCTGTCTGTGTATTTGACGATTCGACCGAACGCGTTGACCGATTTACATGAAACTTTTTTTGTTAGCACCGTCTTTATGAGAGAAGGTCAACGATTGATGTTGGTGACCCTAGGGTTACAGGGACCGGTGTTATTGTAACCTCAAAAGGTCACCATAAAAATAAAAGTCTTCAAATGGCCAAAAACGTCCAAAAACCTTAAAATGCCATTTTTGAGCTTTGGTGACCTTTTGAGGCCTTCGCCCCCTTTTCTGGTACCCCCGTACCAATGCTTGTTTGTAATTATGAATGGAGAAGTTTGACGGGGCACTTAATTTGCTTTAGCTTAATTAACTCGACAAATAATTATATTAAAAAATCTAAAATATTATTTTAATGATTGAATGTGTTCATCATAAAAATATATCGCTGCACACAGCGTGAACATATTCTCAGGATTTTTTTTGTCTAAAAACGTATATGTCTTTGCTAAGATATTTCCGTCAAAATAAAAGTAGAAAGGTTTTATTTACAACCGACATATTTTTTAAGCAGCTACATTACAATACACCAAAATGGAAAAATGTCACGCAAAAGCAGTTACCTAACATCAAAAGCGAATACGGGAAAATAAAGCTGGGGCTTAGAAATGATATGCGTAACAATCATGCAGAGTTAAATGTACGTACGCTCTATCCAGTTGAGCCGCCTCAGCCTCCTTGAATCTGCAAGCAATTAAAAATTATGGAGAAGAGAGAAAGAACGGTGGTCCCAAAAGACGCATAATTATGCCCCCGAAGCGGGTCAGGTCGCGATAGGAGGAAGGGTTTAGCTCACACCGAAAGATATTGTGCAGCGTAGTGTAGTGAGGCAATTGCATTGAGTGTAACGATAATATCTGCCTCCAAGCTCTTCCGTATCGAGCGTGGAGTGTGCTGAGGCAACAGTTCATTGCCATATAATACGCATGCTATCCCAATGGCTGTTTGTGAGTAAGCTTTCTACTGTTAGTTGTACACAACATTTAGACGGCCTTAGATAAATAATAATGTAGCTTACTTTAATCGATGTTCCGTGTATGTTTTGATGCATGTTCGTTCAGTTCTTTGACTAAAATAATAATATTAAGTAGTGGAAATATTCGCGTAATGTATTGGCATGTAAAAATGTTCAACCTAGAGGATAACAAAAATCTCATAAGAGTAGAAGTTGTCGCATGGAACCAAAAGAGAGCGTCTTTGCACAATTACTTTTCATATTGACTTTAAAAATTGACAATAGAGAATGTAAACACGGATTGTGTGTTATCAACACGTGAAATATTTATTTTATTCAGAAAGGAAATTATTCCCTCATATAGAGAATAGTGGAAATGTTGAAAACAAGGAGCGAGAAACGTCATCAAAAAATTAAACACAGAAAAGATAAAGTTTCTTATTTATTTAACCCTCTAATGGGAGGCACGAGTAAGTTCTATGAAAATTCTCTATTAGAATATTATAAATATATATTAAACGCCTGGCTCCGAGGCCCCGTTTGTGTTAGTTTACTAAGTACGGTATGAAAGTAAATTAATAATATGTTTCGACTCAGCACCTTGGCATCAATATATTACTGATATGATCAGGTTACTGTGATAACATTCTGTTCTGGCATCAATCGACTGAATCATCATCATCAAATTCTACGTAGGTAAATAGGTAGGTCTATTTTTATTACCTCATTTTTTACGTTATATTTTTATTCTCATATTTTTAATTGCTTTTGGTTTAAATGTTTGTCATATTTTCAATAGATCTTTATGTTGTCTTGTATAATAGTTATTCTTTTTTTTTCTTTTATTTTTCTCTTAACGCACATAATAGAGTAAGCTATGTACACTTCAATTGTCGTCTGTATTTGATCACCTTTATAAGTGTGTTTTTATAATTTGTAAATACTTTCGATGTCAGTGTACTTTTAATATATAGATAAATAAATAAAAGATAATTAATTTTTGAACACGCCAAAACTATTTTGGCCATCCAAAACAATAGAATAACAATAATGGTTAATAACGTAATCCAGTCGAAACTGAAAATGTGTAATTTAAGAAGTGTATTAAAACTACATTAGAGTTTCTTATTTAAATATTTGTGTTGAAGTTTTTTATGTAGAATCTAAACTCGGTAATACCACTTTTTATAATTCAAATTGTTGTCAGTGAATGGTTATTTAGATTCCGTAAACAGCAGAAGCAAAAGGTTCACCTATACCCTTAAAGATAAATTAATTTCCTTTTCAAACATCAAACATTTTGTGAACCGCTTTTACAGAATCATGTTTCCAATGCCTTAAAATCATAACTTAGTTATTTCATTTATGAGTCGAGTAAGGAAGATATTCTATGAATTGTGAATTTACGTAATTCTTGAATCAATCATATAGGTAAGTAAAATAGAAACGGTCCACGGAAACGGTTGACGTTAATTACTATCTTGTACCTGTTTGATTAAACATTAATTACCTTAATGATGATAATATAATTACCAAACTTCAACTTATTTATTTTTAGGTTTCTAGATAAGCAAATCGGTTTCAGATTAGTGCAAAAGTACGATTTAGTTGATCAAGTTTTTGTAATACAAGTTATAATAGAGTCAACTGTCTAAGTTGTTGTGCAATGTTGTCGTTGAGTTGATTCATGCTTCTAATTTCATAGTGCTACAGGTTAATTGCAGGAATCCCAAATATGAAGAATTGTCTATGGGAAAGAGTTGCTTTCACGCTCTTCACAAGATGTCATGAATGTCTTTTATTAAGTGTATGGCTGTAGAGTGAAAGAGTATGGCCCATTGAATCTGGCGAACACCTCAAGAAGCTTGTATAAGAGATATTTCCACGTTTTTTGTTTGTATGACGTATTCTCCTTGGTGATGCAAACCACCCATTATGAAATCCTATAGGTGAGGGTTACTGACATCGACGACACAGCCGCTAGACACCTTGTAACTGACAATCGGTGTCTATCAACAGATGACTAATCCTAATCAATCAAGTATATATACCGCTGATACATTATACACTCCGCTCCTTCAATTGGAATGAAGCATCTCTCTTCAGTGGTTGACAGATAGGGGGTCTATTGGTTGTGTCGTCAATGGTAACTGATGACGAGTGGACATTCCCATTTTAATAATTTTAAGAACTTACCTTTCGCTGGCAATCGAGCTGTTCCTGGACATGGACTTGGGCGACATTTCGAAATCTGAATCGGAGCGGTAGAGGAAGGACTCGCGGCGTTGCGGCAGCGCTTGGAGGACAAGTGCGGTGGACGGCGACCCCCCTTCCAGCGGCGATCTCGCGCCCCCGGCCGCACCCGACCCGCCATTCTCCACATCGAAGCTGGAACAAAGGTATCACATAAGTAAATGACGAAACTCTTCTTTTTATGATTTTAGAACTTTCTTCGGATCTTAACTAGATAGGTACATCTGCTTTTTTATGTTTTTCTGTGATTATCTTCGCCAATCGTCAAATGATTATCTTCTACGGGGTCCCGTAGCTATTTTATAAAGATCTGATGGCGGAAAGTTAAAATTTGTATTATGAAAAAAAAAACAAACAATTTAATTGGACTTTCACATCTCTCTTGATGGTTTATACAGAGTCAACTACTCCTTCAAGTTGTCCGGAACGCTATTCGATATGCTATAATTATAGTGTACCTATATAGCAGAAGAGCATGTCTTTTGATGCAGTTTACCGTTTCCAGACGACAGATCTAGTGATTATTTCTGAAGTTTACTAAGCCGCGGATTTCCTCGTTCACGATTTGAGTTCTCTATTTTGTCTTCGAAATTGTATATACTTGTATATATAATTCTTCCGTTTCGGCTCTATCACTGGACGGCTTTATAATCGTTCGAAAACATTCGTGAGAATGTGTCTTATGATTCGTTATTAGTATCATCATGTTTATAACGATGAAAATTATTCGAATAATATATTAGGTAACATAACTTTATGCATAAGGAGTATTATGGTAAACAATATCTTATTCTAAATTATATTTATGGGACCATATTATCACGGATGGTGATTTTCGGAGAACGAAATGGGCACCCCACGATTTGATAAAGGTTATCTACTTATCAATAGGCTGGTAAAAATTAACATTCAGACTCTATTCTTTTTAACCCACTTCAAAAAGGAGTAGGTTCTATGTTTGATTGTATATTTTTTTCTATGTATGTTTACCGGTTTCTCTTTTTGTAATTCAAAATTATTTTTTATGCGAAAATGTGCACTTCAAATCAATTATGAAAATGTAAGTTAAGAAGGTTACGTTAATAGTATGTCTGACTTAACATACCTACCTACTCCTGAGCGTTTTTTTAAAGGGTTAGCTAGTTAATTTAAATTATGCATAAAAGTAAATAATTATCGAACGAGTGAGCGAAGCGAACGAAGTTCTTACTGACTGTTTCGGCCGAATGTTTTTATGTAGGTATGTCCGCAATTTTGTCCGAGAATAACTCTTGAGCAGATGATCGGATTATGATAAAAAAATTAAACTAAGGAGATTACATCAATACAAATTGATTGTCGTGGGGGAAATTTGTTTTATGGGGAAGTTTTTGAAATATGGGGTTTAGTCGTTTTTTTTTGCCTAACTATAACTATTAAACTCTTAAACGGATAATCCGATTTTGATCAAATTTGAAACATAAGAAGATTACCTACCTACATTAAGTAATGCAAATCGATTGTCGTAGGGAATTTGTCATAAGTGGTTAAGTTCTTGAGATATGGGGATTAATTAATCGATGGTTTTTGTCCGAGCATAACTTTTAAACATATTGTCCGGATTTTCATGAATTTTGTAAATATACATAATTTTAATCTAATTCATGCCACTTCTCCAATTTCTTCAATTTGAAATAATTTATTTCAAATTCACACAGAGAATGGAATAAAGTTCAAAACTGAAACCTCAATACGAATAGTGCATGCACAATCTCTTTCGTATATTTGCTGTTCATGCGATCAAATAAAATAAGACGCATCTCCCTGGATATTATTTGAAACTGCATACCTACTAGCGACATCTGTACGGAAAACTAAGCATCGCTGGGTAAAGAGTTTGTACAAAAATGCTGTATCAGCGCAGCGTTGTTTTATACGCAAGTTCCTAAGTCTGCCGTGAGAGGGCTCTTACCAGAAAATATATAACAGTGTCTTTTATAAATACGATATTTTCACTGCACATGTGGAAATACAAAAACCAACAAGGTTAAAATATTTACGTCAATAGATAAGGAGAATAAGAATTAAATAATGATTGGATTTGTAATTCGTTGATAAGATAACCTGTTGAGTTTTTTTCTGAGGAATGTCCCTCACCTACTATTATTATCTTAAGATTATAAAAGTTGTTTAGCAACGATACGATAGTCTTGCCTTTTTGTGACACATGCTATTTTAAGTAGAATGTTGCCCCTCGTCTCTTGCCCGTGAATGCAGTAAGAATCTGCTAATGGATACCACCGGAAGATTAGCAGCAGCGTCTTTCCTTGTATCAACAACCCGTACTGCGCTCGCCAACCCGCCTGCCAAGCGTGGCGAATATGGCAACAACCCCTCATCCAATCCAATAGAATGATGATGATTCATTGATTCACAATTTGGCCAATACACTTAAAGATCAAATAGTAAGCATAATATAGTCCCACTTAATGTAAGAATATAAAGCAATAGGTAGGTACTGATATTTTGGTTTATCTGGTTGCTGGTATTCTATATAAGAAAGCATAAAAATAGGATTTATATTCATCTGATCAATTTCACTAAAATAACTCGTGAGTTTTCGCATTCACCGCCATAACAAGTACGTGAACATGCCCGTTAATTAATATGATATGAACAATCATTTTATTTTGTATTTTTTTATTACATTACTGAACGAGTTGTAATTAAATTATAGCGAGAATTACCTTCTTAATGTTGCCGTCATTTGGGGATAAAGCCCCACAAAGAAATCAGACTGTTCATTTGGGACGGGGAATATGGTACCATAGAACACATACACATATAATGCCAGATTATACAGAAGTCCGAGTATAATCAGTCCCTGTGTCTGGCTTTTGTATACTGGAATCTAGTATGTATCTAGTATGTATGTATGTATACAGCTATGCCAAGTAGTCTGTCGCTACATTGAAAGTCTGAAATCCCTATATTAATCAGCCTCTATGAATATGAATGTACAGAACTAGCAGTCTCACCGCATCCAGCTGCGCCGAGTAAACCAGGGGGATGTAACCCCGAAACTAATTACAAGCGCGCTGGAGGACCGGCTCAAGATACTGGTATGGAAAAGTATGTGTATAAACGGTAATTTCTTAGCATGAATTTGGATACAACTAAAATCATGATCCACCAACTCGAAGTTGTTTCGGAATACTCCTACCTTGGGCAAATCTTAAATTTAGTATAAACTAGGCTAGGTAGTATTTAGGAAACTATATCGAGTCTTAGAGTACGGCTGGTTCACCAATTTGAAGTCGTTAAGCGTGGTACGCTCGGTCTCTCTGAAGGATAAAATCCGCAACGAGGTTATCCGAAAGAAGACCAAAGTCGTCGACAAGGCACATGGATGCGGCAAACTGAAGACAGGGTCAAATGGCGCAGATTTTTAGGGAGGCATATGTCCAGCAGTTGAGTGATAAAGGCCGGTGATGATGATGATGATTCGGGGTTTGTTTTAGGTACCGAATCAAAAGACATTAAAATATTTAAATAAATTAACTTTTACCTTCCAATTCGTAAGCTTTCATAAACTTAAGGGAATGTCGGTGTCAGGATTCACAACTGTTTCAACTCTTTGGGTATGTTCTTTCTCGTTCTCTATTTCCTGTTCTTAATAACAGAATATAGAGTATTCAAAATCTCATCAACCTTACACCATTTACCGCGAAACCAAATCTTCAGAAATCCGAGTCCGACCAAAGAAAACATAATAAAAAAAAAAATAATAATGTTTGAAACCTCTATCTCAATCACTACAGTCGGTGGTGTAATACAGAGTACTGTATTACACCAAACAAGCATTTTCCGTTTTTACCACTTTTCATTATCTAATTATTGTTACACTATCACCTGGAACCATTGCTAGGAAATAATACAATAATTTACAAATATATATGTATAATAGGTGCCTTAAGACGAAAGTCTACAACCAGTGTGTGTTACCAGTGATGACATATGGAACCGAGACGTGGTCCTTCACTATTGGCCTTATGAAAAAGCTCAGAGTCGCTCAACGAGCTATGGAGAAGGCTATGCTGGGTTTCACTACCCGGTTTCACTGCCCGGGGTTTCACTACGGGATCGAATCAGAAATGAGGAGATACGTAGAAGAATTCGGGGCACCGACATCGCCAAACGGATTAGCACGTTGAAGTGGCAATGGGCAGGCCATATAGCGCGCAGAACAG
This sequence comes from Pasiphila rectangulata, assembly GCA_963082625.1. Lineage (NCBI taxonomy): Eukaryota > Metazoa > Arthropoda > Insecta > Lepidoptera > Geometridae > Pasiphila > Pasiphila rectangulata. The sequence goes on from OY720240.1 coordinate 10,665,657, forward strand.
ATGGCCGATGGGGCCGCAAAGTTCTCGAATGGAGGCCACGGATCGGCAAGCGCAGCGTAGGATGTCCACCTACAAGATGGGCAGACGACTTGGTGAGAACTGCTGGTCGGCGGTGGATGCAGACGGCTTCCAACCGCAGTACTTGGAGATCAGTGAGGGAGGCCTTTGTCCAGCAGTGGACGTCCTACGGCTGAAATGATGATATATAGGTAGAGAGTTAATTATTATTAATTAGCGTTGTAGTTAATCCTGTATCTCAAACTAACCTTCGTAATTAAGAATTTATCATTATGACGCTGCATATATTTTATCTGGGCCAATATTTTTTTTATTATTGTTCTTTATATTATATATTCAATGTGGTGTACAATAAAGAGTTATCCATAATTTATTTGAGAACACTTGAATAAAACACATTGTATAGTTTCGAATTTCTTACTAGAAAATCTGAGTTCAATTCAAAGAGTTAAATATATCAATATTTAATATAATAATATTTAACTCTTTGAATTGAACTTATATTGTTCTATGATATAAAGCTTTCATAGTTACTATTCGAATAAGAATAGTAACTATGGAAGCTTTATATCATAGAACAATGTAAGTTTACGAGGTGGTATAAAGTTAATGCTTCTGTAGTAGAAGTTTTATATGAAGCAGCTGTCATTTTTAAACTAATTGCACATACAAATTATGACAACCTTGTTTTATTTTTAAACCCCCGACCAAAACGAGAAGTGTTGTAAGTTTGAAGTGTGTATGCGTGTGTTTCGTGGCATAGTAGTTCCCAAACGAATGGACCGAATTGAATGTAGCTTTTTTTTCGAAAAAGACTATCGTTCTTAGCTATGTTTCCAACCAGCAGTTTCCGAGATATACCTAGGTAGCTCGTAATAGGTACTGTATTTGAGGGCCAGGGCATTATTGGAGCTTAAAACAAATGTGAACTCGAAAGTTAAGGTTTCAACAGTATTGATACTCCAGGATCTGATAATGACAGAATAGGATAAACAGGAACGGAGCTGATTGGTTTGTGTTTTGGTATCCCGTTACTTCAATGATATTACAAGACACAGGTAATCCTTACCTTTTCTATTTATGCTTATTTTTTTATTTACTCGTATTTTGAACTATGCGTTCGGACACTAAATGCTTTGTAAGTACTGAGTGAGAACAATAAATGAGTGACCAAGGTGAATGGCAGTCACATGATAATAGTGATATTAATAAGAAATTGTTTGTATTATTTCTCCATTCATCATTTCAGCCATAAAAACGTCCACTGATGAACACAGGCCTCTCTCATGGATCTCTATGAGGGGTAGTTGCCATTCTCACCACGCTTGGCAGGCGGGTTGGTGAGCGCAGTATGGGATGTTGATACACGGATAGACGCTGCTGCCCATCTTCCGGAGGTGTCCCTTAGCAGGCTCTTACTGCATCCACGGGTAGGAGAGGAGGGGTAACATTCTACTGCCGGCACCCCACGGCATCTCCGTTATATTACCTTATTTGAACATCGTAGCTACATGTCAAATAAGTAAGTGTAAACATAAAATAACATGGTTGTAATTATGGCTATGTTTGGCAAAGTCCGAGAGAGTATGTCACGAGCGAACCCGGCCCGGCGAATAATGTGATTCCTAAAGTTGCAGAATGTTATGTGACCTGAGTTGAAACGTGTCACGGCAAGCGAGCAAGCAGAGGCGAAGGACGACCCTTGGGTGATCGACATCTCTTTGCTGGAATATTTGCCTTTTTAACCTTTCAAACTATCCGATATTCCACCGAGTGGGCCGTGATGAAAAGTAATAGGAGAAGGGTTCGGCCTGTATCTGCATAGTTTTTGTATCTAAGGAGAAAATGTGGGTCGCATTCACGTTGAACGTTTGGCTGATTATTATGGAAATTAAAATTAGTTAATTGAGTTCACAGTGTAAGGCGAAACTCGTGTTTTCAAAACAATCTATGAATGCAATAGCTGAAATTACTTGATTACAATTTAGATTTTGGTTAACACAACTGTGTTGAAATTTTATATTCCGAAATGGAATATCAGGATTACATTTAATCACCAAATTATTAAAATCATGTCATTGAGTTTTCAAACAGAATATTGAGTGACTGACAACGCGTATATTATTTGCAATATGCCTCCAGTACCGCAAACTCTTGTTTGTATACTGTATACAACACAAACATGAGTGATTGCGACAACTAATCTAATAACTACTGGAAAATGAAAACATACTTCCTCTTAAAGATATCAAAAATGCTTTGAAAGATGTTTGATTCAGACTCAAATGGAACTACCTACTCTACTTGTTTGTTTTAGCTGTGCTTTGTGATTATGTTTTTTTTTTTCAGAAATTCAGAAATTATAAAGAGATGGTTTCCTGATTGGCACATCAACACATAGCCGAAACTACTGAAGATGCAACCTTGAGATTTCGAGGGTAGGTTTCTCAAAAATCATCCCCTAAGTAAAATTTTGGGGCTAAAAGTTGTATGAGGATTATACTTTTTCACTTAATATACATTAAAGTTAGTGAAAATATTAGGTGAAATATAAATATTTAGAAACAAGTTTCAGGGTTTCTCAGCATGAAAGTTCGTATAGGAAATCGTTGTTTTTCACTTGATTTACTTTAAAGATTTTGGGAAAGTAAAATTATAAAACATGTGTTTCAGCGTTTCTCAAAAATTAACATACATACATACATCATCAGCCCGTGTCAGTCCACTGCTGGACATAAGCCTCACCCACGGCACGCCACTGAGCTCGAAAAAAAAGAAATAAACGCCTATATGAAAATATAAGGGTGGTATTTTATACGGGTTTTTTTTTTAAAGTATATAAAGTAGTTAGTAGCAGTAGTAGTAATAAGTTTATAAAGTAGGCAAGTAATATAATTAAAGAGTTGTATCAGTATTTATCAAAAATATTGTCCAAAGCAAAATATATTGCGATAAAAGTTCGTATAAAATATAATAATATTTATAAGCAAAGAGTCAAAATTACTTTTAGGGCTAGGTGCTCACCAAGAAGGGGCAAAGCCAAATTTCACCCTTATGCAGTGACAAAATTGTCTGAAAATACCATTTTCTAACAAAAATCTAGATGAACTTGCAATATTAGATGTTTTTTTTTTATGTTAGATAGGTTACCTCTTGATTTCATCCTTGCTATCGGATTATATATTGGATATGAATATCAGGATTATTTAAGTAGGATGTTAATAGTAGAAATGTTACGCATATAACATTTCTACTATTAACAACATTTGAATATATTATATTTTGGATAGCAAATAGAAAATAAATTGCAGTTACTGAAAATAACTCTAAGACCATGTTTGTCGTGGCTATATTAATAGTTATAATAGACATTTATTGGTAATCATAGTTCCAAGTAATTTTTTATACATTGGGTATATAGAGGTAATTGGATCGATACATATTTGAACAGTTTGGAAGATTATTTACAATAATTCATCAATTCATTAAGAAGTGGTGAAACCATGCGGGGCAGCTAATGCTCACTGCTTTACAATTTTATTTGAATGATTTAATTAAAATGGTTGTAATTATTTTTGATAATAATATATATTAATATTAATAATTATATAAATTGAAATATATGACATATGTATATTTTTGTAATTTCCTTTAAATTCCCTTTACTTTGATAAACAACTCGTTTAGGTAAGGTTAAAAAAAAATTAACTCATTACAATTTAGCGCCAAAAATACACCATTTTTTATACCTATCTAATTACTCTTGGTTTTTGAATCGACGAACCTAACACGTTTGGAAGATACGTGGGAATAAATAAATTTACAAACAAACAAACACACAAGATACGCGTGAAAAACAATACCCTCCCTTGGCAGTCGGGTAAAAATAGGACTTAGTTTTGAGTATAATGTGTACCAGACAATTGGAATATCCGCTACGTCGTAGCAACTGCTACGAAACCGTAGCAAGAAGTATAACAAGATCCTTGATAAGTTCCTTTCCTGTAGCTGGAGTTTTTCGTTTTCGGCTTCCTCGTATTCTAATGAGCACAAAAAAGAGTAGTCTGCGTTTTTGGCCGAATACCGATATATAATAATCTATATTTCCTTATATATTTTTTATCTACTTTTATACATATACCTGCCCTTTGTTAAATTTCTTCCCTATTGGGAATACTATTTAAGTTTTTCATTTTTATCGCCGCTTGTCACGTTTATATCTCGGCTTCCTCGTATCCGATGGAGCTCAAATAAAGAGTGACATGAGTATTTGGTCACTAAAACCTAGAAGTAAATAAAAAACACTTTATAATCATGTTTCCTTTTTGTATACCTGCCCGTGGTTCTTCTCCGTGCCGACACGGGCGGCCTCCGTAGCGGGCGGCGGGAGGCGCCCCGAGCACTCCACCGTCGCGGTGCTTCGCTCCACCTGACCATACGCATACCACGTCAGCACAGACCACCACCAGACCAGCCAGTCATAAGTCAACCCTCCCAACATTAAAGCACATTATAGCGCTTACGTAACCTTATCAATCGAAACAAATTAATTTACGACCGGCTAAGATGCAGGCTTCAACTTCCACCGTGGAATAAATATTTGTTTTAAACGTAGATATTGGTAACAGGTCTTTTTCTTGTATTATGAGTTTAATTTTATTTATTTACAAAAAAAAAGTATTATTAAATCTATTGGTACATGTACCACAAGCTCTGTTTTCTTTGGCTAGATGGTGAAGTGTTTAAGGTCCAGTATTATTTATTATCAATCTCTCGCTTTTCTTAATTGAGCATCATTAAAATGTATGTAAATATTATATCAGTCATCCGGTTACCATTGTTTTCCTAAGTTAGGATCTAGATGGTACTGTGTGTGATGTGCAGCATTATTATTAATGTTATTATCTGAAGTGAACTATTTCAAACATGTCCTTAGCACCTACCAGTAGATTTATTGCATAAATCAAATAATGTTGATTTTAAGTTTGTTAAAGCCCTTAAGACGCTTACAAGCTTTTTTTATATATTTTAAGCAGAAAGACGAGCGGACTGGCCAGCTGATGGGAAGTGTTCACCGTTGCCTATGGACATCTGCAACACCAGACGCAAAGCTGATGAGCTGCCGGCTTTTGAGAAAGGTAAAAAAACCCGCCTTTTAAAGGACCCCGTATCGCAGCCCCGAGGGAATACCGTAGATTATATATATTTATTTGTTCGACAGCTTGATCATCTGCGGCAAAAAAAAGCGCGAAAAACAAATGGTTCTTGAGAACCAGCTATCCAGATGGTGCGGATGAAAATTAGCTTTATGGCGATTTAAGTTATCGAAAGCAATCACGGCAACAATTGATCAAATACAAGTTTATCTAATAATTGACTGGAAATTAGTGTAGCGTCAGTTAGAATTGAATACAACATACTTTTATACAAGCGCCTGTTTGATGCTCTGCTAAAGTTTATTTGTAAATAATGAAAATTGCTTTCGTGTTCATATCGTAAACACCATGTAATAATTATTAATATAATGCCGATTTATGATTTTATTTTTTGGTTTATTTCATTGACCTGATTTAACGTAAAATATTATTATTCACCATACTCAATCGGTCATGTAAAATGCAAAGACTGCGTGGGGGCATGTCTTATAATAGAAATCCAGCAAGATTTCAAAAACCTGAGCATTCCGAGTCAGCACTACTGTGGAACAATCTTGTCTTTATACTTTCAGTAAACTGTTGAAGGTAACAAATAAAAGTGTTGTATTCTGAATGAATGCACCCTTTGACAACACCTAACGCACGGAAGGTTCCACTCTAGATGCTTGCCTGAATGGCAATCCAGCGATGAAAAAATACTTTGATTTAATTGAATTTCACCATTAAACGAACCAACTCTACTCTGCCTGCCTGATTACTGATATTGGCAAGTAAAGTATTGTCTGAACTCACTTTAGAATTTAATTTATAACCAACTTCAATTAATTTACGAGAGTATTTTTTAATAAATCCTTTGTATAACGATTTAAGGAAAATTTATTTTATCTTTGAAAAGGTTACCTACATAATTATAAATACCTATTAAGTCTGCCATAAAATCATGTCTTTGATGTCGCGGTATAAGTAATTTCCCGTGTATAAATTACCGATGCGGAAACTGTAGAATTAATAGGGTTCTCAGTTATTGGCTAAAAGTTGTGAACAAGACTCCTGAAGTTACAAGAGTTCCCTTGAGGCTACCACAGGCTTATAGAGGAAACGGGATGCCCTGACAGTTGGGAAACTACAATATAAAGTCCGATAAGAATTTACACGGAAAACAGGGTCAATTGCTACCTGAAACGAATAGATATTATTATTTGTTTGTGATTGAAACTGGTAGGCAGTAATTTTTAATGCTGAGAATATTCGAGCCAGAATACAATATGCGGCCAAGTTGTTGCTCAGCTAATAATGATTGTCACGACTACATATATGACTTTACAACTATAGATGTATAAGAAGTTCCAACTACGTCAATGCATAATTGAATACCGAGATAGCATTGACTCATAAAATTGCAGAGATAACAATGGGGAAATAAGTTATTTGTTAAGTAATCTTAAAAATTATCTATTCAGTGAAATCAGCTTTGAAGTGCCGATAATACCTAGGAATTTAGATATACAATATAATATGATTAGTAATCAGGATCTTAGTTGGTCTGGGTGTTTATGAAATGAAGTAAGGTACGTTGTTGGGTTTAATAAGTTTGCCAGGTTTATGGTTAGAGGCGTGGACCTCTTAGAATGATCCCCCGTGCTAGTCTGGCTGGAGCTGGTGGTGGTGGTGCTGAGCGTGGAGAGGTCGCTGGACGCTCGCGCCGAGCGCAGCCGAGGCAGCAACGGCGGCCCCTCCTCGGGCGAGGCCGGCGGCGGGGCCTCGCGCCCGTAGGACCAGTACAGCGCCCGCGCCGCCGACCACACCGCGAAAGCGAAGGTAAGCATGCTGCCCTATCTCGCCACCGCGAGGTAACGACATCGGCAAGCTCTTTCCAAACGCACGCTTTGCACACACATTGGAAGCACTTTACACTGTCATTGTCAGTCACGGCTCAGTTAACAAGGACGCTGGCGGGCTACCGGCGCCGGCCACGAGCGCTACACGTGCGAGCGCGGTTCACCCGCTGCCGCGACCGCCACTACACTGAGCTCGATGCCGCCGGCTCGCTGCCACGCGCTCCATACGATGCACTACTGTTATTGTCATTATTGATACTCAATAACCGCACGGGGCGCCACTTCAAATCACCGTTATCGATCCGATTAGGCAAATTAATCACACATTGTCAGAGATTGACAACCCCATTGTACATCGCATACAATGAAGATTCCGGGAGCGATCTCAATTCGCGATACTGTTTCGCGTGCATGACGTGCGGGACTGCCGCGAAGTCTGTCCACGCGTGTTGATGTTATTTATGCGAAGATGCGATCGGATGCGTGTCGCGCGGACGCGGCCGCCGGCGTTGTTGACGTTGCGCGTCGCGGCGCGGGGAACGTGAGCGCCCGACGCTGCTCCCGCTCAGCTCACCCGCGCCGCCAATGGCCAAAAGGGCACGTTCTATATTTAATAGTGACCTATAATTAAATCACCTCTACGGTATGATGATGGTAATCAATTTATTTAACAGAAAATTTAAAAGTTGTCACTTGTTGCACGCGCGTTTCGCAGCGGTGGCGGCGCACGGTGGCTCACCGCAAGCGACAAATCGATCAGACCGGCACCTTTCTTATGGATGTGCGTGACAAGGTGTAGCGCTGGGAAATTGTGTCAACGTCGTTTCGGACAGGAGCACCGTCACAGAGCATCCTGCGGCTGCCCGCGGCCATGTTGTGCCGCCATGTTGCCGGCGGGGCGCGGGGCGGGGGCGGCGGCCGGAGCATGCGTACGCTGCCGCCGCCGCCGGTACGCAACTCCACACTAGTACCTACCCTTTACACCTTGCTCCGAAGGATCATTTTCAAACGGGAACATGAGTGTGTTCGTTTATAGGTCACGTGAAATCTAACGTCTCCACTGAAGCTTGCTACGAATCACTGCGACTGATTTCAGTATAATACGTTTAAGCTTAGCGTAGTAGAAGATTTGTATAAACGACGAGAAAAATTATATCGTATGGTGCCTTTACTATTCACGCTAATACCATTGGCAACACAATAGATTTTGCGATCATGTAAAGTTTCTATAGATATTTGTTCCTAGATATGGAGCTTGATAAACAAGTATTTACTATCTATTAAACATACATGCGCATCTGTTGGCCAATTAAAACTTTCCATGGATTGGTTAGACATATAGAAATAAGCTTAATCTAAACAGCACAAAACGTGCACGACAGGAGAAGGAGAAGTACAAAATAAAATAATACACAGAGAAAAAAATAAAAATGCAAGCCTCAAATAAAATTACTGTTGACTAAAAGTTATTAAAAAAATATCACCAAGCCTTTTTAACTTGCTTGTTGAGGTGCTTAATACATCAACATACAATGTTATGAACATTAAAACTATTCTAATAAACGGAAGATGTTTATGAGTTAATAATGTTATGGATACGGATATTAGTGGTAACTATATCAGGCATCCTGATTATTCGGGAAAACGATGATTATGAAAATACATTAAATGGATTATTTGTATTATGGATATAAAACTTCAGAGACCAAATAGATAACTGCGCATTTAGACGTCGGTACTTGATAAAATTACAGTCATATTACTTCCATGTAAAATTATGACGAAGCACGTGTTATGTCGTGGGGTGCCGGCAGTAGAATGTTGCCCCTCTCTTGCCCGTGGATGAAGTAAGAGCCTGCTTAAAGCTACCTCCGGAACATGGGCAGCAGCGTCATTCCGTGTACCAACATATCATACTGCGCTCGCCAACCCGCCTGCCAAGCGTGGTGAGTATAGGCCCTTATGGAGATCCATGAGGGAAGGCCTGTGTTCAGTAGTGAACGTTTTACTGCTGAAATGATGATGAAACGATGACGCGTTATGTTTGATCCTTGAAAAAATTAAACTGACCTAGTGACTCGAATTAACAGAAACACGTGTTTATTTTTAGAGTTTCGTTCAAGCGATGTGAAAACAGAACCATCATAGATTATGGTATAAGTAAGGCCTTTACATCTATTGTAGTTGATTAATACAGCGTCAGCAACTGGTAATCAGGCTGTACGGGACGCTGCAGAGCCTGGGACATTGTTAGATGAATTAGGCTTGCTCAGCACCTATACCATCCTCTCAACTAAGTCAGCTATTAGTCAGAGGAAAGAAAAGATCAATAGTCTGAAGCTAACTAAGCCGCGGGTTTCCTCACGATGTTTTCCTTCACCTTTAAAGCAGGCGTTAAAGTGTGCGCATACATTTTTCGTGAAAGAATAATCCATTGGTGCACGGCCGGTATCGAACCTGTTGGCCGAGTGGTATGAACAAACACCCGACTTCCAATTCAAAGGTTCGATTATGGTATAAGATAAAGCTTATTTACTATAGAATTTATATGGAATTTATAAAAATGTTGAAAAGTATCTCACAGTTACATAAATAAACAACAAAATTATCACAAAAAAAATAAAATCATGGTATTAATATTCGTTAATTAAACAGTGATGTATTTCAACTCAAAACCCAGTGCAGTCAGGTCGAAGGCCTCACTTGGTCTCTTCCATTTTCACACAGTGATCTTGACCAGCGCTATAATAGCTCACTCTCTCAGCCCTTAACACACGTTCAAGCTTATCTCATTATCTTCACATGTTATACGGTTAAGCTCCATAACTTTATTACAGATAAGGTCAAGGTCGATGAAATGTGCGCTTCCATTCAGGTAGGGATTTTAGGCTCTTATCACTCGTAACTTTTAACACGACCTTGTTGGCAGAACTGTGCTTGAATGCAAATTATTTTTCTCTGATTATTCCTCTATGGAGTTGTTTAAATAAATATTTGTGAGATGAGTCATAACTATGTAAAATAGCTAAGAGGAAAATCATTAGACATTAAATTGTGTGGCGATATGAAATTGTTATGAAGTATATACAATAAAAACTCGAATCACTTAGTGTATAATAAAAACAACTCAAAATAATTATTAAAAAACCTCAATCGATCTTACTCAATTTTGTATAAATATGAGATATAAAAGTATAAAGATATAAGAGAGAAGCAGGCGACAGAAATATTTTAAACTGCATGCACTTTGCATAAAAAAGCGATATCCATAAATTCATAGACGTAACACTGAAAGTGTGCCTGAACTAGGATTAAGGAGGCTGTTACATTTCCATACAACTACTACGTATAACTAGGCAGTTATGTTTGTGCATGAGGCTGGCATTGTCATCCGACACGAGAAACTAGAACTATCTGAGCGATAGTGCACACAGTGTTGTGTTCTGTACGGTCGCTAGCATAGCGTTTTAAAGTTGTTAAAATGGTTCACAAGTAAAACTAATTAATCAAATGAGTTTTCACCAGCATACTGAAACGCTACTTGGATTTGAGAACTACGACCACAAGTGTTTTTTTTATTTTATTTATTTAAACAAAATCCACAGTCCTTAATCTACATTATCCTAAATTACATATATATCCTACGACCAATAATGGATTTACATTATATATAAAAAAAAATTGTGTCAAGCAATTGTGTTAAATTGTGTGTGCTTAAGCAGCTTTATCATCGTTAAAGAACAATATATAATAGCTGGAATTCTATAAAATACACGACCTAGCTATATAGATAAAATCTATGGGAAAATTACATGATCATGTAACTGGTAAATTTAACTACTCGCGTGATCGTTAAAAATCTCTTTCACAGAATGGAAAAAATCCGCGCCTGAATCAAACATTGACCGGAATATAAAACCATCTCTTAGCCAGCCGGTGAGTGCAAACTCCGCTATTTGTATTCATTGGCAGTAGGCGTTTCATGGCTATCAATATATGAGTAACGAGTTCAAGTAAAATTTTAAACAATAAAATAATATACCATACAGAAAACTCAATGGATCTGCTACAATCCGACAATATTATTATCAGGAGGTAAGGTTTTTTGTTTGTTGAATATCCAAAAAAATTCAACCAATTTCAAAGTTTCTATACCAGTATTTGTTTTAATTTTTGAGTTACCAAATTGATCATCGACGTATCCCTCAATGTCGTGACCGACCGTCACGACATTGAGGAATACGACGCGTGGATACAAATATATAGAATTATAACCTTTAGAATAGACATACATAGGTTAACTTTTAATTGGGGTGAAGCTTCGAGAAATTTTAAAAATGTATTTCCATTATATACAAAGTCACAAGTTTGTAGATATTTTTTGGAAATGCCCAACTAGTCACGGTATTTCTTGTTTTTAGTGTGACACGCTTGTCGAATAAGAAGGGAAATATATCCTTTTCGGAACACCTACCCACAACTCTACCACAAAGCATCGACATTACGCTAGTTGTATCATCTGTGATTTGTCGTAGGCACTTCTGGTAGTGACTCTACATTTCATGTTACCTCTTAGTGAGCACAATGTCGGTTACCTTGGCGTGTAATAGCCGTCTCCGCCCGCCGTATTATTACGCTTGTGGCCAAAGATAATTACTCTGGGATTGCACGTAGATGCAATTACGACCCACCTTCACAGTTGATTGTGCGATGTATAATGTATTATGTAATGCATTAACTGCGTTTATGATTAATATATAAATAATTTTACTATAGAAATTAAGTATTTTCAATGCCATTGCGCATCCATTTATAGGCATGTAATTGATTTTTTTAAAGTCAAGGTCAATAAGTGTTTATTCAATAGAGCAAAATGCTACATAGAATAGTAATATATAAAAAAAACAAAATCTAATTGAATAAAGCACATCGAATCCGTTCGCCTCAAAATTTTCTTTTTTAAGTGAGGGAGGGAAGCAAAGAAGAAACTTCCCTCTTCTAAAATATATAATAATTATAATATAAACCTCTACCAGAGAGGTTGTCCTGCCTACTGATTTGGTGACAGCAGCGCCACCTATCTGTTTAAATTGTTTATCAAACATCTAAGAACCTTTTAAAATATACAAACAAATTTTATCTAAATAAATCCAGCCGTTTAGGTGTACGCCTGGGTCTCCTTAGTTCTATTGTCGCGCGAGAGTTTTTATTTCACTTTAATTCGTAAGATATTGATTCAAACTATATGGTTTAAATGGCAATATATGTTAATGAACTACTCAAGATGTAAAATTATCAAATTTCAATTAGAAAATAGTTACTGCTGAGTTATCCAAAAGAGATTGCATCTATTCATAAGATACAATTTTTCAATACATCACTTGCAAATAATTTCAATGGTTTACGCGGCGCACGCCAGAACAGCATCCAGTCGGCATGACATTTTCTGACATCCTCAACTACCTATTGTGATAGTTCAAAAAACGTACATGATGAATTTTAATTTAAAACTCTCCTCTTTTAAGAGAAAAGATCGATAAAGTGTTTCAACACTGTATCCATTGGTAAAAAACCGTATCAAAATCCATTCTGTTGTTTTTGAGCTTATTGCAAACATACAGATAGACGTGGCGGAGGACTTTGTTTGACAGCACTGATCAGGTCTAAGATCAAAGACCCCAAACATCTCTCTGACGTTTTGTAATCTTCATTCAATCTTTACAAACCTATCGAGTTCACCCTTCGTATACTTCATACTCGCAATTTAAGCATTGTGTGGATGAAAAAACAGAATGGCGACATCATAATCGGTCCTGATAACTAAAGTACTTAAGGCCTCATCTCATGAGACAGGCGTTGTATGAAGCTAATCGTATTTACTGAGCCCATTTAGATGCAATTATCCACTTGCTTCTGAAACACTGCTCGCAACTCAGCTGGGACCACTTTCCGCTGGCACACATAACATACAACTATGTAAGGGGTAAGTTCAGCGACTGATCAATATATTTTCATAAATAGGATGGATTACAAAATAATTATTTCGAATTCAAAATAATGTTAAGTTAAGCGCACAGCACATTTTGGTCGAAATATTGCCGGGGGGGGGCAGTAGAATGTTACCCCTCCTCTCATGCCTGGAGATGCAGTAAGAACCTTCTAAGGAATACCTCCGCAAGATGGGCAGCAGCGTTTTTCCGTTTATCAACATCGACTGCGCTCGCCAACCCGCCCAAGCGTGGTGAGTATGGCAACTACCCCTCATGGAAATCCATGAGGGAGGCCTATGTTCAGTAGTGGACGTTTTATGGCTGAAATGATGATTGCCGCCTGCATCTTCGAAAGGCGTTCCTTGGTTGATTATTACTACAATCACGGGGAGACAGGAAGGGCAACATTATACTCCCGCATGACGCATTACCGGCTTTACCAAGGTAACAAGCAAGAAACGGAAGCGATATAGCCGGAATCAGTGTTGTTCTGCCCGATCCTGCGAGCACCGAGTGGAGGTACCCACTACACACAACGTTAAGATCGTAGAGGTGGTGGACCACCTATGAAAAAAGACCAAAGTGTTGACCAAAGACCAAATTCAGGGTCGAGAAGCTGGACTCCCGTTGTAATGTGAGCTTTAGTTCATTTATGGTGACGTTCCCCACGGAGCGCCTTGAGACCATCATGAGTCCCGACTTCTGGCCGAAAGTTCCAGAGATTCAAGGGCCGCCTGTCACGTGACCCCCCGTGCCGCGACACATCGGCAATTACACGTGTGCCTTAGGTTTAATTTTATATTATATACATATACTCGTATATCGATATACAGGGTGTATTATAACATGTGTACTAACCCGAAAGGGGGGTTTCAGCCCATGAAAACAAGTAGTTTTGGAAGAGAAAAAATGTTTTTTTTGTTTTTTTTTGTTTTGTATACAAAAAACCTCTGTGGTTATAGGTTTTTTTTGTACCTGTACGGCAACTCTTCGCGGAATTCAATGACCCCGACAAGAATCAGCTGGCGTTTAGGTTGTCATTATCGTATAATCAGCTGTTGAAGTTAAAACTTTCGTGGTCTTTTCTTGAATCACTGAATCCTGATTAGTCGTAGAACAAAAATTGTTTCTTGGGATGGTCAGAATCACTCCCTTTCGGCATAGTACACATTTTATAATACACCCTGTATATCGTCGTATACGCTAAGATTTATATCTATAGGCCATAGAATTAGTAATTTCCATCTATGCACACCATCTTTAGCTGTCTGAAAACGTAGCAGCATCTTTTTTGTAATATGCGCATAGTTCATACATAACTCTTTCAAATGCTTGCAATCTGTATGCTTTTCACTAGCCGGCTAAAGTTAATGATGGTACTAATGAACTGTAGGTAAGTTTTCATCAGTTGTGTTTCGAAACCTGTCGAGAATTGCACTATAATGTTGAAAATAGAAATAATATGAATAATTTACTTCGTTTGTTTCGTGTCATAACGGGACTTAGCATACCACAATGTATCATTCTTCCTGCCACATTAGACTTGATGGCGCAAAGACAACGGGTACAGTAAATTCCAGCAGCAAGACGGGTCTAGGACATTGTAAATGTCACCAGTATTCGTGATCGACGACACAAACTTAGAATGGTCTATAACTACCCCACAATATTGCAATCAGGGGTCATCGATAAGTTTCATCACGTGTTCGATTTCGACAGTTTTATATGACAAAACTTTCTAAAACCAGTTAATAAGTGCTGGTATGGAAACCAAGGTTGCACAAATGTAGGAAGACCCTCCACCTAACAGACCGACGACATTGTAGCGGTCGCAGGAATGTGTTGGGTGGAGGCTGTTCAAGATTGCTCTGTGTGGTATCCTTTGGGGAGACCCATGTTCATTAGTGGACAGGATCAGATGATGATCATCGACCAATACCACCACGACCACTTGGGACAGAATCTGCTCCAACTCCGTCCAACGTAACATAAGACAAAATAAAATTGTTAAATGATGACTATAACGACCGAGTTAGGTTCTTCTGTTCACTTCTTTTCCTAACTCGCGTGTCATCTGAAGTGAACAGATTCAATAATGTGCTTTATTCTATTTATTTGTGTTGTTTTATTTTGTAATTTGTGACGCGTCAATAAGGTCCATGCGGCCGCACTGAATAAAGTATTTTTTGATTCTTGATTCTTGAATAAGACGATATTAGCAGACAAGAATCATCATCATCATCTTTAGCTAGGTATCACTTACTGTTGGGTATAGGCCTCCTTTCGCTTTTGCCAGACTGGTCTTTACGACGACAAAAATAGATAAAGCATTGGAGTCCAAGCTGTGAAAGATGATTGGAGATTATTTACCGGTTGGGATGCGGTTGGGAGTCCTCCTGGCTGCTGCTTCGCTTCCTCTTGCGGCGGAAGCACCAGTCCTGGCCCATCGCATCACAACGCGCCCGCCGCGAGCCGCCCCCGCCCAGGGCCGCTCACTCACTCGCCATCGCACTCAGAGGTGCCGCGCGATCACTGCCCAATAAGACTGACTCCATGGTCCAAACACATTCTTTGTACAGTTAGCGTTGAATTTCGTTGTATAGGTAGCAATCGCGGGATCTATTAGAATTTTTAAACACGGTGAGCTTCCTTATGATTCTCTTAAAGTAGAAATTGCGTAGGTTTGTATAGAAGTTCATCAGTCATTTAAGGAAATCATTAAGGCATATAAGTATTTTCAGTTTTCATTATAACATGTTCTTGGTTAGTTCAACAATTATACGCATGAATACTGCTCCATTTTGTAATGTTATGTTGGTAGTTTATAATGTATTTTGAATAGGCGTTGAAATTAGTAGTATATAGACATACGTTCGTTGTGAGCTTCCTGTCGATTTATGAACTTCCTTATTAATCAGAAGCCATCGCTTTATAAGTAATAAGGAAGTTCAGTAGGTATTTATTTTTTTAAAATATGGGATTATCGGGTATTTATCGCGTGATTACCTTTATTTTACCGGTATTTATTTTGATCAGTTTTAAGTATGGCTTCTTTGTTAGTTGAAAAATTTAACTAGTATGCATTTATGGTTTTTGTTGAATTTTTAATCGTATGTTAAAATTATCATAATCATATCATAAAAATCATAATTTATTTCGATAAAATATACATAATAGAAGACTACGCTAGTTTAATGAATGCCCAGTGAACTTTCTTGTCGCCCATGGAGTTTAAAATATCTTAAACTCCGTATTAAGTAAAATAAATTATTCGTTGAAAATTAACATGCACCATTTCTGATATATTAGGGGGCGCCCCCTTATATGCATAGCGCTGTCTTTGTGTCTGTCTGTCTGTCTGTGCATGAGACGATTACAACCGAACGCGTTGACCGATTTACATGAAACCTACTTGAATACTTCACATGAATACTTTTTTGTTAGCACCGTCTTAATGACAGAAAGGTTTGACTGATTGATTTTGGTGACCCTAGGGTCACAGGGATCGGAGTTATTGTGACCTCAAAAGGTCACCAAAAAAAATAAATGTCTTCAAATGACCGAAAAAGTCTGAAAACCCAAAAATGCAATATTTGACCTTTGGTGACCTTTTGAGGCCTTCGCCCCGTTTTCTGGTACCCCCGTATAATGTACCAATGCTTGTTTACTAAGCTTCCATTGGTAATCACGGTATGTTTGCAAACAGAAATCATTTATGACGAGCTCTGTGGCGCAGCGGGCGAAGGTCCGCCTGCGACGCAAGGGGTTGCGGGTTCAATTCCCGCCTCGGGACAAATATCTGTATGATCTGCAGATATTTGTTCAGGGTGTTCTGGGTGTTTTTCTATATATAATAAAAATATCTATCTATGTAGTATAATGTATTAAGTATATCAGTCATCTAGTACCCATAACACAAGCTCTGCTTACCTTGGGGCTAGATGATGCTGTGTGATTGGTCCAGCATTATTTATTTATTTATTTTATTTATTTATTTACCTACCACAAATATACACTGTTTTTGATATCAAAGCAAGATGTTATTATGGATGTCATTGCTAAGAAGGATATATTTATCAGTTTGATAATGTTGACCTCATAAAAAGCTGACAATTACCCCGTCCAAAATATCAAAGAAAATCAGCTGGGATAGATCGAATAGTCGAATTTCTATCTTAACTAAAAGTATAAAAATGAACTCATTCTTTAAGCCTGTCATATCATAGACTACACGCGTCACCAGTTTCAGATTTACAAAAGCTTACAGTTCTGGACACAGAGTAAAATTGTAGTTTCTTGTACGAGCTTTCCCTATTATTTAAAATTTGAATGATTTATATAATATTTATTTATCAGTTTTATTCTAGATCACTTTCTACCAGCAGTCTGCCCACGTATACCTTTTATGATAATAATATTGTCGCTTACTATTGACCTTGTGCCTGCAAGAACTTTTAGGATTTTCCTCCAAAGAATGTTTAGCAATTTTTATTTTTAGAGCAAATATTGTAAGCATTATATCTTATATTTAAAGTGTTTTATAAGATTAGGACTTCCATATTTTCAAGAGTATTTGTTTACTATTGATTACTTTGTTGAGGACTCCCTAGAATGTTTGCTGCATATTATATTTTAACAAATACAATATATTAACAAATTTTACCTTATATCTTTAGAATTTTATAATATGAATATACTTTCAAAGATATTTTCAGCTTCACTGACAATAGCCAGTTTTAATAGAGTTTTCAGTTGAATACAGAGTTCTTGTACCTTATTTTAGTACTTTTGAAAATAATTATGAACACATTGAATATTTGGCAAGTAAGACTGTAAATTTTGATGTCATATAGTCTCAAGACCTACAACGCAATAAATTGACTACTAATAACGCCATCTATGATCATACAGCTACACTTAAATTTCAGCTGAGCGGTTAACTTCACATCAGAGTTTACCTCTCCAAAAGATAATGTCTTCATTCTCTCCAAATATTTGGTTTCATTAAGAGATTACACAATATAATAGCATTATTTGATTAAATATTATAATATCTTAAATTGCTGTATACCTCAAAGCGGTAAGGTTATAAAATAAAATGAATATTGAACTGTGGCAAAAGCTTTAAGTGCCTTATTTAAATAATACACCGAGTGAACATGAATAATACAGGAGTTTTAGAGCACCCGCCGAATCGATTCGTGGACGTTTAATTATCCAATCTTGAGAAAGAGATTTATTAACTTTTGCAATGTTTTTGGGTTCCGTACGCCTGATGAAACAAGAAACTTGATGGGATCATTCTTAAGGCTACCTGCTTATCTTTTTAGCCACTATTAAGTGATGGGCAGATCCATCACGATCAGACATGATACGGACATCATACTCGTTTACTCAAGATAACAAAACTATGTGCAATGAGTACCTATCGTTAAGAAATGAATGAGAAAAGTAAATATTTATTGACAGTAAGCTTATATGGGTTAAAATATATTTTAAGTGGAAATACAGCAAAACCCTTGTCAATGGTATTGTCTTAATGCTGTATATAAAGCTCTTACGGAAAATGGCAAAGCGTTGTACGGGGTCTTGTGAAGAGGGCCCCGTACAATGTTTTTCCAGAGTGCAACTCTTATTTGATAAGATTATTTCAATAACGATTACTTTATTACTTTCACAACTCTATATTGTGATGATGTAAGCTAATGGTGTAACTGCTACGTTTTACATAGAGTTTTACTATTCATAGTTAAAAAAACTTCGTCATTAAACCTAATACCTAAGTTTGGTTTATATATGAGTAATTTGATAAGGCTTACTAATGCGTAATATAAAAACAGAAGTTTCTCCTTGAATTGCCACCTCAAGCATTTTCATAGGTACCTTATTCGGTTTGTGCGGAACTACAACAGTTTCATTCATGACGTGCATCCAGCATTGGATTCGTAGTAGGGTGCACTAATAACATTCAAATCCTATTGAAAGGTAGGTGTATTTTGTACCAAAGGAAACCTTATCATAATCTTATCAATCACATTAACACAACAACGTAATGTTTGTTTAGTTAAGTCCGCACGTAATTTTGCCTAGATAAATACACTGAAGCAGCCGTTGTGCCTCCACTGGTCTCAACGTGCTACATTATACATCTGATCCACTGCTATAAACAATGGATACTCATGATAAATAGAGGTGGATGCGCGGCTTATCACAGCAGCAGTGTCATATTACTGAGTGTCTTCGCTGGCTGCCAGGGATCAGGCCCTGGGCTGGCTGTTAGTGAACTGCGATGTTGGTTGTTTATAGAGAATCATCGGAAGTAACGTGTTTAGGCAATATAGGGCGGGAGTCGCGCGTGACTGGTCGCGCGGTCGCGGGCGGCACTGGCGCGCCCGGGTGCGCGACGTGTGACGTCAGAGCGTGCCTCCGCCCCGCGCATGCGTGCGTCTCCGCCGCCCGCTACTCTCCCAGCTCTCCACGAGGACCCTCCATCTCGAGACCTCAACTCTGCTTTGGAACTTAATCGATTTTTGAGCTGCAATTTCATCGAACCCTCAGGTGTGCTAGAGTCCGAGCACTATTTATCGTATCGCCGAGCCATCAATCTTCTTCCTGTCCTTCAACTGTGACTGACTTTGTTTACCATCAACACAAAGTCAGTTCCGCCTGTTTCTACGGGCGATAATGAAACCCAGCTATTTATATGTACCTAGCCACTGTAGAAACTCAATCCGTTAAGGGTTGGGCATAATGGTGTTCATTATTAACTAAATTAACAAAGTTCATAATATTTTATTAGTGATTCGGAGCAATTTAATTACTCGAAGTGTCAGAAAAAATGTAAAGGTTAATATTCGTATCCATTTTAGAGTACGAAATTCCATGATTCGGTAATTAAATTAAATTAATGCTACAAGAAAAAAGTAAATGATTGAGTTAGTGCAGAGTAGCTGCAAGCGTCATAAGTAGGTATTATGGATGTTTTAACAAAGTAGATAATTTCTGTTTTGATTAAAAATCAATGACGGGTAAGGCAACTCTGCTTTTCACAAGTTTTTATTTATACGACCCGACATCATAAAATAATGTAATCTAAACGATGACAAAATTATTACTTCTTTAATTTTCAAACATTCTGGTATACCGTCAAAATTATAGTTAGTAATTAATTTCGGAATCCAGTAAATTATAGAGTATTATAATAAAAGTGCTTAAAATTTGGTGTTCTTAGAATTGGTGCTGAAAATGGGTCAAATTTCAAGCACCTTTTTTATTCCCATTTTGAGTATTGAAGTAGTCTTTAGTGATGGGGTTTTGATGCTTAGTTAGTAGGATTAATTTAACATTTTGTATCTCAAATATGACAGTAGAATGTTGCCTCTCCTCTCTTACCCATGGATGCAGTAAGAATCTGCTAAGGGATACCTCCGGAAGATGGGCAGCAGCATCTTTCCGTGTTTTTTCACTACCCTATACTGCGCTCGCCAACCCGCCTGCCAAGCATGGCGAGTATGGCATCAACCCCCTCATGACTACAAATCTAAAAACCAGGCCCCGAGTCCCCGGCGGCCCCGCTAAGCCTGGCTACGGTAGCAGTCACGGTAACGGCGGGCTAGGGGTGCTAAGAATCCCCGGGAGACGATCGGCTACCAACCCCTACGACGACCACTGGCCCTGGTAACACACATACCTGGTACAACATCCGCACTTTGAGGACAGACGATAAGATTGTTGAGCTGGAAGAAGAAATTAGTAGATTACACTGGGACATTTTGGGGCTATCAGAAGTCCGTAGAGAGGGCGAGGACACGATATCCCTTAAGTCCGGTAACCTACTATACTACCGGGAGGGCGACCAACAGTCCCAAGGTGGTGTCGGGTTCCTCGTTCACAAGTCACTCATTAACAACATTGTCACCATCGACAGTGTGTCGAGCAGGGTCGCGTACCTAACACTCAGAATATCTAAACGATATTTGCTGAAGGTCCTTCAGGTATATGCGCCGACCTCGTCACACCCAGATGAAGAAGTAGAGTCTATGTACATATGAGGACATCAGTAGAGACATACATACGAACAACACTCACTTCACTGTTGTAATGGGGGACTTCAATGCAAAGCTAGGCATGAGAAGCGATGATGAGTTGAGAGTGGGGCAATTTGGGTATGGGCAACGGAACCCCAGGGGACAGAGGCTGGCCGATTTCCTGGAGAAAGAAGAAGAAGAAGAAAATCATTTATTTTTGACACACACACAACATACAAAATAAAAAAGAAAACATAAAAGAATCAAATGAAGCTTACAGTGTTAAAACAAGTTTTAAACAGGTACAACCAAAGCTGCGTGAGGTCAAAAAATGGACTCTGCCTCAGTATTACCGCAATCACGTAGCAAGCTACGCGGTTGCGGCGCTGATTTTCAGGCAGGTCCGTGTGACCGGCTCGTCTGCCAGTGCAAGGCGCAGGCGTACAAAATAAATAAATACCATTTATACAGTAATAATATTACATACAATAATAGAGTACATAAATAAATAAAGAGTAATATAAATACGTGACCGACCAACCATCAAACCACACCAACACAGGCACAGCGAACACCAAGAAGGACTCTCTATGATGAATTCTTTCTTCCAGAAGCCGCCTCACAGGAAATGGACCTGGATGAGTCCCAATGGTTCTACGAGAAATGAGATTGATTTCATCCTGACCAACAAGAAACGAATATTCAATGATGTCTCTGTGATTCACAGGGTGAAAACCGGCAGTGATCACAGAATTGTAAGGGGCACATTAAATATGAACGTTAAACTTGAAAGGTCCCGTTTGATGAAATCTACGCTCCGACCCACTCGCGCACATATCCAACACCTCGAGAGCTTTCAACTCGAACTCACAAATCGCTTTGACTGTCTAGGAGTAGATGCATCGGTGGACGAGATCAATAACAGGTTCGTAGAAACCGTCCATACGGTGGGGTCCCAGTTCTTTAAGACCCCCCGTACTAATAGACCTCAGAAACTTTCTGATGACACCCTTAACCTCATGGCTGAACGACGTTCTTTGCGACTGCAGTCTCCCGATGATGCTCCGTCACACAGGCAGCTCAATAGACAAATTTGGAAATCCTTGCGGCACGATATTCGTACCTTTAATACAGCCCGTATTAAAGATACGATAGAGCGGAATAAAGGCTCCAAAGTGTTCGCGAGAGATAGTTCTATTGGGCAGAGCCAGATGACAAAGCTGAAGAGGGAAGATGGCAGCATAACGTCAAGTAAAGCAGAAGTGTTAAGGGAAGTCGAAAGGTTCTATGGACGGCTCTACGATTCGGTCACTAAACCTGTTTGCAGTGCGGCCCGTTGGCGTTGCAGTGGGTCGTTACCCAAGAGCTAAACTGACCCGACATTATACCGAGGATATCCCGGACATCAGCCTGTTCGAGATCAGGATGGCCTTGAAACAGCTTAAGAACGACAAGGCGCCGGGTGAGGACGGAATCACTTCAGAGCTTCTGAAAGCGGGTGGATCACCGGTACTTAAAGTCCTTCAGAAGCTATTTAATTCCGCCTTACTTGAAGGTACGACGCCAAAAGCATGGAACAAGGGCGTGGTGGTTCTGTTCTTCAAGAAAGGTGACAAAACCTTACTTAAGAATTACACACCCATCTCGCTGTTGAGCCATGTTTATAAGCTGTTTTCAAGGGTCATCGCAAACCGTCTCGAACGCATGTTTGATGACTTCCAGCCTCCCCAACAAGCCGGGTTCCGAAAAGGCTAAAGTACCATAGACCACATACATACGCTGCGGCAAGTCATACAGAAAACCGAAGAGTATAACTTGCCGCAATGTCTTGCGTTTGTGGACTATGAGAAAGCCTTCGATTCGATCGAAACGTGGGCGGTGCTTAAGTTTCTCCAACGATGCCGAATTGACTATCGGTACATCGAAGTGTTGAAGTGTTTGTATACAAACGCCACTATGTCAGTCCGAGTACAAGAACAGAGCTCGAAGGCGATTCCCTTAAGAAGAGGCGTAAGACAGGGAGACGTAATCTCTCCGAAACTGTTTACGACCGGTTTGGAAGATGCCTTCAAGCTCCTGGAATGGAAAGGGCTGGGCATCAATATTAACGGCGAATACATCACTCACCTTCGATTTGCCGACAATATTGTGGTCATGGCAAAGTCGATGGAAGAGCTCAGCACGATGCTCGAAGGCCTTAATCGAGTCTCCCAGCGGGTAGGCCTTAAAATGAACATGGACAAGACGAAAATCATGTCAAATGTCCATGTCGTGCCTGCCCCAGTTATGGTTGAGAACTCGGCTCTTGAAGTTGTCGACGCGTACGTATACCTAGGACAAACAGTCCAAGTAGGTAGGTCCAACTTCGAGAAATAGGTCAATCGTCGAATCCAACTCGGATGGGCAGCGTTTGGGAAACTTCGCAACGTCTTTTCGTCCAATATATGTACCTCAGTGCCTTAAGACGAAAGTCTACAATCAGTGTGTGTTACCAGTGATGACATATGGAACCGAGACGTGGTACTTCACTAATGGCCTTATGAATAAGCTCAGAGTCGCTCAACGAGCTATGGAGAAGGCTATGCTCGGGGTTTCTCTACGGGATCGAATCAGAAATGAGGAGATACGTAGAAGAACTCGGGTCACCGACATAACCAAACGGATTAGCACGTTGAAGTGGCAATGGGCAGGCCATATAGCGCGCAGAACAGATGGCCGATGGGGCAGCAAAGTTCTCGAATGGAGGCCACGGATCGGCAAGCGCAGCGTAGAACGTCCACCTACAAAAGATGGGCAGACGACTTGGTGAGAACTGCTGGTCGGCAGTGGATGCAGGCCGCTTCCAACCGCAGTACTTGGAGATCAATGAGGGAGGCCTTTGTCCAGCAGTGGACGTCCTACGGCTGATATGAATTGAAACTCTACTGGACGTTGCAGTGTAATGAAACAAATTTCATAATTATAACAAAATCCGACAAAGACACAAATTGTACATACTTGTATTATAATATAATAGTGTACAAATATGTATATTTATAATATATATATTTATATCCATAATGCATTTATTTATTTATATCTTTAATTATTATTTATTTATCATATGTACAAACTACATACGTATATAAATAGATGTTCATATATTTATCTAACTTATAGTCTCATATTTATTTACTTTAAGCTAATTTCTGTCATTTTGTTCTTATTTTTTTCTTTATAAATACCGACTAAAAGTTCCTTAAAAATTGTATTCATTCACTTAATTCTATTATCTAGCCGCGTTGTTAAGTAGCGGGTCTCTCTAGCACAAGTACATTTTACTTAAAAGAGAGTCTTTTTCAATGTACTATGTGTATTAGAATAAGTAAGAAAGAATAAATAATTTTGAATTTGAATTTTGAATATGATGATGATGATATCATATTATTAATATAAATATTAATGACGAGGCAGTTGACCAGCGCTCAACGGAATATTTGGAAACCTTAACCTACTATGGTCTTTTGGCTACGCATGTATTTCCCACACGAGAAGCAAATTGTCTTGACCACTGTTTCGTTAAAACCAAACAAAACACTCTTACCTTAGTTGTAAAACACAGCGTAACGGACCATGATACTGTCCTCTTAGTGCTACAAAACCTGGTCCATAGATTGACCGATTCTTCGTATACTAAAACTGACTTTGTTGCTATAGCGAACGAGCTCAAAAATATAGACTTTACATCTGTTTTAGGAGCAAATGATTCTAACATGGCAACAGAAGCCTTTTTAAACTTGTTATCCGGGACCATACTTAAAAATTCAAATAAAGTAAAACTTCCCCGGCGAAAAACACCCATAAAACCGTGGATTACACCGGGACTAATAAGATGCATGAGACATAGAGACAAGTTACATGCTAAGTCTAGAAAATTACCCAAAGATGAAACGCTTATAAATATTTACAAAAGATATCGCAATTTCTGTAATTCTTTACTAAGAAAATTGAGAAAAGCCTACGAAACAACTGAATTTCAAACTGCCGGAACAGATGTCAAAAAAACTTGGAAATTAATAAATAAACTTACAAACTATAAACCAGTCAAACCAGTTCCCCAAGACTTATTAAAAGGAAAGTGTCCCATTGATACAGTTAATAGTGTAAATAATTACTTTGCTACTATAGGAAAAACTTTAGCAGAGAAAATCACCTTAAACTCACTAGGTTCTTTTGCAGAAACAGATAATATCAATAATAATTCTTTCGGTATGCTTGAAATTGATGAAGCTGAAGTTAGGTCCCTGATCATCTCCCTTAAAACCGACTGCTCTACTGGATACGACGGCGTTCCAGCACGCGTCATTAAAGAAAATATAGATTATATAATAAAACCCCTTACGCACATTTGCCAAGTAAGTCTAGCTACCTCTACGTTTCCTAGAGCTTTTAAAAAATCTGTTTTATTGCCTATATACAAAAGCGGAGATAAGTCCTTAGCAGCGAACTATAGACCAATATCTATATTGCCAGCGCTTTCTTAAATATTAGAAAAAGCAATAAACAACAGGTTGGTAAAGTATCTGGAAAAATATTGTCTTATTTCTGATAATCAGTACGGTTTTCGAAAAGGAAGGTCCACTGCTGACGCTGTAGAGGGGCTTAATAATTATGTTGTTCGATGTTTAGATGAGGGCACAAAATGTCTGGCCATATTCTTAGACCTGGCCAAAGCCTTCGACACGGTTTCGATCCCAATGTTATTATACAAGCTTGAAAGACTGGGAATACGCGGAAACCAACTCGATTTAATGCGAAGTTAAGAACTGAAAGAACACAGCAGGTAAAAATCGGTGAGCACCATAGCTCCGAAATATTTGCCACATATGGAATTCCACAAGGCAGTATTTTAGGTCCGACGCTTTTTTTAGTATACATGAATCAAATCTGCAACCTTACTCTTGAAAATGGTAAACTGTTAGCCTTTGCAGATGATACAGTATTGCTATTTCAAGGAAAAACGTGGGATAAAGTCTTTGATCATGCACAAAAGGGTTTTGATATCGTCTCCAGCTGTCTATACAACAATCTCCTTACACTAAATGCCGATAAAACTAAGTTAATTACGTTTTCCCTGCGCCGTGCTGACTCGCCAAACCAAGCACAATTTACTTTGAGAGCTCACACAAATAAATGCCTCCACTCCAATATGAAAAATGGATGTGACTGTGTCACTTTGGAAAAATGTGACACAATTAAATATTTAGGTCTGATTTTAGATGCCCAACTAAGCTATGTGCCCCACGTTACTTTCCTTGCCTCTAAAGTACGACGACTCATTGCGGTATTTAAAAACATTAAACACGCTGCAAACAAACGCCAACTCAAAATGACATATTTCGCTCTCTGTCAAACATTACTAACTTACTGCTTAACATCATGGGGTGGCGCCTCAAAAACTCATCTCTTACCTCTTGAGAGAGCACAGAGAGCGGTGCTCAAAGTGGCTTACTCCCGTCCTTACAGATACGCCACCTCCCAACTATATGACGAGTGCGAAGTTCTAACAGTAAGGCAACTGTTTATACAACAAGTTTTATTCAGGCAGCTAAAAATAAAGCAACTCAAATCTAACATAGCCTTGAAAAGACGAAATAGGAATGAACACCAACCCATGTGGTGTAAAACGCGTTTTGCACAGAAGCACATGCCATTCCTAGGGCCATACCTCTATAATAAAATTGCTAAAACAATCAGCTTACACAACACAACAGTTTTGGAATCAAAAAATAATATAAAAAAATACTTACAAAATTTGGACTACATTCAAACAGAAAAATTGCTAGATATACTATCTTAAAACACACGTATTATCACTTCCACTTACACACAAAAACACGCACACGAAACACCCACACTACATACTAAACACAACACCAACAAATAGGCTTTTATTATATTTTGTTTGATTTCATTTTAAAATATTGTGTTTTTTTCCGTTCTTTCATATTTTTATATTTACATATATTTTTTATGTTACACTTAAGTCTTAAGTTATCCTTATTTATATGTTTTTTTACAAGATGCTGGCTGCCTAGTCTAATTCCCTGATGTATGTTGCCGGAGCAGAGATCCCTCGTCTCTACTTACAAGTATTCATATACTTAGTTAGAGCGAGGAGTTGACGCATTGTCATTACACAGGTTTGGACAAGGTACCCAATACTATGTCATCCTAGCACCTACTTAAACCTTAAAAATTCTAAGTGATTACACCAGTATAGTATTAGTGATACCTGATTGTCAAACCTTTATGAAAATAAATACTTTTATTATTTATTATTATTATTATTGTGTTTTCAGATTTTTATCTGCTCGACCATAATGATCGGAAGGGACTAATACACACGGGCCTAAGCCAAGTGTGTATTAGTAGAGTTGGTTGGGTTTAATAAACTAGGTGCTGTCGACTCGGTGGTGGGAGTGTCACTTTGCAGAAATTTACGAACTATGCGACATGTGTTCAGGACAACTGCTTTTTGTAAAAGGGCAAAGGTGTGTTTTGGTAAATCAAGAAAGGTTAGGGATTGAAATAACTGGTTCGGGATAACACCGGTTGATGAGAGAACTATGGGGATTATGGAGACCTTCTGCAATCTCCACATTCTGGCTATTTCATTTTTCAAATCTACATATTTAGAGAGTTTCTCAGCTATTGTGTTTTGTATGTTGTGGGTGTTAGGAATGGCAATGTCTATTAAAATACCTGTTTTGTTAGTTTTGTTGATGAGTGTTATGTCTGGTCTGTTGAAGTGTGTTGTCTTATCTGTCAAAATGGCCCTATCAAAGTAAAGTTCATATGTGGTGTTTTCCAGCACAGTATCAGGAGTGTATTTGTAGTACGGAGTTGGCTTAGATGTCTGTTCTATAAGATCGTATTTAGTTGCCAGTTTTTGGTGGATGATGTTTGCCACCTGATCATGTCTGTACTTGTAATCCGTTTGCGCAAGTGATTTACAAGCTCCTGTTATGTGCTGGATTGTTTCCGATGAACTATTGCAACGCCTACATAGGTCAGAGGTTAGATTTCGTACTTTCATTATGTGTTTTTGGTAGTTTCGAGTTTCTATAACTTGGTCCTGGATAGCTATCATGAACCCTTCAGTCTCAGGGAAGAGTTCGCCTCGATGGAGCCACTCGTTCGACGCCTGCATGTCGACAGTGGGCTGGCTCAGATCGTGGCGATGTCTTCCATGGAGAGACTTCTGGGTCCATTCAGAAATTAAAGTCAGTCTGTCAGTCAGTTTTTCATTTTTCTGCTTGCTTGGGTCTTGCAAGTTTAATGGTGTAAACTTTCTATCTAGTTCTACTATTGACCTATGGAGAATAGATGTTTCGGATTTCTGGTGAAAATACGCCCGCAAAGTAGTTATTTGCTTATTGTGTAGGTTACGTATATTAATAATTCCCCTTCCCCCCTCTGTTCGTGGTAGACTCTGTCTTTGGATACAAGCTCGTGGATGGTGTTTTCGGTGTTTCGTCATGGTGACGTTTATGTTGCGTTGCAAATTTTTCAGTTCCGTCTTCGTCCAATAAATTATTCCGAAAGAGTATGTTAGTATTGGAATGGCATAGGAATTTATAGCTTTAGTTGTATTTTTTGAATAAAGTTGAGATTTAAGTATGGAGTTTAGTCTATGTTGAAAGTTTTGGGTGAGCTTTAATTTTATTTCCTTGTAATGTATCTGCTTAGACTGGTGGTACCCTAGGTATTTGTAAGATTCATTTTCGTTTAGAGACTCTATAGTTTCGCCAGATTGTGTTTGGTAAGCGTGTTTATGGCATTGTCCAGATTTGATAGAGTTTATCTTGCACTTATCGATTCCAAATTCCATGGCAATATCGTTTGAAAATTGTTCCGTAATTTGTATAAGTGATTCAAGATCGTCTTGGGTGGAAGCATATATCTTGATATCGTCCATATACAAAAGATGGCTGAGTGTACTGTCTGTATTGTCTGTCTGACCGTCAGTGGTGCTTTTAACTTTGTAACCTAGTGTCATCGAATTCAGAGTGTTTGATAATGGGTTTAGCGCAAGGCAAAACCAAAGCGGGCTCAGTGCGTCTCCTTGGAAGATACCTCGGTTGATTCTTATGGGTGTGGTTCTTAGAGTTGACCTGCCAGAGGTCTGTGCGTGAAGTTGGGTCGTCCACCGGGACATAGCGCTACCTAGGAATGTGACTACTTGCGGATGAACTTTATATATTTCTAAGATATTAATGAGCCAGGTGTGTGGAACTGAATCGAATGCCTTTTTATAATCGATATAGATGCTATAGAGGTCCTGTTTTGTTCTTTGAGTTTGCTGTAAAATAACTGAGTCTATAACAAGCTGTTCTTTACAGCCCTGACTGAACTTTCTACAGCCTTTTTGTTGTTCTGCCAGAATCAAGTTACTATCTATGTGTTTGTAAATGATTTGGGATAGGCAAGCTGTTAGGATTTTATACAAAGTTTGAAGGCATGTAATTGGCCTGTATTTTGCAGGGTTTGTTAGGTCGTGGGTGTCTTTTGGTATCATATAGGTGGTTCCAGCAGTTAAGTAATCAGGCAGAGAGTCAGGATTTTTAATGAAGTTATTTATATGATTGTACTTACAAGTATGGATGGATGTGAGTGAATTTTTTATACCAAAAACTATGAATGTGATCAGAACCGGGGGTTTTCCAGTTATGTATTCTTCGCAGGACATTTTGAAACAAATCTATGGGAATAAAATCATATTGCATAGTTGACAACTGTGAGTATCGTTCGCGCTCATTCTCGATCCAGTCCGCGGCGGTGTTATGATCAGCTGGTTTTTCCCAAATATTAGCCCAAAACTGACGCAGTGTCGCAGGATCCAATGCCTCGTTGTCAGGTGTTACGGTAGTTGGGTTAGAACGGTTACTTGTTGTATTAGAGAGAGTTTGGTAGAATTTTCTTTCGTTATTGTAAAACTGGGTGTTTTGGGTCTTACGGAAGGAACAGACTTTATATCTTCGGAGGCGGCTACTAACAACTATAAGTTTCTGTTTAAGTGTGTCTAAAAAGTGGGTTAGATCTGTATTCGGTTCTTCATGGGATGTATGTGTCTTATATTGTTCAAAGATTTTATCGATGTGTTTTATGAGTGCCCTACTTCTATTGCCATTTTTATAATGCGTTAATCGTCCTATCTTTTTGCGCAGATCGATTATTTTTCGTTCTAACCGTTTTTGCCAATTAGGAACAATATCTCGCCTTAACTGATTTCCTAATTGTTCAGGCGGTATAATAAGTTTTGAACCATTGATTTTAGCCGCTGTCCATGCAGCACAGTAAATAGTTGTTTGTAGAGTATCGAAGTCGCTTTCAACATTTACATTTTCAGGAAGTAAAATTAAATTAAGGTAACTAACAATTTTTGCAAATTTTTTTGATGTTTTCTGCTTTGGGATAATGGGCCGTTCAGTAGGTTTTGTGTGTTTGAAATATTGTAGAGCTTCCGTAAATAGATCGTCTATTTCTAGGTTCCTATCCTCCTCGCATACAGCGTGCAATGGTTCCTGTACTAGTGTAGGTGTATTATTAGCCATGGTCATGGCACTATTTTCAGTTACATCATACCAGATTGTTGTATTAAGGTCTTCTTCTGTTTGTGAGTTTGTGTTTGTAGTGATTTGTGTTCCTAGTTCATCAGCAATTTCCTGTCGAATTGTATTAAGCTTTTCATCATCGATGAATTTGTTGTTAATAATTACCCTTCTTTGATCTGCTATACGTTGTTCACTAATATGAGAAAGGTGAGGGAAAATATTAATGAAACTTTGGTGTAAGGGTTTCCTATATGATGTTTTGTTTGTTTCTAACTCCGTTATTCTGAAGTATGACCTAATTATGGCTTCATTGTGCTCTGTTGTCCAATGCATTCTATGTGTGGTGTGTGGTGTTAATGAGGTGGTTGATTGTAGTTGCCCTTCTGGTGTTCGTAAGGTGGCCTCTACTTCAGATCTTATATTGGCCACTGTAGCAGCACTCAGTAAATTGTTACGAACGATCGCTCGTCGTTGGTCGCCCAGCCGTTGTTTACTAATTTGCATGTCAGGGAATTTATCTGTAAATTCTTTGTGTAGTTCGGAAAGGTACGCTCTTGAGCTAGTTTCTAATTTAGTTATTGAGAAATAGGTACGCAGGATCAAAATGTTCATATCTTCGGTCCATTTTTTACGCGTACGTGATTTGGCTTTGGCGGGCGCAGTGTTTTCGACGTATGTCGTCTGCGCAACGTCCTCAGCCAGTGCAGTAGATGACGAGGAAGTAACAGGTGAAGGGTTAGAAAAAAAGTCAAGGTAAGAAGGAGGAGACGAAGGAATTGAAGAAAAAAGAGATTTGGGTGAGGATGTGTTGGATCGGGTTTCATGGTCCTCTTCAACCCGATCGGTTTGACTAGGCCGTTCCTCAATCGACGCCAGCCGTGATGCTCCCACGTTAGCTGCATTCGTGCTGCTGAGTCCATCTGTGCCGGATCGAGATGTGCTCCGGTTTGTTCTTCTTAGTGGTCGTAGGTTATACCTTCTGTTGGGCTCACTTTGTTCGGGTTCCCCGGCAGAGGGCCGCCCATTACCCTCGCCACCGATGGCTTGCATGCTGTGACGTCCAGCATCGGCTCCAGACGTGCCCCGGCGATCACCCCCGGGAAGCGACCATAAACGTTTACACTTACTCTTTTTCTCCATCATGACGGGTTTGCCATTTCCCTTTTAGTCACCCGCTAAGTCATTTTGTTGCGAGTGTCCGCCCCTCACGTGGCATAGATGTTCAGCACGGACGTGGGGTTGGGCTTTGAGGGGCTTATTATTATTATTATTATTATCTCAAATGCCTACAGTGAGACCTGAACTCAGCAGTAAAACAAATAAGAAAGCACTTTGGTGTCCCTAGGTAAAACTAAGACTTAATAACTGTAATGCGAAAGTGGAGGTAAAGATATTTCCAGTGAAGTCAAGAATTAGGTACTCGTATTACTCGTACAGTATTTGTTTAAGTTCTCATGTGAGTGATTTTTTATAAATGTGTGTGAGCAATAAAGATTTAAAAGCCATAAGTAATCGTATCGGTAAGGTTAAAATTTGCAAAAGTTCTACGCCGCTACGCTGCTACGGTCTACGAGCGCTACGCAAGTCTGAGCACGTAGACGCTTACGCAAATAAGCCACATTCTGCCAACTACCTCTAGATAAATGAGTGAGAGCAGTCTGCCATCTACCATAACTTACACAATATTGTTTTAAGATACAAAAGCCAATTAATTAAAGTGCAGTCAGAAATTGATTAAAAAGTTTCTTATGTCAGCATAAAAAAATATATTTAAGTATTCTATCAATCATCTGGTTTTCATTTATTTATTTATTTCATAGTTCAAACTTTGCTTAGTTTGGGTCTGAGATGTACTGTGTGTTTTGTAAATATGTAGTATTACAGTGCATACGTCTTATTCATAGAAAACACCCAGACCAGAGACAAGTTGACGTCCACTGCTGGACAAAGGCCTCCCTCATTGATCACTAAGTACTGATCAAGGAGGGTTGTAGGCATACACACCACGCTTGGCAGGCGGGTTGGCGAGCGCAGTACAGGATGTTGATACATGGAAAGACACTGCTGCCCATCTTCCGGAGGTTCTAGACAAGTTCTTATCGCATCCACGGGCAAGAGAGATGGGGCAACATTCTACTGCCGGCACCCGACAGTATTAATTAATACGTTAGTTAGTATTAATAGTGTCTGCTTATAAGCGATCACATACATCAACGCATAAATTTGCATGATAATATGTAAACAGGCTTTACTTGGCTTGATATTTAACTTTGAGACCTTGATATATATGTACGTGACGTAGTATATCCGTATACATATATGACGATCGCCGTGGAGTGATTGTTTTAATACCCGGCTGAGATGCAGGAGGTTTCGGGTTCGATTGCCGCCGTGGGCGGGAGAAATGCTTGTACTTTTTCTTCAGATATTTGTCGCGGTTCTGCGTATTTTCGTATTGATGAAAAGTATTTAAAATGTGCATATAATGTATACTATCTAACCAGGGTTATAGAAAAGAGATTACTTTTAGCGATAAGACCGCCTATTGTATGTTATTATTTGTTGATCTCCTTGTGTTTTTTTTTCTGGTTGTGGTTTACGTACAATAAATACTTAATGTAATGTATCTACTGGGCACCCATAACACAAGCTTACTTTAGGACGAGATAGTGCTGTGTAAAATGTCCAGCATTATTTATTTATACACAGTAGCTCGCTCTACATCCACTGAATAGTACTGTGCTTATATTCATTATACGCGCGGTCCGCATAATTTTTATATAAATTAGGCCAGGTGCGTGTTGGGCCACGCGCTATGTAGGGTTCCGTAGTTAACCGTAGACCTGTTGTTAGAAGTTGGTGTATGTCTTTTTGCATTTACCAAAACATATTATTTAAATTAATTGAGATTTAAATTAGAATTAATTGAGTTTTCGGTTTAAAGTATTCCGGTATGTTTGGGAAACCGTATCACTTATTTGAGCGACTATTTCTCCAAAACTAAAAAAGTTAGCTTAGCTAAAAAAGTTAAAAGTTTGCTTAACTTTTATAGTTTTTATAGAGAGTTCATGGTTAAAACTACATTTGTATTTAGATTTGTAAAGCTAGCAGTTTCGATTTTAGAGGGGGAAAAATGTTTAAAACTTTAATACTTCGTAAACAAAATCCTTAATCGAAAAATCGTCTTTTCAAGCCCGAAATGGTTTTAAAATACCTATTCATCGATACCCCCAACACGATGGAAAAATCAAGAAAAAAGTTCATGCCCATTACGTGTATGGGAGGTACGAGGTAACCCAAATAACTTATTTTTTCAGCAATTTTTTTTGCGTTATCTCGGCGTTGTTATACGAACGATACTAGGAAGCTCCATGTCTTTCTAGTATCCATCAATGGTTTAGGCTTCTAGTGGTAAAAAAAATCGTACTCTAACATACTTTACAATACCTCTATGGCATATAGGCAATATCGCAAACATAACGTTGTGTTTGGTATTAAATAACTGAGTGTTCGTAAGTATTCACATTAAGTTATATGAAAGTATTGATTTGTTAGTTCTTTAATCACTAATAACAGGCAAGTTATTGAAATAGTTTTCTTACCACAGGCACTGGTGTGCAATTACAGTGACTAATAAATACAGCCTTTAAAACTACAGTTATCTTTCCACATATTCGATATTTTCACGGCGGTGAACTGTGACAAAAAGTCATCAATTCCAGTTTTACAACTAGAACAGAGCTGATATTCTTCAAACGGCCTGTTCAGAGTTTTTTGAATCATAGAATAAAACCATCTCGATCAAATCATACAAGAAAACTAAATCAGAATTGATTCAGCCGTTTTTGAGTTACCATGCCCTATATAAATAGACAGACAATTGTTAAATTTGTAACCTCACATTTTTTATTCGTTTCATCGGGGATTAACACACTTGTCCCTACCCTAGTAAGAGTAGTAAAGTTATACGTTGAATTTAAGATCGCCTGAAGCTAGAGCATGGTACAAAACTCGTCTACTAGAGGGCGTTCTCGTCTAGAGCGAAGAACACCATTACTTATTTATCGCAGCGAAAAGGAAAACAGGTAAATGAACCGCTCTACATAGTTTATGATAAAACTACTTCTACAGTGTAAAAATCAGACATAAATAATAATGATTGTGTAATACTTTATATTTAAGATTTAGATTGTATTATTGTTCTGTGTGTTTTCCCAAATAAACTTAAATAAATAAACAACGATTTACTTACTAATAAACTAACGTTGTTATTCGTGTTATTATTATATTTCATAAAATCAAGATTTGCACATTAACTAATAAATTATTAATTAAAAGGTTAAATCGGTATAAACAACCACAGTAGTCCATATTGCATTCTTCCCCGCATAAAACTGCTGCAAAGAGTTTTAATAGACTTACAAATCCCATCGACGCGAGCTTGGCCAGTAAGTCATCATTATCAACTGTGTCAAATGCTTTACGATAATCATAGTACGCTGCGTCTACCTGTACCCCTGTGTCCACAGCAGGGACAGCATATATAATATGTAACGTAATGTAGCAATTTAACTACTTATTATTATTTTTATTATTTTATTTTATCGTTTTCTAAAGTATATTCTTTATTTATATATTTTTTTATTGTTAGTTCTCATTGCCATTTACAAAAAGGGTTATATAATCTATGTTCTAGGGTAAATGTTACTTGGCTAGACCAAGGAACTTAAATTTAAGTTCCTTGGGCTAGACACAAATTGCACAAAAGCCAAAAAATAAGAAGAAGAAGACACAAATTGTTCTATAATGTGTAATGTTTGTTATTAATGTTACCTAATCTTTTTACGTTTATAGTTTTAAGTATTATGATGGAAGAATTTAGCAGCTGTAACACAGGTGCAACCTAGCACGGCTGCTAATGTACAATGTGTAGTTGAAGTCCTTTTATTTGTACAATATGGTTATAAATGTTTTTAGAATAAGTTATTTTGATCTAAATAAATACTTAATACTTAAATACTTAATATGCCATGAAACTAAGCATGTTACTATCCGTACTTCGACATGGCCTTAACCCGTGTTGGTCATCTGATAGATGGATATTTACCTACCTGTAGATATATCGATGCAAGATTGACTCGAATATCTTAGTGCTTTACGTCTATAGTAGTGTAGTATATCATGATGGATATTAGGTGATAAAGGGTATACCCATTTAATTTTCGTTTAAGTGGAAAGCCATAAGAAATATAAAATAATGCTGGACTCTATTACTAATCGTAAGAAATTTAAATAATGCTGGACTCTATACACAGCACTGTGTAGTCCCAAATTAGGCAAAGCTAGATGATTGATAAAATACTAGAGTACAATGTTTTTTGTAAATACATACAACACCTGGGTGTTGTCCTTAAACAATCATGGGCATAAGATTAACAAATGCTTAATTAACATGGAAGTTTGATACATACACTAAAATCCTGAAATCTTAAAATATCAAACTCAACGGCAAATTAAACAGCGATAAGAATTGTGCTCATAATAATACCTAAAACGTTTTAAAAAATTAGGCGTAAGTATATAATAGTACTTTTTGAGTTTTGAAGTATCATTGTCTTGAGAGATGGGTCTGGCAGCGTTTTAATTAAAGAAATAATTTCGCCACTAATCAGGATGCCTGCGGAGAGAGGCCCGCTCCATTATTATGTTGATTAGAGTTAGGTAGAACCGTATTTTTTTTAAAGTCTGTGAGAACCATTTATTTTCGTTTTCGGCCTTACAATAATATAGGCTTATGTTTAAAACATTTTAAAACAAGCGTTTAAACTCCTCTCTTTTGATACCCATTATTATGAGCTGTGACAAAAATTGGCATAGTGTATTTGTTTTCAGATTTAAAGGGTGCAAAAACTTAGCTCAATCGGATGTGAGCATGTCGTCTAATTTGTACAACGGACAGTTATTTGAAACGGACAACTTATATAAATCAATAATAATAATAAAAAATAATGCTGGACAATTCACACAGCATCATCTAGCCCCAGGCTCAGCAGCGCTTGTGTTATGGGTACTAGAAGACTGATATCATCAATAAAACAAAGTCACTTCCCGCTGTCTATGTTTGCTTAGATCTTTAAAACTACGCATCGGATTTTTATGCGGTTTTTTTAATAGATAAAGTGATTCAAAAGGAAGGTTTATATGTATAATACATGCATAATATATTTAGTAGAGAAACACTGATCATTTTAGAGGTTTCTAATGTGATGTCGTAAGTAAACACATTTTTTTGCGCTAACATTGCAAATGCTGGCTAAACCCTACGTGATAGATCAAAATAATGTACTAGAGTATTGTATTATGATCAAATGAACTTCACGGGTGAAGTTCGATCATTATTATATGATTTAGCTTCATTTGAAGATATAACTAGAACAGGTAAACAATGTAGTACATTTTTCAAGCTACTAGGCAACTCGCACCGTTAAAAAGAAAATCGATTAATCGATTTTAAAACGAACGATCATTCGTTATTCTCCCTACGATATCTAATCCAAGCTACGCGCTATCATTCTTCATCAGAGATTTGGACCAAACTTTGAAAGGGTATTTTTAAGGGCGGGTTTATATCTTCAAATGAAGCTAAATCATATAATAATGATCGAACTTCACTCGTGAAGTTCATTTGATCATAATATTATATTTCTTTAGCTTCATTTTTCAGATATAAATAGAACAGGTAATCAATGTAGATGTTTAGAGTAAAAATTTTTGTCCATTTTAACATTAATATTTATTTCTTACAAAATAACACATGACATACGGTGTTCATCTAGTGCTGTGAGCACTGAACACGGACACGTCGACGCCGCTGTCCGCCAGCACCTGCTTAATCCACCGGCTGATGGTTTGAGCAGAATCTATCTTATAAAGCCGTTTCCAAGTAAGTATGAGATTTTATGAGCCAATAGGTCTTAAATATTTTGTGAGCTCTAGGTAATCTTTTATAACAGTAGCTGGACAAACACTCCTATTTTCGTTGAAAACTGGCAATATCAAAACAGGCTGACCCCGCCCTGGTCCCGACATTTTTATTAAATCTGATATAAAATTATTCTTACTTCAGTTGGATTGTTAATTATAATTTCCACGTTGATGACCGACAAAGTCTGTACTCTATGGCCGGTACAGGTTCTTAGTAATCTTCTCTATAGGACGGTTGTTGTTTGGATTCCAGTTACAAATGTGGTTTAGTACTACTTGCCGGGGCGGGTCTTTAGTACTTAATAAATTATGTTACACAGATAGATATTTTTTTATTATATATAGAAAATCAACCAGACCATCCTGAACAAATATTTGCAGATCATACAGACATTTGTCCCGAGGCAGAAGTCGAACCCGCTACCTCTTGCGTCGCAGGCGGACCTTCACCCGCTGCGCCATAGAGGTCGTCATACATACAAAAAAAAGTAAGGCCTTTGCATCTATTATAGATGATTTATACAGCGTCAGTGGTAATCGTGCTGTACGGGACGCTGCAGTGCCTGGGGCATTGTTAGATGGATTAGGCTTGCCCAGCACCTATACCATCCGCTCAGCTTCGTCAGCTATTATTCAGAGGAAAGAACAGGTCAATACGTTTGAAGCTAACTAAGCCGCGGGTTTCCTTTCGATGTATCCTTCACCGTTAAAGCACGTGTTAAGTGTGCACATACATTTTTCAAGAAAGAAAAATCCATTGGTCCACGACCGGTATCGAACCCACGACTTTTGGATTGAAAGTCGGGGGTACATACCACTCGACCAACACGGCTTTTTTTACATACAAACAATGCACCATAATCATTTTACGAATACGGGGTTTACTCACGTCATTATAACATCAAAGTTTATCCCGACACTTTTCGATTTTCAATCGGACAAAAAAATATTCGGACATTCAATCACATAATAATGATATTCTTGAAAAATCGAAAAGTGTCTGAATAAACTTTGATGTTATAATACTACGTAGTTAGTGCATGTGTTTAAAAAAAATGTATATCACGTTAATTTTGTAAGTGAAATTGCAAGTTATATGAAATCTTGTATTTGAATTTGAAGTTTTTAGCAGATTAACGAATTTATAACGTAAAAAAAAGTTCCATTTTGTATCAATGTTTATGAGCTTCTTACATAAACATTTGGTTAACTAAATTAAATGATATAAGTAACATATTATGATGATGTAAATTATGAAACATAATATCTTGAGGCGATTTGTTATAAGTAATTTGCATAATGAAATGGTATTTGATTTTAATAAATTTTCTGAAGACTCAGTCCTTGGAAAGTAGGGGGGAGGGAGTTTGGGGGCGGAAGCAGGTGGAGAATGACGTCACGGACATGACGTCAGCACAGAGGCGGGGCCCGGGGCCGACGACCCAAACTCTTGTAGCCTCTTACTAAAGCCGCTCTTACTAAAGTTGCCTTTTCTGCTTAAGTGATTACTCTATAGCAGCTATCGTTAATGCATCTTAGGTATGGATTAACTAAAATTACAGAAAGTCATGACCAAAACGAATAATCTGTATAATATCTTTAGAATATAATAAACAAATATATGTACTTCTTCATGAATATCGAATAAGGAGTATAAAAGTTTATGTTGTATGTACGGTCATATTATTATAACTACGTATTTAGTTTTTGTTATAAAAATGTTTAAATTGAGTATATTGTACAAATTTTCAGAGAAGGCATGCATTTTGTTGATTATGTAACCACACCCAGTTTGCTGAAAATCAGCTGAAAAGTGGCAAACATTGAAAAGCGCCATCTAGCTTCTATAGCATGAACTAACTAATAAACCAGACCGACGGCTTCACATCACTGAAACGCGGAATTTTCAGCGCACCAACGGAGTTTTCGTTCCGTTGAATGAGTTCTTTGATATTTTCATAGATGGCGCTGTATATCTTAGAAGTATGTTATAAAAAGAAAATTTTTGAGTTTGCATTTAAATGCCTTTTTAATTAGGACACGTAGATATTGAAATTCCCTGAAACATGCCATGGGGAATTTAGTCTAGGTTTTTAATAATATGTCATGTGATCAATTGTAAAATCTAATGCTTAGTCTTACACAGTGCTGTAAAACGGGTGAAATACGGCGTGTGGCCATTCCGACCAGTTTAGCTCACAATTTATAGCCCTCCCCAGAGCGAGGCAAAAATACCTACGACTTATTAAGCTTTATATGAAAGCGCGTCAAATGAACGATGAACGTTTTAGAACACCTACTAGGTATATTTTATTATCCAGATTGTTTTGAAATGAGAGTTCCCATAGTCACATTGTTATGTTAAAGTGTGACTTTGGACCCAAATAGCCCTTTCAAATACCTAACATGTTATGAGCAAAAAATGCGTTTGCTTTTAAGTAAGTGCGAGACTGCTACGGTAGCACTTGAAAACAAAATGGTAGGTATCTAAATATATATTATGTAAAAGCAAAAAACTAAAATGGTTGACCCGTGTTAACGTCGTTCATGAAAGGGAAGTTATGTTGGATACAATTGACTTTGATAACTCTACGTCAGAATCATACATAATCCTATTTCATGTTTTGGTTGACTCGGAAAAAAATGGCCGCCAACATTGCCAGCCAAATAACTTAAGAATTTATACATTAACTTGACACTGGCGGAATTGTGTAAAACCAAACACAAAAAGTCATAAAATAAAAAGACAAGTCACGATATGTTTTAGTTATGTTAGTGTGTATGTTTTTGTTGTATGTAACGCATGTACCTACCTAACGAATTAAAAAATGCTTTACTTGTCGTGGGGTGCCGGCAGTAGAATGTTACCCCTCCTCTCATGCCCGTGGATGCAGTAAGAACCTGCTACCTCCGGAAGATGGGCAGCAGCGTCTTTCCGTGTACCAACATCCCTTACTGCGCTCGCCAACCCGCCTGCCAAGCGTGGTGAGTATGGCAACTTTCCCTTACGAAGATCCATGAGGGAGGCCTGTGTTCAGTAGTGGACGTTTAACGGCTGTAATGATGATGATGACTTTGCTAGTTAACCTTTTTTTATTCATGGTCATAATAACAACCCACCTAGCCCTTTTTGTATTTTATAAAGGTTAATTAGTATCGTGGATGTTATTGTTTAAGTGTATCGTCTTATTTACCATTAGGTAATATTACGTCTTTCGTGCGCCGTGGGGTGCCGGCAGTAGAATGTTACCCCTCCTCTCATACCCATGGATGCAGTAAGAGCCTGCTAAGGGATACCTCCGGAAGATGGGCAGCAGCGTCTTTCCGTGTACCAACATCCCGTACTGCGCTCGCCAACCCGCCTGCCAAGCGTGGTGAGTATGGCAACTACCCCTCATGGAGATCCATGAGCGAGGCTTGTGTTTACTAGTAGACGTTTTACGGTTGAAACGACGTCTTTCGTGCTTCAAAGATTTGCTAGAAACTGTTAACTCGCCTTTGTCTTTTTATATTACTAGCTGGTGACCGCAACTTCATCTGCATATTTTGCAACCAAAAGTAGATATCCTTCTCCTAGGTCCCATCTATCTCTATGGTAAATTTCGTCAAACTTGAATCGGTGGTTTCGGAGTAAAAAGGTAACAGATAGAGTAACTTTTTATATTAGTAAATTTTATTTTGTGAACTATAATGAAATAAATCTTTATTCAGACACATCAAGCCCATAGGTACAAAAAATAAAATACAGCACAAATTGGTAAAGGTTCCACAAATTAAATCACAAAAGAGAGGTATAATATGATATTCACCAAAATTAACAAATAAAATCTCAAACTACAAAAACAAAATAACAATATTATAAAATTAACTTATGTATTAATAAAATAGCAGCGCTACACTACGCGCTTCTACGCATAAAGCTGAGACGGGACCTTTTGACCCATACTGCTACAGTGAGCATAGGTTACATTATTTTTTTTTTATTTTTATTTATTGGGTTACTCTTAAATATGTATCTTCTATTTGTCTGTATTGTTAACCTTTTTGTGCTGTATCTTTATGTGGTCAATAAATACTTCATTCATTCATTCAAAATATAAAATTTTAAGTAAAACAATATTTTAATCAAAGTAATATAGGTGAATCAAATAATGAAGTAGTACCAGTTATAAAGGTACTCAGCTATTTTAACGTCTTAGCAATTTTCTTTTTGACTTTAAAGTCATTTGGATATATCATAAGTATATATTATGGTAAGATGAGTTCACTTTAAAGGTACATTAGATAATAGGAATAAAGAAAAGTAGGTACGCAACCTGCTCGTACTCGTATGTTAATGTTTTCGCAAAATTCTTAGGTTTATTAATATTCGATGTGCTCAAGAGTTTTTGGTTGTTTCAATGTTTTCCCAATAAGTTTTTGCTACTATCGCAAAGAAATGTGCATCCCCGTAGTATTATGATCTCTTGGGTAAACCCAAAGGACAAAGGGTAGGTGTACGTACATCATTTTATATAAATTTTATAATTTAGTATCATAAAATACCCATTTTTTTGTATGGTTATTTATAATTTTTAAATAATTCAGGTAGAGTTGTGAAGTCGTTTTGAATACTATAGGAACGACATGTTAAACAAAGTCCTTTAAAATAAATGGTAATAAAAAAATAAACAAAAAAGCATTCCTACAGATGTCTTGTGCGGATATGTCGTCCATTTTCTCGTATATACTCACAAAGGATTTTGTTTGTACAAATGCAATGACAAACCTCGCACACTCCTACATAGGAATGGTATAAATTAACAGGTGGACAATATACATCCTTTACACAAGCCACTAAACCTGCGACTTAAGTCTAACACAACACGTTAGGTCCATGCATGTATATGATGAGATATAGATAATCTTAGACACAGTAGAGTTTAGCTATTAACAATAAATGTATGTAGATCACGTTCATCTTCATCAACGACCAATCAAAGGAAAGTAAGTACCTATACAAAGTACGGTGTTTGATTGATTCATTTTCAAAATCGTAAGATTATAAACTCACGGCCAAAACCCGGTCTGATTTATTTTAGATTATTAGCTGACGTTAAATATATGCGTAAAATTGTAATTTATATAGACTATTGTCAATTTATCGACAGTTTTTAATCTGACTAGTAAGTTTGTAAACCAACGGCTCTTGTAACTTTACGGTGACATTCGTACAGCATGAATACCAGTTGCTGACGCTGTTTATATCATCTTTAATATATGAAAAAAAATACATTAAATCTCTACTTATTCGTTGATCAAATTATCTTAGTTTAAACCATTAACATGGGCCAAATTAAATTGAGCAGTCAAGTTTTGTGGTTAAAACATTTTTTTTGACATTTTGATTTTTTTACGGTGGTTCTTTGTAAGACGTAGTCTTTGCAAAATAGGAGTATTTTCAAAGTTACGCCTACGGAAGCAAATAAGGGTGCTTGGTTTGTATGGAAAAAATTAAACATGACGCCATATTTAGTAAAAGTTAAACATATTTGACGCGTTAAGCGATTGGCTCGAAAATGGTTTTAGATAATGCTTTAACCACTAAACCACGGAACCCGTGTCGGGTTACGTAAAAATTCTTAATGAGGTATCACATCAGTATACATTTTTTCTTGATAAGAATTTACATTTACTTGAAACTTGTGTTTCAAGGATTTTCAAATTAACTTTAAAATCATAAAAATAATATTTGTGTGGGTTTTCCTAAACACGCGCGGGTCAACAATTAATACAATTTGTATTGCTGAAATTGTTATTGCTGCGTTCCCAGAAAATAAAGAACTGATGCTTTGTTCCGTTAACCTCACCACCAGAAGTGTTTACAGCAGCGAAAGTATATTGTACAATCCCTATATCGAATATAAGCGAAACAAAAAGTGGTCCTATCCAAAATAACAGCGGATACTGCTATTTTTTGCTATGACTCAATATGGTTGTTCTCGGCCAGGGTTAAAGAAGTTGTTTGTTACAACGCTTCACAAACAATGGCAATATCGGGGAAATGCTTTTACGAATATAAGGCTTTAAGGGTTTCAGTTCTTATGTTTTAGGGATTTTCTTGAGTCAGCAAGTGATATAATTTTGTTTGCTAAAAAGCGTACCCAGAGAAGTAAGAACTGATTGTTTGTTCCGTTAACTCACCACCAGACGTTTTTACAGCTGCGTAATTAATTAGTACTAATCCTTATATCTTAAAAAGAGTTCATATCCCTTAGGATACAGGCAAAAAATTGCAGTAACCGTTATTACTTATAATAACGATTACTGCAATTTTTTGCTAAGATTCAAATATTGGTTGTTCTCGGACAGGGTTAAAAATGTTGTAACAAAGGTTTCACGAACAATGGCAATATTGGAGAAACGCTTTTACGAAAAATAAG
The DNA here is from genome assembly GCA_963082625.1 of Pasiphila rectangulata. Taxonomy (NCBI): domain Eukaryota; kingdom Metazoa; phylum Arthropoda; class Insecta; order Lepidoptera; family Geometridae; genus Pasiphila; species Pasiphila rectangulata. The sequence goes on from OY720240.1 coordinate 10,709,688, forward strand.
GCTTTGGAGGTTTAAGTTCTTGAATCCTTTGAATCTTCACCTAGTTTTATCGTATCGATTAATCTCGCAAACAATCTCGCGTTTGACATGGGCTGCGCGGATAAGAGGCTTTAAAGAGGTGGCACTAAAGAGCTTTTATCTTGATCAACTAGTTTAAAGGTTCTACAACTTTACTCTTAGCTCAGTAAAATATCTGTGGTCTTATAAATATCTACATTGTCGTAACCTCAGCTGAGGTCGTAACCTGTCGTAACATATCCGTTTCTGGTATATTTCATTATTGACAGAAGGAGTGCTTTATTCCAACGAGTGTCGCCTCGGATACGGGGGATACAAGATTATTATGACAATAAATAATAATTATGTGATCACGGTAAAATCAAACATTATCTTGTTTTGGCTGTAGTACCAAGAGCTGCTTGTTTTCGTTTATTCGTTTATGCCGTCCGTAGAATGTCCGTGGATGCAGTAAGAATTTGCCAAGGTATACCTCCAGAAGATGGGCAGCAGCGTCTTTCCGTATATTAAATTCTGTACTGCGCTCGCTGCCAAGCGTGGTGAGTATGGCAACAACGCCTCACGATTAGTACTTGGTGATCAATGATGGCCTTTGTCCAACAGTGTATGGTCCTACAATTGAAAGGGATTCGTTTGTATACAGAGAGCATTTTCACCATGAGTGTGCAAGAACTCGTTAGGTTCACAGAGTTATGATAAATAGCTATGTAAGATATCTTGGACTTGAATACTTATGATGGGCATTTACCAAAGATACTAAACGGGGTTCTACAGTAACAGAGTTAATTTATCCATAATACACATTAAATATGTACGGTATTTGGCTTTCCAGATAACAGTATAGGAGGGAGGTGGATTATTAATTACTTGCGCACAAGTACCTCCATACTTGTTGGTTATGCATGCTTGTTTTTAATATAAATCAGGGAGATGTTTCAGGTTTTCTTCAATTATCTTCAAGTTACGTTAAACCGTAACAGTTTGGATTTAAATAATTATATATTTTGCGAGAAGGTGAAGATATATGATCTTCATAAATTGGAGAATTACATTCAGCCGTAGGTAAACTCAGGTAGGTAACTGAAAACGATGTTGGCAAGGATAACTCCTTTAATTTAGACAAGAACTAGCCTAAAAAAATAAAATACACTGGTCTGCAAAAGAAGGTATAACAGTTTTTAAATTCAATTTTCTCCTAAATTATTAAACTTAGAGACTTGAAATCAAAACAACATTTAGAACAGTTAAAAAAGATTTTTTGAATATAAGTTTATTTTACTTAATGTTTTTAACATAAATGAAACATAAAAACAAAAAGTAGCCATTTTCACTGAACGGCAAAAACCTAAAAAACCCTAAAAAGGTGTTTATAGTCTTAAAATCACATTTTTAATAACTGGTATTGGCTCCTCTGGCTCTGATCACAGCTTCGAGTCTGTTTGGCATACTAAAGACGAGGTTTCGGAGACGATGTTGTGGGATATTCTCCCATTCTTCCATCAGGGCCTGTTTAAGTTCATTGAGGGTGACAGGAGGTTGTCTGCGTCATCTGAATAGCCTTCCGAGCTCATCCCAAGCATGTTCCATCGGGTTCAGGTCAGGACTTCTTGATGGCCAGGCCATCAAGCTGATACCAACCTCCTGAATGTACTCTTGTACGACCTGAGCGGTGTGTGGCTGGGCGTTATCTTGCATAAGAATTGATCCATCACCCATATTTACCAGATATGATCCTGCATATTCATTAAGGATCTCTTGAGCATATCTCACCCCTATCAGAGTGCCATTTTCTGTATTGGACTCTTTCTGCAAAGCAGGCTTGAGGGTATCGCTCACCAGGCCGCCTGTAGACTTTTCGCCTTCCGTCATGAGTGAATAATGAGAAACGTGACTCATCCGTGAACAGGACTTTTGCCCATTCTTCTTCACCCCACTGTACGTGGTCACGAGCATACCTCAATATTATGACAATAAAATACAATGAAAATATCTGATGCTGAGATGCATATGCACCGCCCTCCCGCCCGCTAATTATGCACATGCAGGGTGAACCAGGCTGTTCGTGCAACATGCATACCCAAACCCACACGACGACATGTGTTTCGCCTCTCCGCGAGGCATCTTCAGGTTAAACGCCGAGATGTTGACTGGTCGGCGGCTGGAACGAAAGTGCACATCTCAGCATTAGCGGAATTAAAACTAGATATTTTCATTGTATTTTATTGTTATAATAATATGGACTTCCGCAAAGTAACGCCTGATTCTATTAATTATATACCTCAATATGTTAACCCGATGCCCTGCCTCAAGATTGGGACCATTTGCTGGCCTGTAGGGCTTCAGGTTTACCTCAACAAGTCTTCTTCTGACCGTGTCTTCGCTAATGTAATCATCCCTCATCATGAGAAGCTGCTGTTGGACCTGAACTGCATTGAAGTGACGATTTCTCAAAATAGTATCGGTCTTCTCTATAAGATGTAGTACATCTGGGACGGCCATTACATGATCTTCTGAGTTTATTCGTACCTTTGTTTCACCTTTAAGACCGTTCTTAATGTCACACCCACCATTCTTGCAGTACGACGCATACTGATGCCTAGTTCCAGATGTGCCATAACTCTTGCACATTCTTCAGGTGAAAGAGGCATGATAATTAATGTTTACATGCTGAAGATACCTCGAATGAAATGTAAATGATCAAATAACAAATGCGAAAACAAAAGCAGAAAGCTAAAAGTAAAAAATTACAGCATTTGAAAAGGGAGCGTTCTTCTTTTTTGTTTCTTTTTTCAGCCATCTTTTAAAATGAGGTTGTCACAAAGGAGTTTTTATATAACACAACTAAATTTTCTACATAATGCTTTTTATTTCAAATTTCTAATTTAAATAGTACAGAAGTTATCGTCACGTTTATGAGTGTTATATCTTCTTTTGCAGGCCAGTGTATATGTTGATTCTGAAACACCTCGGCAGTATAAACGAAGGCGGTAAAAATGTTCTGAAACCTTAACCATAAAATTGCTAAGTTTATGAGCCAAAGCTGACCCGTTCATAATTATACATATTCTAATTACCCCGACGTGCCTTATTGGTAATACGGAAATTGGAAAGTGGAGGGTTAAGCGATTTATAACTGCTTTAGGTTGCCCGGCCACCTCTAAATTACTTGGCTTGCTCAGGCTAAGTAATTTACAAAGATATTGACCTTTTCGGGCATTTACCCGATTCTTTACTTTTATTATACTAGGAAGTATTTTATGTGTTTTTTTTCAGCTGATGCGCGTCTTGAATCAGGATGATTGTCAACACAGCAAAACACAGTAATAATATATAACAATATTATTTCTACCTTCATCATCATCTATTCAGCCGTAAAACGTCCACTATTGGACACAGGCCTCCCTCACCGGCTGGTTGTCTTCTCACGTGGGGAAGTAGTTCCGGGCGTGAGCCCCTGCCTGCGGTAGTGGTTTGCCCTTAATTAAAATTAAGGGGTCCTCGGGGCGGCTCAGTTGAGCCTGCTGTAGGGGCCCGCGTTTACACGGGCGTGGATGAGGCTGGAGGCCTTTTCAAGTCACCCCTAGCGCAGCTGAAGCTGCACGAGCGTCGCTATACCGCTGAGGATAAGCGGGATCGGGCTTATCCTCTGCCGGATCGCAAGCAGGACATCGTGCAGGATCTGCAGAACTGCGTCAACAACTCGCGGGGCGGGGTAGGTCCGGTGTCGGTTGCTGGGTCATCATGTTGGTTGATGGTGGTGCTGCGGCGTGTCTCGGCTGGTCCATTGCTGGTGCCGTGGGCCGGGGCGTTTACTTGGTACGGGAGTCCGTCTCGGTGTCAGAAGGTAAGGCCAGACTTACCTTCTTTCTCCTCCGTCTTGGAGGCGGTTCGACCGCGCAGTGGGGTCGTTGGCTGGGGCCATGAGGGAGCCACCGTGCTCTATCCGTGAGTGTTGAGCCACAGTGTTGGGCTGTTGCTACTGTGGTCTGGCTGACATGTGTCTGGGACGTGGTGTAGGCGGTCGTCCCCGCCTTCCTGTTTCGGGCCTCTCGCTTGAACGTTGGGCAGCTGGTCCGATTGGCCGTGTGAGGGCCGCTGCAGTTAACGCAGTTGGGCGGATCTCTTCGGGCAGTCGCCTGAGTAGTGTGGTCCTCCACAACGGACGCAGGCGAGGGGGCGGTGGCAATGGTAGCTGGAGTGACGGAACCCTTGACAACGGTGGCACTGCGCAGGGCCCCGTTTACCTCTCCAGCTTTCCACTTTTATCCCCGGCATCAGTAGCACTTCCGTAACCGCGTAGACCGCAGGCAGGAGGTTCGGGGTCGGCTTAAAAATGCCGAGGAATATGGAGCCAGCGCGTCCCTTGCTTGCGCGAATGGACTTGATATGCTCCGCCTCGAAGCCCTTGGACTGGAGATCCTGTACTATCTCCGCTGGGATGCCACGAATGGCAACTTTTACCTGGCGCTCCTTGAGCCGGGAATAAGAGAACCAGACCTCCCTCATGGACCTCCATGAGGGGTAGTTGCCATACTCACCACGCTTGGCAGGCGGGTTGGCGAGCGTAGTACGGGATGTTGATACACGGAAAAACGCTGCTGCCCATGTTCCGAAGGCATCCCTTAGTAGGCTCTTACTGCATCCACGGGCATGAAAAGAGGGGTAACATTCTACTACCGGCACCCCACGTTTCTACCTTACTCAAACCTATTTAAATTTGTACGGGAAACAATAAGCTAGTAATTAGGCCGTATTGGTGCCTTAATTTAATAATTCAAGAAATACGTAACGGAGGTATTGGCATCCCAAAATAGCCGCGCGCCAGTCGCATTTTAAATGGCGTCTAAACATGCGAAATTCCAGATATTTGTAAGGGTGTTTCTATTTTTTCTTGCATGGCAAGTAATTGTAGTTTTTTTGTGTATTCTATATCAAATATTGCCTACGTACTATTTATAAGGAAAGAGAAATAATAAAATTGTAGTATTTCAGTGTGGTGTTATGGTTAATATTAGAATAAGAGTACCGACCTCAAATGGGTTGCTCGCTCATGTATATTGATGGGTAAAAATTGCTCGAGACTTTAAAAATATTAACGTATATCTGTAGGGAATGTTATAAATAATCCAAATAAATGTATATATTAGTAGGTAAAAAAAAGAGAAAATAGTATTCATCAAATTAGGTATTCATACAAATAAACTATCGAGAAATCTTCCAAAGAATGCATCTCTACCTACTCGTAACTTGTGCCAAAGGGGTTTGTGAGCAGCGCGCGCAAGTTGAGAGGCTACTGCTTTTACTCATTAACATTCTATTGCCTCCGACACTTTCTTCGGAATGAATATATTTTGCAAGATCATATCCTATGCCACTAATTCCACTATTCAACTAATAAGAGTAGTGTTATAAATCCGAAACTTTGTTTGTATTAATGTTTGTTACCTATTCAAGTTAAAACTACCTAACAGATTAGGTTGCATGAGATTTGCAAATATCTGCGATGTTTACCAGGATTAGCACATAGGCTACTTTTTATCTGCTTTAAAAGCTTGCAAGGCAGCGAGCAGAACCTGGTAAAATATAAATTTTATTTATAATTCTTATTCTTCCCACTACAGGCCAAAGGCCTCCCTTCCCTCCTTCCACTGATGCCTATCCTGTGCTTTAAGGTGCAAATCTTTGCTATAGGAATCTAGCTTGTCATCCATAAATAACAAGTAAGAAAATATGGACCCAACCGAGTCTTGCATATTTTAGGAGTAAATACCATTTAATTGGCAAATATTCCAATTCGCATTCGCATGGAAGGTAGACGAACGATACGGTATTAATTTGTGATGAAAGCTCCGTTCATATCCAACTTTCATACACACGGCACGGCAATTTGCCATATTATTTTACCTGCGAGGTGTTTGCGTACGCCGTTACGTAGTAAGCTTATTACGTAAATGGTAAAATAAGTCGAAACTGTCATAAAAATAAAACGCAAAGCAAGTCGGTAGGTTTTGTAGTCCTGTCTCCGAAGGAGTTCTGAAAGTTTTGATTTTCAGACATTTTACAGAACCGCTTACCTGCAGTAATTTTAGATGAGCGCATTAAACTCGTGGACTTTAAATTTCCATCATCCTTGGCATCCAAGTTTTCTTTGAACTTACCTGAAAATAATTGAAAAATAAATTAGTTTATTATGAAGATGTTTTTGAATTTGTTCAGTTAAGTTGGTTATCAGTGGGTTTATTGTAAACTTACTACCAAAAAGAGATTGTTACTGTGGTTTTACATGGCGACCTGGGTTGTTTCCGCAGCTTAAAGATGACTTGAAGTAATACAATATTTAAAAAGACTTAAAACGTTAACGAATCTTGCAAGTCTTAAGAAGAATGATAGTGAGTTCATGTCTTACGGTGGATATAAAAAGTCAAAAGTTTCAATTTGTCGGTTCTTTTTACAATAGAATTAGATTTTCTGTTCTTTATTTTATTTTCAGTTGGATTTCCAACCGACAAACAGTATTGCCGTATCTTTTTGTTTTCTTCTTAGAAATGAGCGAACCAGGTTTTATTTGGAATGAAATTGGTTGGCTTTACGTGTACTGAAAAGTGGTGACAATGTAATCATAAGACTAAACATTTTACCAATATCCCAGTGTTCTACTGGGACATTGTGGGATGTTATACTGGGATATTACGTATTCTACATCAGACAACTAAGATTTAATGTACCTAGCAAAAATGACTTTTGAGTATACAACATCCTTCGTGAGTCACGAGACAATTAAACATTTTCCACTAGTTCCATTATTAAACACGTAATAATATCAACTATGGTTGGTATGAATGTATGTTGTTGCCATACTCGCCAAACCCGCCTGCCAAGCGTGGCGAGTATGGCAACAACCTCCTCATGATCTTATAGACCCATAAAGGAGACCTATGTCCAGCAGTGGACGTGAACAGCAGTCCTACCGCTACGGCTGAGATGTATGTGTATGTGTTACAGTTTTGGTAAAAATTACAGAAAATGTCATAAAGATATTTAGTTCTGACCTCGACAGAGGTTGCGTTTCTACTGGAGCGGAGAAGAGAGGAGAGGAGCTGAGCTGTGTCCCCATTACCAATAGGAACTAAGCTTCGCGAACTAGATTAAACTTTTATATATTTTTAATGCGAGCGCAAAGCGGAGAAACGGACTGGGGAAGTGGAGCTGGGTGGCGGAGCGGGGAGGCGGAGCGGGAGAGCGGAGTAATAGAAAGAGCGCGTCCGGCTCCGCCCACTTGAAATGATTTGTCGCGTGCTCTCAACCTAGCTCCGCATAGTACGGAACTCCACTCCGCATACTCCCTCGCTCCGCTCAACTCCCTCGCTTCGCGTTAATGGACAAGCACAGTTCGTAACTGCGCTCCGTAATACTCCTTGACTCCGCTCTGCTCTGGTGGACTGGCAGCCTAAGATCACGCCAATTTATGGGCAAGTCTTCGTGAGTCACGAGACAATGAAATATTTTGTAAATTTCCTATAATGCGTACTCCAACTAGACGGACGAGCATCGTTACAGTTATCATAATTCGAGATGTGATTTCATTGTCATATACGTGTTTCAAACTCAAAGCACACCTTTAGCCAGAATGGCGGCGGCAGTCAAGAGACCGCAATTAGACGCCAGGGTTACCCTTTGTAGTGTTATGGTTAATTTATTCTTAAGCGGCCATATCTAAAACCATTAACATTTTCAAGTTCAACCTTGAGAAACCTAGCTTTTTAAGATTTATTTGGTGTAAAAAAATCCGACATTTTGCATATAATACAATTCTATTACTTGTTGTAAACACGTGTTGTAAACAGTTTCGATAAAATGGGTTGTTAGTAAAAATAAAATCCAAATAGTTTATATCATAAGAGTTTGCCTATCTTATGCACTGAACTGTATTTTTGAAGAAACCAAGTGATTCACTCGACGATTCTATTAGTTTCTTAGTACCTAATCATTATTTAATAAAAAAAAACCGACTTCATATGATAAAGTTCGCCACTCAAACCGCTATTATAAATAAATAAATAAATATAATAAATAATAATAAATAATGCTGGACAAATCACTCAGCACCATCTAGCCCCAAGCTAAGCAGAGCTTGTGTTACGAGTACTGGATGACTGATATACTTAATACATTTTACTACATAGATAGATACTTTTTATTATATATAGAAAAACACCCAGAACACCCTGAACAAATAACTATTTATCATATTTATATTATATTTGAGTATTTCCTTTGATTCATCATGGATCCCATCATCAGAACTGGCCAGAAATAACAAACACCCAAATATAGAAATGTGAAAAAAAAACACAACCGCAAAGTTAAATTTGAGGGACTCGAGTGTCTAATATTACAATTATTTAATACCTCATGGATTCGATCAGAATCGAAACATACCTTATAAAGAATAATTATCAAAATCCATTCATAATTGGCGGAGTAATCGCGTAATAATCAACAATAAAAACTTAGAGTCGAATTGAGCTCCTAAGTTGGTATAAAATACTACCATTAGAATAATAACACTATAGAAACCAAGTCCGCACGTCCATTTTTAAGCACCCAAACACCGAGCCGCGCCGTAGTGTTCAATGTCAAATCAGGCCGAACGTGTTTCGCGCAAAAAAAAAATATTATGACGGTTTGTGCAATCAAATAAAAACAAAAGAATTGTAACAATATCACTTTTCACAGGTAAGCATGCAATATTTCATAGAATCTTCTAGTTAATCAGGTCAAATAGACACGTTTTGTTTATGTTTTGTTTCAATGCTCAGTGTTGCCCGATTGTGGATCTATCATACGCCGCACAGAACACGCAGTACACAAACGTGTACTAGGTGTTCTGTATATAAAAATATTAGTTTGTTAAACGTTGTTTTGATGTAATGAAAATTTTGTGTAAATAAAATAGTTTGTACGGGTTTTCAATCGCAGTTGAATTATTGCTAAAAACAAATGGTTATCAGCGGCGAAATCATTTCCTCGCTTTCGGGGAAATTGCACCTCCACTGGCAACATTAGACAAGTGTACATATGTGTGCGTGTCGCTGAGCGTAAGCTAGTAATCGTCACATCTGTGTGAATCGGTTTAGTGCTTTCTTTAATGAAGATTATCTTTCTATAGTGTTATTATTCTAAGATACTATCCTAATACAAGGCGTTGCTTGAATAAATGAAGAAGAAGCGGCTGACAAAAAATCGAAGGTTGCCGATAGGGAGGGAATGAAAGCAACCCCTTAACACTAGCATAAAGGCTGTCCTTTTGTGGGCCTTTGTATGATTTTCCTGCAAATATTATACAAAAGCTTTCTTAGTAGGTAACTTAGATATTCTGTTAAACTCTTTCGTATAAATTGTATTTTTTTGCAAATCTGTCTTTTCAATTTTGCACTGAGACGAGGCGCTCGGAATGCCTCTTAATGACCGTGGCTACCTACTCTTATATAAACGTTAAAATGTTGGGACTCATAACGATGCTCATGTCTTTTGCCTCAGGGTTTTTACGATGTTTTGTTCTAATTAGAACAGGGACAGACTTGGTACCTATAGATAAATATATTTAACAACACTGGTAAGATTTGTTTTATACACGACTTCATCAATTGTTGGTCGTGAATAACAGTAATTGCTTACATAACATAAAAGAAAAGCGTACACTAAGGGAATAGAACCAGTTATCATTAGTAATTCTAAAAACTTAAGGTTTCAGAACTTATTTCTCAAAAAAAAATGCTTTCACTTAAAGGAGAAAAACAAGTTAAGCAAAAACTATTACAGCGTAATTCGTGCGTAATCTTAATAGTTTTATTAACGGTTTAACATTAATATCTGAACCTCTCTTAGTCTCTTGCTAATATTTCAGTAGCGTTTATAAGTAGTCAGCTTCAGACCTATTGACCTGTTCTTTCCTCTGACTAATAGCTTGACTACGCTGAGAGGATGGTATAGGTGCTGGGCAAGCCTAATCCATCTCGTCCCGTACAGTATGAATACCAGTAGCTGACGCTGTATAAATAATCTCTAACAGATGTAAAAGACTTATATGTAAAAGGATTACGAGTCAAAATGAAAATTAAGCTAAGGGGCATTAAAGTATATTTTCCAATCAAAACCTACCTGTCAAAAGGCCTTATATAATAACCGGTATCTGCCACAAAAGCCTTCACTGCCCTTTTAAAATTAGGCTTTTTTTATTAAACACTCTTTTCTAGTAGGGTACGGAATGGGAAACGTTCCTCTTAAAATATTCACGAGACGTTTCAGCAAAGCGGTGGCCAAGCCCTACGTGTCAGTCACTTTTATTTCTGACCGCGATGTTATCTTCGCATTAAATAATGCTTTATGAGATGTTTTTGACCATTAGCGTTTTTTTTAAGTGCCTAAAGGAGACCTAATTAAAACCAAAATATATTTTTAAACGCGGTTGGAAAAATAAGGTTTTAAAATCCATCTTCTTATCTTCTATGATACCTGAATTTCAGAGTTTGAACTTTTAAAGCCTTTTCATTGACTCGAAGAATTGTTAGATTAATTTTATCAAACACAAAAAAAGCTCAGTTTCTCCTCTAAGTAAATTGGTCTTATATACCTTAGATATAAATCATCTCATCATTTTCATCATTACAGTCATAGGACGTCCACTGCTGGATACAGGCCTCCCCCATAGATCTCCTTGTACTGATCATGAAGGGTTGCTACCATGTTCACCACGTTTGGCAGGCAGATAGGCTAGCGCAGTACGGGATATTAAAACACGAAAACAAACGCTGCTGCCCATCTTTCGGATATATCCCTTGGCAGATTCTTACTGCATCCACGGGAACGGCAATAAATAATCTATATATCACCTATTACAAAGATGATTGAACCGGTATTCATGCTGTGCAATGCCTATAGGACATTGTTATATTAAGTTATTAGTTATTTTTCTCGCTGAACAGATAGATATTGTCAAAGTAAATAGTTACTTAAATATTCCAACAAAACTAAGGCAAGCTTGTTAAAATAAGAAAACATTTTGTCATAGAAAAATATAAAACATGCTCGATAAATGGCTACGAGACGTAAACAATAACTAAAGTTGGTTACCTAGCGTAAAGCTCAGTTTTTATTTTATTTTGTTTATTTTATTGAAATAAAATAAATAAAAATTTCTTTATTTTGACCTTTGCTCAGCAGAGGGACAAAATAGTTTGACAAAAAAATACTCAGTATCCATATGGTAACCTAACGTTGTCCTTATAATAATTGTTATGTGCTGTAAATTGTAACAAAGATAAAATACCTGCTTTTGGACATATCGAAGCCGTTTTAATAGATACAAATACAAATACAATACAAATTGTTTATTTCTTTATCTTAATCTATACTTAACAAATAATTGCCTTTGAAATCCCCTTTTAAGTAATAAGATACCTGTATTAGGGGATCTCGCTCTTCCCTGATTAAATTTTTAATTAAGGTAGAGAAATTCCCTTAATTATTATAGGATTCATAATACCTCTATATTATACGTAAGCAATTTTTATAGTTTCAAGTAGATACCAAATTATGTATAGTAGGTGTATGTGTGCGTGTGTGTGTGTACGTGTGTATGTGTGTACATGTGTGTTTGTGTACCTATATGTTTTTGTTTGTGTGTTGTGATGTGTTTTGAAGAGTTCACGAAACAATCTCTAGAAGATTTTCAGTTTCCTGATAAGTAAGTGTGAGAAGCCATTCTATGATTGTTTTTTTACATTGATGGTTCGATAAAACATAAATATTTTTAACTTTGTTATATTTATTATAAACATAACAGCATAACAGCGCATGGGTCGAATTGACGGCGGATCGGGATGCATGGAGAGTTGGAGGGGAGGCCTTTGCCCAGCAGTGGGACACTTATGGCTAATTGTAATTGTAATATTTATTATAAATAACACTTGTTTGTTTCACATATTGGCGTGTTGCAAATTTTGAGAAAATTGACACTGTTTGGATTACTTTATGATGGCTTCTTTTATCCAGTATTGAGGGGTCATATTGAAGGGTTCGATGTAGTTTCAGAACCGCATGCATACAAATAGCTTTCTTATTGTCAAAATATCTGAATTTTTGTACAAAAGTTCGGTAGGATATCTGTATGGTTTAAAAAACATAACTTTCAAGAGTGATCTTTATGCTCTTTCCACTTGCAGGAACTTCATTTTTGTAGCACTACCCCAGATTGCTATGCAGTAACTTACAATGGATTCTCCTAAGCAAGTGTAAATTTGCTTAAGTAGATCTTTGTTCGCTATATGGCGCAGTGTTTTAAATATCCAAATTAGTTTTCTTATCCTGCTCGTAAGAAGTTCAAGGTGAGCGTACCAAGAGAGTCTTTGATCGATAATTATGCCCATATATTTTGTAGTAGTAACTTTGTTTAAATAGGGACAGTTGCAGTTAGTTTTATTACAGTGATTATGATGGATTCTAATGAAAAAGTCTTGTTGAGGCTGGGTATTTTTGTGTTTTGTAAATGTCATAATATTGGTTTTTGAAATGTTAAGTGTTAATAAGTTTGCGTTTAGCCAATTATATATTTTTGTTAGTTCTAATTCAGTTTTAGCTTTTGTATCATCCCAAGTTGTGCCTGAAAAGACTATAGCAGTATCATCTGCATAAGAAAATAATCTGCTATAGCTCGTTTCAAGGCTGCAAATATCATCAATATAGAGCAAAAACAACGTTGGTCCCAAAACGCTTCCTTGGGGCACTCCATAGTTAACGATCACTTCTTGACTCTTGTAGTCCCCAATTTTAACTCTCTGTCTACGATAACTGAGGTAGTCAGAAAAAGTGCTAGCAGTTTTCCCCGTATTCCTGCATGTTCTAGTTTTTTTATTAAAATTGGTATAGACACAGTGTCAAATGCCTTTTTGAGGTCGAGGAAAATCGCCAGGCACTTTTTTCCTTTATCACTTGATCAACTACAAAATTACTAAGCGCTGCGACTACATCCTCCGTAGAAAGTCCTTGCCTAAAACCGTATTGCGATTTTGTTAGGATTTTATATTTGTTTAAATACTCCATAAGTCTAATATTTATATTTTTTTCCAAGATACAGTGGGCGTTACAAACAGTATTTTAGAAGTTCCCACAATCATAAATTAAATGTAAGAACTATACTGACATCAATCGATCAATAAAAGTAAAGTAAAAAAAAAGTAAAAAATGTTTTATTGACATATGTAAGTAATGTGTTACAATTATTAACTCTCATCATATAAGGAACCGAGCATGGTTCCTTATATGATTACTGATTGAGCTGAAATTTTGCATGCATGTGTAAATTGGATGACAATGCAAAATTACTACGACATGGAGCTGATCTGATGATGGCACCGGACGGTGGCCATATGAACTCGGTAGTTAAACGACCCCATCGAGTTTAGACTCGTTTGATCCGTCTTAATGAGCACTTTGGTGCTAGATGGTAACCAGAGTCTGATGATGGAGCTGGAAGGTGGATAGGAACTCAGTTATTAAGCGAGTTTTAACTCTTAAGTTCTTTCTGTTTTAATAAAAGCTTGTTTTTAATACAGTTTTTTATTACCCTAACTTATTTTATTTTGTGGTACAGTTTATTGTATTTAGCCGCCTAGCTAAAAATATATATTCAAACTTATTAAACCACTTCTGCCTTTATAGTTACTTACTAGCAGCACCCCGCAGTTTCACTCGCGTAGTTCACGTTCCCGTGGAAATTTAGAAAAATCCTTCTTTTGTGCAGGTTCCTCAAGGATTCTCAAGGTATACATATGTGTGCCAAATTTTAAGTCTCTAGGTCCAGTGGTTTAGGCTGTGCGTTGTCTATCAGTCACTCAGTCAGTAACGGAAGAGTTTTATATATATTGATTGTTACCTACGCGTATACAACCTAGAATGCTCGGTCACGCCAACGGTTAGCGAAGGAACTCGAATATATTGTATTTACTACTATAATAAAATTGCTATAATAGGCAATAAGTGCACACCGTATACCAAACCTTTGTGTCTCGTTTTGTGGGAGGAATAAAGAAATATTTTATTTGTAGTTTTACATAACAAGGTTCATCTGAGAAGGTACCTGGCCTTTTTCTTTAGAGCCTTAGTAAAGAAGATTAACATTATTCATCATTAATTCAACAGTAGATAAGATAGTTTTAGTTTAGGTTTCTCGAAAGGTTTTTAAAAAACATCTTGAGTTAGTATAAACATAGTTAAGGTTCTAGAATATATTTCCTGTTCATTGTTAGTTAAATTTAATGAGGAATAAACTGTTTCATCAAAAATTTTCTCCGTTATTTCAAGGGTAGGACTAGTCGAGGTAGGCATAAGAGGACTATACACAATACACCCCAACGCGGAACGACAGTGATGTTTCCCCCCTTTGAATTAGAACTATTTTAACAACGCATTCAGTTCAACAAATCCACTTTACTGTAGATAAACAGGCTGATTGGTAATTCGAGACATTCCTTAAAGGGGGTTATGGAAGAGCTCATTTTCGATTGATTTTGTTGTATAATAGGGAGAGGAAAATTAATTTTGATTTTTATTTTATGGAAATTTTCCGATTTTATCTTCAAATTGAGATATTTTTCCCAATAACCATATTAGAGCCCCGGCAGCGGCGATCGGTAGGTAAACCATTCCTTGTTCGGCTCTGCAGGTGAAAAAAGCCCTTTCTTCAATAGCGCACTTTGTGAGTATCTATACTAATATTATAAAGCTAAAGAGTTTGTTTGTTTGCTTGAACGCGCTAATCTCAGGAACTACTAGTTTTTAAATAAAGTAATCATTATCATCTCAGATGTAGGACGTCTATTGCATAGACCTCCCTCCATGAGGGGTTGTTGCCATACTCACCACGCTTGGCAGGCGAGTAGGCGAGCGCATTATTGGATGTTTATACACGTACATACATTCCTTTAAGGAATGTATCGAATTACCAATCACTCAGTATATATTTCCAGATTTTTGTTGATCAGACAAAAAACTAGAGGGCGAATCAAAACAATGAGGATGTTTGCTAGTGCTATTTCAATAACTAAATCACTATTAAACATGTATTTTGACCGATTCCTCGGTTAATACTAATGTCATCATCATCCTGTCAGCCGTAAAACATCCACTACTGAACTCAAGCCTCCCTCATAGATCTCCATAAGGGGTTGTTGCCATACTTAGCACGCTTGGCAGGCGGGTTGGCGAGCGTAGTATGAGATGATACACGGAAAGACGCTGCTGCACATCTTCCGGAGGTATATCTTAGCAGGGCTCTTACTGCATCCACGAGCATGAGACGAGGGGTAACATTCTTCTGCCGGAACCCCACGGCTAACTGTACACTACTACAAATAAACAGTCATGTAGAAAAAAGTTCTATAATTTGAGGGGATTAAATGGCTCATTAATAAAATAATAGTAATAAGTAATAATAAGTTTTTTGTCTATAACTATATTCATAACCATCATAAACACACTGTAACTGTTGGGTATGCCTCTTACTAGACATGACATATTTTTCATAATCTTCATGCTTGGCAGAAGCACGCGAGATACACATGCACAACAGAAAATGGTGCACACTTTCCATTTAGATACCTTCGACAATCAGGGGCTAGTTTTGAATTGATCGCATGTCATTTTCATTCGTCTTACCGCTCGCTGATTGACATGACTCACTTGTGTACAGTGAAATAATCATGCGAGTCATAGGCGGCGTATCAAATTGAGCCCCTGCTGCAAAGCCAATTGCCTTGTGCAATACCCATGCGAGGTGGTTACTGCTTCTTTACTCTACCGGACACCAAACAAAGTTGAAATGCAGGAAAATGTTACCACGATTTTATCAAAAGACAACTTCGAGTTACCAACACAAATTTATAAAATTAAAAATGTTATGTAACCTCCTTCACATTTTTTACACTTCACCTAGTCTCGGAGGTGACCGAAATGTTTTTTGTTGTGTTCCCTCAGTTTTGCAATCTACACATCATGCCCTTTCATTTGATACCACACTTGAGTATATTTGAAAACATTTGATTGTTCACCCCTACTTTCAACCCTCATATCTCTCAGTTCTTCTCTTTCAGTTTTGCATTCTACATACAATTTACTTTAATTTGATACCAAACTTGGGTATATTTGGAAACATTCGATTAATCATCCCCTATTTCGTCCCCCATATCTTGTGAACTTCTTAACCGATTTTGATAAAACATGTTTAAGAACAACCACTTTCAAATAAAAAAAACCGCTTGTAAATCGGTTCACACGTATAAGAGCTACGGTGCCACAGACGGATACACAGACACACACATAGCGGTCAAATTATAACACCCCTCTTTTTAGTCGGGGATTAAAAATGGCTGCTGAAGCTTAATGCGGTGGTTAGCTAAGTGCAGAGAGATATTGTGATGTTTGGACCTGGTGGACATAGATTACAAATAACCAATTAGTATATGTATGTGATGAAAATGTACGAACAAATAATTATGTAATTGTGTTTGGGAATTTATCTTCTTATTTCATATTCTCAACCATAGGTAGTCCACTACTGGACATAAGTGTCCCTCGTGATTCGACACAGTACTTGTCGAATCACGAGGGACGCTTTATGAGTGGTTGTAGCCATACTTGGCAGGGGGGTTGGCGAGTGCAGTACTGGATGTTGATACACTGAATGACGCTGTTGCCCATCTTCTGGAGCTATCCCTTGGCAGATTCTTACTGCATCCACGGGCAAGAGAAGAGGCTAAGTGTGGATTGCTTATTAAGAAACAATTGTCTTAATTCTGAATACACAGGTTTTATTTAGTATATAGATACCGAAAATGACCTGTGATATTTTCCCGTAAAACCTTATTAATAGGAGTTAGTACGTACACAGTAATAAATTCTGAACTTCTGTGCTTATAAATTAAAAACCACTGTTTACGGGCCATATTTATTATTCTGCACCGCATTTGCGTTCTACGTTAAGCTGAAATCAGTTAGAGATTTCCAAAGCCATTTGCTGGCTGTTTATATTTATTTAGCCAAAATCAACAGCGTTTTTCTACCTTCGACAAATATCGCAAAATCGATACGAGTGTGACGATGATAATTTTACCACAGAAGATTTCATCATCATCATCATCATCCACAGCCTGACTTCATCCACTGCTGGGTATAGGCCTTCCTTAGTTTGTGCCAACCATCACGATCCACAGAAGATCTACGAATAATTGTTATAAACTGTTAGAAAATGGCCAGGAAGAACAATTATTTGGACGACGCATTTGCGATATTGGCGACAGGGATTTCAACTTGTTTCAGTAATTACAAAACATTAAGAATTAATATTTCATGTTTTGAATTTTCATGTTTTTTTACCTGAAATTGGTAGCTGGTTTACACGATTGGTTAACTGTTAGAACAGAAAAAAATCCTTCTTCTCTAAAAAACATAGATTTTCACTTAACAGGTGAACGAATCCGTTTTATGCGTCTAAATTTTCTGTACCTACTACATAAGTAGAGGAGAGGGGGGCACCTTCGAACATTTTTTAGACTTTGTATCATAACGTACATAGTTTCGAGTTTCGACCATTTTATTTATCTGAATAGTGCCCAGATCATTCAGCAACCAAAACCCATTCACTGCCTTCCTGAAAAGTAGCGACTTTTCCCAGATGCCGCCATACTGTGATATACAGCCCGCCTATCGGCGGGCCCCGGCATCTCGTTTAAGTATTCTTGCCCGTCCATCGGCGTTTTCGGCATGAAACTGTAGATTTCGACGTGAACCGTTTGATATGTCCAGCTTACATGTACTGTACCGTATGAAAAGCGTGTATGTGTAGTTTTCTGCGATGTTTGTAGCAAAATTGTGACAGTTTTATTGGTTTTTAGCTGAAATAGTAATGGAGCATGAAGGTAACTGATAACTTTCAGTTAATTGATCTAAGATCATATAAACCTAAGGAAAATCATATAAACCTGTGTACCAGATATAATTAAGTTAATATTTATGTAAAGAAATCTAAAATGTCTTTGTAAAGCTTACATTAAAGGGCTTTTATAAAAATCCAGGTGTCTTCAACCTTTTTACTGCATTAAATTAGCTAAAAATCTACATTATGCAAGGTAAATTATGAAAATTTAATTAAAATTTATCTCTTCAAAATTAGCAAAACAGAAGTGAAGTGAATTTAAAAAAAACGCAAAGAACGTTTTTTTTTAAATTCACTTCAGCTACTAACGCTGTGATGCTTTAGTTTTCTTATTTGGTTTCATCGTATTCGTCGCTGTGTGGTAAATTAATTTGTTTTTTCCTCGCAAGTGTGTTGAAAAACGTCGTATGACACGCGTGAGCATTGACCATTACACTCTCGGCTCCATTATGCCCTCGCCTTCGGCTCGTGCTGCAATCTCGCCTCGACTGTAATGAATGATCAACATTGCACATTTGTTTCTTATTGTAGCATTATATACCTTTATTTAAGGATTTCTGTTAAATAATATAATCAACTAAATTTTGTAACATGACTTAATAATTTTTTTTTATTTTTTACTAAATTAGTGTTAAACTAAATAAATTTGAGCTAAGCATTTGCAATATTCAATGATGAAAAAAACTGGTAGAATGCCACTTTTCTGTGGTATACTACCAGTCAGATTTTTTTAAATCATTTGTTTTGTTTTAAATGTGGGAAAGCAGCTATTCGATCTTCAGTTCTTTAGTAATTTTTTTATGTTACCGTGCTATTTTAAGCCACAACAACCTTATGCATAAGGACATACGGTACTTTGTAGGCATTTTTGTGGCCAGTTAAAAATAAACAATAGGATGCGCCGGTGTATCTTAAATACATGTATAAAATATCCAAAGGACATGTCAATCGATAAAGTAGTTTGGCTAATAAAAGTTAAAAACTGATTTTTATTTTTTTAATTATTTCGCTTATCTTAAGTATTTAAGGCTTAATATTCAGCAAAATTATATCTTATAATAAAACAAATAAATATAATGCATGCATAACAATATTTCTAATTCAGCCAGGAGCGATTTTACTACTGCGACCCGGCCAGGCCCTTTAGCTTTTCTTTCTTACTATAATTATATTTATTCTATAAAATTAAGTGTTGTGTTTCACGTTAAGCGTGGCAGCAACTTGTCGGAGTTTCATATTTCCACTTATCACTTTATTCACAGCATTATTGATGTCTTTCTCGTTTACGTCTTGGTTCCGCTTTTTTTATAATTTAGTTTTTCCTAAAACAAAAGACGTTGTATTAAGTTTGTCATGTAAAAAGACCCCCTAATTATATTTTAAACAGGTTTATGTATGGTCTATACATTAAAGGATAGAAAATTTCGCTTGAAGATATCACAAATTCTTGCGCACCGAACGAATAACATGGGGCACCTTTGAACATATTATGTTCAAAACTACCCCACGCGGTCTTTTTAGAGAAATTTAATATTTTTGGCCTAAAAATACACTGCTCGAATAAAAACTCATACATCCATAGAAGCCTAGAGATATACTTAACATAATTAAAACATTAGCACTTACCATAACTTCAAACACAATTTTTTGTGGCCATACACCTTCTAGCCAAAACGGTTTCAATGTGTCACAAACAAACATGGCGTATTACTTTTTTTCACATGTCAATCACTGCAAATGCCACGTGCCCTATGTGGCTGATAGTGTTGCCAACTTCAAAATTAAGATTACATTGAAATTGCCCTAGCCGTCACTTCGAAAATGTTAAATGTTCAAAGCTGCCCCCCTCTTCCCTATAAGTCTATACACATATTTCAACATGGTGGTTGGATTTTACATAATGACCAATATTTTATTTTAGTATTACAGTTTGGGTTCTTACGTCTTTTTATTTCAAGCTAGATTTTTGCGTCAGCTTTTATACAGGCGTAACACATAGTCAAATAATACGAAGCTTTATCTGCGAAACCATGATCTAATAAGGAACCTTATTTCAATCAGAAACATTTTTTTTTAAATCTATGGAGTTATAATGTAATAACTAAAACACGGGAATCTATCGCGTAATACCTTTGATTATTCCCGACGTTTCGACTGTGTTTCCCGGGTCCCGGCTTGACTGGAGATTTAATTGGAATGTCCATCAAGAAGCGATGGTGGTTTTGCAACTACCCTCACTTTGTCTTCAGAACTCGGTAAGGCCGCGCTAACATTGCGGCATACAATACTCACAGTATCTTCACTAGGCAATGTTATCATCACGACGCGCACTACACCTACTTATAACTGGATCCCAAGATATCGGGTGCCTAAATCCATCTTCAAGGTTGAAATTCGGGTGTTTTTTGATTTCGAATCTATAGAGTGTGAGCAAAGGCCTTCCCCATATCCTTCATAAGAGTAATTATTATCATCATTTCAGCCGTAAAACGTCCACTACTGAACTAAGGCCTCCCTCATGGATCTCCATGGGGGGTAGTTGCCATACTCACCACGCTTGGCAGGCGGGTTGGTGAGCGCAGTATGGGATGTTGATATACGGAAAGACGCTGCTGCCCATCTTCCGGAGGTGTCCCTTAGCAGGCTCTTACTGCATCCACGGGTAGGAGAGGAGGGGTAACATTCTACTGCCGGCACCCCACGGCACATGAAATTATAATTCTTTATTCTATTGTATTGTACTCAGTGACTGGTCGACTAATTAATATCGGTAGAAGTGTAGAGCGAGGGATGAGAGGCCTTTGCCCAGCAGTGGGATTTAATAGAGTATGGTAATATCATGCTGGTACAGCAAAGACCCTTCTTACTAACAAATAATTTTCGAGTTATTTCATAGATGTCGCTATAAATCTTCTCACTTCAACTCTCACTATCAACATTGAATGCGAATTGTCGTATAAACCAGACTACTTCTAAAACTAAATAAGGTTTCCCCAAAATTAGGGCCATGTAGTTATTTACCTACTCCAATTACCTCGTATTCTCTGTGGGACAAGTGTACCTATCAATGTTTAATTGTGTCTTAATCCATGTATTTTTAATTAAATTATATTCCCCAGACTTCCCCACGGACTGCCAGTTCCGTTGGCTCTGTTGATGACGTCCGGATATAAATTTGGGTCTTATATATTTTATCCCGGTACATCGCGTGCGATTCCGCGGGCAGAAGCTATCAATGCTGTTAATTAATGTCAGATGATGTTTGAGGATGTCAGTCAGGAAAGTACAAATCATCCCCACTGAAAATAGAGTCGGTGCCACCACTGACGTCTTACGGCAAAAGCGGGAAATTAAAACATTTATATTGACTTTTTCATTTAGTTCTATGACAGCAGCGCCGCGTCTATCCGACTTCAGTGGTGGCGCGGGCCACTATTGTACTAGACAATTTCATGGCACGACATAATTAAGTTCATTATGATGCTTCACATTTATGAATACTTGTATCAGACCTCCGCATTTGCATGCAATTTGTAGTTCAGTTGCATCTGCTTTTATTAGTACTAATTCATGTGTTTATCAGATATGTTGTTGACATTAAGCTGATAGGAGGTTAACATCTACATATCTATGTATAAATCATATTCATTTGCATTATGGTTTCGAGTTTACCACTGTTTACTGAGCCGAATTGTAAAACCTGGTTACTGTAAATCTACAAAATTGATAGGTACTCTCGTGCCTAGCTCTGGTGCTCTACGGTTTTAGTACCTACCTACACACAACGACGATCTAGTCCCAAGCGCAATATAATGTAGATATAAAATAAACAGGAGCAAGGCTTTATCATTGCGACTCTATTGTGGGAATTAAACTTGTGTTTTGTTGGATTTTCTCTGTAAACATATTTCAGACCAAGGAGATGTGAGCGGTCGGACATCGCTGGGAGCCACACTAGATGTTAAAGCACATTATTTGACCGCATTTCTACTTCGTTATTTAGATCTATACATGTCTGTACGTACTATTGAGTTAGAACAATTTGATTAGAAAAAGATACCTACCTATTGGTAAAACAGAAGGGTCACTCTCGTTTGAAACAAGACCGCTAAGAGTGGCGTGAAAAAGTAGATGCCTATACCTAACAGTGGGTGTTACAGGCTTGATAGATAGGTAAACAAATTATAATTTAAGGTTACAGGATGTTGTTATTTGACTCGATTTTAGTAAGACACTTATTTTGGACAGTCTAAGTAAAGCAATTGTGTTTGGGTCTTTCGTGTTTACCTGGCAAAATTGTTTGAATTTTAATAAAAAATTTTGTTTTGCTTGTTTATTTTACAATATTGCTCTCGAAAAGTGCAAACAATGAATATCAAAATTGTAACGTAAAAACATGGCTAGTAAAAGTTGTTCAAAATCATAAACAGACTATGATGTGATTGGTCCCTCTACTTACCAGGGTATTTTGTCATAGCAGGCCACTCAGTAAAAGAATGAAAAAAGTTTTTATGTATGATATGAAGTAATAAGAAGTGGTCGCCCTTCGACGGCTGTTAAGGAAAAAATCACGCTATCAGTAAAAAATATAATCCAAGAAAATAGGCGAGTTACATATCAGAATATTCAGCACATACTGCAGATTGGATTAAGATGTAAAGATTTTTACAGAAGCTAGCTTTACAGAGTTGGTCAGTTTTATGAATTTTAACAAAAAAAAATATAAGGTATTCTATCAATCAACCCATTACGAAAGCTCTGCTTACTTTGGGGATAAATGGGGCAAGATTAGCTGGATACAGGCCTCCCTCACGGATCTCGAAGATCATGAGGGGGTTGTTACCATACTCGCCACCCTTGGCAGGCGGGTTGGCGAGCACAGTACGGGATGTTGGTACAATGAAAAAGGTACGGAAAAATGCTGCTGCCCATCTTACGGATGTATCCCTTGGCAGATTATTACGGTATCTACGGGCAAGAAAGGGGGTTCTAGCAATAGCCTAATGAGGCAACATTAGGCTATTGCTAGAACCCCATGGGGTTTATCTATTATTATTAATGAATTAAAACAAGCAATCCATCCAGTTGAAATGAGGTGATTTCTTTGTAAAAAGATTAGTGGTACGAGATCTAAAGAAGACACTGTTGTTGCTACTCGTAAATGAAGCGACGAAAAGCCGCATGCCAGTGATATTACATCATTTACGTGGACAGGTGTTTGCAATTTACATGTACACTTGTGTACACTCGATAGTGGCACATTACATACGAACGTGGGTACATGCCAAACGAGTGCGACCGTCGAGTCGGGTTTTATGCCTCAAAATATGTCCCTGAAGCGATTAGGTAGAGCCAATATATAGTGTAGCTTTTGGGAATAGAAAGGTTTTGAAGAAACGTGGAACGTTATTATAAATAACTTATGGTATACCTTCTGCCGTCGTGTGCCAGCGGCATTCGATGGTACTTTCCTCTCATGCCCATGGATGCAGTAAGAGCCTGCTAAGCGATACCTCCGGAAGATGGGCAGCAGCGTCATTTAGTGTATCCAGTACTGCACTCGCCAACCCCCCTGCTAAGTACCTAGAACCTCTCATAATCAGTACTTGGCAAATCACGAGGGACGCCTATGTCCAGCAGTGGACTACCTATGGCTGTGAAGATGAATTCGAAAATTTGTTCTCACATTTTTATCATATACTATACAAATTAGGTAATGTTTATAATATATAATAAATAAATAATAATGTTGGACAATTCACACAGCATCATCTAGTCTCAAGCTAAGCAGAGCTTGTGTTATGGGTTATTTGATGACTGATATACTTAATACATTTTACTACGTAGATAATTTTTTTTTATTATATATAGAAGAACATCCAGAACACCCTGAACAAATCGACCGCACAGATATTTGTCCCGATGCGGGAATCGAACCCGCAACCTCTTGCGTTGCAGGCGGACCTTCGCCCGCTGCGCCACAGAGGTCGTATATTATGATGTAAATGAAAATTTGATGTTTGGACCTGGTGGATAATAATATCTCTCTGCACTTAGCTAATTACCGCATTAAGCTTCAGCAGCCATTTTTAACCCCCGACAAAAAGAGGGGTGTTATAAGTTTGACCGCTATGTTTGTCTGTGTATCTGTCCGTAGCTCTTAAACGAGTGGACCGATTTACATGCAGTTTTTTTAATTGAAAGCGGTGGTTCTTAAACATGTTTTATTAAAAACAAGATAAGAAGGTCTTCCTTCTTATCTGGTGATGAATAATCGAATGTTTCCAAATATACCCGAGTTTGGTGTTAAATGAAAGGAAATTACGTGTAGAATGCAAAACTGAAAGTTATATAGAAATCGGTCGAGCCATTCATGAGATATGGGGGTTGAAAGTAGGGGTGAACAATCGAATATTTTCATATACAAGTGTGGTATCGAATGAAAGGGCATGATGTGTTGATTGCAAAACTGAGGGTACACAATACAAAAAAAAATAGGCAACCTCAGAGAATAGATAAAGTGTCGGTGGTTACTTATTTTTTTTTAATTTTATAAACTTGTTTGTAATGTTAAGTATGTATTTACAAAACTAAAGTAATAAAGTGTTTTATACACCATCTGGTACCCATAACACTAGCTCTGCTTACTTTCCCCTTGGGGCTGGATGGTGCTGTGTAAAATGTCCAGCATTATTTTTTTTTTTATCTTAACACTTCACTACCGGTTGAGCTGATTAATTTAAGCTTATCCACATATCTCTGTCGCAAATAAAGCGTTATCTAAAACACATGTAAGTATGTGATAAGGAAGTTCAATTTCAGAAAAGTTATCTTATCATTATCAGACAGTTTGAGTAGTTTGATCAATGTAACATTTAAAAAGTATTGTATCGCCAGCTGCCATGTCTACCTTCTGTCGCAACTTTACCAATTAAAAATAAATAAATAATGCTGGACAAATCACACAGCATCATCTAGCCCCAAGCTAAGCAGAGCTTGTGTTATGGGTCCTTTTTTTTGGTCCTTATTGGTCCCTTCACAAATCGTCTGACCTGGATATATTTTATGACTCACTGTATACTTTTAAAAAAAAACTTGCTTCATAATATTTTAATATTTTATTTTAATTTAGTGTTTAATTTTAGTCAATAGTAGTATGGCATTTTTGTTTCTATAAAAAACTGTAATACCTATTTTTTTTTAGTTTTAAGTTATCACATTATGCATGTTGTCTACACCTTTAATTGTACTTGCACTTAACAAATGTATCTCCTTACACTTATTTAAAAATGTTTTAGTGCTAGCTATGTTGGTGTTCTAAATAAATAAATAAATAAATAAATGGGTACCAGATGACTGATATACTTAATATATTATACTACATAGATAGATATGTTTATTATAATATAGAAAAACACCCAGAACACCCTGAACATATATATCTGACATTTGTCCCGAGGCGGGAATCGAACCCGCAACCCCTAGCGTCGCAGGCGGATTTTCGCCCGCTGCGCCACAGAGTTATCATTAGTTATAATTCCCACGACATTATCAGTAGATTATCTCAACAGTGACAAATATTAAAGTCAGTATCGCACAGTTATTCAGAAGAAGATGTAGTTATTTATTCATCATCACTAACTCAGCCATAGCACGTCCAGTGCTGAGAGGGCTGTTGCCATTCTCGCATCGCCTGAACAGGCGAGTTGGCGCGCGCAGTACGGGATGTTGATACGCGGCAAGACGCTGCTGCCCATCTTCCGGAGTATCAGGAAATCTTATTGCATCCACGGGAAGAAGAGGACGGGTAAGATTCTATTGCCTGAACCCCACGGCCAGCCAAACACGGTACCTAGTTATTTATTCATCATCATTATTTCAGCCGTTAAACGTCCACCACTGAACACAGGCCTCCCTCATGGATCTTCAGGAGGGGTAGTTGCCATACTCACCACGCTTGGCAGGCGGGTTGGCGAGCGCAGTTCTGGATGTTGATATATAGGAAGACGCTGCTGCCCATCTTTCGGAGGTATTCCTTCCTTAAAGAGTTATTTATATTTATAGAGTTATTTATTATTTAAACGGAAATCCTATATTTGCCAGTCTTATTTATTTATTGGGGCCACCAACGATTTAAAAACGAGATTTAAATAAAACAATAGGTAATCGTACTTCGGGGTACGGGCTAGTGATCCCCCAGTTCCAGACGGCCACAATGTGCACAAGTCTTGCCATGCTATTATCTTTGTTATTAATTAAAAGACATTTGACCGCATGTCGCTTGAATTGTTTTGTTTTGCTCAAGAGTGTATTTTTTCTTTGAACTATACAAATTGTCCCCAGGGTTCCTAAAATTCCGATCACATATTTTTGCTCTAAACATTTGTTTTTGAAAAGTCAAGTTAAATGTTATTCCAAGCTATGGTACGAGTACCGTTGAGAGCATTTACATTTTATTTAGTTTAAAATAGATAATTAGCGCAAATGAAACTTGAGTCTGTCTGTGAACGCAGAGAATTCACCGTTTTATTTTTACGTTTCATTGCCTCTAAATTATAAATAGTTTACCAGGTACAAAGGTACGCATTCTTGTCTACTAGCGTAATTATAGATAGTCTTTTTTACTGTCCGGATAGTGTGCGTACCTTAGGTTTTTTTTATTGTAGATAGTATAATACTTATAATGCTGGAGACTACACACAGTACCACCTAGTCCTAAAAAAAAGTTATACTTGTACCTATGGAAATCGGATGGTTCATACTTCTTCAGTTCAGCCGTAAAACGTCCACTGATGAACACAGGCCTCCCTTATGGATCTCCATGAGGGGTTGTTGCCATACTCACCACGCTTGGCAGGCGGGTTGGCGAGCGCAGTACGAGATGTTGATACACGGAAAGACGCTGCTGCCCATCTTCCGGAGAGTTCCCTTAGAGAGAGTTCTCTTACTGCATCCACGGGCATGATAGGAGGGGTAACATTCTGTAGCCGGCACCCCGCGGCATACTTATAACCTTTAATTTGTAAATAAAAAAAAATAATCTAATACATAGAACACCCAGACCCATGACAAAATCATCATCATCTCAACCTTAGGACGTCCACTAACTGGTCTTCTACATGAATTCAAAGATCATGGGGAGTTGCCATGACAAATTTTTGCTGAAAAGCAAACGTTTTCTTACGCAGCGGCGATCGAAACCGAGATAAACTCCATGTATGTCCATATCTGAAAGAATGTTGTCTTTTGACAGTGCATGGGTACTTGATTGTAATAAATATGATTCTACCTAGTAAAGCAAAAAAATATTACAAGCATCTATGCGAAGTGCAAAAGCTCAAATGCTGAAAGCATTTCTCCGAAATGCATTCGGCAACTCGGAAGAGCCGCTTTTAAAGCCAATTTAAATTGAAACGGTACGATCGGTAGCCTTGTACCCGTCAGCTTACCCAGTCAAAATGAGTTGTAAATTGATTAAAATCAAATTGATTTATGATGAGCTGCCTAGTCCCTAATGGTAAAGGTCTAACATAATTTATAGACACGATAAACAACACTAAAATATAATCTCGTAGCTATAGGTACCTTCAACCTACCGTAGAACCTTCGTGAAAACCACTCAAGGCGAGCCTCGGCCAGCTCGCAAATAAAATATCAATTTGAACAGGCTCATAAATTCCAAATCAAGGTGACGCTGAATAAAATCAGCAATTCAGATTATAAATATTTAACACAGACCTAAGAAACGAGGAATTATTGTACTTGTGTTCGGGATTTACTGTAAAGAATAACATCGGTTCGGGATACATAAAAAGGGACGACCCAAACGAGTGCGTATCAGATTACAAAGGATCGAAAGTGACGGCTGAAAGCCAACTTGTTACATAAATGACTTTGGATTAAGTAGTTCTGTTTGATTTATGATAGGGTAGTAGTAGGTAGCTTATTCATTTGATGCACATTGTTGAAGAATTTAATTTAAATTTCAATAAGGACATGAAATTTAAATTAAATTCTTCAACAATGTGCATCAAATGAATAAGCTACCTACAGCCGGGGCTAGCTCTAAATATATACTCGTATGTAATTTAAATATATCGTTGGTGTGTCTAAATCAATATAATTACTGCTAAAAATTAAAATTCCCAACGTAGTATTCTGTAAACTTTTATCCAAATATTGGAAACGAACCTTGGAGAGATAATGCTTGGGCTTTCTCAAAAGTAAAATTTGTCTAGGACATAATTATCTACAAATTCAAAATCGGTCCCCTGATAACTTTAAACAACAGCAACATAGGCTGCTCCATCTCTAGCTACTACATAATGGACATTTCTCTACGATCGATAATACTGAAATACAAACCTATGCTTTAGTAAGCATTGACGATGTCTTGTAATTGTATAAAATAGATTTCCTACTATAGGTGAAATAGATTTTCAGAATATCCTAAAATAGTTTAAACAGTTATTTTTATTATGCCATGACGCAAATTGAGTCAGCAGTATATCTACAGGTTAATTGATAGTTTATTATTCTTGGCATCAACTGGGTAACATCTGACGAAATGGTTTCAGTTTCTTACAATAGGTACCAAACATTTCCCTGACTAACTATTCCTCTGAAATTCTATGGAGCTAGATAATAATATCTAATTCCTGCCTATGTCTTACTAGAATATAATAAATGGAAGAGAATTTCGCACCTTTCCGTAAATACTTCCGAGGCATCGGAGTCACTGCGCGGCAGTATGAGTTTCGGCAGTACCATGCCCTTCTTCCGCCTCCCTCGAATGCCGGAGGGCGCCGGCCACTGCAGCTCGGTGATGGCCATGGGGCTGTGAGGGCTTAGGATAGTGAGCCGGCGTTCGGGTGGAGGGAGACTCAGCTGTTGCAAGCCCCGTCGGTCCGTGCTTGCGAACAAGCCTCGCTTTTTCTCCGCAGAGACACCCATGTCCTCTCCTGACAGAGCGCGCCGCGCCGGCAGGCCCCGCATCTCCCGAACATCTCTGTCGCTCGCCGTCAAGAACGAGCTACGATGAGAACGGACGGTCGTGCAGGAGCTGGCGGGGCGTGCCGGCGACGTTTCCTTGTGTGGACGGAGACTTTCCATGGACCGAGCTGTTTCGACCCTCGCTGCGACTAGGTACTGCCCGCTCGTTATAGTAGTCTGAGCGACCTCGCATTCTTCCTGGCTCGAACTCGATGTACCGCTTCGTGAGAATGTGCTTTTAGATACGAAGCTTCTATCGCTGTACTGAGCGGTGGATATGCTAGAGCATGTGTTGGCATCTCCAGATTCGGAAGAAGCCTGTTGCTTTATGCAAGTGCTCTCCTCGAGTGACTGGACTACGCGAGAGTTGAGCGACGCAAAGGTCGCCAGGTTGGGCCTGCGGCTTTTTCGCTCATCATCTTCTTCCTGCATTGTTAAAATTACTTCTAGCCACTTTATAAGTAACGACACAATTCACTATTTAATACACCCCCTTTTTATTTAAATACTTTTATTTAATTCATATAAAACTTACACGGATATAATCATAAACAATAAGGAACACTAGACACAGTCTTTATCACTTTTTCTCACCAAACTTAGGCACACCTGAAACAAAATATCTTTCATGAGGAAACATTTTATACACATGACATAAAACCAAAACAGTTTTAGTTGCCGTTATGTTGAAAGGGTTAAGGAAGGTTAAGGAAGGATAATAGGTTAAGGAACTTCGTGCAGCTCGAAAATTAGTTATAATATAGTTAAGATTAATTTGGTAGGCTTTTGTTGACAAGATGTAAACAATTCTGACTAGATCTTTACATACGAATTGTATGTGAAGATCTAGTAAGAATTGTTTATAAATTTTATCTGTTTTGAGCGTGTTATTCGTTTAGAAGTCTAAATTTTATTTACATGGATTAATTTGCAGATTTCGAGTCGAGCGCCAGCTGTCCTGCTTCGTTTGCGCAATCCGTGAGAGCCTTCATTTGCTCCGCGTTCAGTCCTGATGCCTTCACTTTCACGTCTGCGCTCTTCGAATGCTCTTTGCTCTCACTGCTGGACTCGACTCTCTTTGTGGTGGCATTGCCGAACTGGTCGATAAAGGTCTCCTCTTCAAACTCCTCCTCGTAACTCTCCTCGTAATGTTCTCTGAACTCCTGTCTTGCCTGGATACTGATCCTTTCTGTTGTCTGTTTCTGTTCCATCACTTGGTCCATTGTCTTCTTTACCAGCTGGCTGCTAGATTCGAGGTTAGATGTGGCGTTGGTCTGAGACATTGTGGTCCTTTCGTTGTTGGTATCTAAAATTATTATTATACGTTAAAGTTATTCCATTTGATAAAACATTTTCTGACCGACGAGAAACAAAGGACATTCACTTCGTTTAAAAAAAACATGTAATTGTAATAGGTACAATGAATCACGATTCACATTGTGCGATTGTGCGGAAAACAAAATCAAAATCCGACTTTGATGAAATTGATATTGTTTTCTGGCGACGTGCCAATCCTAAATGTTTGGTCCGCATTTAGATTTACTTTGTCCAAGAGTCTCATCGTAGTTTCGATAGGATTTTTATGTTGTATAAAATGTGCACCATAAGCACCTGCAATCTCTTCTTTTGAAACAAATAAACATATCGAATATATAGCTTAAAGAAAACTACTATCAGTGGAACGCATTTATCAGAGACAATCGTTAGTAGTAATCTGTTAGTTGTAAGTAGGAACATACTCATTTGACAAGGTATAAACAGCCGCTAAAGTAAATTACCTTAATCAAGTTTTCATTATGTTCCTAAGGTGAAATAAATATGATAATTTGAATATCAACCAGCTATATGATTTCTACAGACAGGGCTATTTCCTAAAGAATGCACAGAGCTTTGCCTATGTGTATATTTAGAGCGTGCATTCCAATTCTCGTCTCGCTTTGTTGGTATTTTGTCAATTGGAAAACAAGCCAAGACATTCTGGGGATTAGCAATTATTGGTAGCATCAAGATTCAATAAATTTCATCTAAGATATTCATGAAACCGTTTTGGTTAAATACAATGTAGAGGCAGTTTTAAAATAATAATTATTTTTTATTTTGATCAGTTTTTAAATATCACAGGGCTATTGTAAAAAGTTTTCTGGAGCGATTGAATTCAATTATTTTCTTCAACTTAAATGTGTTTTGTTTTTCTTTTGTAAATTGACATTTTTAAGTAGCTTTTGTGCTAAGTAAAGTGAATAATCACTTTTTGACTTTGGCTTTGACTTTATGCTTTTGATGTGTAAAACGTAAATTTGTAAACTTTTTAAACTTAAAATTGTTTTTAACGACACATTTATGTGTATAAACGAAAAAGATCAGTAGGCTCTAACGTTGAAATGGAAACTCATAAAGCTTTCCTTCAGCTAGCGTTTCAAAGCATGATCTTTTCTTATCTTGTCTTTTTATTTTATGGCTTTTTGTGTTTGGTTTTACACAATTCCGCCAGTGTCAAGTTATTTTATAAATTCTTATGTTATTTGGCTGGCCATGTTGGTGTTCATTTCTTCCTAGCATATCAACCTCACGCTGTCAGCGTTGGGTCAAGTCGACATTAAGAATATTTCTGTCTATTCAAAAATTCAAATACCTGTCTTGAGTGACCTATATTGTATTTTAAGATGCAAGGTTTCATGTTTTTTCTGATCTATTTGGGAACACGAAGAAACATATGTCTTTAATCTTATTCGGACGCTGGTTCGGACAAATAAACAGTGCTCTTGCCAAAGGATTACTTTTTTATCATGACTAACAAAAATGTAAAAGAATGTTTATTTGTCATTGCCAATTCTTTTGTTATTTTATTCCATTACATACGTCTAAAAAAAGTCGTAGCACAATAATGTATTAGATAGATACTTAACTCGTCACTTACATTAATATTTATAAAACCTAACAATATTCACTATAACCTTATCCAAACACTGACCAAACTAAAAACTTGGAAACCGTACCTGTTTACATAAATCCACTGGTGCACTGTTATGGCGCTGAACAAATTTAATATTTTTTGAGATTTATTTCGTTTTGCAAGTTCTCTTAAATTTCAGAGAGTTGTTTCCCTTCGCAAGCTCTGTACAGGACTGAGACGTGAAGCGAGAAGCGTCGCGCTTTGAGTCGCGTGCGAGCTTTGCGTGGGCGGCGCCCCGGCGCAGTGACGCCGCGTCTGCGTGGTGACTAGCGCGAATGCCGCGCATACAATCGATCCCAAAAGTATTGTTAAACAGTTGTTGACAATTAATTTAAAATTCTACAGTAACGATTGTCCTTCTTGCCTAGATATAAAATAAACTATGAAATTAATTGATTTAGTAATTATTTGACTACACTGTAAGGCTGACGCCAAACGAGCGTAATTTTCGAGTTGGAGTTTCGTAAAATGAGTCGCGGAATTTACGCCGCATTCGGTTCCATACAAAAACCTGTTTGTGCCACATCCAGTCGGCGATTTCGATTGAAAGTAAATTGCTTAACTCAAAATGCGCGGAAAATGCCTCACAAAATTACGTTCGTTTGGCCTCAGCCTAAATTATTTCGAAAATGTACATTGTAACTGTTTGGAAAAAAGTGATAGACCTAGTCTAGTCAAATGCAGAGCATAAATAGTGCCTACAACAGCTTAAATTTATTTTTACTTCTAAAGATTATTATTTCTTTTATAAAATACAGGTATAAGTAATGCCTTTACATATATTATAGATGATTTATACAGCGTCAGCAACTGGTATTTATGCTGTTCAGGACGCTGCAGTGCCTGGGATATTGTTAGATAGATTAAGATTGCCCAGCACCTATACCATCCTCCCTGCTTAGTTGTCCCAGCTTTTAGTAAATACGGGTATAACTAATGCTCTTAATACATTAGAATGCCTGAAATAGTCACTTGCGCATTAACTTCGACGATAAACATGACGTTAACGACCATACTTGCATGCTGAGTTTCAAATTATTTTATATACTCGTTTAATCGTCTCTTGAGTTAGTTTCATTATAGGAGAACGCAAACCCTTTTCCTCGCCGTTTCTTACGTGACTATTTTTTTTACTGCCACTAAAGTAGTTTATTTTATTTGGATGACGAAAACGTCAAAACAATTAAAAAATATCGGGACAAATGTCTGTACGATCTGCAGATATTTGTTCAGGGTGTTCTGGGTGTTTTTCTGTATATAATAAAAATATCTATGTAGTATAAAGTATTAAATATATCAGTCATCTAGTACCCATAACACAAGCTCTGCTTAGCTTGGGGCTAGATGATGCTGTAAGATTTGTCCAGCATTATTTATTTATATGTTATATATTTATTTAGAGAAAACTTGTCTCAGAGCTTTATATTCATACCTATCATAAATAGCAACAGAAGGCTTAACCTTTTTCCATTACCTGTACTTTTTACACTGCATGTTCTCCATCTGTCTTGGCATATAAAGCATTAAATTAATTTATTTTGACACAAGAAACATTAACGCTCATAAAACCAAAATGTATGGTTGATTTCGGTAGTGTCAGCCAACAAAAGACAGTGTACCTGTTACATTTTGTCAAGATCCGGGGTTACAATTCCTAAATTCATTCTAATTACCTCGTCCTCGTTAGATTTATTTCAGAAACTGTCACTGTATGAGAAGACAGATTGCTCCAATCTGTGATACCGATAATGCCAAATAGCTGAAAATAGCCATATGCGTCAAACAAGACGATGACTTCGCTTCGGCGGAGAAGGGGCAATAAACACGCAGCGTATGAATAATTATTGGCAAGGCTCCCTCTGACTCAGTTTATCATCTTGGATCAGAAAGATCCTACGTTATTTTTGAAAATGCAAACATTGCCTGCTGAAATCATTGTTTATTCGGAAAACACGGAACACTTGCATTTCCATGTAAATTTAGAACTAAATTTTATGGTTTACGGTACGAGTAGGTACACTGAATTTCTCTCCTGAGGGAGCTTTAAACTTTAAACGGAAAAGTTAATTTTCGTTTTAAAAAGTACCTACGGTAGTTTTAATAGGTAGAAAAGGGAAAAGGTAGCTCTCTCTTCTATGTTCATTCTAGGGTGAGCAAAATAATTGTACTATTTGTGTAATACAATACAGAAGCGCAAAAATTGTAAAATGTAGTTAATACACAATTTAAAAAAGTCTAAGCAACACAAGTCTTCGATGGTACTTTTTTCCTAATCTTGTAGCTAGAGAGGGTCATCATCTTACCACAGAAGAGATGCAGAGAGCTGTAGGGATGCTAGAAATTAAAAACAGTCAAGCCTATGTTGTCCGGCATATAAACGTCCACAGAAGTGTAATTTGCCGACTATTGTGATACAGGCGATCCACCTAAACAGCATATACAACATACAAACTCGGCCTGGGCCGAGGGCGTAGTATCACTCGTCGTCAAGACCTCCAGGTAACATGTAAACATGCACCAAAGCTAACTGCCCAAGAGATCACATCAAGGACACAATGCTATTGATGCTGCTGTTTGTCCCCAAATTGTGGCAAGGAGACTTCGAGAGTATGGTCTACGTGCATGTCGTCCAATCAGATGCTGTAGGCATCCGTTACAGATACGTTGCAGACCCCACGTGTTATTTCAGCAAGAACGATGTGACCAAATTTTATTTTCGCGATGAAACTCGATTGTTGTGTTCAGGAAGTCCACCCAGGGGCAGCAAATTAATAATGGTGTGGGGTGTTTTAACCAAAATAAAAAAAACCTGAATGATGTGGCGCATTTTCTGGCTCCCTACGTGCGTTTATTTTCAGAAACATTGAGATCTGAGTTTACGTTGATGCATGACCACGCACACAGCAAGGCGGACTCAAGAATGGACAGGGGGAAAAATATTCGTTTTACCGTGGCCAGCTCAGTCGCCTGGCTTGAATCCCATTAAGCATGTGTGGGATATGCTACAAAGAATGGTCCTAAAAGATCTTGATGTGGTTTCTACGGAACAGCAGCTAAAAACATACTCAAGTTCTACTGGGACTAAATGCTTCTTTAAATGTCTAGAAAAAGGCTTCTTATAATATTGACATAATAGTCATATGAGTATAAATGTATGTATGAATGTGTGTTACTCTTTCACGCAAAAAATCGCGTACGGATTGAGCAATTTTGCACACATGTTGACCAGAAATAACACATAAGCTACATTTTATCTGGGTATAACGCTCGCAAAGCACGCGGGTATAAGGTAGTTAGGGCCATAAAACTATTTTAAAAGTTCTATAATTTGGTGCTTTATCGAAAAGCTAATGATAATTTGAAGAACTTCGCAAAAAGTCGACCAAGCCGGGAGGATAGTATAGCTGCCGGGCAAGCCTAATACATCGAGCAATGTCCCAGGCACTGCAGCGACCCGTAAAGTAAAAATACCAGTTGCTGACGCTTTATAAATTTATCTATAATACCTGAGAAACAAGGCCCACTAAGCAAAGAGTATGTTAGAGAAACCGATTTAGATTGCATTCATCACAATAATATAAGGTATGGTTCGAAAGATTGGATAGATGTTGCGCCTCATTCAAAACTTACGAACGGTAATTGGGCTGACAATTTTGTATAAAACTAGTTTCAAGTTAGGAATTTGGACATTTTATCCTAGTGTTTCCCAAACTACTCGTATTGCCCAGTACCTAGGTATAAATACGGAATAACTTGCTCCTTTCGTGACTGCAGAGTTTATTCCAACACAATGTATGAATGTGGCTCTATAACTCTTGGCAAGGCCTTAAAATTACCATACTGCGAGCACATTACTGAAATGCAGCCGCATTTGTTCCAAGTAAATAAGGCTGTGACAACGCTGGCATAAAATTCTTTTAAAATTTACCTTTGAGAAACTCTAAAGTTCTCTTTTTAATCTGTTAGTTTATGTATATAGGGTCAGCACAAGCTTACCGGAAATAATCGGCCGGCAAATAGATCGGATTGAAATAAACACATTAAAGTAAAAAAATAATTTTGTTATATCATACAATTTCTGAGAAAATCGACTAAGTTAAAGTGCCCTGTTTGTCGAAAAAAGTATTTTACACTGTTGCATAAGACATCCCTACGCGTATGAGGTGCCTTCAATAACATTAGAAATGGCAACGTCGCCTCGTCACCTGCGCATTGGCCGCTCGAGCTAGCAACGTCGCATAGGTAAAAGCGGGGGGGTGGCGCTTGGCAGGCACGTGTCGCGGCTTTCTTTGACTTCATTGACGCGTGTCGCTCCGCGCTGCTGACGTTGTCGGTAATGAGTTAGATTTTCGTAATTATTAAATTATTCAAGTTAGTCGTGAATTTTAGTTCGTTCAGTGAGCACGGAACTTAACCATTTAAAATTAAAAAAAAAGCTGTTTGGCTGTCATGCCCGCGGAAAATGGCAGGTATCATGCAATAACAACCAAGCATCGGAATAAAATATTAAATTTTGAGTAGAAATTTTATCATGTTTTTTCCTGTTCTTTTTTTAATAAATTAATTATTTCTGTTCAAAAAATAACCTGCATCATTTTTTACGGTAACCCTCTGCTGACCTCGTATAGATTATATTTTATGTATCTGTAATTGCGTTAATATTTAAATTAATTAAGTTAATTAAAATTAGGGTAACACTTAAAAAAAAAGTAACAGCGTTTTGCTATCAAAGCACATATTACAGACGAATCAGTCCCAAGTCCCAACTGCCTATTAAGTGACCCTTTTCACTGAGTAACGTAATCTTTGTCAGTAACGAGCAGTAGTGTTGATAAAGGCACGGCTACCTCCATATCATTGTCCTGGAATAAGGGTATTCATGTAGATATCACAAATATGCGTTCTTAAGCATATGTATTTCGTTTTGTTTTCCAAACACTCGCGTATAAACAGTTGTTTCAAGCGGTTTAAGTCAACATTCAGGTAAACAAACACACAGCGCTTGTGTATTTAGTAAGAAGTCCGATTCACGTTGTAAGTCAAACTTCGAGACAAAATATTTTCAATGAAATGTAGTTATTATGAATTATTATATTTGTATCACGTGTATTTAAAGTATGGTATACATTCAGAAATATGAAATTCATAATTGCAAATAAATAAATGAGTTAAATCGTTCAACAGGTAGGGGGCCAAATATTTATTACTTTTAACCCAAACAGGGCAAGCTAAATAATAAAGAGCTTCGCGAGTTATACGAATACCATAGGAATGACATTCGTATAACTCGCGAAGATACACAAACGAGTAGGAACTCGTAGAACCTTGTATGTAAATAAGTAATTTGTTACTATTAACTACCCCATTGCTTGACTGGAACAAAGCGGCCACAAAAGAGTAAGCAGAACAGCGTGAGGGCTTGATATTTGATCTTGTTTTAGGAAACTAATCTGCCGTTCTTTGTATTAAATAGATGAAATATTATCTGTTGAATAAAACTTGAAGTGTGTTGTTTCAAAATTAAACCAGAAATAACGTTTTCCGATGGTTTCACTTTCATAAAGAATTGTGGACGAATATTAAAGCCGTGGTGTGCCGGCAGTAGAATGTTACCCCTCCTCTCTTACCCTTGGATGCAGTAAGAGCCTGCTAATGCCTCCGGGATATGGGCAGCAGCGTCTTACCGTGTATCAACATCCCGTACTGCGCTCGCCAACCCGCCTGCCAAGCGTGGTGAGTATGGCAACTACCCCTCATAGAGATCCATGAGGGAGGACTGTGTTCAGTAGTGGACGTTTTATGGCTGACATGATGATTAAATCTTATTCTATTCGTTGGACTTTTACTTGAGTTTTTTAGGTTGATTTTGGAGTTTTCCAAACATTTAAAAGCAAACTGAGAGAAAAAGTATACATTGTAAGAATCGGTAAAATCTTACAAAGCGCCTCGTATCAGCTACGTAATTTGTACCGCAGATTAAGCTGTAAAATATATTACCTAACATAATCTATACTAATATATCTTTACTAATACGTTAAAGCTGAAGAGTTTGTTTGTTCGGTTGAACGCGCTTATCTCAGAAACTACTGGCTGAAATTGAAAAATTATTTTAGGATAGCTGATTTATCTAGGAAGGCTATATAACATATAACTCTACAACAAATAGTATCAAGCAGGGCATCAAAACGCGTACAAAATCGTAGGGAATGTCTAGTATATCTATAATATGATACATTATGTATAAAACAGAATCGGGTTCTAACACCACTTATTACTCGAGAACGGCTAGACCGATTTCTATGATCTCAGATTTTTTGGATTTGTCTGCGCCTGGAACAACATAATAGGCTATTTAAACAATGTAAAAGTTCAGCGATAAAATTATAAAAATCGGCCAAGCGCGAGTTAGACTCGCGCATGAAGGGTTCCGTACCATCATGTGTAAATAATCTGTGAATATTTCAAGCGTCTACATGTTGCCGTTATTAGCATCGAGCAAAAAACGGCAAAAAATTACGTTTGTTATATGGGAGCCCCCTCCAAATATTTGTTTTATTTTAATTTAATGTTTTTCTTAAAGTTAATACTTAAACAACTTAATATTCTGTGAATGGAGTAGTTGTAGTAGTAGAATAGTTGTAGAGTAGTAGTAATAGTTAGTGGTTTTATAGTAGTTTTTCTATTGGTTTCATTGAAAAAATACAGACAAAATGTCATCCGTACCCTTATTTGATTAATATTTAAAAATATAAATTTATCATAATCCTACGTTTGGCTCCTTACTTGAGGAGTACTCATGTTAGTTTACAATATAAAATTTTCTTATTATTTTAGATTAGACTGTTTGCTTATAATAACGTTCTGAATAAACTATTGTTATCTTACAACTATAGAATACATTCTAGAGGTATACATAAATCGTGTTGAATGTATTCTACATAATCTAAAGAAACTCCATCCACGCGCGTGATTTATAAATGTCACATATTATAAAGACATTCTCAGCCAATTGTGTTCAGCTATTTTAGTCTATGACATATGACGTTGCACTGTTGGTACACCAGCAGGTTGCGGGTTCGATCACCGGCGGGGCTTTTACGACATTTGCCTCGGGCCATATTGTTTGGCTACGGAACTCTAAAAGACACAAAACCCCTGAATAAAATTAACATAGTGGTTTTCCTTCTTCTCAAATCAAATTAATTATTTATAAATTTGGTATTGTGTAAAAATATTGTGATAATTTTCATATTACTCTACGTTTTTACTTGCGTTTCAAGGAAAAAAGTACCACGTCAACGCATAAAATCGTACCGTCTAAGTGATCGGGTTTCAAAGTTTAAAATGACTGCTAAAATAATGTTATTCCAACATGAAGTGTGGTTAGAGCTTTCAACAAGAATAACCGAGTGCATTGGTCGGTGATATTTTTAACTATCGCTCAACGGAATACTAAAGATGAACTCTGTAACTATTCCACCTACTAGATTAATAATAGCTATATGAAGATTTAAAAGGTCGCAAATAAACAGTCATCTATATGAACTGTTAATATATTAAAGAAAGTGACTCTCATTTAAATGTGAAGAGATTTATTTTACATGGCAGGAATGTGGATGAGAATAGCGCAAGTTAGAGGAAGGCCAAAAGAATCGTAGGTCGTATAGTGTAAATAAGTAAAGTAAAAATAAATTAGACATTTACTCAGGCTTTTTTTTTATCTTTTATCTTGCAGTGGACAGCCCGTTCGTTTAGTGGCAGAAATATGGTTGTTACCAAAAAAAGTTGTATCCGATAAATCTCCAATTAAATTTCGTAAATGAAATTTCCCGAAACTAAAATAACTGTTTACCTCAGTAACGGCACAGTAGATAAACACTATGCAGTGAAATTCGGATGTCACCGGCAATAATTAGGTACACCAGTTGGCTAGAATAAACTACGTGACTACGTTATTTTCGCGGAAGGATAGAGAAATAGGGTCGTGCTGGTTGGGCTGATACGAAACATCGGTCTACGTATTAACGGTTTTACATCTATTGTAGGTGATTTGTAGTAAAGTAAGGCCTTTGCATCTATTATAGATGATTTATGAAGCGTCAGCAACTGGTAATCATGCTGTACGGGACGCTGCAGTGCCTGGGACATTGTTTGATGGATTAGGCTTGCACAGCACCTATACCATCCTCTCAGCTTAGTCAGCTGTTAATCAGAAGAAATAACAGGTCAATACGTCTGAAGCTAACTAAGCCGCGGGTTTCCTCACGATGTTTCTTTCACCGTTAAGCACGTGTTAAATGTGAACTTACCCTTTTCAAGAAAGAAAAATCCATTGGTTTTCGGCCGGTATCGAACACACGACCTTCGATTAAAAGTGGGGGTACATACCACTTGGCCAACACGGCGCCAGTAACTTGTATTTATGCTGTACGGGACATGTGCCTGGGAAATTGTAAAATAGGTAAGGCCTAGCAACCATCCCCTCAGCTTAGTCTATACTAATGGGGTACTACGATATTGACATGCATTTCGTAGATATTTTCTGAATTTCTCGAAAACCTAAAATTTTACATTGACCTTAACATTACCTAGAGGTATATTATCAGGTAAAATAACGCTCATTTTATGTTATCCTTGTGCTTATTCGATAATACAATAATTGCGTAAATCATTGAAAATTTCTATAATGTGCTAGCATACGAACCATTATGAAAATTGAACAAAAAATATACAAACAAGCTTATTATTGTATGATAGGATAATGGATTGAAGCATTAAGTAGGATTATATTCTACAATATAATGAGTTTAAATAAATGATTTGAACTGCACGAACTGGCGAAAAACGTATTCGTTTCTTGTCTGGTATGTAATTGAAATGTGTGATATGCCCATTCGTCTTTCACTAATACGGTCGCTGCTGACTGATCTCATGCATCAGTGCCAGTGGGGGTTGTACTGAGCACGCATTAGGCAAACATACACTTTCCTCGAATTCGTGTTTTACCTGTGTGCTCGAACTTCCGTAGGCTTCCGTAGGAACACCTCTTGGCATGCCAAGAGGTGAGCCGGTTAAAAACAATATATAACTGATTTAAATCTTTATATTTAACTCCTTAATTATCTCACTCTTTGGTCATGCTATACGTTTTTCGTCAAGAAACCTACAGCTTAAAAATAAGTGATTTTAATTGAAAACTTTTAGTCGAAAAACGTACACGTGACGCTAAAGAGTTTCCCTATTTTAAGAGCTAAATCAAGTTTGAAATAGGATCACCCCGAGATATGCTACGGATGTTTGATCTCACAAGTAAAGAACGAAGTTGAGCAAAGTTTAATGTTCGCCGGAGGCGTGCTGAGTACAACGCCGGCTGGCACTAATGAATAAGATCAGTCAGCTGCGACCGTATTATTGAAAGACGAATGGGCAATTCACACATTTCGTTTACATACCAGACAAAAGTTGAATCATCTTGGCAACTCACTTTTCTATACTCTGACCTAAATAAATATGCGCTAAAGTCAAATAGGGAACCATTAACTTTTTATCTACCCAATCATTTATTGTTGATGTATCGCATATGAATTAACCATGAAATAAAATAAATGAATAATGAAAACAATTTGCATATTTTTCATGGTTTAATGTTGACGCGACGCCTCGCAATAATTATAAGTGTAAATGGACCTGCCGTTTTTAATCGGGTCGTTGCATATTCTGTCCTATCGAATAGTTTACATATCAATATGATAAAGCTCCGTGCAATTAAAATAGTGTTTAGCTTTTAACGTTAACCGGGCGCGGCCGGGTTAAATCAATCCCACCAAAAACATGTAAAAATGGGAGCCAAGTTTAATATTTAGAATGTCGTGGTTGTCGACTTCGCCCAGAAAATAATTGAGATCTAAATGATGCCGAGTTCTGTAGATAATTCTGAAATTTAGTTAATAGAATATTTCTAATAACTTAGGATCAAGTTAAGCTCACGGTTTGGGCTACTACTTAGTCTAATGAATCTTAATAAATAAACTAAATTTCACGTGTTCGTATTCAAGAGAACAAAAGCGCCTCCAAATGATTCGAGTAATATACACACTGCTGCGTCGTCGCCCGTTCGCTTGGCTTGAACTTGGCTGGACACGCTTCCGCGTGTCTAAAAGTTATCACAAAAGTGGCAAATAAGCTAAAAAATATACCAGCCAAATATGCAATGGTTTCGATTTTGTCAAAACCTATGAAACCGATTGAGTACACACCTACGAGTATGTAATCAACGTATAAGTTCATTATGATAGTTGAGAGGTAAATTGATCGCAATCAGGCCGATGAAATCTTGTACCGACCTCATAGAAGTAATATAATTAACCCATCAATCTACCGGCCAGTTATTGGAATTCAAACCGGGCTGGTTTTCCATTAAAAATAATTGAAAAACTGTGTTAGTGAACATTCAGGAACGAACGAAATTACTACAAAATAACTAATTTCCGCATTTTTTTGAAACGAACTGCCTTATTTGCTGTCTATGCATAATTATTATGTAATAATTACTCACTGATCAGCACGATAGTGCACCGCCAAGACGAGTAAGGCGAAGCGCAAGAAGCCTTTTCTCGAAGCGCTTCGTCGTGATTTCGAACCCATTGTGTTTGAACCCATTTGTGGATTATACCAGATAATTAAAATTATCGGGATATGATGTCAATATAGTAAACCTATCAAACATTATTATTATGTATCAGTTTCGTAGGTAGATTTTATTGATATCTAAAAAACCCCGATTTTGTCACTTACTGATGATTATAAAAACGGATAAGGTCCTACCTGAGGACCCAGAAAGGTGAAATTTGGCATTTAAGCTAGCTAATGCTACACAACTAACACAAAAATCTAAAAATTGGAACTCCACATATGTATTTTGACTAAGGTGTAGAGTTAATTTAAATTAATTTATTTTAGGCCTTGTAGAGTTAGGAGCTTGGCTCCTCATTAAATCAGATTTTTAACCCCTGACAAAAAACACCCCTCGTGTTATAAGTTTGACCGCTATGTGTGTGTGTCTGTCTGTAGCACCGTAGCTTTTAAACGAGTGGACCGATTTGCATGCAGTTTTTTTATTTAAAAGCAGGTTTTCCGGCAGTGGTTTTTTTTATCAAAATCGGTTAAGCAGTTTACGTTTAGTTTAGTTAAGATAGGGGGAGTGAAAGAGGGGATGAATAATCGAATGTTTCCAAATATACCCGAGTTTGGTATCAAATGAAATGATGTTAGAATGCAAAACTGAAGTTATACAGAAACCGGTTGAGCAATTCATGAGATTTGGGTGTTGAAAGTAGGGGGGAACAATCGAATGTTTTCAAATAAACCCAAGTATCAAATGAATGAACATGATGTGTAGATTGTAAAACCGAGGAGACACATTACAAAAAAAATAGGTAAACTCCGAGACTAGGTAAGGTATCGGGGGTTATTTAAAATGTTTAATTTTATAAACTTGTTACTTTTTGACAGTGCGAGCCATATCTCGTCTTGGCCACATTTTAGAAAATGTTTTGGTGGTATTTTATTGTGTAATTTTATTTTTTTCTTTCAATAACCATTACAATACGTAACTTGGTATTTTTTTCAAAAAAGGTGATTAAAGTTGAAAGGTCACCATTTGATTCCTAAAAGCTTTGTAAGGGCGTAAACAACCATTAAGTTGTCTGAATCTACGGATAACTTTTTACCTTAGCGTGAGTGAATTAATTTGATTCCCATGTTTATAAATCACCTGGCTACTAGTATACTCTTGTAGATTAAGACCACTGACAAAGATTTCTATAGATATGCCATTTAAAAATCGTAAAACGTGATCTTAGAGCACATAACGTGGGGTTGGCACAACATATTTTTTCTCTTCTATTC
The DNA here is from genome assembly GCA_963082625.1 of Pasiphila rectangulata. Taxonomy (NCBI): domain Eukaryota; kingdom Metazoa; phylum Arthropoda; class Insecta; order Lepidoptera; family Geometridae; genus Pasiphila; species Pasiphila rectangulata. The sequence continues at coordinate 10,753,547 of OY720240.1, forward strand.
CCCAAAGACTTGTCGACACCTATCCCAAAATACTACATTTATTAAGAGCTCCTCCTCCCCGCATCGTTTTCCTCAGTGCTGAGGATATTTTTTGTCAGCCATTCCGATCTTAACAATTCTACGGCATTGTGAATAGAACGCAGAAATGCTAATGTTGAGCACGGATGGAGCCGGGAGCGCAGGCCAAGGAAGAAATTTAAAAAGCTGAACCCCTCCAGCCTCGCAGCCACTACGCATGGAGAGGGACGAAAAACTATTAAAGCTAGAGGTTACCGCTTTACATCAGGTGAGCCTTGGACTTGTTTTGTCATTTCGTCTTACAAACAAATGAATTTATAAAGTACAGTCTTCAATTTATTGTTGTATGTAGTACTTTAATTAACAAGCAGAATACCTCTACAGTCCTTTATAAGAAGGTTTTTCAATTGAAGCAACTGAAAGCCACGAAAAAGAGCAGAATAAAAACTCCTACAGGTAACAATATTATTCAGATGGGTAAGATCGCAAATAATCATTAAGATGTATTACCGAATTTCCTTTGTACTTATCTAAAGATCATTGAAGCTTATTTACATGTATTGAACATTAGCAGAAAATTACATGCTACAGTTACGATAATCACAAGGTCGAGGGGTAGCGATAACGGTGTTGTGACTGTTTGATTGATGCGGTTTTGTTACTAGTAGAGAGGTCAAGGCTTTAAATGGTAGCTACATTATCCAAAACATTTCTATCCGTACTTATAGAAATCGTTTGTTTTGCCTTAAAATATATTTTGTGAAATTATGTAAATCTCATCATAATAGTTACGTAATGTGAGTAGGTACTTTAAGTTGCTATCATTTTGAGACTTTGTTCGAAAGTGAGTACGTTAGGTTACTACTATTTTGAAATTTACAGACTTTAGTATTTCGTTCTGGGTGTTTTCTATTAACGATGCATTTACAAAATAATGTATTATCTACTACGGGGATGGTGTTCTGTGAAAAGATCTAATTTCATTTTTACTTATTCATTTAGTATCATTTCACAATATCTCTCTTCAGGTTTTTCAATATTATTATCACAATCATCATGAAAGAAGCTCCAGTGAAATAGGTTTCGTAAGCAGATGGGTGGGTGGAATATTTTCATGTTACCTACGAATTCAGCAAAATAAGAGAGATATTCGATCCAATTCAATCATATTCAATCATATTTTTAGAGCCCTCACATTATGTGACACATAAACCTAAGTGTATCACAGGATAAGGAGAGGATGGTATAGGTGCTGGGCAACCCTAATCCATCTAACAATGTTCCAGGCACTGCAGCGTCCCGTACAGCATGATTACCAGTTGCTGACGCTGTATAAATCATCTATAATAGATGCAAAGGCATAACTTATCACAGCATTAAAAAATATTGTATATTATTTATCGATAGGTAGTTATAATATTAAACCTATAGTTATTTGGCGTAATAAACATTTGACTAACTGAAATCAAAACGTCATATCTACATGACAGGCTACACGGATGAGTCTTGCCTTTGGCGGACTTTTAGGTGGGTATATTATTTTTCTATTGGAGTTCCCCGACTACAAAATGTATAAAAAGTAATTTTTAACCAAGACTAAATAGGCGTACTTATGGTACATACAGACTATGTCAATTTAGCTGCCACGCAAATAATGAACAAATAATTTGATTAATAAACGATTTGATTTGACCTTACGCGTTAGTATAATGCAGGGCGCCTAATACGTTGAAATTCTTTGCTGTGCTTAGCGTTTCCCCTTGTTTTTCATAAGTTAAGCGCAGGCCACACCTCCAGCAAGCGAGCGAGCGAGCTGGTGGGTGAAGAAGACGAGGGATACTAGCGAGAAGCGAAGTTTTAGCGAGCTAAACTATGTTGGTTTGCACCGAAAACCACGGACGGGAGAGCGAGGAGAGAGTGCCATCCGCCGTCACTCGCGTGCAGTTGCATAGCGCACGTTTTTGTTGCATAGCGTCATGGAACAATTTATCGAAAGTGTTCGACAATTACCTTGTTTGTAATAATAAAATTCAGGGAATACCTTCGTCTGAAGAAGATCGCCAAAGTGCGCCGAGCAACGCGGGAGAGCATCGTTTCACTTTTTGTTAACTGGTTATTTAGTCTAAGTTGTGTCTTAGTTTAAAAATGGAAAAGGTTCTGTAGAAGTCTGTATTTTTACAAGCTTGTATTTAGCTTGCCCTGTATGTATGTATGCCTGTATGTTTGTATGTATGTATTAGGGTGTCCTTTATTTTTCAAAGTTTTAAATTTCTAACGCATAGGTCTTAGTTTTGATCATTTGCCTCTAAAACACTCGGTAATAAATTTTTACCTTATTTGGAGTACGATAACTTTTCAATGGAACGATTCTACCTTTCAATGGAAATCTCAAATTGGTGCACTTGCAGGTCGGTTTACTTCAGCAGCTTATAATATATTTTAAGAGATGTGATTCGAATAGCATAATTACAAGGAATAGGTCCCAGTTCAAGGAATATCGTCTATCATTGGTATAACGAATTCAAGCGTGGTCGACTAACTTTGGAGGATGAAGAAAGAAATGGTCGTCCTTTGATGACTATTGCGGAAGATAACAATAAATGTACTAGCAGTAAAACAATTATCCAAGACAATAAACGAGTTACGTATCAGGAGGTTCAGCACATACTGCATATTGGATCGGGAAGTCTTCACAAGACTCTGGAAACTTGAGGAGGGTAGTTTCACGCTGGGTGCCGCACAACTTCACTGTGCTCAGAAGCAGGCACGCGTGGAATGGTGCCGTGATATGATAAACAAATTTGAAACTACATAGCTTGGTCGCGGGAGGTCCCGCGACCAAGAACGCTGAAATGTGTTCGAAACGTCGGGAAAATAATAAAAAAGGTACGCGATAAAATCCTGTAATTTTAAAACTAAAAAAAAAAAAAATATGTTAACAAATCGCGAAAGTTTAACAAGTTATACATAGCTCGTCTCGGCGTTTTCACGACATCATTACACAACTGTAATGATGTCGTGAACACGCCGAGACGAGCTCATCAACATGAGTTCTGGGTTTATCAATGCGATACGATAACGCCGAATGGTATACTACCAAATGTCAATCAAACACAGGGATGCGCGGGCTACTGCTCCACCAGGACAACGCGCTCGCGCACGCCGCGGTCAAAACGAGGGACTTCCTGGACTGACGTGCGCGGTCAGACTTCTGGGTCGCCTTCAAAGCCGAGTCTAGTTTTCCTTTAGATCGATACAAATAGCTATTAAAATTAGGTGATTACTCTGGTGGCGTGCGCGGCGCCCAGTGAAACCTGCCGCCCTCCCTCCCCCTTAAGCCGCATGAGTTTCGTGAACATAAAAGCAATTTTTGATTAAAAACTATCGATTTTATTCCGTTTTACGTCGTACTACAGGATTTTATCACCTATGAAATACTAAAGGCATCAATGTATGTAACATGTAACACATCTTGATATATGTAAACGCCCAAAATATTGCTTGTAACTTTCGGTAGGTAATTAAATAATTAGCATTATAGCAAGCATACTTACTTACCAGGGCCGTTTAATAAGTCAGTTATTTTTTTAATTTCCCGCGCAGTAACTTTGAAGGGATCCCTGCTGCCCTCAATTGCCTTTTATATATTTTCATTTAGTTTGTATTTGACAGCCATTGAAAGCAGAAAACCTCTTGAATAAAAAAAGGGAATTCCGTGTGCTGAACACTATTTTTTGCGCATACATTAGCGAAACCAAGAAAAGGTTTGATAAACACAATGGGGATACTGAACCATCTATTTCAATAGGTAAGAAATGGTTTACTAAGTTTCGTTGTGGTCGTATCAGCACAACGGACGTCGAACATTCAGGTCGCGCAAAAGAAGTCATCACGCCAGAAATCGTCGATAAATCCATGGAATCATATTGAAAGATCGAAAAATGAAAGTGTGTAAGGTGGCATCTCAACTGAGTGAGTGAATATTTAACAAGAATATTTGGATAAGAAAAAGCAATTTCCGCAATGGGTGCTGCGATAGCTCACAATCGACCATAAGCGCAATCGTTTGGCGAAGGAGGATTGTTTGGCGTTGTGCAGCCGTAATCTGAACGAGCTTTTGCACCGTTTCGTAACCCTTGACGAAACATGGATACATCACAATACACCAAGAAACAATCAAAATAGTGGGTTTCTCCGGGTGAACCTGCACCATAATGTGAAATGTGAACCAGGAGACCACATTGTGTTGGTAGGCCAAAAAAATCATGGCCACAGGTTTTTGAAATGCACGCGGTGTCATTTATATCGATTTCCTTGAAAAGATTAAAATGATCACCGGCGAATATTATTCAGAGCTTTTGGACATATATGATATTGATTTGCAGCAAAAACGACTGCATTTTACAAAGAAGAAGCACGGGTGCACACGTACATATGTGTACCATGGCAAAAACCATAACTAGGGCTACGAACTGCTACCCCATCCAGCATATTCCCCAGATTTAGCACCCCTGCGACTATTTATTGTTTCCAAACCTGAAGAAACGCCTGGGTACTAAGAGATTCGGTTCGAATGAAGAGTTCATTACTAAAACATTCGCCTATTTATTTAGGACATCCAACAAAAAATCACAAAAACTTAAAATTAGATAATCTAAGTGGTATTATAGGCTATGTCTATTTAATATATATTAAATAGACAGAAAGTGTGAAAGTGGTCTTATAGGCTATGTCTATTTAATATATATTAAATAGACATAGCCTATAAGACCACTTAGATTATCTAATTTTAAGTTTTTGTGATTTTTTGTTGGATGTCCTAAATAAATAGGCGAATGTTTTAGTAATGAACTCTTCATTCGAACCGAATCTCTTAGTACCCAGGCGTTTCTTCAGGTTTGGAAACAATAAATAGTCGCAGGGGTGCTAAATCTGGGGAATATGCTGGATGGGGTAGCAGTTCGTAGCCCTAGTTATGGTTTTTGCCATAGTACACATATGTACGTGTGCACCCGTGCTTCTTCTTTGTCGCCACAGCTTGAAAATATTTAAAAATTATTTTGAGGCCTTAGGAAAACCAAGTATAAGGAAGAAATTAAACATTGGTAAAACGCTGGACTAAATGTATAGAGTTAAAGGGCGATTGTGTTAAGAAATAAACCGTTCTTTTTAAATATTTGAATACTCGCTGACTTATTAGACCGTATAATCGTAAGCGCTATATGTAGATGTCATTTGTTGAGTTCCTGTCGATAGTGCGTACATTTCAAAAGGAAATTAACAACCAATAGATTTCGAAATTGTCAATATACGCACTTTTTTACTTGAACCTACATTGTTTGTATTTATACATAATTATATCTTCGGTAGGTCCATTTGAATCATGACATACATATATTTAAGATTCTACAAAAAAAAATCATTAATACACAATTTCTTGATTTACAGAGTCTGAAAATATGTTCGTAAAAATTTGATGTTTCAATTTATCTTGTTTGTATATTCATAAGTGCCAATAAATATCTTTGACAGACAATTTATCGTGAAAATTGAATTGAGTAGTTATTGTTTTGCAATTAGTATTATTTTCTAGTTTTATTTAAAACATGGTCATGACCTGCTCTAAAGACCTTGGTTTAAAGGTTTCTGGGCTCATAACGGTAGTCATAATAATGGAGAACATTCACCAAATCATATTCCTAATAGTTTCTTCATGGTAAAAGTTTAATAGTCATATTTAGCTATTTCACAGAATACGCCGAGCTTGCCATGAATTTGATTACTTAGTAGCTGCTTCTCTCACTTATATTATGAATTCAAAATTTTGTTTTGATGATTGTTACCGTTTCAAGCGAAAACCACCTAACAGATCAAGCTGACTTTGCACATTGTATAGATGAAGACCAGGGTCTATAGTTAATATACATATTTTTTTAGGGTACAATGTGTGTGAAGCCACGGGTAGAATCTAGTAATCAGTCCACATCGCCTGCTGGAACATGGATGTCCAAAATCGTGAGGGGGTTGTTGCCATACTCGCCCCGCTTGGTAGGCGGGTTGGCGAGCGCATTACGGGATGATGCACGGAAAGACGCTGCTGCACATCTTCAGGGGTATCCCTCGGCAGATTCTTACTACAAGAGAGGCTAAGCGACATTCTACTGCCGGCACCCCCACGGCATAAAACTATTTAAACAAAAGGAAAAAATTAGTTTTTAAAATGTAAATAGCCTATAACAGACTAATTATCCAATCTCGAATATTAAATCCTTCAAGGAAAGTTCTTGGAATACAATTAAACTCTTTTCTGTTTGGTATAGACAGAAATCCAGTGAACGCTCGACAGCCTAACTGATTTAGATTTATATAACTGGCTTTCCTTACTTAAAAAAACAAGATAAAATTTTCCTCAGCTGCATGTGTTCTTAAAATATATATACATACGCTTTACATAATCTTTTTTGAGCATAATCATATGCTCATGATATATCATATCATTATCATACTGAATTTAGTAAAAACTTTACCTGTCATTTACGAATAATTCAACAAGCAAAATATTCTTGTTCCGTGAAGGTTCAATTTATAATCAAAAGTATGGAAATTGAAAAGAAGCTAGTCTGTATAGAATTTTAAGCAATTTAAATCGGAAACGTAAAAAGTATCCGAACATTTTTTTATAATTTTAAAGATATACAAGAAAAAGGAAGCCATATTAATTTGATGTTAAAGTTTTTCAATAATAATAAAATAGAATTCATCTAAAACAAAGTACCTACCTATTTAGCTGACTTAGCTGATAAATGATTACATTACAGTTTTATAAACAATAAAACTATAATGTAATAGTTTATTTGCCAGAAGAAAGTTACAAATTAAAGATTTCAGCATAGCATAACTACTTAACTCTCTATTTAACTTTAAAGTCGGTGCAGTGAACCAAGTAATGCAGTGTACAATGTAAGCTATTTCACTTCAATCTCATCACAACACGAAACCCCTGAGCGAGTAGCCGTAAGCACGGCACAGATACGGACTGAATAGACACGCACCATCAAAGGGCTGTGGTAAGCCCAGGATTTACCTTTCATGCCTCTAGCTAAATACCTATCTCGGCTATTCTAATACACAGAGGAGCCATTATCTCGATTCTATGTAGTAACATGGCGGCAGGTTTCAAAGAAAGTTCTCCTAGAAACAGAAATAAGTGTTATTTTTGTGTCTGTATACTTGGGAGATTGCCTTGATAAGTACCAACACTATTATTGTGAAAATATAAAAGTAAGTATAAATAGATTAAACACCATTTTTGTTTATTCTTTTTAGATTTTAATACTTCTAGGCCGAAGATTCAGATACCTACTATTGTTTTAGCTCGATAGCGCAATTGGACGCCGAAATATGAGCGTTAAAGCGTCGACAAAAAGAAAACGAAATTCAAATGCTATGTTTTAAAAATCATGTGTGAATACGTGCTTTAACGGTGAAGGAAAACATCGTGAGGCAACTTGTAACTTAGTTAGCTTCAGTCATGTTCTTTTCTCTAAATATAACAAAATAAGCTGTATGCTAATCCATTCAAAAAATGTCCCAGTCACATGTTTTACCTCTAGACGAGGAATTTTAAGAATGGTGAAATACTTTAAAAAAAACATCGATTATGCAGTCTTGGGAAATACAACTGCCTGGTCCGTAGGTCCGTAGGAATTAGAAAGCTGGTTTCTCAAGGGCTTATTTTCACTTCTAATGCTAATATTTACAGGAAACTGCTGCGTCATTTAACTAGCTATTAACTATGATAGATTGTTTGCAGTTCTGTCCTCCGAAGAAACAAAATAACAAGTATTAGAAAAAATAACCTACTTTTATTATTACCATTGACGTTTCTCAATTCTAAAAACCCGATCAACAAAATGAGGCAATATCAAACTGACAAACTTGACCTATAAATAACAGTGTTACTGTCACTAAAAAACTTCGGCTCCTGATTTGCCTGCTTCAAGCACTGACATATCTATCACTTGCGAGGTTAAATTAGATTGTAGATACGAGACGACGGAAGTCGCTACCTTCGCGTGCTTGCATCGTTACCTGCACTAGATACATTAGCTACACCTAAGGTCTCGCAGTCGGGTAGAAAGGTCAGACCGTAAATAAATCCACATTATAAGGCTGTAAGAATGTTCGACGCAGACTAATCTGCGTGAAACAGCTTTCTTTTACTGCTGTTTTATCAGGGTGCTCAATTGCTAAGCCTACACTGCCTGTCCGTCCGGTCGTGTGTCACGGGCTTCTCATCGCATTAGGTGTCTCAATTTATCACAGAATATGTGTTGATAACTACAAATAAAAAAATTACACCGCCGACACAAAGTAAGAGCTAAAAATCTGTTTTTTTAAGTTTATAAAATTAAAAACATAAGTAACCCCCAGTATTGTACCTAGTCTCGGCGGTTACCTTATTTTTATGTGTACCCTCAGTTCTGCAATCTACATCATCATTGCCCTTTCATCTGATACCACACTTATATTTGAGAACATTCGATTGTTCATCCCCACTTTCACCCTCCATATCTTGTAAATGGCTCAACAGATTTCTATATAATTTTCAGTTTTGCATTCTACACACCATTTCCTTTCATTTGATTTCAAACTCGGGTATATTTGGAAACATTAGATTATTCATATTATTAGTTTTCAAAATACAGGATTTTATCGCGTACCTTTTTTAGTTATTTATCACTCCCAGAAACTTCAGTCCTCCCGCGACCCCTGTGCCATCAGTGCAATCCGGTCAAAACGTCGGGAAAATTATTAAAAAAAGTACGCGATAAAATCATGTATGTATAAAACTAATAATATGTTAACAAATCGCGAAAGTTTAACAAGTTCTATTAGATTATTCATCCCCTCTTTCACCCCCATATCTTGTAAACTTCTTAACCGATTTTGATAAAACATGTTTAATAACCACCGCCGGAAAACCTGTTTTGGCATAAAAAACTGCATCCACATCGGTCCACTTGTTTAAAAGCCACTGTGCCACAAACAACTAACAAACGCACATAGCGGTCAAACATAAGAAGTTTTTATTTCTTAAACTAATGGAGTTACCTAAAAGCATGTAGGTGGGTAAATCATATACAAAGGGTATCTTATCTACAACGCCTCAGGGAAATAATGTAGAGAATACAGGAATCGCAACCTTTATTATCGTTTCGTACATTTTAAAAGGACAATTTGATTGCCACTCACGTATCCGAGTAATATTCAAATGGTAGGGATATATTATATAAGTTATTGAAAAAGAAAATATGTAAAAAGACGGTACGAAGTTTGAACAGTATTTTTAAATGAATACTTGTAAGTCAGGTACGAGAATCAGGGGATTAAAATTAATCCACCAAAACAGGCTTTTCCAATGTTTGCCTTTAAAATCAACCTTAATAAAAAATAAATTGTTTTCATGCTTTCCTTTAATATCGGTTCACAAATAATATAAATATTACATTTGTAACAGGGAGAGTAAGGGCACAATTACTGTTTCTTACAACATTATATCCTGTTAACATTGAGGAAAATAAATATACTGATTTTCTTGATTGTTTACTTCTTACTGCGAAGGGTTCTCATCCTGTACCAGTAAAATCTTGTACGACTGGTACAGGATGGGAATTACAAAAAATGTCTTCCCAACGTGTACCACTGGTACACGATGAGAACAAATTTATAAAATATATTCCCATCCTGTAGCACCCAACCAAAGTGGTATAAGAATCTGGTTTTATAGAATGTATAAAAAGAGTTTTTTGGTGCAGAACAGGTTCAGACTAGTTTGTCTCCAAATAAAATATTGTGCAATGTGCGAGCATCCGTGAAACGAAGCGAGTACAGCGATAACGACACTGCAACTGCAAAGCTAACCTTTCTTTGCTTATTTTTACCCGATTGTCGATCGAAAGGAAGGTTATGTTTTTCAATTGATTGTTTGTATGCATGTCGTTGTCATTTCTGATTGCAGTTCTACAGCCTAGACGTATTTATGACTTCTATTTAATGCAGATTGAGCTATATTTGGGAGTGTTACAACAATAAATATTTATTTATTTAATTATTAGGACCACCAACAAGACATGCACAGATTCAACACAATTTAAAACTTAGGGACTAAGGGCCTTGTGCTCCCCCAATTAAAGGCGGCCACAGCATGCACACAATTGAGCGCAAATCAACAAAAATAGGTACGAAAGGTATCTACTAGGTATTGAAGTTATATTGCGTAACAACCAAATAATAAAATAATTATCTTTAACAAAATTTAAAAGAACTACTAACAATTATGTAGTTATATACAAAAGTATTAGGTAATTAATAGGCTAATACAATATTAACATGTGTAAGAAGTGGTAATTAAATAATTGAATTAAAGTTATAGCCTCTTGAAATGAATAAATATTTTAAACTTCCAAATAAAAAATTAAATTTCATCTTATAATGTTTCGCTGGGTAAACTTTAAGAGATTCGTCAAATTGATGTGCTAAAGACCTTTAGGTTTTTAAAACATCTTCAGGAAGTCATACGCAGTATTTGTCTCTTTCCTAAGCATACAGATTTGATAAAAATAACCATTAACTACTGCTCCACTTAGTGGATATTTAACCGGTAAACAACGATGTCCTGGAATAAAGTTATTTACATTGTAACGGAAAAGATCGGATAGAAATATTTTAAAAGAACCAGATGGTAAGCGATTGCTTAAAAGCTGGATCGTTTTAGTTAAGATGATGTTACTTTTCCAAAAGATTAAGTTTGTAAGCGACGGAGGTTTGTACGTTTAAGGCATTGTGCCTTTAATTCCTCAGTTCCATTTACCGCTTACTTTAAGTTATGCGTGCATGTAGTGTAGGACTTACATGAACAAGGTGGTTTTTACAATAACCCACTTTGCATATCTCTGCTCAACTCCTTGTGCTGACATGTTACGTGTAATATTGTTATGGTAACAGAGTTAGTTTTTTGTAAACAAAGAAAAGCCCTGAAGCTGGAGATAATTCTATGAATTGGTAAAAAACACTTAAAATAGATGACACATAGAAATTAGTTTCGTTACATTTGGAGCATCAAGAGGACACATCTTGGTAAAATAGGGACATAATATAAATGAATTTTTAAAAAAAATATGGATGTGTATCAAAAAACCGCTTATTACATGTGCATAATTATATATAAAATGCTAAATGATAAATGCTAAAAGAGTTAAAGCGATTAAAATAAAATATTAAGGAGAAATAATAAATAATATAAATAGTGAGTTAGCCGATTGTTAGAAATAGTATAGAAATTTACTAATATTATTATGTGGCTTTGAATATTAGTCTGATATCTTAATTGACTTTTAAATATTTGCACGTCTGTGCAAACTGTGTTTGATCTAGCTCTGAGATCTTTTTATGTACTTGTATTCTTCCAAACAGGGACCAAATATCAGGTTATTAAAAATAAAGCAACTCTTAAAAGACGCGATCAAAGTGCTAATAAAGTTCCATTGTTGCAATTTTATAATAAAGGCAGCAAGTCTTTTGTCAGTAATGGAAGAATAACTACAATTGAAAAATAAAAAAATAATTCTTGAAAGAGGAAGAGATAAGGTTAAATGAAAAGAATAAGCATACAAAAGGATCAGTTCGTCCGATCTTTATTGAGACAGCGGTTAACAAGCTCTGAATGTTATTCCGCAGAGACACCTACTTTAAAAGAGTCGTAAAATGAAATTAAACCTGAGATATTAATACGGAGAATCAGATCTGTCTTACGGTGAGTAACAGAGAAAGAATGTTCACGAGGGAGCTTTTACCTTGTTAATATCAAAAATTATACAATAAAATACGTTTCCTGAAATTGACTTTAATACTGCAATTGAAATCATAGGCAAATTATTTAACAGTATTCCATCTTCAGGTTATATTATTAAAAACGGTTTCAGCAATTATTTCATAAAATTATTGTGAAACAAAAAATCGAAAAAAGACTTAATATACTTATTACTTATTACTTAATAGACTTATAATATAAATTATATATAACCGTAGATTAGTACCTGAAAGCTCTTTTGTGAAATTAAAGCGTGTTTTCCCGAGTGTTTGACTGAGTGCGAATTGGCGCTGAGATTTGCCAAGGCACCAACATCAAATAGTTGAAAACAACGCAACTCATAAGACCATGATTGTCATCAGTTTAAAAAACATCTTATTGTTTGTGTACCTATAAATACAAAAAAAGTGTATAGAATATATAGGTGGGCCTTCGGGTTGTCTATTCATTTAGTCGGATAAAAAATATATCTATTTTCCAATTTAAACAAATTTTGTATACATTTTACTGCTGAGAGGTTATCGTTCTTATTCTTTATTGTTTTCCTTTAAAACCTCCGTTTCGCTCAGTCACTCAGTGTATCTTTGTGGCCTTTGTGGCATATAAAATGCAAAAGAAAAATAAGATAAGAACGACGAACTGTCAGCAGTATATTGTATATAAAATATGTTTCAATTGGAAGATACTGTGTACGAATTGTGTCTCTCAAAGATACAGCTCTATACGAGCGTTTTGAACAAATTGTACTATGTGGCACAATTTGCGCAAATGGTAGCATGGTACCTACCCAGCAATTCTTTCAAAACGTGATTCAATCAACGACTATCTGCAGTGTATGGTATTAATATTTTTTTCAGTGGAGAATAAGGAATAGATTGATTACTGCTCTACGTTTTTTATAGGTGCAACAGTGCCTGGGACTTTGTTAGATGGATTAGGCTTGTCCACCACCTATACCATTCTCTCAGCTAATTCAGAGGAAACAACTGGTCAATACGTGTGAAGCTAACTAAGCCGCGGGTTTCCCCGCGATGTTTTTTTGCACCGTTATAACATGTGTTAAGAGTCCACATACATTATTCAAGGGAGAAAAACAATTGGTGCACGGCTGGTATCGGTCGCATGATCTTCGGATTGAAAGGTGCTGCAAATTATAATAATGCTGGACAATTCACACACCACCATCTTGCCGAAACAAAGCAGAGCTTGTGTTATGCGTACCATATGATTAAAAAAAAACATTTTTTTTGTAATTAAATTTATACTCATGATTTATAGAAAATACCCAGACCCAGGACTAATATCTGCAGAACTTTTACAAGGCAACAACCGAGTCGGGAATAGAACCAGCTGCAGGTTCGCGTATCAGTCAATACTTTATACTTTACAAAAGAAAAACGAACTTGTATTTTTAAATTTATCATTTAAATTTTTTTAACAAAATAACCTTTAATCCCCTTTAAAGAACTCCCCGCGCTGAGCCACGGAGGAGCCATACACACTCAAAAGACACCAACTTGAATTTTTAAATCTATGTTTTTACTTTTCAACAAAATTACTTTTAACCCCCTTTAAAGAACTCCCCACCGGCACTAAACACTTGTCCAATCTTTTATTCCATTGCTCAAAACATTTTTTTAATTCGTCTTCTGTGATGCCCGACAGCGGATACGTCGTTTTTTCACTTCAGTGATGTCGGCAAAACGCTTTCCTTTCATGTCTCTTTTTATTTAATGAAATAAAATAAAGTCGCTGGGAGCAAGGTTTGGTGAGTAAAGACATGGGGCTCAGAGATCATGTCATTTTTGGTCAATAATTTGCGCACAGACAGGGCTGTGTGAGTGGGGGCCGTTATCCTGCTAAACTTTTTAAAAAACTTTTTTTTAAAACTTTTTTGCAAAGGATAACTTTTTGAGTCGAATAATAAATAAATAACAAGCAGTTGAGCTCCAGAGTTCAAAATTACCTTTATTCATTAAAACATTTTATTTGAGTTTCAGCAGCCAAAGTTAATGGATGATTAAATTTTTACTTATTTATACAGAGCGATGTTGGGTATTTTAGCGACTTAAAACTTTCAGGTTAGAATAATTATATTATAAAAGTTTTACAAAGGGTTCTCTATTTTGTCTCCAAAATTTTATAGCCCTAAAATAATATTCATAAATTTTTTTTTCATAATCATCGATTGCCCGAATAATTATAATCTATAATAAAAGGATCCCTTATATAGTTTCCACTAATATCGGTATCCATAATGATTACAATCCATAAAGTGATTCGCAATAAGTAAAGAAATCCATAACATTACTAACTCAAAAACATTATTCTCATAATTATTTATTAGAATAATTTTCATGTTCATAGTATTTTGTTGGCGGCCGCTACAGCTGCCGTGTAGTTTTTTTACTAGCCTTTTAGCTAGTTTACCTTAACATTTACTTACTTTGTATAGCTATAGCACCACGGCGGTGGCTGGCCTGCGGAAATTGAATAAAATCGAATAATTAACTTACATGGTTTGTTTTTCTCGGTTCTGTCAAAGGCAGTATTTTTGGATGGTTATAAAAAAAACTAATAACCTACTGTCTCTCTATCTCGGTTCCGTCACAGGCAGTGTTTTCGGATGGTTATAAAAAAATCTAATAACCTACTGTCTCTCCATCTCGGTTCTGTCACAGGCAGTGTTTTTGGATGGTTATAAAAAACCTAATAACCTACTGTCTCTTCATCTCGGTTCTGTTACAGGCAGTGTTTTCGGATGGTTATAAAAAAAAACAAATAATCTAATGTCTTTCCGTCTTGGTTCTGCCACTGAAAGGTTTTATAATCGTTCGAAAATATTCGGAAGAATAAGTTTTATGATTCGTTATTATTATGACACATTATGTTTATAACGAGGAAAATTATGAAAAAATATGATAGGTAAAATAACTTTATGCATAAAGAGCATTAGAATGAACAATATATTACATATTGTAAATGATATTTATGGGACCATAATATTATGGATGATGATATTTCGGAGACACTTGTTATTGATTGTGACTTTCGGACAATCGATTTTCGGAGACAAAATGGGCACCCTGTAAAAATAATTCGAAAAAGAGTTTCCGTTTTACTAAATTATTAACTTAAATTGTTTGTTACTAAGAGTTTTGAAACACACTTGTGCCAAAATAAATATTTATTCCTATACTTAGTCCAGTTCGAGTACCTACTTAGTAAACAATTACCGATGGATGTTGCTCGATGAGAAGTGTAAACCATAAAAAATAAATAAACAACACGAGTACTTACTATATACACAAATTAAATACACCTCTGGCAATGACATTGCTCTTTTTAGGGTTCCGTACCCAAAGGGTAAAATAGGGACCCTTTTACTAAGACTCCGATGTTCGTCTGGTCTGTATGCTGTATTCAGGCTGTATCTCATGAAGCGCGATAGCTAGACAATTGAAATTTTCAAAAAATATTTACAGAATAAAATACATATATAAGGGGGCTCTCATACAACAAAAGTATTTGTTTTGCCTCTTTATTGTTTTTTGCTCCATATTAATAACGGCAACAGGTATACGCTTGAAATATTCACAGAACATTTAGTTGCATATTCACATTAAAATAAATATTTAAATTAAAAATAAACAAATATTTGAGAGGGGCTCCCATAAAACAAACGTGATTTTAACAAGTTGTTTTGCCAAATAATGGTACGGACCTTTCGTGCGTGAGTCCGACTCGCGCAAAAATATAATTCTATATCGAACACAAGAAAAGCGAAATGTGATGGTTCACAAGTTTATCAAATATTTTTTATGGTAGTACCGAGGGTACATTAAACTTTTTTGTAATGTGGTACACATTACAATAAAGTTTAATGTATGACTCAGTCTTGCAATCTACACATCATGCCCTTTCATTTGATACCACACTTGGGTACATTTGAAAACATTCGATTGTTCACCTCTATTTTCAACACCCATATCTTCGAAACTTCTTAATCGATTTTGATGAAACATATCTAAGAACCACCGCTAGAAAGTCTGCTTTTAAATAAAAAAAACGCATGCAAATTCGTCCACTCGTTTAAGTTTCGGTGCCACAGACGGTCACACACACATAGCGGTCAAACTTATAACGCCCTTCTTTTTTGTCCCACTACGACTTAACACTTTCGATGTATTTCATTATTTTTTTATCTAATCGATTAAACCTTTTTGTACTGTACATAGGATGCAATTACTTGATGCGTTCATATTCTTTTTCCCATTTCAGAATAACCATTGTCAATAACTAAACCACAAAACCATCTAGATACAGTCTACGTCAAAAGCTTATTTTATGGATCGTAAATATTTATTATACCAAAAAAGATAATGAATTTATGACTCATGAAAATAGCGTTAGGTAGGTAGGCCACGAGGTTAACCTTTTTACATTATTTCATTTAAAAAAAACAAGCCGCATTAATCTTTTCTCGATTGCAAGAAAACTTATTATGGAGGGTTTGAGATATTTACCGCAAGGAAGAGCTCATTTATGTCAAACCAAAGCCGCTGTTAAATGAGGTAAAAACTTAATTCTCGAATTCACGAGATAAATGTCTTTGACCTACTAATGCCACAATTAATTAATGTCCGACTTCGCAAGAAAAGAAGAAAGATTGTTTTTATGAATATTGTTATTCATTAGCGTTTTAATATATGTTATGAAACGAGCTAGAGATAAAGCTATGACCTTTACAAGATGTCTGTTTAGTTACGTCTTAGGTTTATCTCCTGGTGGTCACAAAATGCCTAGTTCATAAATTAACTAAACAATTTGTGCTTTATTTCATATAAGTTTATTATTGGTATAATTCTGATTCTCCTCTTTCACTGAAAACTATGATAATTAATTATATTTTTTGTAAGTATTTTTATTTATTTAAATGATTAGTGTAACTGGTGTAAGCGGTCCTAATTGAATAAATAAATTGAATTAAAATTAGATATAATTTTATACATAATCGAGGAATTAATGAATGTTGCTTGTTTTTTAATGGAATAACCTTAAAAATGTTTTGCGTGTGGCAAATTATCATGAGTCGTCATAAATTCATCATTTTTAGTTGAATAAATAGTTACGACCCATTAAATAAGTATTGACGTACATAAAATACATACCTATTAATCTGATATCCTTTTTTCGTTTCAAATTGAACAGGTGAATATAAAAAGAAACAACTCTATGTAGGAATCAAATCAAATTTATGAATTCAGGCATATGATACGGCTTTAGCTTAGATACTTAAATCGTTAAATTCATATTGAGATTTCAAACGCTTCAATTGCAAATGGTCTCCTGAAATCTGATCTCAAGTTGGATTATTTTATCCAATGATTGATTCTTCGCGACAACCCTTTTGTAAGTTACTGGTTGTCCACTCCGATGACATGGACAAATGGTCCTTTGTATAGAATAATACGCCACTTAGTAGGCAAATAGTAGGTCAGGTCAGGTCTAACATATTTTTGGAGATTCCCGTTTGCCCAAATTTTAAAATTTGTTTAAACAAGAACTTTTTAATCAGTTTTCCATAAACATTTTGGATAAATCCTTTTTCTACGTGATTGCTTTTTGCCACCGTAACTCTGGCTGATATATGTTTGCAAACCCCTTTTGTTTTTTTCTATACCTTTTTAGGGTTCGCTACGTTAAGACGCTGAAACACATTTGTTTCATTCGCTGAATGTCTTGGTGTAACAATACCAGCGTAAGTGTGTGAGTTCATCACGAAGCTATGCATATTGTATTGTTTCAGTAATCTTCTTACATGATGAGATTATAGATTCTCTCAAGGACTTTACCAAGATAAGATGGCTCCGGGCAGGCACAAAAAGTTGGCGTTATAAGTGGTATCTTTATGATACCAGCGCTCTTGTAAACGAAGTAAACCCATGATGTATTTATTCAGTTTAGCTCAAACTTCACGTTTGTTACAAATGTATCCCTATTGAAAATGGGTACCACAACGATGTTCATACATTAACGAAATTTGTACCTACAGGAATTAAAGGTTCTTCACTATAAGCTATTTTCAATCGGTTTCATCCAAGGCAACACATTTTTAATTCCGAGACAATGACACACTTTAACATTCCCAGCGAACATATTTTTGTTAAATTATTTGTAACAGTTGTTTGCTGTAAACGGTAGTTAAAATTGGTGACATTATGTCACAGCACATCATTTGGCACCATAAAAATAGACTCAAAACAACATCACTAGAATTTTGTTAGCAATCCAAATCCGATCTGGCACTCGTTTTACTTAAATATATTTTTTGTTCGAGCACGAAGTATAAGGGAAGGTTTTTGAGGGGTTATTCATCGAGTAGGAATTGTTGGATTTTCAGGGATTTTGGTGGGTGGTGTTTACCTGAGGGTGCGTCGGGGGAGAGCGGGCGCGGAAGCGGTGGCGGCGGCGGGCTCGGGCCCGGCGGCGGCGCGTCTGGCCGCGCGTGCCAACGGACTGTGACTGCCGCTGCCGGCCAGCACAGCACCGCCGAGCCCACCGCCAGCGCCATGCGCTTATCGGCAGCGCTGTCATCCTGCACTCATCCGCAGATAACGATTCTACTACCGAACACACGCTAATGCCTACAATCATATAATTCATTCATTAATCGAAATGCACTTCGGAGTTTACGGGTTTCATGACCAGAGTTTACATGTGTGAAAACCTTATTATTAGGAGTCTTTCTGACCTTCTACCTTTGACAGAGACATATAAACGGTGGGTGGCTATTGTTACCTAAATATAATTTTATTATATTTAATATTTTTTATGTATTTGGATATGAAACTTGTTTTAAGTAATTTAATTTGTGTCAATATAATTATGGATTAATTTAATTATGTCTGCAATAAAAACATTATTATTATTTGCCAGTGTAACGTCATTCGTTTTTCGTGCACGCTACGTAGTTTCGCGCTCATTCATTTATATACCTACAAAGTCGTCTCATCGCGCCTGGGGATGTCAAAGTTCATCGTTACAATGTTGGTCGTTTATATTACTTACCTTAGACTTCCTCGCTTAGGGTTTACATTCGTGGGCTTGATATTTGGCTGCAGTCATAAAAGGTAGTCGTCAGGCTGCCGGAACGACGCTTGCCAGTTTTACTGTATGCTTCCATTGTCTGAGTTTGCTTTCATGGAAAACGTCGACGTGTTAGCTAAAATCTATGTGTGCAATGCCTAGCTACATAACCGAGCTATATCCCTAGCGTCATATGGAATAGCCGCTGCCGATTTGCGATTCCATTACATGGCTGACGTTCCGTGGCTGTGCTCAAATTAATTCAGACAATATTATTGTTGTTGCTTGGATTTCCGACTAACCTTTTGACTTTTTGAATATTAAAAGCCCATTGTTTGGAAGCCCACTACGCCTATACTAAGTATACTATTTACTATTTATGCCTACTCCTCACACGTTTTAATAAAATAAATTGTTTTCATTCTAGATAAAAAAAAGATTTAGGTTTAAAGAAATATATAAGTACCAGAACTTAGAGATATCTACAACCATGGAAATGTTTGGTTCATATGAGTTATACTTGGATGCCTAGACCTTATAACAGATAATATATGTAAGTATACTAGTAGACCTTTCATAGGAAGTGTGGCCGCCCAGCTCACGTATGCATGTCTAATCGTATATTACGGCAGAAATTCTGGGCATTGTTCTATGCAATAAAATAATTAATAACTTAGTAGCTGGACGTGATTTCATTAATATTAGAGGAATTTAATGTGGTTTGTAATTGATGAAGTAGAATGTATCAAAGCAATTCAGAGTCAGAATCAGAAATAATTTATTGTTAAAATGTTCTTACAAAAGTGTTTATAGCATAGGCGGGTACATGTTTTACAGCTATATGTAATCAATAAAAAAATACTCAATTATTGTGTTGTGAAGTAAGCATTTCTGCTAATTTGGAAAACCATTTAAACAGATTATTTAATGAAAAGTAAGCAGTATCCTCTATTATAGCATAATTTTTTTTTTATTATACGCTATGTAAGCATAGACTCGATAATAGCTTCCATTATTTGTTATCTATTGCTATCATGTACAGAATAAACTGTATTGGGAATATTTTAAAAAGGCATTTAAATAAAAAAGTAATGAAGTTACAATCTGTGTGACTGTTCAATTATTTAGTGACATAACATCTTACATATACTACCACAAAACGAATGTCTTCTTGTAACTGTACACTAAGACTTTATAGTTAATTTTCATCAAAATAAACGAAAATAATGTTATATAAAACTGATTGATAGATTGGAACAAATCGATACAGTCTTTGCAACAATCAATCAAATATCACATCAATATAGTATCTGCTCATAGTCATTACGTACTACTGATATTATAGTACATAATAGAAAATTGACAGTGATATAATACCAGACATAATGTCGATGGGTGAAAACTGCTATTCTATTAATTATATTCCTCCAGATATTATGTATTACATAATAAAAAAATTACAGTGTTATGTACAAGAAATAAAGAAGACCTATGCTCTGATATAAAAATTGCGCAAAGAGAGACATGGCAGCGTTTAACATCAAGCGCACTGACTGGGCATCACTGGCTGAGAACAGACTAGAATGGAGGAAAAATTAACACGAAGGTCTTTAAACACCACGACCAAACCTGGTTTTTCTCATTAGCCGAGAAACGAGCGAGACGGCATCGGCAGGCATATACATCCAATCGCCAACTTCAATGGACACCCTCCTCTCCCAAAATTGCGGTCGTGCAGTGAAGTCAAGATTAGGACTGTTCAGTCATTAAAAAAATGCAACACCCAAAATAATTGTCTTTTTGATCATTTAGTTGTGGAGACAACAGACCGCCACTTCTTTTTCATCTTAATTTTTACCCCATCACTAGTGGGCTAGTGATGGGGTAAAAATTATATTATATATAATATACACGATAGTGTGGGCACTATCGTATCTATCTTAGCGCACCCAGGTAAAACGCACCAAGACAAAGCGTTGGTGCGCTTTACCTGGGTGCGCTAAGTATTTTGAGCACTGCCTGCACCAGGCTTTGCTCGTTAATCTAATAGGCAAAAATCTTTCATTTTTCACAAAACGCACCAATGACAATGTGTGGGCTAGTGATGGGGTAAAAATTAAGATGAAAAAGAAGTGGCGGTCTGTTGTCTCCACAACAAAATGATCGAAAAGACAATTATATTCCTCATTTAAGCCGTAAAACATCCACTACTGAAAACAGGCCTCCCTCATGGAACTCCAATGAGGGGTAGTTGCCATACTCACCACGCTTGGCAGGCGGGTTGGCGAGCGCATTACGGAAGGTTTTTCATGAGGTATTTACCGTCAATATTCTGATTTCTTTGAAGTTCGATCGAAGCGGTGAAAAATGTTATAAGACATTTTTATTTGTAAACAAATAGAGAGTTTCTGAACTCAAAAGTTGTACAAGTATTTGATGAGCTATCAAGTACACGCTCATGGAATATCTGAGCTTTGACGATGTAAGATTCAAGGACAAAAACTAGGAAATAATAATTTTAAGTAAACAAACCTGAAAATAAATGAAAAGCGCTGTCAAAATTAATTGATATTTTGAATAAATATCGATAGCTGGCACCAATATGCGTGATATTGACATGATTAAATTTAAACATTGCGCAGATACCTCAACTTATTTGCCGTGAGCTCCATTTCCCGAATAATAAAAATAGACACATCGAATGAACAATTTAATGAACACGGTTCATTGGATATAATATAGATTAACACATTATTGTCCACCAGATAACATGATATTAAAATTACAAAAACTATAATAAAGTACAATCGGTGGCCTTATCGCTGAAAGAGATTTCTTCCAGGCTGATTTATCCATCTAATGAACAGTATTAAACTCAAAAGTTAATTTAAAGCTGAATTACAGGTACCTTAATATCTTTACTAAGTGTATGGTAAAGACATTGCGGCTAAATATGATAGAACTTATGTATATCCCAACGTTTATACGTTACCTAACCAACTCCTCCTGCAGGAGTTGAAATACCTACTCGTATATACCCGTATTTACGTGATACACAGAAAGTTACACAGTTAATAAATTAAACCGGTCAAGTAGAGTCAGACTTGCGCACTAAGGGGTTCCGTTCCGTCATACAATATTATTGAGACGAGGTTTATAACGTCGGAGAATCATAACAGCGCGATCTTTTGTCCGATAGCGGAACTTTTTCGTGTACTGGCGAGTATGGCATCAACCCCCTCATGATCTTAGAGCTGTATGAGGGACGCGAGGCTGTAATGAATTAAAATGGAAACGTGTCAATTGTAATAAATTAATAAGAAAGACAAGAAACTGTCCCTTTGCGATGGGCCAATTGTAATAATAAAATGAAAAGAATGTTGCGGTACGCTATCATCAAACAAAATCTAATTAATATGAAGTCTCGGGCGCTAAATAGCTACCTAAATAAACTAAATTAATAAGCTAATTAACCTGGAATAAATCAATCGCATCATTGGATTTTTAATCTGAGTACGGGGGCTATAAAATAAACTATGGATATTTGTGGAAAGATGTATTTTTATCTTCTAAACTTTGGGTGTATAATTTAAATCCGTGGAATCTGGTTAGTTAATATAATAAGTCTAAAGTGTGACAATAAAATGCAATAAAAATATTTAGTTTTAATTCCGCTTATGCCGAGATGCAGGAGCACCGCCCTCCCGCCCGCTAATTATGCACATTGCAGGGAGAACTAGCTTGTCAGTGCAGCACGCATACCCAAACCTATACGACGACACGTCGTATAGGTTTGGGTGACTGTCAGCTGACAGTTAACACCTCAGCGTCTCACCTGATGATGCCTCGCGGAGAGGCAAAGCACGTGTCGTCGTATAGATTTGGGTATGCGTGCTGCACTGACAAGCTAGTTCTCCCTGCATGTGCATAATTAGCGGGCGGGAGGGCGGTGCTCCTGCATCTCGGCATAAAGCAGAATTAAAACTAAATATTTTTATTGCATTTTATTGTCATGGATTTCCGCAAAGTAACGCCTGATTCCATTAATTATCTAAAGTATGAGCTTTGCAAATATAGTTTATAGATATTTAGGAATATTTTTTTACAGTATCCTATTCTGTTGTTACTGCATCAATTTAAACGCAAAACTTATAATAAATAAGTCTTGTAAATACCTGTTTTAATTAATCAAACTCTTTAAAAATAACCTTATAATTAAAAATAACAAAAGCTGCAACAAAACAAAGATCATATTATAATTTGCAATTTACAACCTCCAAACTCCCATCCATTCTCTCAACTAATACAATCAGACTGACCACTTTTCAATTAAATAAAATCCAATCCAACCAGCAAATGTGTTTTGATTTTAACATCATTAATCTTTCAATTTAATCCCGTACTGCACTCGCCAACCCGCCTGCCAAGCGTGGTGAGTATGGCAACTACCCCTCATGGAGATCCATGAGCGAGGCCTGTTTTCAGTAGTGGACGTTTTACGGCTGAAACGAACGAAAAGTAATCGGTTAAAGTTTTTCAACAAAACAAAATTCGACGAAAAGCACATTTTAGTTCCAAAACTTACCAATATTGAAGAAATTTATTTAGCAACAGCCTAATCAAGCGTTATAAGCTATCGTTTTTAATCCAATTGCTATATAAGCCATGATCCAACATGGAAAATTGAGGATTTAATTAACCTCTATACACTCTTCCAGCCCACCGGCGGTGGGCCGGAACAAAATATAGGAAAAGTCCTTGACCGGCGGCTGGCCCACCGGGGGGCTGGCTCGCGCGAACGATACCTTTCTTTATTATACCGTTTTTTCATCGGTTTACAGCCTGAAACTCTGTAGTCTGTCTGTCTGTATGAACAACTTCCGATCAATCAACTCAAATCGGTAAAATCACCCATCAAAAGTATCAGTTTTTCCGTTGTACACCCACAAGAGGTCACGGTTCATAAGGGTCTTCCCACATTAGTCGACGCGGAATCGGCTTAAGCCGATTGCGTATCACCACACTACTCGGCTTAACGCCATTCAGCTGTCGCGACGGCTGTTGACATGCGATCGGCAGTCGATTGCTCCGAACGTAAGTGACCAGCCGTCACGACGGCTGTTCACTTACGTTCACTTACGTTCGGCGGTCTACTCCTCCGAACGGCTGTCGCGACGGATGTTCGCATCCGTTTGGCAGTCGACTCTTCCAGATAGCCGTCGCGAGGGTCTGGTTGTCGTGTCACGACCCCGAAAATATCCACAAATGCTTTCATCGCAGATTGTACGTGCGCTCTGAGTTGTACGGACGTTTTAGCCGTTCGTTTTAAATGTTTCAACTTGAGTTTAAGAAATAAGTGTTTTGATATGGATATACTATCTAGTCGGGTAAGACGCACGAATGTAAATATTGTAGCGTGCCTACCGGAAGAGCAAGAAAAGAAGCGAAAGCGGTGTCGACCTTGGGTCGATCCACTACTTTGGCAACACATATTGGCGGAAGGAGAATTTCATTTACGATATTCTCGTTTAAGGCAAAACCCAAATAAATTTCAAGATTACTATGGCATGAATATAACCCAGTTTGACCATTTGTTAGGAATGGTAAGATCGTTACCAAGAAACAAAAACTTCAACTTCAGAAACAAAATACTAAGTTTCGGTTGTCCATATCTGTGGAAGAAAGATTGACAGTGTGCTTAAGGTAATAAAATAACTTGTTTTTTGTTTCACCATTGTTATTATATTCAAACTTTTTGTTAATTATTCTTTTATTTTATTATTCATTAATTATCCTTCTTCTATTATAATCCTTGGTTTAATATTCGTTTAATAAAAATATCATGACACGACAGCAGCGTACTACTGATCAATTCAGACACTTGACTGACTCAACTGACTGCAATCGGGAGCGCCTGTGCCCCACCATCGGTACTCGGCCGTCTCCGGCGCCGTTCGGATGCCGTCGGAGACGAAGGCATGCGATCGGATCATTCGACTGCCGTCCAACGCCGTTCGGCCGTCTCCGGCGCCGTTCGGCTGCCGTCGGAGATGAAGGCATGCGAACGGATGCGATCAGCTAATCGCAAACGGCTCGTTTCGCCGTCGGCCGGCATCGCGACGCGTCGACGGAGCCAATCCGATGCGAATGGTGTTAGTAACACTCTTATTTCGTAGACATAAAGGCTTTTTTGACCGGCTCAAGCCGATTCCGCGTCGACTAATGTGGGGAGACCCTAATAGTTTGGCAGACTGTGGCATTGGGCCGGAAACTTATTTGGAGGGCTGTACATATGAGTGATGGGAATAAGTTATCGACATAATGCCGAGGGGCGCCGGCAGTAGAATGTTGCCCCTCCTGCCCATGGATGCAGGAGAAATCTGCTAAGTGTACATGAGTGATAGGAAAAGTTTTTTATTTATCGACGTAATAATGCCGTGGGGCGCCGGCAGTAGAATGTTTCAATTCTCTCCAGAACCTCTAAAGAATCTCCAACTTGGTCAGAAGTCGACGACCGACCAACCGACGTCCCAACTACTGAGAGTAGTACTATTGATGTCATAGATGACATTCGTTTGAGTAGTAGTAGTACTCAAACGAATGTCATAGATGACATTAAAAAATAAACTTGGCCAATGAAGCTTTTGGTGCTTTCGTTGGCCAAGAACTTAATAATGTGCCAATAATTAAACGGTGCTCTAAATAATTAAAATTATCGAAAATAACTCGTAAAAATAATAATCTTGTTTTTTTCATTTATGTTCAAACTTTTATTTCTAAGTGACTATCTTCCAATAAGTAGGTACCTACCTACATTTTTTATTTATGTAGGTATCTATTTATTTATTTATTTAACACTTTAACACATAACAATTGTGTAAGGAGGACTTAATGCTAAAGCATTCTCTGCCAGTCATCCTGGGCGTGCAGAAATATGGTGTGGCGTGTTTTATTAAAATAGCATCTTTTGCTAAGATTAAAGATAATAGATATATAAAGATACAATAAATACAATACCTAAGGCACAAACTAATAAAATATAATTGAAAATTAATATATACTCATATATAATACATATATATTTATATAATATACATGGATTACATATAAATATACAAATGCATATTTTAAATATAGTTTATAGCTGTAGCAAAGAGTGAGTTGAGTACAGAAATAGATTACAACATATCATGACTTATAAGTAGTTAAGTTTCTTAAGAAAGTGTTCACGTACTGACTTTTTAAATGACTCCTTGGATTCCTTCTTTTTGATGACAGAAGGTAGATCATTCCATAACCGAACAGCCGCAACCGAAAAAGAGTTTGACATAAACGACGTTCTGACCAAGGGGGTGGAGAGGAGGAGATTGTCAGCTGACCTAAGTTGTCTGTCATGATCGTCGTCTAGAAAATGGAAACGTTCTCTCAAATAGCACGGCGTGTGTGGATCCCTAAGTACCGAAAACAGTAAACACAGGATTCTCAGGTTCCTACGCTCGCGGATTGGAAGCCATTTTAGTTTTTTTCGAAATTCGGACACATGATCGTATTTACGTAGGTTAAAAATGAAGCGAATGCAGGTGTTGAGCAGACGGTCTAGTTTGTTAAGAAGGTCCTGATTTATATCGAGGAACGCTGTATCAGCATAGTCGATGATCGGCACAAGAAGGGAATTTGCAAGAACTATTTTCGTAGATATCGGTAGAAAGTTTTTGAGACGTAAAATAGAGTGAAGAGTTGCATAAAATTTTCTACTAATTTCCTTCACGTGTGGAATCCAGCTGAGATTGGTATCGAAAATTACTCCCAGATTTTTAACCGTAGATGAGAAAGGTACAGTATATGTTTATTATTACAAAAAAAAACGATGATGAAAAAAACTGAAACAAAAAATATCATAGGTACGCGCACATCACACGACATGGCGCAGCACGTGAATAAAAAATGGTAATTTTAATTTTGAAAAATATTAATATTTTTTCAAAGCACAGTTCTTCTTTATCATTGGAATATTATAAATAGATTATCTTCATGCCATTCTCTTATATTTCAATGAAAATATAATAAGTTTTGTTGTCAAAATATGCTTTTGAAAAAGTCGCGTGTTTATCCTGTTTTTGTGTTGTGGTTTGTAAATATTAGCTTACATAAATAATAAACACATAAATATATTTAGAAAGCTAAAACCGTTTACAGAACTTAGATAGGGGGCCTAGTTATTTTTTGATGAGAATAAAAAAAAAAAATCATAATAGAAAGCAAAAAGAAAGGCGCGCGGAGGGGGGCGAATGGAAGGCCTTTGAAGTTGAAAAGAGCAAATTTTCGACATCATTTTGACGGCTCCAAGAAGGGTTAAAATAAAATTCAGACACCTTTGTTCTAAAAATGTCAGGAAGAAAAGTGAAGTGCTTGATGTCACGTCAGAACCATCAGTCCATCAGTCGACCATCGACCCAAAACTGTCCGTCCATCCAGCTGAAAAACAGGGTACTAATCCCACGACCGAAACATCAAACAATGAAAGTCAGCTCTAATGTCAGTGTTAAAACAAAACAACCTAGAAAAAAATATATTTACTCATGTAAACGAACTACTAAATTTCCAATACATGCATTGTCCTGCAACGAGCACAAACCTAACGTTACAAGGCCTATGTCCAGTAGTGGACGTGGATAGCAGTTCTATGGCTAAGATGATAAATAATGCAGCCAACATTGCGATTATCAGTTAACAGAGAGTGATATTTCAAAACCACCGCTAAAGTTCACTATCAAGTTCAGTGTGTCTACCATGAGTTGTCACTGTTAAGGTAGAATACCACCAGTGTGCGGCACTGATGTTTGAATGCTAAAAAAACACCAAATGTCCAGGCACTCTTCTCTTTCAGTTCTCAGAACTAAAGACATACTTACAGCAATTGAAGCTCGAGTTACTATGACATCTGTCAGATTTGTAACTACCAAATTCTAAGCAAATGAGGCAATGACAGTCGCTGTAGTGTAGTTTACTACGTATTTTAGTACCAAACTATACGCTACAGGCGCTGTACAACTTTTCATATATTTTCTTAACTACAGTCGCTAGCGAGTATATATTGTGAAAACTCATGGTAGACCTACTGATGTTAATTTGAGTAAACCTACGTGAACGAACAAAACAAAACTTCCAAAGCGAACTCAGACAAACCAAACACGCAACTTGTCTATTATCTTTTACTTACCTGCTTAAAACTTAGCGTCTTTCCCCGACCGGGACAAGTTATCACGAGAGTCTCACGAGGGTTTGAAGTTTCACCTGCTATTTAATTATATTCATAGATTATGATCTACTATTTTATGCTATTTAGGTCTCGTCTATTTAAATGTTCAAACTTAATGTGTAATGGTTTTTCGTGTTTTGCTAAAAAGTTTCCCAAGTCATTTATAACTCCATTAAGATATTACAAGCCTTCATTAAATACTTATTAAGTGTTTACAAGCCAGCTTTATGATCATGCTGGGTGACAAGGTCAAGAGCAATATATGTTTTATCACCCACTGTTCAACACGTATATTAAGGAATAGGCTTAAACGGGCCGTCCACTGCGCAATCAGAAAGTTCATCAATAAATTGCCTTACATTGCTGGTGTTCATTGATATTTTTCGAAGCTAAAAATGTCAATAGATGCCAGCAATGCCATTCGAATGAGATATTCACGAGGCGTGATACCTCGCAGTATCTATATGAATAACAAATATTTATTAACACATCCGCTAATCCAATGAGCGTTGTGTATTCCGTGACGAACGAGAAGCCGATTTCTATTGTAGAGAGACGAAAAATGTGTAGAATTCTTTGTGTGTTTTTTCAAGCGGTTAGATATAAGTTAGCGGATTTGTTACTAAATAATTTGTTGTTCAAATCACAATGGATTTCTGCAAAGTCACGCCTGAATCAATTTCTTAACCTTGCAGTAGACAGCCCGCTTGAGGTTTCTTGATTGCAATTGAACGATTTAGTCATTAGACAATAGTTTCTCATATGTTTCTCAGCACGTGTGTTTAACGATATTTCGAAGCAAGGGTCACATTAGTTATCTTCCAATCATCATCATCATCATCTCAGCCGTAGGACTGCTGTCTATAAGCCATGGATCTCCAAGATCATGAGGGGATTGTTGCCGTACTCGCCACGCTTGGCAGACGGGTTGGCGAGCGCAGTACGGAATGCTGATACACGAAATGATGCTACGGTCCATCTTCAGGAGGTATACTTGGCAGATTCTTACTGCGTCCACGGGTAAGAGAGGAGAGGTAACATTCTAATGTCAGCACCCCACGACAATCTATAAAAGTATGTAGGAGTATATTACTTCGACATAAAATATTATATAACACACAGTGTACGCTAAGTTGGCGACCGATTTATGTACATATATTAATATTATACTTTAACGGTGCAATTCTGTTTGTATTTTTGTGAATGAGACATAAATATGCATGAGTATGGCAACAACCCCTCATGATATTGATCATGATCTTAGTGATCAATGAGGGAGGCCTTTGTCCAGCTGTGGACATCCACAGCTGCACATCCTACGACTGGAAGAGAGAGACATAAATTTCATTAAATATATTTTGTCAAAGTTGTTGCTGAAATCAGCTAAGGTGGTCAACATCAATATCCCGTACTTACGCATTTTCACAACACTTTGTTTATTTTTTTGGACTCCAATCTTACCTGAAACAAGAAATGTTTTATTTATACTAACAAAGTAAATGTAAGCAAATTTTCACCGATAAATTCAAAGACAAAGTGTTTGGCTGACCTAAATTTCTTTTGTTTGCTCTTTCATAAAAGCGAAAAACGTACAGCAACTGTAACAATATAAACTAGAAACGATGATACAACAGTTGTTACGTAAATATAATGGAGGTGTGAAAGCATTTGCATTGGATACATACACTACAAACCAGGGTTGGAAAAAAAACAGTTTTTTTTATATTTTATAAAACAAACAGTTCAAACAGTTTAAAACTAGTGTTCTTTTTGTTTTTTTTTACTTTTTACCTTTATGGATCAATTTCAAATCTAATAAAGCGATTAATAAAATAATCATTTCTAAACTATTTCCTAATTCACATTAGTAAACATTAACAAAACGATAAATATTTACTTTTTGTTGCGTATCTCAGTATCTCTAATCTAATTATTAAAAAGAATTATTACCAATGTGTTCTGCCCATACTCACCTACGGCGCTGAGACATGGCCGTGCAAAGGAATACATGCACACCATACAAGTTGCACAAAGGGCAATGGAGCGCGCCATGCTTGGCATCTCCCTCCTTGATCACATACCCAACGTGGAGATACGCCAGCGCACGAAATTCGTAGACGTAGGTATGCGGATCGCAAGCTTGAAATGGAGATGGGCAGGGCATGTTGCCAGGCGAGACGACAGCCGATGGACCAAGGCGGTAACAGAGTGGTTTCCGATGGAAACGAGACGGCCTCGAGGCAGACCACCTGCCAGATGGGTGGACGATCTGGCCAGGGTTGCCGGACGACAGTGGATAAGACTTGCACAGGACCGTTTACGTTGGCGTGCTGAAGAGCAGGCCTATTCCCAGCAGTGGGTGTCAACGGGCTGATATGATGATAATGATTATTATTATTAATCAATACAAAACACTTTAAGTACATACACCTTGTATTAGTGTAGGTAGGTCTCTACCTATCTACACTAAACTAGAGAGAGAGAGCGGGGAAAACCCACTAATCTAGTGAATTACTTTCTTTCGACGGCCGACATAGGGATTTTCCCTGCGGGACTTTACTGGCGGGGAGTTACCTATGCAGTGTGCAGTATAGGTAACTCGGTAGTACATAGGTAAAAACGGCCGACATAGGGACTTTCCCTGCGGGACTTAAATTACTTCAAAAGAACATGTTTTAATTTTAATTCCAAATAAAGTTTTCCCTTAAGCTACACTTTATCTTATTATAATTAATAATTTAAATAAAAATACAACAAAGCCTCACTTGTAAATTTATTTTAAGCTACTTATAGTCCTACATATTTATTCGTTTGGATATATGTCCATTCATTTGCAATTAAAGGCAGTTTGAAACCCTGTTTCTTTCTTCATGTTTTAAACATTGTTTAAAACTTGTTTTAAACTGTGTTTTGAAACACTTAATAACATAGTTTAATTTCAAACTGTTTTAAACACTGTTTTAAACACTATTTTAAACACTGTTTTAAACACTATTTTAAACACTGTTTTAAACACTGTTTTAAACACTGTTTTAAACACTGTTTTAAACACTGTTTTAAACACTGTTTTAAACACCGTTTTAAACACTGTTTTAAACACCGTTTTAAACACCGTTTTAAACACTGTTTTAAACACCGTTTTAAACACTGTTTTAAACACTGTTTTAAACACTGTTTTAAACACTGTTTTAAGCACTGTTTTCAGCACTGTTTTAAACACTGTTTTAAGCACTGTTTTCAGCACATCTACTACCGATAACACAAGCTCTGCTTAGCTTGGGGCTAGATAATGCTGTGTGAATTGTCTAGCATTATCCTAAACTTCAACTCGCTATAACTAAGTTATGTTTCATTAATTTTGAAAAAGAAAAAACTACGTGTCTATTATTTTTTTGTTATCAAAGTGACAGACTAAATATAATTTTGATTATCATACACTGTCAACATACCTGTTTCAATGTACAAATTATGTAGTACGCGTATAACTCTACTTACTAAAGCCAACTCAACTCGCGCCTGACTATAACATACATGTTGTTATGTTTTACATAATAATTTTGTCAAACAGTCAAAGTTAAAGCATTTATTTGTTAGAGTGTAGGTGTACAATACAGAACGTTTTTATACAATAAGTAGACATAATAATACCAACTATCGGCACTCCTGGGCTTTCATTGATCGTTTTGGTAAAGCAGTGGAATGAGTATTGGACATGCTTTATACGTCATAGCCATTTTACCCGATATAATTACAAAAGGGATTAATTTGTCGTATACCTTAAGGCGGCAAATTCGGCAGCTTGGCTAATTGCTAGCAAAATGTGATATGGTCGGGAACAAACCAAAGCATCTCACAATTAGTTTCGCCAATTATAGGATTAATTTTCCTTTGTTTGGCGAATTTTAATTGCACCGAGTAAACTGATTAGGTTTCGATAACGATTTCTTAAAATATTATCAAAATACTCGAAGTTTAAAAAAATTAGGCCAGGTGCGTTTTGGGGCATGGGCTGTATTCCATAGTTTCTCGTAGCCTTGTTGTTAGAAGTCGGTGTGTGTTTTTACGTTTACCAAAACATA
The DNA here is from genome assembly GCA_963082625.1 of Pasiphila rectangulata. Lineage (NCBI taxonomy): Eukaryota > Metazoa > Arthropoda > Insecta > Lepidoptera > Geometridae > Pasiphila > Pasiphila rectangulata. The sequence continues at coordinate 10,785,864 of OY720240.1, forward strand.
TAACAGGTATTCATTGAGTTTTCAGTTTAAAGTATTCCGTTATGTTTGGTAAAGCGTATAGTTTATTTGAGCGACAATTTCTCCGAAGCTAAAAGAGCTAGCTTAACCGTTGTAGTTTTTATAGAAAGTTCATGGTTCAAACTACATTTCACATTCTTTTTCAGATTTATAAAGCTTGCAGTTTAGATTTTAGAGGCGCTCGAAAAATGTTTTAAACTTTCGAACTTTAAACATTTCGCGAATGGGACCCTAAATCCAAAATGATTGTGTCTTCGCACCGCACACGATGGGCAAATCAAGTAAAAAATTTTATTCCCCCATCTTCCGTGTAGGGAAGTTAACTCAAATTTTTTTTTCAGCATTTTTAGGGTTCCGTTCCTCAAAAGGAAAAAAAACAGGACCCTAATAGGATTACTTTGTTGTCCGTCCATCTGTCTGTCTGTCTGTCCGTCTGTCGGTATGTCAAGACCCTTTATCTCAAGAACGTGTAGAGGTACCGAGTTGAAATTAAAACTATAATACTCAAATCTACAGCCTCTTTAATAGCTGTGTGAAGCTTAGCTCTGAAAAAAATAATGTTCTAAGTTAATCTGAAAAAGGATACGGCCATTTATTCCGCAAAAAACGCATGTTTCGACATCCTCAATGGAATCAAAATTCATAGGGACTTCCCGTAGACCTAAAACTACGAAATTTGGCAAAGTAGGTATAACGTCTTATACTGTAAAACATAAAAACAACTATGGTAAAACGTTGGACTTATATCTTATTATCGTACGTATCATTACGTTAAGGGCGACAAATATCGACTAAAACTGGGCTTTGCAGGGGACAAAAATATTTTTTTATATTCTTCACGACACAAACATACATACATCATTCACCTTATATTACCAAAAGGGGATGTTGCGTACACATATAAATTATGAATAAATACACATCACAGCTAGGGATGGGAACCTACAATAGTTATGATGATACCATTCTATAATAACGTTGTTTTTCTGAAGGTTTTATGTAGTCTTTTAAAAACATTAGTATTGTTACCGTCCATCAAACATGTATAAAAACTCAAAACACAAGCAAAACTCTACTATCATAATAGTCCGTGAAAATCAGTTTAGCTACTTGTCGATGTAAATATAAGTTTGAAATTGAAGCTATACTAAAGCGGAATCTTTGTTAGACTCGCTTTTGTATTCTTCTACAAGGAACCTGATTTATGCAAATACTATTATTTGAACTTAGGCGTTTTAATATTATCGGTAAATTGGCCGCCCCAGCCCAACGAGCTTTTTCCAGTTCCATGGATGATAATAACTGACAGAGGCACAACAAAAGAGGTCTTTATGTGTGTACGTGGCATTATGGATATATCTACCCTGTTATATTCTAGATAAGACCCTCGCTTGGCAAAGTCTGTCTGTTCGTATTCGCGCCGAGATTACTTTCTGCAGGTTTGCCTCAAGTTCCGTCATAAAACATGAAAGTTTGCCGAGAAAATATCGCTCGAGAAAATTTATATGTATTGTAAATTGGTGTTAACTTTACCGTTCCATTACCAAAACTGAACTGTTGAATGATGCTCGAACATTAAAAATTGTCTTGAATTAAATTAATTTTCATACATAAGATTGAAGGTTTACTGGGGAGTGATAAGCGGATTATACCTACAAACGTTCAACGAAGAGGCTGTGCAATTAATATTCAGTATACTCGTACCTTGCCTTTGTCTAGAAATCTCTCAGTGTTTATTTTGAAAGCTTACTTCCTAAATACTTAACCATGTGTTTTATTTTACTGTTTTAATTTTACTTTTTTGGGAACAACAGACATTTTCTAAATTAAACCTTACATACTACTTAACAATAACTACAAATTAAGGATGAATAAATGTACAACATACTACGTAATCCTCGGGTTACTTGAAGTAGTAACGAGGTTCTTTTCATGTTTTGGTAAAAGTTGATTCAATTTCTGTTCAAATTTTAATTAGGACAATACAAAGAGGTCAATGTCGATAAATTTACTTAATATAAAACATCAGTTTAATAACAATACCGCGCGCGTGTATCAGATTTACCCTTGATTTGATTAATTAACGATAGTGGACGTAGCAAAAAGCTTGCCGTCATAAATCTTTCACCGACCCTCTCCAATCTGTAAAAATATTGATGGTGGTCTTGTTTTGAATGCAAATTTATAAAAGTTGTGATTGATTGAGTTCAATAATGGTTAGCTAAATCGAGCAGTCGTACGCCGTTGTGTAAATGTTGTTTATTTGGACATTAGATTGTAAATGTATCTTTGTAGATATATCTTTGCTTTCATCCTCGTTAGTACGTAGTAGCTCGTGATTTCAATTATGAGTCAGGAATAAATAGTATATTCGTATGTATAACAGAATTACCTAGGCACTTTGAATTTACTCTAAGCACTATCTCGACGGAAATGTAAATAGGTGAGGGCTTAGACCACCCATTGTCTGCGTTAAGACCCAAGTTGGTAATGAGAGGCTTAAATACTAGAAACCTAAGAGTTTCAAGAACCGACCTCTGCAATTTCTACTGACCTATTTTACGATATTCCATAAATTCTACGCTATTCGTAAACGCTATGCGATCACAATACATTATTACTTACTATATTGGATTACCGGGTATTTAACGCGTAATTTACCTTTATTTTAATCCCGACGTTTCGACCAGGTGCAATCTGTTCGAATCGGGTCGAGATTAAACGTACCTTACTTACCTTACCTAGAAATATCTAGGTGAGGAAGTTCACGATTTTGGCAACGCGACATGACAAAATGTGAACCCTGTTAAAGTTTTAGCAACGAATATTCTAGAGCTCATAAAAATAATAATAATGAACTTTCAATAAAATCGTCATTACGACGTTAACCCATTTCAAATAATTTATCGCGGTCTAACCACCATTCATTTTCTGTTAATTTCAGGTCATGAGCTAATGAGAACACATCACCCACAATACTACAACAACTCGTTGCCAGCATCACAAGGACAGATCGGAGAGAAACGTATATTCGCCGAAAAGCCCAATGCACTCATAAAGTTCGCCCTCAATGACTTCGACGACATACAGACCAACTCCATTTCTGATGGCGGATTCTCATGCTTGGTAACTATATTTATTTTCTTAGTCAGACTTTAAATTTTATTTATTATTATTTATGAGCCTGATTCTTCCCACTGCAGGGCAAAGGCCTCCCTTCCCTCTCTCCACTGGTCCCTATCATGTGCTTTCTGGTGCCAATTTTCGCTGTAGGAGTCTATCTCGTCCCTCCATCGCCGCCTAGGCCTTCCACGTGGTCGTCGTTGTTGTTTAAATTTAGTTAGCTTAAATTTAATACTGGGCTCCAACAACCCAACTGTAATGGAGCTAGGAAGCAAAGCTTTGTAAGTGGTTGTTAGTCGCTAGTTTCTGGGAAACTAATTGTACCTTACTAGTTATTCACAGGCAGTTAAAAGTTATCACCGTATGTCGCCATGATCTTAGCTTTATGTGAAGGTGATGTTTTTAAGGCAATAGTTTACGCTAGTTTTTAGGTTTCCGTCAATCCTGGACGTTCATTCATGGAACACGTTTATCTGCACTGTTTAATATTGTAATAATATTAAAGTAGGTTTGCATACATAAACCTACAATGCAAACCTACTTTAAAATTATTACAAACCCGTCAATCCGTCTTACCACTTACGTCGGCTTAGATTTCTACGTCAATACGCTCTCCCGTACTTCAATATATGAAATCGACGACCTCCAATATTTTAGTTTGATTCAAATATATGTAGGTCAATAGAGATGCATCCTTTTACATAGTGTATCTTTTAAATGTACTATGTTTATCACAAACTTCGAAAACACTAACAAATTAGAAGAATAAAGCACCTTAAAGAGTAATATTACTCTTTTAGGTGCTTTATTCTTCTAATATGATATGGTTTGATTCAAATATACAAATAAAAATTGATAAGCATAGTACATTTAAAAGATATATTATGTAAAAGGATGCATCTCTATATCTATATTTGAATCAAATCAAAATATTGGAGGTCGTCGATTTCGTATATTAAAGTAGGGGAGAGCGTATTGACGTAGAAACCTAAGCCGACGTAAGTGGTAAGACGGATTGACGGGTGGTGGCAATAATCCTCAAAACTTATTCAATTTCGCAGCTGCTCTGACCGTTATTAATAGCAAGAGGAAGATGTTTGAATGACAAACATAAAAGTTCGGTTGCTGTTGTTCATTTTATTTCTACGCAAAGTAACAGTAGCTCGTAACGTTAGGTCAATGCTTGTGCACTTGTAGATATTTCCTGATAAAGACATGCAAAGGGTGATATTGGTCGTGCATTAAATACGTAGTTTCCGCCTTTGAATCCATCGAAATGGAAAACGGGAACAAATTGGTGTTTTCCAGAAGGAGGGTGAAGTAAATATCGCTTGTCTCAAAAAGGTTATTTCATATCCCCTTCATCAGAAATTATGATTGCTATTTTCAGTAGTCACAAGTTGCTTAAGAATGAAAAAGCGTATGGATAAGCTTCATATTTCAACGATTTGTATTTATTTATTTATTTATTTTTTTATTTTTTTTTATTTCCGTTATATCCAGTATAGTATGTACAGGGAATGTTGCTGTAATCCCACCAATATTATAAAGCCAAAAGATTGTTTGGATGGAGGTTTGTTACCTCTTCACGCAAAAACTAGGCTACGGATTGAGCTGAAACTTTGCACACGTATTGATGTTTTGACCAGGATTAACACATAGGCTACTTTTTATGCGAAGCGGCGGGCAAAAGCTAGTATTACAATATATTAGCTTTGCGTGGTTAGTATTAATATTATACATTCAGCAAACAATTTTACCCGGCATGTAGTTAAACAGTATAATGTTTGCTTTGATTAATGCCGGTTTTAGACAAGTTTATTTCCGCAACGACTTAATTAGTGTAGTTTTGTTATTTTGCTGTTTGAAACATGAATACACATTTCACTGGAGCTCTGATAATTATATTGACGTGCGTCAGAAGCGAGACTTATTGACATTTGAAAAGCGAGATAGAATGAACACAGACGTGCTGTGCATAATTATTGGATGAATGTGCTGGACAATAGTACTAATAGTAATAATATCAGGACAAGGTATCACCATGGAGTCAGCAAGTTCTCGTGACAGTTCAACAGACCAGAAAGGCAAGAAGATTAAAAAACTAAATATTTTGTGGTAACTAGTATTTTTATTAGCCGTGGGGTGCCGGAAGTAGAATGTTGCCCTTCCTCTCATACCCGTAGATGCAGTAAGAGCCTGCTAAGGGATACCTCCGGAAGATGGGCAGCAGCGTCTTTCCATGTATCAACATCCCGTACTGCGCTCGCCAACCCGCCTGCCAAGCGTGGTGAGTATGGCAACTACACCTCATGGAGATCCATGAGGGAGGCCTGTGTTCAGTAGTGGACGTTTTACGGCTGTAGGTAGTAGAGGTATTTTTAACTATCATCTTCATTCAGCCGAAAAACGTCCACTACTGAACACAAGCCTCCCTCATAGATCTCCAGGAACCATAGTTGCCATAATCACCACGCTTGGCAGGCGGATTAACGAGCGCAGTGCGGGATGTTTTTTTTTATTGGGCGACAAGGAGGATTTCTGGCATAACCAGAAACATTTTTTATTAAATTTTTTTGCAAATAATTATTATGGGTTTTAATATAATATAAGTGTCGCCGTGGGGCGCCGGCAGTAGAATGTTGCCTCTCCTCTCTTACCCATGGATGCAGTAAGAATCTGCTAAGGGATACCTCCGGAAGATGGGCAGCAGCATCTTTCCGTGTTTTTTCACTACCCTATACTGCGCTCGCCAACCCGCCTGCCAAGCGTGGCGAGTATGGCATCAACCCCCTCATGACAACACAACAAAAAACCAGGCCCCGAGTCCCCGGCGGCCCCGCTAATCCTGGCTACGGTAGCAGTCACGGTAACGGCGGGGCTAGGGGTGCTAAGAATCCCCGGGAGACGATCGGCTACCAACCCCTACGACGACCACTGGCCCTGGTAACACACAACATCCGCACTTTGAGGACAGACGATAAGATTGTTGAGCTGGAAGAAGAAATTAGTAGATTACACTGGGACATTTTGGGGCTATCAGAAGTCCGTAGAGAGGGCGAGGACACGATATCCCTTAAGTCCGGTAACCTACTATACTACCGGGAGGGCGACCAACAGTCCCAAGGTGGTGTCGGGTTTCTCGTTCACAAGTCACTCATTAACAACATTGTCACCATCGACAGTGTGTCGAGCAGGGTCGCGTACTTAACACTCAGAATATCTAAGCGATATTTGCTGAAGGTCGTTCAGGTATATGCGCCGACCTCGTCACACCCAGATGAAGAAGTAGAGTCTATGTATGAGGACATCAGTAGAGCCATACATACGAACAACACTCACTTCACTGTTGTAATGGGGGACTTCAATGCAAAGCTAGGCATGAGAAGCGATGATGAGTTGAGAGTGGGGCAATTTGGGTATGGGCAACGGAACCCCAGGGGACAGAGGCTGGCCGATTTTCTGGAGAAAGAAGGACTCTTTATGATGAATTCTTTCTTCCAGAAGCCGCCTCACAGGAAATGGACCTGGATGAGTCCCAATGGTTCTACGAGAAATGAGATTGATTTCATCCTGACCAACAAGAAACGAATATTCAATGATGTCTCTGTGATTCACAGGGTGAAAACCGGCAGTGATCACCGAATTGTAAGGGGCACATTGAATATGAACGTTAAACTTGAAAGGTCCCGTTTGATGAAATCTACGCTCCGACCCACTCGCGCACATATCCAAAACCTCGAGAGCTTTCAACTCGAACTCGCAAATCGCTTTGACTGTCTAGGAGTAGATGCATCGGTGGACGAGATCAATAACAGGTTCGTAGAAACCGTCCATACGGTGGGGTGCCAGTTCTTTAAGACCCCCCGTACTAATAGACCTCAGAAACTTTCTGATGACACCCTAAACCTCATGGCTGAACGACGTTCTTTGCGACTGCAGTCTCCCGATGATGCTCAGTCACATAGGCAGCTCAATAGACAAATTTGGAAATCCTTGCGGCACGATATTCGTACCTTTAATACAGCCAGTATTAAAGATACGATAGAGCGGAATAAAGGCTCCAAAGTGTTCGCGAGAGATAGTTCTATTGGGCAGAGCCAGATGACGAAGCTGAAGAGGGAAGATGGCAGCATAACGTCAAGTAAAGCAGAAGTGTTAAGGGAAGTCGAAAGGTTCTATGGACGGCTCTACGATTCGGTCACTAAACCTGTTTGCAGTGCGGCCAACGACCCAAGAGCTAAACTGACCCGACATTATACCGAGGATATCCCGGACATCAGCCTGTACGAGATCAGGATGGCCTTGAAACAGCTTAAGAACGACAAGGCGCCGGGTGAGGACGGAATCACTTCAGAGCTTCTGAAAGCGGGTGGATCACCGGTACTTAAAGTCCTTCAGAAGCTATTTAATTCCGCCTTGCTTGAAGGTACGACGCCGAAAGCATGGAACAAGGGCGTGGTGGTTCTGTTTTTCAAGAAAGGTGACAAAACCTTACTTAAGAATTACAGACCCATCTCGCTGTTGAGCCATGTTTATAAGCTGTTTTCAAGGGTCATCGCAAACCGTCTCGAACGCAGGTTTGATGACTTCCAGCCTCCCGAACAAGCCGGGTTCCGAAAAGGCTACAGTACCATAGACCACATACATACGCTGCGGCAAGTCATACAGAAGACCGAAGAGTATAACTTGCCGCTATGTCTTGCGTTTGTGGACTATGAGAAAGCCTTCGATTCGATCGAAACATGGGCGGTGCTTGAGTCTCTCCAACGATGCCGAATTGACTATCGGTACATCGAAGTGTTGAAGTGTTTGTATACAAACGCCACTATGTCAGTCCGAGTACAAGAACAGAGCTCGAAGGCGATTCCCTTAAAAAGAGGCGTAAGACAGGGAGACGTAATCTCTCCGAAACTGTTTACGACCGCTTTGGAAGATGCCTTCAAGCTCCTGGAATGGAAAGGGCTGGGCATCAATATTAACGGCGAATACATCACTCACCTTCGATTTGCCGACGATATTGTGGTCATGGCAAAGTCGATGGAAGAGCTCAGCACGATGCTCGAAGGCCTCAATCGAGTCTCCCAGCGGGTAGGCCTTAAAATGAACATGGACAAGACGAAAATCATGTCAAATGTCCATGTCGTGCCTGCCCCAGTTATGGTTGAGAACTCGGCTCTTGAAGTTGTCGACGCGTACGTATACCTAGGACAAACAGTCCAATTAGGTAGGTCCAACTTCGAGAAAGAGGTCAATCGTCGAATCCAACTCGGATGGGCAGCGTTTGGGAAACTTCGCAACGTCTTTTCGTCCAACATACCTCAGTGCCTTAAGACGAAAGTCTACAACCAGTGTGTGTTACCAGTGATGACATATGGAACCGAGACGTGGTCCTTCACTATTGGCCTTATGAACAAGCTCAGAGTCGCTCAACGAGCTATGGAGAGGGCTATGCTCGGGGTTTCTCTACGGGATCGAATCAGAAATGAGGAGATACGTAGAAGAACTCGGGTCACCGACATAGCCAAACGGATTAGCACGTTGAAGTGGCAATGGGCAGGCCATATAGCGCGCAGAACAGATGGCCGATGGGGCAGCAAAGTTCTCGAATGGAGGCCACGGATCGGCAAGCGCAGCGTAGGACGTCCACCTACAAGATGGGCAGACGACTTGGTGAGAACTGCTGGTCGGCGGTGGATGCAGACGGCTTCCAACCGCAGTACTTGGAGATCAATGAGGGAGGCCTTTGTCCAGCAGTGGACGTCCTACGGCTGAAATGATGATGATGATGATGATAAGTGAAAGTGATGTATTAGATGGTACTTTTACAATTATTACAATTAGTGAGACTCATATGAGACAGATTGTATCTAGGGTTTTTTTAAATTTTTCTTCAGCTAAAGGTTATTTATTCTAGTTGCATACAAAAATAATTGCGTTTCTCCATTGGGTTTCTTATGACTAATTTTACAAGATAGCTTAACATACAGATTATTACATATTTTATATATCTGTTTTTAATTCTATTTAACGATATAAGTGCGGGATGTTGATACTAGGAAAGACGCTGTTGCCCATCTTCCGGAGGTATTCCTTAGCAGGCTCTTACTGCATCCACGGGGATGAGAAAAGAGGTAAAATTCCTGCCTACATGACATGCTACTGTGGGGTGCCCCCACGGCATTTTAACTATACTTCAAGTGATTTTTAGGGGGCGAAGCCTTATATGTATAGCGAACAATTATATGTATAGCGCTGTCTGTCTGTCTGTCTGTAAGTGCATGAGACGATTAAAACCGAACGCATTGACCGATTTACATGAGTCTTAATGAGAGAAGGATACTGATTGATTTTGGTGACCCTAGTCCTGGTCACAGGGACCGGAGTTATTGTGACCTCAAAAAGTCACCAAAAAAATAAAATCTTTAAATGGCCGAAAACGTCCAAAAACCCAAAAACGCCATTTTTGACCATTGGTGACCCTTTGAGGCCTTCGTTCCCTTTTCTGGTACCCCCGTACCAATGCTTGTTTTACCTATCTGAACTCTAATGGATACGGTAATAAATTGGAGTTTAATTTCTTTCTAATCTTATTAACGGTTAATATAAAATTACTGCAACATTTCGTGTCTTCAGGTCATTGCTTTACAGCTGTTTCATTAGTGCTCATTAGCATTAATCGACTAGAAGTAGGACCCTGTATTCGTTAGACATGAGCGCGCTTCATATTGTACCAGAATACAGTACAAAAAGAACGGCTTACTTGGCTACAAAAACATAATAATTAAACCAAATAACCCAAGTAAGGAAAACATAAATAGAATAAATTAATTGTTTTCTACAGAGTTCTGGGTTTTTCAATGTGCTTACAAGACAATCAACAGAAAAGCTTTGCCTGCCCGTAGCTGTTTCGTAGCACTTCGTAGAGGCGCTACGGTAAGGTACCGTAGGCTTACTATTTATTTTTTATTTATTTATTCATCTTAGGGAAACTATCAGCACAAGATACACAATAGTTATAAGTATAATAATAAGTGGCTATTAATAAGTTTCCACTTAAAGATACACAGTAGTGGTTTACAAAGGACAAATTAAAAGAAATTAACAATAGTAGGCTAGTAATTCACACATACCCGAATAGATCCACATAATTCCACATTGTCTTATAAATGATCATTTATATATACATACTATACATTTATAGTATTTTATGGAGAAGCAATAAGCTGCGATTTTATATGTCCTGTTTGAGCTGAATTTTTTGGTTTGCCTACGACAGAACAGCAATATGTAAATAAGTAGTCAGCAATGTGGGTGTGATTGGTTGTCAATTTACAACTTACACTGACATGACTGCTACTGATAGAATAGATAAAACTGAATAAATATCTGGGGTTTTTAAATTATCTCTAAATATATATTTTTAAATTATTGCCGAGGGGTGCCGGCAGTAGAATGTTGCTTCTCCTCTCTCGCCCGTTGATGCAGTAAGAGCCTGCTAAGAGCTACCTCCGGAAGATGGCCAGCAGCGTCATTCCGTGTATCAACATCCCATACTGCGTTCGCCAACCCGCCTGCCAAGCGTGGTGAGTATGGCAACTACCCCTCATGGAGTTCCATGAGGGAGGCATGTGTTCAGTAGTGGACGTTTTACGGCTGAAATAAATGAATATTTTTAAAATAATAAGGAGATTGACTACACGGAACTATTATAAGCACCGCTAGGTTTTTGCTTTTACTATTATATTTCACACATAACTTCATCAGTTAAGTTAATTAAGAGGCATGTTTTATTAACAAACTCCTTTAAATTAAGCTATAACAGTAATATTAAAAATATATTTTCTAAGTTTTTTCGTAGAAAAGTATGACAATAGAAAACCGTACTCAATAATGAGTAAACTACATGACTCATAAGTTTATTTTCTACATCTTTCGTAGTTTAGTCATTTCGGCACTCCCAATTTTCATCTCACATCCATGGCTCATAGCCTCCCACTTTCCTCCCACTTACAACGTGGTCTCAACGAAGTCATTCCAATAATAGAAAAGGATCGGTTCGATAACGATAAATTATTGGCATAGATCTTACCCACATTAACTTCCGCACATATTTTGTCGATGTGTGTAGAAGACGGTTTTGTCACAGCTCAATTTTACGTCAACACAATTTTTTTAACATCAGCCTGCGATGGCATTTTTTTTTCTAAAGAATAACTTACATTCAAGTCAAAGAAAAATCAGCTCAAGCTTCTGCAACGAAAATTCCTTCGTCAATCTCAAAAGACTTTTACTTACATTGACTTACTTTTTTGACTTACTTTGCTACACGCAGACCGATTTAATCTTCTGCTAGGTAAAGGCTTAGCTATGTTGTGCCATATTTCACCATCCCTTACTAACGTCATGTGAGTGTGCCCTGAAACACTTGTTGTAAAGGCTGACCAACTTGCCGTTGCTTAAAAAATTTACTGCTTTTTTTATTAACCTGTATCGTCCCATTGTGCCCGAATGTCTTCCACCTATCCCAGTTTTCAGCCAACTCTACCTATTCCCTGTGATCATCGAACCGACATTTTTCGGTCGGACGTATCTTTAAATCCTGACTACATGAAAATTGTTTTGAGAAATCCGCTCAAGAAGTTAATATGATGTTTTATGTAGTCCCACACAGACGCTTCCCAAGATCAATGGTGTTATTTTGTTGAATCAGAATAAATATTGTTTCTTGTCAGCAAAAGCCTATTGCCTATCGCTTTGGCCTTATGCCGCTCCATTTTCTAATGCACGATCCCTCACATAATCACAATAGTAACAAGTGTAACCAAAACAGCATAACATAAATCAGTTCAGGTTCGATTTAAAATGTGTAATTAAATACCTAAAAACAGCGAATCTAATTCATGCTAGAAACCACAGACATCATCATCATCATCATCATTTCAGCCGTAAAACGTCCATTACTGAACACAGGCCTCCCTTATGGATCTCTATGAGGGGTAGTAGCCATACTCACCACGCTTGGCAGGCGGGTTGGCGAGCGCAGTACGGGATGTTGATACACGGAAAGACGCTGCTGCCCATCTTCCGGAGAGTTCCCTTAGCAGGCTCTTACTGCATCCACGGGCATGAGAGGAGGGGTAACATTCTGCAGCCGGCACCCCAGACATTATTACTAAATAGGTTAAAGCTTTAAAGTTAATTTTCATTACGTCACATGACTTTACAATTTATAGTAACCCTTTGCACAGTAGAACGCTATGATTTGAAGACTACGTCAAGTAGCAATTTTATAATTACATGTTAAAATCATATCAAATCATGTGTATGTATCGTTTTAGCAATACTTACTTTTATTAAACAACAAACACACTATCGCGTACAAACAATTCAGCGTGAAGACACGAAAAATAATCGCAGCTATTTTCTCGCTGGTCTATCTACACCCTAACATAACGGGCTACGTCACATTCCCGATACGTCACAAACGTATCACATGCCGTCTATATCCGTGAGGGCAGCTTGCCAAACGGACCCGGGACGGCTTATCAGCTGTCACCTGAACTGAACTGGGTCTTGAATCATCGTGGAAATGTTCTTGGTAGTTAGGCTACTGTAGTGGTATCTCCTGTCTCGAGTTGGAAGTGAACTCTACGATGCTTTTAACTGCTTTTAATACGAACAACACTCACTTCACTGTTGTGATGGGGGACTTCAATGCAAAGCTAGGCATGAGAAGCGATGATGAGTTGAGAGTGGGGCAATTTGGGTATGGGCAACGGAACCCCAGGGGACAGAGGCTGGCCGATTTTCTGGAGAAAGAAGGACTCTTTATGATGAATTCTTTCTTCCAGAAGCCGCCTCACAGGAAATGGACCTGGATGAGTCCCAATGGTTCTACGAGAAATGAGATTGATTTCATCCTGACCAACAAGAAACGAATATTCAATGATGTCTCTGTGATTCACAGGGTGAAAACCGGCAGTGATCACCGAATTGTAAGGGGCACATTGAATATGAACGTTAAACTTGAAAGGTCCCGTTTGATGAAATCTACGCTCCGACCCACTCGCGCACATATCCAAAACCTCGAGAGCTTTCAACTCGAACTCGCAAATCGCTTTGACTGTCTAGGAGTAGATGCATCGGTGGACGAGATCAATAACAGGTTCGTAGAAACCGTCCATACGGTGGGGTCCCAGTTATTTAAGACCCCCCGTACTAATAGACCTCAGAAACTTTCTGATGACACCCTAAACCTCATGGCTGTACGACGTTCTTTGCGACTGCAGTCTCCCGATGATGCTCAGTCACACAGGCAGCTCAATAGACAAATTTGGAAATCCTTGCGGCACGATATTCGTACCTTTAATACAGCCAGTATTAAAACTACGATAGAGCGGAATAAAGGCTCCAAAGTGTTCGCGAGAGATAATTCTATTGGGCAGAGCCAGATGACGAAGCTGAAGAGGGAAGATGGCAGCACAACGTCAAGTAAAGCAGAAGTGTTAAGGGAAGTCGAAAGGTTCTATGGACGGCTCTACGATTCGGTCACTAAACCTGTTTGCAGAGCGGCCAACGACCCAAGAGCTAAACTGACCCGACATTATACCGAGGATATCCCGGACATCAGCCTGTACGAGATCAGGATGGCCTTGAAACAGCTTAAGAACGACAAGGCGCCGGGTGAGGACGGAATCACTTCAGAGCTTCTGAAAGCGGGTGGATCACCGGTACTTAAGGTCCTTCAGAAGCTATTTAATTCCGCCTTGCTGGAAAGTACGACGCCAAAAGCATGGAACAGGGGCGTGGTGGTTCTGTTCTTCAAGAAAGGTGACAAAACCTTACTTAAGAATTACAGACCCATCTCGCTGTTGAGCCATGTTTATAAGCTGTTTTCAAGGGTCATCGCGAACCGTCTCGAACGCAGGTTTGATGACTTCCAGCCTCCCGAACAAGCCGGGTTCCGAAAAGGCTACAGTACCATAGACCACATACATACGCTGCGGCAAGTCATACAGAAGACCAAAGAGTATAACTTGCCGCTATGTCTTGCGTTTGTGGACTATGAGAAAGCCTTCGATTCGATCGAAACATGGGCGGTGCTTGAGTCTCTCCAACGATGCCGAATTGACTATCGGTACATCGAAATGTTGAAGTATTTGTATACAAACGCCACTATGTCAGTCCGAGTACAAGAACAGAGCTCGAAGGCGATTCCCTTAGAAAGAGGCGTAAGACAGGGAGACGTAATCTCTCCGAAACTGTTTACGACCGCTTTGGAAGATGCCTTCAAGCTCCTGGAATGGAAAGGGCTGGGCATCAATATTAACGGCGAATACATGACTCACCTTCGATTTGCCGACGATATTGTGGTCATGGCAAAGTCGATGGAAGAGCTCAGCACGATGCTCGAAGGCCTCAATCGAGTCTCCCAGCGGGTAGGCCTTAAAATGAACATGGACAAGACGAAAATCATGTGAAATGTCCATGTCGTGCCTGCCCCAGTTATGGTTGAGAACTCTGCTCTTGAAGTTGTCGACGCGTACGTATACCTAGGACAAACAGTCCAATTAGGCAGGTCCAACTTCGAGAAAGAGGTCAATCGTCGAATCCAACTCGGATGGGCAGCGTTTGGGAAACTTCGCAACGTCTTTTCGTCCAACATACCTCAGTGCCTTAAGACGAAAGTCTACAACCAGTGTGTGTTACCAGTGATGACATATGGAACCGAGACGTGGTCCTTCACTATTGGCCTTATGAACAAGCTCAGAGTCGCTCAACGAGCTATGGAGAGGGCTATGCTCGGGGTTTCACTACGGGATCGAATCAGAAATGAGGAGTTACGTAGAAGAACTCGGGTCACCGACATAGCCAAACGGATTAGCACGTCGAAGTGGCAATGGGCAGGCCATATAGCGCGCAGAACAGATGGCCGATGGGGCCGCAAAGTTCTCGAATGGAGGCCACGGATCGGTAAGCGCAGCGTAGGACGTCCACCTACAAGATGGGCAGACGACTTGGTGAGAACTGCTGGTCGGCGGTGGATGCAGACGGCTTCCAACCGCAGTATTGGAGATCAATGAGGGAGGCCTTTGTCCAGCAGTGGACGTCCTACGGCTGAAATGATGATGATGATGATGATTTATTGTACAGTAGATATAAAGCATATCTTGTTGAAGTTATCTCTTCATTATCTTAACTTAGCGCTAAGAGACTCCACGATACCTAAGATAATGTTTACAATAACTTCAAAATGATCTTATAACAATTAGTAATGTTCTATTCAAAACTTTTCAACAAATCCAACCCGACTGAACAGAGATCAGAGCTCGAGATCACCTTTGAATGTAAATGCCAAGCTGCAGCTCGAACTAACAGGATCCATGTTTTATTCAGTAGTAAAAACCTAAAACACGGTGATATAGGTCAACCCTGCTACTTTTGCATCACATAATCCGTTCAATCATTTCTTAGGCCATTAAGACCCCGTCACTTCTCTTAAAAAAAGGGGAAAGATTTGGATGACGCTCTCCTTCCATTCGATCTTACGTAAGATTACAGTCGTAATGAATTGGAGTGAAAGTAAAAATTGTAAAGGACCTTGGATTAAAGTAATTTTTTAGAGACATAGGCAAAAATAAGAGTGCGCGCATATTATTATAACTAGCTTCTGCCCGCGACTTCGTCCGCGTGGAATAGTTACTTTGGGCTAACGCTAACTCTAACCCGCGTCTTCGTTTACGTAGAGGGTGAAAATATTTTTAAATAATACTTACGATAAGCTTTATTTTAGGTACCTACTTCAAGTTTTTATCAGTAAGGGTGGAACTTTAAAACGTTAGGTAAAAGTACTGGGTCTTATAATCTTATATAATGTAGATTGTAGGTTATTCTAAAAACTCAAAACTATGTTATTTTATAGTACTTCTGCGTACATTATAATTCTAGTTTTGTTTTCTTCCGGCAGAAGTAAATATTGATTTTCACCAGAACCAGATCAACCTTTTACCGGAAATTAAATTATTATTTATAAGTTAAAAGGCAAATCCGTTGGTATCATAGGGATGCGAGGTATCAGCGCTATTTGCCCCACTGCTGGACCAGTCAAAACTGTAGCACCAATCACGTTATTGCGAAGAAATTTTACTTGAAGTCTGGTTCCGTTGAAGGTGGTTTAAGGTTTCTTAGCAACACAATTGGAGTGCCAGTTAATAATTTGAGTGAATGTGGGGGAAGGCCACTCGGATTTAGAGATAATTATTTTGCTACGATGTTATATTAAAACTGTGATATCTCCTAAGGTATTCATTGAAATCAAATGATAAAAAAAAAATTGTTTTAAATTAAATACTTGTAATGAATAACGTATTTATTTGGATAAGGATTAATATCATGTTAATAAAAACACCTTCGCAAATACTTAATGCATTATTTTAGAACAAATTTGGTTAGCATAAAAAGGTTATAGTGCCTTAAGAGCCTTAAGAGATAGATATATGCTGTCGCTTTTTTTAGATCTTTTAAGGGGGAACAATTCTGTCATACATGATTTTTGCGAAACTTTAACCGTTTACGCAGCGCACGCAGCGGAAGCTCTCAAAAGGAAAAAAATAACCCCGATGTTGCACATTCTTCATTGTTACTCTGCTCCTATTAGTCTTAGCGTGATGGTATATAGTCTATAGCCTTTCTCGATAAATGGGCTATCTAAAACTGAAAGAATTATTCAAATCGGACCAGTAGTTTCTGATATTAGCGCGTTCAAGCAAACAAACAAACTCTTCAGCTTTATAATATTATATATATATATATGTATATTTAAATATATATATAATTATATAATATGATTATTTAATCCTTTGTAGGTAGTTTGTAGGTTTTAGATTTCCTTCCTTCGTGATTCACAAAGTGAATAATTTTCCGACCATGCAGGCGCTGGTCCTTAGTGTACATCAGATAGTGCCGTATTCCCTAAGGGATAGAGTAGATCGCAAACTAATGACTAAAAGCTTATCAGCAGACTGGCTTACATTGCTGCAAACATAATTTACGTTTTAGCACTGTAGATACTTAGACACTGTTGTCAATTTTGTTGTTGCACTTCCTAAAGCTAATTACAATGAGAGATATGACGTTTACAAATTAAAGCTCTCAACTTAAGTTAAGTATGTAAACTTGTTTAGTTTTAATTTTAGAACGGCACCAACCGAATTATTTTAATAATATAATATACTAGCTGGCCCGTTCCCACTTCGTTGGACGGTAAACATTTTTACTTGTGATGATTGTCTTTCAGGAGTGCCAACCCGAGATATAAGTCAACTTATCAACCAGAGAGTTTTTTTGATCCTGGGATTTATTAATCGAAAGGAAAAAAGAGATCTTGACGGGATACTGTAATGTTAAATAAAAGATTGACGTGTTGTTTAAGAAAAAAGCCGTCTAATAGAAATATCAGTCAACAGATTACGACACAGTCGCAGTTCTATAACCTATGTCGTATTATCTCTTTAACCATTTCTCCATATTATATGCAGTAAAACGTCTTTTGTTTTAAACACTTGAGACGATAAATTTGCTTATTTTGTTAAGAATTCATAACTATCGATAATACGACTACGATTTTTAAATTAGTTATTAAATATAAAAAACTACTTTTTGTAACTTTAATATAAAAGTTAGACATAAGCTGTCGCCCACTTTTTTGTAGGCATCATCAAGTTCTAAAACTTTTCTCTAGAACTCAAACATATACCTCTCATTGTTAGGGCAGCGTTCGTAAGAAACGTTTTCGTTCAACCGTTTTTTCTCCGACTTTCTTTGTGAATCCAACTACTACGAAAAAGTATATGAATTTTTCGCGTAAATTTAGCCTATGACAAAACCAAAAATACTTATATGTATGCAGAATTGACATCACTAACCTAATTGGACGCAATATTGTTACTAAAATGGCATAAAACTACTAAAGCGTTATTGTATCATTCCTAATTAATATTTATTATCCGATACAAAATATCATTATTTTCTTATTATAAGTTCTTAATAAGGCAAATACTTTAAAGTTGAAGAGCTTACAAAAGTTTTCCAAGTAGTTAAAATAAATCTATTAAGCTAAGTAAAAACATTCTCGAAAATGTATTCAGGAATAAAATTGCTTGTGTAATGTTGTTCGGGCAGAAATCTTTTTAAATAAACATTAAAGCATGGGATGGCCAGGGGCTGCAGGCTAATTGCTAATTACAGGGTAAAGTTGTTTTCAAATAAAGTCAAAACGTCCTCAGTGGTAAAACCAAAGTGATAATTGGATGTTCGCAACTAAGCTCTGTGTATACTTACCTGAAACGTTTCAATACGACTTATAAGCATTTTCCTAGTATAGACCTAATTGGAACGTTTACAACATCATCGAGAACATTTATGTTGAGTTCAATATTTAGTAACAGCGCCATCTCTGCGCGGCAGTGTGACTTACCTAGTTTCAGAGCCAACCACCGTCCAACCCCGGCGGCGGCGAACCGCGCGAGTTTCAGCTGAAACCATGCGGGTTTTGCGATGACGACTTGCACTGGACATACTGATGGTGGCGCTTTCGTCGATTTCAGCAATTGGCAACATTGCTCGTGATTTGTATCGTACTCTAGTATATAAAGCTTCTCATGCTGAAGTGTAGATGTCAGTGAGTAGACATTATTTTAATAGATTTGTGAACAGTTGTCACAGATGTGTTTGATTGTGGATTAATAAAGATCAACTTAACACATCAAATTTATTTACACGGTAAAGTAGCACCATGAGTTATTTGTTAACTGCATACAGGAAAATTTTACTCCGAAGACTTCCCGCCTGGATAAAAAAAAGTTTATTGCAGTACCTTTTTTAACACACATTAATAAATTAAATGGAAGCCTCCATTTAAGCGTGTGAGTGTGAATTAAGTGAGATTAAGCATTTTTCATATTTTGGGACCCTTAAATTTCTATATTGTTAGGATTAAAAGAGAAATGCTGGTGATGTTTAAAAAACCTCAAAGCTTAATGATTGGTCTTCTAAAGCTACTTTAAATTACGCTACCCGCACGTGCTACAGACACTCGTATCTTGCGCCATGGTATAATAATACAGTATGGGAATGCTAAAAATTTCAAACAGTTGTCACTAAAAAATGTTTTCGTTTCTCAAGTCGTTAATTTAACGATCATTACAGTATTATCTTATTTTTGATCGTGTCTTCGAATATTTTTAACATGCATGCCTAGAGAATTACACAGTTTTAATCCACGTAGTTACCTACCACACATACGTCTGATGCTATACATACCACACACTTTACACACAAACACACACTTTATTCACAGTTCACACAGTTCTTTTTGTCCCATTCCTCCGTTTAAATTCTTCACTTCTAGTCTACGCGGCTCATTAGACCCCATCCTTCCCATCTACCCCATATTGTGTTGTGACTGTCATTGCATTAGGTAACATTATCATTAGATATGTTAATAACACTTGCCGTGGGGTGTCGGCGTTAAAATGTTCCCCTCCTCTCATGCCCATGGATACAGTAAGAGACTGTTAAGGGATACCTCCGAAAAATGGGCAGCAGCGTCTTTCCGTATATAGCATACCGTACTGCGCTCGCCAGCCTCATGGAGATCCATATGGGGCGCCTGTGTTTAGAGTGGACGTTTTTTTTTCTTATACACATGCTACAACAGATCATAAGGTTTTGGCAATTCAGGTGTTGAAACTATGTTCCTTGGTTGAAAATAGCTGCTAAAGAGTTGAAAATAGCTAAAAATTAGTATTTACTAAAGAAAAGCTTTTTTTCTACCCCGCTCGACGGTGACGTGCTTGCACGGGACAAACGTCCCTAAAGTTTGTCTCCAAAGGGCATCGAGCGGATATAAATAATGAAAATATTTTTTCACAATTCTCTTTATAATAAATACAGTCGCCCAAGTGGCCAAAGTCACCTTAGTCGCCATTTTGACCACAGTCCACATTGATATCACAGTCACTCTAGTCAACAAAGTCGCCATATCACCACAGGCACCAGTCGCCACATACGCCTAGTCACCGCAGTCGCATCACTAGTCCCAGTCACCACAGGAACCACAGTCACCCTAGTGCGCACTGTCGCCCTAGTCGCCACAGTTGTTTCAGTCGAAACAGTCGCCACAGTTGTTTCAGTTGACACAGTCGCCACAGTTACCATTGCCTCCACAGTCAACTCAGTCATTACACAGTCGCCTCAGTCACTCCAATCGCCACAGTGGACCCAGTCACCACAGTCGCCAAAGGCGCCACCGTTGCTCCAGTCTCCACAGGCACTTGACGATCCTTTCAAGAGTTATCCTTGGATGAAATATCCTCTAAACCCTAAAGAACTACCACATATATGAAAAAGCCCCTATAAAAATCACTTTCAAATCATGTAAAGTTGTAAATTTCAACCGTTCAAGTGATCCTCGAACAAAAATAGCGGACACACATTAATAAAAACATTCAGGTGTCATTGTGCTATTTAATTTACCTACTACATGAACGTAAACAGTGGAGAGGCACAGAGCGACATGGCCTCTCTGTGATGGCTCGGCCGGTACTTATTTGTTCGGAGCACAGGCGCTGCGCTGCGAATTTGTAGGTATTTTGACATGTCATAAAATATTTGTATAAAATTTAAAAAATCTAATTTCACAATTCTCTCCATAAGAAAGAGGCCAATGTTTTGGTGTAATCTTTATTTGATTTCATCGTGTAGTTTATTCATACCATTTGTTTTAGATTTAATGAAGATGTAACTTTCGATTTTTTTATCAGTGACAATATCCTTAATCGCGTTTTTGTTTAACCATTCCTTACTTAATATCCTGAACTTTAATATGTATGAATTTCAGAATTCTATGTGTAATGGTTATTGAGAAATACTTGTTTTGCAATGATGAAATCTGGTAGTACCCGGCCTTAAGCTATCCTGTTTCAAAGCTTTGATTAGGTACGTTGATTCTACCTTGAGGTGTGTCAGTTTTAAGCAAAGATGCGAAAGGGTTTTTGGTCTTTTGTCAAACTATGAAAATAAAAAAAAATACTGGACATTACACACAGCACCATCTAACTCCAAAGTAAGTAGAGTTTATGTTATAAGTACCAGGTGATTGATAGAATAGTGACATAATCTTTTTTCGTACAAACATACTTATCCTACATACCAGGGACAAATATCTGCAGAAAAACTAAACATTTGTCCCAGTGGGAATCGAACCCGCAACATCCCTGTCTCAGCCAGCAATAGAAGGATTTAAACTCAAATTATAAATGCAAATTATTTTTACAACAAGGGTTTGAATACCTTTTAGTAAAAAGTTGTTTACCTTTGTGAAACCGAACCTTGTCTAGAAAATAATTACAAAGCGTGCGAACGAAAACTGTCCATAGCCCTTGCTGAAACCTGAAGCATCTACAGTTAACTCTTTCTTCTAGGTGCAAGGATATGAAGTTGCATGTAAGGTGTTTTTAGAATTTAACAGTTGTATCTTAGGTCTTATATTAGTAGATATACTCGTAGTTAAGCTTAGCTAAACTCACGATAAGTTAATTACTTTGAAAATCTTTCATGGGTAATCAAAGTAGTAATTTTACGTAAATATCCAAATGTAACATTTTATGTTGTAGGTATATGCAATTTTCAGTTTAATCAAAGTAATAATTTTACGTACAAATGTAACATTTTCCTCAACGATATTATAATTTGACGAATAGCAATTTTTAAATAACTTCTTTGACCAAACGCAGCTTTGCTACAAATTTCCGTTTGACAAAAATTACCTTACGAATCGAACCCAATTAACTATCGAAAAAAATGTACATAGATTAATAAAATGCAATGAAAATGTCTAGTTTTAATTCCGCTAAAAATCGTAATAAATGAAAAGTTTTCGTTCCAGCCGCCGACCAGTCAACACCTCGGCGTCTTACCTGAAGATGCCTCGCGGAGAGGCGAAACACGTGTCGTCGTGTGGGTTTGGGTATGCATGTTGCACTAACAACCTAGTTCTCCCTGCATGTGCATAATTAGCGGGCGGGAGGGTGGTGCATATGCATCTCAGAATTAGCGGAATTAAAACTAGATATTTTCATTGCATTTTATTGTCATGGATTTCCGCAAAGTAACTCCTGATTCCATTAATTGTAGATAGATTAGTAGGCACACTTGTAATACTAGATTTTAACGGGCAAAACATTTATCTTTTAATAAGTGAATTTTATTGTTATATTATTTGTGCCGTGGGCTGCCGGCAGTAGAATGTTACCCCTCCTCTTATTGCCTGTGGATGCAGTAAAAGTGTGCTAAGGGATACCTCCAGAATATGGGCAGCAGCATCTTTCCGTGTATCGACATAGCAAACTGCCAACCCGCCTACAGGGAGGCCTGTATTCAGTAGTTACGTTTTACGGCTGGAATGATGAACATTTTATATATATACATATATATATGTATATGTATGTACATAATTTTCAAGCCCCGCTTCCTGTTACTGTGAAATTAATGCCGAAATCCGTTTACGATTTAAACACACTTATATTTTCCACCATTAACATGAGTGCTTCTCACGATTGGTAAGCAACATTTCTTTCAACAGATTTACTTAGAATGCTGTAGGTATTATGTAGAAATGCTCATAATTACTGTTTTAGTGTGCTTGTACTGGCTTACCTATTTTGTCTTGCAATAATGATTAATATTGTTTGCATTTACATACATGTATTCTTGTGTTTAATTAAGCTTCATTTAAAATGTATTTTTATATTATTATTTATTTTATTTTTGTATTGCTTGTTTTGTGTTTTGTGGACATAAATAAATATATAAAATAAAATACAATTAATACATTTATTCCCCTTTCGGAGAAATCAATGTTGTCGGGAGTCTGAATATCACATAAAATTCGTAAAAATCCAGATGATTCAATTACGCACGAAAAGATATAAGGCCGGCAACTAATAGGTCCTGAGGCTAATATCACATAAAAAGAGATCTGCTTCCCGCACGCTTTCTGGCGATAAATGCATGCGATTATCGTTGGCGATAATTTTCAGACGATTCTCGCTTTCCTTTGTATATATTTCAAGGTACACAGACTCGTCTCATAATAAGATTCAAAACTGTTTAAAGGGATTCGCAAGGTTATAATATGAGACTATTATGTTTGGTTTGAATGCTGGACTCCCCTCATGGATATTTAGAATTATAAGAGGATCATTGCCATACTCTCCACGCTTGGCAGGGCGGTTAGCGAGCGCAGTACGGGATGTTGATACACGGAAAAACGATGCTGCCCATCTTCCGGAGGTATCCCTTGGCAGATTATTACTGCTTGTACGGGCAAGAGAGGAGATGCAACATTCTACTGCCGGCAGCCCACAGCACAAATAATATAATAATTAAATTCACTTATTAAAAGATAAATGTTTTGCCTGTTAAAATCTAGTATTACAAGTGTGCCAACTAATCTATGTACATTTTGTTCGATAGTTCATTGGGTTCGATTCGTAAGGTCATTTTTGTCAAACGGAAATTTGTAGCAAAGCTGCGTTTGGTCAAAGAAGTTATATAAAAATTGCTGTTCGTGAAGTTATATTACCGTTAAGCACACAAACTGACTATTCTTCTTGTTCCAGCCAAAAATCATCGAATTTAATAGCCAACACCCATTTAGTTAATACGAGTACAATAATTGAGAATACGCACATTTCCAAGGAGTTAGATAAACTTGCATTCTCTCGGGAAATACCGAGGAACGAGTTAGAAATTGTGCTCGGAAACTGAATTTGTATACGGTTTACTTTACATAGTAGCATGAAATCAAATCAAATCATCTTGAAGTGAGAAAGTGTAGAAGGGGATGTAAACAAAACGTAAAAGTAAATACGTTTGCATAAATAATTATTACTTGTTTATCTCTAAGATTAAAGCAGAAACAATATCGTAAGCAAACCAAAATTTTCCTCTTTCGCGGATTTAATCTGTGCAGAACCTTGAAAGCATGAATGAACATCAATCTTTGCCCGCTTTTCTCTAAAAAAATATTTTACTTCATATCGCCTCAGGCTTCGAGGGAGTTGTTTACTGTTTAAGTTGAAGTTAAATTTAATTTCTCTAGCGCTCAAAGGTTTTAACAATTCAATTTAATGAATGTTTATGCGGTAAAAGCATATTCAAGTATGAATAATGTTGACGTGGATCTTTTATATTTGTTAAGTAATTATTTAAAATCATGGGACATCTCCGGAAGATGGCAGCAACGTCCCTTCATGTATTAACATCGCGTATTGCGCTCGCCAAACCAACTGCCAAGCGGGGCAAAAAGCCCGCTTGATCAATACTTGGAGATCCATACTTATGTTCAGCAGTGGAACAAATAAAGATCCCTTAAAGTCCTTCGTCCTTCGGCTAAAAAGACGATGATGAAGAATTATTTTATCAATAATCTAGTATCCATAATAAACTCATCTTTCTTTGGGGCTTGATGCTATTTGAAATGTTCAGTATTATTTACATGAAAATATTCTGTAAACCTAATCAAAAAAGCCATTTCCATGAAAATATTAGTTTATACTCTATAACTTTTTTATCGGAAAATCGATACCATTCGCCTAATGCACCTATTTTTTATACACCTCAATATAACTTATCCTACAGCGAGAAAACACTAAAAATGTTTTCTCTCACTCATGACATGCCCTTCCACTACACTTATTTCGTCTTAATTCCTGACAGAACATTACATTCCTCTCTAATACTCGTGGAACAATAGTATAACAGCTTGTTTGTTTCTTACTACGCAATGTTGTTTACTGTTTTAGAGGTAGGTTATGTAAATTAACTATTTACTTTTATTAGTAATATGTACGTCATAAAAAATTGCATTATAAAACAGGTTTTGCTACTTTACCATGTAAAAAAATAATAACCCTATTTTAGAAAATAGAAAAAATATCACAATGCACTGCCACCTCACTATCACAGAACAATACCCAAAGTTGAGCCTTGGATAAATAGATGCTTGAATATTGTCTTTTGAAACAGTCAGATTCGTTTAAATATCGCGACAGAAACGCGGTTATGATCAAAAGTTTAGAGCATACTTTCTCGTTTTAAGTACTTTTCGAATGGACGTTTATATTGGTCGAGGCGTAGCGAGGACTGCGTAAGAGTGTGCGCATGGACCGACGGAGTTGCGCCGCGTCTTGGTAGTTCCGAGATCGCATCTTGCCGGTAGAGACGACACACCAGACTTAACGTTAAAAAATAACACCTATCCACGTGAATCACATAAACACCCTGACTGTTTATATAGTGAAACACGAAAAAATTATGTATATATTCATAACGAGGTTTTCGGCACGTGACGCAAAGAACTGGAATAAAGATCACGGAATTATTTTATTTTAGTTAGCTATATAGGATTGAAATAATTCGTTCTCTTCAAAACTATTTGATGACCAAGTCATATATATATGTAAACGGAAATGTATGTAAACCGCCATTGCATACAATTCCTAGGAAATGTATGTAATTCCCAAAATCGCCCGAAAATGTGTGGAATAAATTATATTAGACACATTTCTTAGTAAATCTATACATTTCCTATACAGCAATCGGAAATGTAAAACATTTAAGATATCAATGGGTACGCGGGGATAGCGGGGCGAGGGGAGGGTATTGCATCTAATAACCTACTGTCTCTCCATCTCGGTTCTGTCACAGGCAGGGTTTTCAGATTGTTAAAAAAAAGAACCAAATAACCTACTGTCTCTCCATCTCGGTACTGTCCCAGGCAGTGTTTTCAGATAGTTGTAAAAAAACCTAATAACCTCCTTCCGTCTCGATTCTGCCACTGGAAGGTTTTATAAATCTTTCGAAAATATTCGGGATAATAACTTTTATGATTCGTTATTATTATGACACATATGTTTATGTAAAAAAGTTTATGTGAATGCACAATACAATGCGGGACGTCAGTGCAGATCCGGTAACCCTTCCCCGTATTAGAATCAATCAATAATATATAAAACTCTTTCGTTACTGACTGAGTGACTGACAGACAACGCACAGCCTAAACCACTAGACCTAGAGACTGAAAATTTGGCACACATATACCTTGAGTATCCTAGAGGTGCACTCAGAAGGGATTTTTCGAAATTCCCACGGCAACGGGAACTACGCGGGTGAAACTGCGGGGTGCGGCTAGTTAGACTTATGTTTATAACGATGAAAATTATGGAAATTATATATTATAAAAATAATTTTATGCGTCAGAAGCATTAGGATGAACAGTATCTTATTGCAAATTATATTTATGGGACCATAAAATCATGGATGGTGATGTTTCGGAGACATTTGTTATTAATTGTGATTTTCGGACAATCGTTTTTCGGAGACAAAGTAGGCACCCAATATGAAGATATTAATTATATTTTACAGTATGATTGTTAGGTGATTGTCTCAATGAGTGCCTTAATAAAAATTATTATTCTCATTTTAACAACGTGTTTTATTACAGAAATCATTATTTTTATACATTTACTAATACAATATTGGAATTATATACAATTCATAGGAAATGTATACATTTCCCAGGATATGTATGTATTAAATAATTTTACATTTATTTTTATACATTTCCTAAATAGCTTCGGAATTGTATACATTTCCTAGGAGTTGTATACAATTTCTAGATTTCATACATTTCCGGTAACATAATATGAGGTTGGGGAAAAAGTCTTTTCGGATTATAGTATGTATGAACTTGTAATAAAATCTCTTTGCATACATATCCATACTATTTGTATCTGGCTGGTTTTGGTATCATTAAAAGTTTAAATTTTAAAGAAGATAATTCCAAATTCAAATTATAAAAATGTGTGATTTTTATTTGTTTTTCGTACTGTCTAATGACGAAATTCGATACATTTTTTTTTGCAAAAAAGGCAAAATGCAACGCTAAATGTGTCTGTGAGTGTAGCACAAATTTGATTTAAGCGTTTTCAATCCGGAAATTTTGATGTTAAAGATGCACATCGCTCTGGTCGCTCTATTACAGATAAAATGAATGCCATTTTTTTAAAAGTGGAGCAAGATCGGCATATCAGTAGTTACGACGTAGCTGAAGAACTGGGAATTGACCACAAAACAGTTTTGGCGCATTTGAAAAAACTGGGTACACAATAAAGCTCGATATTTGGGTACCTCACGAGCTCACTGAAAGAAACCTAATGAACCGTGTACTCATTTGTGATTTTTTATTACGACGTAATGAAACCGAACCATTTTTGAAGAAGCTGATAACTGGTGATGAAAAGTGGATCACGTACGACAAGAACGTGCACAAAAAAGGTCGTGGTCAAAGGCCGGTCAGGCTTCACAGACTGTGGCGAAACCCGGGTTAACTCGCAACAAGGTGATGCTGTGTGTGTGGTGGGATTGGAAGAGCATTATTAATTATGCGCTGTTTCATTACCAGGCAGGACCTTCGATTCTGAACTCTACTACGAACAACTGATGAGATTAAAGCAAGAAGTTGAGAGAAAGCGGCCGGAATTATTGAACAGAAGGGGTGTGGTTTTTCATCATGATAACGCTAGACCTCACACATCCTCAGCCACTCAGCAAAAATTAAGATAGTTTTGCTGGGAGGTGTTAATGCATCCGCCGTATAGTCCTGACCTTGCACCTTCCACCTGTTTCGGTCTCTTTAGAATTCTTTAGGCAGTGTCAGGTTAACATCACGAGAGGAATGCCAAAACCACTTGTCGCGGTATTTTGATCAGAAGCCCCACAATTTCTATAGCAATGGGATCATGTCCCTACCTACAAGATGGCAAAAAGTTATCGAACAAAATGGTACCTACATACTTTAGTTAAATGTAAATAACCTATATTAAAGAATGTTTTGAATTTACTTAAAAAATGCGAAGAAACTTTTTCCCCAGCCTATTTATTATATAACACAAAAAAATAAAGAGGCTACATACGAATTCTTTTAGTGTCGTTAACTGCTTATAAAATCAAGATATTTAAAGAAGAGACATTGCAAGCACTGTATTAAAAAGTAGTTTATTTTGAGCATTAATCTGAACCTGAGTTTTGGATCGCCTAAGATTTATATGGCAGCACGATCTTATTTCTTGAACCAAACTCAGATTTAATAAAAGATGATTGATGAAAATATATTCGTAAAGATAAGTGCGAATATACAAGTGCTAAAAGCTGTTATAACTATCTAAAAGCTCTTGGAAGATAAATTGTCAGATGTAGTTGGATCATCAAGCACATATCCAATAGAGGGGAAATCTATATATATTAAAATAAATTGCTGTGCGTTAGTCTCGCCAAAACTCAAAAACGCCTGGACCGATTTTCATTTTTTTTTATTTGTGCGCTAGTTCAGAGATAAAAAAATGAAAGGGTAGTTCTAGGTTAGTTGTAGGGTAGTTGTAGACCTAGCAGATTTCCACCCCGTCACCAAAAAAAAAAAGGTTGGTTGTAGGGTAGTTGTAGGGTAATTGTAGGGTAGTTGTAGGGAAGTTGTATG
The DNA here is from genome assembly GCA_963082625.1 of Pasiphila rectangulata. NCBI lineage: Eukaryota > Metazoa > Arthropoda > Insecta > Lepidoptera > Geometridae > Pasiphila > Pasiphila rectangulata. The sequence goes on from OY720240.1 coordinate 10,814,605, forward strand.
GTAGTTGTGGGGTAGTTGTAGGGCAGTTGTAGGGTAGTTGTATGTTAGTTGTAAGGTAATTGTAGGGTAGTTGTAGGGAAGTTGTATGGTAGTTGTGGGGTAGTTGTAAGTTGTGGTTGTAATAGGTGCGATACGAAGTTCGCCGGGACATCTAGTAAGGTCATAAAAATTCCAAAACTCATTAGTGCTTTGCACTTATGTTTCTAACGACAACTGTCTCTCGCATTTCACAGTACAGCGCCAACAGCCGACCTGGTAAGGTAATTGTAGGGTAGTTGTAGGGAAGTTGTATGGTAGTTGTGGGGTAGTTGTAAGTTGTGGTTGTAATAGGTCGACCTCTGTGGCGCAGCGGGCGAAGGTCCGCCTGCGACGCAAGAGGTTGCGGGTTCGATTCCCGCCTCGGAACAAATGTCTGTATGATCTGCAGATATTTGTTCAGGGTGTTCTGGGTGTTTTTCTATATATAATAAAAAATATCTATCTATGTAGTATAATCTATTACGTATGTCAGTCATCTAGTACCCATAACACAAGCTCTGCTTAGCTTGGGGCTAGATGATGTTGTGTGAATTGTCCATCATTATTTATTATTTATTTATTTATTTATTTATTTATAGGTGCGATACGAAGTTCGCCGGGACATCTAGTAAGGTCATAAAAATTCCAAAACTCATTAGTGCTTTGCACTTATGTTTCTAACGACAACTGTCTCTCGCATTTCACAGTACAGCGCCAACAGCCGACCTGTGTACTTTTCCGTACAATTATGAAATATTTTTGGGGGAGTTGTTGTTTAGACAAAATAAATGACATTTCCTCTCTAATTTTTGGTTGTACGTACATGTTTTTGCGTTACTACCTAGACTCAAATCTTTATTTAAAGATTGTATTGAGCGTGTAACAAATAAATAAATAAATATTGGGTATGTCCTCGATGATTTGGATAGAACTGAGAGCAGGAGTGTTTTTATGATAGCTAGACAGGAGTCTAGCTATCATAAAAACACGTCAAACGAAGATTAAATATTTAATTTTAACGCTATTAAACAAAATATATATGTATAAACGCATTAATGAAGAAAATAATATCTAATATCGCCAGCGTGTCGGTGTTTACGCGCGGCCGAGGACTGAAATAACTTGTGGCAGAGTTTCAAATATGTCGCACTGTCTAAACCGCATCTCAAGATTACGTCTCATATTCAATGATCACCTGTGGTATTTTATCGATCACGTAAATGATTCCCTTATTATATTTATTTGTGGTAATGATATATGCTTCATCTGAGTTAAGGTATTTTAAGGTAAGGCATTCAATTATTCTCTTACGTCGACGCGCGCCGGCAGAAATTATAATTACTGGCAATTTTGCGAGGTACCTGTTGTCTCTTGCCAAGAATTTGGTGTAACAATTTTTTTGTACAAGTATCTAATTCATAAGCGTCGACATTTTGACAAATGAACAGCAGTTTTTGTCGCACGTGCAAGTAAGATTTTCTCAAGTTTGCAGAAGTTGAGTTTAATCTCACATTTCCATAATGGACTTTCTTATTCTTTTAGACGCCAAGGCGAAATTATGGCCCATAAACAATATTATAAACGATACATATATTATAAATGTATATTTTCAATAATTATAGATAATAATAATTAAAGATATATATTATGTAAGTTTGCAGAAGTTGAGTTTAATCTCACATTTCCTTAATGTACTTGCTTGTTCTTTAAGACGCTAAGGCGAAATTATGGCCTAATATATACATATAAAGTAAGTAAGGCCTTTGCATCTATTATAGATGATTTATACAGCGTCAGCAACTGGTAATGATGCTGTACGGGACGCTGCAGTGCCTGGGACATTGTTAGATGGATTAGGCTTGCCCAGCACCTATACCATCCTCTCAGCTAAAACATATACATATAAAACATATGTACATATACAAGATGTCCCAAGAAGAGTGATATAATAAAGCTGGGAGGTACAGGACCTCGAGTGCTATCCAAATAAATATATAAATATAGATGTATGTTCCGCGATTTTTCGTATTTTCGGTGTTATGATATTTTTTTTACCTAACGCAAAGTACGATGAGATTTTTATTTATGGTGACATGAGTTATTGTGATAGATGCTTGTTTTTTTTTCTTCCAAGCTAATAAATAGGTAACAATTAGTATTGTTAGATCTTTGAAAGAGTCGAAAAACAATTTAAATGACAAAAAAATGACCCAGTATTTTCACTCAATAATTAGCTACGGAATCATGCGATTCCACGAAAATAGACGTTTATACATAGAGCAGCCTTTGTTTATTTTAATTGGCGACAGATGAGAACAGTGACCTTTTATATATGAACTATATATAATGGGCTAAATACTGTACCTGGTTTATTAAAAAATCTACTTCTTAGACCCAGCGGCTGATCTTGTTACTTGCACTTTATATAGAAGACAATATTTTATTTCGAAACCAGCTTTATCAATTATTATTCATATATAGGTATATATCAGTAGATCTCGGATAAAAAAAATCCTAATTTATGTTTTATGTTTACCGAAAATATTGTTGTTTAGAGGCAGGTATCATACTTTGTTTTACTAAAACCTGCGATTCGATCAGCGGCGATCGTGCTTAAGCCCACCATAAACTTTTATTATTCTTTTATTACTTCCAAGGAGTATAAAATTAAAGGAATCGGAACAGGATAATTCGTGAAACATGGGTCAAAAAGTTTTCTTAAAATATTTGTTTTGTTTCAACATTAAAATATTTGCTTTAGTTTTGAATCGAGATGAACCCGCCACAATACACGTTAAACCACAGATTACAGAAACTAACAACAACATTATATTGTATAAAATGAAGAAATATTACTTCATCGTATTATCGTATTGTGTTGAATCTCCGTAGTCTCGTAAAATTAGTAAAAAAATCTTAGTTAAATTATGCCTACAGATCACGAGAGTTTGAAAGATAAACCATTTAACAGTGTTGTTCCAATCGGTTTGAAATAAATTAATGTTTATTCGCAAGCTTCATGAGTTAAGGTAATTGCTTATTTTGTAGCAAACGTTATGGAGGCGGAAACTCGTAAAACGTTGCAAGCTTCTAAGGAAGGAGTTTCGAGAAGGTAAGTGAATTAAAACTGTACATCTAGTTACAGGAAACGTGGAACCCTCAATGTTATTAGTGTTCCTTTGGTTATTAACTTTGTGGTAAAATCCCTAGCGGAGATAAAATAAAGCGGACAAGTGCGAGCGAGACACACGCCGTGAGGGTTCAGAATTGTTTATGCTAGGCATTAGGCATTATACGGCATTTTCTGGTAGGTACATATACATATCTACTTTGTGTGTTCACCATTACTTCTCAAAAATAACCGATTTGTATATAACTTTCGGTTTTGCATTCTACACATCATTTTATTTGATACAAAACTCTGGCATATTTGGAAACATTCGATTATTCACCCCCCATATCTTGTAAACTGATGAAAATGCTATTAAATAAAAAAAACTGCTTGCAAATCGGTCCACTCGTTTTAGAGCTACGAGCACAGACAGACACACAGACCGATATACAGATAGACACACACACATATCGGTCAAACATGTAACACCCCTCTTTTTTGTCGGGGGTTTAAAAGACGCATTACCTTAATTTTAGAATAGATACGACTTATAATATTTCTTGATCTAAAATAAGTCCAAACATTAAAAAAATTGTAAAATTTCAAACACATTTTTCTTTAACTTCAATACAGTATTATGGAGTTAAGAAGTTTTTCTTTACTTGTAACATTTATTCTCCTACCATTTCAAATTTCAGAATCGTGAGACTTCTGGATGTATCTTATAGGTTTTCATTTTTGCCATTTTCATACAAAAAAAATTACACTTGTTGCTATATCCTTTTTTTTCAATTTAGGTACTTTACTTTGTGTATGTTTCTTAATTAGTATGTGTTTCGTGTTTTATTTTAACCTTTGTTGCAAGTACTTATGTATTTTCTATATCACTGTGTGAATAAAACAATGTCTATGTCTATATTTAACAAATAATAATAATATAAGTAATATAAGAATTTTTCTGTAATTTTTCTAAGGTGTGCAATAAAGTATTATGTGTTGTATTGTATATTTTCTAAATGCCCTGAGGTAGAACCTTGAGTTTTGAAGGGCACCATCCGCCCGGACTGCGGGCAGATATGGTACCATTTAATTGTTTGGTATTTATCAATATATTAATATGTTTGGTATAAATTTAAAATTAATAACTTCCGCCGTTTTGGAGAAAAAGGGTCTTGACAGGCCGACAGACAAATGAGTGGTCATTTGTGGGTTGCGGTTTTTGCTCTTGGGGTTTGGAACGCTAAAAAGGTGGTATGGGTAAAGGTGTATGATGCTCATAGGAATAATTGCGAATCAACCCTTATCTATTAAGTCAGCACTCGTAATCGATCTAAAAGGATAAAACAAATGTCAATCTCAACTAAGAACAGCTTATCGTAAAGATCCCATAGCGGTTTGGTAATATTTCAGTTCCGTCATAAAAAGTAACTTTTCCATAAAAGGCCTTTTTTCCATAAAGGTTCATCTGCACAACGCCGTGTGTGCCAAAATATCGGGAATTCATAAAACTTGCGAGTAAAAGTTATTAGAAACTAGCTTGTGCCCGCCGCTTTGCATGCGTTGTAACCGGATTAAAAGTAGCTTATGTGTTAATCCTAGTCAGCTTCTACACGTTTGCAAAATTTCAGCTCGATACGTACGCTAGTTTTTGTGTGTAGACGTAACAAACCTCCATACAAACAAACTTTTGGCTTTATAATATTAGAAGTGAGATAATGTGGGACATAATTTCTGGGGTTCAGAGGGATGAACCCCTCCGCTATCATAGCCTACGGTTTGGTTTTCTAAAATGTGTTCTCAGCCTATTTTTAAATTTGATCAAAGACGAAATTAAAGTTATAATATATAGGTTGCTAATTTTGTATTGTTGTATGTTCACAGCTATCATAGTTATCGGTTTGGTTTTGAAGAATGTGTTCTCAGCCTTATTTTAAATTAGAACAAAGGCGAAACTTAAGTCAACAGAGTTAAAATATTTTAGGTGCTAATTTGCAATTTCAATTACATTGTATTGGGCTGGTTTACGAAGAAAATACTGACTGCCATGTACCATCAAATCGATTAGCCTTGAGTAATATTAGAATGTGTTTTCGGTGCATACTTTTTCCGAGGAGAATACATAAATATTTGGATAATGTTCGATCAAAATAAATTTGAGTTCTTATTGTTTAAAGTAGTGATTGATGGAGAATGCAGAAATCAAATTGTTGGCTTGATATACAAAATTTGTTTAACGACCGCAAAACATTGGAAGAAGATGAAAAGAATTCTTATTTATAACTTTATTTGATGTCCAGACATCGTAAATCCAACCAATTCTTACCTTTTTATACTACAAATGACGAGACAAGCCGAAGGCCCACTTGATGTTAAGCGGTAACCTCTAGCTATAACTATATATATAATAATTGCAATGCCGCGGTGATCACGGTCACTAAGCACGTGACCAACGCTGCATTGCATTGCGCCCGTCACCCTGAGACAAGAGTTGTAAGATCTCATGTGCCCGTAATTTCACCTTATGACTAAATATGATGACACTAGCTAGACTCTTTTAACGTTATTTCATTTCACTAGCGGTAGTTGCCTCTTTCTAATGATTGGATAAAGTTGGAGGAGATAAGCCGGAATTGTTTCCCGAATAGATCTTCTATAATATGTGTTGATTCACTGATGGAAATGCTTTATATTTTCACCAATCATTCTTTACTGACGGCAGATATATTTTTCCATTATATTTTGTTTCTTTACTCCTATTCTTTAGAAAATGCAAACACTAAAGCGAAAATGGCCTTCTACATCTAAGATCATTTTATACAATCGTTATCAACTTTTAGTTCATGATGTATCATATGGTGCCTGGGTCATTAATGGATTAATTATAATTAAGCTATGCCATCCTCTCAGCTTCAAACATGGTGTTAATTAAATAAGTGCATACAAGTAGAAAAGGCAATAAAGTTTTTAAAAAGCAATGAATTTTTCGAAAAGAAATAATCGATTGGTTGATAAATAACTTTTACATGCCATTTGACCCACGCGAGTTTGGAAGCGAAGATACTGAATATTAACAGAGCAAGAGTTATGGGTTTACATAAATATAAAAGTGTTTCGGTAACATATTATGTCAGCGCGCAATCTTCTTTGCGATTATTTTGAAGCCTTTGAAGAGCCGGCTGTCTACGTGAGACGCGAATGCTTCACGAAGATTAAAATGAAAAAAAAAGGCCACCACTTTGAAATGGGTACAACGAACATATTTTACAGCGAACTTACAGAATTTTGACTCTATCGTTGGGTTAGGTACACATAGAAACCTACAAGCTAAAATATGTGTGCATTATGTTTAGCTATTGGCATCAATTTAGAGTTCTTGGTTTTTTGGTGTAAAAATGTACATATTTATATATACCCGAAAGGAAGAGTTTCAGCCTATGAATACAATAAGTAGTTTTTAATTTTAAAGTGGAATTCTTATTTTTTTTTATTATTTTGTTATCAATATTTTTATGCACAATTTTATTAGTTAATGGAAATTGATCCTGAGGTCATAATTGGATTTTAAATTTTAATAATAAAAACCTTTTTGTACCTGTACGGCAACGCTTTCCGGAAGTCAATGACCCTGTCAAGAATCGGCTGGCATTTAGGTTGACCTCGAAATAAATTTTGTCAAATAGTATGCACTAATGGAATATTAATTATTTTTACAAATACATTTCATACTTCTTTCTACGGCAAGTGTGGTGGAAAGGCTAATTAAGACGCTGTGTTCTTCTAATCCGCAGACAAAATGCCGATTAATCTCCCATATCTCCAACCACCCCATTAATTAAGATTCCCCCACGACAGCCGATTTGTATTGATAAAATTTCATGATGATTAAAATTCAATGAAAATCTGATCATTCGTACAAGAGTTATGCTCGGACAATGCTTCATGTGACATACCAAAAAAGCCAAAATCGCCTAGTTGCCACTGAGTAAATAAATAAATAATAAATAATGCTGGACAGATCACACAGCATCATCTAGCCCCAAGCTAAGCAGAGCTTGTGTTATGGGTACTAGATGACTGATATACTTAATACATTATACTACATAGATAGATATTTTTATTATATATAGAAAAACACCCAGAACACCCTGAACAAATATCTGCAGATCGTACAGACATATTTTTTGATTCCCGAGGCGGGAATCGAACCCGCAACCTCTTGCGTCGCAGGCGGACCTTCGCCCGCTGCGCCACAGAGCTCGTCAAATTTAATACGTTAAGTACTTCGTTCACTACGCTCACTCGTTCGATAACTATCTAGGACACTTCTCTACACTCTAGCGCACTCTGGCGACTTCGTCAATTTCATAGAGTACCTTCAACTATCTCGATTTTGGTATGCGCTGTCGAAGTTAACGAGCATAGGAATTGCATTCAGGCAACTATTTCCTGATCCTGATCGGTTAATTTCCGTTTGTTGCGATAGCTTTGACTTTGTTTTCCGTTATGTCATCCGGGTTGCCAAGAAATTGGTTAAATTGAACCATGCATGTCATTTTCTTCTAATCTGAGCATGCATGCATGCTTTTCCTTAGAATAGAGTTTGTCTAGTGTCATAGGTTTGTCATTGGTGTAGAACTATGTATTTCAACAGTACCTAAAGAAGTTACATTATTCGTGTCATATGTTTGGATTGCTACAAAATATGCTAGTTACTTATATGATACCCATAGTTAATACCATTACCCATTCCATCTAACCATGTCCCAGGCACTGCAGCGTCCCGTAAACATGAAAACCATATAACAGATGCAAAAGGCCTTACAATGTATGTTAGTTTGTGTACCTACTACCCATAGTTATTAAAATAAACTAATAATGCTGGACACTTAATACAGCACCAAAGTAAGTAGAACTTGTGTTATGGAAACTAGATAGTTGATAAAATAATCATAATGATAAATGAATAATAATCCTTTCTTATACGAGTAGGTACGTGTTGAAACCACTCCCCTGGATCCTGGTTGCGGGTGTTTTTAACACGTCTCACGGAGGTTTTCCTCAGGAAATAATTTCAGTTTCTCTCCTTCACATTTATCCAATCATTAAGGATAGAAGCAGCTACCGCAGTAACCGGTATAATAAAATAATGTTGAAAGAGTCTAGCTACGCAGGAGCGTTTTAGCCATGATGAGAGCAAGGGCACGAAAACGTCTTGCAATGTAGTTTGTGTATATCTTGTAAGCTGAAAGAAAATATCATTGCTATATTTTTCTTTCTTGAAAACGCACTTTAACGGTGCAGGAACACATCTTAAGGAACACATCTTAAGGCTAAGTTCTGTTATTTCCACGCACTAATAGCAGACTAAGGTGAAAGGATGGTATGAGGTGCTGGGCAAGCCTTATCCATCCTAAATTGTCCTAGGCACTGCACAGCGTACCGTACAGCACGAATACAAACAATTGTTTGTATTTTTTTAGTAAGCCCTAAAAGAAAGTTATTGTTTTATTCTAAGATTCATTTTTCTTTCACTTTCAAAATATTCAGTATATTTCTGTCCGCATTCTCGTCCGCATTTGCAAAGAGTTCCACGATTCCGCAAGAAAAACTAAAATGTATCGTAAGCTTCCAAATAAATTGATAATGCTTTCCGAATATTTGATAAAGCGATAAGTACAACGAATATTGTACCAAAAAACAGTGTATAATGTTGCAATCAATTCATAGAAAATACCTGCGGCGTATATAATAACGGAAACAAAAACAATTGAAGACAGCGATCTTAATACAATACTCGAGGTTAGTCGGGATAAGCGTTTGCGGTCCACCATTGTTGTGCTAATGTCCGGGACAGACAACTGTCGGAGCCTCTCATGAATATTAAGTGACGTTTGTTTAGAGCCTCTCGTCGCTGAAATTTCTATTCAATCTTAAACACGACCGACGCGATGCTCTTAGCAGTACCAGTTTTGGTAATTTTCAATTGGTGACGCATGAATAGACGTTTATTTTTATATAAGTTAAAACATTGTTGTACGTTTATGTTTTCATTAAAAGTATTCATCATCATTGCCGGACTACTGAACCTAGACTGTACACTACTGGATATCAGGCCTTCACAAAACTATTACTCAAAGGAAACGACGTGATTCAGTTGGTCTAATAGCCAGCTAAAACGCAGGAGGCGGGGAACCCGCAAGTTCGATCCGTACAATTGTTGTTTTTCTGCAGATATTTCTGTCTGGTCTAAGGTGTATAGTAAGTATGTACTTGCAAAAGCAAATATATTTGAGTATTCTATCAATCTTCTAGTTTTCTTATAAAAAGTTTAGTTTGGAACCCGATGATGCTATGTATACTGTCCACTATACTAATGTTAATAATTATATTAAAAGTGACTTTTTGTTCATTGAACAATGTGTAATTTGATGCTAGCATCATTTCATGTTTAATTAAGCTTGTCCTTTAATTTAATATTACCGACTCCGAAAACCTACTCACCCTTATGAATAAATTCTGACGGTTCCTTTTTGTGGATCAACCAAACTGTTTATGATCAAATTAACAGCCCTAAATGTTATGTAATGTGGATTATCATAAATAACGAGATCATAACCGGAATGTTTTCCGTTGCAATGTTGATATTTGGCACATCACAGTAAAATGTACCAGTTTTGATCTTGGTGTATTAAAAAAAATATAATTTGGAATTTGTTATAATAAATGCATCTTGTTTCTCAAGATTTCATGCGTTATATCCGAAGGCTTGTGAGGTACTAGCCGTAAAATTTTGCCCCTCCACGCTTGCCCGTGGATGCAGTAAGAATCTGCCAAGGGATACCTCCGAAAGATGGCTAGGAGCGTCTCTCCGAGTATCAACATCCCGCACTGCGATTGCCAGACAACCCGCCTGCCAAGCGTGTTGAGTATGGCAACAACCTCTTCATGATCTTGGAGATCTATTGAGGAAGGGCTATGTCCAGCAGTGGACGTGAACAGCAATCTCACGGCTGAGATAATAATGATAATTTGTGTACTGAGTCACTCTCGTCCTTAGAAAAGCAGCTACAGTGAAACCACACGTAGTCCCCGGGTCAATCAAGTGAAATCTAACTGGTGGTAACCGGGTCTGGCCGTTGTTAGTGACCACCTACGTTTTTGCGTCTCTTTAGCGCATCATGTACGGGCTGTACATGAATCACACAAAATTCACTACGTTTGAGGGCTAGCCGTTGAGAGCAGCGGGATCTGAAGGACGTTAGTGAGCAGCCACTCATGAAAGGCTGCCCCGCCAACTGACGAAAAATTCCAGAGTTGCGCTATGGTGGAGACCGGATGCGTGGGGCCTCGATCTACTGCCAACCTTCCACCTCATTTACTCCCAAGCATGAGAAACAAGCAAAATAAAAGTTTCACAGCGGTTTTAATTCCTCTCACTCAAGGTAAACTTCTGCAAACATAAGAGGTTTACACTCTTATCTCGCACCAGTCCACCACCACCATGATACTAAGAAAGTCCACATCTTGTTTCTCACGGAGACGCAGATGTCAATCCGACATATAATATCTATCTCACCCAGGATACACACAGGAGTACAAGTTCCGCATGCGTAAACACCTGGGATAACATTTACTTTTGACGTCTCCAAAAGTTTTAAGACCGTAGGCGACGCGTACCTACATTCGATTGCTCTCGGATTTTAGTAGGCACCCAGGAGTGCATATCTTCCTCAACCAAGAATGTTGTAGAATTATTATTAATATTGAGTTGGTATGTATTGTATTTGTTTCCGAATATCAATTGTACATGTTAGTCATTGTAATAACTATTCGGATCGGGCAAAATAAGAGGTAGGTGACCCCCCGGCGCGGTAATACCAGCGGCAATTTAGTATCTTTTTACGAGACCTAGTAACCGCACGTTTGTTGGGTGCATTCTTCCTTCCGCTCGCCAGTCTTCGAAACCTAAGTCGTGTATTATTACCAGCCCTGTCTTTCTACAAGGGGTATAGATCAAACGATCTTTTTATCTGTTTACCGATCGCATAGTAGTGACCAAACCCTGTTTTACACGGTTTTATCACCTTTAGGTAAGTCCGACCACTGTCTAGTGAAACCTGTACCTGTTTACTCCCCGCCCGACCCGAGTCCCACAGGCACCCGGCGGTTGTGGCGATACAAGTAGACTGGAATAACTGTGGTCCTTTTTTGCATCCTATATTGACTGCCGTGACAGATGTGCTGCGTCATGCTATGAAATATTTTATTCCATACTCCGCATACCATTGTCTGGTAAAGTTCGCCCGTGGTCAGGTCGGGCCTGATTGCGAACGTGCTCAGTCACTTTAGCATCAGGCATATATAGCTATGGTTGATGCTCATATTCGCAAGGCGAAGGACCTACATCATAAGAAGAGAGCGTATAACAAGGCGGTAAATCCTGTGCCTTACAGGATTTAGCCGCCTTGTTATGAGGGCTCACTTCGACCATATTAGTCGAATAGGAAACAAACTAGCTTCGTACGCATCAGGTATTAAGACATTTTGGTATCTAGCTAAATCTGTCAAGGCGAACTTCTGCCACCCCTCACTGCCTTCAATGAAGAAAAAAACGCGACATATTGAGTAAGACCATCGAGAAATACAGAGAGGTGCTTGCCGATTCCCTGGACAATTTGAAGATCTTTAACAGGGTTTGGTAAGATAGCCTCATTACCAAGCTTCTTTAATTCGGCCTGCCTACCACATCATGTGTTTGGATTTCGGACTTCCTGCATCGATCGATTCGGTTTCGTCAATGGTTGGTCGTCTAATCAAATGGCAATGAGTGTTCTCTTGTGCTCTCTGCAACAATATTTTGCATTTCGATGATCTGCTGAAGCCCGGTATCTTTGGGTATGCAGGTGACAACACGGTTGTTCTCAAGATGTTTCCTTGGCAGATAAAACACGTGTTAAATGTGCACTTATATTTCAAGGAATAAATATCCGTTTACGTGGGGTGCCAGCAGTAGAATGTTACCCCTCCTTTCATGCCCGTGGATGCAGTAAGAGCCTGCTAAGGGATACCTCCAGAAGATGGGCAGCAGCGTCTTCCCGTGTATCAACATCCGTACTGCGCTCGCCAACCCGCCTGCCAAGCGTGGTGAGTATGGCAACTACCCCTCATGGAGATCCATGGGGGAGGCCTGTGTTCAGTAGTGGACGTATTACGGCCGAAATGAAATATCCGTTTGTACACATCCGTATCGAACCGGTCACGATCTAGGAGGTATGTACATAACACTTTGCTAACACAACAAAGTTAACAAATCAACAGATTTATCAGGTTGGTTAGTCGTGGTTTGTGATCATTGTTGTTGGTGATATTGTACAGCAACAATATTAGAACACAGACTAGATATCACTCAGATAGTTTACTTACCCGCATATCCAGGAATGCCGCCGACGTGGTATCGACGCCAGCATGAGCCCGAAAGGGGGCGCAACCGGCTGCTCGTCATCCTGCGCGCCACTCACGCGTAGCTCCGGCACACGCAACTGATGACGACTCATCTCTCACTCGCACTTAACAAACATTTTCGAAGAACTAACACGAATCAACTTTTATAAATTACGTATCGAAAATACTATTGTTATCTGCAACAATCATTCATTCAGTGTTTTCGGCGATTCAATAGGAATGTGTTGTTTTTTGCGTGACCTGCCGCTTCTGACCTTTGATTACGATAAGAGAAGAATAGGCAATAGGCATAATAAATAACGCACCAAAATTTATACGAAACACTTTTTGCTTACGGATCTAAACAAGGGATTCTATTGTGTGGTATGATAAATTATATTTTACTGTTTAATTGAACGAACGATTTTATTTTTATCATTGATCGAGTCTTTTAGTATAATATTATGGGCTATTTTAAATTTATATAGTATGGGCATTACTATAATTATAAATTAAATGTTATAAATACCTATACAGGGTGCAATATTATTATATGTGTACTAACTTGAAAGGGGTGATTCTAACCACCCTAATTAACAACTTTAGTTTTACCACTCTCCAGGATTCGGTGAATTTCATTTAACCTAAATAAATTTGACCTTTGCGTAGAGTTACCGTGGAGGTACAAATAAAAATACCTAAAACCACAGAAAGCTTTGAATTCAGCATCATGTTCACTTCACATCAAATAGTATAATATTAAATATAAAATAATAAAAAAATACGAAATCCCAGTACTTTCCCTTCCCCGTATAATTACACGCATTATTACTATTACTGTATGTACATCTTGCATCAATAGAACCCCATGTTGCATATAATAATCCAATCCATCCCAAGGTTGTCTGGTAGAGATCGCTCTTTAGCGATAAGACCGCCGATTGTCACATAATCAATGTTTATTTAGTTTTTTATTTTGTACTTGTATGTTTTAAGGTGTGCAATAAAGCATTTTCTATCTATCTATCTACACGCAATTAAATTTAATAAGATTATAGATAGCTCATTGGCCATTGATTTAGGTAATGTAAAACAGAAATCCTATCACTTGGATACCAGTATCCTATGAGGATCATTTTTTATTTTTATGTAACTCGTTACAAAACTCCGGTTACATACATACGCGGCCGAAGTGAAAAATAATATTCCTTCAGGTTATAAAATATTTCTCAATGGTATTAAAACAATGAGGTAATTGTTTTACAAACATTCATATATTCTTTATTTATATGCACGGTGTAGGTGTACATTGTGAAAATGTTATACTTCAAAAACAAGGGCTTACAGTGTCACTAATGGCCTCACACACTTCGTTTGGATAATAAACGTCATTTCAAAGTCGGTAGAGTTTCCCAAGAATATCAGTCCTTATGCTAAATTTGACGAAACTTATCCGTGATACACCTTCAGTGCTGCATATCTGTCTTAAACTTTTAATAGCAAAAACGAATCGATCCAGCTTATCCCAAATATGTTTTCTTAACGTGAGTTTTCCAATTGCAGTGTTGGCCAAGCCAAATACCTAAGAATTTAGCTATGACAACTTCGATAAGTCATTGTGATTTTAATTTATTGCAACCTTTACTTTTTGTTAAAAAAAAGCCGTGTTGGCCGAGTGGTATGTACCCCCGACTTTCAATCCGAAGGTCGTGGGTTCGATACCGGCCGTGCACCAATGGATTTTCCTTTCTTGAAAAATGTATGTGCAAACTTAACACGAGCTTTAGCGGTGAACAAAACATCGTGAGGAAACCCGCGGCTTTGTTAGCTTCAGACGTATTGACCTTCTCTTTCCTCTGCATAATAGCTGACTAAGCTGAGAGGATGGTATAGGTGCTGGGCAAGCCTAATCCTTCTAACAATGTCCCAGGCACTGCAGCGTCCCGTACAGCATGATTACCAGTTGCTGACGCTGTATAAATCATCTATAATAGATGCAAAGGCCTTACTTTTTTACTTTTTTTTGCTTGTGTGATCCAAACTATTCGTTTTAGTAAAATTATTTTGTGGGTTATTTTTTGGTCAGCCATTCAATTGTTTTAAATAGAGTTATGTTCATTTTCCTTTCTAAGTTTAAATTATTAATAAAACCGTGTACAGCCATTTTTGAGTGCGTATAATATTGCTAACTATTTTGATACATCTAGCTCATTAGCCTGTTTATACGTAATTCTACTTAAAAGCCTCTACCCTCTACCTAGAGTATGGCGTAGATGCTTGCATGAAACGTTGTTTGAAAAAGACAAGAAATCGTTTATTTAGTGTCGTCGTCAAAAACTATACGTAGACTAAATTACCACACGGACAAATAGTTGTATTTATATGTTACAGTAGCTATTAGAGAGCTGGAGCGTTTTGCAATTTTGCTGTGAACTATCTACGGCGTAGATGCTTGCAATGCGCATGTAACGTTGTGTTAATCAGTTGTGTTACTGGTTTGGAAAAAAAATAAAAAGTTAACTTAGTGTTATACATAAAAAAAATACACTAAGTCACCGAAAAAACATCGTAATAGTGCCGTGGGGCGCCGGCAGTAGAATGTTGCCCCTCCTCTCTTGCCCGTGGATGCAGTAAGAGCCTGCTGAGAGCTACCTCCGGAAGATAGGAAGCAGCGTCATTCCCTGTATCAACATACCATGCTGCGCTCGCCAACCCGCCTGCCAAGAGTGGTGGTGAGTATGGCAATTGCCCCTTATGAGGGAGGTCGGTGTTCAGTAGTGGTCGTTTTACGGCTGAAATGATGACCGAAAAAAATTGACAGCAAAATTTATCAAATATCCGATAATCCAATATGTAATGATGTGTTGTGATCGCAAAAGTTTAAAAAAGCAACATTAATCGTCACTCATATCATATGCAATAGTAACCTATAATAATATACTGGCGTCACTGAAAACTTTTTCAGTGTTCAGTGACGCCCGTTCGGTATATTGGGCTAATTTAATCCCAATATTTGGCGAAGCTAAAGCTTTTCTAAATAACGAAAAAAAAATGTAAACAAAAGTCACGTTATTAGAGGGATCGGTTATTTGTCTGCTGCCATTGTGCCATCTGTTGGCCATATGCCCAGACCTACTACGAGCCGCGACCCCGACCTCTTTTTAGGACATAATTTTCACGGGTAATATATCAGATTGTAAGGTTCAGGAAACATTTATTGAGTTTGGATACAGCGCTTTGTGCTTGCTCCTTTTTATGAATCTTGCTATACATTGGCTGTATCGAAGGCGACAAACATAACCACATTACTAACCTACGTCTCGCGAGAATTGGCATCATTCAGAAATCAGAAGTCGCGTGTAAAAATGACCGAATTACATGTGAAAGTGGTACGGAGCAACAGCAATAACTTTCCGCTGGGACATTTTCATGAGAATTGACGTAATTGGATCGAGGTGAATGCTCGGTTGGAATGCAACGCTGGTCCGTTGGCTGTTTGGACGAATTTAAGGACATGGGGTATTCATTTTCCGAAAATTTTAGGGCTTGTTTTGCTGAATCTGTTATTTCATGAAAATGGCCTTCTTTAGAAGTTTAAACGGTCGCCGATATGAATAAATTTGTGCACGTAAAATCTTTTTATGTGATCGGAATATCTTTGTTTAAATCATCGTCCTATGCATGCCGTGCTGGCCGAGTGGTATGTACCCCCGACTTTTAATCCGAAGGTCGTGGGTTCGATACCGGCCGTGCACCAATGGATTTTTCTTTCTTGAAAAATGTATTTGCACACTTAACACGTGCTTAAATGGTAAAGGAAACATCGTGAGGAAACCCGCGGCTTAGTTAGCTTCAGACGAATTGACGTGTTCTTTCCTCTGAATAATAGCTGACTAAGCTGAGAGGATGATATTATAGGTGCTGGGTAAGCCTAATCCATCTAACAATGTCCCAGGCACTGCAGCGTCCCGTACAGCATGATTACCAGTTGCTGACGCTGTATAAATCATCTATAATAGATGCAAAGGCCTTACTTATGATGCAAACTGTCTTCTGGTATTCTGCACGTTATGGATATTTTTGGAAACCTCTTTACATTTACATCTTAAAATTAACTTGTACGAAGGTTTGTAATAAATGGAAATGAAGTGGAGGAATTACGTACCTACGGATTAAATTGAAATTAATTTTACAAAATGATGTAGAAAATGGATACGAAGAAACCTTTTTAAGGAAAGTACTGTACCCCAAAAAGGTTAGAACGTGTTTTAAGTATTCATAAACATAACAGACAAAGTTCAATATTTCTTTATCGAACTGAAGGTTAGACATTCGTGTTGAATGGACATAAAGTGGTTGACAGTGATTGTGGCCTAGAACTGGATAGGCACTATTTATTGAGTCAGGTTGCTTTGAATCAGTTCTAGAAAGTTTTTTTTCCGATTTTAAGGGTTCTGGACCAAAATGGTAAAAAAGAACCCTTATTATGGTATCACTTTGTCTGTCTGTCACAAACGGATATCTCGAAAACTACCAGTGCTATCGACTAGAAATTTCAATTGGTTAAAGATAATACTTTTTCACTAATATAGCATGTATGAAAATGTTAAAAAATATTCTAATTATGATTTCAGGGGCGGAGAGGGGATCTCAATTTTTTTAAGTGAAGGTCGTGTGGGGTATATGTATATGAGTAGGGGATATATGAAAGGTATTCATTTTCACATTAATAAACAGTTTTTATTTTTCATTTGAACTGTATCGTTTCTGAGATATTTATAAAAATGTTGAAAAAACGACCCCCTCCCCTTATCTCCGAAGTTTGCTGAGATAAACCCGTGAAACTTTTTTAACTAATAGAAGTGTATGTAAAGTTTGTAGGAAAATTATAGCGAATTTTCTAATTTACATAGTTTTTTAGACAAAGGGGGTGGAAGGGGGGTTTTAAAAATAGGTAATAATTAATAAACAGTTTTAATTTTTCCTTTAAGCCATATCGTTTCCGAGTTATTTACAAAAATGTTGAAAAAACTACCGTTATATAATAATTAATAATAATAATAGAAGAATAAATAATAAATAATGGAAGTGTATGTAAAGATTAAAAGAAAATTATAGCGAACTCTCTAATTTGCATAGTTTTGTAGAAATCATCGAAAGTGTATCTACATAAGTTCCGCTATCAGACAAGAGATGGCGCTGTCAAGGTTCTCCAAGAAATATAATCCGCCTTAAACTATATTGCATGATGGCACGGAACCCTCGCTGCGCGAATCCAACTCGCTCTTGTCCGGTCTTATTTGTATTTTTTACAATCATTTAGAGCAAGTCTGCGAGCTATGTTGGTCGATTCGTAGATAGACTTACCTACTAAAAAATTTAACATTGTGATTCGTTACAAGTTGCTGCAATACAGCAACAATAAAATAGTCATTGATGCACTTAAAATGAATGCAAGTCTGTTCACACTAAACATAAACAAAGTGAACGCTTCCAAGCAAAGTAAATTTGAAATACTACCCAAGGGTTTGTTATACAAAAACATCCATAATGTTGTTTCAGTAACGATGCCTTTATCCAGCAGTGGAAGTTATCAAAGGTTTATGACGTCTTATGTATACGAGAGGGATTTTCTCCAAGATAGAACGCTTTTGTTATGAGTCGAGGAAAGAGGTTCCAAATTTGAAAGTTGGAGTTGAAAACAAAGTAAGAGCTTACAAAATCGTCTTTCAAACTACGAACAGGCAATTGGATAAGTACTTAAGGAAATGTTTATCGGAATAATTCCTTTGGATAGGTAGCCTAAATGGCTTTTCAGGGCTATTTGTAGCCTTGTAATGCATGAATGTTTTTGTGACATGACCTTAACACTGCTTGGTTGAGTGTGAGCCGGGAAAGGCGGAGAGGCAATAAAGGGCGGTGGGTAGCGGTTGGAGCCTATACTACACTGGCTACCGCATTTTTTCCCCGCGCTGTTCTCTATTTAATGCTCAGAAACATTTACGAGTATGTGTGTTCTTTGTTCGTGCAATGTGGTGTCTGACAGAGTAGAAAAACGACAACCCTTTCTACGAAGAGCCGTCGCGTCGTAGGTGACATTTATTTAGAGTACTGACTGTCAAAATAAAAAAAAAAACCATTAAGAGGTCAGGAAACTGACACTAACTGTTTCTGTTTATATACACTTATGAGACTGAATTTATATTCATAATGATCCTAGCAAACTTTAAGGCGCATAAAAGCCAACTGAAGATTAATTCTTGTTAAAAAACGAACTTCATAATCTTGGTTGTTAAACTATTAGGCGATATCAATGAAGTCCCCGGGAATGCTTTCACATGCTGATAAATAGGTTAAGGCTGTTAGCTTGCTATTAATCTGAGTGCGACCTTAGCGTGCAGTGAACGCCTGCCACGCCAGCAGTCCGCACGCACTCAGGACGTTCACTCTGCCAATAATGTCAGGCGCTTCTAGTAAGAGCATTCAGGTTCTTGTGGCATTTGACATTTGAAGAATATTTCTTAAACATTAGCAAGTGACCAATTGAACCCCAATTAATTTTTTTGATAAAGTTTAATTCTGTAAAAGGTTACCAAGTAACATGTGGAAAGGACTACAATGCGATCAATAAAGTTCTATTTCTAAATCCAAAGTGATTAGGAGCTGATTTTTGATAAAGATAACTCTGTTTTAATCTATGTTAACGCATTTTTATGATTGAGGGATTACTTGGAAAAATAATTCTTTATGCTAGACACTTCAAGCAAGAGTATTTTGTGGTATGTGCACTTACATGTTACGGAGTGACAAGTGGAAAAATACTTTAATGTTTAAGAGCTAAGAGACTAGAAGTAGATTTGTGATATTTACAAAGACTGTTTTGATAATGTTTTAGCACTTACATGATCGAGTGACACTTGGTTAATTAATTCCTTAAGCTAGGCGCTTCGAGTAAGAGCATTTAGATACTTAATAGATGAGCCAGTAGAAGGCAGTGTACGAACATATTACAAGCTCTTTTATCTGTTCTTCAGAATGACGCCTAAAGCTTTGATTTGTTCTTGAATGTCGATTTTCAAAAAACAAAAAAAACTAAATATTTTATTAAATCTCTACTTATGTCTAACCTAAGTCTGAGTAGCGTTCTGTAAGTAACCAAAAGAATGTCTATGGTGAACGCCTAGTGCCATTTCGAGATGGCAATTAATATTATAAAGCATTCTGTAATAATATTGGCCTAGCTTTTTTCGTAGGTACCTACTAAGAAAACAGTCACGTATTGGTCAAATGTAGTTCGCTCGTGACCTAAGAGGTAGTGCTTGCGGTCACATCAATCAAATGTGCCATCTGTTACTTCTTCTTTAGGTATTTAAGTTTTATTTAAAATGTTTGTGCTAGGCTAGTTCATTTGTGTTTGGTTTTTATGATTTCTTATGTTAAGCTATTTTTGTATTTAGAGTGTAAACCTACACTAAGGTATCATTTATAGAAAATGAGAAATGCAATCAAAATCTTAGCCTCTAGCCACTGATTATAGACGTTTTTAGTAAAAAAGAAAAAGTACTCCCTCATAGTTATGTCATTGTTAATTATAGCAGAGTTTATAGGAAGCCTGTAATGCTGGCGCCAGTAAAAAAAGACGGGCGCGCTCTATTCTCGCCAGCGTTGGCAGCCAGCGCTGGCTTGGCTTGAAAAACTGTTTACACAAGGCAAATAACAAGCCAGCGATGGCCTCGTGCAAACTAGGCATATCAGTAAAAGAAACGCTTGCGCCATATATTTTAGGCTGTCAGTAACTATTTTTAGGTATATTTTTCTAATGAAAACGCCCCATTATCAGTAATATCTACTTATCTAATCATCATCATCATCATCTTAGCCATTGGGCGACCATTTATCTAATAATTCATTTTATTAATTGTTAAATTGATAGCTTCATATTTTTTATAACATACTTGAAAGTCTCAGTGGAAGCAGATAACTTTGATTTACATATTATATGATAGTTTGATTTAAAGCCGCACTTCCAGCTACTTTAAACACAGACTAGCAAGATATTTATCCAAAATCGATTTCCAATTAAACGCAATTCGGAATCAACCCTGACCGCGCCCTGTGCAATAAATTCGCGGCAACAAGGCGATTCCTTTATAGCTTTGCCACAATAGCGAAGGCGCCTTCATTATCCATTTACGCGTATAATAATGTAATTATTATGTAGCGTGTGTGGTCGACGCTTAATTTTGTAGGTCTAATGACTGTGATGACAATGGCTTTTACTATTGCTTAATCTGCCGCGGTGTGCGGAAGCTGCAGATAAATTAAGAGGCCACCGGTATTCGCAATGAGTTCAAAACAATACAATATGCAATAACTGGTGTGTGGTAATGTTGTGGTTTGTCACTTGATATGATAAGTTATTGTAAGTAGACGCAGCTGTCGTCACTCGTCATTGACGTGGGAACGTTTGACTACAATAATTCGATGATATAGTTTTTTTCTAAGTGGGTCGATTTCTTGCTCGGATCAACTAGTTTGTAAAACAAACGTTGCGAGTAAAATTGTTGACGATGCTTTGTTTGTTAGTACTATAACGCTTAGTTAAAAAACTTTAAGCGTTGTGTTATTTATTACTATAGTCCATTTCACGTAGGATGAGTTCGGAGACCGCTAAATAGAGTAAGATGTGCAAATTATTTATGAATTCTAATTTAATAACAATTAATAATTTATTTTGTAAGTATTTACCAATAACATTATAGTCTTTTTTAAACTTTCGCGATCACGACACACGACGTCCTGTCGAAACGTCGGGCAATAATAAAGGTAAATAGTACAATAACATTATTTTAAGTAAAACTACGAATTCTAATTTAATATCAATTAATAATTTATTTTTGTATGTATCTACAACATTATTTTAAGTAAAACTATTCAGGTACTATTAGGCATGCCTGCTATGTGAATAACTTTATGGTGAATAAATGAATTGAAATGAAATCTGCACATCCAGTGTTGTAATATCTGACAAAACCTTAGGGTTATACGCGGAGTAATGGATTGCTTTCAGCTCCATCAAGGATGAAGAACGGATGGGTAAGTAGCTAAAGGCAGTGATTCCGACAGTTGTAGGGCATTTGATTTATTGTCTGGCATATGATATGACTGTGCATTGAACGATTGATTCGGCTAGTGCCTACTAAAGTAGCTTCTTGTAACATAATGAAAATGTTATTCCTTTGAAACGTCCATATATGTATCTCCTTATATGAGATTTAACAGAGGATTGCTTATTTTTCCGTCAATAGGTTGTTATGAATATTTATGAATTCTTGTAAAGAAAATATCTGTCTAGTAAATTTTATTCTAGTGCCCTTTTATCCTGATCAGTATTTTGGACATATGAGTATGTTTGTTTTTTTCCTCAAAAATCTGGCGATGGTGTATGTACGATAAGTAGTTTTCTGAGTAAGTATATTTTTACAAAAATATATTTTAGTATTATATTCATCTTCCTGTAACACCATGGTCAGGTACTATTAGGCATGCCTGCTATGTGAATAACTTTATGGTGAATAAATGAATTGAAATGAAATCTGCACATCCAGTGTTGTAATATCTGACAAAACCTTAGGGTTATACGCGGAGTAATGGATTGCTTTCAGCTCCATCAAGGATGAAGAACGGATGGGTAAGTAGCTAAAGGCAGTGATTCCGACAGTTGTAGGGCATTTGATTTATTGTCTGGCATATGATATGACTGTGCATTGAACGATTGATTCGGCTAGTGCCTACTAAAGTAGCTTCTTGTAACATAATGAAAATGTTATTCCTTTGAAACGTCCATATATGTATCTCCTTATATGAGATTTAACAGAGGATTGCTTATTTTTCCGTCAATAGGTTGTTATGAATATTTATGAATTCTTGTAAAGAAAATATCTGTCTAGTAAATTTTATTCTAGTGCCCTTTTATCCTGATCAGTATTTTGGACATATGAGTATGTTTGTTTTTTTCCTCAAAAATCTGGCGATGGTGTATGTACGATAAGTAGTTTTCTGAGTAAGTATATTTTTACAAAAATATATTTTAGTATTATATTCATCTTCCTGTAACACCATGGTCAGGTACTATTAGGCATGCCTGCTATGTGAATAACTTTATGGTGAATAAATGAATTGAAATGAAATCTGCACATCCAGTGTTGTAATATCTGACAAAACCTTAGGGTTATACGCGGAGTAATGGATTGCTTTCAGCTCCATCAAGGATGAAGAACGGATGGGTAAGTAGCTAAAGGCAGTGATTCCGACAGTTGTAGGGCATTTGATTTATTGTCTGGCATATGATATGACTGTGCATTGAACGACTGATTCGGCTAGTGCCTACTAAAGTAGCTTCTTGTAACATAATGAAAATGTTATTCCTTTGAAACGTCCATATATGTATCTCCTTATATGAGATTTAACAGAGGATTGCTTATTTTTCCGTCAATAGGTTGTTATGAATATTTATGAATTCTTGTAAAGAAAATATCTGTCTAGTAAATTTTATTCTAGTGCCCTTTTATCCTGATCAGTATTTTGGACATATGAGTATGTTTGTTTTTTTCCTCAAAAATCTGGCGATGGTGTATGTACGATAAGTAGTTTTCTGAGTAAGTATATTTTTACAAAAATATATTTTAGTATTATATTCATCTTCCTGTAACACCATGGTCAGGTACTATTAGGCATGCCTGCTATGTGAATAACTTTATGGTGAATAAATGAATTGAAATGAAATCTGCACATCCAGTGTTGTAATATCTGACAAAACCTTAGGGTTATACGCGGAGTAATGGATTGCTTTCAGCTCCATCAAGGATGAAGAACGGATGGGTAAGTAGCTAAAGGCAGTGATTCCGACAGTTGTAGGGCATTTGATTTATTGTCTGGCATATGATATGACTGTGCATTGAACGATTGATTCGGCTTCGGATTTCGGCCGTACTTCGGAGCTGGATGGTGCTGTGTGAAATGTTCGGAATTATTTATTTATATCATGTAAGACGTATTGATATGTTCTCTTTTTAAATTACTTTTGAAAACGGAGAATCTATTTAATCTAACAGTAGATTGTATTTTTTTTCCAAATTTGTTATCTTGAAACTCTGTTGCTTATGAGCCGATTTGGAAAATAATTTTCTTACCAACCGATGTTAAGCGGTAACCTATTACAACTGCAATACCGCGGTGATCACGTTCACTAAGCACGTGACCGACGCTTATTTACGATTCAGTAATCATCATCATGCTTCACCACGCTTGGCGTGCGGGTTGGTGAGCGCAGTACGGGATGTTGATATACGAAAAGACGCTGCTGCCCATCTTCCGGAGGTGTGCCTTAGCAGGCTCTTACTGCATCCACGGGTAGGAGAGGAGGGGTAACATTCTACTGCCAGCACCCCACGGCAACAGTAATAATTAGTTATTATTAGATAACACATCATCACAAATTCAATCGATTTTCCGGCTAATTCTATTAATAATAGCGATGCGATAAGATTGTCCTCAATACGGTAACATCTACTATCGTCGTGGTATAATTCTAATCTAATCTAATCAGCCTGTAGGATCCCACTGCTGGGCAAAGGCCTCCCTTCCCTCTCTCCATACTTCCCGGTCCAAGGCGTTGGTCGACCAGTCAGCACAGTACATGTCCAGCTCATCCCGCCATCTGCGCCTGGGCCGGCCGCGCGGTCGTTGTACCGCATGTGGTATAATTATTAATTTAAATTTAGTACACTCAGCGTTTCAATTTCATATTAATATCAATACCAAAGTTCCTGTTTGATATCTTATCAGTTACCCAATAACACTTCGATACATGACTATCCTTCAGCCAAATTCGATGTGTACAAAATGTAAACAAACCGCAACACTTACAATTTGCTTGCTTACTTCGCATAATTTTTTTGATATAATTTATTACAATTTACATGTATGGAAGTGGTCAGCAATGCACAATATATACGACACACTTTATTTTTATATGGATTTTAAAGAGATAAATTCCATTCATGAAGAATGTGATTTTATTTTCTGCTTAGCTTGGGGCTAGATGATGCTGTGTGATCTGTCCAGCATTATTTATTATTATTATTATATTATTATTATTTATATTGCTTACTATTTGTTGTACATAACAGATTTTGGCTTAAGAATATTATTCGTATAACAAGAGACAATTCTTATTTATAACTCAAGAATGGCTGGACCGAATTTGATGATCTTAGATATTTTTGGAATTGTATGGGCCCGGAATAATATATGGGCTATTTAAACGTTGTAAAAAAATCCGGTATATCGCTGCGACAATCAAAGTGCCCGGTAAACTTTACCCTGATCGACACACGTTAGTTTAGTTCAAAGTTATTATTGAGGGCCTTTTTCACTAGGAACCCCCATGAAATAGATGCAAAAAGCAAAATTACTTTTTACTTTAATACTATTGGACCATACAGAAAAATATAGGGTATCGGGACCATACAGAAAATTATAGGGTATCGATATGTTAGGTTTTTGCGTAAACGTAGAGATATACATACATACCTCATTAATGTTACGAACATAACTGGTCTAGTTATTGGAGAGAAAACAGAAACAATAGGAAATTAATATCTTTTTTTTTATACTACTAAATGACGAGACTAGCCGAGGTCCCATCTGATGTTAAGCGGTTAACTCTACCTATAACAATGGCAATGCCGCGGTGATCACGTTCATTAAGCACGTGACCAACGCTGCATTGCATTGCGCCCGTCACCCAGAGACAGAGTTGTAAGGTCTCATGTGGAACACAGCAATGAAGACATTTCTGCTTGGCGGCAGAAATAGGTATGGTGGTAGTACTTCCCCGGATGAACCTTTCACAAAGGTTTTACTACTACTATCTTACAGACACCGACTAAGTTTCTAACAAAGACAATCTTTTGTTATAATATTTCTAATGTTGTTTTCCTTTGAACGAAATAAGGAATCTTTTATATGGGAACAGCTCATATTTTTTTGTTCATGCTCGTAAATCCGACATACCAATTACCTCTATAAGGAATGTTATGTTTGTTGATTAAAATCAACCCAGTACGTATCTCTACGTGGCTTATTTTATATTTTAGCTTTTCATAGAACGGATAGAATAACAATTTTAATAAGGGTTAATAAAAAGGCCAGGTACGTAGGCCATGGGTTCCGTAGTTAGCCGTAGACCAAAAATAAACATGGTCACAGCTTCACTCAATACTCTCACGGATATCATTATCCGCATGTGCAAAATTAATTTAATCTTTATCTGGCCTTGGAATTTAATTTCAGGGTTTTAAATTAACCTTTGTCTTTACAGTGTCAACTAATAATCTACGTAGATTAAATACCGTTAACTATCCACGATAATTAAAACCGTTCACAGTCACTGAACGTAGGCTTTTACATCTACTATATACGATTTATACAGCGTCAGCAACTGATAATCAGTACACAACGCTGCAGTGCCTTGGATGTTGGTAGATAGATTAGGCCTGCACAGCACCTATCAGCAAGCCAACGATTACTAAGAGGAAAGAACAGGTCAATACGTCTGAAGCTGTCTAAGCCGCGGGTTTCCCTGCGAAGTTTTCCTTCGCCGTTAAAGCACGTGATAAATGTGCACATAAATTTTCCAAGAAAGAAAAATTCATTGGCCAGTATCGAACCCACGATTGGAATTGAAATTCAGCGGTACATGTGATATTGAAATGTAGCGGTTTATGTGGTTTGTACCGCTGAATTTAAATTCCAATCGGGGGTTCGATAGTGGCCGTGCACCAATGAATTTTTCTTTCTGGGAAAATGTATGTGCACATTTATCACGTGCTTTAACGGCCAAGGAAAACTTCGCGAGGAAACCCGAGGCTTAGTCAGCTTCAGACGTATTGACCTGTTCTTTCCTCTTAGTAATCGTTGGCTTGCTGATAGGTGCTGTGCAGGCCTAATCTATCTACCAACATACCAACACCAATGAACGTACGTACTAATTAACGTGAAACTACCTATGAGTTTGTTATTTGGCTCGTTAAAACTAGTATGAACATTTTTAGTTAGGTATTATCTATTAATTAAATTAGTAGCGCGGTCAGATGCCAGTGAACTCATAAATTACAACAGTGTTTGAGAGTAGCAATACCCTCTTGTTCCCCAACAAAAACGTATTTAATATCAGTTACGCATGGCGGCGTCATGTACACCTACTGGCAAGTTATTGTATCGAGTTACCCAGACACTTGTTATACATTGGCATTTACATACCTAAACTTGTAATGGGGTCTATTGCGTCATAGGATATTATTTCTCAGGCTAATTGGAACTTTAGATATGTAGGTACCTGCTTAATGATATTTGAGTGATGTATTGTTTTTTTAAATGTAATTAATTATGTTAGCTATGCTTGTTAACAACCAGACATGTAACGTTTTGTTATCAGAAATAAACTATGATATTCACCATCAAAAGCACAAATTTATACCTTAATTTGTTATTGTTTCTAATGTGTATTTTTAGTGCTCATACTGAAATAATAATGTATTAAAACATTGGCACTAGGCTACTAGGATTACCTCTATGGTGTTATGGTTGTTATAATTTTAATGTTCTTTGGTACGCCATAGAAAATCTTCGAGACGTTTCAGCACATTCGTCGTACGACTGTTTTTGTGGCTCAGTCTGCTCAAATGTTTGCCGCCGCGGGCCAAAAATGTTTGCATTTTTTCTGCAGATTATGTTTCTCGGGTTCGGGTATTTTTCTACGCACAATAAGTATGTGCTTTACTAAGTATTCATTCACTAGCTCTGCTTACTTTTGGGTTAGATGCTGTGTGAAATATCCAGCATTATTTATTCTAAAACATATGTAAATTTAATGATGAGTTGTGGTTTAACAAGCGCGCAAGAACGGTTTACAACAATTTTGCACGGACAGTTACACAAAAGAGCTTTTTCAGATAAATTGGACCGGATCCGTTATTAGGGTTTTAAAATTGGTCGGAACATTTACAATTTACCTATTAGGTACGTCTTTGTGTTGAAATCATGCGAAAATCCGAATATTTGCGACTTCGGCTGTCTGCCAAAGGTATATTATAAAAAGGTAAGCAAACTTATAGAAATACGCAACTGTAATGGTTTCCAATGTTTGATGTGTCAAAACAGTAAACCCACTAATATTATATAGCCAAAGGTTTGTTTGGATGGATGTTTGTTACCTCTTCACGTAAAAACTAAGCTACAGATTGAGACGAAACTTTGCACACGTATTGATGTTGACCAGGATTAACACATAGGCTACATTTTATTCGGGTACAACGCATGCGAAGCGGCGAGCAGAAGCTAGTTACACAATAAAATATTTTTTTTTGCTTAATAAGTTTTTTCTATAAGATCGCTGATAGACAAAAGCAGTCACCGAATATAGGCCAAGAGATTTGCGGCGGTGCGGCCTCGGGGCAGACTACCTGCTCGCTGGTCGTATAATATTTTTATGACAGTAGGGGAACAGTGGATCCAGCTGGCACAAAACTGCCAGCAGTGGGTGTTACCGACTGAATAGATAGATAGAATTTTTTTCTGTACCAATGTACATGGGGTTAACAAACAAGGCAGCTGACAGAAGATTAACTTATACTACTTGTTTGACTAGGCTCTAACTGGTAATATTTTTTAATAGTTTTGCTATTGTATAATGGGATGCAGACACGCAAGGGTAATTTATCTCGTGAGTACAACGCTACGTCATTCATAGCGATAAAATCATGCAACATTTTACAGACTTGTATTTTGTTGCCTACTAAAGTATCCCCGTACTGCGCTTTTCAACCCGTCTGCCAAGCGTGGTGACGATGGCAACTACCTCCTTATGATCAGTACATCCTTATGATCCATGAGGGAGGCAAATATTCAGCCGTAATGAAAGCATTCTTACTAAAAATCCTCTCAAATTGTAATCGAATTTTTAAATTATTTTTTAAAAAAGTCGTAACTTGCAATGCTTTAATTTAAGCAGCGCTTCCATGTAAGAGGATAATAGCGAATGTGCGAAAGAAGAATCAAAACACAGTCCCCGTTTTTAGCAGTACAATGACGATAGGGTCGACAGGGTCTGGCACGATGCCAATAAGGCAAGCTTTCAGCATACGGACTTCCAGCTCTCCTCTGCAACTGGCTTAACGACTCTCTGAGGGAAAATCAATTCGAGTAGTCATCAATAGATGGCTGCTCGTCTGATCAAATGGCAGTCGATGCCGGGGTACCTCAGGGGTCCGTACTATCTGCCACACTGTTTCTGCTGCACATTAACGATCTGCTGGTTCCCGGTATCATTGGGTACGCAGACTACAGCACAGTGATAGATGGTACCTGACCAAAGCCACAAGCAGTCGAGTAGAGAAACAGGCGCAAAGAGAAGAGATGGTGCAACGCTTGAACTTGACTCTGAAGGCAGTCTCAGATTGGGGAGAAGCCAATCGGGTTAATTTCAATGCCTCTAAAACACAAGCCTGTCTTGTCTCTACCAAAAAGTGTCCGTTTCTCCAGGTTCCTGAGTTCCGAGATGTACCGATACCTATAATCAGCTTCTTGGTGCCACTTTAATACCAACCCTCAGCTTTGACACCTTCATCGAGTCCAAAGCTAAAACTGCAGCCATGAAGCTGGGGATCCTGAACAAGGTTAAGCGATGCTTCACACCGGGCCAGCTTCTATCCCTTTACCAAGCTCAAGTCCGGTCTGGTATGGAGTATTGCTGCCATGTTTGGGATGGCTCAGCCAAGTATCAGCTGGCTGCCTTAGACCCGATTGAATGCAGAGCCTTCAGAGCTATCGGTGAGCAGTATCTTGCGGAGACTAAGATTCAAAGTCTCGACTGCCGCCGCAAGGTCGCTTGCCTCTCGATCTATTACAGCATACATTTTGGAGAGTGTTCTCAGGAACTCTACGACCTGATGCCACCATCTCCATTCCACTCCAGGACAAGCAGACGAACAACGCAGTACCATCCTTATCTAGTGGACATTTCACCCACTCGTACTAAGCGGTTCTCCTCCATCTTCATCATCCGCACCGCTAAGGTCTGGAACTCGCTGTCGGCTTCTGTTTTCCACGAAAACTACTGATTCTCTACAACTGAACTACAGATACTGAGTCTCTTCAAGTCAAGAGTGAATGGATGTCTTCTAGACCTTTGTGATCCATCATCGGCCACATCGTCGCTTACCATCAGGTGAGATTGTGGTCAAAAAAAAAGTCTACCTGCAATAAAAAAAAGAAAAAGTTTTTCGACTGGAATATTTCAGAATCCTAAAAATACAATAATTGCTAAAGTATTTTTGGATCAAAGAGCTAATAAATAGTGAGTATTACGATAAAGGCGTGATAAGACGAAAGCCGAACGCTTTTCCAACTTCCAGTTTCGTTGGCGTTAAATGGCGAGGATTAAAGTATCTGTTTTATAGCTTCTTGGATGTTCCAAGGACTCTATTTATGGTGCAGAGGACCAGATATAAATTGAAACTTTCTTACTTTGAGGACACGATATTGTAAATAAAATTAATGAGGTTTCGAGATGCTTCAACTTTTATGAAATTCTTTGCTTTCCTTGAACATTGTTCCATTTATAACAACGGAATACTGAGTATACTGGATGAAAGAGAGTTAATAAGGTGATATAATAAAATATAACATATTAATAATGCTGTACTAACAATGAACTATGATTAATAATTAATTTGGCCAACAGTGGAAGGGAATAGGTTAAGAAAAAAATAGCGATAACTGTACCATCTAGCCCCAAAGTAAGTAAAACATGTACTGTAGAAGATAGTTGATACTCGTAGAACACTGAAACGTACCTATTTTTAAATTTTAATTTGTATTTTTATAAAGTGTATAATGATGTTAATGGGCATAAATTAATTATCACTATAATATGCCACCTACACTTTCTATAAGTGACAATCACACTAGAACAGTAGTGGATGGATTTATCTTGTCAAGTAAATCCCTTCTAATTGAAATCAACCCTCATCAAGTGGTTATTGTCATGTGTCTGTGGTGGATCGGGTAGCCTACTTGGGAATCGATTGGCACATGTTTAGAATAACAACGAAGCCATTTTCGTTTGTACTACAAGTATACTCCAAAATGCAGGAGCTATCTGAAAAAGACATCTCTGTACTTCATCCAATATAAAAGTTTTCATCGAATTTTAACAGGACAACTTACGAGTATTCTAAATAATACATTTTTAAAAAGTCTTAGGTATTATATTTGTAGTAATAGTCATCATTCACCTATTACTCTTAGCTTTAGGCCACTGCTTGGGTTTAGTCTTGCATCATGGATCTAGATCTAGCTGCCTGTAATTGGAGAACTAGCCCATGCTTTCTATTGTTTTTACTTTTGTAATTTTTCTCTTCTGTTGGTGGCTCAAATAAATAAATAAATAAAATAAAATAAATAAATAGAAGTACCGATAATGAGGTTATTGTCATACTTACCACGCGGCGCTAAAAGACGTTGCTGCCTATCCCTTGGGACATTATTACTGCATTCCCGGGCAAGGAGGCAAAATTCTACTGCCGGCACTCCACGGCAATTACTAATTAATTAACTATCAATAATTATTATTACTACAAACATTATAAGACTTAATGATAGTCGCAACTTTAACGCCATTTGCGGTACTAATTAAAATTACAGAATATTTACAATTTGTACTTTTGCAAGTACGATTAAAAAATTTACATTACGCTAGAAACAATATATATGTATATAGGTAAGATTTATTTATGTCTAACAAACATGATGATAATATAGTTTGCAGAAGTCTAGTGGGTCAGAATAAATAAAAATTTCACTTTTGAAGTTGAAATATGATCCCTTGAATAATTTCCTAAGGAAATTACTTTTAACAAATTCACCTGACAGAAGTGCCACAAAATGTCATAAAACTTTTAGAAGGACTTAAAAGTAAGCCAGAAAAATTCGTTTAAGCTTGATATTTGAGATCAATCTTCTGGAAAATATGGAAATCCCTTCTTCAGTGGAAAACTACTTAGTAGGTTGATGCTTGAATACTTTATCAAGTGTATGTATCATACCATCTTGAAATTCAACGTTACCTCAAAGACTGAAGAACTGTCTACATGTTCAGATATATTTGTTAGTAAATTGGTTTTGAGGCTAAACTTATTATATAAGCAGATCCTTTCATTTCGATTTAATAATCTAGTCACGGATATCCAAATACGTGTTACTCAAATAATACAAAACCTGATTGACCTATAAAGAAAAAAACTCGCGAAACAAACGTACGACATTTCAAATAACATACAATGTAATATCGTCTGTCGTACGTATTTGTTTTATAGAGAGTTCCTGTATGTATGAAATCTTTTGGAAACTGCCATGAGATTGATTAGGTACACAGTATTTTTTTTACTTAGCCTATTTTGTCCCACTGCTGGGCAAAAGCCTCCCCTAAACCCTTCCAGTCATCCCTGGTTACTCGGTAATTACTCTTGGTTAAACTACTAAGCAGCATAAGCAACGAGTATGTAATGAATGTTTATAATTATTTAGTAATTTATAAATAATTCTGGACATTAGATACAGAACTATGTGTACCTAAACTAAGCGAAGCTTGTACTCCGGAAACCAGATGTTCCATAGAATACTTAAATACATTTTTTTGTATATAAATATCTATACATAGCAAACACCCAGACCCGAGACATATCTGCCAACCACCAACTACCAACCTGAAATCTACCAACTGAGCCACAGAGTTCGCCGAATAATTGGCACGAACGTTAAGTTCTTGGCAGGAGAGTGGAAGATTCTAAATTGATTATTAGCGAAATGTGGGTTTTTTCACTTGTGTAAACTCAATGTCATGGACAGAATGCCATGCATAACCTTAGTAGGTAGTTTAAAGAAATTATCTACATATTGAAGTGCATTGTAAGTGGTTTATCAGTGGAATAACTGTGTCAGTGTACTTGAAGTAAACATACTGCAGTGGCAGCAAACACGAAGATAGCGTTATTGCCCATCTAGGCATCCATGTGAGCAATAAATATTTAAAAGACAGGTTATCCTAACTTATAAAAGCAATAAAAACTTACGGCACTCTGAGTAGAAAGTATTTGGAATATATATGCTGAAGTTAGTAAGTCTGATGTTTATTTGTTTGCTAAGCCTCCACGCAAAAACTTTGTTCGTTGACTGAGAGATAGCAGACATCTTTTATCACTACTTTAACACAGGTTTAAGGACTTGTTTACGAGCTTTTTAGGATTTAGGACCAAAATAGTAAATAAGAATCCGGAATGGACCTTGACTTCCTGCCTGTCTGTCACAGCTCAATATTTCTAGACCTTTGTGATCCATCATCGGCCACATCGTCGCTTACCATCAGGTGAGATTATGGTAAAACAAAGGTCTATCTGCAATAGCAAAAATTGGAATTTGGAGTGATATTTGATGACGCTTTTTCATTTGCATTGCAGATATAAAAATTAAAATATATATTTATATTTTATGTGATTACAATAAGAGCTCAAAGGTAGTCTGAAAAATTTAAAATGAGACCAGTAGGTCAAGTCGGATGTCATATCATACGAAGGCATTTCTCTCTCGTAAAACCGTTATTTATTTTAATTTTAAACCGAATAGTTTTATTAGCCATTTAAACATATGTAAAGATATTTTATAATCATCATTATCATCATCTTTTCAGCTGTAGGACGTCCACTACTGGACATAGGCCTCTCTAATGGATTTCCAGGTATTGCGGTCTTCACCAAGTCGTCTGCCCATTTTGTAGTTAGACGTCCATTGCTGCGCTTACCGGTCCGTAGCCTCCACTCGAGAACTTGTCGGCCCTATCGGCCATCTGTTCTTCAAGCTATATATTTTCTAATGTATAGCTTTTAAAATGTACTTTTAAAAATATAATTTGGGGTTTATATTCTTTCTAGTATTATAAATTCTAAAGTACGTTTGTACGGATGTTTCTACCTCTTTACGCATAAACTACGCTACGAATTAAGCGGCATTATGCTGAGCCGTGACCGTTTTGCTACTGTAGTAGATATATACAATATTTTTTTATCTCCTTATCTCTATTATTATTTACTGTTTACGATTGTTGTTTCAGTGTGTTGTTCTGCTGTATAGATAATGACTGAAATCAACACATAGGCTACTTTTGTCCGGTACAACGCGTGCAAAGCTGCGGGCATAAGCTAGTTTTATGTGGGACGCCGGCTACCCCTCCTCTCATGCCCGTGGATGCAGTAAGAGCCTGCTAAGGGATACCTCTGGGAGATGGGCAGCAGCGTCTTTCCGTGTAATAACATCCCGTACTGCGCTCGCCAACCCGCCTGCTAAGCGTGGCGAGTATTGCAACAATCCTCTCATGATCATGGAAATCCATGAAGGAGGCGTATGTCCAGCAGTGGACGTGAATAATAGCTGTCCTACGGCTGAGATGATGATGATGATGATATGACAAAATGAACACGGCATGTACAGGAGAGGGTTTGAAGAGGATAAAAGGCACGAACTAGATTTTCAACGTGACCAACTTATAGCAAGACCGCGTTCAAATATTAAATTCAACTTTGTTAACAACACTCTAACGTGCACTGCTTGAAGTCGTACATTTAGCGCCAAGATCTTGATCTGAATTAATTAAAGATCCATAAATTCAAGTTGCTGCAGCTGAATCGGCTAGTCGTATTATAATATTAACAAATAGTTTCGGTTTCCGGCGGATAAATTGTGTCTCTATTATCATAAGAAATGTTCTTATCTCTATTTACTTTTAATAATTGATAAAGAAATCCACGTTAGCCGCGGATTAATATATATTTTGTAAAATGCATAACGTAAGCTCAAACGCTTTTCGTTTGTGTGACATTTAAAGTCTTAAACGGTTAGTTATGGTATTTTGACCTTTATTATCTAAGCATAAGGCCATTATTTTGCAAGAATATTAAATTATATTTTCTTCAATTTAAACCATTTTCATCTTTTTCAAGATAAACTTTTGCAAGAGGAAAATGGCTGTGTAGCTTTATGACGTCCAAATGAACATCAATCATAGGGTGGTAGACCACATTTTGGCCGACTGTACAAGGAAGAGTTGACGAACAGAAACAAATTCTGAATTGTTACATAGCTACATGTTTAAAAATCTCATACAAACATGTTAAATATTTAAGACTATCTTTGATACCAGTTGACGTAGTACTTGCAAATATTTAGATAGAGACATTCCTGTAGAGTATTTCTAGATTAGAATTGCTGTCTACGCGATAGTATTCATCAAACTCCATCAAGTCTCTTTGAAGACAAAACACATAAGAAGCCAGAACTGTTTAGTTTATATTATAGTACCTACAATCGGCATCAAAAGTATCTCAGCGTGCAGGGCAGCAAACGTAGCTCATTGGTATTTAGGCGTTAAAAGTGGTGAATGGATTTCAAAATAAATTGTAATTTTGTTTGTATTAGAAGTCATGCACATAATTAAAGACTTCGAATGGAAAACGTATGGTTTTTTTAACGCCGAAAGGTTGACATTCGTCAAATACATACGTAGGGCACCTACTTTAGATTACATTTGACACCGTTGAGCGTTTTACTTACTGACATAGCTATGAAATTTTTGATGCTGAAGGCCGCTCCACATTCTCACGAGAATCTCGCGAGAACGCGAGAAACATGCGAGAAACGTGAATGTGGAAGCGATGAGAAGAATACGCGAATCGCTTCCACATTCACGTTTCTCGCATGTTTCTCGCGTTCTCGCGAGATTCTCGTGAGAATGTAGAGCGGCCTTGAGATATTCTGAATACTTTTCAGGCAGAGTGACTATCATGGTAGCGTAGATAAAAATTAACATTTGCAAATGAGATATTTTTGGTCAATTTGGGCTTGGTGTGTTGTAGGTACAGTCAGTATCAAATGTAAATACTAACTGTACCAACACACCAAGCCCTTTTCAGCTAATTAGGGTGCCCAACAAGCAGTGTATACAAATAGCGAATTAAATGTATGAATGAAAATCATTTAATTTACCTTAAATCTACTACACGAAAATATAACTTAAGACACTAAATAAATCCCAGGATCAACTGCAAATTTTTGTGCGTAGCAGAGTTAATGGCAAATATTGCGCTCAGCATTGCGCTGGGTAGACACCAGTGTCTACCCGGCGCTGGTTTTCAGTGCAGGCCAATGGCAGGTCACGCACGTCACGACCATCTATATGGTAGGGCGTTTTTTTACAGTTGTGTATGTTTTATTATTATTATTATTTAGCCTCCACTGTCCCACTGCAGGGCAAAGGCCTCCCTTCCCTTCTTCCACTCTTCGCGATTTAACGCAGTGACAGGCCACGTGCTCAGGTGAGTGTCATGTTTTTTTACGTAAACCAAAATATATTAACAGCATTGAGTTTTCCGTTTAAGGTTTTCCGGTATGTTTGATAAACTGTATCACTTATTTGAGCGACAATTTCTGCGAAATAAGAAGATACAATTTTCTTTAACTGATATAATTTTCTTAGAAAGTTTATGGTTAAAAATGCATTCATAATTTTGATTTGTATTGTATAGCTAGCAAAAAAGTTTAAAACTTTAATATTTCGAAGACCGAATCCTAAATCAATGGTTGTATGGAATGGTCTTAAAATACTTATTCAACAATATCTTATACAATGTGAAATTAAAGAAAAAAAAAGTCAATCTCCATCTTGCGTGTATGGGGAGATACCCCAAATTATCTATTTATTTAACATTTTTTAAACCGTTATCTTGATGTCAATAAGTTTTATGTCCTTACAAGAGCTTTCTAGCTCTAATAGTCTCTTCGTAAAGCCGAAGGCTATAAGGGTTCCCTTGTTGTACTACGGAACGTTAAAAACAAGTACCTACCATCGTCGGACTTCCCTGAAGAACTTCGGGAACAAATTTCCTTATGTAGGTTTTTAACCCAGAATTTAATTGAAAATAATTGATTGTATTAATAATAATACGAGTATGTAAACAAACAATGTCATTTTCGCTGACACTTCAATCAGTGTTGCCTTTATCGTGATTAAATAATAAATATTAGTTTCTGCTGTTATTGGAACTTAAAGTTGAACGTCGTATGGAGCGAACATTTGGCGTCACGTGACGATTTCTACCAATGAGGCGTTTTCATTAAAAAGTAAAAAATTCAAAAATAGTTCCCTCAAACCTTATAGATGGCGTTAGTTTTCATTTAATTGAAGGAAACACAATTTGACAATGACAGCATTTGTAATCAATCACATACTTGTTTTCTCCGCTTACCAGCTCCATCTGTTTGGTTTAGTAGAAAACACTTTTTTATTTTTTACTGAAAACGGCTCATTCACTCCTATCGCAAACCGCGTTAGAGAACTTCGTTCTGAAAACTATAACTGAATTCTGAAGAGTAACTGACGACTACGAAATATTTTCGTCAGTGTTATTGTCATGTCACACACAATCCTCTTTAAGATCGGCTTGTGGAAAAAATGGCTGCCAACATGGCTCAGCCAAATAACTTACGAATTTATAAATTAACTTGACACTGGCGGAATTGTGTTACACCAAACACAAAAAGCCATAAAATAAAAAAAAAACAAGACAAGATCGGCTTGCACAAAAATCTAAGGACGACTTTCGCAAGGACCCAATTGCGTTTTAGCTGTGGTATTATTAATACAATTTTGTAGCCTATTATAGCGTAGGTATTTTCGCTTTTGTATTGGAGTGATGTATCTGTTAGTTTCTGTAATCTGTGGTCTTAGCGACTTAACACAATTACGAGGTTTCAAATCTTGGTTTCAAAAGTATACTTCACTCTATATTTTTAGTTTCTTTCATTATTACATATTCATTTACACATACATAGTATATATAGTTGTATGTATATATAGTTTACAAATCATATGTATATATAGTTGTGTTTTGAAAAAAATATATAGACTCAATATGAGTACCTCCAATGAAGTCAGTTAAAATGGAATTTCTTTATACGAATTGACACTTCGACATTTAGAGTACCCGCTAAATGCGTTTAGGATTCCTGCAAGTTGGCCTTTCCAATTACAAAGCTCCTATTTATGATTCTATAAGTTACTATGAAAAACGCTCTAAAACCAAGATGGTCTCATACGCAGTTATAATGCACGTCCAACGACGACGTAAGTCTACGTTGTAATTTAATACATGCCAATCAAAGCATATAAGCATATAAATGAAAACCTATCTATTATGAGTAAATGAAGTGTACTTGTACCTCAAACAAAAGGAATTGCCTTGGTTTTCCTATCTTAAATAATATACTGATGACGAAGATTCATTTAAAACTACTCTACAACGGTCCATGCTACTAACGATCAGCATTTCATGAGCATCCCAGAAGAGAATATTCATGTGTTGACGTTTTTTCTATTGACCCCAAGACCACGGCAGAATACCAGCGCCTAGCTGCCTTCCTGTGGTTAGGCATTATGCTGAGCCGTGACCATTTTGCTACTGTAGTAGATAAATACATTATTTTTTTATCTCCTTAGCTCTATTATTATTTACTGTTTACAATTGTTGTTTCAGTGTGTCATTTATGTATATTTTTCTACTAAGTAAGCAAATAAACGAGCAAAAAAACAATGATGTCTGCACTGCTGTGTTCGGCAGGGTGATTACGTATCTCGCGACAGGTTTGCAACGGGCGATCGTTGCTGTCAAATGTCAATTCCTTGCAGTTCTCTAACACAAAATTTACGTTTGACAGCAGTGATCGCCTGATGCGGGCCGTCGCGAGATACGTAATTACCCTGCCGGTTTGAAGGGCAAGGGGGCAGGTGAAATTACGGGCACATGTCTCAGAGGGGTGCAATGTAATGCAGCGTTGGCGACGTCCTTAGTGAACACCGAGGTATTGCAGTTGTAATAGAAAGAGGTTACCGCTTAACATCAGATGGGCCTTCGGCTTGTCTTGTGATTTACCCTAAATAAAATATGTTGAAGGTGAATAATGACTAGGCTCGAAGATTTTGTAGTTCCGTTTCCATTCTAATGCCGCTTGTGTCCTTGCAGTGACTTGAGAGTTATTAGCGGTTTAATTATTGTAGTTCTATTATTCCTTGGTAACTTTACCTACATATATAAATTGTCATTATCATGTTAACTCATTGAGATAACTGGATGTCAGCCAAA
Organism: Pasiphila rectangulata; assembly: GCA_963082625.1. Classification (NCBI taxonomy): domain Eukaryota; kingdom Metazoa; phylum Arthropoda; class Insecta; order Lepidoptera; family Geometridae; genus Pasiphila; species Pasiphila rectangulata. Next base: position 10,853,485 of record OY720240.1, read on the forward strand.
TCCTGAATTATAGATTAGCCGATAACAAAGTAGTGCTATAAGCTATGCCCTAACCGAAAATTGCGAAGCGTATTTATTTTACGTAACATCGTTAATCAGTCGCCAGATTTCTGTTGGTTAGTACACGATGATTTATATGTATATATATATATATATATATATATCATCATCATTCCAGCCGTAAAACGTCCACTACTGCATACAGCCCTCCCTCATGGACCTCCATGAGGAGTAGTTGCCATACTCACCACGCTTGGCAGGAGGGTTGGCGAGCGCAGTACGGGATGTTAATACATGGAAAGACGCTGCTGCTCATCTTCCGAAGGTATCCATTAGCAGGCCCTAACTGCATATATATAAATAGTTTATTTATTTAGGACATCCAATAGAAAAATCATATAAAAACATAAAATTAGATAGTCTAAGTGGTCTTATAGACTATGTGTCTTTTTAGTAGGTAATGGGACGCCACAGCTTGAACAAAAATGTATTGTAAATTATTTTTAGTTAGTAGGTATGTAATTTTCACAAATTATTTGTATGATATAATATAGAGTTTCAAATGGTGTAGCAACTCTGTGAACTATGCAAACAGTAGAACACACAAACGCGCAGTTGCTAAGGAACTGTTTTTGAAATTATATAAGTCATTATCCTTATATTTGAGAGGTAAGTTTCATTGTTGTTGATAGGTTATACAATTTCCTTATTATGAAACACAAAAATAAATCGTAATCGTCATACAAGAATTACAATTTACCAAACAAAACACAATAGTTTTATGTCCTCAAACAAAGGTGCAAAAAGCCGTAGAAAAAAGGCTGTGAAATTCAATGTTGTCTGGTTTAGAAGTATGAAAAGGGAGAAAACTATTAATTTTGTTATCTGTGACTGGGCGAGACACCCGAAGGATTATAGCCATTGCCAGCTACGTGATCGGCTGCCTTTATTGTGGTCGCGTACTAATAAAAGCATTAGATAAGGATTTGGGTGGATTCTATGGATGGACCTTTTTAATTGGAGATGGGACATGAATTAAACTTACATTTTGTTAAGGGGACTTCAAATTCTGCACGGTTATCTCATTTTAGTCTGTTACGTTCGTTAATAAACGATAGCTACGATAAATTTGAACATTCGAAATGTATTTACTTTGATGTTGTATGATGTATTTACATATATTGGTGCTTTGAAAGCGTTTATGAAAATGTGGGACAAATGAGGACAGTAAGTTCATAAAGTGTCTAATATGTACCTATATAGTATCGATAATTCCCCTTTTCCGTATTTAGACGCAAATGTGGTTATTATACGCGATTGCGGTTCGTAGGTACCAAGCCTTATTGCATGTGTTAAATAATTATTTGGTACAACATTCTTTGTCATTGTCGCTTCGAGCACACAAGTTATTTGCTAAGCGGTAAACTTAGTCAAAGTTCTCTAGTACTCAAACCGTTTGTCGGTATCTCGAATGTATCACGAAAATGCAACAAAGGCACAATTTGCTGTGCCCAAATCTGATTTATTGTTCCGCTACGGTGGTATATTTTCTACACAACCATAGTTTAGTAGTTCACTGAATAATCTTATGTGTCTTCTTATGTGTTGATAATTTTTCAATTTATATGTAGCGAAAAATTTACGGTTTGTTGGAACATATACTAATCATTAATATCTGTGACATATTTTTTATTTAGATGACGTTGATTTACTTTGACACAGAATCATAATATAATGTACAAGAAATCATGAACTTGACTGTTACTTTTATGCCAATCGAATACGAAAGTTCTTTGTCGAGCGTAAGCCGGAAAGATTCAATATGGCCAATAAATTAAAATGAATGAATTACAAATTATTTATTCATTTACAAATATAGGTACAAACCGAATAGCACAGTTAAAATAAAATTTTATTACACATAAATCAGTCGCTAAGTCAGCGTACGCTGTGTTAGACATAGCACAGGTTTTCAGGGAAGCCACCGCCGTAGGAGATTTTTGCAAGGAACACACACAGTGCAATTTTCAACATTGATATTTATTTATTTATTTAGGACATCCGCAAAAAAATCACATAAAAAAACTTTAAATTAGTCTAGTCGCACACAGTACAATATTCAACATGAATATAAAAAATATCTCGCTTAGTTGCAACGAAGTTGCACGTTTGAAACTGCCGTCAGTTGATACGAGAAACAGATGAGAGAAAAGTAAGACTGTACTCTGTGTTGGATGGAAACATTTAATCTGTGCGATTGCGTTATTTCGGTATCATTCACTTCATGTACCGCTTTCTCTCTCTACCAATATACGTCGATTACCGTGCACGTCGTGTTCATATTTTTATTATTTAATAATATCCCAGCCAGGAAATCACCATATGGAAGCTTAGACCTTTACAACTGCTTAACTTGGCGGGTTGCTGCTGTCGTGCCCCAAGATTGGTTAATCTTATGACACGCCATACTTACTTAAATTTATTTTGGTATAAACTCAAACTCTAAACTCATTTTTTGTGCCTTCAATACACATTACATTTACATTAAATTCAATAGAGGAAAATGCTACATAGCATAGTCAGTTTACATAATAATAACAAAACACATTTAAATTGAACAAAGCACATAATTGAATTCGTTCGCTTCGGAAAACTTTTTTTCTAAGTGAGGGAAAGAAGCGAATAAGAAACCTCACTCTCTCACTTCTATTCATTGTTACAATATTTGTCTAAATATTATGCTTAATTTAATGTCCGCAAGGATATTGGATGATTAGGATATTGCAAGATGACATCATTTCTTATCGCGATTGAACCGAGCAACACTAGGCCAAGGGTCAATATCATTAAAATAGGCATCTATGGAGTAATAAGTTTTATCTATGAGATTTTGTTTTATAAAAAGCTTAAAAACCTATGAATAGATAGATCAGTCGCCTCATATGGAAGCTTATTATAGAAACGCACACAGTTTCCCATAAATGATTTGTAAATAAATCATTTTTGGAGCCTAAATTTAGGGATGTGCAATTTATTTTTGTTTCTTGTATTTATGCTATGCACATCAGACCTCTTGATCAAATTAGTTATATTTTTGGGTGCGTACAGTAGGTTTTCGTAAATATACTGCGATATAACAGTTAAAATGTTGATTTCCTTAAATAGTTCTCTAAGTGAGTCGCGAGGTTTCATTTTGTAAATGGCACGAATCGACCATTTTTGAAGGACAAAGATTGCCTGTATATCGGCCGCTCTTCCCCAGAGCAGAATACTATATGACATCACACTATGGAAGTAGCTAAAGTAAACCAGTCTAGCTGTAGCTTCATCAGTAATAGTTCTTTTTGTTCTAACTGCATAAGCTGCTGAACTAAGCCTACCTGCAAGTTCATAAATATGCAGTTTCCATTGAAGGGAAAAATCTATGTGTATACCTGAAAATAATGTAAAATTGACCGGATTGAGCATTTCCCCACCCAACATTATTTTTGTTGGATATTCTATTACGTTTGGTAAAAAAAAATTAATACATTTTGTCTTTTTAGCATTAAGCACTAGGTTGCTCGCAGTAAACCAATCGTGCACTTGTGTTAGTGAATTATTTACGTCGTCATAATTATCTTTATTTCTATCAACTTTAAAAACTAACGAGGTATCGTCGGCAAATAAAACAATATCACACAAGTTTTTTGCAAAGAACGGGAGGTCATTTATATAAATCAAAAATAAAAAAGGTCCTAAAATAAATCCTTGTGGAACGCCTAATTCAGCTCTTGATCCTTCCTAACTAATGGAAAGCTTTGAATTTTCGATTATTTTGTCGCTTTATGTGGATATTCTAATACACTCTTTGGGGCAGCTATGCTGTACCAGGAAAGCAAGTTCACAATATTCAAATACCTAAATTCATGAGTTCAGAGTTCATTGTTGTTGCATGATTATTAGGCACCCAACTTTGGAGCTTTATTCTAAGTTATCTTGGAAGCTGCATAATTTAAGGTCAGTGAATTGCAGTTATTTATGTGTGGTATTATTCCGTTATAGAAATATAAAATAATAACAGTCAAGAAACTTTTGAAAACTTGTTTCATATCTTAAATTAATAATTATTACTCTTTGAAAACATAGGGACCATAGAAACCTCTATCTACCTCTATAGATAGTTAATTATAAAATATTTTGTTTAACACAAAATTAAAATACGGAAGCTACAAGCTATTATCGAGTCCCGAGGCCATTTTGGCAGTGTTGCTGTCAAGCTAACGTTAATCCGTTTATTGGAGAAATTATACAGTGCCTATAGATACTCGTAGGTAGTTCATACACTGGCGGTATTGAATTATATTCTTAGCATTTAATTCATTAAACATGCAATGCAATGGCTTCATTCTGATATGGTGTGCATTAAGTACAATTAACCTATAAGTTCGGTCGTTATAGCCACTTAACATCTGTCTATATAAGGAATACGGTTAATGGTTCTTTTTATGAAAGTCGTAGAACAATTTTAGATCTACTCCTGAAATAAAAATTCTTAAGTTAATTAAAATACCAAGCCAATTGGGTAAGTCATGAATGCCCATGAATTCAAATTAGAGGGCTTGTTACATCGTAAATATACTAATCTTAGATGAAGTTGATAAGCACAAGTCCAGCCGTCAATTAAAAAAGCGCGTGTACATGGCAAATTGTAAAGGATTTTTTTATGTATATTTTAACAATGTCATGTGAAAGAAAAGTTATTTCGACAGTGGAACCTGAAGGTCATTACTAACGTACAAAGAATCACAAGAACCTCAAAAATGTTTAGTAAATAATTTATATACATATATGTTATACTGTGTCGTGCACTGTGTGTGTCGTAGTTACGTCAAAGAATACTCAGTGCCCAAATAGTCATCTCATCCTCATCCCTAAAATTTTTGACAAATCTTTTCAGCAGATGTGCCAATGTCAAGATGGATCGATACGCTGGCTCGGCATAAAAGTTGTTACGTATTCAGCGATTTGCTTTCATGGACCTTGGATCAAGATTATCGCGGCCGTATATCTTGCCCGGCCCTGCCCTTGGATTACGCAGCCCGAAAGCACTCGCCGGCCCATCTGACACTCGAGCACCATCCAGTTCAGGATGTGTCGATCATATTCCCTTTCTTTCTGTTAGTAAGCAACTTGAAAATATTTTAAACCTAGCCACTTTATTGAACATGTCAAATTAATTCCCCGGCTGAAAGGCACCATGTAAGTACCTGATTATCCATTCAGTCGGTACCTTATTTGAATTTTATCACATTCCGGGTGGTTTTCAAAGGGGTCATTCGTCTCTCGGACGCTTCGCTTTAAAATACAAACGATCGATTCAGATTTATGAATGCCGGAGTCCCGATGGCGACTGTTTATCTTAGTAAAAATGTGGTTTCATCCAATAAATTCCTGTGGTGCTAAAATAAATCTCAAAAGCCATTGATACAACGGCCATTATTTCTAACTTCTGTTTTACTACTTTCAAAGTTATTCCGAAGAGGTCGTCAAATAAAATGCAAATGTCGTTAAGTGGAAGTTTCGGCTATGTTTTTTCAGAAGTTTAGCGCTTTTCCAAGGGTGGAAAAAGGCGCACCCCCTCACGCGTCATATTGTCAAAGTATTGTTATTGTTACTGACGGGTTTGTAAATTACACTTAGTTTATAAAACGAACCTGCTTTCAATGCTTTAAATGCTTCAATGCAATCAAAGCTTTCAATCTGCTTCTATGCATTACGTATGAAATCTACATATATTGGTAGGAAGATAAATATAAACGACATACTTGTTTATCATGCGTAACAACCAACGTCTGCATCAATTTCAAACCACTTGATTTAACGAACGATAGGTATGGCACATTCGATACACAAACAATAGATTGAAAAACACTAACCGACCAATCGCACACCTAGAATTAAACTCAAAATACTTGTTTTGTGTTTACGAAAATACTGTTTTAAAATCTCGTGGTTTAAAGAAAATTATAATAAGTAGTTTTTTATAATATTTTTGTTACCTACGTATTCTACTGAAACTAAAAGTATTTAGGGTTCCGTACCGCAAAAAGAAAAAATAGCGGTTTTTTTTTCAAATTGACATTATGTTGTTGACCGCAGATGGCTACGACAACGTTACCGGACTAAAAAAAAACGGAACCGATCACTTTGTTATCCGTATGTCTGTATTATATTTTATCTATATTACTATATTTTATCTCGAGAACGTGTAGAACCGTTGCGTGAAATTAAAACCATATTTACAGTTTCTTTAAGCTGTGAAAAAATAAATATTCTAAGTAAACCTGAAAAAAAAGATATGCTGCGCAAAACGCATGTTTCGACATTCTCGAAGAATAATAAAGGTAAATAAAGCGATTAAATATGTGTTAATAATGTGTCGTGATCGCGAAAGCTTAAAAAAGACTATTCTAGAAGGAAATACGAGCTCTGTGGCGCAGCAGGCGAAGGTCCGCCTGCGACGCAAGGGGTTGCGGGTTCGATTCCCGCCTCGGGACAAATGTCTGTACGATCTGCAGATATGTATTTGTTCAGGGTGTTCTGGGTGTTTTTCTATATATAATAAAAATATGTATCCATTTAGTATAATGTATTAAGTATATCAGTCATCTAGTACCCATAATACAAGCTCTGCTTAGCTTGGGGCTAGATAATGCTGTGTGATTTGTCCAGCATTATTTATTTATTATTTATTAATTAAAATTCATAGGGTAATTTTACTTAATGTTAATGTTAAAAACTACCTTATTTTTAATGAAAATAACTGAAATACATAGTTTTTTTTAAACGACTAAATGAAGGGATAATCCGAAAGCTGACGTGATGTAAAGTGGTAACCCCTACCGTTTCAAATAAAATACCGCGGTGATTACGTTCACTAAGCACGTGACCAGCGATGGATTGCATGGCGCCCGTCTGAGACAGTGTTGTAAGGTGTGCATTGATGATTTATAAAAAAAAACTATGCAAATTAGAGAGTTCGTTTAAGTAATTTGATTTTGAGTTTAATTTTCCTGTAATCTTTACATACACTTCTAATAGCTATAAAAGTTTCAGGGATTTATCTCCGCATTTTTTTCAACATTTTTGTAAATAAGTCGACTATAAAACTATACAGCTTAAAGGAAAACCAAAACCTGTTTATTAATGTGCAAATAAGAATTTCCCCTTTTCATATGATACCCAACATGACCTTATAACTTCACAAACATTTTTAATACCCTTTCCGGCCCCTTGTCTAAAAAACTATACGAATTAGACTTCGCTATAATTTTCCTGTAATCCTTACATACCTTTCTATGAGCTGTAAAAGTTTAAGGGGGTATCTTTTCAAACTTCGGAGATAAGGGGGGAAACAGTATTTTTTTAAAACTTTTTGTAAATAACAAATAAATGTGAATCTGCAACGATACGGCTTAAAGGAACAATAAAAACTGTTTATTAATCTGCAAATGAAGCCCTTTCATATGATACCCTACATGACCTAGTAACTTTACAAAACAATTTGAGACCCTCTTTCCGCCCCTCTTGTCTAAAAAGCTAAACAAATTAAAGAGTTTGCTAAAATTTTCCTGTAATCATTACATACACTTATATGAGCTGTAAAAGTTTCAGGGGCGATCTCTGCAAACTTTGGAGATAAGGGGGGAACAGTATTTTTTTAACATTTTTGTTAATAACTCGGAAAAGATACGGCTTAAAGAAAAAATAAAAACTGTTTACTAATGAATACCTTTCACATGAACCCCACATGACCTGGTCATTTCACTTGACATTTTTGAGACTCCTTTTCCGCCCCTTTTGCAGTCATAAGAAGAATAATTTTCAACATTTTTATGTAATCCAGTGAAAAGCATTATCTTATACTATTTCAAATTTCAAGTTGATAGCATCAGTAGTTCTCAAGATATCCATTTGTGACAGACAGGCAGCCAAAGTCACACCATAGGGGTTCCTTTTTACCATTTTGGTCCGGAACCCTAAAAACTGTTTTAAACTTTTCGTCTCAATGTTATCTCAAGTTTTATGCGCACATAAATTTATTGAAAGGAAGATACTACGTTTGGATAGGTAGTCTGCGGTACCTGTCAATGAACTAACATAAGTAAATAGGACCCCTCAGATCTATTGTAGGTGATATAAACAGCGACGTCACATCAACTAGTATTCATGCCATACGGGACGCTACAGGTCATTGTTAGAAGGATTAGACTTGCCCTAGACATGTCAACACGCCTGAGGCTGATTTAGGCGCAGGTTTCCTTACGCTGTTTTTCTTCACTATTAAAGTAACTAACAAAGCGCTGAACATAACTTACTAATGGCCGTCCTACAAAAGACATCAACGCGCGACGCCCCCAGCATATAAAAACTATAATATCACTAAAAGTAAGTACCGAGTACGGCGATCAATAAGAATATGGCTCAGCAGAAATGGGAACGGTTAATCGTGTCTTCTTCTTCAATAACTTTTCCTGAAAAACTGGCTAATAAAAACAAAACAAAACAGGACTTCTAAATAACGATAATATAAAACGACACAAACCAGATATTTGATGCGTATTTTATGGATAACAGATTCGGTATCGAAAGAAATTTAGGTATGTCGTCTGCTTTTAATGATCAGTAAAATAATAAGTGCTCGTAAGAGGCAGTTAGGCAGTTTAATGGGTGTTTTGCGTAAAACGTGTCCGTTTAAAAGTAGATGCTGGATAAATTTTAAAGTGTAGTTTAAATGACAACAACGTATTTATTTCAATGTATCATCATCATCTCAGATATAGAACTGCTGTCCCACGCAGAACGTAGGCCTACGTATGGATCTCCAAAATGATGAGGGGGTTGTTGCCATAAACGCCATGCTTGGCAGGCGGTCTGGCAAGCGCAGTACGAGATGTTGATATACCTACGGAAAGACGCTGCAGCCCGTCTTCCCATCATCTTTTTCTTCAATGTATACGTATTTAACAAATGTAAATTTGGCAAAATTTAGATTAAATAGTTAAACAACACACATTAAGCACCTCAGGCCGGAAAAGGTAGATAGGTATTTGAGAAGTTGGAAGTAGTTTTTACACTAGTAACGGCAGAAAAGTGTTTGAATACGCGGAAGATAATGTATTTATGGTTTGAGTTTCTTATCAAAGCAAAAAGGCATACCTACTCCGAACAATGAACAATGATGTGAAATAACGTCAACCTCAGTAAAGAAAGGCTTGCCTTTTAATTGCAAAGAGAATGTAAGAGAAATCTCAAAGGTTACCTTATGGTCACGTGACATTAATTAGCATAAAAAATGCCAATTCAAAGTGGCTTATGTCTTACAGCCACCAAGGCCATAATCAGCATCGGATTAGTAAACAAAAACCGGAATCCTACGTCACAGTAGAATCCACGTTATTTAAGCATGCATTGTTTACCGATACATGACACAAACGCATTGCATGATAGCAATATCCGACTATTTACTATTTCCTGCTTTGCATAGAATCACTGCACTTCATACATACGTCACGTTCTGTATACACACATAATTACCGGCAAAAACATTCACAAAAACATTGCCGCTCAAGGCCGTGCATCTAACAACACATTCTATATAAATCTTAAGAAAACTTCACTCGAAAACTCAAATAGAGCAAACCGAACCGCGCAGCGCACTTTACGTGCTATTTGGCGCTGGTAATTGCTAATCGGACGTTATCGGGAAATGTAGGTAGGTGACATTTGGTAGACATGTGTCGTGTACGTTAAGAGAGGGCGCGCCGCGACAAGCAGCGCGCTCACTCGCGGTTAGATGAGGACTGTGCGTGCGACCCGCTCCGGACTCCGCGCTCGCCTCACGAGCGGCCGCGGGCGCGGGCTACCACCCGCAACTCATCGCCGCGCTCAGTGCACCGACCTGGATCACCCCCGGCCCGTTCATAACTTAAGGGTATAAATCCACCACTAAATTCCATACAAAATAATAAGGATAATAAGTTTAAAAGTGAGCGCTTTCGTCTTTCTTCTATTGGCCTATTATTACTATTATATAGATGTAATTTCCATTATTTTTTTATATTTATGGTGAATTAATTTCTGACGCATATTTTAGCTTATGTTAACCATTAAGGTTTCAATTGAATATTAATTTTGGCTCAGATTTACTTTTTATGTTATCATTAGTAAAAGTCCAAATTATGAGTCAGAAATTATTTCATTCTAACAAAGCTGCAATAATTAATATTTTATGGTAATGACGGCACAGTAATATAAAGACGAAAACTATTACTTTTCAACTGCTCTAGTGCTCTTCATATTATATATAGTTTAGCGCTGGAGTTATCCCCTTAAACCGCACAGCTGACTCGTGACGTCATAATCCGATTGAAAAAGGTGGCGGCCTTAGGGGGCGATTGATATGAAACCTTACGGGTGACAACTATTCAAAGGTCAAGTGGCAATAACATTATGCCTAATTACAATAAAAATATTAAGTTTAAAAATAACAGGACTTAGCGCGTACATATTTTATTATTTTCCGACACGTTTCCGCATTCATGGTGGTGGGAGGACTAGCTGAGGAAGTACTCTCGGTAAAATCCTGTAATCGCGAAGAGAATCTAAGTTCTCATCGCGTTAATTGAAAAATACCATGATTTTATTTAGGGAACCTAATTGGCTGTCATGTCAAAATGTGGCTTTTTGTGCGCAGTAACGTATAAAAATATATTCATCTATACAAATCACTTTATATTATTGTTAAATAATATTGTTTTTATTTGTATAGATGCAAGATATATTCGCCATATTTTTGGCTATTTTATTATTCAGGTACCAATGTATGCATTCCCTTATGCTAATCAAATAAGAGACCCAGACGCACTTAATTAAGTACCGTTATTTTTTTATTTTTCTATACTTAAACTTGAAATAAATTCAATAAATAATAACTTAACTTGATTCAATATGTGGAGACGTTTATATGTAATAACATAAACACGGGAATTTATCGCGTAATACCTTTGATTGTTCCCGACGTTTCGACTGTGTTTCAACAATCGTGGTCCCGGGTTGACTCGGGAATAATCAAAGGTATTACGCGATAAATTCTCCCGTGTTTATGTTAATATATTATGACGTTTATATGGCCAAGCAACATTCATAGAAGAATTTTAAGCTATTATGTACTGTTTGCTATCATCTCAGCCGTAGCCACCCACTGTTGGACAAAGGCTTCTCGCAAGGATCAAAAATAGATCATTAGGAGTTGTTGCTCACCACGCTTGGCAAGCGGGTTGGCGAGCGCATTACGGAATGTTGATACACTAAAAGACGCTGCTGCTCATCTTCCGGAGCTATCCCTTAAACATCCCGGCATTATTTTACTGCCGGAACCTCAGGGCAATAATATCCAACAATATAAAAATAAATAAATGATTATTCCAATAAGTGCCGTCTGCTTGGTAATGACGGCACACAAGGAAAAAGAAAAAGTGAAGATGAAATTAGAACTTTTCCTGGAGTAGCAATCTACTTGAGTATTTTCAGGAAATATATTACTGATCTTGAACAATTTCATTTAAATTAGCATTAATATCAGCTTTTTTTTAGCAAAGACGAATTACTTCTATTCTTAGTGTTATCGCTAATTTTATTTATTGATACATGTTACATTGATGCTTACATATTCGTTTATTTTTGGCTTCTCTCTCTCTCTCTCTCAGCCGTTGGACTGCTGTCCACGTCCAATGGTGACCATAGATAGACCTCCATTATGGATCTTTAAGATGATGAGGGTGTTGTTGCCATATACTCGCCATGCTTGGCAGGTTGGTTGGTCAGCGACGTACGGGATGTTGTACAAGGAAGCACTACCCATCTTCCAGAAGCAGACTCTTACTGCATCCACAGGCAAGAGAGGAGAGACAGCATTCTACTGCCGGCAACACACGGCAATCTTTTGGCTTATTTAAATTTAGTTGAGCTAAATATACCATCTCGTTTCATGCAATTTCTTTATAGGGATAATTTTACGTTACGTCATCTTTACGAGTATGATCCTTAGGGATCTTAAGCCTTTGCCCTAACAAGTGTCTGTTCTTCACAGTGCCGCCAAGTCTATCCAAATTTGTTCCTAGGTTTTCACCAAAACATATTTGCGTTTCATGCAATATCTGAATAAAACAATATTTACTTTACTATCACAGAATAAATAAAGGTGTTACTATAGAAAGCGTGTTTCCGCGCTTGCCTTTACAAATGATCAGTTCAGTCAATCTGTCTTCAAAGTGCCGCCGAGTATAACTAAATAGAGGTATGTACTTACAATTTGCACTTAAACACGGCGATGTATTTCAATGTCACTTTATTCACTTACCTGAAAAAGAAATAAAAATACATTAAAAAATGTACCAGTGTATCATATACTCGTATGTACCATAGTATATTTTTAGATTTAAACAGACAATACTAGCTGACCCGTGTGGTTGCACCCGCACTAAGACAGCTCTAATTGGGAAGGATCATGATAGTAGCAGTCTATGTACGTATGTAGGTTTATTTCTGGTTACCGATTTTAATGAATAAAGTGTCAATAGATTTGTAATGAATATCTCTAGGCTCCATTTAACCAAAGTAATCTCACCTCCTACGTACATATATACTTATTTTAACTTAAGTAATGGCTAATATGCTGCGGCACATCTAAATCTAAACAGCCTGCTGGATCCCACTGCTGGGCAAAGGCCTCCCTTCTCCTCTTCCTCTTATCCCGGTCTAGGGCTTCTGTCCGCCAATCTGTGCAATGCGCATCCAGTTCGTCCCGCCATCTCCGCCTGGGCCACGAGACCTATTTAATAAGGTATTTTATTTCCCAAAGTTCGTACTCATTCGTAGGGTTGCTGGTTCTCGTCCACTGCTGGGCATAGGCTTCCCTCCCTCTTGAATATCCAAGATAATGAGGGGATGTAACCATAATCACCACGCTCGGCAGGCGGGTTGGCGAGCGCAGACCGGGATGTTGATATACGGAAAGACGCTGCTGCCCATCTTCCGGAGGTATCCTTTAGCAGATTCTTACTGCACCCACGAAGTAACATTCTGCTGCCGGCATTAACACTAACATATGTATGTATGTTGGTTTCCCTTTTCACGTCAAAACGGCTGAACCGATCTTGATGAATTTTACTATAGGAATATATTAGACCATGGAGACAGACATAGGCTACTTTTCGTTGCGTGTGGATGTATGTATGTATGTACATATATATATCATTGACCTCCGCAAAGAGTTGCCGTAAGTAAAAAACATCCAGAACAACCATACAATTAATTTTTAAAAATGTAAAAAAAATCCGATCATGACCTCCGGATCATCTATCTTCACAACACATCAACTATTAAAAATGTTAATAAAACAACAGAAAAAAAGCTTGCTCGTGAAATTCCGGTTAATTATACATCCACACTTTTACTTTTATATATTAGTAGGGATCTGTTTTAAATTTTACGGATTATAATCCTATAAAGAGATGTTTCACAAAGATATGGTGTATATTCTATTGTGTACAGACCCGAAACGGGGTGATTCTGACGACCCCAAGGAACAAGTTTAGTTTTACTTTTTTCTAGGATTTGGTGAGTTTAATTCAAGAAAAGACGGGAAGCAACGAAAGTTTTATCTTCAACAGCTGATAATATGATAATGAGAACCAAAACACCAGCTGATTCTTGGCAGGATCATTGACCTCCGCAAAGAGTTGCCGTAAATACAAAACATCCAGAACAACCATACAATCAATTTTTCAAAATGTAAAAAAAATCCGATCATGACCTCCGGATCATCTATCTTCACAACACATCAACTATTAAAGATGTTAATAATACAACAGAAAAAAAAGCTTGCTCGTGAAATTCCGGTTAATTATACTGGTTAGTTTTATATATTTTACTTTATATAAAACTAGCAGCACTGCGCAGTTTCACTTGTGTAGTTCCCGTTTCCCTGGGAATATACAGGCATAAAATAAAGCCTATGTAACTCAGGGATATAATGTAGCATACTAATTGTTGAAGAATTTTGAAAATCGGTTTAGTCGTTTTTGAGTTTATTCGTTACAAACATACAACATAAAACACGCAAAATACAAATATTATCTCTTAATACTATTTTAGTATATACTCGTATATAGATACACACATCGATTCTGTTGTCTTCTGCCTACTTAATCCTTTGAAAGTTCCCTGGGTCAAAGGAAGAATCACTCTCCGAGTAAAGTATTATTTTTATAGCTTGAAATACATTAAACATAGGTACTTATTTTCTTTTCTTTTTACTTTGTTAACATATAAGTACAACTTAAATACGTCATCGTTATTATATCCTGACAAAATTTCGACGAGCTCTGTGGCGCAGCGGACGAAGGTCCGCCTGCGACGCAAGGGGTTGCGAGTTCGATTCCCGCCTCGGGACAAATGTCTGTACGATCTGCAGATATTTGTTCGTGGTGTTCTGGGTGTTTTTCTATATATGTATAATAAAAATATCTATCTATGTAGTATAATGAATTAAGTATATCAGTCATCTAGTACCCATAACACAAGCTCTGCTTAGCTTGGGGCTAGATGATGCTGTGTGGTTTGTCCAGCATTATTATAAAAAACAGTAAAACAAATCCTATTATGTAAATAAATACGGCTAACATTCACTAACATTGTTACAACTTCGGCTAGGTGCTATTTATTCCGAAATTATTGAAATAGTAGTTTTCCAAGATTCGCCGATTTTTCGCCACTTTTGCTTTGAGTGAATTAAGTATATCAGTCATCTAGTACCCATAACACAAGCTCTGCTTAGCTTGGGGCTAGATGATGCTGTGTGGTTTGTCCAGCATTATTATAAAAAACAGTATTACAAATCCTATTATGTAAATAAATACGGCTAACATTCACTAACATTGTTACAACTTCGGCTAGGTGCTATTTATTCCAAAATTATTGAAATAGTAGTTTTCCAATATTCGCCGATTTTTCGCCACTTCTATTCCTAGTTCTTTATCAATAGAACTAGGTAATTTTGAAACATCGCCTTTCCTGTCACGTTTTTTCCGGTGCCTTGAGAACGCGATTACACTCGTATAGAACTACGAAACCCTCTCCACGCGTGCCTAAGTCACATTCGAGTAGCAAGGGCTAACCGACTTAAAAAAGGAGGAGGTTCTTAAGTCGAAAAGGGAAACAATCTGGAAATACAGATATTTCCAGATTGTTTCCCTTTTTTTAAAACTCGGTTATGTTGAAGGGATCCATGGCGAATGCAATAATTGTAATTGTGTACTGGAGTCCCTCATGACATAGTTACTTGCCCCAAATTTGAAATTGTGGTTGTTTTTTGTTTCGTCTAATAGTGCTTACTTACTTTTAAACCCAGTTCTGATGATGAAATCTATGATTAAACGAGGGAACTACTCAAATATAATAAGAATTACATATATAGCGATCTGGGTATTTTTAGCAACAAGTAAATAAAGTCGTTTTTTTTTGTTGAAAAATTAAGGAACTTTAACCAATAAAACCGTAGCTTGGGAAAATTTCCTATTATATCTTCAGCAGCCTTGTCATTTTAGACCATCCTCCCAGCTTAGTCGGCTATTATTCAGATAAAATACCAGGTTACTTATACGTTTGAATCAAACTAAGCCGCAGTTTTCTTCAAACATCTCACAGTGTCCCCGGCACTGCAGCATCCTGTACAGCATGAATACCAGTTGCTGAAGCTGCATAAATGCACCTATACTAGATGTTAAACGCCTTACTTTTAAAACTGTACAACAATGCACCGAGAACATGAGCAAAACTTAAAACTAAGTGAGTATTAAAAGTTGTCGAATTTGTCGACTGTTCGGGCGTATCTGGGTGCGCCGGTTGGTATCGACCCAGTCTGACGTAACGGGTCCGACTGCCGCTAGAAACTTTAACACAACCCTTATTTCGGAAATAAGACTCCCAAGCAAACTTAAATGAAAAGAAGTAACGTGACCTCGATAATTGTAGAGAAGCTTAATG
Source organism: Pasiphila rectangulata (assembly GCA_963082625.1). Lineage (NCBI taxonomy): Eukaryota > Metazoa > Arthropoda > Insecta > Lepidoptera > Geometridae > Pasiphila > Pasiphila rectangulata. The sequence continues at coordinate 10,869,574 of OY720240.1, forward strand.
AATAAGGATCTGGCGCTGGCTTAACAGAGGACGGAGCTTTTCTAAAAAAAGGCATAAGTAACAACGTCTTTATTAATAAAGCAAAGATAATTTTTAATTTCCGTCGCGAGGTTTTGTTTAATTTATTTGGAACAATAAACAACCACATTATACATTTTAACGGATTAGCACGTTGAAGTGGCAATAGGCAGGCCATTAAGCTCGCAGAACAGATGGCCGATGGGGCCGCAAAGTTCTCGAGTGGAGGCCACGGACCGGCAAGCGCAGCGTAAGACGTCCACCAACAAGATGGGCTGATGACCTGGTAAAGACCGCAGGTCGACGGTGGATGCAGATCGCTTCCAACCGCAATAACTGGAAATCCATGAGGGAGGCCTATGTCCAGCAGTGGACGTCCTACGGCTGAAATGATGATGATGATACATTTTAACTTGAAAAGGTAGGTTTCAAATAATAAAGTCGGTAATACCACAGTGTATACAGTGTTCCGACTTCATACAAACGGACGAAGCGCGAGCTATACCTACGCGCCTCGATCTCGGTCTCCGCTCGGTACCTAAACAGTCGCGACTGTGCCGCAGTGACGAACGGAGGTGTGTTGTTTTTTTAACAATAACCGCGCGATTTTTTACAAAAAATAAGTTCAAGTACCTACCTACGTATTTAATATGTCGAGTAGGATATATTGTGCTGTTTTGGTTGCATGAAATCTTCAAGAACGCATCCAGAGATAACATTTTTTAGATTACTTGGAAACTCTGAAAGCTAGGACTATAAAATAATTTTACTTACTACCCAGTAGGTAGGTACATAATGTGTGTCTTTTTAATGGACAAGTATTTCCTTTTATCCCCCGAAAAAAAGATGTCTGGATTCTTAAATAAAGTGAATAGAGTAATGGAAAGTGATTGATACGAGTGAAATAGGTAGTTATATGCGGTTCATGATACGGTAGGTACGCTGTGTGTGTAAAAACCTCGGGGCATGTGTGTTTCGTTTTGTTAGTTTGTATAATTCAAAGTAAAGACGTGGTATTTTATTTATTATTAACTAGCTTCTGCCCGCGACTTCGTCCGCGTGGAATAGTTTCTTTGGGCTAACGCTAACTCTTACCCACGACTTCGTTTACGTAGAAGGTGAAAATATAATATTTTTAAATAATGCCTACGTTAAGCGTAATTTTAGGTAGGTAGGTACCTACATCACGCTTTCATCGGTAAGAGTGGAACTTTAAAACATTAGGTAAAAGTACTGGGTCTTATAATCTTATATCATTTAGATTGTAGGTTATTCTAATAATTCATAACTATGTTATTTTATAGTACTTCTGCGTACACTATATTTTCAATTTATCTATTCAATTCACACAGTATTATATTTGTTTATATAAAAAAAGTATATTTACAATCACAAAACTAAATGGAAACACAAAGTAGGCAAATTTAATTAAAATGCTGGAGGCGGGCAGCCCTATCGCATGTTTGCGTACCGCGCGGCTGTAGGTATTTATTTCAAAAATACGGCCGAGTCAAACTACTGTATACATTACTATTCTGTGGTAATACTGCGGCCCACAACATTGTCCACATAGCAAGGTTACAATATTAACAAAATAAAACTAGATGGTGATTATTAATAAAGATAAAAATGTATAAATATTGATTACAAAAGGTTCAGCAAATTGTTATACAGAAATAGTAAATAGTAGAAGAATAATAATAAAAAAAGTAAGTAAGGCTTTTGCATATATTATAGACGACGGCGACGGTATTTATATATAGACGAAAGTCTACAACCAGTGTGTGTTACCAGTGATGACATATGGAACCGAGACGTGGTCCTTCACTATTGGCCTTATGAACAAGCTCAGAGTCGCTCAACGAGCTATGGAGAGGGCTATGCTCGGGGTTTCACTACGGGATCGAATCAGAAATGAGGAGATACGTAGAAGAACTCGGGTCACCGACATAGCCAAACGGATTAGCACGTTGAAGTGGCAATGGGCAGGCCATATAGCGCGCAGAACAGATGGCCGATGGGGCAGCAAAGTTCTCGAATGGAGGCCACGGATCGGCAAGCGCAGCGTAGGACGTCCACCTACAAGATGGGCAGACGACTTGGTGAGAACTGCTGGTCGGCGGTGGATGCAGACGGCTTCCAACCGCAGTACTTGGAGATCAATGAGGGAGGCCTTTGTCCAGCAGTGGACGTCCTACGGCTGAAATGATGATGATGATGATGATATATTATAGATGATTTTACAGCGTCAGCAACTAGTAATCACGCTGTACGGAGCAGTGCCTGGGGCATTGTTAGATGGACTAGGCTTGCCCAGCACCTATAACATCCTCTCAGCTTAGTCAGCTATTATTCAGAGGAAAGAACAGGTCAATACGTCTGAAGCTAAGCCGCGGGTTTCCACACGATGTTTCCTTCACCATTAAAGCACGTGTTAAGTGTGCACATACATTTTTCAAAAAAGAAAAATCCATTGGTGCACGGCCGGTATCGAACCCACGACCTTCGGATTGAAAGTCAGGGGTACATACCACTCAGCCAACACGGCTTTTATTAGATACAAGTAGGTACGTAAGTAAGTAAGTAACCCGTTTTATCTCGTCTAAGTAGGAACAATAGCATCCATCAATGATGATCCACCGTGGAAAATGCTGCTTGTCAGTCTATTTTTAACACAGTAATAGATGTCAGATTTATAAATAAAATGTTAGCTCGTTAACTAGTTAAACCATGGATTTAATAAGAACTGGTTGATGTTCGTTTCAATGACATAGAAATATTTTATTTGTTGTTTAAAGTAATGTATCGTTTCGAGTTGCTAAGGCAAAACTTATATGCCTAAAATACTGATAAAATGGTCCAAGCCAAGCAATAACACGGTAATTTCGGTTTGTTGCCGCGGAAACGTTCGACCCACATTGTGAAACTCAAAATGATGTGATTACATCACAGGCATTTGAATTAATCACACGTAATGTTCCCGTTTCAGAAGGATTTCTCGAAAAGCCGTGTTGGTCGAGTGGTATAATATACATTCTTCTTTATGCTGCCCTGGAGCATCCCATGGCTATGCTGCTCCCGGGATACTAAAGACCAAAGGAAAACCAAAGAAAGGTTTGCATTTTTATAAAACAACATGAACAGTATTTTAACAGTAAAACGGATACACATAGCGAAAGAACTAGGGAAAGATTTCGTAATAAGTTAGCATTACCCAAATTTAGACTTTTAACCAGTAGGAAAAGTATTCTTGGAATGTCTGTTAAAGTTTTTATTAAAATTCCGTCTGACATCGTTTCTCTGCCTCTCCAAAAACTAAAAACGCGTCTTTTTTCATGGCTCCTCGATACATGCTTATATAACATTGGTGAATTTCTACAAAATAATTAATGTATGTGCTGATTTTGATTCATTTTTATTATATTATACAGTTAAATTAATAATTCAGATGAATTTAGATTTTTTTTTAATTATTTTTATGACATTTAACTTCAATATTAATTCTAATGACGTTATTGTAATATTTTTCATTATTGTAAACTCCGATGAGTAAATTGTGTGTGAACTTATTTTAGATACCTAATTTAAGATCAACCTGTACCATAATTACAATAAATAAATGATTTCAATGGTTTCAATGGACCATTCTTCAAAGAGTTGTTAAATTCATTACAGAAATAATTATGTACTGTAGATACTTGATATTGTTTTTGTTAAATATTCTCTTGCCTACCAGTACGAGTAGTTTTTATTAAAACTGTCTTCGAATTAAATTAAACTGACCGGGGGTGTCGACCACAGGTGCCTCGACCACTGGGGGCCAAATTCACGAACCCTTGATTGTTTCTCATTGTTGAGAAACAATCAAGGGTTCGTGGATTTGGCCCCCATATTTGGTATATACATATATAATTCTAATTGTTTTTGTTCCAACGTAAAAATGTTTGATACACATTTTTGTAAAAATTGTATGTGTGTGCAAATATTTTTCTTTTTACCTATTATATTTATCGATAATTTATTCATTCTTTCATCTCAGCCGTAGGAGTGCTGTCTACGCGCACTGCTGGACACAGGCCTCTCATGGATCTCCAAGATCATGAGGGGGTTGTTGCCATACTCGCCACGTTTGGTGAGCGCGATACGGAATTTTGATACGCAGAAAGACGCTGCTGTCCATTTTCTAAAAAAAGCTTGTATTGAACCCACAATCTTCGTATCGAAAGTCGGGGTACCTACCACTCGGCCAACAGTGCCTTACTTATTATCAAATGCCATATAATAATATCCTGGTAATATGCCTATTTAAATAATTCACAGGAAAAAAATAATTATAAGGCATACATTTTAGGCAAGTATTTAGGCAAATAAACCAACTACACTAGACAGTACTCGGCTCATTGTTCATATTTTTTTAAGTAAGCCTATATTGACCATTATAATAAAACATTAGTTTTAGTTAGTTAAATAAAAAATACCTACTTAATCACTACTATCGAAACTGTATTTTGTTGGAATTCCGACAATATCATACGCGCCTACACTACATAAAATGTAGGTATTATTATATATATCATTTCAAAACTGAAACATCAGCTTCGAAGTTAAACATGATACTAAAAGTGCTTTAGTAAATAATTTATGTCTAAGACCAATATTTTTTTAAACAACTTATTTTAGTAAATTGCTTCATAAAAACAAGAAAGCCAGAGTGGTTAGTTTGGGTGTGACTCGTTGGGAGTTAAACATTTTGTAAATCCCAACGAGTAACAGTGTAACTCGTTTTTAGTGTAACACTGGAAACCTTTACGATATCATAATCGTTTATTCATACTTCAGAAAAGACAGTTGGCAACCATATCCATCTAGGTACGTACATACGTCATTAGCTGGGTGTGGATTTGTCAGCCATTTGTGCGTACTGGTCATTCATTTCCCGTGTCATGTTCCAATTGTTTCGAGTACGGACAAACAGATGTAGGTATAATAAATAAATTATCAATTTAGACTAATGTAAGTTGACTACTGCCCATTTTGCTGTTGAAGGTCAGCGCAGCGTTGGCTGTCAGTGATGAATGCTTAATGAAATACTGACGACCTTTGTGGCGCAGCGGGCGAAGGTCCGCCTGCGACGCAAGAAGTTGCGTGTTTGATCCCCGCCTCAAGAGAAATATCTGTACGATCTACAGATTTTTGTTCAGGGTGTTTTACGATATATAATAGAAAAAATATACATATGTAGTATAGTGTATTAAGGCCGGGTTATTCCAGCGGACAATTACTAAAGGAGTACGCGCGGGCGCGGCTTACTTAAATTCTATAAAAATTAGTTTCAAAAATGTTTTATTAGGTTTTCAGAAAAACTAACCAATAAATATTTTTCTAAACATCGTTGCCTTTCTGAGATGTTTTTTGAGAGTATAACAATGATACACTTGAAGAACAACCACAAAAACGAGCAAAATCTATCCTTCTTTCATAATTTATTATTATCAGATGAACAGAAAGTTATCGTGATTTGAACCTTTAAATATTCAAAACGTTTATTCAACTATAACACTATTTTTTTCCCCATCAAAACAAAGGGTATTTAATCATTTAAAATTGAATCGCAAATTGGCTAATTTGGGATATCGTGGCCTTAAGTAAATCTGTCATCAAGTAATGTCACCCATAACACAAGCTCTGCTTCTTTTATTTTTACAAGCTTTTTTTTAGCTTGCCTTGTATGCATGTAGGTATGTAACTATGTTTGTTTGCGGAATCTTGCAACTCAATTTTGAAGCAGATATTATCAACCAGTTGAGCTAAAATTTTGTATACATAATTTTGTATCGTCACATAGCTGACCATGCATTGTCATCCAAATGACAATGGATGGTCAGCTATGTGACGTCACTCTGAATCCAATATGGCGGAACATCCAAGATAGCGGACTACTTATATTTAATGTACTCCTTTAATATGGGTATCAAATGAAAGGGCTTGCTGAGAATAACTCCAAAAATGAAATGACATCACTCTGAATCCAACATGGCGGACCACCCAAAATGGCAGACTAGTCATTTTTAATGGACTCCTACAATATGGGTATCAAATGGCTTGCTGGCGGAACATCCAAGATGGCGGGCTAGTTATTCTTAATGTACTCCTATAATATGGGTATCAAATGAAAGGCCTTGCTGAGAGTTAATCGAAAAATTAAATGACATTACTCTAAATCCAACATGGCGGTATACTCAAGACGGCGGACTAATAAAAAAAAAAAAAATAACGTCACTCTAAATCCAATATGGCAGAATACCCAAGATGGCGAACTAATTATTTTATTAATGCACTTTTATAATATGGATATCGAAAAAAAGGCTTGCTGAGTTATTCGAACAAGCATTGATACGGGGGTACCAGAAAAGGGGGCGAAGGCCTCAAAAGGTCACCAAAGGTCAAAAATGGCATTTATGGGTTTTTGGACATTTTCGGTCAGTTGAAGACTTTTTTTTTGGTGACCTTTTGAGGTCACAATAACTCTAGTCCCTGTGACCCTCCAAAATCATCAGTCACCTTCTCTCATTAAGACAGTGCTAACAAAAAAGGTTTTATGTAAATCTGTCAACGCGTTCGGTTGTAATCGTCAAATACACAGACAGACAGACAGACAGCGCTATGCATATTAAGGGGCTTATCCCCCTCAAAATTATATGATATCACTTTAAATCCAACATGGCGGGCATGAGATGAACAGACAAGAAACCGACTGTCCAGTGAGAACTAAAAAGTAAAAAAAAGCTTTTTAACAAACAAGCTTTTATTTAAACGTACCTACTAAAAATAATAAAACAAACATTTTTCATTAAAGTTTAATGTCAACTTAAAACGTCTTTATAAAATTTATGTGATGCAGGTAAGTAGGAAATCAAGTACTTGTATTTACATTGTTTGAAAAAAATACTACATCAAGTCACAGGTTAATCTCGCGATAAGCTTTTTTATAACATAAATTATGTAAAGACGTTTTAATTTGACATTAAACTTTAATGGACAATGTTCGTTTTAGTATTTTTAGTAGGTTCGTTTTAATAAAAGCTTGTTTGTTAAGAAGTTTTTATTACTTTTAATTTATTATTTATGTGAATTATCGTTACGTATTACAAATTCTGGCAAGCAATTCCACAATCCAATAAATAAAACAATGAGAAATAAAATATGCCAAAAACAAAATCTTTTCATTTACACACTATGAGAAGGGAATTCGTTGAATACTTGGGAAAACTAGCTTCAAGTACCTCCTATTTCTATAAAGATCTAAAGACGACAACGCCGGCAATGCATTTGAAACGAAGAGAAATATCTTGGATTTGCTGTGCTCAGCAATTTCAGAATAAGAGCTGTGAAATATGCACTACAGACTCCGTAAGTGTGCAATAGTTTCAAAACAAAACGGGTTGTTCCTTCTTTGTATTTCTAGGGTTCCTAACCCAGGCATAACCAAAACCCTTATAGGATCACTCGTTTTTCTGTCTCCCTGTCTGTCAAAAACTATTTAAAGATTAAAATTATTTTAGATCAAGAAACATAAGAATCTAAGTGTATATTATTAGTGCTATTCTAAAATTTTCATAAGATTTTTAACTGGTAAAGCTATGTATTATAATTTTTGATTAGCGTGTGATGAGTTTGTCATTAGTTTTATAATATGAGTACATTTTTCAACTTCTGAATATGTTATAGTAAACTTAATTGTCATATTATCTCAGCCAAGACATAACTTTCTAAATATAAGCAACAAGCTGCACTATTTGAAATTTTTTTTTGTTGATTATTTTCAGATTGTAGTGTTCGGCGGGTTGATACCAAAGAGTGAATTCAGATCACTCTGTTATTACAGTTTTATAAGTTAACTAAATAAATCTCTTATGAAAATTTTATAATAATAAAACTCTAAACAAATCGTACAACAGGGTTTTAGGAATATCATATTACTTGTTAGATTGGTAACAGCAACACAAACAAGCTTAACACAGTTGCAAATTAGAAGTCTGTGCAATGTACATATTGATCTGACTCTATTTGGGAAGTTTGAGATTTCGCCACGAGGCTGCTACAGGTCACAACCTATGTCATTAGAGTTTCCACTTTGCTTTGTCGCTTTAAATCTCGCCCCAATACACCGTCTCCCTGGGCTACATTTAATGAAAATCCAGTATTACCTTCAACATTATTACGAAGAACATCAGCATCAGCTGACTATGTATGGACTTTGATGGTTATTTTTTTGTGGTGAAGTAAGCGTACTTTATGTGGTTCCATTATGGATCGTTGAGTTAAGATCTAAGCTACTGTTGAACGGGTAATATCTATGTGCATCAACTTATTATCGAGGTAAGGATGTTTTCGTCTTTTCTATGTTGTTAATGGTGTTCATTAAATATTTCTAAGTAAAGCCATTGTATAGCTTTGTTTAGTGCACAGTCAAATTTTCATTTGAAGGCTTCAAACCGGTTTTAGATAATTTTATTTTTATTTCAAATACTAACTCGAAGATTCAGTCTTCAAATAAGCGTGAGGTTTACTTGACAAGTTGACAGCAACAATTAATCCAAACTTCACATTACGGTGCAAGGCTGTTGCTTCGATTTCACATTGTATACATAATTATCTACCTTCATGTTTTATTATAACGAGTACACGAGTACAGTAAGACTGCGTAGTAAAATCAGCACACCCTTCAGTTTAAGCACCCCTGCGTGATCTACCATTTTATATTTACATTACCTCTAACGGCTGCACTGATTTTCAACCGACTTAACCAACCGAAAAAAAAGGAGGACGTCTCAAGTCGTCAGTATTTTTTTTTAATCTTTGTAACCCCAGAACACCGTCGTTTGGGAATCGATGTGGAAAATATTTTTTGAGTTCGAATAATTACACTTTTAATTAGATCCAAATCAGAACTCAGTTCTGATGATAGGATCCGTGAGGAATTGAGAAAACTCAAATATCGTAGTGCTACTAATGATCAAGCATTTGCAATTTTTATATTGATAAATGACGAGACAAGCCGAAGGCCCACCTGATTTTAAGCGGTAACCAAAGTGGGACTGGGCTGGCCATGTTTGCCGCATGTCGGACGAAATGTGGACAAAGATAACCACTGAGTGGACGGCCCAGGCGCAGATGGCGGGATGAACTGGACGGTTCCTGTGCTGACTGGTCGACTAACGGCTTAGACTGGAAACTGGGAAGGGAGGCCTTTGCCCAGCAGCGGGATCCAACGGGCTATATTATAACGGTTTAGATAGATTAGAAATAATCTAATAGTGTGTACTGTCCCTCGAGGTATAGTTGCATGCCCTAAATTAATACTTTCGGTTGAATTTTTTGTATATATAATAATATATGCTTGCTTTTAAACCCAGTTCTGATGATAGGTCCTCGATAGATCCATGACATATCGAGATAAATACGCAAATGTAGTAAGCATATCTACTATTCGATTTTATCTTAATTATTTATGTTAAAGTCGTTTTATTTTTTGTTGAGGCATTAAAGTATTGTAATAAAACACGTCTTAGAACCACCGCTAGAAAACCTTATATCAATAAAAAAACTGCATACAAATCGATTCACCCGTTCAAGAGCTAAGGTTCCACAAATAGGCAAGTTCACACATAGTGGTCAAACTTATAAAACTCCTCTTTTTGTGTCTGGGGTGAACAAATTAGGACACTCGAAGGTATTTTAAGATCAAACTACGAACAAACGACGCTCCTTTAAACGAAAATATTTGATCTTGATTGATTAATACTGAAGACACCACATTGAACGATCGTAGAAACGTTGGATCTTTCAACCGATTTGTTTGCTTCTCGTAGCCGTAATAGCTGAACGTAAATTGGCCTTTCTATCATCTATTGACGGATAAATAAGCTTGACTTTTCATGCATGTCATACTAAATTGTATTCATTGAGATATAGACAAGACAAATGGTCCGTCTCGTACCTATTAGTGTTACGAATGGGTTTGTCAGGATCAGAACACTGGCTTTGTTGAAGATTGTCCTAGATTACAAGCATTTAGCGGCCATGTTTCCTAAATATTTAAATATATTCTGAATGTTCATTAGTTTTATTCATAGCTTGGAATTCGTGACGCTGAAGACTGCATAATAAGAACGTTATTTTACACTTATTATTATGTACCGAAGCACGATAGGCAATAAACGTGAAACATGTTTGGAACTACAGTGAGCTCTTAATTCTGATTAAAAACAGAAAGCACTACATAAATTTTGATTTCTCTGCGCACCTATACCCTGCAATTTTACACATTTAGTGTTCTCTTGCTGCTTATTTAATGAGGTTTTTAAGAACGAGTTTCTGTTCTTTAAGATTCAGCACAAGTTCAGATACTAAAAAATATATCTATATGGATGTATGTTTTTGATATTTCTCGTTTTATTTTTAAAAAGTTATTAATGTCATTTTACTCATTAGGTAAAGTACTTTCGATATCAGTTTAAAGTTTTTTGATATCTGCAATAGTTACGGAATAATCGCCTGTGCACACTTAACGATTACACCCTGTATATGTATATACGGTCGAATTAAGAAAATTTTATAAATTATAAGTCGAATTTACATTCTCTAGTTAGTCACGTTTGACTGGACAAAATCGACAACAACGAACTTTGACCTACATATGTATATCATTGAAATTCGTAATTTAAATATAATGCTTCTGGCCGGAGTTGGGTTGGCTATGCTAATCAGACACCTCACGCAAAATGAAATACGTTGGAGTTCAAATGCGGAAAAAGGAGTTACAAAGATGCTAAAATATTCACGAAACAATCAGCAAGGAGACCACAAGCTGATGTTGAAAAAGTGCAAGAACAAATGGTTTGGGCGACAAGCAGGGACGCGTTCGTCTCCGAGATTTAATTGCTTTGGCGCCGTTCCACAACGAGGACTGACACGACTGGAAGAGCCCGCGGTATGTTATCGTTCACGACTGATTGGAGATTACGTCTATCACTGGTTTTAATGAACGAGTAGAAAACATCACAGGTTTTCTATTTCCATCAGTTCGTTTACGGTGTGAAATGTTGCCGGATTTAAAAGTTTTATCTTCTTTTTACATATCGTGTGTTTTATGAGGTCAAATCTTGCATGATAGATTTCATGCACTCACCTTGGATATTTTGCATTTCTAATATACTAACACCAGCTTTTGTGTATTGAGAATTAAAAATCACAGTACGTTTATAAATATTCGCAATGTGGTTTCTGAATAAACATAGCATTCAAATAATTCCGGCCCCCTCGATAGAGGTGAAGGTCGAGCCACCAATAACATTACTATTTTTTCCTCAACAAAAAAATATATATAAACAGTCAAGTTGTAACAATTGGCATAATTTTGTTGTACCTATAGGATTCCGTAGTACCGTAGGAACCCATAAGGTTTCGCTTTTGTCTTTTGTTCGCTTGAGAAACTTATTAGTCCTATAAAGCTGTAATTTTTCATGGGCATATAAAATAATGATAAATAAATAAATAAAATAATGCTGGACATATCACACAGCATCATCTAGCCCCAAGCTAAGCAGAGCTTGTGTTATGGGTACTAGATGACTGATATACTTAATACATTATACTACATAGATAGATATTTTTATTATATATAGAAAAACACCCAGAACACCCTGAACAAATATCTGCAGATCGTACAGACATTTGTCCCGAGGCGGGAATCGAACCCGCAACCCCTGGCGTCGCAGGCGGACCTTCGCCCGCTGCGCCACAGAGCTCGTCAAATGATAGTTATCCGGGATAACGATACAAGATATGCTGAAAAAATAATTAATTTGGGATACGTCCCATACAGATAACGTGGGGATGAATTTTTTTTTTCTTCTATTTCCCATCGTTTGGGGTATTATTATTGAATAGGTATTGAAAAATCATTTAGGGGTCGCGAAGACAATTTTTTTCAAGTATACTTTTTTCACCCCCCTCTAAAATCTAAACTGCAAGCTTTAAAAATCTGAAAAGAATTATGAATGTAGTTTTAACCACAAACTTTCCAGGAAAACTACCTCTATAACCATTGAGCTAAGTTTTTTTTATATTAGGAGTAATTGTCGCTTAGATAAAGGATGCGGTTTACCAAATAAACCAAAATATTTTTAGCCGAAACCTCAATGCATACCTGATAATATGTTCTGGAAAACGTGAAAAAAACATACACAGACTTCTAGCAGCAGGTCTACGGGTAACTATGAAACTCTACAAATATTACTTTTTGACTGTAATTTTAAATTTTAACTTTAAAAAAAATGTAAACTCGTTCACTTCCAGTAAAACTTGACCTTTGGCCTCTCGTTTAACAAAGGGCCACAAGAACGATCGGATGTGAGTGCTACGTTTTGTAGAAGTGGTGCTATTTTCGAAAAAAACTGTCTGTTTTTGACGGCGTTAAGAGTTTAACGAGATGATATATATATTTTAAAAGTTTAAACCTTTTTTTAAAATTTCAACCAAATCGTTGTTTTTAACTAACGAAAAAAAAGGAGGAGGTTTGTCAATTTGACCGTATACAGTATGTATTATAACATGTGTACCCGAAAAGCTTAGTTAGTAGTTAGTTTTTTAGTTTAATTTTTTTTCCTTTCAAAATAACTTGTTTTCATGGGCTGAAACCCATGTCGGTTTCGGGTTAGTACACATGTTATAATGCACCCTGTATATATATTTTTTTTACGTGTGTTCGCGGATAACTTGTCGATGATGAACCGATTTTGATGATTCATTTTTGTTGGAAAGAAGATATCCCTAGGTTAGAATAGAATAGACTTTTATTCAGTTCACAAAAACAGCACAGACATAATAAATAACATAACACATTTATCTTAGATTATAACAGTAGTTAGGAACATAAAAGAGAATTAATTGGTAAAAAAGAAACAACAAAAAAATAAAAACAAAAAACATGAAACAAATTATGAAAAAGACAGATTATAGAAAACTTATTAATTACATTATTGAACCAATACCATTATATACACTAACTAAGAGACTGGCTAGTCTGCGCTGATAATGTGCACTAAATAGGAGGCAGCCTCAGCTTGCGTTGCTCCGCTCCTGGAATAGGAATGGAGCAACGCTGGTTTTCAGTCTGCTCCTATTTACCATCATAGTAACAATTTCGGTGTGTGTTGTACCTAAACTGGCATAAAGTCGAAACTCGTCACGGTATAATAGCGCTGTCCCATATAAAGGTAAATACACGTACTTACTACACTAATCAGCTTTTACTATCCTCAAAGGTTTGCTGGAAGAAATTTGTTGAATGGAATAGTATCAATAGATAGTAGAGTAACAAAATATAGGTTGTATGATGAAATTAACAGCTCTTCATGAATCTTCTTTATTCTTTATTGTACACTTAGTAAATATATCCATAAAAAAAACTTAATTAGATGGCATGTACAAAGACGAGCTTAACCCTGAGAAGAGTTTTCTTCCAGCAAACCTTTGAGGATAGGGAAAGCTGATTAGTGTAGTAGGTACGAGTACAAAAAACAAAAATATTAATAATCTAAATACTTAAGTAAATATTATACCTACTTCCTAATTACTCAAATAATAATAAGAAATGAATTGATTAAACTATGTTATTTTACTTATACTAATTACATAAAAACAACTAAGTAAATAAATATATTCATATGATCCCAGTATATAATAAGAAGATTGACTGAGAATAACTGTTAATTTCATCATTTAACCTATTTTGTTTTATGACGCTTTATAACGCTAACAACTTTCCAGTGACCATCATCATCATCATCACTCGAAACAATCACTAAAAAATATGAAGTGTTTTTTTTTTTTTAAAGTAAAGCGACGAATATCAACAAAAAAATTGTAAAATAATTGTACTTTTATGTCGGATTTGGTATAAAACTTAATCATTCCAAGTAGAAATCTCAAATCCAACTCAAGAGTACAATTATTTAACAAATTTTTAGTTTTCAAATGACTCGTAAGTTACAGTATTAATTGTTATGTTAAACGGGTTTTCTACTCACGTTAATTATTTGTTGGATACCTATTTTCAACTAATAATTAACGTGAGTAGAAAACCCGTTTAACATAACAAAATTTTAGTTAATTTATTTTTATTTAATTTTTAGTTGGTTTACTTCTTTGTAAAAAGCACTTATTTTGCATTCATAACGTTCGTGCCATTAGCAGATATTTTAACAATTCTCTTCTTTTCTTTGATTTTTTATACTTATTTCACATTTTACGTACTTTCTATTCAATCACATTGACAAGAAAACAACCAGCTTGTGCCTACACTAACATAACAAGTACGTGAACATTCACGATAGTTAATATATATGCGAAAAGTCACGAAATTGTATAATGTAAAATACAGTTAAAAACCTTTGTCACACTACTTTTACAAAATATAAAACCTTTAGGTACTTACGTCCGCCGTGGGGTGCCGGCAGTAGAATGATACCCCTCCTCTCATGCCCATGGATGCAGTAAGAGCCTGTTAAGGGATACCTCCGGTAGATGGGCAGCAGCGTCTATCCGTGTATCAACATCCCATACTGCGCTCACCAACCCGCCTGACAAGCGTGGTGAGAATGGCAACTACCCCTCATGGAGATCCATGAGGGAGGCCTATGTTCATCAGTGGACGTTTTATAGCTGAAATGATGATGACTTACGTAACATCTTTCACGTGACCAGTATGAATTTGGTAGGTACAATACAAGTCTAACTTCCCACGTTCTATGTACTTACTCGTACTGCAACATCTCCGCAAACGAGTCACTTTCGAAGCGATACGGTTACCGACGGAATTTTCGCTTAGGTACAGAATAAACAGGAGGAAGTAAGCAATTTAATTAAAAAGTTTTACTTCTTTCTTAGTATTGCTGATAGCCCTGTACTAATGTGAAACGTGGAATTTTACAGAGAGGAGAAACATTTGAGATGTGATTCTAGAGAAGGATGGACAAAATATGCTATATAAGATATATAAGAAAGAGTGACGAACATAGAAAATGCGCAGGGTAAACATGTGATTAGCCAATGAACCAGGTGAAGGAAAAAGTTGCAGTCATGTAGTACAAAGAGGCCAAGGAGGCTGCCCTCAAGAGAAAAAATGAAAAGAGTTGGACCGATAAAAGTTAATCTCTTAATTTATAAGATAACATAAGGTATTACTGCTGGTAGGAACACAAACTGCTCTTATCAAAATCGGACACCTGTGACTACTCACAGTTAGCACCTGTGTACCCTGCGCAATACACCCAGCACCGTTCTATATAAAAAGTGAAACCTTGCTTCATTAGATGAACGTACAAATATATTGTCAACCATGGGATGACACTACTGTATTGAAGCATTTACTAGTCAATATAGCAAACGGTTCTACAATACTTGCACGGAAAATGCACATGTCGCTACCATGGACCAGTCGGCCACAGCTCGCATTTGGAATCGAGATGTGCTGCTGAACCAAACTAGCACCTCCGGCTATCGACCGGCGCCTTACATAATCGCTGCATGAAGCGTGAAGTTCAGCTTTAAGTTTGTAGACATAGAGTACCCACTTGCCCACCTAACACAATTACGCTCAAGTATAATATATAAAAATAAATTCTTTGCTCTGTGAATCCCCGAAACGTTTGACGATACACAAAGTATATTTGACGAAGTATTTGTTTACACTTGATTAAAAGTAAAGACCATGGGCAAACATAACAAACGAAAATAGTAACGTGTATCAAAGCGTTGGAATAATAAAAATAAAACTGGTCAAGAACGAGTTGGTCTCGCGCATCGAGGATTCTGTGCCAACATATAATATGTTATACTTAGGATTTGTGTACTTGGGATGCAATAACTTTATGAAAAAAAGTAAAAGAAATTATGAAAGAGAGACTTTGAAAAATTCTAAAAGTCTTCGGAGGAATATTAAGACCATATTATAGTCCTCCTTATCGATTTCGATGACGGCGACCTTTACTTTACTATCTGTAATGAGCTCTAATATGGCTGGCCAGACCAAACTTGGTTTTAAAACTCTACAGCAGGAGTGACAGTAGAGCTGACCAGCGTCATTGTAGGTGTATATGACCATACATATACTGACAAAAAAAAACGAACAATTAAAAACTTTTATGCATAAAACCCAGTAGCGCTAATTCTGTTACTTATGCAAACGAATATTTTGCAACGATAGGGAAAACTCTGGCTGAAAGATTACAACTGTCTGCTAGTGACGTTGGGGCATGTGAACCGCCAACCCCTCAATTAAACTTATTTGATCTTTTGGAAACTGATTCAGAAGAAGTAAATGATATCCTCATGAGTCTCAAATGTAAAAGTGATTCCAACCCCAAAAAAAATATATAAGGTTTTAAAACTCTAAAAGTAAGGCCTTTGCATCTATTATAGATGATTTATACAGCTTCAGCAACTGGTAATCATGCTGTACGGGACGCTATAGTGCCTGGGACATTGTTATATGGATTAGGCTCGTTTAAAACTCAGGCATTAAACATTGTTTTAGTACCGCTCTTACCAAAAACTATATAGGTAGTTCTAGCTCAGTCGGTGTTAAGCTACTCTATCTCTATAATGGGGAGGTGCAGAATCCTTCGCGTGTCTGCCTCCGCCATTTATGTACAATTATTGCACACGACGCGGGTGTGCATTTGGCATTTGAGGAGGATTTAAGGTTACATTTTTTAAGGCATATAGGTTTCGTACAAATATTTTTTAATGAAATATTATCCATTAGGGAACTCTTTATCCTCCATACAATCCTCAGACTGCACAAAACTTTAGTTTAGATACAATAAAAAATTCAAAATGCCGTGGGGTGCCGGCAGTAGAATGTTACCCCTACTCTCATGCCCGTGGATGCAGTAAGAGCCTGCTAAGGGATACCTCCGGAAGATGGGCAGCAGCGTCTTTCCGTGTATCAACATCCCATACTGCGCTCGCCAACCCGCCTGCCAAGCGTGGTGAGTATGGCAACTACCCCTCATGGATATCCACGAGGGAGGCCTGTGTCCAGTAGTAGACGTTTTACGGCTGAAATGATGATGATGATGATAAAATTCAATCTGCCCGACTTTTACATTATAATGTAAGTAACGAAATTCTAAACTTTTATTCTTTCAAATTATTTACAGGTAAAGATATATTGACCGAGGCACTAATGAAAAGTATAACATTATAATTTACATGCGCACATACATTAGAACATCATGAAACATGTGTGTAATGTTGATCAATACTCACGCGTGTCATACGACGTTTTTCAACACACTTGCGAGGAAAAAACAAATTATTTTACCACACAGCGACGAATACAATAAAACCAAATATGAAAACTAAAGCAACACAGCATTTGAATATGGAAGATGGCACGCAAGTTTTTTTTAACGCACCCAGTGCAATGTGAGTGAAACATACAACCTTCTTGAAAATTATAATTTTATGTGATAAAATGCAAATATTTTAATATTTTATAAAAATTATTGTGAAATGAATAATTTGATAATAATAAATGTTTGTTTTACTTAATCAAGGACGTTCACATTTATTTATTCCAAATATATTATATGGATTTTCAGCGGCATGAAACCTCTTTGGTGTTACTTAAGAAAATAACTGTATTACCCGGTTAAATTGAAAACGCTCTGTTGACTCGCATATAACTTACAGTAAGGTACTAATTTAACTTTGTATGGATAATTATATTACGCACTAGTGTGTAATATTATTACGCACGCGTGTGTTTATAGCTCGATTTATGGCTCTAAAAGCGATGTAATAAGGCTCACTTTACGAGCAAGTGTGTTGAAAAATATTTGTACAACGCATGCTGATGCCTAGTTCCAGATGTGCCATAATTCTTGCACATTCTTAAGGTGAAAGAGGCATGATAATTAATGTTTGCGTGCTGAAGACACCTTGGCTTTTAAATGAAATGTAAAAGCGAAAACAAAAGCAGAAAGCTTAAAGTAAAAAATTACAGCATTTGAAAAGGGAGCGTTTTTCTTGTTTGTTTATTTTTTCAGCCATCTTTTAAAAGGAGGTTGTCATATAACAAACAAATAACAAAACTAAATTTGCTACATACTTTTTATTTCAAGTTTCTAATTGAAATAGTACAGAAGTTATCGTCACGTTTATGAGTGTTATAACTTCTTTTGCAGGCCAGTGTAGTGTAAAAATGAGCTGGTTATTTTTCGAAATTTTAGTTGGTGTCGACATTAATTTAACTTTATAGCAGCCACATCAACTTAAATGTCATGCAACTGCATTTAAACTACATAATAAAATGCTTGCAAGTGCAAATGGGACTCAGGCACTAAGGGTTCCGTACCACACATTAAATTTCAATGTTTTTTTTCAATCATGGAGACTTGCTACCTATTAGAGAAAGTGCGCACCAATGAATTTTGTTACCGGCATGAAATAGTTTCCGTCACTGTCACACACAAAGTCTCCAGATTGTCATGTCGTAATGTTGCCATGGAGCAGCTGCAGTAGAATGTTGCTACTCCTCTCTTGCCTGTAAATGCAATAAGAACATGCCAACCTCCGGAAGATGGGCAGCAGCATCTTTCCGTGTACCTATAATCTATCCGTGCTGCGCTCGCCAACCTGCCAAGCGTGTGAGAATGGCAACATCCCCCTCATGATCAGTACTTGCAGATCCATGAGACTTTGTCCAGCAGTAGACTTCTTATGGCTGAGATGATGCATCTTCATACATAGATGAGTGAGAAACGTCACAAAGTCACGATAACAAAAGCTTTACGGTTAATGAGAAAGGAGTTAATGACAGACGAGTGTAATATTAGTCTAGTGTTCCGATCCGCACCTTTTTGGGTACGACAACCCAAAAATAAATAAAAAAAACCTACGATCAACCTTTGAAGAAAAGGTTAACGCGTCGTAAAATTAAAGGTCAACTCTTGCAAATCTTTATGCGAAGTAGAGCTACTTATTTTGGGTATCGGGCAATGCTTAGCAATAACAATATATAACATAACGTATGTATATAACAATAACAATATATATAATATATATACATATAACATAACAATATATAAATAGCAAGAACAATGCTTAAAACGACTACAAAATCAGGCCAATTAGAAAAAAAATACGAATGTGCTCGAGATAAAGCAGAATAAACATAAAATATATTCATAAAAATAATAATATTGCATATAATAAAAAAATATTATATTTTCTAATTATGATTGCAAAGGGGACGAAAAGGGGGGTTTCAAATATTAAATTGGAGTTAATAGATCATGTTAGGTATCATATTTAAGAGCTTTATTTAAACAATAATAAACCGTTTTTAGATTTCCTTTAAGACATATAGTTTTCGACTTATTTAAACAGGATGGTGTAGGTGCCGGGCAAGCCTAATTCATCTAACAAAGTCCCAGGCACTGTGGCGTCCCGTACAGCATAAATACCAGTTGTTGACGCTGTATACATTATCTATAATATACGGAAATGCTTTTGCCTTTTTTAACGTTAACAATACGACAGTTACGAATTAACACTCCGTACACACATGATTGTCGAAATAGAAACAAGGGTTGTAAACGCGGTTTATGATGTGTAATGAAATGACTGAATCGCTATTTCGACCTAAATTGTTATGTAGGCTAAATATACCTATACAGACACCATTTTACGACCAATTTTTGACGACATATGTGGCGCAGTTGGTTTTACGTATAGCCGCCTGAGACGTAAACAATCGGGTTCTATGCAGCCGCGGGAGAAATGTGATCACCGCGGTATTGCAATTGTAGGTTACCACTTTACATCAGGAGGGCCTTCGACTTGTCTCGTTATTTAATCCTATAAAAAAATGTTAGTCAAATTACTGCAGATAAATAATTATTTACACAAAATAATAAGTATTTTTAAGTTTTCTTTAAAGAATCTGGTACCCTGAGCACTAGCTCTGCTTACTTTGAGGCTAGACGGTGCTGTGTGAAATGTTCAGCATTATTTATTTCATTTTCGTTATATCTCGTCCTACAAGAATACAGGAGAGCTACTTACAGAAGGCAAAAAGTTTGAGCTACGAGTAGGTATATGCGAGATGAGGTTAAGTAGGATACTTGCATCATTTTCTCGAGATCTGCTTTTGAAGCTGGGATGGAAGAACTTTTTCATAAAAGTATGTTAAACAACCCAAAAAGGTAAACTTCGTACGTACACACTTAAATGAGCGACAATGCTCAAACAAACTTGCCAAATTCGAATATTCCCCGATTCCTCTGGATTTTTAATAACTTTTTCTCAAACCCCTGAATAAAAAAGTACAAAACAAAACCAAATCAGTTTAACTATTATAAAATTTTAGCTAGGGGTTCAAAGTTGTTATTACTAATGCGCCATATCTTAAAAAAAGTGCACGGTAGACGCTTGAAATTTGGAATGTAGACTCCTCATTCAAAACATACTAATAAACATATAATAATAAAACATATAACAATAAAATATATAAAATATACTAATCAAAGATACTAATGCACGGGCGATTTCATAGGTTACCTTTGTCATAATTTAATAATAATCTCTAGGTAACCTATTAAATCTTCCTTCTTAAGGCTTGGAATAACTTTGAATCTAGTGTTATCTCAACCTTAACCAATCTTCACCATTTCACTTACCTGGAAAAAATAATGTTTGTTAGTAAATGAATAAACAGACAAATACGAACATCATCTTTTATTATTAATGCCAATAATCATACTACTATTCGTACCAGTAAAACCATAGTACTAATAGACAATTTGCTTTTGAAATGTTTATATAGCTACACAGCTTTCCGACTTGTTTTTATTCACGACCATTGGATTTTATGTTGGTTTACCTCACACATAGCCAACACGGAAATAAGTTAGTAAGATGAAGATGTCTTCATATTAAGTCAACAATATTGCAATCTTTACCTACTGCAGCAAAAGTTAGAGAAATATTCATCTGGGATAAAAGTTGCAAAATTAAAAAGTTGCATTTGTAAGGATAGTTAAATCGCTGTTAAGTAATACCAGTTTAGTTTCTGTAATCTGTGGTAATACTCTTTATAAACTTAGAGACAGCGGGATACCGTTGCTGTGTTATTTTTATAAAAATTGAATCATTTTAGTACGTATTGTGACAGAATGTACCTAATAATCCATTGAGTTTATTTTGTTTACCGACGATTGTAACAATATTCCATAGATAGTCGAACGAGTGAGCGAACCGAATGAACTCGACGTTTCAGCTGAATGTTTTTATGTATGTAAGTAGGTCCACAATATTTGTCTGAAGATAACTCTTGAGCGGATGATCGGATTTTGATGTTTGAAACATAGGGAGATTACATCAATATAGACCGACTTTTATGAGGGATTTTTTTTGAATGATGTAGTTTTTCAGTTATAGGGATTTATTTATCGATGTTCTTAGTCCGAGCAAAACTCTTGAACTTTATGCCTGGATTTATGTACATGAAATTTAAACTAATTTTTGCCAACACTCTGTTCATAGCCGATCAAAACGCAGGAGGTTGCAGGCTTTATTCCTGCCACGAGGCAAAGGTTCAATCAAGTGTAATCGCAAACATAAGACTTTTCAACACTGTGACAAGAACACATCAGCGCGATTTGCTCGTCTATATTATAGACGAGCAAATCGCGCTGATGTAACATACATACAGCTAAATAAAAGCTTGTAAAAAAGTTTATAAACGATATATAGTTTATATAGAGTCTATAAACGCAATGAGAGTTCATTGAAATAAGTCGTTCGTTCGTTCTAAGTTTGTGGCGAACAACTAGTATAATTTAAATCTTATTTGAGAAAAAAGGTACTAGCTGTGCATTGTGCAACCAATTATGGGAAAACTTTTTTACAAGCTTTTATTTAGCTGTATGTATGTTTGTATGTATGTAACTATGTTTGTTCGCGGAATCTTGCAACTCAATTTTGAAGAAGATATCTTCAACCAATTGAGCTGAAATTTTGTATACATGTTTTTTTGGATAACAATGCATGGTCAGCTATGTGACGTCGCTCTGAATTAAACATGGCGGAACACCCAAGATGGCGGACTACTTATTTTTAAAGTACTCCTATAATATGGCTATCAAATGAAAGGGCTTGCTGAGAATAGTTATTATCAGCAACAACAACAAGTACGTGAACATTCTCGCTATTTAATATGAAAGCTTAGCTTAGCTTTTATTGAAACGTACCTACCTACCTACTAAAAATAATAAAATAAACATTTACCATTAAACTTTAATGTCAACTTAAAACGTCTTTACACAATTTATGTGATAAAAAATCTTGTCGCGAGATTTAAGCAGGTACGTACTCGTATTTACATTGTTTAAAAAAAATTAAATCAAAAAATAAATTAGATCAAGTTACTGGTACACAGGTTAATCTCGCGGCAATTTTTTTTATCGCATAAATTGTGTAAAGACGTTTTATGTTGACATTATTGCTAGGGAGAAATGGAAAGAGGGAAAGCCCTGCAGTTGAATTTTCGGACTTACGAAATTTTAAATTATATCTATATGTTAATTTCTAAATTTTATTTTGTTTTATTAGCCCTCGGAAGATAAACAATACATAATTATGTAGCTTCCTAATATTTTTTTAGCATGTCGCACGATACTTACATGCACGGCAAAATTGTGATAAAGTGAAAATAAACAAAATACGCCTCGTAATGTTTTAGGCTCGCCGTCAGTTAACTTTCATGAAAGCGACATCTTACGGTATAGACGGGAACTCGGTGGGCTGAAGGTTCTGACGCTCAGAAATTGAATTTTCAGTCCCTTTAAATAGCAAGCGTAGCGTTACAATAAAGTTCAGAAGATTAAACAGAGATGGCGCTTAAGTAAATAGACTGAAACCCTAGCTGAGAAATACAAAGTATTCCTTGTTCGCTGTAGTAGATTTGCAATGTTGAAATATAAAAGTAAGTCGTATGTATGTGACTATAATTATATTTATATACATTTATAACATTTGAGCTATAGAAGATAATTCAGTCTAATGCGTAGTTACAAAGAAAAATGTTTTAATAAGAAAGCTTAAATAAAAAGTGTTGAACTATTCTCCAGGCACCAACCAAGAGCCGAAATATTTTTATATTCATGTATATTTACGACAAGCACGTGAGAAGATTAATTTTAGCGTCAAAGTGCCCGATTATATCCAGCTAAATGACTTTGGAGTGCGTCAGTTAGGCTGGAATCTGTGAGACCGAGTTGTTGTATGTGTGGGCGTAGCAATGACAGGATGACATTAAAGTAGAAAAGTACTTAAGGGCAAATTATGACACTAATTATTAATAATGTAATTTGTATTATAAATAACCCATTTATAGAAGATTGGCACCACATAGCACAAGGTCGGTGAAAAGAAGAGATACCACCAGATTACGGGCAGCAGCGTCTTTCCGCGAATATCAACATCAGGTACTGTGCTCGCAAACTCGTCTGCCAAGCGTGGCAACACCCTCTCATGACCAGTACTTGGCGTCCAGTGGACGTGCCAGGCTAATATGACGATTATCATCACCATCTAGGCCTGGTAAGAGATCAGTGGTAAGAGAAAAGGCGGGCCTATGCCCCGTAGTGGGAACCATCAAGGTTACAATATAAAATCTATATTAATAATTTTAAAGCTGAACACTTTGTTTGTTTGTTGATTGAACGCGCTAATCTCGGCAACTACTGGTCCAAATTTAGTTTTAGATACATAGAAAGACTAGCTTGTGCCCGCCGCTTCGCATGCGCTATACCCGGATAAAAAGTAGCCTTGTGTTAATCCTAGTCAACATCTATACGTTTGCAAAATTTCAGCTTAATACGTACGCTAGTTTTTGCGGGAAGAGGTAACAAACCTGCATACAAACAAACTTTCGGCTTTATAATATTAGTGAGCTCTCGAGGAAGGCTAGGCTTTAAAACACCATGCTGCTGTGACCAATAGTAGCGGAGCATCATTGAAAAATGTTGCAGGGGACAGCGTTAACCTATTTATTTTGAGAGCTTCTGTTGCGTGCGCTGCGTAAACGGTTGAAATTACGCAGCCATTATGTATAGCTGAACTGTTTGTTCCTCTCATAAAGTTCTAAAAAAATGTCTGCAATAGCATACGTCTATCTTTTAAGGTTGACCCACTATAATCATGTTATGTTAATACATTTTTTTTAAATAATGCTTTATTTGCGAAGGTGTTTTTATAAACATAGTATCAATCTATGTATATCCAATATGCATAGCGCTGTATGTCTGTCTGTCTGTCTATCAGTCTGTCTGTCTGTCTGTGTATTTGACAATTACGCGTTAACCGATTTACATGAAACCTTTTTTTTTTAGCACCGTCTTAATGAGAGAAGGTGACTGATTGATTTTGTGACCCTAGGGTCACAGGGACCGGAGTTATTGTGACCTCAAAAGGTCATCAAAAGTCTTAAAATGGCCTAAAACGTTCAAAAACCCAAAAATGCCATTTTCGACCTTTGGTGACCTTTTGAGGCCTTCGCCCTCTTTTCTGTTACACTCGTACCAATGCTTGTTTATCATAAGTATGAAATTTTAAGGGAATTGCCTTACAAACAATTTTGGTTCAAGGAATATCTTAGAAGTTATCAAAGTTTTCCGCGCGCGCATTTTAATTATAGGTGCCTGCGACCCACTCTCACTCTCTTATGTGAAGGAGACAAAGTTGTGCGGGACAGCTGGTATTAAATGTATATGTATATAAGATTTTATTGAAACATTAGGTAGACACAAAATGTCTTATGTGTATTTCCTACCGTTAAACCAAATTCCACAATTAATCTTTTATTATTGGACATTTGTCCATCTAGAATTTTTTTATTAAATCAAAATCTTTAATAACAGCAAAATTTTTTGTAGAAATAAATTAGGCCAAGAACGTGTCGGGCTTCCCGCTGTTTAGGATTAGTTACTAGTAGACCCGCTGTTTAGGATTAGTTACTGTAGTAAGAAGGTACTGCCGTGTCACTTACTTGAGCAACACTTTCTCCGAAACTAAAATAAAACCGGACAAGCGCGAGCTGGACTCACCCACCGAGGGTTCCGTAGGTATGTAGGAACATAATAGCATAATATGGCGTTGTAGGCGAGCGAAGAACAAAGATTAAATACAAGTAAAAGTTTTAAATATGCACAATAAGATTCGGTCACCCATCCAATTTATGACCGCGCGTAGGGATGCTTAACCTCGATGATTGATTTTGTACTTTTTTTATTAATGTTTTTTTATGATTCCATTGCTCATTTACAGTATAAGGCGATTATAAGGCGATATACCTTGGAAGTAAATGAATTTTGATTCACTTGAGAATGTCGAAACATGCGTTTTTTGCGGCATAAACGGCCGTATTATATATTTTTTTTCCCTCTCGCACATTTGACGAGTAAGGTGCTACTGTTTTGGCTCTGCCCGTTATTTAAACTTTTATCAAGAAAACCTGTGCAAAAACTTACAAAATTGTGACTTAAACAAGCCTACATGACCTGCGAGCAGGTTTACCACATGGAATTCACTTGGTGAGCTGCACAATCACTATAATTCAACGAGAAAATCATCGGGGGTTTCGATTTTTCAAAGCAAACCCGTTATTTGCACTCTCCGGCATAATTTTGGCATGAAACTGAAAATGCAACAAATAACGGCCCGAAAATAAAGTTCACCGACCCTGGAACAACAGCTAATTGTCAATCTGACATTAAGTGATTGCGGTCAGTTCAGTACTGTCAATCATCTGACGGTGACAAGCTATTTCACCGGTGAACGAGAACGAGTGTTACCAACTTCGTAGCTGTATTTCCATCTGAAACTAGAACAAAACCTACCGTGGTCGCTACTGCCACTTATTAATTACCGAACACTATTGTATTCGAAACCACGCCTACGAAAGTACTTTTTGGTTTTTGTTTTTAACAATGAATCCGGATAGCCATGTTACCTTACGACGTGTGCGACATTGGAATTCGGAGATGGACCTCACGCACCTAAACAGTACTATAGCAAATAACTCTGCAATTATATTCGACGATTCAATGAGAAGCTTACCGGAAATATCCATGAGAAATGACTCACGCATTATAGAGCTAGAAATGCAAATTGAGCTAACAAAACAAAATCTATCTTCCGCAAACCAGGAAATTGATACGTTAACCCTCGAAAACAGTAACTTAAAGAAGGATTTAGAGAACTGTAATGTATTAATTAAATCACTGAAGTGTATTCAACAATTTAACCCTGAAAAGCAGCGATGTTCATCACCTAGAAGCAATAAATTCGTTAAACAGATACTGAACCAATCAACTTCAAAAATAAGAACTTGTGATGTTGCAGTTCAAACTGAAAACCAATTAATGAATAGGGAACAAATAATTATGGTAAAAAAAAATAAAAAAAAAATTAAACTCACTGTAAAATCCAAGAATCAACACGCAAATAAAAGCCTTTTAAAAAAATTAAAAATATTAAAAAAGAAAATAAATAAACTGCAAAAACAGCTTGAAAACATCGAGAAGGATAACATAAGAACACAATATAAAATTTTGGAGTGCGAAGAATTTAATAAAATTAAGACACGCAATGAAGCATCATCATCACATGGTATCCCAGATCTTGCAGAGAAAAAACATGTAAATATCTTTTCAGATCGCCTTGGAATGGGATTAGCAAAAATTATTTTAGATAAGTCTAATTCATTAGAGGTTATAAACAATTGTAAGCCAGGAGCAGAGGGCCAACGAATTCTGAGCAACTTTTTTCACCACACACAAAAGTTAAAAGAAAATGATTTGGCAGTATTACTGATCGGGCAATATTATGACCTAGAAACAAATACTCCATATATTGAAATTGTTAAGAATATAGTGAAAAATGACTCAAGAACTTTTAATATTTTAATTGTGAGTATGATTTATGACGGGAAGAACGACTATATGATCTATAAATTAAACTCTGAGTTGGCACGACTGGCTTCAATCACAGAAAATGTAAAATATTTAGAACTAAATACCACAGGTCGAAGAATAAGTAATAGCAAATATTACATAGCAGAAGAAATCATACAAGCAAGTCACAACTTCACTAGCTCTTCCTGCTTACACTTTATCAAGACAACCACAGACAAGTCAATTTTTCCGGAGACTGCCAGGAAGATAGTAAATGGTTAACGATAATTCACGCCAATGTGCAAAGCATAGGAAATAAGTATTTAGAGATTGAATTGTTTACAGAAAATAAAAATTTTGACGTTATCTGTCTAACAGAGACATGGGTAAATAATTTGAATATAAATTTAATGACAATTGAAGGCTACGATCTCGCATCATTTTTTAATCGATTAATTTTTGAGCATGGGGGGACAGCAATTTTCATAAAAAAGGGTATTGAATATAAAACTAGACATGACATTGTTAAACTTAGCTTCGAAATGAACTGTGAAGTGGCTGCAATAGAAATTAAATTTTGTAAATTATTAGTTATTTGTGTATATAGACCAAATTATGATTTTTTAATATTTGAAGATGTTTTAACAAAGATCTTAGAAAAAACGAGTAGAGAAGGAAAAAAAATTGTCATAGCTGGAGATTTCAATCTAAATGTAATGCAGGACAATAAATATAATAAAAAAGAGGTTCTTAAATTTCTTAAACTGTTAGATGAATTTAATTGTAAAACTGTATTAAAAGAACCAACACGCATACACAAAAAATCTGCAACTTGTATAGATAATTTTATTTTAAATGATGATGCTAATTTCAAATATCATATAGGAAAAGTTTTAGATGTCAAATTGTCCGATCACAATGTCATTCTCCTGCATTATAAATTAAATAGTAAGAAACTTAAAATTTTGCAGGAAAAGATTTTAAACAGAGTTATGTCTCGTAATAACAAAGCTTATTTTCACTACCTGTTTTGCAGAGATTATCAATTTGTATATAATTCTGTTAATAAAGCCTGCGATGCAGATCAGAAAATGAACATATTAATGGAACATTTAAAATTCTGTTATTACACGGCTTTTCCATTGAAATCAAAGGTAATCAACAATAACATAAAAACTAAATTAAGCACTCGAGGTATAGAGAAGTCAAAACATAATATTAGAAAATTAGAGATATTGCAAAGTAGTTATCCATGTAAGACAACTAAACTTAAAATAAAATTAAGCAAAAAAATCTTTAAAAAAGTTCTGTCCACAGCCAAAAAATTAACTAATGCTACACGAATACAAAGATCAGTTAATAAAACCAAGATGGCATGGAAGGTAGTAAAAGAACAGGAAAATAAAAATTTAAACAATCAGACACAAAAACTTAAAAAAATCCGTATTGGTAATGGACAAATTTGTACAGAAAGTAAGGACATAGCAAATAATTTTAACATTTTTTTTAACAGTATTGCCCACAGCCTTACAAAGAATATAGAAGTACAGGTAGAAAACTGTGATTTTTACTTAGGTATCCCACCAAGCAGTATTATACAGTTCCCTAAAATATCCGTCTCAGAATTTAGAAAAATAATTAAAAATGTTAAAAGTAAACCATCTAAAGACATATTCGATATGGACACTAAAACGATTAAGGAATTGATTTTATTTAATGATGATCTGTTTAAAATAACTTTGAAAATTTTTAATGCTTGTATCTTGGAAGGTGTTTTTCCTGACATTCTAAAAATGGGAAAAATAGTCCCACTTTACAAAAAGGGTGAAGTTATGGAAATTTCAAATTACAGGCCAGTGTGTATCTTACCAGTTTTTTCAAAGTTCTTGGAAAGTGCTATTAAATCTAGAATGACGACATATTTCGAATCAAATAAATTATTTACAGATAGTCAATATGGATTTAGAAAAAAAAAATCAACGGAAATGGCTATTAGAAACACGGTATATTACATTTTAGACGCATTGGATGAGTCGCAGAAAGTATCTAGTATTTTCTGTGACTTATCTAAGGCATTCGACTGTTTGCAACATGACATTCTTATTCATAAACTTGATTTTTATGGATTTAAAGGGAGGGAACTAGAAATTTTAAAATCTTATCTTAAAAATAGAATTCAAACGGTTAGTATTAATAATATAAACTCTGATTTAGAAGTTAGTAACATAGGAGTTCCACAAGGTTCCATTCTAGGTCCACTACTATTTTTAATTTATGTGAACGACATTACACACTCTTTACCGGATTGGGCTTTAGTGACTCTTTTTGCAGATGATACGCATGTTGGAATTAAGAATAAAAGAGTCGAGGTAGTCGAAGAACAAACCGATCTGATTATCCGATTGTTGGGAAAGTGGTTTGAAAGTAATGGTATCATTCTAAACGCTGATAAGACGACTATTTTGAGATACACAAGTAAAAGGAAGTCCAAAAATGATAACATAAAAGAAGTAAGATTCTTAGGGTGTACTTTGGATTCCACTCTTTGCTATGACAGCCATATAGATAACATATGCAAGAGGTTGGTCAGTGCGAATTATGTTTTGTTTAAACTCAAACCTATAATTGATCAAAAAACCCTTATTTCTGTTTATTATGCCTATTGTCACTCCATAATCAGCTACTCTGTAACGATTTGGGGAAATGCGTCTCACATAGAAAAAGTTCTAATTTGCCAAAAAAGATCTATAAGAATAATACATGGCTTGCATAGATTAACTTCAGCTAGAGCGTACTTCAAAAAAGCTAAAATTTTGACGGTGATATCACTTTACATTTTTAACTCTCTTTTAGAAATTCACTTAGATAAGGACAAATTTTCTATGAAAAAGCAAAATCACAACTATAATACACGAAATAAAGAGAAACTACATATACCCCGAACGCGACTTGTCAAGACAAAAAATCAAGGACTTTGCATTAAGCTTCAAATGTACAATAAGTTACCTCTACAAATTACTCAGCTGCCTTTCAATGAATTCAAATCAATTCTAAAATGTTTCTTTGAGTGTCATCCATTTTATCATATCAATGAATATATGAGTTGTACATTTTCTGATCTCTAGGCACATAAAAAAATATGTTCCCACTGTTTACCCTGATGTTTATAATTAGGTTATGTTGTATTTTTGATGAAATTAATTTGTATTTTTTATGACTTGCCAATGTTATGAAATGTAACGGAATGGTTAATAAATGAATACTGAATACTGAATACTGTATCTTTTTTCCAGGTTAACTTAGAATATTGATTTTTTCACAGCATGAAGAAGCTGTAGATTTGAGTATATGGTTTTAATTTCAACTCCATACCTTGACACGTTTTTGAGATAAAGGGTGTTGAGAGACCGACAGACAGACAGACAGACGGACAACATAGTGATCCTATAAGAGTTCCGTTTTTTTTTATTAACTTAAATAACCTTAAAGCCCATCCCCAGATTGATGTGTTTGTGGATGGATGGAGGTCGATTGAGCGTTTTCGTTGTATTATGTACCTCTGTATATATACAAATATTTTATACCTAAGATAATTATTTACCAACTGTTATGTACTGTTTATGTATTACCTATGTTTGATTAGTATATTTGCAATGTTTTAATACTTAAGTTGTGTTTGTAAATAGATATAGCCAATTGGATAAGTCTGTTATGTTATTTCTAAAGTTAAACGAATTAAATTGAATTCTTTTGAATTTTTTCAGCCAAGTGCGAGTCGGGCTCACGCACGAAGGGTTCCTTACCAACTTGTTCATATATATAACTAAATATTCTATGAATATTTCAGGCGTCTACCTGTCGCCGTTTTTAATATCGAGCAAAAAACGACAAAAAAATCACGTTCGTTGAATGGGAGCCCCTCTTAAATATTTATTTTAAGCTAGCAGTTTCGATGTAGGAGGTGGGGGGTAAGGAGGGGGCGGGACGCCCGACAAAAAAGAAAATGCTAATATTTCGCAAACGGAACTCTAAATCGAAAAGTTGTACTTGCCCCCACAATTAAATAAACAAGAACAAAAAAACATCACCATCTTACGTAGAAGAGCGCAAATTATATTATTTTTTAAAAATATAACATTTCCGGCATTTTTTTTACCGATAGATCATTGGCGTGATTATTGGTAATATTAAGTTGTTTATTCACTATAAAATCAATAAATAACTTAAAATAAAACAAATATTTGAGGGGCTCCTATACTCCTATACAACAAACGTGATTTTTTTGCCGTTTTTTGCTCGATATTAATCACGGCAACAGGTAGACTCCTGAAATATTTACAGAATACTTATTTGCTATGTACAAAATGAATCAGTCAGACTCACAAAAAAATACTTCAATCAAATATACATAAATAATTTAAATATAAATAATTAAAATAAAATAATGGTACGGAACCCTTCGTGCGCGAGTCTGACTCGCTTTTGACGATTTTTTTACTACACAAATCCTGGAATAAATTAAGGGATTTGGCCGAATTTACATGAAATAATATAAAAAAATAACATTAACATATACCATAAAGAATTTGAATTTGGATTTTAAAATATTTTTGAAATAATTTTTGCGAGTCTGACTCGCACTTGACCGAATATATTCAAACCCTAACCTCAGGCAATAATAGATTCATCATAGGACAAAATTGTGTACGTCATAGAATATCATCATCACCATGCTCCCTCGCAGCCCATCTTTCAGAGGTGTCCTTTGGCAGATTCTTACTGCACCCACGGGCAAGAGAGGAGAGGCATCACAACATATTTTCTACTAAAATAACTAGTACTACAAAATCCCCTGATTGTTTTTTTTAACAGACTGATAGGTTTTGATGAATATTGTATGAAATAGTGTTACTTAAACTTTTGCGATCACAACACATTGTTATATGTATATTAGATTATCGGGTGTTTATCGCGTAAATTACCTTTATTTTAATTCCGACGTTTCGACCGGATTGCCCGCGACCACGACCAGGTGCAATCCTGTCGAAACGTCGTCGGGATTAAAATAAAGGTAATTACGCGATGAATACCCTCAGACGAGATAAATCTTCGTCTAAGTAAATATCCGATAATCCAATATCGTAATCATCATCATCATTTCAGCCGTAAAACGTCCACTACTGAACTAAGGCCTCCCTCATGGATCTTCATGAGGGGTAGTTGCCATACTCACCACGCTTGGCAGGCGGGTTGGTGAGCGCAGTACGGGATGTTGATATACGGAAAGACGCTGCTGCCCATCTTCCGGAGGTGTCCCTTAGCAGGCTCTTACTGCATCCACGGGTAGGAGAGGAGGGGTAACATTCTACTGCCGGCACCCCACGGCAATAGTAATACTATGTATAAAATAGTTCCAAGGTTGAGTGAAAAGACCTCAACCCGGCGAATTTAGTAAGAAGGTAAAAATTATTAAAACACAATAACCATGTATTTGATGCCGTGCTATTACGTGCCGACAGAAGAATGTTGCCTCTCCTCTCTTGCCAATGGATGCAGTAAGAAGTTGTCAAGGAATACCTCCGGAAGGTGGGCAGCTGCGTTTTTTCGTGTATTAAAATCCCGTACTACGCTCGCCAACCCGCCTGTCAACAAGCGAGTCAAAGCGTGGTGAGTATGGAAAGTACCCCTCAGGGAGATCCACGATTCAGGGAGGCCTTTGTTCAGTTGAGAAACAAAGAAAGAAAAATCTTAATCATCTTTCGATGTCGTCACCCGTGAATTTTATATTTTTTTTTTACGTTAGATAGGTTAGCTCTTTATTTCATCCTTGCCATCGCAAGAATGAGATCGACGATGGAGCGAGCTTCTCTAAAAATGCCTATTAACTCTTTTCTTAAACGTAATTGGGTCATAAGAGGTTGGAAACACAGACGATGGTAATAGCTGTGTGGATGGAGCAGTGCGCATTATAAAAGACTATTGGAAGCGTTTAGTTCTCAGCTTTGGGATTTCAACCAAATGAGGATGATAGTGTGCAGTGTGTCTGTAGTTTCTATGGGAAAAGGGTGATGGTGGATTTAAGTCATGTAGTTCCTGCGAGCACTCTCCGTAGTACAATCTGTAGAAAACTGAGTTATGCTACCTTGCGACGGTGACTTAGGCTGTCAAGCTTTGACGTCACAAGATATTCCTCACCAATGAGCCTCCTACCTAGCTCTGCGTTCCACTTAGTTTCTGTAATCTGTGGTTCCACCGAATCGAGTGCAGCCAGTTGGTATTTAGCTGAACCACCCCAGAGGTGGCTGCAATACTCTATGCAAGATCGGACTTGACCTTTGTAGAGTGCGAGAGTATTGAAGAGTTTTGATGACTATTGTGGTTTTCTTCTCAGATCCACTTCACCAAATCATACTTTCTGAATGCACATGCTTGACCTTGATTTAAGGGAACTACGCCTGTACCTGCATAGATAAAGGGCGTTGGTTATCGCGACACAGTATATTTTTTACTTCTGCGATTATCATCGTTTATAGTTTTTTGTTATATTTTACGTTCGTTCCCAATAAATATATATATTTTTTTTTATCTAAATATGCCGAAATTGCTATAATGTTTACCTACAATACTTGAGGAGACTAGATTCGTCACGGATCAAATCATCAGAACTGAGTATTGGTAAAAATGGGACCTAGGTACTCGTTATTGGAAGTTTATCTATTCAAAAAATCCAAATCGGTTTCTATACGACAAAGTTCTAAGGTAACAAAGATACCAAAAAAATCCCCCCCCCCCCCTCCTTTTTTTTGAAGTCGGTTAAAAATATATTGCGAGTGGGTTGGCTTGGCAAATTCCTGGCCAAACTATAGTATTAAATGGAGGCGTAGAAATAAATCAATATGGTGATTCTGATAGCGTTTTGAAACACTGCCAGAATCAAAGTAATAATTATGTGACTTAAGTAAGTGATAGATTGTAAAGTGATCTCCATTTTTCAAAATAAAAAAAAATTACATCAGTGTTGTAAATCTTAGACAAGATAAATTAATAAGACTTATTATCTCGTCTAAGTTGTAAAACATTAAACGAAGTGTTATTTGTATGACTTGTGCTACATACTCTTTTTGATAAATAAGATAGAGACGAGACGTCAGCAATCACAATCATATTAACTTTCTTCAATAATGTTATGTTCATCACTAACCGTGTGAACAAACTAAAAAAACTTTTATAGGTAGGCCTATACCCAGCAGTTTTTGGGACTGATAGATGATATTTTCTATAACTTGCTGCGGACCCTATTCCTGGCTAAAACGCTTCGATAGCGCGCTCTACTTTTTCTAGTAGCGACATCTAGTTTTGATTCAGGAAAACATAAATTTTTAGCAAGTCTACAATTTCAATTATTCTGAACTAGCTGACCCGTGTGGTTTCACCCGCATTAAGAGAACGTTAATTGGGGAGGATCATCATTGTAGCTCATGTATGTAGGTTTATTTACGGTATTTTGATGAATAAAGTGTCAATAGATTCGTTAATATGTCTAGGCTACATGTGTTGGCCGAGTGGTATGTACCCCCGACTTTCAATCCGAAGGTCGTGGGTTCGATACCGGCAGTGCACCAATGGATTTTTCTTTCTTGAAAAATTTATGTGCACACTTAACACGTGCTTTAACGGTGAAGGAAACATCGTGAGGAAACCCGCGGCTTAGTTAGCTTCAGACGTATTGACCTGTTCTTTCCTCTGAATAGTAGCTGACTAAGCTGAGAGGATGGTATAGGTGCTGGGCAAGCCTAATCCATCTAACAATGTCCCAGGCACTGCAGCGTCCCGTACAGCATGATTACCAGTTGCTGACGCTGTATAAATCATCTTAATAGATGCAAAGGCCTAGGCTACATTGTAACCAAAGTTTTTAGAACTAGTGATATATTTTGCTACTATATCTAGAATTCTTGCTGCAAAATCAGCTACATTGCTGATCAATAATGGTGAGATCAGATTTTAAAAATCTGATGTGGCTCCTCAATCCTTACGGACATGACTTGAGAACTAGATGAAAACGTGGCGAGTATGGGAACTACCCCCTTATGATCTTGGAGGGAGGCCAATGTCCAGCGGTGGACGTGGATAGCCTACGGCTGAGATGATGAATCAACTGATTGACGACCTTCGAGGCCCAGTTGGTTTAATAGCCTGACACGAAGGAGTTTGCGAGTTCGATTCTCGCCAGACGACGATAGGATTGCTTTATCTGCAGATATTGGTCTAGGTTTGAGGTGTTTTCTTTGTATAATAATTGTGCTAACAAAATAAAAATGTGTTAATGTATTCTATCAACCATCTGGTATCCATAACACAAGCTCTGCTTACTTTGGGTTTGTGTGAAATGTCCAGGTACATTTATTGTTGTTGTACCTACTCTTATATTTTGGTAGGTAATCCAACGAGCAAACGAAGCGAACGAAATTCTAAGTGGCAATTAGGCGTTTTGGCTAAATGTTTATATTTTACTTATTATAATATACCTCTACATATGTATGTCTGCAATTATTGTTAACTCTTGAACGGATGATCAGATATTAATGAAATTTAAAACCTAAGGGGATTCATCATTTCAGCCGTAAAACGTCCAATACTGAACTAAGGCCTTCATGGATCTCCATGAGGGGTAGTTGCCATACTCACCACGCTTGGCAGGCGGGTTGGTGAGCGCAGTATGGGATGTTGATATACGGAAAGACGCTGCTGCCCATCTTCCGGAGGTGTCCCTTAGCAGGCTCTTACTGCATCCACGGGTAGGAGAGGAGCGGTAACATTCTACTGCCGGCACCCCACGGCTAATCAAAGGCAAGGGGATTCAGTATTAATAGATTTTCATTGTGGAATTTCGATTTTTGTGGTAGTTCTTGAGATACGGTAGTTTATTTGTTTTCTTTTGGCCGAGGATAAGATATACATATATATATGTATATCCGACAAGCAGGTTAAAACGCCTGCTTAGTGATATTTTTTTTAATTTTAATCATACATAATTTTATCTTAGGTTCGTACTATTTTCCTTGTGTATTGTTTGATTTCTTGTACTATATTAACCTTTCTTCTGTTGTCCATATCTTGTACTGTTTAGTTTTAGCTTATTTTTATAATAACTATTTATGGAAACTTTTAATTGGCCATCAGCATGCATGTCTTTTGCATTTATAGTTGTTTATATATAGACTTAATTAGCTGTAAGTTTTCTTAAGATTTTAAAATAAAATAAAATAACTCATGAATTAATGATCAGATTTCGATAATATTTAAAACCCTAAGACGTCTAAAAGATCTTTAAATACCAGAAACGTTGTATTAGAGCTATGTTTCGTCGTAAAGTAACTGATTCGTGTAGACCTTACTTTACAAATTATAAAATCTTGACCCTACCTTCCCTGTATGTTTACGAAACAGCCATGTTCGTTAAAAGCAACCCTAATTTATTTTGTCAGCTGTCTGATATCGTCATTAGAAATCGACGAGATCAAAGCAAAATCTGTGTGCAAAATTCAAGAACCGCGTTGATGCCCAAAAGTATATTTTGCATGGCTCCTTCCATTTATAATAAGCTACCTAAGTCATTAAGAGAACTACCACTTTCGCAATTTAAGAAAAAGTTGAAAGCCACATTGGAAAGTAAATGTTACTACACAATAGATGAATTTATGAGAGACAAAATGTTTTTATAAAATAATTTTATTGATGATTCTTATTATAGTTTTTATTTTTATCTAACTGACATGTATAATAATTGAAATATTGTTTTAAAAGTTTGGACATTGCACACCGTTACACGGTAGGAATACATTGATTCCCTTCAATTACATAAAACATCTATCTTCAATGTACACATGTATTTCAAGCAATAAATTATACTTTACTTTACTTATGACAGTTAAATGAACCATAGGCACGAGAAAAAACTTTTCAATTTCAAACATACTAATGTTTACCCCCGGAAGCCATTAAACTTGTAGGAACTTCCTCATAATAGCAGGAGATAAGAAAATAACAGCTTTTTTCAACTTTCTCACATCTTTACGATTCAACATAACGTGAGGTCGAAGTTGGCATTCAAATTAGGTATTTTCATAACAACGTATACTTATTGGATTTGTATATCCTTTCAGAAGTTTTTTATCTACAGCGTGTCCCGTAATTGGGGTACTAAGCCGAAAGGGGGGTTTTCTACCCCCCCTGGCAAACAACGTTTGTTCTACGACTTTCTTGATTTTCAAGTTTTTCAGTGATAAGATAACGTTCAAAGTTTATACCAATTTCATAAGAGTGACAACCCTGCTCTCAGCTGTTACGGGCAATGACCTATTGACCGCCGGGGATTCCCGCGGCGCACCCGCAACGTGCTTGTGCGTATATTGAGTGTGGGTATAGGTGAGTGGTGTGCGTAGGCGCGTAGGTATGTATTACGGACACACGTCTGTTATACATTAGGGTTGACAACGACTTGGAAAACTTTAATTTTGTATGGAAACCTGAAAATACGTTTTTCTGAAATCTTTCTTCGCCTTTGCATTCCTTTGGTGGGGGGTAATTTGCAGCTCCTGGCTTCATACACCAGTTACGGGACACCTTGTATATGAGTGAACGACTTTTAAAAATAAAACTGGCCTAAATATGAACATAAAAATAACAGGAAACTTCGGCTTCGTAAACAACAGAAGACTTCATAAACAACTAAAATTAAAACTAAATTGTTAACTTTAAAATCCATTTAGGACATTATGCTAGTTAGAGAGATTCTTATATTTTTCACCGACCAAAAATAAAGGAGGTTCTCAATTCGACTGTATGCTTTTTTACGTTTTTTACGCAATAACCTTATAGTTTTGCTTTGTCTGTCTGTCTGTCTGCGGCTTTGCGAAGAGACAATTTTGTCCTAGATAGCTGTAATTTTGCATCAAAATATAAAATAATGGTTCAAATGTTTCTTCACTGCCGTGGGGTGCCAGTATTAGAATGGTGCACCTCCTTTCTTGCCCACATGGATGCAGTAAGCTACATCCATGGGCAAGAAAGGAGAAGAAAGAACATTCTTAAATATGCCAAGAGACGGGTAGTTGCCATACTCACCACGCTTGGTAGACGGATTCGCAAGCGCAGTACAGGATGTTTATACACGGAAAGACGCTGCTGCCCATTTTCTGGAGGTATCCCTTAGCAGGCTCTTACTGCATCCACGGGCATGAGACTCCTCTCATGCCCGTTGTGTGGTAACATTATACTGCCGGCACCCCACGGCAATCGTCATCGGTGGCGACTCACTACTTTAAATTATCACCTACATGTGTAGCCATCTTATGTCTTTTCCTCATATCCTTAGCCGTGCATTATTAAAAGTTCCGGTATATTTTTATTCGCTACCTACACGCTTTCACGAGCTCTAACGAAGTTATTGGATTTTATATCGGCATCTAAAATGGCAAACATTGATAATAAATTCAAAGGAAGCCTTTCATTACTTACGTTCATAACATACACGTGTCTTCTCGTATTTTTGTTTTTATTTTCTGGGTTTGGTTGTATGGTAAGTATACATAAGTAGATTTATGGTACCTAATTAAGCTAAGTTAGCCGTGGGGTGCCAGCAGTAGAATGTTACCCCTCCTCTCGTGCCCGTGGATGCAGTAAGAGCCTGCTAATTGATACCTCCGGAAGATGGGCAGCAGCGTCTTTCCGTGTATCAACATCCCGTACTGCGCTCGTCAACCCGCCTGCCAAGCATGGTGAGTATGGCAACTACCCCTCATGGATATCCATGAGGGAGGCCTGTTCAGAAGTAAACTTTTTACGGCTGGAATGATGAATTAAGTTAAAAATCAGTTTTTCAAAAACATTTCAAACAAGATATTACCATGGACCAAATAAAATATTACTAAGCTGTAACAATTTGTTTTTAGATCCTATATTATTATTTTTGAATATGTATATTATATTTAGTAGAATCACTCCTATTTTTTTAAGGTTTGGGATAATTTGCCGACGATCAGAAAAACTCCTAAAACTAATTTAGTTGGATAACTTTTCTTAAAGATTATTGAAGATGATAAAAATATAAATATCTTTATATTCAATTATTATTTTATTTATATCACCTAAACCAGAAATATATGAATACGTATTACTTAAGTAAAACATTAAACGAAGTGTTATGTGTATGACTTGTGTTACATACTTTTTGATAGATAAGATAGAGACGAGACGTCAGCAATCACGATCATATTAACTTTCTTCATTAATGTTATGATCATCACTAAACGTGTGAACAAACTAAAAAAACTTTTATAGGTAGGCCTATACCCAGCAGTTTTTGGGACTGATAGATGATATTTTCTATAACTTGCTGCGGACCCTATTCCTGGCTAAAACGCTTCGATAGCGCGCTCTACTTTTTCTAGTAGCGACATCTAGTTTTGATTCAGGAAAACATAAATTTTTAGCAAGTCTACAATTTCAATTATTCTGAACTAGCTGACCCGTGTGGTTTCACCCGCATTAAGAGAACGTTAATTGGGGAGGATCATCATTGTAGCTCATGTATGTATGTAGGTTTATTTACGGTATTTTGATGAATAAAGTGTCAATAGATTCGTTAATATGTGTGGCTACATTGTAACCAAAGTTTTTAGAACTAGTGATATATTTTGCTACTATATCTAGAATTCTTGCTGCAAAATCAGCTACATTGCTGCTCAATAATGGTGAGATCAGATTTTAAAAATCTGATGTGGTTCCTTAATCCTAACGGACATGACTTGAGAACTAGATGAAAACGTGGCGAGTATGGGAACTACCCCCTTATGATCTTCGAGGGAGGCCAATGTCCAGCGGTGAACGTGGGCATTCACCTACGGCTGAGATGATGAATCAACTGATTGACGACCTTTGGATAACTTTTCTTAAAGATGATTGAAGATGATAAAAATATAAATATCTTTATATTCACTTATTATTTTATTTATATCACCTAAACCAGAAATATATGAATACGTATTATAAGTTACGTATTACTTAAGTTGTCGCAGAAAACAAAGGAATGATGTAGAAAGTTTACCGAATTTCTCAAACATATTTTTTTGATTAAAGATCATAATTAATATTTACTTATTGCTGAAAATATCCCTCGATTTATCATGGATCTCAACATCAAAACTTGGCATAAAAATAAACAAACATTAAAAAATGGAACAAAAAACCCAACCAGCAAGGCTCCACTCCAGCGTCTACTATTACAATAATTTGATTCTTATTAGATCCCATCATCAGAACAGAGTTTTAATAACGGGAACACCTTTAAAACATGACCTACCTTATAGAAAAATAATCATCAAAATCCATTCATAATTGTCGGACTTATCGCGTAACAAACATTAAAAAAACACATATCGACGAATTATAAGAACCTTAAGATTGCAGTGCCCATCAGGGTCTGTACTATTTAATTATATTTAAGACCTATGTTTACAATGGAAAGCAATAGACAACTGAACTGACTCAACAACACAAGTTACAAATTAATGTGATCATCATCATCATCATTTCAGCCGTAAAACGTCCACTACTGAACTAAGGCCTCCCTCATGGATCTCCATGAGGGGTAGTTGCCATACTCACCACGCTTGGCAGGCGGGTTGGTGAGCGCAGTACGGGATGTTGATATACGGCAAGACGCTGCTGCCCATCTTCTGGAGGTGTCCCTTAGCAGGCTTTTACTGCATCCATGGGTAAGAGAGGAGGGGCAATATTCTACTGCCGGTACCCCACGGAATTAATGTGATAATGGCTTAGAAACCGATGATGCCACCAACCGGGGGCCTATTGTGTATCAGCCTTTATCGACCCACTGCTGGGCATAGGCCTCAAATAAATAAATAACGTACAAATAAACTTAAAACATAGTAACAATGCCAGAAAGTGAAAAGAAGGTTGAGAACTCTTTACAGAAAATTATAAAAACTTACAATTTACCCACACAATACAGGGTTTGCAAAGGGTAAACGGAAATAATCGGCCGGCCAAGAGTTTGGATTGAAATAAACACAATACAGTAAATAAAAAGGTATTACATTAAAACAATTCCGAGAAAATCGACTAAGGTAATGTGCCGAGTTTATCGAAAAAAATTTTTTATACTGTAGCATAAGACATCCCTAAGCGTGGCCGGCCGATTATTTCGGGTTACCCTTTGCAAACCCTATATACATTGACAATTACTTTTATCACAAAAATAGCAAACTAATATTCTCATGAGGGTAGTTTGACAGGAAACGGAAACGGTTCATACTGCTATTCTATTTTCAAAATAAAACGTGTGGATTTAACAACTGTACTAGCAACATACATAATGATATTATTAACACAGAAAACGTAACTTTTGACTCCTTTGTTCTATAATAGCTTAATAGGTACATATGTGCGTGTTACGCGGCTATTTCATGTCACTAAAAAATTTACACGAAAACACTTACTTATTTACCTTAGTGGTCAAGTGCCAAAGTACGGGTTCATTGTCAAAGTCGTTTAAAAATGGAAAGTATTTTATTCCAGCGAGCAAGAGACTTGTCTTTTTATTATTTATATGAACATTGCGTGAAAACTCAATATTTTTATTGCATTTTATTGCGTGATTTCTTATCTTCTTTCAATGTATCTTATTTTGTTTAGGCACATGGAATTAGAATTACTTTTTGGTACCCGATAGAGCTGTGCATCTTCCTCTAAGGTTGCTGCGTCAGTAACAATTATTTTTTTTGCATGGATAAATATCAAGAGAAAACACTTTACAAGTCTGTTTTTTTCAGTCTCATGGAGTTATGCCCTTCTTCTACAACATCTGCATATCCTTCGGGAATGCTCAAGGAATGCTGCCAGCGGCCACGAGCCTTTCTCCGGTATTTCAAGGAGTTGAGCAGGTTAGATTAGGGTCGGGGTAGTATCTCGGGGGACAATGCACAATACAATGTTGCCAGTGCGGGATGTTAGTGCAGATCTGGTATCAACCACCAGAATTGATGAATCATCAGTATCAATAAAATTAGATGCAAAATAAACGAAAATGACTCCAAATTAGCATGGACAACTATAGCACAAAATTGTGTAAAAAGCTATAATGAAACAGAGCATACTGTCACTGGCTATGCTCCAAAGTATCTTCTTAGCGGCATAGATGTTACAATTCTACCAAACGAATTGAAACTTAAAAAGACCGAGTTTGATTTGATCCAAGACAGAAAAACAGCTTTGGAAAATACAATGCGATCTCACAATTACAACAAAACAATCTACGATAAAAATCGAAGACATGTAGACTTCAAAGTTGGTGATACTGTTTTTGTGGATAATGGTAACAAACTCAATAGGAAAAAACTCGATGAATTGAGAATTGGACCATATAAAATAATAGAAAAAATATCTAGCTCAATATACAAAATAAACACTAATCATAGGAAGACAGAGTCAAACTTTTTCCATTAGAACTAGAAGCCTGTTTTTAAAAATGTTAGATGGATTAGGCTTGCCTAGCACCTATCTATACGATCCTCTCAGGTTACCAGCCGGTTGTCTTCTCACGCGGACGAAGTTCGTGTGAACTTCGTCCTGCTTGGAGTGCCAGACAGACTCGTACTCATCTTACGAGACTTCTTGTCGAACCGCTGCTTTCGCTACCGAGTGGAAGGCACGCTCTCGGACCCCAAACCCGTCCGAGCTGGAGTTCCTCAAGGCTCAGTCCTTGCTCCCCTTCTTTTCACGCTGTACACTAGCGACATCCCCCGACACCCGCAAGTCGAACTTGCCCTTTTCGCCGATGACACGGCTTTATACGCGT